>OX122894.2:32177268-33519202 GCA_944738655.2 Andrena hattorfiana | reverse complement strand
ATGCTTAAATAATAATAACCCAAAGCCACCGAAAATAACGAGTAACATTCCACGTCCGCGTCTACGGCTGTTCTAAGTAGCGCGGTTTCGAGCGCGTCAATCATCGCGGGGAGCCGTCGCGCGGGAATTTTAAAAGCGGCTGAACTCGACGGATACCGCGAGTTATGATGCCTCGCCGCCCGGCGCACGACCAATCTCGCAACTAAGCCGTTCACTTCGCGACCACCTGTAAATACAATGTCGGAACTAATCCGCTTTTGAAACGCACGCTGTCACCAACGTTGTACGGTGATATTGGCCTTACGCGGCGTCGCCCGGCCGGTGAAATATTACTTTTTGCGAGTGCCAGGTATGCTGTTTCCTTTTCACAGTAAACTGGATGAATTGCCAACTTGCCGAAAATATCACCGATGGGGGAAAAAGAGCAGCGCGCTCTCAGCAGATTTATGCGGACAATCATGTCGGCATATTTCACTGTGTTCTAGTTCCACTGTATTTCTTACTTTTTTCCCGGGGTGTCTTAGGCAATTTTGTAATTGTGCCACTTGTAAATGATGCTGGGCTTTTGATTTAATATGGGATGTCGAAATAAAGGCAGAAGGCATGAAAATTTTAGGGTACTGAAATGATTCAACTTAAGGTTCAGAAATATGTGCAACTGGAAAAAAGAGAAATTTGGTTTTTTGTTTAGATTATAACACCTATTTTCAGCAGTGGATTTGTCGGTATATAAGCTAAGTAGGCTGCAACCTTGGGCGATAAATGTTGGGGGGCGTCAACCTGTATGAATATTTGCTTAATATGCGAATAAAATATTAAACATAATTTAATAGAAAGGACTAGTTTCTTATTTTGACTGCTTCGACCGGGTGATCTTTAAATATAGAGGCTTGAGACAATTTTTAAAACAATTCACTGTTATTTATGTAGCAAATTAGCAATAACTTATATGTGAGTTGTCATATTGAACTAATTTTAAAATTGTCTCAACTCTTTTAAATTAAAATATTTGATCATATTTCATGAAAAGGGCGGAAGACGCTCTCAGCCTGGGGGCGCAAAATCTCCAAATCCGACCCTGCCTATTTCGATGTATTGGTCATCCTCAAGTATATGTTCTAATCATTCCAGAATTCGCATTAATCTCCCATATTATTTACAACGATAGGCAGAAAGAAGGAATAAGGTTAAAATAGATTGTTTAAGTTTGACACTAGTTCAACACTAATTGAATACGAACGAAAATTTAGAATGCTTCTAGGAGGGTTGTTACTTCCTAGTAACTGACTCCTGTCAGGGACGAAGAAGGTTTCAATTTGTTTGCAATTTTGAAAAATCAGCTAAAAATCACAGAGTGTAAGTTCGTAACTACTCTGATGTCTTTGTGGTCTTATTAAGGACTCCAAGTCATTGCCGCGGTAATTGGAATTTTACTCACTGTATGTACAACCCTTAGCAATAAGTTTGGAATCAAACGCAAGGATACGAAAGTAACGAAAAATACCAATATTTTTTATATATAAAATGCAATGGTACACATATAATACGCATTGTAATGTTAAATTGGACTATTTTAAAGTAAAATCACCAGAAATAATTAAGAGTTTCGTTTATTATGTAATAAAAAATATAGAAGAAACAAACTGTTGCTTGGAGATGAGTATTTTCTGACATTTGTACATGCATATTAGTTAGTTATTTCATGGTTTTCATCTCATTATTCTCTTTTCAATATTCTTTTCCTGAAATTAAAATCATTAAGCTGCCATGGAAATAAATTTTGCCATCACAGTATGAAAACTTGATTACATCAATGCCAAAACTTATGCAAGCTGTGATACGTACACACGAGAACGTCAGAAAATACTAAGTAATATAAATATTAAATAAATTACTGTTAATTTCTTTGCAGATTCATAATGTTCCATACTTATTTCCAAGCAACATTTTGTTTCACCTATATTTTTTATTATATGATAAACGAAATTCTCAATTATTTTTGGCGTTTTTATTTTAAAATAGACTAATTTAACATTACCATCTGTTACATATGTGCACCGTTGGATTTTATATATATAAAATATTGATTTTTCTCATTATTTTTATATCATTGCGTTTGGTTTCAAACTTATTGCGAAGTATAGAAATTATAACAATGGCGTAGAAAATTCGTATCATAAATCTAATCCTTGTCGTTGCCCTTAACTTTGGTAAATAACTATCCCCATAAAAAAACTTCAAAAAAGTAAAAAAATTACGCCAAGTACATAAAAAATAAATCACAAAAAATAGAAGATAATAAAATAATAATACAAAGTAAAAAAAGATGTGAAATCAGAATGAGCTGCAAGGACATAAAGGTGCTTTCTAACGGCGCTTAAGATGACACAACTACATATACACAGCTAAAATGCTGCGTTCATACATTCCATTACTCATATCGCGAACATTTTTTAATTAACCCAACAAAAGAATCTCATTTAAAAGCATTGTCGTAAATTAATAGCTTTACAAAATTAAGGATATACAAAAATTGCGCCAATTATAACAATGGCTATTTATACAAATAAGAAAATGTATTAAATAATATTAAGCAGATAAATTTTTATACAAATAAATATTTTAATTTTGGCGCTGCTCCCCGAATTGGTGTTGCCAAACTGAATAAATATGTATAAATCGCATTAATCTTTTTCTTTCTTTCTTGTGCGTGCGTTCGTGAATGTGTGCATATGCTCCGTATGATATTAGAATTAAATAAATATATATAGAATAAATCTGACTGCGTTTCTAATATGTATATGTATATGTTTATATATATTTTAGGTTGTAGGGGAGTTATTGTAAATTATTACCAAGACGATTAACTTTTTTTCGGTTTCGCAGCGCCAAGTAATTTGAATAAAATATTTATTCGTATTAAAATATTTATTTGTATAAAAATTTATCTGCTTAATATTATTTAATACATTTTCTTATTTGTATAAATAGCCATTGTTATAATTGGCGCAATTTGTGTATATCCTTAATTTTGTAAAGCTATTAATTTACGACAATGCTTTTAAATGAGATTCTTTTTGTTGGGTTAATTAAAAAATGTTCGCGATATGAGTAATGGAATGTATGAACACAGCATTTTAGCTGTGTATATGTAGTTGTGTCATCTTAAGCGCCGTTAGAAAGCACCTTTATGTCCTTGCAGCTCATTCTGATTTCACATCTTTTTTTACTTTGTATTATTATTTTATTATCTTCTATTTTTTGTGATTTATTTTTTATGTACTTGGCGTAATTTTTTTACTTTTTTGAAGTTTTTTATGGGGATCTCACTTGTTTTTACAAAGATTATAATGTACTAGACAGAGGGTTTTGATTATATAGCCCACCAAAATATTTTAAAACGCCGCCATAATTACCACAGATCAATCCCATATAGCATCTATGGGATTAATTGGATTATTATTATCTTCTATTTTTTGTGATTTATTTGATTTTTCATGTACTTGGCGTATTTTTGTACTTTTTTGAAGTTTTTTTATGGAGTTATATATATTATTTTGTACATGCATGGTACAAATTTCCAGAAACTTGTGTGAAAGGAGATGCTTCTCAGTCGAACCATCTCCGGACAACTTCCAAGTCTGCGACTCTACATATGAAATCTATTAAAAAAATTTTGGCGACTTACCTTATTAATTCAGAGAATAATTCAGTCTTCTATGTAGTGTAAAAACTCGTGACATTCCAAATTCGGACAACTTACTTTATTTGACACTTAGCACTTGGTAGGTTATAAAATTCAAAATAGTATATATACGTATGTATGTACAATGACGGACGACGATCCCTGCCGAATAATCCTGAGAGTCGACGAAAGAAGAACGAACATGTGATGGCTGAAGGTGTGTGTGTAACGCGTATATACGTATTATGTTGACGAAAAATTTCTTGGAGAAGGAGAATCAGGAGACAGAGAAAAATCTTAATAATCCGACTGATCCATGAGACGATATTATGATATCTCTGTCATTCGTGGACCGATTTGATTGAAATTGGTCTTATTCGAAAGCTTATATGCGGTTTACATAAGAAAAATGCCTTTAAATTTAGAAAATATTGCAGGCGTGATGAGATAATTAATGAAATAAGTTTCAGGTTAGGTTGGAATAGCCCGGGGACGAGTAAATGATAGCGGTAGCGACAGTCGACATATACATACAGGGTGTCGATCATGTACTTGGCGTCGAGACGCTACCGCGTCTCTAGATATAATCCATTCTGATATTATTTATCACATATTTGCGTTACATTATTAGCGAAGTATGTTCATCTTTAAACTGTTTGGTGAACACGGTAGTATTGATTTCTTTACGTGCAGATATTTTAAAAATGCTCAAGCGCCAGTTTATCTCATTTAGTCTTAGGAATTTTAGCATCGCAAAATTTCCCTATACTTGCAAGCTATAAGCCACAAAAATAACGAAACATTTAAACTTTAAACAAACTGTTCACAAATAACGTAAATGAAGTAGAATTACGTACCTTACCTACCTTACCTACTTATGTATTTAATTTACCAGTGACGCTGTATTTCATCGAACATTTCAGTCCTCCTTAATTATTTCACCAAACTCCACAGGAAGACCTCCTTTCTCTGAAGCAGGCTGCTTCAAAATTAAGTCTTTGGCATCAGTTAAACCGTCCCGGCCTTCGCGCAATCGAGGATCCTCCTGAAAGGCCTGAAGCTAATTCGAATTCCCTCTTTTCTTCGATTCGCTGACAAATGCGACAAGAGGAACGACAACTGCCTTCTCAGTTTCTCGCCCTATTACTTCGGCTCACAGCAAGCGAGCAGACTTCTTCTCAAAGCGTGTAATACGAGCGCGTATCGTGGCCCCCTTTCCCAGCTTCCTCCTTGAATTAAGTACACTCCCGAATGAATCGCGAATTCGCCTCAACTTTTCCTACGCTTTATTATCCGCTGATTCGCCCGCGAAGGGCAATGCATAATTGGAGCAAACAGAATGACCTTTGAAGCTCCGTAGACCCAAGAAAACTTTGCCAAGCTTGCCTTTGGACCAGATCAATTATTGTCGAGGCATCGCAATGGCGGTTCGAGTGGAACTTGTGACAGCGATCTGTGTGCATGAATCTGCCTGATGAAAGGAGCTTCAAGTGATAATCGTGCTTCACTTTCTTGCTTCCTGGAATATGCAATTTGATAAGAATAAAACGATTAGCCGTATACCTATTGTCTGTTAGTTGGAGCAATGCAAGGCAGTTGTGGAGTTTGTACACTATGTGAGCCAGCATATAGAGAACGCGTAAACAATCGTTTTAATTTTAAAGCCATGGAAATGTATCCTAGGAACAGTTTCAACTGGTCAGGGACAAAGAATTTGTGAATTTTAGTATAGTCATTGTGGCATAATGGTTCAGTCAATATGAGAAATTATAAACGTAATAACAGGTTAAGAAAGGGACATATGGACACTTTCACTGTAATGGCAATAACCTGTAGATAAAAATCAATTTTCCAAGACACACAACTGCTTTCAGTGCAAGCTACTCCTAAAAAGAAGAAAGCTGATCATTTAAGGGTTTACATCCACCTAGAGGTCCAGAAGAATCATACAAGTTCAGGAATTTTTTTTGGGAAAAGTAAAAGTGAAAATCGTACACAATGTTTTTCTATTAAGAGATACATCTTTTAACTATATTATTCTAAATTTTCATGAGATATTATTATTAACTAAAGGAGATAGCGGCTTGGATGTGAGTCGTGTTTTTTTAAGCATTAGCTGGTGAACATTCCCTAGGACAAACGATGCATCTGAAAGAAAAATTCAAATAGATTTTAAAAATAAATAACTTACAGAAGTACCTGACGTTCTTCGAATGTTAATATCGTATTTTGGTAAAAAAGGGCGACCGTTTAAAGTTGAAATATTGAATTTCGTGGAAAAATTTTTTCTTTTTTTTCAAGAAGGCTTTGTAAGTATTTTTATTATTGCAAAATTGAAAGCAGAATTTAAAAATATGAGAACGTCAGGTACTAGGTACTGAAAGTTATTTATTTTTAAAATCTAATTGAATTTTTGCTTTCAGATGCATCGTTTAGCCTAGGGAATATCTATCAGCTAAGCAATCTACATACATCGAAATTCAACAATGTTCCAAGCTAACATACACTCACAAGGAACATTTCTGAAGCGACGATCACCTATTTTGGTGAAACTTAAGTATTTAGTGTTCCTTTAAAAAATATTCGACACGAGCAACATGCCTGTTTAGAGGGTGAAAATAGCCCTCAAATTTGATGGTATACAAGGTGGGCCAATAAGAATTATAACCTTGAATATTTCAATGGACCCAAAAAAATTTATAATAAAAGTTGTTTGGTATGAAAAGGGCAGGGCTGGGGAAAGTTTGAAATAGTACAAGACAAAATACTAAAAATTGAAATATTTTCATAAGCAAATACTGTTTGAAAATACTATTTCATTTAATACTTAAATTATGAGCAAATACTATTTACTATTTACACTCGTATTCGAATATAAGAAATACAGGATCGAAAACAGGAGATACAAATTTGAAAACCAAACAGATCTCTCAAATGTCACTCGCTACGTTCTTAAGATTACATACATATATTCGAGTGAATATTTCTTACAAGTATTTCTTGATGCAGGTGTTGCCACTCAGTCAATTATTATTTTAAATACTATTATTTGAAATACTAGGTACTGTTTGAAATACTCTTATTTGAAATACCATTTTCTTATATTTCAATGAAATACTCATTTTACAATAGTATTTGTACGAGTTAATATAAAGGGGTCATTCCTGTAATCATGCTGCAAAATTCGGCAACAATTACGGTTTTTTTTTCAGTGAATACAATGAATAACAATGTGAAACTTTTTTTTCATTTATTAAAATACCTACTTATAATGTGTACGGAACAATTTTTTAAATACACTTTTAATTGTATTTTCTCAATGATATCTGGAGGTAAAAATCGCGCCTTTGAAAAGAAATACCTCCCTGACGGGATTTCACCCTCACAGACTCATCTAAAACAAAAAACCAAACAGATTCTTAATCCTTATGAGTACCGTTATCGCAAGTGCCAGATTTTAGCCACATAAGTGAAAATTTAACAAAATTGCGCGCAATCAAGCTTCAAGTAAAAATGGAAAATGTCGAGACTCTCTATTAATTAGTTGCTTATTTTAATAACTTATTTTACTCATTTTAATAAAAAATGGCCATTCACTGGTACGTGTTCATTTACTGGTACATCCACCCTACTATTTCTTTATGTAACTACTATTGCGCAGAAAAGTTAATTTGTCTAATCCTGTATCATTCAAAGAAATAGCTGTTAGCGTCACCGAATTTAAGGGTGAGGTCGAGGGCGGATGGCCCCACGCTGTCATGCCTTCGAGGATTTTATGGTAGGGACTTAGAGAATGCAGGAAACTAAACAGTCCTGGCGGCGGACGATGGCTGATGACCAGCGATGCCAGAATGGTGGGACGCGGGACCAAACGCTTACCCCCACTATGGCCGGTATTCATAGTCGCTACTTATTCTTAAGCTAATGCTTAAGCATTCGCTATCCTTTACTAGCTATTAAGTTAGTAGAGGATGCTGCATGCTTAAGCATGTGCTTAAGAATAAGTAGCGACTATGAATACCGGCCTATGACCTACCGTCGTCTCCCACTATGGCCTACCGTCGTCCCCCACTTTCTTCCCATCGCACTGCACACAAGCATATCCCTACCCCTGTCCGTGTGCTTAGCAGCCCAACAGGCAGCTCACACGGACAGGAGTAAAAATATGCTTGTGTGCATTGCGATGGTAAGAAAGTGAGGGACGACGGTAGGCCATAGTGGGAGACGACGGTAGGTCATAGTGGGGGTAAGCGTTTAGTCCCACGACCCACGATTCTGGCATCACATAGTGAGCACGTTGGGTCTCACAGCTATTGGGTGTCGAAGGATTGGTTGTTTAGCGTGAGATAGAGAATATGGGAATGGCAAGCGGCCCGACGCCGTATTGCTAATGAATAGGGACTCTGTTCCTGAAGGATCTGGCCATGGGGTGGGGAAGGCTATCCCTTTTGCTAAGAGAACTGTGATCGACCACTCAGTCCTTACCCCAGACCTGTCCTGGCGCGAGCGTCTTAAAACCCTTTTCAAAATCGTTTCTAACATAGCCATATTTATTTCTATTTATCTATTTTAAAAATCCACTTTCCCCAGCCCTGCAAAGGGGTCAGCGTATGTCACAACAATTTTTTCGGAGATGAAGTTGCTTACAAGCGATTTTTGCCTATTTTTCTTATCCTATCCTGTATACATATTTGGCTCAATATTTCGAAAACTATTAGGTGTAGTAGATATTAAGCCAAATAGCTCTCCCCTCTCTCAACTTCGAAGGTTACTTTCACCCCTACATAAAAACATAGGCAGTTAAAGAAAGCTCGTGTCTAATATTTTTTAAAGAACTATTGCATACCCAAATTTAAGAAAAATCGGTGATTATCACTCGGGGAGTACCTTGTCAGAACGCAATGACAAAGTACTCGAACGAAAAAGTGATTTATAGTTGAGAAACTATTCCCCAGTGTGTCCTCCTCTCGGTATATCACGGTTACAAAGGTGGCCATGAAATATAAAGGTAAACTCGGCGCGAAGCAAATTTCACAGAATCACTGAATCAAGTACTTTCGCTGCAGTGTGTGCAAGCTCGGAAGTGCAGGCGGCTCTGCAGCTGCACAACCAGACGTTTGAATTATTCTTCGACAGTTCCGCGCGTTACGTTTCCACGCAATTTACAAGTGTGTGCGAAGCCGCGTTTAACGTCTCCTCGAGGATGCATAACCCCCACCCAAGTCGCGCGATTACATCGAATAGTTCGCGACGTTGGAACTCGTTCGAAACAAGCATCGGGGCTTTATTGTGAGCGCGAAACTGCCGTTTCGCGATCGCGGTTATTTCGAGCAGTTCCGAGGGGAGACAACCGCCCCTGCAATAAGTGCAGATAGCGTTTCTCCGGGAAGAAAGGGGCAGAAGGACAACAGGCTGCGGGTGACGCTGCTCCTTCATATCGAGTATCGATTTCCATCGATTGGCCCCGGGCGGTACGAGCCTCGCGAAATGCGCTTTCAAAGCTTCGAATTTTTAACTAACGACCTTCCGCGGGGTTCTTACCCTGCGTTAGCGCTCCGTCACTCTCGAGTAACTGACAAGGGAAGATCCCCAACCCTCCAAAAATTATGAAACTTTGGGGATATGTAGAATATATATACTCCATAATTATAGTTATATATTACATATACTTAGATGTGTATTACATAATTTTTTGGCTACCCAAATTCATTTTGCGGGGGTGAAATTGATCTCTGAAAATCCTGTGTTTTCCTGTTTTTAACTGACTTCAAAAAGGAGAAGGTTATAGATTCGACCCGTATATATTTTTTTATATGTTTCATGATCTCTTTTTTATTCGAAAGAGAGCGATGTCACGGTGGCCCCATTCGATACTGCGTCAATATTAGCCCAATATTTTGCCAGTTATGGTTAATAAATGCTATTGTCACCTAATTATTATTATTTTATGTAGGTAGGTGCATATTTCCTCGGCATATTGTGTCATTATTTTTTACTTTTTAGTGCTATTTTATTTTTTTGAAGTCGGTTTTAATTTTTTTAAAATTCTTTTATTTGATGTTTTTATATATACGTATATATAAAATAAATGAAAACATTTAAAAAAAATTTTAACCGGCTTCAAAATAGTAAAATTGCGCTAAAAAGTAAAAAAGAATTTTTTCCCTTATTTAATATACGACTCTCAATTTTTTGAAGTCGACGCCAGATTTACACAGTGCAAATGATGAGGCGCCGACATAAAAAAATTGAGAGTGGTAGATTAATACGAGAAACAATTATTTTTTATTTTTTAGTGCAGTTTTATTTCTTTGTTGTGTTCTAACTCGCGAACTGTAGAAACCAAATGTAAGTTACCAAATGGTGGTCCTAATTAAAAGAAGTAACTTTTGTCTGAAAACTTTTTTTCTATCTCTTAAAGTTATAACACAAAATCGGAAAATAGCAGAGACCAGAAATAACAGTTATTTTTGAAATTTTTTCGAAAACAATCATTGAGAAAAAGTTAATATTTATTTAAATAGAAGTCAGCCTTCATTAAATACTGCATCAATTTTCCGAAAAATCAAGTGATTAAAAAATCATAAGATTTATCTGTTTTGGTTACTGATAACCATTATTGTCAACGGAAATATTTTTTGGTCACTAATAACCATTATGGTCAACCGAAATATTTTTTGGTCACTAATAATCATTATTGACGACGGAAATATTTTTTGGTCACTAATAACTGTTATAGACGATGGAAATTGTTTTCGGTTACGAATAACCATTATTGACGACGGCAATTGTTTTCGGTTACGAATAACCATTATCGATGACCAGAATTTTTTTTTGGTTACGAATAACCATTATCGTTGACGAGAATTTTTTTTGGTTACGGTATAACCAATATTTATTGCGGGAATTTTTTTTGGTTACGGTATAACCAATATATTTTGCGGGAATTTTATTTTGGTTACTGCGTAACCAATATATATTGCGGGAATTTTTTTTGGTTACGGCGTAACCAATATATATCGCGGGTTTTTTTTCGGTTATGGCATAACCAATATATATTCCGGGAATTTTTTTTGGTTACGGAATAACCAATATATATTGCGGGAATTTTTTTTCGGTTACGATATAACTATTGCTTAGGGCATAAAATCGGTGTTGAGTTTGACAAATAATAATTTGTGTAAATTCTCTTCTGATAAATTACACCGCCGATCGTCCAGCATCAATTTCAATGCCGAGAAGGCTCTTTCAACGCTGACTTGAGTAGCCGGAACAGCATGGCAAATTGTTGCCAGTTTGGATATATACGGCATGGTATATTTTTTATTCTGCCAATATGCCATGATCTCTACATCTATATGAACACGCTTTTCTTTATAGTTATCAATTTCGGTATAATTTGCCATCCTGTAGTAAATTTGAGTATAGGCAGGTATAGACGTGTGTGTAAGAGTGAAGCAGCATCCCACGCTGTGCAACTATCTCTTTTCAACAGCGCGCCGCGGTTCCTAATACCCACAGTTCGCATTCCAGATATTCTATATTTCAATAGTTATATCGTAACCGAAAAACAGTTCCCGCAATATATATTGGTTATTCCGTAACCAAAAAAAAAAATTCCCGGAATATATATTGGTTACCCCATAACCGAAAAAAAACCCGCGATATATATTGGTTACGCCGTAACCGAAAAAAAATTCCCGCAATATATATTGGTTACGCCGTAACCAAAATAAAATTCCCGCAAAATATATTGGTTATACCGTAACCAAAAAAAATTCCCGCAATAAATATTGGTTATACCGTAACCAAAAAAAATTCTCGTCAACGATAATGGTTATTCGTAACCAAAAAAAATTCTGGTCATCGATAATGGTTATTCGTAACCGAAAACAATTTCCGTCGTCAATAATGGTTATTCGTAACCGAAAACAATTTCCGTCGTCTATAACAGTTATTAGTGACCAAAAAATATTTCCGTCGTCAATAATGGTTATTCGTAACCGAAAACAATTTCCGTCGTCAATAACAGTTATTAGTGACCAAAAACAATTTCCGTCGTCAATAACAGTTGTTAGTGACCAAAATCATTTAAACAAAGATATTAATTCTTATGCCATAACTTTTAAAATTTAGGTTATAACAGTTATGGTCTCTGGAAAATAGCCAGTTTTTCAGGAGTCAATTTCACCCCCTTAGAGCGAATTTGGGTAGCAAAAAATGCGTAGGTAATATATACCTATATATCCTCTACATATCCCCAAAGTTTAATAATTTTTTGAATTTTTGGGTTGGGGATCCATAATATTCTTAGAAAAGATATATTTGCTCTTCGGTGGCCCGTGATTTTAGTGATTTTTAAATTTTAGTGTCGACTTCGTTGATTATATTTATTTGCAGTACTTTGTTTTTGATTATAGGAACCAGCGAGTATTATTGTCGTAAATAGAATAAGATATGAATGAAATGAGATGTTCAGTTGCAATATTGTGTAAATTATGATTTCGTCGCAGTTTTACGGTTAATTTGTTTCCACGAGGAAAATTGATTTCTTCTTGCTTGACTTTAATGAAGGATTGTAATAAATGATCCACGGGCGTGATGAAACGCGCACGTCAAAGTACGATCAGGGTTTGAAATACGAGCTAATTATTGTTGCATTTTCTCATAGACGGGATGGAACGAGGAAAATTACAAAGCCCCAGCGCCGTATTGAATGTCCAGTAATAATGGCTGACATTGGAAGGATTAAATAAATTTACTTGGACAAATAATTATCCGCACTGAGAGTCTTCTTTCATGTTTAAATGGATAGGTACGTTAATGAGATTCATTTGCTGTGAAAGCAGAAATAAATAATACAAAGTGTCACTTTCGTATTAAATATTGCGCGGTAATTTGAAACGGTTGATTGTTAAATGAGCACCCATTTATCGAGAAATAAGAAAACAGAAAAGCGAAAAGGGATTCGTGAAAACTTAACATCTCTTCGCAACGATGTGCATCTACTTTAATGTTACTTTTTTATTTAATAATACAACGCGGTTAAATCGATTTTCAATTACTGATCTCTTTATTGTCATAACTAGATGTTAAATGTGTGAAGCATACAATAATTTGAATATAGGTATACATATTAAAATATATAAATTACCGACAATATTTGTCAATTATCGTAAATCCTGTAACGAATATTTAAATAAAAGTGTTCGACGTAATATCTATGGTTAGGAGAATACAACGAGTTACAGTTAAATAACAATAATCGTTAAGTATATTTCAAAGCAATATTACAGCTCACGAATAATCTCGTTCAGAAATATTTCCTTCAACTTAACGAAACATTAATGACCCTGATAACTCACAAAAAGCACCCTTCATAAACCAAATTGTATGTACGCATCAAATTCTATAATTTGGAACATTTTGTGCGTCTTCTTTAAAGCTAAGATGTTGCAGAATAAGGGAGAAATATTGAAAAAGTATGGCAAACAAGTTTCGACATTGAAAACCCATGTCAAAGTTGACATTTTCGAATAAAATTGCGATTTTTGGCCATAACGTGTGGTTGAAGTTTTTCCATGACTTGTTGTATATCATTTCCTATAGATTTTGACGCGCTGAATTTAAATCTGGCCGCGGAATTCGTCTTGGATTTATCCTTGGTTTTCCAGAATTTTTAAAATCACCTAATGAATTTTACTGAATTTCCATTAAAAATATTTTTATCCGTTCAACTCGGCTCCCTCCAAAATTAAATCCTGAGTGCGCCACTGCTTCAGATACTGCACTCCCGCCGAATCATCCTGTATCTATAACAAAAAAAAAAACAATAGTAAGCACAATTGTTGAAACATCAATTAACTAGAAGAGGTAGCCCACCGACGCAATAAAGGAAGGACGAAAGTTTCTCAATTAATCTATCCAACGACTGGCTACAATGAAGCCGCGTTCTGTTAATGAAAAGGATGCATCAATGAAAACATTTGGAGAGGTCGAAAATAACTGAATATACAAGTAAAACGCACAAAGGAGGCCAGGCGGAACTTTACCAGAAATAATAATTCCGTCTAACGAAAGAAGGGAGGGAGCGTGAAAAGGGCGGTGAGCGGGTAAGTGCGAAGGGTTGAGCATTTTCGTTATATCGACTATCCAGCGCTAATGGCCGATAGAAAAAGGGATAAATAAGGTCCTGAAGGAACGTGCGAGGCTCTGAAAGGAGGCTTCCGGCCAATTGAGAAGTTCTGCTTATCGGCTGCTTAACGAACGGCGAAGCGAAAGGAAGAGGGGCCCCCATTCATCGCGTTCGAACTCAAGAATAAATTAAGTTGAATCAATTCGAGCCGCCACTTACGGAGTTCCTCGAGTGTCATTCAACGTTTCGGTTTGACAGCCCGCGGGGAAATTATGTCTCGGGGTGGTCGGGGACACGGGCCGGGGAGAAATTGTCAATGCGATTTGATGCATGGTCCTTTCATTGCGATCGGCACTGCCGAATTCTTTTTCTACTCCAGCGTAAGAAGAAAAAACCCGATAATTAACTGCGAATGCATATTTCACTGGTGGTCCTTTCTGAATGGCCGCGAATGAAGTTATGTGGATTTATGTTTCAATCGGCTTCGAATGGCCACTCAGCATGCTTGAGACGGGTAATTGCTCGGTTCGTCGCTGGTGGGCGCGAATTTTGGTATCGAAGGTTTATAATTATTGTTACGGCACGGGGACTAATAATCAGTAATTGGTACTAATCAAGACTAACTTCAGTCCACTACGTTTCGTCAAAATGAGACATACAGATACCTACTCATAAATATTTTAGATATTAAATCGATTTAAGAACTCACAAATTCTAATTCAGATTAATATAAATCTTGATTAATAGACTTTTGTTTTCGATGCATTCATGGGGAAACTGACGCAAAGCTCAGCGCATGCACCTTTGCTGACTGTTGATTTCAAAATTAAATTAACAACAAAAGGAGATTTTTTGTGCTAAAGTTGACTTCTAATATCTTTCTTTCCTTTTACCAGGTTTAAGGTCTTTATAACCTAAATGATACAAATTTATTTTTTATATTTACATAATTAGTAATCTTAATATATAAGGCAGAAAACTTTTATATGTTTGTGTGTTTGTCTGTTGCCTAAAAACGTTCAAACGACAAATTCTGGCATCACGAATTGTACCTCAGCTCATTGTGCCTGACTAAGTCAGATGAATGTGACAATTTTCACAAAAAAAAACTAAAAAAACAATTTTTTTTATAAAATCAGAATCTAAATTTAGGGCGAAGCCGAGTAGTAAAGCTAGTAGCTAATAATAATAAAAATAATAATTATAGATACATGCACTTATTATAGAAATAGAAATTGCGGAGTAAAATAAGATAATTTAAATCCACCTAAAACACCGATGACAAGTGGCACATCTGCTGGTGGCATCAGGGGTGAGAAAGAGCTGCAGTCAGCTTCCCCATTGAAAAAATTGTATGTTCTTCAATTAATTTTCTATGAAATTCGGGCTTTTCTTGTCCCATTCCTCTAGCAAAATTTCTTTCAGCATTTCTATCATAGATGCCCCTAAATGTAAGTAAAAATATATTAATCAAGGTGTATACTAATTATTCTTATACCATTACTTAAGAATATTAGGCAGTCGTTCCTACATAAAATGAACCATTTCTGTTTCAACTAATTACAAAGAAAAAAAACTAAGACCTCATCTTCTGGGGCTTTGGGAGGGTAAAACCTCATCAATGAGGTTTTAGTTCCTTTTCATAAAGAATAAGAGTTTTCATTAACTTCAATTTATTATGCGGGAATTTGATTTGAATCGATCGCAACCTCTGTTTTCGAGTTACTACTGCAAAACGAAAAAACAACATTTTTAAAAAGGCTCTTTAATAATCCATCTGTAGCGTCATATATAATGCATATTTTTGACAAAACAAACATGTTTGTTAAAGCTTATGATGTTAGCTTATGATGTATTTCTTTCATTGTAATTAATTGAAACAGAAATGCTTCATTTTAGACAGGAGTGACTGCCTAAGTAGTTCCGTTGAGTAAATAAAAAATGCTATACGTATGGGGCGGGCGTATATTTTTGCGAGCAACTGTATTTAGTGTATAATAATTCTGAATGCTCGTCACTAAACGTCGTTCTGAAAATTAAACATATTCACTGGAAAAGAATATTCACGACGTAGAGAAAAATGTATTTGTGCATGCTTTTCCTGTTCACTCACCAATTTTTCTTCTGAATGTATGGGGAAAGAGGAGCGTGATTCTATTAAAAAGGATATTCCAGCGTGGAAGCACCGCGAGATATAAAACTCTCGAAATAATGAAGATCGATATTCGCGAGTTCATTTCCATCTGTTCATAAAACAGCCGCGTGTAAAAGTTTGCGAAGTGCGCACAAAACTATTTTTCTCCCCTGGATTCCACCCCTGCATTTGCCGCGCTCCACTCCCCCTGATATTTACATTTATGCGGCCGAATGCCCTTAGCGTGCGCACAAATATTTCAGCGTCGATTCGAGATTGACCACTCGCATCTGCCCCCCCCCCCCCCCCGCCCCTCATTGACGATTTTGATCGACACCTCGTCACGATAGGGAGATCGCTAGAGGCAACGACAGAAACTGCATGGATAATGGAAGTCATGGATCAAGAAACTGCATGGATATGTGAAAATGAAAACCTGGGAAGATGGGGATTGTTGCAAATGAAAGATCACTGTTTGAAGGTATTAAAAGAATTTTTATTAAAAAAAAGCACCCTCCCTCCCCTCGCTATAGTCGCTCAAAGTTGGTCCCCTGCGGAGTGAGTAGAATTGCGATGCCATAAATTCCGCCTTCTGTGCTTATCTGAATCGTAAAAACAAATTAAGATACTAAAATTTATTACGTTTTGGTGTCGTTGACCGATCCGGTTCTTAAATTTCGCATTTAAAACAAAATGGCTGGCGGGGTGTATTTTGTTAGGCATAGGGGGTGTCCTAAAGAATCGAAAATGGGCACAAACAAAAAATTGTCTGATACTTCTAACGTGGTCCTCTACGAACCTGCACAGTTTCAAAAAAATCGGAACGCTCGGGTAATCGAACTTCCCTTGTGAGAAGAGTGTTAAGTATTAATACAATTCTGTTTCTTGGCTTGAAGCAAATACATTGGAATTCACGTGCTTCAGAGGTTACAGAAAGTGTTTCAATTTTAGAAAACAGTAGGGGTTGGGAGGGGGGGGGGGGTTATTGTTAATGTTAATATTTTATGTTTTCTTATGTAAATTTTTTAAAAGTCAACTGGTCAATTCTCCTCTTTTTAAATTGTTTAAATTTATACATGACTAGAGCTTTTTATTTCATGAAGGTGGTACGTTTGGATTTTGAGGGACTCATATATTTATTATTCTGATGCTGAATAAAATAAGTAAGTCAAATATGATGGGATTTAATTATGCATGAACGCACAAGAATTCTATACAATTTTGTATAGCAAGCTCTGAAAGTTGAATGAAATGAAAAGATCTTTTTTTCTGACTGCACATAGAGTGGACCTTGACAAACAATATGGCATTCTCTTTTACTGGTAAAATATATCAAACGGCTAATTTCAAAATATCACTTCTTTTTGAGCAAACTTTACAGTTGCCAAAAATATCCTCTATATTCCCAACGCTTCGCAATTTTTCATTCTTCGAGCGGTTGAAAACAATCGAATTCGTAAGAGAAAACAAACTGTTGTGCATACATATCGAGGCTGGGAGGAAGAGGAAGTAGCAGTGTATGTCGAGGTGGGAGAAAAAGAAGAGACAAGTGAAGATTAATTTAGGGAAGAAAATAGACGCAGAGGAAAAGGGAGAAAAAGGAGATAAAAAAAGGGTTCTAAAATGGTACTTGAGGGATTAAAAGATGTAAGAGGGGAATAAACAAAATACCGGATCGATTCGTAGAGGGGAGCAGAAGCTGCAGGGCATCCCTGAAAAAAGAAAAGAAGTAGGTACATGAATTAAATAATGAACTCCTTTTCATTTGATGGATTTTCAATACGATTTATTAATTTCAAGCACGTTGTTTCCGCCACTTTTTACGAGCGTTTATTTCAAGGAGTTGAAAAATGAAACGCTAGTGACGCGCTCCAGTTTCCATGTACCGAAAGGAGCAGTGGCTGCAAAATGCTCTCAAACTAATTTCGGACAGCTGTACGCCGGCTGAAATGAAATCCCATTTAATTTAATCCTATGGAAATAATTTCACGCCACTCCGACGATATTTTGCCATTACGTCTGACTGTTCCGAAATTAATTACTTGCACCACGGATTCTTACAATTAGTAGAGTGGCGCATGCTCGATACATCCTTCTACTTGCGCAGGCAACACACGGCGAAGTTTTCGTATAAACAAATTATTCTTATCGAAGAATACTGCGAACATAATTCTTGTTTCTTCTAAAAATTCTTTGAAATATTCTTCGATGACTGATATAACAAATACTTAGCAGTTTTGTTATTGAACTTCAAGTAAGGCAGATTTATTGGAATTTTGTAAAAAAGTGGTTCAGAATAGAAATAGGAGAGCTGATGTATTCCGCGAAATGAATTCTGATATAATTAATCTCGTGTCAATTGTGTCGAAACTTCACTTGAAATAATATTCTTTTTTGGCAGGGTTTGTTGAGGACAGGGAGAATTTATCGATCCCAGCTGATCGTCTCCCTGTGGCAAATTAATGAGACTCGGGCAACTTGTCTACGCTGCTCGCGTTGAGATCTGAGGAATATTCTTGACAAAACGATGTACTGTGTTTAAATATATTGTAATTGCAAGGTGAGTATAACTGCGGACAGAATTTTGTGTACAGTGGAGAGAGTTCGTGATTTCGAGGATTATTTGGATTATATCAGGATGGTTAGAAATTTTATGTCACGCATCACGATTTGAGTGTAACTTTTTTTAAACCAAATGGCGTTGTTGGTGCTCTTCCATTTATGAAGTTTTTAGAAAGACACCCTGCACGATTAGTATTAGAAGTCTCGTATATTTTGACGTAAGATAAGCAACAGAAAATTTTTATTATTCACATGACATTTACTACAGAAGTACACAGCTATTTGTCGAGAATTGAAGAGAATACCATTTGAAGAGAATATCAGTTTTAGCCGAAAAATTTGCCTAAAATTTTAAGCCTAAATTGTATCCAACATTGTATGTGGCAAAAAAGTTTTAAGGAATCGTAAAATCTCTATGTACTTCTGTAGATAATTTATTATAGAAGATACTATTAAAATGTCAAGTGAATCGAATAAAAATTGTTCAGGTTATGCTGCTAGCCAATTTGAAAAAACTGATTCCGAGGAACTTCGCGGCACAACATATAACTCGGCCATTTTTAAATATTTCTATATAATATTTATACAATATATTCATTAATACATGCCCCAAACATAAGAAGTAGGTATAGAAATAATTTTCAACCTCATAGTATGAGAAAAAAGTCGTCTAATTTGGTGCTGTTTTGAGCGTCTCAGGATGGTGAAACCCTTCAAGGGTTCATTCCTCTGTGAACACTGCAAAGCTGATCAATTTTCATAAATTTTTTTGAAGCGATACGTACGTTTAACGTTATGCTTTTTTTTTGTAGTTTATTTAGTTACTTTTCGTCAAACATAAATATTTTTTATTCAGTTTGGAATTAATTGTTGTTGTGGTTACCTCCCCCGCAATAAACGCATGTTTAAGAATCATGTCTCGCTGGCGTAGATGCTTGAAACGTTCAGGATGGAAAAAAAACAAAAAAATCCAGAAGATTCTTAATCGCTATGTTTGTCGTTACCGTCGGGACCAAAATAAATAATTTATGTTGGAAATTGGTTGCATTATGTTGGAAAATGCTTGAATTGAAAAGTCCAAAATTACATTTTCAATAAAAGAAAGTATGACAATCTCACCATAAAAATATAATTTTGGTTCCGCCGAGAGCTACTAGTATGTGAACCAGCCTGTAGAAAGTAGAAACACAACAATGGGCCAAGTAAGACACATTCTTTATAATCCCACTTCTCCAACTCTCAATCATGTTAGACAAGAATGGCACTTGAACGATGCTCTGTCAAAAGACAGGAAAAGAGTGCCTGTAAATCTAAAGATACCTACCTATGGTAGCGCTACATCTTTCATCTTTCAAAAATATTAAAATCAATAACTTCTGACGGACTGACACTCGACCAGTCAATTATGTACGATAATTAGTCATATCCACTCATCCAAAAGCAGCAAAAATCCAACCACCCAAACTTATTTATCCAGGGGCGGATTAAGACCCTTAAAGGCCCTAAGAGCTGTTCCGGTCTAGAACCCATAAAAATAGGCGACCTTTAGGAATTAATTAAAGAAAAGCTACTACTTATAATTTAATGGTGCTTCTTGCGTTGTATTAAGGATACCTTAAGCTTAAGCTATAGAAATAATTTTTTTGTTTTATAATTAATCATTACAGACGGCACTGGGGAAAAAATTCATCCAAATCGGTGGAACCTGTAACACCTAAAACATTGGTCTGAAATAAAAAACAATACCAGATTATTAAAGGGCATGAAACCCGCTCGTGGAATAACCAGTAAAAATGACAAAAAAAATTATATTTTTGAGAAAATAACACCTAAAGTTTGAAATCACTTTTTCCCTATATTTTTCGTTCTTTCAACTCCTTTGAAAATTACAAATTTTCAATTTTTTAAATTTTACTGGTTTGTCCACGAGTCAGAAATATATTCTTTAAAATAAAAACGGTTTTATTCGAATCGGATAATAACTTTCGGAGATACAGATTCCGCCGGTTTTAAGAATACTGTTTCGAGAAAAACGCGTTTAAAGTTTTAATTGAGTGCCGAGTGGCCAGGTGTTACCCATGCATTTGCCGCTACTCAAATGCCTATAACATCCGGAATTTTACGAATTCCAAAAATATCCTTTTAAACACGTATTCCTACAAGGTTGAACATTCGAAAAATAAAATAAAAAAAAATCGATTTTTATACCGGAACCTCCCCTTAAAAGATTTTGAGGCTTCCTTATACAGGGTGATCATTTCAACGCAATGTACAATTTCTTAGGCATTTCCACTAATTTCACTAAAAAGTGTTTCTAACAAAAGTTAGATTTTAAAATTCAGAAATTTTCTATGGTGCCCCGCTTTCTCCCAATGCCCTAAGCACGTGCTTATTTTACTTATTCGTTAATCCAGCACTGCATTTTTCCCGTTTCCAGCTACTCACAACGGAACATCACTTAATTATGCGCTGAAAATGAAGGGCGCAGTTTGTCCTCGCATAAGTGGCTTCCTTTGTTTCCCTCGGGCAGAAAAGACACCGGAGCTTCGTGGACAAATAAGTCACGCGGAATCCCTCCATGCTTTAATTAAAGTCATACTTTTTTACGGAAACACTGTCGTTCCGCCTCAAAGGGGGTGTGCGGACGCTGGACTCTCCCGCTGTCTGAAGTGTGTCCAGTGTGCAAATCGCTTGGTAAAAATTTTATAATAATCGCGCCTGCGAGATGCCTTGATGCGTCCACTTAATCTCTGTTCAGCGACGAGTATCAAGCGCCGCCACGTTAAAACGCTCGGTGCCCCGTGAAATCAGCCCGTTTGCTGGGCCACCGTGTCTCGCGCCGCGGCATTCGGCTTTATCACCGCGATATTGCGTATCATACATTTACGTTTTCCTTCATAACGCGCGCCTTTAATATTGTTTACGCTCACCGGACCGTGATCTACTTTCAATTGAACATAACAGCGGAAGGGAGAACTTTTACCGCACGCCGTATTTTCTTGGGGGGAGTGCGAAAGCAGTGGAATGGATCGCGGGTGGGGGCCGGAAAAAAGCGGAACTGAGACAATGGAAATGATCAAATGAAACGGTTTTCACTTCGATTCCGAGCGTAAGAAGCTGTGGGGGAAAGGCGGGCATGTAAACGACAGACGGATCGATATTGGTAAATAAAAAAGTAAGAGTCGGATCTAGGGTGATTCTTTAACGGTTCAGGGACCGGAGAAACTTGTGGCAGTGATTATTGGCAGAATATAGAAATTCGAATTCAGATTTCTAGTGGTTGGAAATTGATATTGAGTGGTAAAATGGAGTACCGTTAAGGAACTAGTTCTTGATCAGACATTAGTTTTTTTATCAGTTCGTGACATAAATAATTCTTTTAAGCATGTGTGAACAAATAATCGTTTGGAATAATTTCGACAATAAAAATTGACCGTTCAAAAATATGTGTGTTGTATGTGAAAGCAGTTAGTATTGTGAGTTTTTGTGAAAATAAATGTGTAATGTAGCACACTTGTAGATATACCTTGTTGGACGACATCTTTTACTGAGCAGAGGGAATGTTTTTGCAACTGTTAAAGATGTTTTCATAGATTTTGTTTATTAAATAGTTTACTTATAATGCAGGGCAAGATGTTTAGTAATATATATATATATATCATTTTGTTTTAAAAGTCAGTGATCATTATTTAGTTTCAATTTTTCTGGTGTAACTAATTTTTTGGTCACCTGAATAACAAATAGGTTTGTTCAGACAAGTTTTGGACTTAACCTAAAATGACAAGTCCAAAAAAGAAGAGCCCTTATGCAAAGTATAGCGAAGAAGATTTAAAGCAAATTCTAGAGGATATACCTAAATCATAATGTATTATCTGTGCGTGTTGTCGCCATGTTCCCATGTATTTTAGATGATCGAAAATTAGTTCCTCACGTGATAAAAAATTAGTTCCCATCTACTTTTGATGATCAAAAATTGGTTCCCATCTATTTTAGATGATCAAAAATTAGTTCCCATCTACTCGAGATGATAAAAAATTAGTTCCCATCTATTTTAGATGATCAAAAATTAGTTCGCATCTATTTTAGATGATCAAAAATTGGTTCCCATCTATTTTAGATGATTAAAAATCAGTTCTCAGTTACCTTATTCTTTCATAGCTTATAAATAATTAAATTATACTTATTTTCAACTTTTCTAAATTTTTCCTTAAAGTTTAAACATAAATTTATCTTTTAGTAGCACGAAAACCTATAATTTAATCTTTTATGGCGTTAAATATCAATATTAATGCGGGAAACCCCCTCAAATGATCAAAAACTACTTAAAAAGGGGGGACAGGGTGTGGTAGACATCGATTTTAATGAGCCTTGGCACGATGGATCTATGTCGAAAATAAGTAAATATGTGTTCGAGCGTTTAAGCCAATAGACCTTAATCATAGAGATAGTTACATATAAATTATTAAACATTTCATAGTGGCCGTGGAGTTTTAGTGGGTAAAAATCACACACTACCCTGGCGCCCTCGGGGGATTACCCTCTGGAGACGTCGGGGTGCCTTTTAAAGGTTTCCCAACAAAAGAATTATAAAAAAAATATAAATTTATATTTTTTTTTTAACGTGGAGAAATCTTCAAAAGGCACCCCGGTACCAGAGGGGAATCTCCCGGGGGCGCTAGGGTAGTGTGGAATTTTTACCCACTAAAACTCCACGGCCACTATGAAATGTTTAATAATTTACATGTAACTATCACTATTATTAAGGCCTATTGGCTTAAACACTCGGACACCTATTTACTTATTTCCGACATCGATGTCTACCACACCCTGTCTTTCCCTTGTTAGTTCCTTAACGGTATCTTGAGAGGTGATTAGAAATATAAATGAAATTCTAAACTACTTAGGGCTTTGGTATTTCTAATTGTAGTAATTGTATATATCTGTGGCATCTTAAATTGGAATTGTTTTCAGCAAAGTTTCTAATAAAATTATTGATAAAACACAAATTATATAGCCTTATAACTTTGCAGAAATAGATTACCGAAGAAAATAGCCTATGTTTTCTCTCATTGATTATCTGCTGCATATACTTCGTATTTTACATTACCCCATATATTTTCTACGGTTCGTTCAATCTGCTACTCAGTACAAGCAATACTTTACTGAATAGACCACATTTCTTTCACTCCAGAAATACGGCCCACCATCTTAACTTCCTCAGCTGTTTCGAACACTCCATTAACTTTATCATTAACTCAACTAAATTTCAATTTACAATTTTAAGATTTATAAGCAATCTGACCATGCATACAGCTTCAATTCCGCATCTCTCTATCTAAATAGAAATATTGGAATTAAGCTAGCTACAATTATACTTAAAGTAGGGCAGCATAATTATAATATCATCGAAACAGTTCAGACATTTCAGAATTATACCAAAAAAGGTTCTTCGTCGTCTAGACTATTAGTACATGTCTCATCGTTCAACAAAGCAATCAGACGATCAGAGAAAATGAAGAAAAAGTCGAGAAAATTTAGAGTCACATTTGTAACAAGATTGATCGACAGCAACGAACGGAGGAAGAGAATGGTCTCCGGAATTTTTTCATCGAACGGAAAAGCTTGTTCGTAGATTGCGTATCCGGCAGAAGGAAACACACGGGCGGCACAGTGCTGGAAAATAGCGCTTGGGAGGAAAGCTTCCCACGTCACGATTAATAAAACTCCTTATTACGAAACGGGAAGCGCAAGTTGCGTTCAGGATACTAATTCGACGCTGACGCGAGCATTCCGTGGAAGCTAAGAATTTTACGATATTTAATATAGGTAATAAGCTTCCCTGGAAAGTTCGATAATAAGCTGCTCGTGAAAAGTTCTGAGGCTGGGAGATCGTTGCCTGTTGCGCGATATACTGATCAATCTGATGGGTATGAACAATTTATGGCCGCGATCAAGCTGGCGACTTTATTCCAAATTGAATGCGAGCCAGCCGGTTGTTGTTCCTGCGTAGGAAATTTACGATTTCGCGTTTCAGGAATTTTGCATAAATATTTCGGGCGATAAAATGCAGGCTGTCCAAACGAAGGCTGCGGAATTTTAGGAGTGTGTGGAGAGGAGAATTGAAAAAATTGTTTGGTCCGCAAAAACGCTTCGTTCGATACGAAAGCGGGACCCATTCGACGTATGACGATTGAATTTACCATAGGGGACATTTTCAATAAATTGATTATTAATTAGTATTTGTGTCTTTCACTTTTCTTTAATTTTTTTCCAGTGAATCATTATCTTTGGCACATTTCCTAGTGGAAAATATTACAAGTAAATATTACTTATTTTCAAGTGGGATTGCCGAGATTATGAATATTAGTAATTGAATAATTGTAGAAAAAATTTGGTCTTTAAGGAAATTCATGATATCTGGTGTGCAGTGATACGCAGGACTATATATAGTTTGTCAACATAGTGATTTTTTCCCCACCAACTACATATTTCGGGCAAAGTAAAATACGAAAGGGATGAATGAAACAGGACGAGTAGAACTCTTTGTCGCAGTGGAGTTTTTTGACGCATATTTTTTTATATCCGTGGATTTGGCCCATGCAGGTTTAAATATTTAATCACTTTTTATAGCCGACAATCGAACAGACCCTATTTTTTATCTTAAACGGAATGTATTTGACAGAAATGGAAAAAGTTTTAACATGGTAAACAATAGTCACTAATAGAAATCAATTCCTGTCGATCGTGAATCAATTCATAAAGTGTTTTAGAGCTCAAAAGCTATTAAGAATATTCTTTACACTTTGATGACCGCACGTTTCCGAGCACAAAGCTTCCAAATTGTTCCAAGGTTAAAAACTTTTAAATTTAACATTTTAAGAATATGGAAACATTACGATTGGATACTTCTACAAGTAATAATTGTATCATCTCCTTAAGTTGCGTTAATATTATCTCACCGCACGATATTTTTTTAAATATGTGAACATACGAAGCAGGACGCCCAGAAACAAAGAAAAAATATTTCACATTCCCACGATACAACACGCTGGAATGAAAAATTTCCACTGGCAGAAAATGGCGATGGAATTGTATTTTGAATGAGCCAATTAGACGTTGTTTTTGAAAGTGAAACACAGAGTAAATACGTAGGAGCACATTTCTAAGTGAAAACCAAAGTAAGGCATATGAACGTGCTGAAAAAATATAACTGTAAGCAAACAACGATGGCTTACTGCATAAATATTGTATGTCTAATTTTTGTGAAATTGTGTATTTTTTTAATTATAAAGTATCCTTGCATTTTTAAAACTGTTTTTCTCGAAAATGTTACCTTCTCTACCTGTTACATTCTGCGGCAAAAAAAGATACCACACCCCATCAACTGAATGTTTTCATAATTTCTAATTACTTAGAAATTTTTTAAATTTAAATTTATCCACTTTTGATCTCTAAAGAATTTTATTATGTAGTACAATCAAAGTAATACTATGAAAAATTTAACTACAGAACACAATATCAAAAAATCGGCACGTCAAAAAAATAGCACTTAAGAGGATAGGCCTAAAACCGGCCTTTTTTCAAACGCAAATTGTAAAGTAATAAATAACAATAGAGACAACGTTCTTTTCTGGTTTCAGATGTTATTCTATGAGCTTTAACACAAAAAAAAAAAAGTCTAAATAACTCTATGTACATAAAAGTTGTGAGTAAAAACGTAAAGGCGTGTAGGCGGTGCAGCGTTTGATGGTGTACATAAAATCTCGAAAACCGCTCCAATGATTTGGATGAAAATTTAATGAGAGATTCCCTAGGATGTGTTGGGAGGAGAATTTAGAGATAAATTCTTAAAAAAAGATAACAAATATTTTTCATACAAGAAATCGATAAAATCGTATTTTTCAACATAAAAATTGTATTATTTTTTTCTTCGAAAATCTGCTCCCGACATATCCTAGGGAATGGTTTTCGGCATCTCTCATTAAATTTTCATCCAAATCGTTGGAGTGGTTTTCGAGATTTTATGTACAACATCAAACGGTGTACTGCGTACATGCCTTTACGTTTTTACCCACAATTTTTATGTACATAGAGATATTTAGACTTTTCTTTTTTTGTGTTAAAGCTCATCGAATAACGATTAAAACCGGGAAAAACGTTGTCTCTATTTTGTTATTTATCACTTTACAATTTGCGTTTGAAGAAAGGCCTGTTTTAGGGCTATCGAGGGTCAGATCGGAGAATAGGGTCATTTTTATGATTTTTTTTCATATAAATAAACGTTATATTTAAAAATCAAGATATACATCTTGTTGTGTATAAATTAAGCTATATTCCGTTAAAAAAGGAATTCGATATCTTAAGAAATGGTGTCATAGCAGCCCCCTCTCCCAAGGCCTCTTCATAGTTAAAGCATTTTCGGCGCCAAGAATATCTCAGAGATTACTGAACCGACTTGAATAAAATTTTGCACGAATATTCTTAAGACTATAGTCTAGTAGGGAAGACCCGGGCTAAAATTTCCGGGGGTAAGTTGTTTCGACGGTTCTATCTTCAAAATGAAAAGAGCGTTGTATTTTAAATTATTTTTTCCATGTAAGTTGATCACGCCACGGTGGTTGTAAGCAGGGACCTATTAGTCGCATACCAGATACGTAAATATTTTTCTGTGATTATTTTTTGGTCTGTTTTGATTATTTAACGTCGATATTTTTGACTGATTCGTTCTTATGGATCAAATTACATTTAAGAAGATGATGTAATAGTGTTTATCGGTTCAATATACCTACCTGTCGAGACGATTTCTCAATTAGGGTCATGTTTTGTTTTTCCTTAACAAAAGGAGATGGAAACTTAGGGTCTGAAGGGGCTGTTTTGGCACTGTTTCTTAAGATATAAAATTTCTTTTCGAAAAGAATACAAGCTTAATTTATGCACAACAAGGTGTATATCTTGATTTTTAAGTAGCATCAATTTTTCATTTTTTTTTCATGTAAAGAAAATAGAATCACTTTTCTGATTTTTTTCATATAAAGAAACGTCATATTTTCCGACCTGTATGTAACCCCTCAAAAAAATCTCCGACCAGTACGTTAAAAAGAAACCAAAATAACATCTATCTGAATCCAGGCAACTGTCATTTTTCGTCACCCTTGTAAGTGATACACTCTCGACCACCCCCACCCCCTGGCTGGCACGAAAATACGAAATTAAGCCTTACAGAGCATCCACCTATCCCGTCTCCCTTTCCCCAGTACCTAGCCCATGCAAATGCTTTTACGCGAACTCTGAGAAATGCAAAACCGACCCTCCTATTTTCTTTTGCGTGGCCGAAGCTCCGCGGAACAAAGAACACAAAACGGCGCGGCGCGGGCGTTTCGGGGGCGCCGCTCGAAAATTAATACGACCTTAAATTACAATAGGAAACGTTGGCCGCGCCGCGGACTCAATACAGGAATTTCATTTTTCCAGCGGCTTGGCTGGCGAGTGGACGTTTATACGGTGCCTTTATTTCCGCGTAATGCCGGCGCCATCAATTTACTTTGCTCTCGGCCAGTCTCGCCAGGCTGGTTGTCCCACGGCGATTGTCACTTCCACTTATAATACTTTCCGATCCTATTACCGCTGTTATGAGACAAATAGGTCAAGCTTGTCTCCTCTAAGATCCCACGGCTTGACTCCCAGCTTATCTTTTCCCTTGAAAACTCCCCCTACCCTCGGCGTCACTCTCCCCATCCCACCCTCTCATCCCTTACAATTACTTCGACGAACGCTGGCCGTTCGAGGTAAAAAGTGTTGCCCCTTGTTTCATTACTGCGTCTTAGTTCGGCTCTTTTGAGCTTCCTCTCTCTCTCTCCCCCGCCCCTTCCTCTCCCGCCACCGTTCTGGGCTTGTCGTTTGTTTCCCCGGTGCTTCTGACGTCGCGCGGAAAAGAGGTTTAAAAGTCTTCAAGAGAGAGAGACTGCACACCGAGCTAATTATCTTGATTTAATGCCTTTGGTATAGGACCCGCCGTGGAGTGGTTCTAATTGGAGACGGTCCTTTGCTCGTCGACAGCTGTTTCCGCGGCGCTGATGATTTATTCCTGTCGCCTTTCGATATCCAAAGACAGCCCTGATAATTGACCGGGGAACGGTAGTTGGGACTATTCCTTTGCTGTGCACGCTGTTTGCGGCTGATATTGAGGGACGTGGATCTAGAAACTCCTTTATACAGAGTATCTCAATGGTCTGAAGCTAATATACGAGACGAGGGTAGTATCGAACGAACGTCTTTATGATATGATCCACAGTACGGACCTTCACTGAGCAATATAATATTAATAATAATAGGTTATTGACGGAAATAAACTATACTTACACAGCGAAAAATGACAATAATGCTCTTAAAGGAGTAGGTTACCCTACAGGTGTGACTATCGATTATCGATAGATTATCGATATCTTATTGACACTTAACGATATATCGACAATATCGTTAAGATATCGTTGAGGTGAATAGAAGCGACTGAAGGTAGAATACAGTATACTTTGTTGCAGCAACGATGCAAATAACCATTTTAAAGACATTGTAACACAACGATACATATGGGTACATCCTTGTAAAGATATCGCTTTCGATTCGAAGGAATATGTTAAAACGGTAAAAAGTAATTTAATATGCAAGTACGATATTAACCAAAATTATTCAAATATACAGCCGAGCAACAGTAACAATATTTTAACAATGGGTGCACATATAAGTATAAAGTGTATGGGCAAATTTAGATAAGAAAGTACAAAATATAAAATCAAATACTGATTACAATATTCCATCATTAAAAAACGAATAGAAGATTTAATACTTTTTAACGATATAATTTTAAGAGAAATATACATGTGTATTATATTTATATTAAGACTATATAATTTACAATATACATATAAATATACAAATTCTTACAGACAGAAGTACAAGATTACAGCCAAAATTCACTAATATGTTGTCTGCAATAAGTTTAAATAAAAATAAATAGATTCTGAATGACTTTATTGTACAATTAATGCGTTGCATTCTATCTCAGCAGCTTCTATTCGCCTTAACGTTATCTTAACGATATTATCGTTATGTCGAAATATCGATAACATTTCGGTATTATTGACATTTATCGATAATCACACCTCTAGGTTACTCTCAAAATTTTTGAAAACAGATTTTTAGGATGTTTGCATATTCCGCTAGCTACATCTTTTCTACGTATTTTAAGCGCAACCGGGTCCCGAAATTCCAAAAATTGAAGGGATTACAGTAAAAAATGTACGATCGCGGATTTTTAGGTCGTGTTTGTGGACTACTAAAAATTCGCGACTTTTTAATTTTTTGATGAAAATCTCGAATATTTACAGACCCTGTAAGAGGTTTGTCACTAAATGGTACATGTTTTACATAACCTCTAATTTTTTCAAATCGATCTGAACATCCGTTCATTCGCAACTAGCCGAAAACCAAGAGAAAAAAAGAATCGAGAAAAACGCGTTTAAAGTTTTTGGGCAAATTATTAGCTGCCAAATCTACAATTTTGCGAATTTTAATATAAACCAAGCGACAATTTATTCAGAAAATATGGTACTTCCGGAAATGACAATAAAAAATCGACTTTTCGACTGCCTAGTCCCCTTAAGTATAAAGCATCGACATCGCAGATATGCAACAACTAATTATTGTAAATGGTTGACTAGGTTTATCCTCTTAGCGTGTTCATAATTTTAGATTTAAATGTGCCCAGGGTGTCTCAATTTGGGAAATTTGTTGTGATAGTCCTGCACAATGGCTTGGAACATCGACCTGCCGAATGATCACAATATTAACAATGTTAACAAACACTTTGTATTTGAGGCAACAATATGGGAGTAAGCATGTCAACTAAGACATCTGTTTAAAAATTACTGCATTTCAAGAGATAAGCAGTGACTTTTGGAACACTCTGTATAAACTGATTCTTAGATAAATGTTATTAAATATAGATAGACGAAAAAAAATGGTTCTTGGAATGAAGCTGGTGAGATGTGCTATGTCAACCTGTTTTTCCCATATGAAGGGTAAGGGAAAAACAGGGAATGTCACGAAATAGCTTTGTCGAGAAAATTAACTTTTGATACTTTAGTCTACCAGTAAAGGAAGCAAGGTTCAATGAATTTAATTTTCTTATATGTATCATTTTCTTCTGAAGGGGACATTTTACCCTCTCAGCCGAAAATTCGGCCACTTTTCGGTGATATTTTTTATAATGAAATAAACACTTAACGTTTTCGTGTTTTGGGGGGTATATTCCACTCTAGAAATACAATAAAAAATCTTTGTTGTTTGTTTATTTCATTTGTTTACATAAATATTTCGCAGTGAAGTTAGCGTCTTCAGAATTTGACCCCTTGCTGGCGGTTGCAGTTTCGGACTGGATCATCGGAAGTAAAAAAACCAAACATATTTTTAATTTCCAGAAGTATGGCTATCCGGTTTACCACGGATATGTTAATTTTTCGAATATTTTCCCACTTTTTACATCGATTAAGTAGAAAAGAAATGCCATGTTTGGTACTTTCAACTATGAACGACCATCATTTTAATATTTTTTGTCCAAAATGGTTCCTTCACGGTATACCAGATAACCATACTCCTGTAAATTAGAAATATGTTTAGTTTTTTATTTCCCATGATCCCGTCGTCCGAAATTGCAACCGCCAGCAATGGGTCAAATCCTGAAGACGCCAACTTCACTGCGAAATATTTATATAAACAAAATAAATAAAGAAACAACAAAGATATTTTCTTATATTTCAAGAGTTGTAAAATATACCCCCATAATACGAAAACGTTAAGGGTTTATTTCATTATAAAAACTATCACGCGAAAAGTGCCTGAATTTTTGGCTGAGAGGGTAGAATGTCCCTTTAAATAATTCCTTGTTTTACTCTGACAACAGAAGCTTGAAGCTTATGCGTAGGCAAAGAGTGGAGAAATTCCATATTTTGTTCCAGTACAGAGGGGACATTTCCTGTGTTTAACCAGTACTTACACCAAATATTTAATGACATTTCTGTAGTCTCAGTTGCCTTCAACTTAAATCGCAAGATCATGAAAAATGGACATTCCTCGTTTTCCCCTTACCCTTCGTATATGATATATCTATAATTCGTTTATTGCCCTATTAAATGCAAATACACGAAGAAGTTCGAAAAAGAAACATTTATTAAAACTTTCATAACGCAATATAAGGATTTCGTATAATAACCATGATACAAGTGTTTAAAGATGCAGCGAAGGTTAAAAGGCCGGTAACGCGATGCAGACTTTCCTTAATCAACTCTCGTTCGCAGCATTTCCCCATAATAAATGGTTTCTACGAAATAATCTTGCAATAAATACTTCCTACATAATAGACCATGCACCGACACCATTTCTAATTAACTCGGCTAAGTTTCCAGTAAATAAGGATAAATAAATTAACTCTCAACTCGTAATTTCTCAAAGTCATTTCCAGGAGACGCTTGTTAATTTCCTATTAAAATAATAAACAGCATAGAATATACAGTCCAGTCATGAAACAACATCTTAAGGGCATTATATTTACATTCTCGTCACGCTGATTCAATATCTTTGTATAATTTTTATCATAAACACTAATAAATAGTTTCCTATAGAAATTATTCTTTACTGGAAGAATCGTTTTAATAATTATACTGACTATAGTACAGTGTTAATCTTCACATGCAGAGAAGGCTATAAATAAATTCCCCAGACTATTAATTCTTCGTGGTTACACCTTCTTATAATCGCAAGTTGGTCGCATGGGGTTCTCTGCACTCCAGCGTTATTTTTTAGTTACCATTTTCGTAATTTTGAATTTTTTAAGTTTCGAGTGATAATTTTACATTCCTAATTGTATAAGGCGTTTGAAAGACACGTCTGACTATACGCCGACCAGTTCCACTTGTTCCCTTGCGTCTCGATTCTCTTTCGCGCTTTGGAAATTTGGATGAGACATACCCTTTTATATCACATCGAATCGTTGAAAGTGTGCACTCTATAGAAATTTACAAAAAAATAAAGTTGCTTGGATTGACAAAAATTTTGTGAAAGTGTGAAAATCAGTGAAATTCCAGTTACGATTTCCATGCATTTGTATTAGTGTTTACACAGTTTACGCAGAGAAGAAGTTAAAATTTAAACGAGAGAACTCTTGATGTGATAGACTTCAGAGAAATATATTTTTCCAAAGGCTTGAATATTTTCTGAAAATTCTTTGTACATAACAGAATTAGCGAAACATTCAGTATACGCACTCATACAATCATGCTGTAATAGTCTTTTCCGAGAAATGTAAATTTTGAAATGATGAAATTTGTAGTAGAGAAAATACTTGTGAAAAAAAGCACTTTTTTTATTAAAATTCACAAAATTTTTAAATTTCAATGTTAAGGTCTAAAAATTTACAGAAATATTGAGAAGACATATACTTCTGGAAGAAAATCACCTGAGATGCAATACTCCCCGTGTGATCACAAAGGATTAAATAAAATTTAACGAACTTAAACCTCAATTTCTAAATCGAATAAAATAAAACAATTCCTGAATTGCAATTAGAGCTCGACGAACTCAATTCTGAACGGATCTTCGAATTTGTTATAACCCGTCAAATATATCTTACTAAGCAGTTCCGTTCGAGACGTATCTGTCTAATAAATGCACAGTTTAATTCAATTTCCGCGTTGATCGTATCTTGAAACTTTCGCGGGCTTATTTACCGCAGAGGGAAGAAAAAAATGCGCCTGTTTAATAAAAACCCAGCGAGGGAAGGAATCTGATTACCGTGATTCCGTATTGGATACTTCTTGTTCTTTCGCCGAGCGATTACAATTGAGTGCGTCGACTTATTTCTTGGAAAAGTGTCGTTATCGATCATCCAAGTGGAAAAACAGATAACCGGGGAACAATACATTACCCGGACTCCTCTCGCTGCTCCAGATGAAAAAACGACATCCGGTTGCAAGTATATCGAGCACACATTTAGAGAACGCTGCGAATCCCTTTATTTCTCGGAAGTAGAAGTCAATCTGTAGGAACCAATTCGAGAAAGCATGCTGACTCCTCCGAATCAGAAGAAATCTATTTATTCACAGAAATATTGTATGTGAAATCACAAAAGATTACCCACTTTTGTTTAGAAATAAGCAACAGTGTGAAATTAATATACCTACTTTGGTTTGGATGAGTGAATATAAGAGATTCTGAAAATCTTCAGCGATTCGAATGATGGAAAGGGATTTCCTTATCCAGAGTCGTGAAACAAGTATCAGAAATATTCATCTTTGTGCCCGGGAATTGATTTCAAGGCAATAAATTTTAAATCTCATTTATTTAAGGGGGAAAAATAAGCATTTTTTAAGATTCTTTTTCAGGAATGATTTGCAGTTTTCATATCAAATTTGTATTACCTACTTTTGGTATAATATCTTAAGAGATTATAAAAAAATGAATAGAAAAACATGCATAAATTTTAATATATTAATTAATCTTCTAGAGTCCAGACCCATCACGAAAAACATAGGTCTCTGGCGGGATGTGTAACTTTTGAACGGCAGCTTTGAAATCAAATTTAATTTCTTTTTTATAAACTATATGAGTATAGTTTCCGTTGCACTTATCGATTTTTTGATAGAAACCGAAAATTTTTAAATACACTCGAGGAATTGCCCACCGTATTTGCGGGTTTTAGAAACTTTTTCTTCTAAAGCGCACCATGTTTACAAAAATAAATTATTTTAAAAATTGGTATGTGCAACGGAAACTACACCCATATAGTTTATAAAAATACACCAAATTGGATGTCAGAGATGTTTCATATCCCCCCAGCGACCTATGTTTTTTGGGGGGAGCTCTAGAAGATTAATTAATATATTCAAATTTATGCATGTTTTCCTATTCATTTTTTATAGTCTCTTAACACATTGTACTAAAGCTAGGTAATAAAAATTTTGCATGAAAACTAAATTATTCCTAAAAGAAAAACCTTGACCCTCATCCGACCCTCGTGTCAATTTGACACAGTTTTCCCGTAAATTAAATTAGTAGGGGAGACCGGAGCTAGTTGATTAACGAGGTTAGTTGACTAATTCCATTTAATTGTTGTATTATGGAATAAATTATGCTGCGATTCGCGATATTGAAGCATATGAATGACCAGCTTGCCATTTAATGTGTCGCCGTGACAAAAACTTGCGTGTTCTGTCAGTGAGAATGAAAAATCTAAAAAGGTCGGCGGGAAGTAAATATTTTTGTTTGGACTATTAATGAATTTTTGTCCACTTAGTACTAATATTTTGTGGAAATGTGATACATTGACTATAATTTACGGTATTTTATTTTATCCAGTGCGTGGAGGTTTTGTACGTACGGCTCTTAACATGTTAACAATGTCGGACGGGGTTACTTGACTAAGCAAGCATAGGAATACAACTAATAATTGCATTTTTTATCCTCAAGATGCAGTCGAGGCAAACAGTTTAGCTGCTTAAGTCCGCTTCCCCCACCACAAATCTTTCCAAACTCACCCCTACCAGTTTTATACCCTATCCTCCCTTTGAACTCTCAGGCCTTCCAAATAGACCACTACAAACAAGTACAAAATAATTACAGTATCTAACACCATGATAATTAATAAAGAAAATAACACTGTGAAGAAGTGAAAAAAATTATTGGTCGTAGTATACATATGTACGCGTTTCGTATACTATATTGATGGAATTAGCAGCGTATATATACGCTTTTCATATATATTGATGGAACTGTGACACGCATATATACGCCTTTCGCAGTCAAAGGGTTAAAACTGAAAAGTAAATGTCAAGTCAACTAACCCCATCATATTTGTCAGCTAACCCCGCAGCCGGGGTTCGTTGACTTATTCGTCTCACTACTCTAAATACAATAAAAACTACAACCTACACTCAATTAAAACGATTTTCAAAATTAAGCCTGTATACCTAACGAAATTTGTAAACTTTTGGTATGCAGCAAGTCAACAAAATACCAATGGTCTAATTATAAAAATTAGAAATGTAAGAAATTAGTCAACTAGCCCCGGCTCCCCTATATAAATTGCACTGTTCTATTAATTGTGATTTGTGTAAACAAGCAGTATGTCCTGCACATCCTTTTATTTTATTCGAAAGTCGTGAAAAATCCAAGATGTAAATGTTAACTCATCAATTTGAATAAAAAAATATCGATAAATACCTGTTTACCTTGTCATTTCATCGATCTTATACCACTGTGTCAATTTAACACCGAAGGACAGATTCAGTTCGTGAAATGAGGAACGGATGAGGGTTAAAAAAAGCGCAATTTTCCAGCCGTCACAGTGGTGTTCCCCCTTAAACAGTGTTGTTTCTAATGCAACGAGGAAGGGGGTGATTCTGTATGAAAGAGTAAGCTGAGGTGCTACATATTTAGTGACAATCTCAAGTGATAAGTGTAGGAAATAAAATGAATCGTGACGATATATCGATGAGAATTACACGTGGCGCGGTTAGGGCTAATCGACTGCCATTTAATATCATACGAAATGTGAGGCATTTGATATTGCTGGAATCGTGCAGACGCGGCTCGTTTATTCTGTATTAAATTGCCCGTGCACGCTGCGCCACGAAAATGAAACATGCAATTCGATGTGCAACTGCATAAGGCACAAAGCATGTGTTGCATCGCGATGCTTTGAGCATTCTTACCAGCGTGTATCTTCTTGGAGCAGTCTTCTCTTAACAACATGCGAGGCAAATACATTTCTCTAACAATGTTAGCCTTTTGTCGTTAAATTGTGCCTCCCAGGCATGTCGAAGGAGAAACTGCCGTTGTCTATAGATTATATTACATTTTGCAAGCAAATTTATTGACACATAAGTTTACCAGCATTTCTGCTTTCGGTTTATATGTACATTAAAATATGTTTAATATCATTTTTATCATACGCTTTGTGATGTATTGGTTTCTCGTTGTTACTTTTGTGTTGCATTTTTTTCATCGACAAAAGCTCACTTAGTAATTAAATAAGAAGAAAGATGGAATAGTACATTTTGAAAGAGTAGCAGCAGGTTTTATTTTGATGCTTGGGGGTTTAGAATTTGGAACGCGATTTGTCATGAACTTAATATTTAATTTGAAAATTTGGAAAGTGATATAGCACTGAAATGCACGTACTATTTTAGTAATGAGCTATAATTGTTTTATTTTGACTAGTATTTTACTTTCCAGTAGTATTGCCTTGAAATAAGTCGGGCGGGTTGCTGGACGCTTGCGTGACACAGATGGATTGCAAACGGTTAATCTGATTCTGATGACTTTTCTTTTGAACATGATCCACATGCTACACAGAAATTTCTACAGACGGTAACTATATTTTTAGAAAGTGGATAAAAGAATGGATACATTCTTATACTTAATATTAAACGATTCCTAATATAAAACATTTTCACAGCTGCTCTTATTTCGTCTTAATTAATTTTATGCTGCAGAACACTTCTTTCCACGTTTGTACATCACTGTTTAATCACGAAACCTGGATTTTGCCACGATTACCAACATATCAGACATCTACAAAAATAAATACTTTGTTGTATACAATTAGGTCTGCGTTACTGCAATAAGTGGATAGAGATTGATGCTAAAAACATTTTTTTTAGATAATTAAATGCATTAAAAATTTGCAAAAAATCCTTAACACATAAACGACAACATCACTTGTTTCTTTGAATACTTCGCCTTTGAATAATATATAAGTACAATTTTTTCCCCAAATTTTCTTTAATAACAAATATGGCGAGCGAGAGCATTAAATAAAACTAAGTTGTGCATCGGCCGACGTTCAATTTTTTCAATTAGTTGAAAAATAACAATAGCTACACTTTGAAAATATTGAAAAAATTGAACGTCGGCCAATAAAAAGTGTATTTGTCACTTAGAAATAAATTCTCCAAAATGCGGTATTTCTTGACCAGGCCAAGGTGGTCCACCTGCTTAAAACACACAAACTCTGTCAAGTAGTGGTCAAAAGAAAGTGTAAACTGCGAATGGTAACGAAAATAACGTAATTCCATCAGTAAAAATTTAAATCTTATTTATGTCCCATAAATTGGGGGACTTCCTATGACCTATGATATGCCAGTGATACCAACACAACACATAAAGCCTAGTATTAGGTGCAATTATGTAGATACGCACGCGAGAAGCCATATAAAAGGAATAGTTTTGTTTCGCGTCTATTTCTGACAATATCAATATAGATATTTAAAAAACAAGTACATTAATAGAAAGTATGTATATTGACCTTCAACATAAATATATTGCAAACTCATTAATAATAACCGAAAATAACCAAATCTTCGATTTTCAAATCAATCGAAAATTTCCCTTTCACGATTAGGTGGTCTTAAAGGGTCTTTCCGGTCACACCCCTTAAGTAAGTGAACATTATGAATTTTTTACTAGAAGTGGTTATAACATATCCTAAAAAATATTTTTGGCATTAATTGATACACTCGTTAGGGTGCAAAAAATTTTTTGTTTCATGTTTTCAAAAAAGGACGATGTTGGCAAAAAGGACCAAAAGTACGATGATGGTGCACATTTGAACGAAGTAGTGCAAAAAAGCGGGTAATTTTCCGCACAAATATGTAGATAAAAAAAACCCATGTTTGAAAAATTTATGTTATACGGTGCTGCGATAGTGAGTCCAATGACGAATCAAATGCCTCAAGTTGTTTTTTAATCGGTTTACTAGTTCTTCTGAAATCGTGGTTGCCGTTTCGAAATATTGTGTTTTGAGAAAAACGCGTTCAAAGGGTTCTATCGGCTCATACCTGCATTCGCAGTTTGAATTAGTTATGTGACTGTTAAATCTATGCCGTTACGAATTTTGGTGTGAAACTTTCACAGGACATTCTCGGGATGGTATACTACAAAAATATATATATAAGAAATAATCGATTTCCTGAAAAAATTTAATTAGAGGGTCCCCTTAAATGATATGTACTTCTTGTCATGCTTCTTTCTTAGCAATAATGGAATAAACGTCAAATGTCTTATAAAACCCAATTCCTGCCACGAATTCCCCAGCAGGACACAAATAGGTATCCTGTAAATGACACCTGAAAAAAAAACTTTCCATCTTCTCACATCCCATTCTGGAATCTACAAAAAAAAGAAGAAAAACGTGCACACATATTTCAACCAAAAAACAATGCATGCACCGATGTCACGATTACGAAAATTATTCAACGGAGTCAGCGAAGGGGCGGCTAATGGATTCGCATAAATAAACGTGCACAAACCGCAGAGAGACAGAGAGAAAGCGAGAGGAATAGGGGGCACGTGAATGTTGCCCCGCAGAAAAATGTCCCAAAAATCCGAGGCTTAAGTATCGAGCTGAAAAAATATCATAAATAATACATCGCGAACAGTAACGAAATAATTTAACACGAGGCATTAAACGTGAAACACAATACGCTCACTCGAATGCTATTCCATTTCCGAAACAACGCACCGACATATCGATCCCCGCGTATTATATCCCCCCCCCCCCAGTTTCTGTTTTACGTGTATCGCGTGTAACGGAGCAGTACTCCGGTTACAAAAGGAAAAAAACGCCCCTTCCGTTCCCGGTTTTCCTGGTTTTTCTGTGTATGTGTTCTGTGTGCGCGCTTGTTTTTTTTTTTTGCTAAACCGTTTTAATTAATCACAGTCGCGCAGCTGATTTTTTCCGTGCCCCTCAGGCCGCGACATCCTCGTACACCGGGCGAAACTTTTCTCGCTTCTTGTTCCCCTGTCCGGCCATTCTTTATCAAGTGCGTCCCCGGCTGGTAAATGAACGTCGTGTCGCGAAATTGCTGCGAGCAAGATATGCAAATTCGTTCCAGGGCTTTCCTTTTTTCATGTGCATCGTATCTGTTTCAGGCGGCGCTTTCCGACCCGAATTCGCTGGCCCCATCACGAATCTAACGGTGCCGCTCGGAAGGGACGCGACTTTCACGTGTCTGGTCAAACATTTGGGGGGCTACAGGGTAAGTTTCCCTTATGAAAATTCATCGTGTGCTGACGCATGTGATTCCCTTGTGCCGGGGAGACATGGCACGTGTACTTCGAAGGGGTTCCTTTTTGTCATACGTACGAGATGTCGCGGCGGGAGTTGATGGTCGAGATTAAGGGTACGATGTATTCGTTAATATGATTGTTTTTTTATTATTAATTTGTTTAGCTTTTGTTCTTTTAAAAAAGTTATGAGACTCGCAACTCACACGGAGATCTGAGGTATCTGAAACTTTCTTGGCTGTTCTTATTCAATTATTTTCAAAAATATCAAGTTACTTCGTACTATTAGGGTGGCCCTTCTTTATAAGACTCGATTCTTTTCGTATTTCTTTACTCTCACCCCCTAGAATGATTCCATTTCGTAAGAAAATAATCCTTGAAAAAGCTTATTGCAATCGGATAACTGAAAGGGATGCCGACTAGGCCTTAACGTTTAGAATTCATCAATGGTTTGGATTTAACTCGGCGGGACGCGCACCCCAATATGCAACACACGTGGTCGCTACCGGGTCAAAAATACCCAAAATTGAAAACCACGGTTTCAGAATATTTTTTTTAAGTTTGTTATTTTTATGTTAAAGTATGGCGTTTAAAGAATCAAACAAAATTTAAGAAAAATCTCAAAATCTTTATTAAAGTTCTTTAAAAAATTGTAACAAAAACTCAAACAGTCTTCTTAATTTTTACTTGGTTATAAAATCGAATAACAAAAATTAGTCTTCTTTCTTTAGTAACAATATCAAATTAAGATCGATATCAAAAAAAGTAGATGCTATGAACTTATCAACGAAAGCAAAGAAAACAATCGTAACAACTTTTTCAAAACAATACTCAGAATTTTCCTAAAGTACATACATACTTAGAATCATCAGTTTACATAGTGTTAGTCAAAGGTTTTAGTCTTTTATTGTACTTGGTCGGTTATTCCCCCGCCGAAAGGTACCTAGAACGGCACGGCACAGGATTGTGCGAGAAAAAAATTTCGCAACTTGTGCCTCTGAGGTAAATTTTACTCAGTAGCGCTTCCCGCCGAATCAAAGAATTTATCAAAAATGATAAGCTCTATCGAAATTTGGTTCAAATAATATTAAAAGAGCATTCAATTTTCTACAATTACTGTATATATCATTTTTTTGTGCTTTTTTTGTGCCAACAATTTTTTAGAAAATAGCGTTTGAATATGGAGAGGTCTGCACTAAACGCGCGGCTTACCATTTTTGAGAAATTCTTTAAATCCAAACCATTGATGAATTCTAAACTTTAAGGCTTCGTCAGCAACCCTTTTCTGTTGTTCGATTGCAATAAACTTTCTCAGGGATTATTTTTTTATGAAATGGCACCGTACTAGGAGATGAGAGTAAAAGAAATCGAATTGGCCACCCTAACGTGACTTCCCGAAATTTTCATGAAGCAACCATGTTTGTGGGTAAAATCTAATATTTATTCCACACTATTTATAAGTTTGTGTATGATACCATTTTGGGAAAATTAAGAAAAAGTTTGCTTGCAATAATTGAAGAGACATTTATTTAAAGAAGTAAACGTAAAAATAGAATTTAAGAAGTAACAAACTGCGAAATTTTTTAAAGCCACACGCTTTTTAGATAAATAACATCAAAATTAACAATAGTTTCTTCTCTATTTCTATATTAATAGTTAATGTAACTGCCATTTCTTCGAATAACATAAAAAATGTTGGTCGACGTTGACAAAATCAAACTATGAAGTTCGTTTCCACAAGTGAGAAAAGGGCATCCATTGATGCTCAAATAGATATGGGATGTTCTAATCACACTAATTACATGTTTATTAGCTTGTATTAGGCCAGTGCAAAAGTTCGTTCGCTGTATTGAACCAGTTCTTATTAAAAGTAAAAATATATTACATGCTTTGTTTCGATTACTGTCTCGTCCAGAGTTCGTAATTCGAATTATTTGTTATACCGGAGTTAATCAACCTTTTTCTATTTCTTATTCATATCTTTTAAGTTTGTGGTAGAACGGAATGATTCAGTTGAAATGGATGTCGAGAAGTATTATTCCCACTGGAGAAGGTATTCCCATTTTTGTTTCTTATTATCGAATCTGTTTGAAATGACAGGGAAACAAGTCAGTGGTACACGACATTGCACTTAATTTAACTACTACACTGTCCTTCGGTGTCTTATTATTCTCCACCAATTGTGTTGGACAGCAAACAGAATGCAACAACGTGAAATACGTGTTACGATTCACAATCGGGGAAAAACAGTACGAGTGTTACAACTAGCGGTTGTACATGGTCACGTTTTAAATTGAAGATAAAACAGCTTGTCTGAAGGAGAGAATCGACGAATGTTGACAATTTTTATATGAATTAAACAAAAGTTTTCATTGTCAATGGACGGCAGCCCGATGTTATTTACCAATTAAGTAAATTTGACTTTATAATTTTTCTTTATTTATTATTTAGTTAAATTGTAATTCTATATTTCTTCTTTTAAAACTCTATTTTATTTAGTTTAGTGTGTTAGTGCCTTTATATTACATTTATCATTAACGTTGTAACGAACAATTAATTATTTATAGCAAGTATTATGGTTATTCATCAAACGATTGTTAATAATTAAATGCAATCATAATTAAGAAAAATTTTATACATACAAATTCGAAATGAGTTTCAACCTTTCTACAGAAGTATGGAAATATCTCTGTCATATTTAAATATCAACATTTTTGTAAAACATAAAATTTAAACACTATAATATTATAAAGTTACATCGGAGCGTAGTATTTCAAATAACTCCCCAATTTGTAATATTAAAAAAAAGTATCAAAAGGAGGATATATTCTGCTGAATAAAAGGTACAAAACTATGCGATTCGTGAAAAATTCGTTTCAAATGTCCAATGTACCCTATTAAACAAAACTCATTCCCATTTGATTTTTTCCCTCATATTCCAGTTTCTCCCTTTCACAGTGAGAAGGGTGGGCAATATATCTACCAAATAAAGTTTCACATTAGGGGCACTTCCCGGTCAAAACATCAAAAAACTTTTTTGCATATTTTCATCCCACATTCTCAAGAATGACCAGGTAAAATTTTAGAATGAAATTCCTGACGGTACAGATTTTATAGGCAGTTCAGGGGGGTCAACAGTGTGACGGCCTTAAAAATAGGTGCTTTTTGAAGATGGATTGTGACACAGGTATAATAGATAGAAATGTGATTTTTCTTTTATTCATCTAAAAAAGGAATCAATTTTTGTTTTAATCGAATGAACGCATGGAAAATATGGCGCTCACAGGCAAATCCCCGTCGCTAGACGAATGCGCTCGGCGTCAAACTTTAAGTACGTTTTTCTCGAAACATTTCTTCACGCACTATCGCCACGATAAAAAATGCAATTCTTGACCGAATCTAAAAATTTAAAAGGAATTCTACTCGTAATTACACTGGCTTTCGCGCTACCCTCTATTGCGAATTTTCGTACACTCAATATTTTTTACAAAACATTTTTATGCGAAAAAACCCATGTTTCGGGACCCTAACGTTTAAACATATGGCAATCATCGCCGAGTTGTTTCTTAACACTACCTGAGGGTACCACGATAACCACACATGTGTAATTAAGGAATATCTTTGGTTTTTTGATTTTTGATGATCCTGTCTAAAATTATCGTGGCGATAGTGCAGGCCAGTTTTTCTTACAACGATGCAACACGCAATGCATAGATACCAGAGGCAGGGGTAGGCAAAAATGAAATAAAAAATTGTTTTATACTCTGCATTCGTAGCAGAATAAAGTGCAAAAAGTTTTAGACCCATACATTGTATACTTTTTTCTAGGATTAATCATAAAAGTCACCTATGTTTTCGCGCAATTTCACCGGGGAGTGCCCTTAATATAACATAATTAATTTCCCTTTTAAATTCACATTTCATACAAATAATGAAAGAGCCATTTGAGATACTAAGCTTCCAGTGACTCACTCCATACAATCGAACACACATACAGTTGAACAAGTCTCCCACGGAGAACGAATCCAGTAAGAAATTATTCGAAGACTCCACCACAAAGAGCAGTCGGTCTCAAAAAGAAACCGTCGAGCAATGGTGCAGGTCAAAATTTCGATGCCCTTTTCCGAGCTCGGTAGAACTGCTTTCTCGACAAAAGCGATTTCTCGAATAACCTATTCCAATTCGCAAGCACTCTTCTTGATTCGATATCCACCTTCCTGCCTCGTAGCCGTGTTTGAGCACAAAAATAGAACCGTTTCCCCTGTCATATTAGATTTCACATACGTGGCCATGAAGACAATTTCATTACGCCGCCAGAGGGGAAGAGGGTGTGGTTACGACGGGACGAATAACAATTTAAAAAATCCCAAGTTTCCGCTTTAATGATGCCCAGGAGAACGGTGCAAATTTAATTACGCTTTTATCCGTGTCGCGACCACGCGAGATTATCCTTCGGGCGCATTAACATTTTTCTTCGCAGGGGCGGGAGGGTGGCGCTACCCCCTTTAAATCACATTACTGGCTCACCTGCTGCGCCGCGTAGACGGTCTCTGATTATGACGTAACCAGTTGCTTGAAACCGTGCAAGTTTATCTGCTTTGACCGAGGACGGGGCTTTGATCTAAATCCTCGAGCGGAGCGCCAGCTATCCTTCTGCTGCTGAGCATAAGTTCGCGCTCGAGCGGGGAATATAGGAGCTGAATCGCTTCGAAGATTGTTCCGAGAGCTAATCGTTTCTCGTGGCGAGCAGAGGTCACAGCGGTGTATCGATTTCAGAGAGTATCTTTGGGGTAGGTTCCAGATCGAGTCTTTTATATCCCTTGGATTGCGAGTTAGCTTTACATTAGCGAAGACAGATGTTCCAAAGGTCAGGTTTACTTTGCCGCTTGAGCTGGGTAATCCTTGAAGTAGGTCTGAGGCAGAGGACTAATGAGCGAGGCTTTGTAGAATTCGTCGTATGTGAAAATTCGGGGGTTTGTCTTCTGAAACTTTGTTTGGGGGGGGGGGGGGGCTGGAAAGTATTTCATGATACCTTCGAACTGGAGGAAGTAAATACTATGAGACTGATGATGTGAATTGCAATGGGATGGAAGAGTTTTTTTAGGTAATTCCAAGTATCTTTCTTCGTAGTGATAGTAGACGTGGGCAATTGTTTGGGGAACGATATGTGAAGAGGGGAATTTTAACAATAGGGGTTGTGTTCTGGTAGAAGGGCGATGAGCTGTACAAAACAGTTTGAGTCATAATATAATATTACCCACTTTGTTAGCTCAAAGTATATACTAATGTTTCTTGTTTTCCTGATTTTTTCGCGTGATTTTTGCACAAAAAATCAGGATTTCAACTTCAAATAGCCGCCATTTGGTTTTAAATTAATATTTCGGAAATTCCGTCCGTTAATCAGAGGCTACATTACTATACTAACGAAATCTTTTTGGTTTTTCGATTTTAGATAATCTGGTTCCGAATGGCAGTGCTCACCGTAAAACCAAATTTTTAAAAAGGCTTCTTGAGTGTCGGTTGTTATTTTATTATAAACGTAAATATTTTTCGACGAAAAAGTTACCAAATGTTTTTTAAATGTTCCTCTTTTATGTGCAAAAAGTTCTGTAAAATATATACGTCCGCTTTTCAAAAAAAAAAATCACAAACATTAACATCTTTTCGGCCGCCTGACTAAGTATAACCCCTTAAGAATTCAACGAAATAGTATTTTCCATCAGTATTGTTGCTTATGGAAATATTTCAGTTTTTAGTATTTTGTGTCAAAGTATTTCCAATTTTTCTCAGCCCTGGAAATTTATCTTTTCGGACGATTATGTGTCAAATACTACTTGCGTTGCAATTTCTCACCCCTGATCTTATCACGACTAAGGTCGGTATCAGTTATATTGGCCGGTGAGTACGGTTTCGCGAGCAGCGATCGAGGAGAAATCAGCCACCACCATGTGACGATCGTGGATTTGTCAGTAGGAGTTGCGCGGCCCTCGCAGACTATGGTGGGGTAACGGGAACGCTGCTCGGCTCCGCCCGACCCTAGCCGTTTAGCTGTTATTTATTCTTAGCATAATAGTTGTGTGCGTTACGAAGCTATGCGTAGATCAATACGAAATGAAGCTATCGAGAAAGAATCAATGTTCTGACCAATAAAGCTCCTGAATTTTTTCGGAGCTAACGCACACCTATTGTGTGTATTTCTACGCTAACAGCTCGATTTGACCTACACGCCAGATGCTTGACACTATCCCCACCACTTCTGGCTCACTCTTGTTCTGCGAAGGCGAGAGCGAGATGGAACGAGAGTGAGTCAGAAAACGTTGAGAAAAGGAGCACCGAGGCAGGCAAACGATGTGGTGGAAGAATACCCCTCACGAAACTCACCAGCCAATATATCTGATACCGACTTTAGTCATTACAGTTTTAACACTACAGTCTGGTCACATATTCTTGTATGTGTCTGAAGATAATTTTGTAATATCTTGCTCCCAATAAGTCCCTTACTGAAATAGAAGGACGCAGATTAAGGTGGAAGGATAAACAATTCAATAATTTGTTTCCTCGAGCTAAAATAATTTCACGAAATTCAAATACTGCATTGGTAATTCTCAGGATATAAATAAGCATCTATTAAAATCGAATCGGAGCAGTATATGTACGTTTAATTTACTTATTTTTTCATATTTATAAATTTGGATTTCCTCTATCTATGTTCCCATGAAATATTTATTCCCCTTACTAATTAACCATAATATATCTTTCACCTTAAGAACTTCAAATTATCAACTGCATATTTCTATTTACTTCAATATTAATATCATCTTCATTCCCTTATAACTGGCTGCGCCAAAACAAATTCCAAGCAAGTGATTGGATCGTAAAAAAATGCAATCTACACCATCTCAAAAAACAAATAATTTCCAACTTACTTTAAGCTCGCGGAGTTCATTTTCTCCGCAGAAAGTGTTACAAAAAATTCCTTGATAAAATCCAACTACCAAATACATACTTATACCTGATTCAACGTTGCCCGTTGGCTTTTATTAAAAGAACAAAATTATCGCCGGTTTTACCATAACCGTGTCTTTATATCCCTCATATTACCAACATTTAATACCTCTGCTTTCAATTATGAATGGAACGACTGGGCGAATGAATTCGTGTTTGCTCGGATGAAATGAAAATGGCCCTTCCACCGTAATTTCCATTATGCTTACGGGGAAATTTAATGGTTTAGTGTAACAGCGCCGTAACACGTGTTTCAATTTCAGCGGTGCTCAAGAAAAAAGAAAGGAAGGAAAAGTGTTCCTGAAGCAACGATGAAAATTCAAAAGCGTGTCCTCAGAAGGGGGAGGGTGGCAGGAAGAGTTGTGTTGTAATAAGTCCGCTTGCTCTCGTTAAGATCGCTTTGGCACAGCTATAAAGAGATAAATAATCCGGTTACGAGCGTCTAATGACATTACGCTAGAGTAAAGTGGTAACGAGCGACTGCTGCTAATTTGTCATTTAAAGTTTAAAATGCTGGGACAGCTGGCCCGACGACGCGAATCAACCGTGGATTCGCAATCTCCGACGGATTATTTCGCAATTCCGAGCCTCTTGTCTTCATAAATCTTCGACCATTGTGCCAATTGCGCGGCTAATGAGCACCGTAGGATACAAAGTAGGTATTGGTATAATTGTTGGATGGCTCAACGGTTTACGCATAATGCGACATAAATGGGCTTGTATGTTTAATGTTCATTGTGGAAGTGAATGCCCGTCGGGGAAATAAGGGCGATGACATTTCATCGATATTGTATAATAATAACTGGGCCCATTAGGGGAATTTTAGTTGACAAGTTTTTGAGGAATATTCTGAATTTAGAGGAGTCGCAATATTTGTAATAATTCGCAAGAAGACACTTTATTAATTTGTAATGATTTCTGAGAATTCTATAATTTACCTTAAATTAAATGTTTTTTCGGTACTTTTATATTAATTTAAAATTAATTATTACACAGAAAAATTAACCCTTAACTGGTGACGTCCCATTTTGTGACATAAAATGTGACGAGGATTGCTCCTCTTTAATAATTTAAAAATAAATCTATATTTATTTTCAATATATACTGGAGTTTATTAGCTGTTTGAAAAGATACTTTTGCATGTTTTATGCAAATGTTTTATTATTCTGCAGGAGTCTACCAGAAGGGTTAAATGTATCGATTTTACATTAGTAAATTGACTCAAACTTTGTTACAGATGTAAATATTTATTTATTGGAGTTCAATACTTAATATTTAATTAAATTTTTTAGAGATTACAGCATAACTATCTGATGTTGCGAACATGTAGCAAACTTTCAATTAGCAAAGTAAGAAGGGATTTATTAAGCTACTCTTACATTATGTACAGAAAAAAGATTAAAAAGAATTTTTGCAATTTGTTTTAATTGATTTTTTACAGTGTGAATATGGCACCTAAAAAAGGGGGTATGTTCATGGCGTAGGTGATTTCTCGGTTCAGGCTTATACGAAACAAAAAATTCCAAAAGATTCTTAATCTGTATGAGTGTCGCTATAGCCCCTAGCTCAGTTAACAATTTTTGTTGAAAAGTAACACAATGGCGTCGGTTTGGAAAAAAGTTTGACAAAACACCCAAAAGAATATATTCTCAGGTGTCCCAGGAGAAGAATCTCGGTTATTTGTAGAAAAAAATTATTAATTGAGCTAGATTAAGAATCTTTTCGAATTTTTTGTTTTGGATAAGCCTGAGCCGGGAAATCATCCACGTTGACGCTGTAAAAAACCATTAAAACAAATTAAATTCTTTTTCATTTTTTCCCTATAATATAAGAGTAGCTTCATACATACCAAAAAGATTTATTTCATTATATGTTGTATTTACTCAGAAAAAAGCTTAATTTAACAAATACCTTAATTTTTCGGCCGACCACAGTAGAATGCCCCCTTAAAAAAGTTACCGAAAGATATCGAACGTTAGCAACGGTACATACTTTTAATTCATTGTTTTTCCCGCACTTATGTACTTAGCTGGCTAAGGAAACCCCTAAGATATTGTTCTTTACTGTAGATCATAAATCAGATAAAATTTTAATTACCCTTGTACGTACTATAATCTTTATTAATTGTAAGTTCCTCGAGGATAAGAAAACCATTTTTATCATAAATATCCATTTACTTTTATCGGCACTTTTCATACATTTCTTATTTTATTAAAGCTTAAGACTCTAACATTGAGCTTATGAAAAATTCATTCCGAATATTAGTTAATGCAATTCTTCAAGTAAATAATAACACACTTTTCGAAATTCCTTCATTTGAACGGTTCTGGAGCAAACAAATATTGCACCAAGGTCGAGAAATTTTCTTAAAACAATTTATATTCTCAACAAAATATTCTGTATATTCTAATCTCAACAAAGCCTGCTCAATAAAAAAAAAAAACTGACACAACTGTGAACAGCACCCACAATGTACACACCACAATCTGACCATCTATATTAAAAATTAATAAAACCTGCCAAGAATAATAGTCCACTAACTGCAAATTAACTACACTCACATGTCAATTTATTCCTTTCGACTAAAACCATAGGCAGAAGCTCCACTACTCCTTTGTTATCGCGTCTCGAGTGCTCCCACCCCACTTAAATAAAAATTCCTCCACCCCAGCACTCAAAGCCGAAAACAAAGTCGTCGCTACTCACCGAATTCTAACTTCTACAAATCTAAACCACGATGCAGCTTCTCAAATCACACGATTATCCTCAAGGGTCGCAACAGCCCCTCAAATCCCTATTCTTCCTTAATCCACCCTAAATCACGATATCACTAATCTCCCCAGACATATCCTCAGTCGATCCAGCTGCTAGGAATAAATTTCAATTACACCTTTCCGGGTGCAAGAGCCACTCTCCGAAAACAATTTCGAACACCATTACGACATTCCTCGAGCACGCTCGACAGCCCCTTTTCTATTAATACAAGCGTTTCCTGAGGCCCGGCAGCGTGCTCCTGCGACTTCGCGAGATTTGGAATATTCCAAGGAAAATGCAAATATCGTCCCAAGTTTGGCCAAGGAGATAGAAGACGCGTACGAGCCTCCTACACGTGCTCCCTCTCCCTTTACCCCCCACCCAAGCGCGACCCAGCTATTCAGGCTTGTTTGTATTCCGTATTCGACCTGTCTATAGGGAAATTGCGGTGTTCTCGATGTTGAAATCTATGAACACGTACCTGCCCTCTGATCGTTTTCACCGGCCTCGTATGCTGCCGTCTCATTAACCCTTTCGATCTGACCGGGGACCTTACGCCTTAGCGGGGAGAGGGAGGGGGTTCAGCACTGCGCGGCTGCAGCAAATTGCTTGCTAAATTGAATCAGTCGCTTCGAAAGGCCACTGGAGGTACTGGAAATTTTGAAGTTTGGAAATTCTTGACATACTGGGGACCATATATGGGAAATTCTCTGATTGAAAAATGTATATTGAAATAGGTATGACCTGCGGTGCGTTCGAAATAGGTACTTGGGTTAGAAGGAAGACGTCTGTTTTGGTGTATGGATGAAATAATTGGTGGGGCAGTTTCAAGTTTGAGTTAGGTCTGAACGACTTGTGATGCAGAGTTAGGCAAAATGTAATTTAATTACAACTTACAAATTACGATTAAAATGTAATTGTGTAGTTGATTACACATTATTTTATGTAATCGTTCATTTATGTGGTTAACCACAATTTTGTCAACTAGCTAAATTAACGATTAGGGAAAGGTGGGGCAAGACGGAGTAGTTAAGGTTGGATGATGAATAAAACACAGATTTTCATAATCATCTAATCAATTTTATGTCTGAACCACTCTTTGGTAATAAGTCTTTCAGTTTAACTGTGAATCAACCTAAGTTTTATAGGTTTCAATAGAATAAATAAAAAAATTCAGAAAAAGTCGTTTCTCCCAATTATCTCTACCAATTAAAAAACAATATAAATAAGGTATATATATATATATATAAAGTAATTATTTATTGGGTTGACACATATTTGGCAGCTTATCCACCTTTCCACAAGGGAATCAGTTCTTTTGGACTAATTAATAGAAAAGAAGTATCATTTTCCTCAATCCGTCTTCCGTCTGTAGTTTCTAACCATCCTGGAACAGTGAGAAACTTTGATTTTTATTTCCAGGTTTGTGAGGGGCATGATGGGGTAACTCTCATTTTCATTACCCCATCATGCCCCTACTCGTTTCACTACAATCATATGAACACTGCCCGAATCATTATTTACAAAAGTAAAATTCTAAAAGCTAAATTCTGCCTCAGAAACACATACATGTACCGAAAATCTTCTATATTATTATATCACTGTCACGGGTGCTAAAAATAAGGAAAAAGTAACGAAATCCCAATAAATTATAAATTCCGATCTAACTTCGTCACGCGTTCACATGTTTCACTGATTCGCTGCTCACTGACGGCGCCGATAGCAAAGCATCTAACGCGTATGCTGAATTTTGATTACTGCGTTTGTATCAGGAGATACGGGGGGTCCCCCATCTTGCCCCACCTTCCCCTACAGAGAATAATGTGGAATCAACTACACAATTACATTTTAATCGTAATTTGTAAGTTGTAATTAGATTACATTTTGCCCAACTCTGTCGTAACGGTTGGTGGATTAAATTAGCACAGTGGTAAATGCTTCCACCTTTTTGGATTCGAGATACAAGGAATTTATTGGTAGTCCGAATATATTTAATCGTATGAATTTTTATGTAAAAGATGATTATTTCTGCGCTAACAAGGGACGACCACCACGGTATCAAGAATAAAATACCATGTACCTACTTAGTCAAAATATCATGAAAATTTATAATGTTTTTAACAGCATGCCACTTAAGGTTTCCTTCCGCGCCCAATGCCTATTGTAACCAAAAGAGTGAACCAAAACTGAGGCGTGTTTTAATCTCTTTATGGTCTCACGATTTTTAAACTCAATTTTATGCCAAATGGTATATTCAATGGTGCCTTATGATGAGACATCATTCGCAACAAATTTTCAAGTTGACGTGACAATTAGTTTCTGGGATAGGAGAGGGTCAAAGAAGTGAAAATTCATTAACCCTTCGTTGCATACCGTTGCAAGTATGCAACATATATTTTCTTTTTAATTTTTTTGGTTTCACTATCCTGTAGTGTTTTGTAGTTAGTACTTTAACATGAAAGATACATATCCTAGTTTCTAAACATTTACATAGATCGCGCTGAACGTTGTAATTCCGCGGTTTTTAAGTAATCATAATTGTAATGGCGGAAAAAGTGGAAAAATAAAAGAACACATTTTTTTATTATTTTTCTCTTATTATTATCACTTGTACGCGACCAAAAATGTATTTTTTCCAAAATCGAAGAAGTTATGCAACGAAGGGTTAATGTACAAGCCCATACGCTTCAATGTACGGACTTTTACGTCAGTCCGATAATCAAAAAATTGTTCCCAGGGATTTTGCTGACTGCTAAAAACGAATTTGAACTTAGATCTTTAAAATTCATCACTTCTATTGCGGAAATGCCGCTAATACAGAGTTACTCAGCGGCCACGGGCGTAAGCAAACATGTATATTGATACCCTGTCAATCAAAATACACGACTTCCACAAAATTTAAACTAATTATTATTAAAACCATAAATATTACTTTAGTTTCGAAAATTCATTTTATGAAAATTAGAATATTTTTTACATACAATTCGCTATATTGAATCGGTCATTATGAATTTTGAAAATCTAAGCTCAAATTCGTTGTTAGCAGTCAGCAAAACCACTGGGAACAATTCTTTAAATTATTACACTGACATAAAAGTCCGTACATCGGAGCGCATCGGCTGCTGCGTTAATGAATTTTCACTTCTCCGACCTCCCATTGTCACCTCAACTTGAAAATTTATTGCGATTGATGTCTCATCATAAGGTATCATTTGGTACAAAATTCAATTCCAAAATCGTGGAACCAAAAAGAGGCTATTTCTTGGGCCACTCTTTCGATTGGCAAGTCGAAATTAAAAATTTCAAAATATCCGTATTTCTTATTTTGTGATGTAGTTTATATTGACAAATTTGCGCGATATTTGATCAACAATTTGCATAAGTTTTTAATATACTTTGTAAACAAATTGGTATTTCCTGAAGCTGTTTACGTAACCGAATCTGCCATTATAAACACACAATTTTGCACTTCCAACTTTCTACCCACACCCAACGGTTTCCGAGATATTGAGCAAAATATGTTTTCAACCCCCAACTATGGGGGCTGTTTTCTTTGCACCCCCTAGATGTGGATGATTGCCGATATAAAAAAATACAAATGTGCAAAGTGTGATGAAAATCGGCGCCTGACACTTAGGTGATGGTCCCTTGTAAATATTTGATCAAAAAGGTGAAAACGAAGGGAAGGAACCACTACGTTTGATATTTACATTTTAGATTTTAGTTCGTTTAAGTAAAGTGTTGCGTTCACTTGTTTAATATTTAGCAGTGAATGTATCAAGATGAGGGACGATTTTATAAAGAGAGTGTTTTTGACAGGTTGGCTGGGTGAAAGCAGACACTAAGGCGATCCAGGCGATCCACGAACACGTAATAACTCACAACAAGAGGATCTCAGTGTCCCATAGCGATCACACCATGTGGAACCTTCACATAAAGGGCGTGCAACAGGAGGACGAGGGGCTCTACATGTGTCAGATTAACACGAATCCTATGGAAAGTCAAGTAAGTAAATGGCAGGACTTTTTGGAGATCGTTTTAACACTATTCACTGTGAATCAGTCAATTTTACAATAATCTACTTCGATTTGTAATTAGTTTTATACCTTTTGAATCATAGTGACACTCTTCTGACTAGATATATTTTATAAATTCATTAAAGATTACATTATAGCGTTTTTAATACTGACGATAATTTCTTTAAAATATATGGAATTGTATTTCATGATAATTATAAATTGCCAAACGTTATATGAAAGTTCTCCGAATGTTTGGCTTCGAAAAATATTGAAAGTGATTATTAGACTGCGGAAGTTTATGCAAGTATGATGTTTATTACGACTTCCCTATTGTAAGAAAATCGAATACACTATATCATGATCACTACTATACTCGAGCTAAGTAAATAAGTTCTTCCTATGCTAGAAATAAACATAAAATTTTTTAAAATAAAAAATATATTTTGAAAACCCTCTTGTAACGAAACATATTTCTATCAAAGTTTCACTTGTTTAGTCCTTTTCTATAGAAATGTATATTTGCATAAACATCCGCAGTCTAGTGATTATTGACTGAAGCGTAGTGGAAAACAGTTGCTCACAGTAGGAAAGAGTACAAGGAAAAAGTGAAGATTGTAATAAAAAGTATTCAGCTCTTTATGAGGATTGGCACGAATTGATAAGTAACAAGAAACAATAAATATGTTAACTTAATTGTGATGAAACTAGCAAAATACCCGTACTTCGCTACGGTAGAATAATTAGGATGTACTTTTACATCTTTTTTTTCAAGTAATTTTTTATGTAATTCCTGTAAAGTAACCTTTATAAAACGAACTTTCACACCTGCTATTTAAAAATTAAGACACCCCAATTCAATATACACTTAGTACGACATGTTACAAATCTGTTACCAGATCCAGATTTGACCCTTTAAGGGTTGATTAAACCAAAACTTAGAAATTGGTTTTTAGGCATTTGTGTTGTTACGCTGGAACAAAGTATCGATATCGAACTGGGCGGAAAAGAGATTTTGAATCCGTGAAAAGACATTACACCTCTTTTCACCTCCTTAGGGGTGGATTAAGGCAATATCCTGAAATTTATTTTTAGACATTTGTGTGGGTAACCTTTGTAACTAAAAACCAAGTTGATATCTAATCGGGACTAACTAAGAGATATTCCAAAATCCTTAAAAACACATTTTACCCATTTTCACCCCCTTCGGGGTTGACGGTACCCCTTAGAAGTACCATGGTGTGCAAGTATAAATAAGAGCCGCCGTCATCATTAGCAAAGCTAAAAAAATTAATCCAATTCATCCAAGAAATTAATCAACAAAAGTAATCCCTTGAAAAAATTAATCTAATCGCATCGTATAGAAAATTAAAAATTCATCTAAACGACGAATCAAAGTACTTGTCCTTTAACATTTCCGTTACCAATGCGACAGTCGATAAACAGAGGTTCGCTCTCTCGCTCTCTCGGAATCTCGAAATCTCGAAATCTTGAAATCTCGGAATCTGGAAATCCTCGCGGAAAGAAAGGTGGAATTTACTTAGGCGCAGCTGGCTATCGGACACGTTCAGGCGGCTGCTGTTTCGAACGTTTTCAGTAACTAAGCGGTTGGAATCAGAGCTTTCCGCGAGCAGTTTAACCGGCAGGACGAATCGCGGTAAGCCGAGAAACTCGGTGAAATAACTAATTGGAAACGGTACCGCCGACACTATTTAGATCGATAAAGTTCTGGGGATGCACGTCGTTTGCGGGCCCCATCAATTCCAATTAGGTGACTCTCTCTCTCTTTCTCTCTCTCTCTCTCTCTCTCTCTCTTTCTCTCTCTCTCTCTCTGTCTCTCTCTCTCTCTCCGGCCACGCTCTCCCGATACGATCTTTCGCACGATATCAAATTCCTTTACCACGACTGGCTGAATTTGCATACTTTAATTTCACGGTTGTCATGTAATTCTGGCAGGAATTCGTTTGAACCGTTTTGAGAAGGAAGTGTAACTTGTTGGGGCTAACGAAAACATCTATCAATATTTCAGTAAGAATCTAATATGATATTGTAAGATTGTTTTTTCCTGTATTATTTTATTGGATAATTTCTTTATTTGTTTATGTTTTCTTGCGTCGATGGTGGTGTGTACGTTTGGATTAATGAGGATTTATTTATTGCTCCGAAGAGTTGGTTGTGAATTTTTTAATCTTTCATACTGGAGCTTCAGAGAGGGTTAAATAAGTGGTGGTCAGGGAGTGCGATGTCTGGAGAATGTATTGGGTAGCTGAGCGCTCGTTTAATTCCTGTTTCGTTGAAAGCATAAGAGGATGCTCGAAATGTTAGGCACGTTAAAGGCACCTGATTTCTTAAAGGTAGTCCTGTTTCTATTAGTGATTCGTTGCATTTGTGTGATTATTTGAAATCGTTTTCAGAATTTATACAATTATGTATTTACATGATTATGATTTTTGCATTTCTTCTTATTATTTTTATTAGGTCTCTCATTTTTTTTTAGATTCGAAATTGAAGACCGTTGTAGAAAACACTGTAACTATCAAAAATCAAATTCTATATTATAATATAGTATTACCATTAGCACGTAGAACATTTATCGATAAATTTTTTTTTAATTATCATTTATGTATTTTGCACTACATAATAGACATAGTATAACATGTGAAGTATGGTATACAAGTTGATAAAATTACCAGATTTTCACCCTTTTTGCTTCGTTCTATGAGACCATTCTCTACTCAATTTTGCTTGTCCTTGCAATTAGCCCAGTAGTTTTAGGTACAATTGAAACTAATGGCAGTTCAATTATAAATGATTATTGTGATCTTTATTTTTAAAAGTATAGTGGTACATAAGCAGAGATGAGCAAAAATTTTATTTAAATAAAAATTTCGAATAACGAATATAAGTTAAAAAAATTATTCATAATGTGTCGCATATGGTTAACCGCGCTTTAGGAAATTATTCGATGTGGTATAAAGTTAAAGTTAAAATTAGAGTTAGATTTAAAGTTAAGATTTATCTTTAACTTTAACTGTAGTTTATCTTTAACTTCAACTTCAATTTCAATTTCAACTTTAAGTTGAAAATTTTATTTTACGCTAAAGTTGAGCGTAATAAATATTATAATTCAAATAATATAATTCAAATAAAAACATTAACCTTATTCGTAGAATAAATTCTAGTCGAATATAAAAATTAACATTATTCGTCAAATAATCAAAAGTAAAAGTAACTTAAATTTGATCCGTTATTTAACTAATTTCTTATTTACTTAATGCCCAACTCTGTACATAATTGTCGCTCGCATTCTTAAACAAACTTAAACTAAAAGGAAACTACAATAATGTTCACATATCAACGGAAATAATTTGGTAATCCTCAAATTCTTTTCCTGAGCTCCCATTCATATTCGTGTAGCAGCTCATCGTTAAACAAGAATGTATCACGACACAATCAATTATAAGGAAATAGAAACGACATATTTAAACGAAAGCTCCTTTGGCTCTGATAATTTTTAATGCCGTTTAATGACATAGCGATGTAAAGCCGCAACCTTATTAACTGAAATATAGAGATTCACGGGTATTAGTTGCCTTCCCTGTAACAATCTCTGCAAGTATCGAAGGTATTTCTCTGGAGCTACAGAAGCGCGGCATTCCAGGAAACTTAACAAGCCGTCTTCGTCAGTTCAGGAATGCCAGTTCTCATTTATGAACACCTTGGAAGTATTCTTTCGATCTCGACCAGTTTGCTTGTCAGAAAAGTTACTTCTCATTGGATTACCTTCAATTATGTACACCTGTCAGCACAGGAATTGCAAAGCAACGAAATCAGTTGGCGTTTGATATTAATTACAGATGTAAAGTGACTTGGAATTTCTTAAATAATCGAGAGCGAAGAATTTAAATCGACGAATATAGGGTGATTCTAAATAGTTAGATATACTGTACCCCTTTTCTACGCGCAGCTATAAAAAAATAATAATGGGAGGAGTTGAATGTCACAACTTTTTTCTTGGGTGTGAAAGTACAAGTGATTAGCAGCACACAAATAGTCAAGAATATTTCAATATTTCAACTTAATTGAAGAGTCATTCTACTTTGATTGACCGAAAAATTAAGCTGTTTTCAAAGATTCTTTTCAACAGTAAATACAACATATAATAAAATAAATATTTTTCGAATTTATTAAGCTACTCTTACATTATACAAACAAATTATAAAGATTTTTTTATATTTCTTTTAAATGTATTTTATAGTGTCACCAAATTGTGGCGGAAATGGTTGTATAGATGCTTTATGAAAAATAGCAAATATTGTGTGAGAAGAAGCGTGTCTTACGTTAGAATACACCTTTAAAAGAGTAAAGACAATTTTAAAATTAATTCATATGACAACTTCAATGTGACACAAACATTTTCTATATGAAAAAAAATAGTGAATTGGTTTTAAAATTTATTTTAAGCTTCTGTGTTTCAATTTCTTTCGTTCAAAATTGCCACCTTAGACTTCAACCTACTTAGCCTATACATGTGCAAATCCGCCCCGGATGTTTTTTAAGGTATTCGACTTGGTTAGAAATTGATTAAGTTTTTCAGACGTCACGAAATTCCTATTAATCGTTTGCAGTCTATCATATTTTAGAGAAACAGATTCAGGCGGTTTATTTAGATAAAGAAGTTTACTTTTCTTAGCTGCATTAGCTTCTATCTCAAAGTAAACATAATCCAAGTTACTTTAATTTATGTAGAATTGTGATCAAATCATCATTAAGGGGTCATTCTACTTTGATCGGCCGAAAAATGAAGCCATTTTTTAAAAAAAATTGCTCTGTAAGTACAATATATAGAGTGAAATAAATCTTTTTGGTATTTATTAAGCTACTCTTACGTTTATTATATACAAAAAAATTAAACAATTTTCTTTTACACTAGAATACCTCCTTAAATTAAAATATTTTATATTTCACAAACAGGACGGCAGACGCTTGTCAGCCAAAGGGCACCGAATCTCCAAACCCGCCCCTGTACCCACACCACTCGAATCGCACTCCACCCCTTACCCCACAGTCACTAACAAATAATTTCACGTTCTAGAGGGCACTGTTACCTACCACTAGTCCCAAGAAACGTAAACTCCATCAATCGTGGATCCATAGAGCGCGGGCCGAGTGGATTCGAACGGGCCCGTGAGCTTTTTTATTTCCACCCATCCTTCTCCCGTTCTCTCTCAACAAGGTCGGGAAGCAGATAACCTTGCATAAAATTGGCGAGCAACGGGACGACCCATTTCCTCTGCACGCTAAAAATTTCAACGCACTCTTGAACACGGGTGAGGGTTCGCGACGGAATAAAAATTTAGCTCTCGAGAAGGAGGGGCTACAATGCAATCTCGATTCGAATAAAACCAACGAGGGAGCATTCCTCCGATCGAGCCACGCCTCGCTTCTCATCATATCAAATAAATTCGCGAACAAATGGTAGTTCCTCTCGTTCAACGTTTCCCCATCGTCTCGTCGAAACAGAGTCCTCAACGAAGCACAAAGTTGGCGCAGCGCGCGGGCCCCCTCCGCCTATCCCAGCGAATAACGTCTCCGCTGCACCGTGACCGAGAAAAATTCACCGTAGAGAGAGAGAGAGAGGGGGTGGAAAAGGACTGTCTTTAACGAGCTATTTCCTCTAACGCACAAACGTCACCTTTCATTCCCCCGACCCTCAGCCAGCCAGCCCGCGCTGGCGAGGCAAACCTGCGCCAGCGGACACACTCTGCAGAGCATCCAACCCCTCTCACCCCGCGAGTCCGACTCGGCTACCCCCGGCAAAGTGCGATATGGCGAGAGATAGAGTCGAGTCCTCTCCTTTGAGATCTAATTTTCCGACGTTTCAGATTGAATCCAGGCTCACTGGCTTCCCTGCCTGTCCAGGAGCCCCTCCTCCCCTTTCCCCTCCGTCGAAGAAACAGTAATCTTAAATAGTGCAGCAGGCGTTACGACGCTTGCCAAGTTAGTGACTCCCTTCTCCACCCATCCCCTCCATTTTCTTTACAAGGTCTCTAAGTAATGAACGCGAGAAACACTGCCGAAAATGCCTCGGTCGATCGGTGGGAAACCCTTCGCACAAGCAGGCTGCTTTCTGTCCCTTTCGTTACGTCAGAGCCGGCGCCCACCCTCGAAATTCGTCTCTCCATCTCTGTCTCTTCAGAGCTCGCGCCTTCCTGTCGAGTGGTAAAACTCGACGCTATTCCCCGCTGGCGGGGGGTGGGGCTGGGTGAATTCTCTGAGCAGTTTCGTTTCGGCTAACCGTATTTCCCTGCTCGTTTCCGCGCGGCGGTTCCTTTCGCACACGCTTGTCGCGTCTCGATCGCGCGCCCCTGACAAAATGCACTTCGAAATGGGGTGAATGTGTATGTGTACCGGGGCGGCAGGGAGAGGAACACGGTGCTGGGTGCTTCGCGTAGAGTGTTTGATGCGAGACACTGTATTTCACTCTTCTGGTTATGGTTTGTTAGCAGCGCCGCGACCGATCACGCGCAATTCGAAATTCGGGGGGAGCAACTAGCGATGGGATTTAAGATCTTTTTGAGACGGTTTGGGTGACAGGTTGACACTTAAGGGACCCTGAAATGAGATGGAAGATTGCTGTGTTTGGTGAACTTGTACGATGTTGCTATAAAGTTTCGAAAGTCTTGGAAGCCCTAATGGTTTAGACAGTTTTGAGTTTTGAAAGTCTAAGGGAGTATAGTTTCGAAATTTAAGTTTTAGCAGTCTTGGAAGCCTTAAGAGTTTTGAAATTTTTGAGCTTTAAATGTTTGGTGCTTCGTTTGTGTTTTTCCTTTGTTTTAATTTATGTTTGATTACAATCGATCTAAGGTAAACACAAGAAGTTATTAACCCTTTGACAGTATATCCCGTGCGAGGCAGGGGCACGGGAAGAAGAAACAGGAAAAAATGTACTTGTAAAACATGTTTTTTGCACTTTTTATCATAAACGGAAATATTTTAAAACATAAAAAATATACACTTTTCAAACCGAAATTTGAAATATTATTAGACTGCCAAAGGGTTAATATTATAACGGTATTAACAAGCTGGGTTAAGCTTTTTTAATATTCAATCATTTCAAGCCATTCGAATCTTTTAAACCTATTTCAGTCTCAACACAGTTTCGAACTATCTCAAAACTCTGCATTCTTGATTTCTCCAATAAATATTTATAAGAGATGTATTTTGAAGTATTGCCAGTAATTGTAAGAATAAGTAATGCTCTAATTCGAAAAGGTCAACTGTACGATTTTCATTCGAAAACGCTTTCCGCGTCAGAATTTATTACTGTACTAAAATACATTCTATCAAGATTAATACAGAGTAGAAGTGGTGGTAAAGTGTTAATATTATATGAAATAACTCAACACTGATTTTGAGTCGTTTGAAAAAGAATTTATTTGTGGCTGTCAAGATTTCACGGAATATAATGAACGAATTGCCTCAAAATTTTGTTAGTATATTTTCAAAATATACTACTTATCATAAAATGGTAGTTTTCTTCATTCTCTCATTTATTTGTATTCTGTATAAAAAAAATTTATACTAAAAGTGGAATTTCAATTTTGCATGTTAGCAATTTTTCCCCAAATCAGTGTTTTGATAAGAGCCACGATCTTAAGATACATAACACCTCTTAGAATATACTAACCAGATATTAATTTGTTTATTAGAGTTTAAGCAATTTTGGCAACCACAAAACGATTGTTTTTGGATTACATTTCCTTTTTAGAATTTGGATCTACACTGTCACAAACGTATAAGTACAAAAACATTCCGTGTTCAAAACAACTATATCCACCCCTACCCTATGTTATAACCACATTTGAAAATAAAAAAAATCTTTCTCCATCAACCGAAAGATTTTTTTCCAACAATCGAATATTTTCTACAATAATCAAGTTTTTATAAGAAGGACCTTTTAATGTTACAGCGATATTAATATTCATGTTCACAGCTTTTACGTTTATAAAAAAACACCACTCTCACATTTTCTATTGAAATAGTAAATTCAACTCGTAATGAATTGGAGTTGTTTCAATTAGAATATACATATTTTTAACAAAAGAAGGAAATAACATAGTGCTTCGATAGACTTTTTCTATGTGAAAGCTGATAATTTTCACGTTTACGTTCCGCTTCTTACAACTGGATCACGGTTTTATGCTTGCAAATAGGTCGCAGTGAAAGAGATTAATGCTTCGCGAGAATAACAGTTTGCAAGAATTAGTAAGAAGCAGTTGCGAAGGAAATCCCGAAGATTGTAAAGAAGACGATAAAATAATAGGAAATCTCCGAATAGTCTGGTTGCCGCTAATTGTATTTCCTTCTAGTTTCCGGCACCGTCTCGACGGACGAGGTGCTTCATCGCTACTGGCTTCTATTTTTTTTCCGTACTAAAATATATCCAATGCTACACTGCGTAATGAACGTGAAATTGTTGAACAGCATTAATTCCAGGCATGTATCATTTGAGCTGTACAGTATTTCCCATCGCGATAATATAGAAGCACAATTAAATACGTAATGATTCATTAAATATATTATTCCGTTCTCACGAATCGATCTACGAGGAATTTGGCCAAATATTATTACACCATTGGCATTTCGAGTGTTTAATTTCGATGTTTGAAATCGAATTTCCGTCAAATTTTAACGAGAAAGATATTCGTTAAAGAATTGTAAATATCCCAATTACTTCATGCTGTGCTTTGCAATTAACAAATTGTTACCAAACGTGTAATTTCATCTGTAATAATTTTTAATATTAGCAAATCTGCATCCATTACAAATACTTCACTTTTTATTTCCCACATTCCTTTCATTTTCAGAGAAGACAATTCATATTTTTATACACAATTTCTGAATCTGGAGAGAATTTCGATTATTTATATTACAATTTTTTTGTACAATTAATAGCACTTGCAGGAAGATTATCTTCTCTGTTTATCGTGGACGTAAAAGGATCTTTAAAATTCTTACTAAGACTAGATTAGGGTGTTCCCCATTATGCCAATCAAAGTTATCCCCAAGACGTCACTTTATTTCACGTTAAGGGGTTGTTAAGATAGCGACACTTTCCCATGTAAAAAGAGTAAGACGATTTTATACAAGATTTACAGGAACGAACTTAAAATGTAGAGTCGTTCCAGGTTCTGAGAAGCCCAAGTAGGATCTCAGAGCCTTCCTTGTCGTAAACGAACAAATTAAAGTCCTTTCAAAGAAGATCTATAATCTCTCAGAAACTATAATCTCTGAAATGACGAAGAAGTCACGTCCATATCAGAAACCCAGACTCTGTCGCTAACTTAAGCAATTTCTAAATTAACAAACGCCTTCCCAAATAGTTACAAGACAAATGACATTAAATAGGTACTTCATTCTGCAACAAATAAAAAATGAACTATAATATATTCTGATGAGTAGAGATAAGTTCTCTTAAAGAATTCCAACTGAGCTAAATATTTTAAGGTTCTTTCAACACGAGTATTGGTATTTTTAACAAATTCGTACATTTCCCATCTCCTTTTATACATTTACACACTTTACATGCAGGAGCTTGCAAGAAATGCTAAAACTATATTAAACCATCTTTACCAAGTGAATATATCAAAGCCAGAGATGGGCAAAATTTTTATTTTAATAAAATTTCGAATAACGAATAGAAGTTAAAAAAAAATCGTCATGCGCTCGTTAACCCGAGTTAACTTTATTCAGCACATGACGAATCCTTTTTTAATATTTATTCGTTATCCGAAATTTTATTTAAAGAAAAATTTTGCCCATCTCTGATCCAAGCTACCATCTGTAATTCACAGAAGTATCTCGCGCATAAAATCCCAAAGTTTCACCCCAATTTCCAAAACATCAATACAGCTTTCATCCCCTAAAAGCGACTCTAAAATATCGATCAGGTGGAAGATTATCGCCCCATGCAAACACGCCTGTAAATCATCGGCCACCACCGTTGCACCGCTCTGTACGCTGTCCGAAACACGGGCACGCGAGACGAGTGGTCCGTAAGAAACTGGATTTCCATCCCCGAATTAATAATCTCATCTGACCGTGCAGGAGCAATAAGACAGGCGATCTCTTAAAAGCCGATTAAGAGGGAAGCCCGCGCTAGTCTCAGCAAGCCGATACAGACCGATCGATCGGGGCGGGCGTCTCCGATTAACGCGTCATATTTATCAGCATCCACGGGCGAAGCCGCTTCCAAGTATGCAATAATTAATTTATGGGACGGAGTTTCATAATTCACCCCCGTGACACCTTCAACTTTGAGCGCAGGGGCACGTGTCTGCCTGTCACCGAACTGTCACACGCGTGATAAGAGAGACACGTCAGGGAAGCTGGGGGAGAGTGGCTGGGAGAGACAGAGGGGTAGAGGATGAGAAAGAAAGAGAGTCGGAGGGAGAAAGGAGAAATAGGGTGGGGAAGAGAAACAGAGTGAGGGAGAGAGAGGGGTTGCTCCTGCCACAGATTCGTTGAGACTGTTTTAAGCAGTTCGGTGACTCGCGAGACAACTCGGTTATAACGATTGAAGTTTCGTCATAGCGTAGATCACATCCTCGTAATTACGCGCACACCTCGCCCGGCATAGCCTAGTTGCAGGCAGGTGCTTCCACCTTCTGCCGACTGTTGTCTGGCTCCCTTAAACCGTAAGTGGAGTGGAAGGATATTAAGGCAGGGCCAAGTCCTTCTGACTATACTGACGTCCCGTGGTTTGACGTACGGATGCCTGGAAAAGTCCTGACGCCAACGAAACTTGTTCCATTCCCGCGCTCACCTACACTCCCAGTTTTCAATTACGGGGCAGGAATTACATATGGGTAACACAAGTGCAGTGGCTGGTTGGATCTCGATTGTTACGATTGTTCGTGTATAGGGAGACGGAGGTGCGGATTGTAGTCAGTTCTTTGGGGGATAATTGGGTGAGGGTTAAGTCTAGGAATCCGGAACGATATTGTTCTCCTCATGATTTTTACTCACAAATTTTTTTTATAGTCCTAAAAGGTGATAGAATAAGGCTACAAACGTGCAAAATGATACATGCAATAGGTACTTGTTTCTTTTTTAATTCCCGAAGAATTAAGCTTTTTCAACCCCGTGTGTGGAATTAGAAGCAAGACATTTAGAATAGGTTTTGTAAACGTCAGGAGAACACTAAGTATATTAAGATACTCGTTCCTTTTCATATTGCGTGCAATAAATGGAAGCAGGTAAAGCACTCATGTCCACCAAATCGAAACTCGGAAAGTAAGTCTGAAAGACTTGATTTTTTTATTCATATTTAGTAAACATTTTTTTCTTGGGAAGACCCATATACCCACAAATTCAAACAATAATGGTTATAAATTTTACTTTCTTCGTTTATTATTATAATTTAAATCAATAAATATTTTAATTTTGTACAGTTAAATTTGTGGTACTATCGATTCCGTGCAGTGTTACAAGTTACAACCGACCCGGGGTCAGAGAAACTGTAACGTTAGGGCTATAACACTCCGCTTCTCATTTTTTATTAATAACTTAGATATTAGGTAGTTGATACAGTGAAACTGTTGTAACTCAATCATGTCAAATAAGTAACATTTACGTAGAAGAGTTTTTGTTGTAAGTGTAATAGTTCCTGTGTAATCGTATTCCAAAGTCTAAGTTTTACTACCACCCCCGGTTTATCCTAGTGATAAAAATGTGCAACCCCTAAATATTATTAAATTTGTCTAAAATTTGGCATACAGATCACTTAAATGAATAGAACCCAGGGGATGAGCAAAGTTACATGAAAATAGCACCTTTGGAAAAATGAAACACTCTAATACAAGTAGGTTGTGCTTAATTTCGCCTACATAAATTCGAAGAATTCTCAATTGAAGAGTAATTTATATTTTTGTATCGTATGTATAGTACAAGTTTTTTGTTGCCCAAATTCGCTCTAGGGGGGTGATATTAACCCGCGAAAATCCGTGCTATTTTCCGATTTTGTGTTATAACTCGCGAACTGTAAGAGATAAAGAAAAGGTTTTCACACAAAAGTTACTTGTGTTAATTAGGCCTGTCATCTGGTATCTTCCAGTTCTTATAGTTCGCAAGTATTTATTCACTATTTTAGGATCCAGCAATACTTCTATATTATAGTATCCCTATCCCTACTAATATTTAAAAATGAACCAGATGTCTGATTTTTTGTCCTTCTTTCACGCCTAAACGGCTGAACGGATTTCAAAGAAATTTTGAATATACATTACATACGCCCTAGATTAGATTACCGTAAACTGAGGGAACATTTTACTATATAATATAAAAATTAACATTTTTACATTTGCTCTAAGCATCCTACCATAACATTGCATTTTTTGTAAATGCACTACAAGTATCAAAATGTTTAAAAATTTTGTCCTTTTCGTTCTTTAATATTTGTTATATACCTGCCAATGTTACCTCGTAATCGGGTAACATTAGCACATCATATATAAATACCGCTAAATAGTTAAAGTTTTACCACATCTGAACTTATATTAACACTTAAATTTGTTTCTTTTTATACTCAATGCACTCTGTTTTATATTTTTTTATTTTTTAAATAACATTTTTAAATTTGATTTAAGTATCCTATTATTATAACATTGCATCTTTGTGATTGTACTACAAGTGTGAAAATGCATAAAATTTTTTTCTTTTCCTTTTTAATAGATGTTCCGTACTGCCAATGTTCCCCCAGTTTACGGTATAGCTTACCTATTTATTTTTTTAGGCTTTTTTATTTTCGAAACATCATAAATAATTCCCGGGTGAAACCGTGTAACGGGTGAGTTAGTATTTCATAAATTATTTTAGCAATTTCTGGTACCACGTTTCTATACAGAGCTACACTTGTTCCCTAAACACTCCGTCGTTTTCTTATTAATCCCTAGTTACCCAGTCTTATCCGTTCCTAAAATAGGTATACACTAGTCGTTCGTAACGTATGGTTGGTTCAGGAAGCAGCCAGTCTACCATGGATGCTATCGCTTGGATAATTCCGTGAGGCGAATCTGAGCCTCTTAGCGATTTGTATCGTTGTTAACTCCGGTTCAGCTTCCAGCAGGTTGATTAGCAAAATATTATCAGAATCTCCAACGCACCTAATAAATCTCCCATCTTCAACAACAACACATTCTTCTCCCAAAGATCTCTCGAACGCAACTGTCAGTTTTACGTTTCTTAATAAGCGGTGGCCTTGCAGCCCACCAATAGCTTTCAATTAATAATAATAGTGTCCCTACAAGATTCGCAGCGAGACTATTACCCAACAACTCTTCAACAGTCGCTTCTTAAAGATCACTACGCCGCGCACCGTTCAGTCTCCCCCGATTTCCGCAACAGCTCCCCCTTTGCGGAACAAATTGCTCTTTCCCTCTGCTTCATTCCCAGCCGTGAGCCGGGCACAAAGAAAACTATCGTCCACGGTAAAATATTCTTCAACGAATTTCTCGCAATCAACCGGAGCACCAGGTGCGCCCAGCACGCGGGGGTGGTGAACGGGCGAACGCACAATTCAAGGGTTGAAAAGGCAGCGGAAGACGCTTTTTCAGCCTCCAAGGGAAAATTCCCAAGCGAGGCAAGCTTCTCGCGCAGTCGATGAAAGTCAACTATATACTCAAATCTCCCCGTAGCTAGAAGCGAAATCGCGCTGCAAATGCGTAATGAACCAACAGTTTCGCGGCGTTTCAACCCCCCCCCCCCCTGGCGGGGAGTGGGAAAAAAGGCGAATCAGCTTCGAGCAGCGTTAGCACCCCCCATTCTTCGCGTCGCTCTGCTGCCTCGTGTTAACAGCAATTGCTCCGGCGGAGGTAAACAAAACGGAGGAAAAAACGTTGAGGCGAGTGAGCAGTTAGGCAACGCGCAACAGCAACGACAACCGCGTCGACTGTTACTTATTGTATCGCGTCGCGGCGTGTCGTTAATTAACGAAAAGCCACGGCGCTCATTGGCAGTGCTGCCGTTGGCCCGCGCCTTTTGCCTCCGTTGCACCCTTCCACCGTCGCTTACAACCCCATGATATGTTGCCCCAGCTTCCCCTGCAGGGGCTGGCTAAGGGAACGGCGGAGGCGAAATACAGCAAGGATTTAGGGGCTCTTACGTTATTCACTCGTGGCGGCGGCGCGCGCGCGAATGGAGTAATGCGCGCGGATATAATTTAGCGATTCCGTAAGAAAGGAAATTTACTTGATGCATCGCGCAGCCGTTAAGCGTATCATTAACATTAAATTCAGCCCCGTTCCGGTGCGTACCACGGTGAATATATCTCGCGAGGGACGAGTTTTGGCAAGGGGGTTGAAATACGGGCCTGGGTGGAAGCGGAACGGAGGCGCGCAGTGGTACAATCGGGTGGAAAAATATCGTTCCAGGGAGTGGGAACTATGCGCGCAATCGACTGTTCGTTACTCGTGTGGCGGGACTCGGTTGTATTTATAATTAGGCAGAGTGGAAGGTTAATGAGTGAATGTTATAGGGATCGTCTTTTTTACAAGGGTGAGTTTCGGAAGTTCGGCTGGGAATATAACGGAGTTCTACATTGTAGGGAGCATGTTCTCCGTGATATACGCTGTGGACTAGGGTTTATACAACAACCGACTTTTGAAAAAACCTTCGAATTCCACTGTGCCCAAAACATCGGTTAAACCGGTTTTCGAATGTTCCCCCAAAAAATATAATTAAAATGGTAAATATATATTTGTATTTATTTTAAAAATGTCAGTTTCCTTAATATTATGGAATTACAAAATATAATGAAATAAAATATACTCTATCTATACAAAACCAAATATAAAGAAGTAAAATCCGTACAAATACGTATAATTTTTTAGTTTATTTAATGTTTATGGACCTACAAAAATATAACAATAAAATAGACTGCATACAAAACCAAATGAAAAAGGAACTAAAATAACTAAAATCTGTATCAAATATAAATCTTTTGAAAGGTGGTACCAAATTATAAATCTTTATTCCATTTAGCATTTGTTTTCTAAAAATATTAACTCATGAAAATTAGTTTTATAGTAAACTCTTACCTACTACAATATGTTTGTGTCCGAGGCGATTTCAAGTCAAAATGTTAACGTTTTTAATCAAATAATAATTCATTTCTGCATATTAACTATAGTATATAAATCCGGGTTTTTAAATTTAAAAGCCTGTTTTCGAATTTTACAAATTTATAAATAACAACCGGCTTTTAAACCCGGTTTTTGAAAACCGGCAAACCCTACCGTGGACCGCAAATCGTGGTACAAGTGAGGTGGGGAAGATTCTATTGCGAATTATAAATCGAAATGATATATAGAATATCTTTTTGTTGTACGGAGCTTTACTTTCCTGAAAAATAACTTTGAAAATTAATTATGTTTATAAAAGATTTATAAGTTGACTGTATTGTTCCTGTATCGTAAATTTAGGACCACGCTCAAATTTGATATTCGAAAAGACCTTGTAGAAAACACTGTGAGTGCCAAAATTTAAAAAGAAAATTTATCGAAAAATGTTTTACGTGCCAATGATAATACCTACAATAGTATAGAATTTTAATGCAATTCCCCTTTGTAAGTAAGTTAGCAATAGTGTTAAAAGATGGTACCGCTGGTACGTCCAACGCCACTTCTGTAACGAACAGTGTAAGAGCCAATTAGCTTGGAACAAATAGGATTCGCACTTACTGTGGTTGCAAAATTAAATAAATGGCACATTCAGTTTACTTTGCAACTAAGAGGTGGCACGTACAGAGGTTTCTACAAATACAATTAATTTTTTCATTAAGTTGGAATACCTATATTAATGCAAGAAATAGAAAATTTTGTGATGTATGGGGGTTATTGTATACTTCAGCATATTTAGCAATTTAAACAAATGAAATTTCGTAAATAATTTAAAGTCGGGGAAGTTTCTCTCTCCTCTGAAACATTTGGGTTTTGGCACTTACAGAATTTTCTACAACGACTCTTCATTTGTCGTCAGCATTCACGAGCATATTAAATAAATAATTGATAGGAAACATTGGCGGAGAATAGTACAAGTCATAGAAGGCGAACAATAAAAATATCTAGATTTTTCAAATTTTGATAATCGTGACAACCTACAAATAACAAAATTTGAGACTTGATCAGATTTTATATGTAAGAAATATTTAAAGTGCGTTAAGTAAATGGAACTGCAATTGTTAACAAATACTGAGTTAAAATATTGTTCTTTGTTTATTTTTCCAGACAGGCATGCTGTCGATCGTCGTGCCACCAGATTTTATTCCCGATGAAACATCTAGTGATGTTATGGTACACGAAGGAGAACAAGTAAGTTATCGTTTATCATCCAATCATAAGTGTCATATAAGTTCCATCATTTTACTTATTGAAAAATACGAATTAGGCTTTTTACTCTATAAGGGCATTATATTTAAATAAAATTTGAAATAAAATTTCGCAACCACCAGCGCAACAGAAAATACACTTTGTACAAAAATGCGGCATGCAGTGAATTCCCTCATTATTCGAGTTCATAAAACCAACATTTTTACAGCTGTATCATTAAGCATATTAACCAACGTTTCGTTATAATTAGTCCGAAATTACACAGGAAGACAATAGGCAACGCCAATAGTAGAATGCATTCCAAGAGTCTGAACTCTGAATTAATTATTACCCACAAAAATCACTTGGTGAACTACAAAAGTTAAAGCCTCTCTTATTCTATTATAGGGTTACATACACCTTGGACCGTGAAAAAGGGGGAAAACATATTTTTCCCCGAGAAAAAATTTAATCAGTTTTTTAATGATTAAAAGCGAACTATGGCTTTTAAAAAAAATCCATATGATAAAGACTAGATATTTATATGAGAAATACTTGTGCCCAGTTTCATTCAAATTGGTTCAGTAGTTTTTGAAATATCATTGGCACCGATTTGAAAATCGTAGTTTCGAGAAATTAGCGTTTAAAATTTAAGATACAGAAAATCGTCGATTCCGAGGTCATAGAATTATCCTTCCTTTGATATTGTAGCGTCTGCAAATTCTTTATTAGAAAAATCGATTGTTTCGACTATTCTAGGTATATGCAAACCCTTAATCATCAACTACTATAATCACTAAAACATCTAGTTAAACTCGAACTCATTAAATATTTAATCAACCTATCGTTTCAATCGCAACGTGAAACTCTATGTCCGTTGCAAATTGGGTTAAAAATTCCCCGATTTAAATCTAGGACTGGACCGGCTTCTACTTCGCATTATGAAAGGGAAAATCCCCGCAAACATTGCTGAAGCGTCTCAATAACCTGTTGCACGTGTACGTATGGCAGCACTTTTGAAACATATGCACAGCGTAATGTGTAAATATTTTCCTTTTTCCGCTCCTCTTATCAAAGCTGATGTCGGAGATCGTGCGCAGAATATTACGCCCCTCCCCGTTCCATGGAATGGCCCACAAAATGCCCACTAAAACGACTTTTTTCACGGATCCTTCTTTTTTCATCTTCCTTTTCCAGGAGCATCACGATATCTTTCAACCCGCGATGTGAGACCGCGACGTCGCAAACGAGACGCACTTATATCGCGACGAGATTTAGTTCCCCTGAATACCAGTAATTAAAACTACTTCGCCTACTAAATCTCGCGCGAGTACAATTAAAAAGCCGCGGAGAAATGACGACGTAACTCACCGTAATATGCATGCATTTAAGAGTCGCGGATTTATGTAATGCGGCAAAAACGAAGTCGCGTTCGCTGGCCCCTATTCGGCGTTGGAATCTGTGTGTCGCAGAATCGAAGTGAATTTTGGATCATCGTTCTATCGGGATAAACGAAATTATTTGTCGCGGCTTTCAGAGGTGATTGTGAACACCCGATTCGGTGGAAATCTGTTAAAAAAATGTGCCGCAAAATGGACCGTGTTCCCAAAATTTAGTGGTCAAATTTTTCTTATTTTAACATGCTTGACTCACTAATGGGTTAAAAAGTGTCCAAGGAATTGAAGAGTCCTTATAGAAAACATTTATGTCCTTATAGAAAAAAAATAATATTGTAAGTGACAAAATTAAAAAAAAAAAGAAATTTTTATTGAAGGATGTTCTACGTGCCAATGGCAACTTTATAGTATAGAATTTGATTTTTGGCACTTACAGTGTTTTCCACAAGAACTCTTCAATTATGTTTCAAAGAATGTTGTAAACAATGAACGAAGAAAATGGTTCAATTGACACTTTTGATCTTCTCAGTGAATAGATCACACGAGTATAGGGAAAATTGGATCTTGAATTTCGAGGTCAAAGTTAATTTTGTGTCACATTTTTGCAGCACAGAGGAGTTCGATAATTATAGGGTAGGTAGAACTCACAAAACTGAGAAGGGAAATTTGGCAACTTGACCATTTTATTTAAAGGAAGCTAATACTTTGCAGAAATGGCGTTTAGAGGGTCCCCATGATATATGGTCCCAATTTTTTGTCCATGAAATGAAATAGGTGCAGACGTGGAAACACACCCTTAAATAAATTGAGAGTTTTCATACTATCGTGCATATTTGCCAAATTGAAAAAGACATCGAAAATAAGTTATACAGAAGATAAGCCACCTGAAAAACTTCTACAGTTTTTGAGATAGGAAAAAATGTTTGAAATAAAAGTTGATTGATTCTGGGAGGCCCATTACGCGGTGGACGGAACTTTTTCTCAAGTGGAAGTTACTTAGAAGATTTGAAGATCAACTTAATTTCTTCAAGTGGAACCATGTATTTTTTAACACCTACGTTTGCAGCCCTCCAGAAGGGCTTTTAAATGGCCATAGTCATGCAAGGTCACTCAGTTTTTGTAATGTAATAAAACTAAATCAATTGAAAATGTAAACAAACTTCGCCAAGACTCTTAGGACTGAAATAGTAATCAATAGACAATATCGTGGTAATGAAGAATTCGCAAAAAGCTTTATTTTTTCAGAATTCATCTCCTCATAAATTTTTCCTGAAATTCTTTTACAGTTTCGCAGAATATAAAAACCCACGGATTCTTCGAGGGGTGTTTCATCCCTAGACCCATTTCGTTGCTGGAAAAAAATAAGTGTGCTACTTGAACCTCCTGAACTACATTCCTGCAAAGAATCAGATTTTTTTATTTTCTAGTTGCCGACTTTCCCCTGCAAATAAAAAATTCTAAAGTAGCGTAAGTGGAAATTCAAAATTTCATGGGAAAGAAACCATTGCGATGTAACACTAAGAATAAGAACGTTACTCCGAAAACTCTTGTACATTGATCGTGGCTCCAAATAAAAACCAAGTAAGAATACAGTTTATAGAAAAATACTTATTAAAAGTATGCCCAAAATATCCATCTATTACAGGTGTCGTAACAAATACGATATCCAGAAATCCAAATTCTGCGCGGAAATGACGGCTACGAATCACAATCGCACGTAACAATAATCAGCGAAAAGCAGCAAACTTTCATTGGAAAAGCAGCTCTCAAAAATCGAAATCACATTAAAAAAATCGGCGCGCCTGTCAGGATAATATCGAAGCCGTTCCTCGTCGTAACATATAGCAGGCGGAGTTAGTCTTATCAAAAATGAAAATCCCAATTGCGAGTGGAACTCGTGAATCCTCCACTGACCATTCGACAGACATTGAAACGGACGGGCGATATATTTCCCATTCCGGACGATAAATATCGTTATTAATGGCACGTAGCCGGCTGTCCTCGTGTTTATAAAAATCTCGTTGCGCGGCGAGATCCTCCTTCCGTACGTTTCCTACTTTAACTGAATTTCAATGCGGCCAGGGACTAGAACTTTTAAACTCGTTTCTGTATCATCCCACATTTAGGATATCGTTCCGCGGCCTACCTCGCTGCCCTTAATTCAAAATTGATAAGTTGCTTGGCGAGGAGTCCACCACGAAACGACCGAGTCGAGGAAAAGATCGTTTCCTTGAGAAAGTCTGCTTGCCCCTCGATACTTTCCCTTCGAAAACGATGCAATCTCACGGCGGGCTAACCGTCGGTTAAAATACCGAGGGCTTTTAAAACGTTATCGAAGAACACACCGTGGAAACGGGCGAAACTCTGAGTCGATTACTTTCCGCGGGGCACGCAACATTTTCCAGCTATTTTCCGCGGCCACTGAGTTTCCTCATTGTGTTTTTGTTTCCGCGTGGAATGGCGCGGGACAAATTGAGAATTTACTATTGTTTAATGGTGGATTGATTGAAATTTGATCAAGGGGACCCGATATTCTTCGAGCCAATAGGGGAAACTTTATCTCGTCCGGTCGAACGGCAGAATTAAATTACAGGAGAACCTCGATTATTCCAACTTTGGAGCTTTTATTCGCTGCGCGCGCAACCCTGGTCCGGGGATCTCGTGGATTTGCTACTGTTACAATGGTACGATCGCATTATCGCTAATTCGAGATGGAATGAAATATCTTTTAAGAGGTCAGATGAACTGGGGAAACTAAGTACTCGTGGTAACATTGCTGGAATTTTCTAGCAGGTGGATTTCTATTCGAAATTCATCTCAAACAGTTTCGTTCTGAAGAAATGTGCAGCTCCATCTTTACCAACTTCGAGTAAATTAGAAAAAACTATTTATAAAATTATTGCTTTCACTTAACATTAAAAAGAGGATACTAATTGAAAAATATATATTTTCAGACAATAAGCACATAATAGTTATTGAGTTGATAAGTTTTTATTTCTATTTTTTACGAATTTGTAAAATCTGAAGCTGCCCCTCACGTGCAACAAAGTATACAAAAATAGATTGCTTTTTAATAACGGTGCACAACAGTGCCGTCTTATCGTTTTCGGGGGGTCTGTGGCAGAGCTCCATACGTGGCGCTCTAAATTATTCTAAATTAAATAAAATCAAAAATACCGCGCTAACAAGCGAAGTGAATAAGTGTTAAAACAATTAAATAAATAAGATTAAATGTAGGGTCAATTTCGCGAAAAAGGGCTTCATTTTAAAATCTAAATTTTGGTGTACCTATTCGTTATTTTTTTTCCGTCACAGTTGGAGGGCCCATTTCCAATTTTTTTCTAGCTTTTACAATCCCATTTTTTAAGTTTTCAATTTTCGGGGGTCCCTGAGTTAAGGCGGCACTGATGCACAATAAAGAACATAATTTATTGATTTATTGTTGCTTTATATATGTTGACATTTATTGTAGACATAAAAAGTAACATTATTCTTGAGCCTGTTCGTTATCGTTGTCTGTGGAAATATCTTCATCCCCAGTCAACGCATATTTGGGAGCTTTATAAAAAGGCTATTTATACGATGGGGCGTAGTTGTGCGTTCGTATTGCACAGTATTAATGGGTGCAGGTTCAAAATTTACAATAAATCGTTCATTTGTTATCGGATTTGCATGATACGTGCACCAAACGATGAAGAATTTTTTTACGTATATTACACGTTATAACTCAAAAATTGTCAAGAATTGAGCTGCACCCCTCTTGCTGCAAAATCCTCAATTACAGCAATTAGACTTATTGGCAATTCTAGGTATAAACATCCCCTTACTGACGGACGATAAGAGTCACCATTGTGTCCACGCAGATAGAGATTTATACAGTCTAAATTATTCCGACAAATTCGGATTCTAAAGAAAAATATATATACTATAAGACGTTGAATAAAATAAAATCACAGGAGCATTCTAATGCAAGAAAACTGATTTTCAAAATCTGTCCAGTAGACGTGGTTCTCACTAAAAAATCAATTTCACATTTAAATCGATTCTCCCAAAAACAAAGCCCCACTGCAAAAAGCATATTCTACAATTTCGACATGTTTTTGCAAACGAATTCATGTCATTCCCAGTTGTACCATATTTATTAATAAATTCTTCTGACATTTAGTCAGATATGCGCGTACCAGGCGAGTTTTCACAATCGATTTCCTCGAAAAAGGAGCCTCCGATGAACAATATTTATTCTTTTTTTTCGTCGCGGTTGTGCCACCTATTACGAGACATATTGTATTCATACGCGGGAAGAAAAGGCCATATGTGTGGCTAACCTTGCCCCAGGGACAACGGAGGTACTCCAGCAGTAGGTTCGCGGGGTCCTCGACTCCTTGCTTCCACTCTTCAAGCAGACGTGTTTCCTCGCTGCACACACTTTAACACTCTTAACCTGGAAAACCGTGCGCCGTCAAGTTCATTCGTTGAAGCACCGTGCTCGACTGTCCTCGAGACGCTAGCCTGTTCCGGGTGCATCCCATAGACTCAATGTCAGCGACCTATTATTACCTGAAATTGAAGTACGATGTTTACATCGGGAGGCCACGCCAGAAGCTTGCGATACGTGGAGGGGGGAATTGAATGCTGGCAAAAGGTTGTTGATGGAAATCTGTGTATTCGATTTCGAAGTGGGTCAATGACCTTCGTTGGAAGTTTCTACACGTTGGGTTTAAAGAATATTAATGTTACAGTATTAAATTATTTTTATATTCGAAGGATAATGGGAAAAACAGGGAATGTCACAAAACAGTTTTATCGAGAAAATTAAGTTTTAATACCTTAGTCCACCAGTAAAAAAACAAGGTTCAATGAATTAAATTTTCTTGTGTGATGTTCATGTTCAATAATTTCTTCTTGCACTTTGACAATAGAAGCTTGTGCTTAGGCAAAGAGTGGGGACCTTCCGTATTTTGTTCCAGTGCAGAGTGGACATTTCCTGTTTTTAATCAGTAGAGTAGTAGGCCTACCAAATCTTTAACATTATCTTACGGGGATATTTGAACTTTATAAGTCTTTGTAAATCGACAGTTCTGTAGTCCAGTTGCCACCAACAAAATATGCTATCAATCGCAAAAACACGGAAAATGGATATTCCTTGCTTTTTCCGCTTATCTTTCATTTATGGTTTTATATATACGTTATTGAGGTGCTGAATATAATAGAGTATTATATTTTGGAAGATATAATATGTGCATTGAATCTTCTTATAATTTGAATATTTTACTGTGAAATATAAATTTTTAAGCAAGGTGTTAGTTGCGTGTTAGTTGACTACATTTTTGCTGCTGCTGAAAAATTAGTCAAATGTCCTTTTAGTTTCAATGTAAAGAGAGTATCTACTATATATAAGTAGAATAATTGTATAATACATATATACGTATGTACATAGATTAAATAAATTAAGTAAACAGCAATGGCTAACGTTTTGAATAACGATACCATTAATAACTACATTGTTATGATCGATTTCAATACTTACAGCAAATTAGTTCCATGTGTAATAAATTGATTGCATATACAAATTGGACATTTTTGCTCCTTTTTTTTTAAGAATTATTCATAGTGACTTTTAAATTACTAGTTTCTTTTCCTTACCTTATATTTCTTGACCTTTTTGTCAGACGAATCGCAGGTTTCTGAGTTTGTTACTACATAAACCCGTCGAAATTAAATTTTGATGAAATTTCAACGAACATACATTCTGCAAACGTGTAATCAAGGTTTCTATCAATTATTAATGATCGAGAAAATGAGCTTAAAGGCCCCTACATGAAATAGATGGTTTAGTAAGACGCACGGAACAACCTTGCAAATCTAATCTGCTAGTGCAACAGATTTATGCCAGAAAATTTCGCAACACTAACGCAATGTAAATTTATGTTTTTAGTTAAAATATATTCCTTTCAATAGAGCACTTCCAGCGTTATAGGAGGATTTAAAAATGCTTATTAACTTTAGACGTCAAAAGATTTTGAAATACATTCACCTCGGTTATAACGCAATTCTGCATAATGTTTAAAAAAATATAAATTTTCAACAGTCAAGTCAAACACATTCCAAGTTACTATGGAGAAGCTGAGAGAAAGTTCAACAGTAATTAACAATCGTGGGCACGAAGTTCCACCAGCAAGGTTCCATAAATTTTAATTTAGTAAAAGCTCGTCACGGAAGCTCCAGACCAAACGGTGGCACAAAGTTTCGCCGAAGAAATCAGTAATCTCTATGGGTCACGATTAGTTGACAATCTTCAGCAAAATCACTTCAACTTTCACTGAAATATAATTATTGCAAATGTACGATTTTACTCTACGGATCTTCTTGAATCACATATTATTACACCCATTTTAGAAATTACTAGGTATTAATAGAAAAAATATATTCCATTAAACCAAAAACAGTTGCCTTACCTATCGATTATTAAATATAACATGCAGTCACATGAATTGTTTAAACACAGCAAAATGTAACCGATGGATAGTGAATGTCTTGCCAGAAAACAGCATGGCGGACACACTGTCCAAATTAACCGGGCCGCGCAGTTTAAAGCCGAGTCAGCGGAGCGCCGAGCAGTGACCGCTCACTCTCACGCGCAGTAAAGCCGAACGCTCTGGTTCAAACCGCGAAAACGGGTTAATGCGGTCGGCTCTACTGCGCGTGCGTTTAAACTGCGCGGCTCGGAAGTTGGACCGGTAAAATTCAACTGTTAATATCTCAAGAACGAAGCCTGGGATCCCAAAACGGTAAAGGACTTTTCGATGTCTTTTTTTCATCAGGATATTACATGTTCCGGGAAGTCCCTGATCTTTGGGACACCGTGTATATAATATAGTGATTTCAATTGTGATTTTTTCGAACACATTTATACACGAAGCGGGCGTTTAAGCGACAGGAATAACGAAATCGATTCTCTTTATAATTCTGCTTTCGTAACACGTACAGGTGAAGTTAACGTGTCGTGCAAGAGGCGTGCCACCGCCCCGCGTATCGTGGCGCCGTGGAGACACGAAGGACATTATAATTCGGAAGCCATTTGCAGGAAGCGCCTTGAACCAGAAGTCTCATGGTAAGATTTAATATAGATGACGCTCCCACTATTCCGCCGATATAACACGGAATATACAATTATGTTTTCCTCGAACGCAGTCGCTGCTGGATTCACTTGGTATTTTAATTTCCTTATTTCGCCACACCAGCCGCCCTCCCGCGCCACCCTGCGCCCCGCCGGTTGGCAGACTCGCCCGGAACCGCCCGCGGGAAACGTAACTTTCCAGAAATTGTTAAGTAACACTTCGCAAACGTGCGAAGAATCGATAGAGACCCGCGTTTTTATAGGTCACGTTCTTTCGTTCTGTGACCAAGTATTTCGCCCTTACTTGCGCTTGATTTCATACCCGCCCCGCCACTTTAGGATATTCTACAATCGGTTTGAAGTTTTTTAGTTGGAGGTAAATTAATTGTATATTCCTGTGTCTTCTTATCCAATGTGTTGTATATATAAAAATTTCGTGTGAAACACTTCGTAATTTGCATGTAGTGATATTAAGCAGTGGCGGATTTAAATGGCCCAGGTGGCAAACATTCTGAGGGGTCCATTTTTTGGTGAAATTAGGAAGTAATTTACTAAAAACGGGCTGAGTGTAGTAGTACAGAAAAAAATATAGTGTTTGGTTAAAATCATAATTTTATTTAATATTGTGCCTTGGGGTGCGGGGCTTTTTAGGCAGGGGCCCAGGCGACAACTGCTCATCGGCCGCCCGTTAAATCCGTCACTGATGTTAAGGGAATTGGAAAGAAGTCTATTGGCCGTTTAAAGAGGGATAAAGTGGCGGGGCAGCTAAATGCTGTAGTGAGGATAGAGCCTTGTCGAGTTTAAACGGCCAGCTGATTATATTCTGGCTATAGGTAGCGATTATACATTGAATAATTATCTAGGAACGTGATTTAATATTGAAATAATAAAAAATCTTGTGGGTATCATAATAAACGCTTTGAAGGAAATTCGTTTTTCAAGGAGATGTAACGGGAAGACTCATTTTTATCAAATTCTGAATAGTGTTTAAAGATCTGACTTCCATCACCAGAATTTATAAATTCATTCCCATTTACGTCAGATCTGCTTTTAGATAAGATTCCTATGTCTAAGAGAATTTGAATAATTAATACGAATAACAGTTTCTACATTCAAGATAAGATTTTCACGAGTACAATAGTCAAATTGCATTGAAAGTTTAAGGTGCACGAACGTGTGACGCAAATTTAATAATCCTTAATCAAGTGTTTAAGGTAGAAAATGTAGCCTACTACAAATGCAAATATCGAATGAAAACACGCGCAGTATATTGCCTGTTAAGTAAGGAGGAGGCTGTGTTGCGATATACAGATGGGTAACACCATCTGGAGCTGAAGAGCTAGTAGAAATCGATAATGCTTTACACAAGTACGTACACGTTGAAAATTTCCAAAATGTGCAAACACAACGGGTGTAAAAAGCACGTGTTATTTTCACGAAAACTGAGATGCAAACCACACTTAAAAAATACTACATGAACATTTCTTATTTACATGCTTATCGTTTTTCAATTTCAATCCGATCAAGTGTATACAGCGAAAATATGAAGAATGTGTACAGAAACATATCTAGAATGGATTCTAAAAGAAGAGTGAAACAATCCACTATCAGGACCTATAAAATACCTTTTACAACCAAATGCTCCATAAATGGGGAAGCTGACAGCAACATTTTCCCATCCGTAGCGCCATCAACATACGTGCGATTTTTAACCGACTTCAAAAAGGAGGAGGTTATAGATTCATCCCGTATGTATTTTTTTCTTATGTTTGTCCCCGCATAATTCCTCAGCATATAGAACAATTTTGATGATCTTTTTTTTATTCAAAAGTGGGCGATGTCCCGGTGTCCCATCCTAGACTGCTTCAATATTGATCAATATTTTGCCAGTTCTGGTTAATAATAAAGACTATTGTCACCTAATTATTATTATTTTATGTACATACGCGCATATCTCCTTAGCATGTTGTGTCAATATATATAAAACTAAAAAGTTAAAAATAAAAAAATTTTAAAAGAAATTAAAACCGACTTCGAAGTAATAAAAATACACTAAAAAGTAAAAAATAATTTTTTCCCTTATTTAATCTGCGACTCTCATATGTTTTAAGTCGGCGCCTCATCATTTGCACTGTGTAAATCTGGCGCCGACTTAAAAAATATGAGAGTCGCAAATTAAATAAGGGGAAAAAATTATTTTTTACTTTTTAGTGTATTTTTATTATTTTGAAGTCGGTTTTACTTTTTTTTAAATTTTTTTAATTAAAAAAGGAACAGTCAGGAAAAAACAAAAAAATGTAAATAATCTGATGCGTGCGCTAGTGGCGCCCTCTGTGCTGAGCTTTGCGTCAGCTTCCTCCTTCTAAGAAGCTGTTCACAGCAAAACTCAATATCTTTCTCACAGAAACTAAATTACTATAGGTACACAAGTGAAACCAAAACTCTACGTATCCTCGTACATTAAAACTCATCACACAACAACAATATCATTCCTTATAACTTTCACCTCGCACTGTAGCCACTCATTTACCTCGCACTGTAGCCACTCTTCTCCCAAAAAGCGATACCGCGGCAAAGTCCAATTCCCTCCTCTCATAAAATAATTTTCAAACCCAGCTTGTTAGCAAACAGCAGTGAACGTTACAATGTAGGCCGTAAAAAACGGTGAAACACCAGTGTCTCGTTCGTCCCGGGGCCATTCAGTGGATAGAAAAGAGCCCGCGAAAATATCCCCGCCCCTCTCGCATCTGTTCCGAAATCAAACGCTCCTCAACTGCCTGCGGGGGGGGCGGCGAGGGGAGAAAGGAGAGTGACGTTCTTTAACAATATCACGAGCCATTCATGCAACTCCATTACGCTGTTCAAATGTCGCGTAATAACCGCCGCAGAGCGTATCGTGCGTATAAAACGAAATCGTTGGGCGCGCGGTCGTTGGAAACGATCGGCATACGGCGCCCATAAAATCGCGGCGTATCTGATAGACAGAAACGGACACCGTGGGGTCGGCCGGAGTCGGGCCTCGCCTTTCCTCTGGCTCTATGTTACGAACTAAACGGCGTATTTAGTATTCGCTTCAGCGCCGCGTCACTAATAGCGGGCGAATTCCAGCTGCGCCGTCCACGAGCCGACGGCTACGTGCACGGCGACTGCAAACCCTACAACACGTGCCAAGTGCAAGGGGCGTAGCTGCAGCCCCGCGAAACGGATAGCTTATCGCTGGCCTACAATGGCGATAATTATCGGGTACCGCGAGACAAAGTTGCGGTTCTTCGCTAGCAGAAGGCTGCTTGCTCGTTGTAAGACAGTGAAACGGATGTGGTGTGTGGTGGATTGTTAATTTTACGTATCGGTAAGAGTGAATTGGATTGAGTAAAGATAGGCTCTCACTACGCCTCGCCTCGTCTCGGCGCAACTTCTTTTCGCACTCACATCGAGGCTCGCGTAGCCTCGGATTAAGGCACGGATTAATCCTAGATAATTCAAATCGGTGGCATTGCATCCACGCACACTACGCCTCGCCTCTCTTCCTCAAAATATTCTCGAGGAAGAATTCGCGGCTCGGAGTCGCGCCGAGGCGAGGCGCAGTGTGAGTTAACCCTCTATGGGCTCGTGTAACTTTCAGGTCACATTTTAATTTATCGACATTTTACAAAATAATTATAGCTGTTTTCATGAGATGGCGCACAAATCTGAACTGTACGACGTTGCCAACTTGCTTAACGTTGCTTAACACCAAATGCAAATTGTTTTATGGAATTCCACGTATGAGTTATTATACACAGAAGTGCAAACTTTATAGGCCGGTGTGACTTGAAAGTCACATAGTGAATATATCGCAATAAAATTGTTTAAACGCAAAAATTTGTTTTCATTTGCATATATAGGTTTATAATTTCTGATTTTTCGTTCCCACAATTTTTTTGGAGTTAAAACAAAAATTCGGCCCATAGAGGGTTAAATTGTCAAAATACATAAGAGAAGCATAGGAAGAATAAAATGAGCTCAGGCGAGGGGAGACGTAAGGTAAATGTACCAATACCCGGACGCTTAAGGGGCTTAAATAATAGCGGCAAAGTTTGTCTCCTAATTTAATTTGTAAAACTATCATGCAATAAAAAAATGTTGTTGAAATGTGGAAGATAACACAATATTATAATATCGGAAACTGGAAAAAAGTTTATGTATTATAATAGACGTATTTATTAATGAAAATAGGAAAACATGCAGATGTTCCAGTAACCAGATAACCTAAAACTGCATGTCCCAATACCTGAATTATATCGTCCCAGTAAGCGGACAACCTAAAAATCCATGTCCGAATTACTTACATTCACGAAATTCTTGTACCAGTAAATAAACTTAGACTTGTTTAAAAAAATATTAATTTTCTTGCAAATTTAACTATCTTAAACTAAATTTCAATCTATTTACTATTATAATAATGTATTATTATAATATATAAATAAGAAATGATGTCAATATTTTCTTAGTAAATGACAGAAGTGTCTTGACAGAAGCTTAAGAAATTTCTCGAAATCTGTTATGGGTACGAAGTGTGTTACAAAATAATTATTTCTATCTAACGATTTTTAATTTTCTATAATAATGATTTTAATTAATATTGCTAAATACTTATACATTATAGTACTATTTTTTGTTTTTAATTACATTAAAAATTAAGCTTAAAAATAAATAAAATTCGCATTACTGTTCTGCGACAGTAGTAGCTTTACATTACCGTAGCTGCGACAAAGGGCGATCGACGTGGCGTGAGCCAGTTGAGAGGAGACCTACCAAACGCGATAGCTACTCTTGTTCCTTATATTATTCTTATCTTATTTCTTCGCTTCATGGTGTCAATAAACTTATTTTATTATTTTGCGATCCTGTGCGTTAGCCTTTCAAAAAAAAGATTCCTACATGTGTTGTTAAGACGTCTCGGGCCACGTGAGCCGCTGGTGCCCCCCGATATTTGTCGGTGCATGGTGGAAATTTTATTTAACCCTCCGTGATCACATCTTCTTATAATCACAAATTGGTCACATGGGGTTCACCCCACCGTCAATGTTCAGTTACCCTTTTCGTGTTTTTTAATCTTTTAACTTTTGAGCGATAATGGAGTCGTACTTAAATTACGTAAGATCTTTTGGAGGAGGAGGGGGTCGTGAATTTCTTACGTTTTCTTACGAGGAGGGGGGGATAGTCTTATATAGGGGGGATAGTAATATTTTGTAACCCAATTTTCAATAAATATAAATTCTATCATTAATGTTCCAGAAAAGTTGTTTTAGTTTAAATTTCCCGAAACCGAGTTAAATGGATTATATAAACCTTTAAAAGAATTTTATTAACTGAAAAAATTAAATGTAAAAAATATTATGTAAGAAGTGGGTTGAAATATCAAATCTTACGAATTCTTATACTGCGGGAGGAAGGGGATAAGAATTCGCCAAAATTACCCTTACTTAATTTAAGGACGGCTCTCATTGTACATTCGTGATACTCGTACAATCATGATCTAACAGTCTTTCTGTAGAAATGTAAATTTTGATATGTTGAAATTTGTATCTAAGAAAACAGTTGTGGATAAAAGCGATTTATTTTTGTGAAAATTCACCAAATCTTTAAATTTCATTTTTAAAGTGTAAAATTTTTCAGAAATATTGGCAAATATATATCCTGGGGTGCGATACACCCTGTTTGGTCAAGAAGGGTTAACCCTCGACTGTCACACATATTTTTTCGAACGTAATTGTCACTCTGAAGCGATTCAACTCAAACCAATTTTCAATCAGCTATTTTTTAAAACCTATCTGTTAAATTAAGGAGGTATAGGACTATTGAACGACTAAAATCGACGGTTTTTTGTCGGTTGGATTGCTTAGATACCAAATAATTACCATACCGGCACTTTTCAGTTTTTTATGTACGCTTTTACAAATCAACTTATTTGACGCTAAAGATGGTGCCGCGTAGAGCGCAGCTGTAATTGGTGTACATTGTCCCAGGTGAACCAATCATCTAAAAGCAAAATGCTTTGGGGTGAGTAATTTCTACGCTAATAGTTATCGTGTGAAATTTTGCTGGACAAATTTAAACAAAAATCGTAAAAGTTACGCACGAATCAATTTTTTCCCACATTTTTATGGAAAAAAATCGTCTTTAATCAGTTGTCAAATGTTTTACAAACATCCAATGTTGATGCGGCAATTTCACACGATAGAGAAAGGAATTCTACAGCTCCAGTTAAAATTTTAGGTGAAAATATTCATTCGTTCAAGAGTTATGATGTACACCGTGTTTAAAAATGTAGTTTCGAGATACACGGCTTCAAAGTTAAGTCCCATGCGCCAATACCGCTTTGCGAGGCCGTTACTCGACGGTGCACTCCATTACGTTCAGCGCTATAATTTCCGTAATTATTCGAATTTCCTCACTATACATTGTTGTAAATGTTCACAAAGCATGGCATTTTCAGAATTAATAATAATAAAAAAATTGATTTTTCGAAATTTCAATAGTCCTATATCCCCTTAAATCGCCAAAATTTCGAGATATAGTTTGAACATTGTACAATATTCGTTCATTGTTGAAAATTATATTTAATGTATCATGTTTGGAAAAAAATTAACAGAAAGAGAGTTGCAGAAAAAGCTATTTTGCTTAAAAAAATCATAACTTTTTTTAATATTTAATAAGTACTTTTTTAGCTCTACTACATTTTTTCTGGAGATTGCAAATCAATCATTAAGGGTGGAAATAAAGGAATTAATATTTTGAGTGACACCTGCGAAAAAAGTCAGGAGTAAAGCGTCACTACTTAGCTATTATTATTATTATTTCTTGACAAATCGTGGATACCAGCCGCCTGTAATTACCAGCGTGGTTTTCGAATCAGCGACGTAAAACAGCTTCGCGGAAAATTTAAGCGGAACACGATGATTTATGATTTACAAACTCATTAATTAGCGATTTCCGTTGGCACGGTTAGAGAGCAGCGTGGCTGATTTACGGAAGTTCGTTTTCGAGCCGCAGTTTTCTATGGAATTTCTGCGCAAGCTGCTTGGAAAACCGACTGATTTCAATACAACAGAACAGAGTGTACATGTAATTTACGTTAGTTTCTGAACATCATGTCGATACGTTTCAATTTTTGGGAGTATTTATGATTGATGTCCGATTGAATTTCACACTGATTAGGTAAATTAAGGTACAGCAGACTTAATTTTAAATAAAAGCAGAGGGAAAACTTCTTACTCCACTTTCTTCTATAAATACATTTGAATAACATCAGAAAGTTTCCACGGTGTGAAGAAAAATATTATTAGACCTCTCCCCTGAGCAACGAGAAAGGAAATTTTTACTGCACTCGTGAGAAGTTCTTATCCCTCTGTAATTATATTCTTTCATAAGGATGTTCCAATAAATCTGCAATATGCAACTGCCTCCTTCTTTACAGTAAAACCATATCTTCTGACATAAATTAATTTTTCTACTCATAGTACGTGTAAAAGAATTTAGAATAAGTTTATACAACAGGGGAGATCAGGGCAAGTTGATTTTCAGTTTTCAGTTTTTTCTTTGCGTTTGAATTAATTACTTAATAAAAAATAGGCTAAAATATACTTTGGTGCATCCTCTTTAATATATCCTCTAAAATATGTTGTTGTTCAGCAACTTTCGGTTATAATAATCTAAAGCATAGAAAATTAGTGTGTACTCTGAATTCTGTTACCGATTTATCTAATTTCGTTTTAGTAGAAGAAATTAGTTAAAAAGATGGTAGATGCTTTTTTCATTTATTTTGCATGTATTTTCTCAGGTTATCAATTAAAATATACATATATAAAATAAAATATATATATATATTCAGAGTACACACTAATTTTCTAAGCTTTAGATTATTATAACCGAAAGTTGCTAAGCAACAACGTATTTCTGTAACGTTGCGAACTGAAATTTCTGAGAAAACAACGCACCATCGTGAACAACATCGGAAGGACCCAGTTTGCGCTACAGTGGATAAACAATTGTGTTGTTTCTGCTCTGTTGTACATATAATTACATCACAAATTATGAGTTCCACGGGCCTTCTGGCGGTTCGGAACTTGGCGGGAATCAATGTTTTTGCAAGTTTAAGGCGAGACGCGAGCAAGAATAGCACGTGAGGATAGTTGGCGCGCTCGCCTGCTATATTACAGCAGGGGAAACGAGCAGGTGCAACAAATTGCATTAAAACGCTCGCTTTATCTTCTCCGGCCTTCCCTGCCGGACTTCTGTCTGAATAGATTCAGGCATAATCGCCCTGACTTGAATAATTAAAAAATAACAGAAGGCAATTATTTTCGAGCGCCCTTGAGGTGAAAGTAATTCGAAGACTGAAAAACAAGCGTTTCCATTAACATCGAATTAGATGACTTCGTGTATTTAGAAGCACGCTGGGATGTTAAATTCGATTCTTCAGAAACTCATAAAAATGACGACGACTGATTACAAATACAACGCTGAAAACAATTATTTTTCTCGTGTTCGCAGGCACATTGATTACTTCCAAAATAAAGGTGGGCTATTCCGCGCTAAATCGATCATTATTTGCAATCCATATCGGAAATTTGGGTGAAATTGAAATATGCAGTAGTATGTAATGCTGATCATGTAATCCACATGAAAGCAGGGGGAGTTTAAGTCATCAAATTCCTGGTTTTGAATTTGTTTTAATGCCTATATCTTCAATATTTCACGAATTTGGGTCCCAAATTTGGGGAAAACATTTTTGACATCTCAAACACTGAAGATATGTAAGAAATAAATTCAATCTTTTCGGAATATCTAGGTGTATGTCTTGAAAATAAAAATAGACACCATTTAGCCTTTTTAATATTTTCCGGATTTTTTCGGAAACCGTTACTCGCACGAGAAAAAGTAATATAATATAAAAGATGCTCCCTGTTTGGATCTACAACTATTATTTGACATGTTTTTTTATGCAATCAATAACTTAGAGGATTATTATTAAATAAAATCAACTTCTGCGAGCCCAGAGGCTTCTTTTCCCCGTGTTCAATCGGGCTCAAACTTTACACAGATTTTTTATTATTAATACTATTCTGGGGATGCCGCGAAAAAAATTCAAAAGTCGAAAATAAGAGTATATTCAGTACCTACTTAGGAACGAAAGAAAACATGAAAGGCTGAAGCTCGTCCCTAGCAACAGAAATATGCATCCCTTACTTTTGGTTGTTCAGCAAACCAACAAAGCTCCATAAATATCAGTGCCAAACACCTCGTTCTTTATTCGGTGCCCTTTATTAATATGACACTTGATGAGCACGCACCGTTGAGCAGATCTTTAACGATAATCATCCTGTTTAGTGACCTCAGTGGCGGAGTACCAAGGGGAGGAGCTGAAGCTGTCGAAGATCTCGAGGAACGAGATGGGTGTTTATCACTGCATCGCGAGCAACGGCGTGCCACCGGCGGTCAGCAAACGTATTTTTATCAATGTTCACTGTGAGTAATAGTGATTACGGTAGCCAATAATTTATCGACCCCGTTCAGCCACAGACCGAAGGAACATGGCCGTCTGTTGCTCGGCTACAATCCCTACCCTGCTTTCTGTTTCGCAGTCTCGCCTGTAATTCATGTACCTAATCAACTGGTCGGCGCTCCTCTGGGTACAGACGTGGTCCTGGAATGCTTTGTCGAGGCATCGCCCAAGACGATTAATTATTGGCTCAAGGATGACGGTGAGATCTCACTGAAACACTTAACCTCTGGTCCGACGCGACGCTCGTAGAACCCTGGGCACGTATGCTCTTATTCCCTGGACTCTTTCGTTTCCTTGGGTGTTACTTCTTTTTAAAGACACCATTCTCTTTGTTCTCGAGACAGAAACAGAATGAAATTTCTATTCGACTTCTATTTCGATATGGGATTGTTTGTTGAAGCGTCTCTGAAGGAATGGATCCAATATCGTTCCCTTAGTATTTACAGAGACTGAGTGATCAGTTCCTGCTCAGTTTATGCACGAAGTTTATTTCGTAGTATAAAGTAGGTTTCAGTTTTTAAAACAAAGGCTACTGTGTTTTATAGTCTTAAATCGTTATTTTGATAATTAAATGATTCCTTAATTGCACTACTTTTGGGCTTTGAGGATCAGGGTGGGAAACAGGATGCTGTAAAATGGGCAACAAGAGAATTTAGCCCGGGATATAAATAAAAACAAAAATTCTCATGTTTGTTGGATTTCTCATAATGCCATGGAGCGAAAATTATGTGGTTCCACTTAAAGACGATTTAATGTTGTAAAGAGAAATCAACTTTGCGATTTATTTTTGTGTTCAGTAATGCTTTTGTCTCGTAATTTATTAATGTACCAAAAGTGCAATCCGTGAAACCAAATTCATTACTAAATGTCAATCTTACGTGAAGTTTATTGTCTTCTATTTTTCAAGATTTCTCGAAATCTGATAAACCGATTGTCTTCAAATTCTATAGAAATTCTAAGATGCACTGTCCATCGTGCGATCATGTTTCTTCATTTTTCTATTTATCATTTCACGTTAAAAAAAAACTGAGAAATTTCATGCCAAAATCAAAATAATTTTCAACTTTGCATTTTGTCATCAATTATTATCTTGCAAAAATCCCCTAATTTTGACCTTAATGTTAACTCTAATTTTTGTGTAAATTTTAACAATTTTTTGCTTCGGAACGCTGCGTTTGCGGCACATGGTTTCTTTCCAACATTTTTCTGCTCATTGAGCAGAGCAGGTTAATGTAAAGAAAAACTTTAATTTTAATTCTCAATGTTACAAACAATTTTGTGACAAGTCTTTTTTACAAATGTCCAGCGAGCAGGATTCAGCCCTGAAAGCAGTGTTCATCACTTTTTATACACCTGTACAACAAGCACTACTTGTTACAATGTATTGTCAGACTCTACAGTCACTTCGTTCATTAGCTTCATACATCAACTTCACCGATAAATCACATAAAATCAACATTATATAATAGTCTTGCTTTATTTTATTCTTAGTGCATTAATAAATTGCTACTTAGACCCCAAAATAAAGCACAAACTTAAGGGGGGATTCTCGTCTAACATCCCCAAAAGTAACTGATAATAAGAATTTCTTTAAAAAAACTGTTGATCATATTGGATTAACTCTTTTGCAGTATAAGGAGGCATCTTTAAATTTACAGAAAATATTTTTTATGTCGATCCTTCCTATTATTTATTAATTATTGCGGAATCTTGTCCACCTCTTCGACGATGGCGAGATGTGTAGCACTTATCACAGTCATCTGATTGCAAAAAAAATAGAAGTTTCTTAAAATTAGATAGTTTATACTGGAATTGGTCCACTTTAAAGAAAAAAAAATGAAAAATTGAAAGATTTATAGCTTTTGAAAGAAAAAAGTAAGTTTTTCCTTAGACAAAATTTTTATTACAATTAAAATTTTAGGTCCAGTCTCAAGGTAAATTATTTAAGTTTAAGAAAATTTTCTTCTTTTTGCAATCAGATGACTGTGCCAGGTGCTACACCTGACGCCAACATCGTCGAAGAGGTGAACACGATTCCACAATAATTAATAAATAATAAGGAGGATCAACATAAAAAAAATTCTACAAGTTTAAAGATGCCTCCTTATTTCTCAAAAGAGTTTAATGCAATATTAACAATAGTTTTTTCAAAAAAGAAATCATAAATTTCGGGGGCTGTTACACAAGTATCCCCCTTAACTACACTTTTCGACCAAACATAGTTGCTGTCCCCTTTAAATTCCTAAGACAATCTGTTCAATGAAAATCGTCCCGTTAAGATGCATATTAAAGAAGCATTAAACCAGCACGGGCTCCTTGAAATCCCAATGGTTGGATTAGCGGTGGCAGTACGTTGCATTAAATTAAAAAAACTTTCGCCCGCGCTCAAGACAAATGGCACGTTTCTGTTTCATGCCGTTCCTCGGGGTCGCGCTAAGGAGGAACGGGACGCTCTCTTTCTTTAACAGGTTTAATATTTCCGCGCGGGAGTTGGCAAAAAGTTGCAGACAAATGCTGGAGTGAATTACTCCCGGCCGTTCGCAAATATATTCCCCGAGCATTTTGTAGCCTGTACAAGTAGACATGCTTTCGCTTTAGTGCAACTTCCACGGAGCACTTCGGCCCAATGCATTCGTATGTAATTTTCACCTAGCACGGAAAATCCTGCGCCCCCTTTTTCTCTCTGCCGCGTCCCACATATACGTATATACCTACGTACGACCATTTCAGAGTGTAATAAGGAGACTCGACGCGCGTTTAAGAAGTGAATTTTCGCATACTTGTATGCGCCTCCCCGTATTTCTTGCTCGTTTTCAATATCCTCAGCGATCCCCTGTGTACGTGTATTAAATTTCATTCGAATTCTTTGCCCAGCGAAACCGATCTTTTCTTTTCGATTTTAGTTGCAACGAAGATTATCCACTAATCTGTGGATAGCTGAAGACGAAAGAAATGTCGAGTTTTTAATCAATGGACATTTTGCAGCAAACTTACCCTCGATGCTATTTTCTAAATTTTCGAGTTAGGCAGTGGTTCTTGAGAGACTTTCCAAGTGCATGCGAATGAAATAAAACTTTTTCTATGGTGCAGTTTCTGATGACTAGGAAATAGGTAATCATGTATATGTGATGACCAGTGATGACTAGGAAATAGGTAATCATGTATATGTGATGAATTCGAAAGTTTTACAGAAAGGTTGGTAGGGAGAAATGTTCACTTGAGAACGAAGCAATGTGGTTTGCTAAAACGTATCTGTAGCTTCCGTGGAATTCAGAATTCGAATTTTTACTTTGTGTTGCACCACCTTCCATTACAAAAGAGTGATGAATTCAATTTTTTTAAAATTTTTGACTTACACCATTTTCATGACCACCGGCACAATTATTTTCTCCATAGGTACTATGGAAAAATTAATGAAGGTCTATTCTATTGTATACCTAAGTATAACTCATACAGTACTGGAAATATTTATTGCATCAGTTGAATATGAAACTCGTTATCACTTATACCTATCTTATTAATTATTACCTAGTGCTAGGAAAATATTACTGTAAAATATTTGTTGCAAAAATCTGTACCTCATTCTGTTCACCAAAATAAATTGAATACAAATCATTTTACATTGTATCAATCATATCGCCATTAATATTTTATATTTCAAGTACTGTACGTCTATAGCTTGGTTCTTTATTTAGTGCTAATATATCTTAAATGCCCAGACGGTCAAGCAGTTATTGAAGCAAAATATGAACGTAAATGGAAGCAAATTTTGATTCGCACAGAAATGATATTCAACCAGCATCACGACGTGCAGGCGATCGCCAAGTCGCAGTTCGAGGTTCGAATGGAGCTAACCATTCGCAATTTGCAAAAACAGGACGTGGGTACCTATAAGTGCGTGGCGAAGAATTCACTCGGCGAGGTCGAAAGCAGCATCCGATTGTACGGTGAGTGTGCATCGTTCAAAACACCCTCGAATAGAATTCACATATACACGCCACTCTTACGCATTTTGTTTACACCCTCGCAGCAGTTTTCTGCCCTAACGTCACTGTAATTTTATATTTATTTTCAAAAAGCTGCACACCTTTTGCACATGCTTTCTGACGACTTTTACATCTTCGTTCCTTTAAATTCAAGGAATGAACGGTGCTGCTGGGGTACTTAAAGCAAGCCATCCGAATAATTTCTTTATTTTCGAACATGGAGCAAATGTTTCGGGGAAAAGTTTAGTTTTTAGGGGGCATGGTGTAGTGACATTTTTTGCTTCTAAGTGGAAGCGTCGAGGATAATTTATGTCACCAACTTTTTTTAATAGAACGATATAGGTATTCTTTCATTTATCTTTATATATATATATATATAGGGAGATTTATATTTGGATCCCAATTACGAAGGAGAATATTTTTCAACGAAATTGTTCAACGTCTAGATTTGTTAATACTGAAATTGATTTTTTGTTTACTTGTGGTTTTTTAAGTGACCCAAATATACACTGTTTTAAACCAAAAATTTACCGCAATTAAATAAAAGACTGTAGAAGATAACTTTCTGTCTAAAATATATGTTTCTATCCCTAAATCTCTAAAGATGAAGTTATTCTGGGACCTGTTTCAAGTGCCTCCCACGTAGAACACGTTTCTCTTCTTCTACCTGACTCTGCGATTACAGCATATTACACAATCTTTCTCTTCCGTACAAGAAAGAATCATATAGGTACAAGCTTCCATCTACCCACAATTCTCAATCATCCACTTATTAACACAATTTCAGGTCCACGGTAGTACCGTAAAAAATACTTAAAATATGGGATTGCTATATTCAGAGACGGGGAAGTTGAAGTTACGTTAGAATCTAACTTCAATTTCCCTGTCAGCGAATATGGCAATCCCATTTTTTAAGCTTACAATTACATTGAATGAAATTAATAGTGTAAGATAAAATGTGGTAGGAAATTTTTATTGTGTTATGCAAATTCCACACACAAAAATATATTAAAAACAGCTAGAATATTGAAGCAAGTCTTTTCGTTGCAGGTCTGTTTTATCATCGTTATTGATGTTGGTATTTTGTGATTATTAATAATTATCCTTCAAATATTCATCAACCGACAGTTTCACCGAATTAAAGTGAAATTACAGTAGAATCTCCCGTATCCGAACACCCATTATCCTAATACCCTAATATCCGAACGTTCTGTTATCCAAACAGAGTGTCTCCTACCACCAGATGCCTCCTGTTATGTACAAATATTCGAATATTCGAATAATTTCGAATGCGAATAATTCGAATAATTTCGAATGCGAATAAATCGAATAATTTCGAATGCGAATAATTTCTTTGAATATTCGAATAATCGAATAATTTCGAATATGAATAGTTTCTTCGAATATTCGAATATTCGAATAACCAGATAACGAATAATCAGAAGTATTCAAATATTCGAATCTCAAATTTGAATTCTCTGGTATTCGAATCTTAAATTCAAAATCTCTGGTATTCGAATCTCAAATTCGAATTCTCAGGTATTCGAATCTCAAATTCGAATTCTTTGGTATTCGAATACTCGAATATTCGTTACAGCCCTAATCGAAACTAGAAGGGAACACCGTTGCGAGTGAGATAGAGTGACTCAAGACAACAATAACGATGTGTTTCATTCGTGCCCAGTCGCCCTTTAAGGGTGTGAATTTTAGAAAAAAAAACAACTTTTTTATACCATTAAACTTTTGGTTGAAATTTTTTTTCTGTCTCTTGTACTTTAACAGTTATACACGAAAAAGTGTATGTGCCTGCTTGACTTTGCGGTTATTTTTCAGATGCTTAACCTTTAGTGGACCGGCAAAGCCCTTATTGGGGCATTGAATAAGCACACTACTTAAAACTTATTTAAAGTATAAATACATACGTGTGTGTTGGTGTTCGACTATAAATTCGTTCTCTTCAAAAGAACACAAAAATACGACAAAATAAAATAATTTCTGAAACAACACAAAAATACCAAAAAATAATAAATAAAAACATGGAAAAAAGAAGAAAAGATGATACAGAACTTTCCACGTCTACGTCGTTAGCTCTGGGTAACGCTATTAAAAAGTTCTGTGAATTTTGGTAAATGTATATTCATTCGTTTAGGTCAGTAAAACTGCCATGAGGGTCAAACATTTTTCAATCCGACTACATATTCGTAATCAGCAGTACAAAAAACCCCCAGACATACTGTATTTTTCAAATTAAAAGATGTTAAAAAGTTTGTAACCATTCCGGACCGGCAAGCCCCTTTTGAGGCTCTGTGCAAATCCTCTAATTGTGCATAAAATATACGATATGTATATAAATTTTTGAAAACTGAAAACCACTATTTTTTTAAAAAAAGTCGGTCCTCTAAAGTTTAAAGGGCGATTGGGCACGAATGAAACATACCGTTGTTCTTATATTGAGTGACTCTATAAATCCACAAAGTTGCGTTCCAATCGGTGAGTAAGGGTTCGCGATATTCTCTTGTAAGTAATTCTGATCACAATAAATTAGTTTAGCGTCATAATTCCTGTAGGTAATTGAGCAGCCAAAAAGATATTGGATCCATAAATATTTAAACAAACTCTATTTATGTAACTGAAATTTAGTATAAAAAAAGCGATTGTTCTACTATCCGAATTCCTCTACCCGGACACTTATATGTCTCCCTAATAGCTCTACTGTCCCACCCCAGAGGCCTCATAGCTTTCAGATAATTCGCCAGCCACCTACAGCCTACCCAGCAAAGAAAAACCAAACAACGTGTCACCAACTAATGACCAGTGATCGCAGCCGTGGCAGGCATTAAAAATCCAGCAATCGATGACACTCGAAAAGCTACGCGATAACGAGGAGAGTTGATACAGCTCGCAGAGCATCGAGGGAGTATGGCTGTCGTCCCGTTGATAGCTGTTCCGCTTAGCGCCGGATATCCGTCTCCGCCCGGTGTTATTTCACGGCTGATACGCGGCGCGGCGGGGAGGGTTAACGAGTCTTTGCGGAAGCTCCGCGTGGAAATTGTTGCCCCGGTACATCTCGCCGCGGCGAGTCCCCTGGAAGACTGATCGTCCTATGATAGAAACAAGGGGCCCCCCCTTTTCTACTCACGGCAAACACGCCTCCGTTTACAAGCATCCTCACTTTGCCGCGGAAACCTCCAAGGATTTTCCCTTCCACCCTCCCTTGCCCCCACGCCCGCCTTCATTCGGTCAATCCTCATCTTTTCGCATACGATCCCGGGGATCTTTCAATCAGGTCAGAGCACTCAGGGGAAACACAGTCGCGGGGGCTGGGTAGCACTCTCCTTGAAGGATCTCGGCGCGGCCGGGTCCTTCGTAAATCGCCGCCAGCTTTGCAGACAAGCTGAGCCCGGCTCACGTCCTGGGAATCAATGCTGTCCCGCGATATACCAGGATTTACTTATTTCTCTGCACGGTCTATGTCCGCGTTCGCCGCGGAGGTGGAAGCGATGATTGGCTGACGAGTGAATGACGGAAGGGGTGGCTTTTGAAGCTGGCGAGGGGGTAGTCGGTAGATGCACTGGGTTAGTGGGAGAAATTTCTTGTCGTCGTAGAAGATAGTTTGAGGTAATTAGAGACATATAGGGGAGACCGGGGATGGTTGTCTCATTTTCTTATTCTGATTTTTTTACAGGTTATAACTGCAGGGAAGTTCATTGAAACTTAGATTAATATAAACTATGTACGTCCGACTTTATAAAAAAAATTGGTCCTATGGATTTTGTCAACCAGATTAGGAGCTAATTCACATTATTTGCAGGAACTATTTTGTGACAACATACCCCGAGGTCGGGTTGGTTGTCACAGTATCTGGGGTTGATTGTCACACATTTGGATAGCTAAGTTTATGAATAAAAAGTCGATTAAATTAAATAATATAATTTTTAATTCTAGTTCTGACAATATCGCGCTAGAGTGCAGTAATTTATATTATAATCTTTTGAAATCCCTCTTATTGTGTAATTGCCCTTTTTAACCTCTCTTGCCGCACGTAACATTAATTCCAGGGGCACCTTACCTCTGAACGTCTTCTTATTATAAGTCCGCGGCATTATTATTAAGAACTGTTGCCAAACAAACAAAAAAATATAATATCACATGATAGGTACAGCATGTTACAGCGGGATTAGTTGTCACATGCAGCAAATACCTAACCGCAAATGTTCTGTGACAACTTGCCCCAAACCGTTAAACAATTTCACCCCTCTATTCATGTACTAAAAAAATTAAAAAATGTAAAAAAAATCATTGCAGTAAGTGAGAAAAAACTCTTAACTACGAGAATAATGCAACAATGTTATAGTCAATACTAAGAAACAACCTATACTTACTTGATAGAAAATACGGCGCAATTTACTTCATGCGCACGAAAACAAATAATCAGACATTGTGGCTCCATGCGACCCCATAACGACTTGTGTGATGCTGGGGGAGGCGGCGATAGGTTCACGCATCGCCATGGATTATTAATACATTCCTATTGTTTATAGTTTGTTATAGCGGTTGTGACAACCTACCCGTGTGACAACCAGCCCCAGTCTCCCCTAGTAGTGAACGGTTTTTGAATGAAGGTTGTTAACCGGTTAAATATGGACAATGTGATCTTTCGTGGCTCTCTTCACCCTCGTCCTTCTGGACAGTGGTGCTTTTTTACTGTGATTCTTTTACCAGGGTTCAAAAAGTTGAAGGTTCTTATAATGGGTTTTGTGACCATAAGTTCTTATTATGTATTTAATATCAAATACTAGTCTGAGGAAGAAATATATAAGACGCTAATAACTCAAAATAATTCGAGTAATTCGAATCCTACGAGGGCTCGAATATCCAAACCATTTGAGTTTTTCAATTAGGTTGCATTTTTTTCAAACAGTCAGTCAATTTCAAGCAGCTCGGAAAATTCAAACGCTGGACTCGGCTCGAGTGACCGATCATTATTCGATTCGAAAATCGAGTACTCACATCCCACAGAATTTACCCAATATTCAGATATCCAACTCAGAAACTACAGTTGTTTATCGAACTTGCTAGTGAAACTTTCTTTAAATCGCCTGGGGCTAGTCTTTCTTAAAAAAAAAAAACGGATACGCTTTCGATATTACTTCGTCGGTGAATAAACGAGAAATATTAAATGTTTGTCATGCACTTGCAATTATTCCTTTAAACATTTATGCAGCTAGAAAGTGTAGTAGGTATATATACGTAGTGATTTTCTCAACACGATGATGAAGCTTTTCTGAAAGGGTACATGAATTTTCATGACTTAATAAGTCTACTGAATTCAATATCGTGAACAGAAAGATCAAGTTCACTAGCAGTGCAACAGTATACGATACGTTGTGGATATAACGAGTATAAGAAAGATCTTTAGAATATTCTGAAAACGTTGTTACAGGGATCGTTTACAAATTTTTGAGGTAACGTATCACAATGAAGGTTTATGATTTGAAGAAAGCTTATTAGCCTCAGTTTTGCTCTTCATAATTAGTAGTAATTACATTCATAGTATGGAATTAAAGACAAACTCATTCTAAAATTACAAAGTTTCCTGGGGTTCCCTTGTTTCAAATCATTGTCTGCCTGTCAGGTAATTTAGTCAATTTATATCCATGCAAATCCAATATTCAGACAGTGTATTCCAGGTTCTTCTATAAATAATAAATTATGAGTCATGTTAAAACGAATGACTATCGCAAGCAGACGTGACATAAGTACAAGTTTCTGCCGTAAATAGATCCTGAAGTTACTACCTTTAGATTCAACCATGTCGATGGAAGAGTTTTTTATTCCTCGTATCTTCATTTAAAAGTTATGAGATATCTTTCTGCCTAGAAGGACTGAAATAACAGTAATAGTTGCATAATTGGATGGACAATCGTCCTATTATAGACTTAGGTGAATTAAAAATTTGGGATTTTCAATGTTCATTCTCATCACGAAAGCATTCTTGATATCAAAATAGCACAGGCCACCAGGAGAGTGAAGTTAAATATACCTAGAAGTAGATCTACACGAAAAATTGAAAAACATTTGAAACACTGCGAAATTTGTTTCATCGTTGTTCGTGAAAATTGGTTTTCAAATTGGAATTAGTCGAATACACATGTTCTTGAGGCATTTTCAAAATCAATTTCCTCGAAAACATGCCTCGTTCGCAGAACAATTATTCTACAATTCCGACTCATTTCATCACAAGAATTTATTTGTGTCGTACGGACTTTTACATTCTGCATGCTTATTTAAAAGATATTCAAATTCGTGTTTTCTTTAACGAAATACCAAATCAAAGAGTTAACCTACATTTTTAATATATTTTTTCCTGAAGAATCACCCCCTTCGTGGCACCACTAATAACAGACCACCTTATTACACAAATGCAAATAACGATTACTAATTTCATAGAAACCACCCTCTAGCTCACAATCAGATTAGTGATGGACTGGCCAGGGTGTCAGCTTGCCCGATCAGACAATATGTTAAAAATGTTAATGACGTTTTATTAGCTTGAAACTATACTGGAAGTCCCAATATTATTTCTGAATGCAAATAAAATTTACGTGTTATTACTATTTTAATAAAAAAATTAATATTATCATTCAAATAAAAAATATAGGTACATTTATTTCACAAAAATTTTAATTGTTCTTTTTGCCACTGATGTATTTTTCGAAAATTTTATTTATTTCTTATAAAAATTAAATGACAGCCTTAGACTTGTGGGTGGATACCAAAGTTGGGCATTATTCGAATAAAAAGTAATTGAAATAACGTTTTGAATAAGGATACTTCATCCTTTTCCTCAGTCGACTAAAAGTCACCCGACTTATACTTATTCAAGGCGCCAGGGATGAAGCTGGTTATTCAAGGGGAATTCATTCGATTCTTAATCTAGAACCGCGCGCGCGGTCGCCTACCGGTCAGATTCTACAGAATCTGAATTTATTTATTTTTCACAGTATCAATATGAAAGTGACACCAATGGATTCCTGACGTTCTCCCGATTAAATGGACAGAAAATAATTTAAATCGGACTATTTTTAATGAAATGGGCTTTGAATTCTGCCAATAAATTTCTCACGTAATATCCTTAATTATGGCCGGAATTATATCATTTTTGGGGCCATTTTCATCGGGAAGACATGAGGAATCGATTGGTAATATTTTCATCAACGCTTATCAAAAATATGAAGATTTTATGTGGCCCGTCGGTTTTATTGGTCTCGGCTGTCAACGGGCGTTCTACTGGGGACCGAAGGCCCTCGCTCCCAGCGAGAAAGCAAAACAGTGGGGTGGCCCACTCAGCAATAAAACCGACGGGCCACATAAAATCTTCATGTTTTTGATAAGCGTTGATGAAAATATTACCAATCGATTCCTCATGTCTTCCTGTTGAAAATGGCCCCAAAAATGATATAATTCGGGCCATAATTAAGGATATTACGTGAGATATTTATTTGCAGAAATCAAAGCCCATTTCATTAAAAATAGTCCGATTTAAATTATTTTCTGTCCAATTAATCGGGAGAACGCCAGGAATCTATTGGTGCCACTTTCATATTGATACGATGAAAAATAAACAATTTCAGATTCTGTAGAATCTGACCGGTAGGCGACCGCGCGCGGGTCGGGTCACAAAGGCTTTCTCCGGTTAGTCGACCTTCTAGAATAAGAATCGAATGAAAGTTGAAACACCGTTATTCGCAATCCAAGAGTAAAGGCCCTTGAATAACCATCCTTATTCAAGCTTTGAATAATGAATAACCGTAAGTACCTTTTATCTGAATATTATTAAGATATTATCTTTGCCTATCTCTGGTGGATACCTATTGATATTCCTCATCGAACAAATTTGATCTAACATTTACGTAGCACTAGGGTGGCCCTTATTTCCAACCAGCGATTTCTTTTTCTGTCATCCACAAACATGGTTCCATTTCATAAAAAAATAGTCCCTCAAAAAGAGTATTGCAATCGGACAACAGGAAAGGATGCCGACCTGGCCTTAAAGTTTAGAATTCATCAATGGTTTGAATTTGTAGAATTTCTCAAAAATGGTAAGCGCTATCGAAATTTGGTTCAAATAATATTAAAAGAGCATTCAATTTTCTACAATTACTGTATATATAATTTTCTCGAGGCTCCAACCATTTTTTAGATAATAGCGTTTGAATATAGAGAGGTCTGCATTCCGCGCATCCTATCTGTACGGTGTGACGTATTGTCTATGTATAGTCTATACGCGCGTAGTGCGGACCTCTCTATATTGAAACGCTATTATTTAAAAAATGGTTCGAAGCACAAATAATGTATATACAGTAATCACAGAATAATTGAATGCTCTTTTAATATTATTTAAACAAAATTTCGATAGGGCTTACCATTTTTGAGAAATTCTTTAACCCAAATTATTCATGCATTCTAAACTTTAAGGCCTGGTCGGCACCCCTTTCTGTTGTCCGATTACAATAAATTTTTTCAGGGACTATTTTTTTATAAAATGGCACCATTCTAGGGAGTGTAAGCAAAGAAATTAAAAAAAAATTCGACATGTATAAATAAGGGCCACCCTAACGTAGCACTAGCAGTACTCCAAACAAGACCAATATTTTTATCGTTTTTATTATTAAAGAAACACATCACTCACGATTCAGCCAAATACCACATGCACCCCTACTGAATGCCACCTTGCGTGGGCCATTTTGTTCAGAGATTTCAGGGCCAGCGAAGACTCAGACGGCAGCTCGGCCATCGTTCTACAACGAGGAGGACGAGATGGTTTACGGCTCGGCAGAGGTGGACAAGATGGAAAACAAACCACTGTCCGTCGACAACACGATCCACGGGCGCATGGGGTATCCCTCCGTCGCGACGCCGTCGCCCACCATCAGAATGGGCAAGAAGAGGCCAGCGATCAGCGTCAGGTCCGACGCGGATCATCGCTCCACGTCGGACCTCCTCGTGATCGTTCTGACGCTGGTCGTCGTTCGTCAGAGATGCCAGTGAACCGACGGACATAGAGGTTTGAGTAATTATTGAATCGAGATCGTAATGCGACGCAAGACGGAACCAATAGACGGTGCGCTTTGTTTCTCGGTTATTTCGGCGCCGACGAAGTATCGTCTTCCTTCCCCTGAGTGGCTTATTCGTAAATCGTAGGTTTAATTATAAATACGAAGGATGAATCGGGAACAGAGGACGGTGGTCAGCGAAACACTGTACGAGGGGCGCGGTGCGGGGCTCGTATGCGGGGTGCCGAGTCCGAAATTGGGGCATTTTCTGGAGAAATGCCTGGCAAACTATGTAGAGAAAAGTAGGAACGCTTTTACGTGACACTTTTGTGGCTGATATTTTGAATATATTCACACGCTTTCTTCTTCCATTTCTGCATTCTTTGAATTAGCATTGAACTTGCGCAGAGCTGAGCAGAAATTGATTTGGATGGCGAACATCGAATGAACTTTTATTCGTCAGAGTTGGGTATTTATTATTCGAATTGTTTCGAATACATGTTTATCCAAGATAACTATCTGGCATAAATTCTATTTAGTCGAATAGATCATCGGGATAATAATTTTATCCTCAATTATTCGAATAATTTATCACTATTGTAGGAACACGGAGAAAAGGGAACCTCGGCTACGGGTCTCGAACGAACCTGCGATCTCCAGATTCGTTGCACAGTGGCCAGCCGCCTTAGCCACCTCGGCTACCGCCGACTCCCCCGGTCTTGGTTCTTCCGTGCCCTCTCTTATGGTAGGGGTTCCTGATCCCACACTATTTAATCGAATATCTGTTAAAAATTATTCAAATAATGGTACAAATAACCCTTCATAATTTTGATGCTTTATGCTCCAAACAAAAATCACGGAATGTGTTAATACAGTTAAGTACTGTATCTAGCGAGCGAATATATTGGAAATATCAATGTAGCGACAGGAGTGTCTCGTGTGAGAAGGTCTCAGGAGTTCTGCAAGTTGGAGGTTGTTGCGTGAACGTGATTAAAGACGCTTGCAGGTAATTGTGCACGCGTCGAATAGCGTGCAAAGGTTCGCGAAGGGTGGAGTATAGGTTATTGAATGGGTGTCGTATTCCTTATCACAAATGTTGGTGGTACCATTAAATGAAAAATTGTAAAATGTCACGCTTCGTCGTCAGCTATTCATCGCGTGAAACTGAAATAATACATTGCTCTATAATACAAAGTATTAATCCATTCTTTTTCGTGTGCTATGTCATGAACAGTGTTTTCAAAGGATCAAGTTTCATGCCTGTAAACTCGTAGAGTACAGCTACGTTTCCCTTCCCATTCAGATGGTTTCACATTGTTTGCACCTTTTCGAAAAGCAGACATTGTAGACGAATGTGATAAGAATACTACCACATTCTTTATTACAGAGTTATATACCGCTTTTGTAGAAGTGTGATTTGATTCTACGCCTTTTCAAATTGCTTTCATGTTATCAAATAACATGGAAATCTAATTTTCAAGCCCTAGTTACGTAACACCATCCTTGAATGAAATTCTATATTTTGAATATTACAACGGCTATATCAATTTTCATGAATGATCTTCAATCGAAAATTGTTTGGATAGCTGAAGGTTCTGTAATCAAAAGAGAAACAAAACTTAGTTAGCCGCCCTTAACTATTCGACGTGCAGATAGGTGCATTCGCGAGCAATGCGAGGCAGGCATAAAGTACCTCGTACGATTCATACATTACGTAGTCGCAACAGTGAAGGAAATGAAAAACACAAGCCCGGCGGGGGACATCAAAACTTTATTTCGCGCTGGCGAAAAAAGGGAACGATGAAACATTAACCAGTGCATTCCTAACGTGTGACACGTCGCCAGCACTGATTCTGCATTGCCAATTGCCCCTGTGTCGTTCCACCTGCACATTAGATAAACCGTCTGCTTTCAAATATCGGATGCAATTGAATTACATGTATCAAAGGTCGACGAAGTAATGAGGGCGAAGTAAATTATACAACTTACCACTGTCTGGGATCTACAGGGTTCATTAAAACAAAATTCTTTAAAATCAAAATCGTTATTCTGACTTGAATAATAATCGAATTAGAATTCGATGACGTTTCCGGTACTTTTGTACCTCTGTTCATCAATTTTCAACCTTTCACTATTCTGTCTCATACTTCGTTGCGCATTCAATTGATTCTCAATTGTTTGTACGGTTACCTCTTCTTAATTTATTCATCTCCAAAATTCAGATTGGTGACACAATCTGCCATTATTCCTCGACTCTGTACGTATTTGCAAACGGGGCCAAATTAAGGGAGGATTAACAGCCCCAAAAGTAACTGATATTTACATTTTTTTTTTTAAATCTTGTTGAATGTCAAAATTTGGGATTTTTTTAAGAAACCAGCGATTCGATTCATCTGAAATTTGGACCATATTTAGATACATCTTTGAAGAAGCTGTAGATTTTTTTTTATTAATTTTTAAGCATAAATATAGTAGTTATGCACGATCGACCATCACGCCGCGCTAAATTCGTCGTCCGCTGGTGTGCATGAATATTTATTTGCCAAGTAATCTGAAACAGAAAAATGAAACGGCATTTTATTTTATACATATGTAGCTTGAAATTATTGAGCAGTGTGAAGAGTTTTCAAACTGAAAGGTCTGAACCTTTAATTTTTGCTATCCAATTTTGCGCCAATTTTCTTACCTAACAAAAGAAGTACAGAACTTAGCGGTATTATGGTTCTTCAAATTGAATAAATTAAAACTGAATTTAAAAAACTGAAACTTCTTCAATGATGCATAAAAACATGATCCAAATTTCAAATGAATCGAAATACTAGGTTCTTAAAAAAGATATCCTAAATTTTGCTATGTTTTATTTAGCCGATAAAATAGTATTCCTGCCTTAAGGGGAGAAGTCCGTTTAAACGGCTTAACTTTTGTATCAATTTTTAGGATTTTTTGCAAAGATACCAATGCGCTAATTCTTCCGGAACTTTAAGGTTACCTTGTTTAACATTATAACAAGCAAACAAATTTATAACAGTAAAATTATAATAAATACAAAAGAAACAGAGCAGTATCTGAAATAAGTTTATGTTATGTGAAACAGACCAATAATTTTTTTTCAATTTATGTGCCAATTGTAAGAATATGAACCACAAATGGTTTAAAAAGATTGCATATTTTAAAAATGGCAGAACTTGTGAGATTTTCGCCAAGAATTCGCGTTTTATTTGTTTAAAAACAGTGGTTAAAATTAACTTGTGGCCCATATTCTGAGGAACATTATAAACTAAAAGTGTGCAAAATTTGGAGTTGATTGGTCAAATATTTTTTAGTTATCCCCGGCGCCAATTTTGAAAACGTGATTTCGAGAAAAACGCATTAAAAATGCGTTTTAGATATGCTCGGCGCTCGGAGGCACGCTAACTCTCCAGACTATATTATCAATAAAGAGTTGAATTTCGGCCTATAACTTTGAGAACAATTTTTTAAATATTTTAGAAACGATTTAGGGAAAAATTTTTGTTTCTATTTTTCGTTCAATTTATGCGGTCTTCTCCACTTAAACTCTTTTGAGATATAAGGCGACATTTTTAAATTTGCAGACATCGAAGAGGTTGACGTTCAATATTTAATAAATAATAGGAAGGATCGACGTAAATTAAAAATCTCTGCAAGTTTAAATATGCCTGCTTATATCCCAAAAGAGTTTAAGCCAATATTAACAATAGTTTCTTAAAAAAAAAATCATAAATAGAGTGACCTGTCCAGTGAATGAACACTTAAGCTGCATGTCTGTTAAAATTAGTATTCAAAAGTCGTTATTTAATTCCCTGAATGTTATTTCTGCAAGCAAGCTGTTTTATTACGAAAGTCAGACATCCCGGAACACAATTCTAGCAATGTTTGATAGTTATAACTTTCATTAAAAGTCTGGCAGAGGATTATATAAAAAAATGGGCCAATGACCAGTGAATGAACATAAATTTCTAATGAATGAACAGGGGTACCCCAGTGAATGAACGGGATAATAACAGAGATTAGGTTTCCAATGTATTTAGACGATTTTTTGTGTAAATAATTTTTTATTCTCTAATTGCAATAATATTATTGATTTGATACTTTACTAGTCTTATAAGATCATAATCATGCATAGCTGAAATTTATTTTCTGGGGTGGGTTAACTTAATCTTCACACTGGCGGCGAAAGTGTCAAGAGAAAAAAAGACAGGTTAAGTTGTTCATTCATTGGTAAAGTAAGAAATGTCCGCGTTTGCCAGTGAATGAACGGCCGTGGGGTCAACTGTTGAATAAACGGAATTAATGCCGTGTAAGTTAGAAGTAAAAAGAAAAACGCCTTTGCGAGACGTCTGTGGGTGTCCACTCTAAATTTCGGTGTAAGTTTCAACGTGAAATGCGCGCGATAGGCGTTAATTTTTCGTATTACATAAGCAACGTTCATTCAGTGGGGGGGTGTTCATTCACTGGACAGGTCACCCTATCACTTACTTTTTGGGGCTGTTATAAGAGAATCCCCCATTAAGACCTTTAGAGGCCCTAAGCCCTTAAAAGATTTTAAGGTCCCCTTATACAGGATGATTACTTTTCCTACAATTTGACTACAAAAGTGTTTCTAACAAAAGTTACATTTCAAAATTCAGATAATTTCTACGGCGCCCTTTCTCCCGATGCACTAAGCACGTGCTTATTTTGCTTATTGGTGAGTCCAGCACTGCTTGCAGAATTCATCGTGACCTTCCACCTTCACGATTTCCCAACAAGTGCTCGCGCCCCTCACGCTCGTAATTTCTATATTCCTCTCTGAACCGCTACGGTCACGCGAAAAACTCGACGCGTCGCTCTGCAATCGACGAATCGCTCAGAATTCAGCCCGTATACGTGCCCCGCGTAGTCGACCTCTTATCGCTCGACGCCCAATGAAATCATACCACGTGAATCGCGGAAGATAAGGAGCACCGAAGGAGAAGGGTCATTCTCCGTGTCTTCGGGAAACATTAGGTCCCCGAAGAGGGAGAGGGCCGTCGGGAACTAACGCTGCGGAGCTTCAAGAGAGATCGAATGCACGAGAAGAAGAACCGGAGGCGGAGGAAGACGAGGCAGGGTGGGAAGGGGAGTAGAAACGATAGAGGGGGCATAGAAAAAGAAAATTACATAGCCCTGGCAATATACTATACATATACGCGCGGATCGAGCAGCCAGGTGCATACTTCTCAGTTTCAGCGGCAATAAATTCGCGTGATGTACATGTACATATGCTTGTACACGTATCCATGTATCATACACGCGCAGGCTTGCAGGTGTACATGTGTGTGCATATTTGACACGTCAGGGTAACTAAGATATCTGTATAAGTAGACCCCGTAAGCGGCAACGCGTAATAAGGTGTATCGCGGTTTTAATGACTCCGGGCGGCTTTTTATGTGCGGAGCGAAGGGTGCCCCGGCCAAGCCGAGGGTGCCAGCTGATTCCTTCGGTCGGACCAAGCTTCCCAACGATCAGATCGACCCTTGATCGGTGACGTGCGATCTTGTAGGATCCATTATGTTTCGACAATCGTCTTTTCAGCTGGACTTTGATTTTTCATCTCAGCCACCGTGGTATATTTTCTCTTATTTCAATATGATGCGTTTAATAAGTGCAGCATTGAGATAAAGATCTGTGGTTGATTGCTGAGTGGATAAGTTCAGTTTTGGAGTGCAAAGAGTTAAGTGTTTCCAAAAGTGCATGATTTTGGGCTCTAGCCGGGTAAAAACAATTTACTGAGCAAGGACACTTTTCTATCACATACTTCTACATGTACCATGCTCTCCTGTTTTTCTGTTTGAGCAACAGAAAGTGTGTGGTTGCGAATTGGGGAAAGGAGAGGAAGGTTTAATTATTGATGTTTTCATTTTATTTGGTATCGAATGAAAATTTGGCAGCAGTAAGTTGAATTATGTCTAATACAGAATTTGATGGGGATTTACATGAAACCTTGATAAGCATAATTTCTTTTAACTTAAAAAGAGATCAGATATTAATTCACTGGAAACAATGTGATTTTTATCACCAGTATGGTATAAAACTATTACTTGACCAATTTAATTTATAAATTGAAAATTAAATTCACTACGGTTTACTAACAAAATAAAAACCTCAAAGGTCAACAATATTTATCAACGCTGCGAATTTCATTCTCCATGAAAGTTCTCCGATGGAATTTTGTATTCACAATCAAAAATGTTCAAAGAGCTCTGCTTGTCGCTGCATACAACTGTCGAACAAAAACTGTGGTCTCGCGAGTTGGTAATTGCTCGTGGCTAATTCATTTTTTCATCAATGGGCCGAGAAATTTTTCTTTTTAAAAGTAAAGTGCCACTTTTCGTCTGCAAACTCGTCAAACACATTCACAGCAAATCAAACACCCACAACCATTTTCCCGTTCGATATTATTATAAACGTCGATATTGAGAGACGGATAGAAGGAACGTAGAACGAAGTTGAAGGAATATTCTCGGAAAAATCCCCAAAAACTTGCCTGAATTCCTATAGAGATGAATATTAACACGTTCTCTGCCACTGAGAGCCTAGCACCCTTAGTATATTAACAAAGACTCATCTTCTAATCAATCAGTTTATTAATTAAAAACCTCTGGGTGATAACTAATGATCTCTACAATAAACACAGCTGCCTTGTGTGTTAGTAATTACAACACACTCACACCCATTTAAAATTTTCTTAAAATTATTTCAAAATTCAGCTGCTCCTGTTCTCAGACACGCACTGCCACCCCTCTGCAAGCACGTACAAGCCTTATTTCTCCAAACTAGACAAATCCTCATAAAGCAACTCCAAGGCTGCACTTTCGGCCAAAGACACTTTGCACTAAACTTGCTTCTACAAAGTGGCATCCGCTATAAAGCCACTCTTTGCAAGTCCACGTCTTCGACCAGCCACGAAAAAAAATCACTACACTCTCGTGTGCACTATAGACACAAAATACAATGGTGCTGTAAATTCGTCTTATACATTGCCAGCAACAATTAAAATACTTCATCATTTCCACCCGGTGTTCTTGCAACTATCAGTCGAATTCCTTTGGATTCCTACGATCGCATTGTCTACCGTCGAGGCAAAACGCATTCGTTTGTTCGTTCCCCAGGGCAGGGGTCATCGCGAGCGTGTTCTGTAGGCGAGTGAGTCCTGTTTTCTAGATGATTTTAGTTGAATAGAGATGCGTGGTGTAGAGGACGAAACAGAGAGGTACTAATCATATTTTTGTATTTCTAACTGTTGATAGCGTACTTGGGTTCTCCTGTTAATCGTTTATTTGTCGACGAGGAAAGTTCGGTTTAATCCCTCGCCGACAGCAAGAAGAGGGACAGATGCACATAGAAGTGGGGAGGAAGAGGGAGGGAGAGAGAGAAAGAGAGAGAGAGAGAGAGGGGACGAGAACTTGTACAGTTAGTCGAGAATCGAGCGATTGGGGATTAAACCGCGACAAGTTTAACGTTCGATTACGACGGCGTCCCAGACGTTGGTGTGTATTTAGCGCTAAATAAGTGAATGTCCTTCAGGTTCTCGGTTCCTCGGGTCGATGATAACTAAACGTGACTGGTGCTATCGGTGGTTTCTTCTTTTTTTGTCGAACCAGAGCTTCGTGGACGCTTTCCACTGTGCAATTGGGAGGACGAATTACTTTGTGGGGCAGGTCCTCCCTTTTTAATATCCCGATGACATAGAAAGAGATGAACGGAGATGATTCAAGGGAATTTTAGGGATTTTGAAATCAAATCGTTCGTGGCTTACGCTGAATTAATATGATACGCTTTGAAACGCGGAGAGAAGATCACAAAGTTGGATTGAAATTTTACAATGCTGTCTAATGGTGAGGAAATCGATGTATCGTTTTACTGTTTTTGTTCGAGTGAAAAGACAGGAGCAGGATAAGAGTTGTGAGTAGGGAATACAATCCCGGTCATTATTTACAATTCCGGGATTTGTTAAAGTCTATCTCGGGATTCCGGAACTAATCGAGGGCTTGGGTAATAGAAAATTTCAGTAATTAAAATGATTTATTATGTGTTACAATTCTAAATCCTTATTTAAAGTAAACCAACGTACTGTCTATCATTAGTCTAAAACATAAGCTTAAATAATTTTTAACAATAAAAACAGTAGATCAATGAAGAATAATAAAGTCTCGGTAAGTTGATAATATCAGTGAACCATTATGAAGATTTTTGGAAATGTGAACGAAGAAACAGCAAAGCACCTAAAGTACATATCTACAATGTTTCGACTTTACGTGTTCAAACAAGTTGCGATTTGCAACTCGCGCGATTTCGAAATAGCGGAATGTGAGAATATTATTGTAAAAATAAATATAGTTTAGTTAGTTATATGCGACTTAATATTATTATTTAAATAAATCATTATAATTATTATTGTCTTTCTTATTATGAAATGACTATGTTTATTTATTCTGTTTATTTTTATATTTTTTAGGTGTTCATAAAGTAACTCAAATTTATAAAAAATCCCGAAATTCTCGGGATTATTAATATCAAATCCTGGGATTTTTGGAATCCAAAAAACAGCCGGGATCGCGGGATCCCGGGATACTGTATCCCGGCATTGTATTCCCTAGTTGTGAGCCAGGGACTTAAAACTGGAATGGTTTTGATACCGACATTACGTCAACAAAGCTATACCGAAATCGATATAGTACCGAAGCAGATGAATACCGAAACCCATATACCTATTACCAAAACCCGAAATAAATACCGGTATGTTTTGAAAAGTACCGGTTTTTTGGCATTTCAGTTTGTAGATATAAGGGTTACGAAAATAAAGCCGAAAAATACCGATATTTTATGTTTCGGTAAAGTCCCGGAAAAGGATTTAAAACCGGTATTATACCAAAAATCTAATCTGAAAACTCACCGTTTTTTCGAGGGGGTATTTTCGCCCTTAGGACCGTTTTATCGTCGAGTAAAGAATACTTACGTTATTAGCATAATTAGAGCTATATTTCAGCAAAGTTCCAGATATTTTTTTAATTTTCCAGTTGCCAACTTCCCTTGTCAGTTTAGTGAGTACTATTTTACCTGTATATATTAAACTATTGTTTCCAATATCACTCAAACTTCCCTATCGAGAGGACCACCCATATCGATTTAAACGCAACTTTGTAAATACATTGAAAACCGAAAAATATTTCAACGATGCTTGGCCTTTCGAGTGGACACTTAATATCGTAATAGTACACGATACATACTGTAACAATGGAGGTACTGTTTCACTTCTTACCTCGTTAAGTGCTCCTGACTCCTAACTTTTTTCATTGTCTTCTGTGTATACAGAAACTCCGAACTCCGGGTTCATTTCGGTACACCATATTACATTTTCCCCTTAAATTCGTACAATAAACAGAGCACTATGTTTATTTACTTTATTTCCATTACGTTTGATTTGAATTTTCCATTATTCGAAACCAAACAAAAAGCACATCCATAAAATCTTCACGACAAATCAGGGACCAGAAAAAGCAGTTACTTTTTACATTTTTTTCGAAAAAAAATCATTGAGAAAAAGTTCATTTTTATTCAAATGGAAGTCACTCTTCATTAAATACTGCATGCATTTTCCGAAAAATGAAGTGATTAATAAATATTAAAATTTATCTGTTTTGGTTACTGGTAATCATTATTGTCAACGGAAATGTTTTTTGGTCACTAATAACCATTATTGACGACGGAAATTGTTTTCGGTTAAGAATAACACTTATCGATGACCAGAATTTTTCTTTGATTACGAAAAAAAATCTGGTCATCGATAATGGTTATCCGTAACCGAAAACAATTTCCGTCGTCAATAATGGTTATTCGCAACCAAAAACATTTTCCGTCGTCAATAATGGTTATTAGTGATCAAAAAATATTTGCGTCGTCAATAATGGTTATTAGTGACAAAAAATATTTCCATTGACAATAATAGTTATTCATAACCAAAATCATTTAAAGAATAGAGATATTAATTCTTATGACATAAGTTTTAAAATTTAAGTTATAACAGTTATGTTCCCTGCGGTAAATACATGTTACCCTTATTGTTACATATTCCCCAAACAATCAAACGTATACGCAAACGGTAAAATATAGGTACAACAAATACTCTTCCACTCTCTACCTACCTGCCAAGTTTCTTTAAAATCGAAGCTCGACAATTCACCTGGTTTCCTTGCAAACTGAATATCTTAAAATTCTTCCTCAACCAGCAACACGTTCACAAAGTATCCCAGATCGCTAGACACCCTGCTAACTCACCCCGGAGACTCATTACCAGTGCACCTGTCAAGGCAGACGGTGCCTCGCGGAAGGTAGGGGAAAGAATTCGGTCATCGCGAGGAATTATGTGGGCGAATCCAGCTGTAAGGACTACGCGGGGAAGATCTTAGTTCCTTCATAAATAAACACAACTGCCCGAACAGCTGGCACAGACGTAATTCATCGCGAATTAATTTAAGGGCCAGGCTCCCCCTTCCCCTCCCGGCCTCTCCATCCACAGCCAGCTATGCCCCGCGCCTTTACCTTCTTACCCGCCACTGGTACTTTCATTAAAGGTCTGCCTGCGCCATTTGGTGGCCCGCTTTATGCTGATTTTATTTCCTTTCTTTCGAGAACTTGAGATCCACGGTAATTGTGCGGTATTATTACCCCCGCGGTGGCGTAATGGCCGCGTGAAATATGGCCCATCGAACCTGGCTGCGCTGCACCTCGTGAAGAGGATTTCACGGCTGGCTGGGAATCATCGTCGTAGGCCAGCACTTCGTTGGTCCGGATCGCTATCAACGGATCGTTTGGATCTCTCGGGTGGCGGTAACTTTGCCGAACGGATCGCGCCTCGCGGAAAAATACCGTCCATCGTCGGTGCGAATTTTGTGTTTCGGGGAAAGTTCGAGCTGGGTACGGTATGAAGTTTAACGATTCGCTCGGCGAAACTTGTGCGAAGCGAGAAAGCGCAAGAAGTTTTGATCAGCGATACGGCTGACGATTTGTGTATAGGTGTGCAACGTGTACACTGCGTGGAATAATATGTCAATGACGCGCGGTGCACCACTCATAATTTTATTATTTTTTTTTTCGGAATATGTATATGCAGTTAATCATAGAAGTATCCGTCTACTCTATATGTGACATATTTTACATGCCAAATCGACTTCCAACTAAGAATTCGCAACTCTAATTTGTATTCAAATAAATCTTGATTAGCATGTTTTTGTTTTGGGTGCATACAGTTGAAAATTTGTACAGAGTGTATTTAACAAAGTACCTATTATTATTCGTAGAAGTAGCATAGATCTTACAAAAAATATTCGCACGTATTTAGTATTTAATTTATACAAATGTAATTACATTGAGTTAATATTCTTCTAATATTCCAGTGATTTTATTACAAGCTTTAATCTATTATTCATACTTTCAACTAATATTCTGTGAAATTCGGGCTTATCTTACTTCATTCTTCTAGCAAAATATTTTTTAGCATTTCTGTGGTAGGTGGTAGTAACTAAAAATATGGTGCATATTAATCAAAGTTCACACTAATGTCAATTATAATTTAAGATTGCTTAAATAAGTAAAATATGTCACATATATGGGGACGGCGGACAGATTTGTGAATAACTGTAAATACACGTGAGAACGAAAACCTTTGAAATAGTATTTTAAACATTCAGAATTAAACAAAAAGAACTTCTAAACGCTGTTTTAAAACCCTGAATCAGTATCTCACATTTCCTTCTTAAGAATATATTCCTGTTTAATTTAAATTTAAATTAATTTCATTTTTATGTAAATTAATGATTATTAATGAGCCAAATGGGTTGATGCAACTGTAAAAAAATATATATATATATTACGGAAAGTTGTACTTTTTTTGAAGATTGTACTTTTCAATTTTCCCCACTGCTGGTACAATTTAACTAAGGACTAAAAGCAGTATTTCTACCCATAAATAATATTACAGTATATTCATTTTCACATGATATAAAGATTCTTGAAATCAGCATTCACTCAACTCTGTTTCTGTCGGATAATTATCCGATTCGTCAATTTAGAAATTCATTAAAATCCATTTCCCCATCTCCCTAATTATTTATACCCTGTCGTAACCGCTGGACTGTTTGATAAAGTATGAGAGAATTTCGGATCACTATTACATCTGACAAAAGTCGAGCGAATTCAAATATCCAATTGCACGAATCTTGTACACTCATTAAACGCTGTAATTGAAGAGGACATGAAAGAGCAACCGCCCGCCTCTAATTCCTTCCTACTGATCCAATTATTTGTTTAAACAAGTTCCGTGACGAATTACTTATAAACGGACTTCAAAGGCGCTTCTCAATATTATCACCCTGGAATCTCGCGTTTCTGTCGTCCCCCCGAACTAATTCTCTTACTCTGATTTCCTAGCGTGCAGTTTTCGAAAGTTCAGCACAACGTTAATAGATAAATCCAGGAGCAAGACAATAAATCCCGCCTAGTGTTCTAGCTTACGAACTCGCTACAGTGCGTTACATAATACATAGGAAACACCTCAAGAACAGATGCACCACTAAAAACAATAAAATAAGTCCAATTTCGCTTTAAATCCAAGTTGCAACAATTTTCGCGCTCCAGCAGTGTGTTTCTCTGTACGTCCACACCAGTTGCCGAAAATAGCCACCTTCCATTCCACTGCAGGCGTGTAAACGTATTCTTATCGATCTCCTTATTCTTACGACACGTGCAGATGTTACTTGAATTTACAAGATGCTTTATTCGATTAATTGACGGAGTTAGCAGCGAGGTAGAATTAGTTATACCAGCTTAGTTTATTACAGAAATTACTCGAACACAAATCTCCCTATAACTTGGAAACTGTAACTTTCAGTGCTGACTTCATTACTGAAATATTTCCCACGTATTGTGTTACGCCTTGCATTTCGGGCTTCGCGTCTGCCACGAGCGATTTGAATATAGCGAAAGCTCCAACCATTACTCTCTGGAACGAACTTGAAATCGACGATTCGTCTGCGCGTTTGTATATCTAATTGAACATATCTTACTGGACGATTAGAAACGTGGGGGAGGGGAGGTTTATTTTTCTGTAGTTAAGCGAAGGGAGATTGAATGTAAAATCACGTTCCCACGTGCAAAACAGCGTTGAAAATTGACGCACTTAAAACACGTGTACAGAAATGGCACATTTCGAAGGCAGTGTGCATCGAATGTAGAGTTCAAGTGTGATTCGAGCGAGTTAGGCACGTGGGAGTGTAGCATATCAGAAGCACTCACTCGGGTCGCTGGTTGGTTTCCATTAGAGTTGGGCATTAATTAAATAAGAGATTATTTAAATAACGGCTCGAATAAAGATCGGCGAATGAAGTTCATTTTTTCATTCGACGAGAATTTATTCGACACATGAAGAATAATTTTTTTAACATTTATTTGGTTATTCGAAATTTTTATTTAAATAAAAATTTTGCCCATCTCTGGTTTCCATGTTTGGCTGTTGACGCTCTGTCTCCACTTTCCGATTTTCCTGTGCGAAAGCGGTCTATATCTGCATGTGAGTTGCGTGTCGTTGAAACAAACCAATTGTAAGCGATTCTGTGAGACGATTAGTAATTAACAGAACGCATTTACGTTTGCTTGTACTGTCACATTTGTTCTGCTACACTCGACGCAAAGGAATTTGTACAACTCGGAGGTTCGTAACTTCTACTGGCATCGAGATTATGCGTTACAAGCAAAATGTATAACGTAACTGCATTAAGTACCAAGCAGTTCGGTGTTTGTGAAACTTATCATCGATTACTAAGAATAAGATACAGATCTCGCGCGACAGACCTAAGAAACGAAATCGATGTTCAGTTTCAACGAAGGGTCGAATGAAACTGTTAACTTTTATAAATAAACTTTTAACTTATAAATTCTTTCTTTTCCGTTTTCAGTTAACTTAAACATTAACACTTTAATTCTGTTGTGAGAGTTCAATTTTCAGGGTAAAATATTAAAATTTGGAATATTCTTTATATATATATATAAAAGAGACAGCACATTGTGATTTTTATATAACTATTTTCACCGAACGGTTTAAGGTTTCATCTTCATTTTTAAGAAATCTGCTCGTCACAAGTTTATGGAATAAAAGTTTCAGTTAATACACTACATTTTATAACAGTTTTCTCGGAACGGAAAAGATAGTAGTCATAAAGTTAGTTATTTCATAATTAATTGAAAATTTTAACAGTTTCATTCGACCCCTGGTTTCAACTTCAGTTACTCAGTTACTCACAGGTTATTTTGCATTCTATGGCACTATATACTTCCAATAATTGTACACCCTCCTATTACTATTATTCTGCAAAGTGAGAACGCAGATTTTCGTTCTCCTGGATTTTTGTACCCCGCGCGCATCTACTTCGTCAGTTTCTGTGCCAAAGTTCCGAAAGATACGCTGCTCGAAAACTTTCGCGTGACGCGAAAGCTTGGATCTCCAAGCTTTCCTGTAACCATATACACAAGTACGCGAGCAGGACGCCTCAAAGTCGCCGCGCCGTCGAGATCCCAGTGTCTGACCCTAGATAGGTGCATTCCACTGAGGATCATTTAACGAGCGGCGCATCGTGGCCAACTCGACGAAAACCTCTGAAAGAAACTCATGCTTCCAAAACGCTTCTCCGATCGTAACAACAGACAATACGAAATAACTGATTTCTAGCCGAGAGAGAGAGAGAGAGAGAGAGAGAGAGAGAGAGAGAGAGACGAGGGGAAAGAAGGAACGAACTGTACAGTAGGTTCCAATTAGAACCGTCGTTGTACATTAACGCAGTCAATTCGGATTGCTTTTCAAACTGTTTTATTTGGCCCGTAGTGTTAACTCGACGAGCTGTAGAGATTCGTTTCCATCTAGATGAAACGGTTGTACAGTTAGCTTCACTAGGAACTGGTCGCTGTTACCTGTAAAAATGTTTTCACTGATTTTCCCAGCGGGGACGCGGACAGAGCGGAGGAGTTATTTTTTGAAGCCTCGAATGAACCTTTTATGCGGCTACAGTCTGGTGGAAGGGAAGATTTTATTCGACTTTTCTTTCTTGGGATAAATCACAATTCCCTGAGCTCATCGACAATGGTACTTATTACTATTGCGATTATTAATGAATATTTTTTATGTTTGACAAATGCTTCCACACACTTGAGTTATTTTGTTGATTAAATCTACAAACCGTGTACTAATTAGCGTTACATTTCTCGCTAAATTTATTTTTTTACATACATCAATAGTTTCGGTTAATTTATCATATATGTATTCCTATCTTTCTTCTTACTTTCTTATTTTTATTAATTTTTTTCGTTGTTAGGTATTTAGTATAGTGGTATGCCATCGGTATTTTATATAAATCTGATTAGGTTAAATATTAAATCTCGATAAAAAAGTGTCTAAATATTTGTGACACACCCGTAAAAGAACACTGAAAAATTTACTGTCGTTACACCGTTTATTACTAATATTTTGCAGCTACTGATATTTCATTTAACAACAGGCATCGATTTCACATACGTCCAAAATATAAACTGTTAAGTATATCTTCAGTTTCACTGCTGATATGGCTTTCTTATTTAATATACATAATAGCTAAACTATTCTTGTGCTACTTGGCAGCAATAATTCAATTTAAGCGAAAGCTGCAAATAGTGCAGATATGCCATTTCGAGTTAAGGGGATCTTCTGGTTAAAATTTTACACTAACAACAATTAGTCATCGTCATTGTTAAAGTAATGTGTGGTAAGTAATATATTAAAAAACTACTCCAATCGAGAAGTAACAAATAATAAATTATATACTTCTAAAATAGAATTAGAGCGGAGATATAAAAAGTCGATACTTTCATTCATCGACCAGGCTGTAGAATTGTATAATAGGTTGGATTTAAGTGTCCCGTTAATTAACGTAGATTCCCTCCTTTTTCCTTTGAAACTGTTAGAGGAAGGAAGGAGGGAAATTGGACGGAGTGCACACGTTATGAAACCACGGCTTCTTTATATTCAAGTTTCTGGATTCAACGAATGTAACGGTACAGTAAACAAACATATCTAAGAAACGAAACCAATGTAAATCTTCGATACGCAGGTGTCTCAAGTGTTTATTCCCGCTACAAAAGAGATCTTCCTCTCCGACGAATAACGAACCGTTATTTTACGAACCGTTCCTTTCGACAACAGTGTCCAACGATCGTTTAAATAACCCTCGATATTCCTTTGCTTTTTGAAGGAAGCATTAAATTTCTACTTTTGTACAAGCGAAACGAGCATCCGCTTTTATCGCGTGTCGCGTCCGACCCCATATCGCCGCGTTTGCAACAAGCGGAAGCGCTAAATTAATCATTAAGTTACATGTTGCAAACACCACCAACAACAATTTGAATGCAGAATTAATTTCGTTCAAATAATCGTTTCGAAAAAGGAGGAACGAGTAATTAACTTTCCATTTGCAATAAAATAATTGGATACTCTACGAAATTGTTTCAATCGTTCCACAGCACGTTGAAACGAAATTAACGTTAAATTCCAGGCAATGTTGAAACGTATAATCTACATCTGCCCGAATAATTTTCTGCTTTCAATAAGTAATCGATTCTTACGGTATTATAATTGCCTGAGAATCACCTGAACGTTTTACAAATATCCGTTTTCTCGATTATTGCTTAATTTACGTTTATCTTTGTAGACCTGATGTTTGATTACGATAAACGTTTCATTCTGTCTCGTACCGATTGCTTTGTAAATGAATTAAGCAACTCCACGACCGATAATTTAGCTGTGTAGCAAGTAGAATAAGCTTGAAGCTCCTACATAATGGCAACTTTTCACAAGCAGAGCCCACCAGAATGGAGTTGGAGTCTTAAGCAGAGTTACTACAATACACAGAGAACGTGGTTTTTAAAAAGAAACGTGCATTAAAAAAATTTAAAACACTTGTAACGAATCAGAAAGTAATGTTATTTGCAATATTAATATAGATTCAAATATAAATCATTTTTGTACGAATGTCACTCGTGATGCTGCTTAATTCATTCACAAAACCTGGCTTTGTTGCTTCAGAATCATTTCCCACAGCTATAATGGAATAAGAACGAGATAGATGTTAGTTTGTCGCATAAATGAAAGTGTAATGTATAGTTTTCTGTCAGCGTTCCTTTCGACGATGCAACGTATGTATGTGTATCAGGTGTATGATAATTTGGCGCACCCACGCGTATCGTGATCGATAACTTTGACAGGCGAGGTTAACAATACTCATTAACAAACAAGAAGCTGTATAAAGATGAAACGGTACAACAGAATCCTGTAAATATTTGTGAACATACTGTAGTGGGTATCACGAAGAAATAAAGATAGAGCTTCGTGTGACGTATGAAGCTGTACGACAAATATTATTCCACGCCTCTTTCTCCCCACGCTTTATAGACCCATTTTTGTAACAACAATTCCCCCCTTTTCAAGAATCGTGATTAAAGTGGACTTTCAGTGAAGTGAGGGTGGAAGGTAGAAGCTTGAATTTTAATGGTTAAACTTCACAGGAAGTAGGATGGTTTGTTTCTATGTCTTTGCAGAATTGCAGAGGAGTCTCTTGTTGTAAGTATTGTTAAGTTTTTACAAATTCAATGACGCTCCAATAATTCAATTAATCAAAGTAAAATTCCCGAAGTTATAGGCATTTGAGTAGAGGCAAATGCATGGGTAACACCCGGCCACTCGGCACTCACGTAAAACTTTAAACGCGTTTTTCTCGAAACAGTGTTCTCAAAATCAGTGGGACCTGTATCTCCAAAAGTTATTATCCGATTCGACTGAAACTTTTTTTTATTTTGGAGAGTAGACTTCTGGCTAGGGGGGAACCTAGTAAATTTTAAAAAAAATTAAAAATTTATCATTTTTAAAGGCATTGAAAGAATGAAAAATATGTGGAAAAAGTGCTTTCACACTTCAAATGTCGTTATTTTCTTAAAAAAATGTCATTTTTGTATTTTTTTTGTTTTCCCCCTACCCAGAAGTATATTCTACAAAATAAAAAAAGGTTCAGTCGTATCGGATAATAACTTTTGAAGATACAGGTCCCACCGATTTAGATGAATTTTTTGACGCCTCGACTTTAACGACTCCCCAATGCTGTCTTCAATGATTAATTATAAAACAAAAAATACATTTCTATAATTTAAGACATCCTTAATACAATGCAAGAAGTCCCATTAAATTAACTCTAGTAGTTTTCCTTTAATTAATTCCTAAAGGTCACCTATTTTTATGGGCTCTAGACCGGAACAATCCCTTAAATTCATTTTTACAAATACTATTAACCAAAATATTGTTAATAAACCTTTAAATAATATTCAATTCATATTAAATACATTTTTACAAATCCAATTACCCTCCAATAATTAAATTAATCAAAATATTGATGCTATGGACAGTTTTATTAATTTTCATTTTGAGCAGGCTACCACACTTTGCAAAGGTAACTATTTTTTAAAAAAATCTTGTGCTTTGTAAGACCAGCTTTAGCTTTACTTTTCGTGATGTAACAGTTAAGTATTTTGGTTCACAATGAACTCAAAATTATCTGTATTGTCTCTGTTCTCCTTCTTTATAATAAACAAAAAGAAACACCAAAATTTATTTCCCTCATTACATTTAATGTACCCATGTACTCTTCCTATTTATGTTATTTATTTACACATAACTTGTGTTTTCCTTCATTTCATAAGAATAATTTCTTTTTTACAATCGTTACAAATTATCCAGTCTCGCTGGAAACGCAGTAAAACGGTAAGTAGAATTTTTATTCTATTTTAATCAGAGACTTTCATATATCCCTTCCTGTTTGCATTCTGTTTGGGATGCGCGTATGGATAGATATATATGGTTCACCAATTTCATATCGGATACACATGTCAAATACGTGCTCGTAAAGCAAAGCAAGAAAGCAGCCCAACTCTTCGGAGCAGAACGGAATTTCGCGGATGTGCCTCGAAGGCGGAAAAAAACTTTGCGGATACAAACGCCACCCCCTTCTCCTCCGGAAAGTGAAACTTTTAAATGAAACGAAATTAAGCCCGCAGAAGCGTTTCTGCCAAACTTTAATTTACTTAAAACGAAGAAATTTACTGATTACAGGCGAATTTCATCGAGAAGTGCTCTCAAGCGTACTCGCAATCGCGTAGTACAATTATTGCAATCCTAAAAATGACATGGTGGATATTCTATTTTTTTTTCTATATTCACAATGGCTGAAGATAAAGTTTGTAAACAAAGCCTGAAAATATTAGGATATTAAAAGAAGAGAAATGTGGGAGATAAGTCAAAATCGAGGAAAGGTACATACATACAGAATGTATTAAATTTTTATTCAAATGGAAACCTAAATTTTTGGAAAATAAAAATTCAGAACTTTATAATAATTAATCGGAATCAAGTAAAGGAGTGTAGGCAGTTGGATCGAAATATTAATCAATTATTCATACAATGTGGTAATTTAATACCTATGAAAAACTGTCAAACCTTCGTGTCCCCAAATAGGAAACTGGTGATAATTCTTTTCCTAGAGTTTAAATTGGACGAGACTGCGTCTAGGCAATTAAAGGCAGTAAATTAAATATACATTACAGAAGATGTATTATGTATTCGAGATACTAGAATTTTGGCTAAGATTTAACTTATAACAGCATGTAAGAGCTTCAGAACAATATTTTCCATTTTTATGTTTCAAGGGAAACAATAAAATATAACAGAAATAATAAATGTAAAAGTGATAAATATATGGTTATGACGAGAACTATAGCTAGTGTTATAAAAAGCTTTAATAGCTTCAGACTACACTGCCGTCCTTAGTTAAACTGTCCTATCTAGCATTTTTTCATTTTTTGAGATATGTTGAAATATTTGAAGTTCCACAAGTCCTTTACCTTTTAAGTAAAGTTAGAAAACTCTACGTGCTTCGTAAAGATTTATAAACAGTCTAATGTATTTAACCTAACTTCTTTAAAAATGGTTAAAATATCTTATCCCAAAACAGTTAATTAATTGGTACGTTAATAATACATTCCCTACTGATACACTTATTACAAAAAATTATATTAGGCTATTACAAAATAATGACAACATTTTTTAATTTGGATGAAGGAAAATAAGGATGGTACAAAGTAAATGACAAAACTTCAGTTTTCTCAGTTGTTTAAAAATGCTAGATAGGACATTTTAACTAAAGAGGGCAGTACACCGTCAGGAATTTAAACTGTAGCCACAGGTCTGACTCGTTACTGACCGTTACTACTGAAAAATACGTTTCCAGAGGAAAACTGAAGTTACTCATGAAGGTTTCTCTATTTGTTTATTTGTTTTTTCCTTCAGATATGTTTTACGTAATATGAAACTTAAAAAATTATAATTTTCGCGTGCCTATGAGGAAACTAGCGTCCCCTGTAGGAAAAATTGGTGACAAATTTTTATTTTTTATTTGAATGCAATACTAGTATAGTGTTACAACATAAAATTATGAGAAATAGTGATTTAAAACATAATGTCATTTCTTACGGTGCTCAAAAAATTGTTGTTACGTAAAAGTTCTCAAAATTCCAACTTCCCCACAATAATGTCACTTCAGAATGAATAAAATAGGTACATACTGTATTTACCAAATTAATGAACTTCTGCCTTATTACCTAAAATAACCGATAGAAAATCTATAAAAAAGTAAGTATTCCAAGTTGACTCAAAAATAGGTCACTCTCGTCTAATGCATAAAATACCTCTTCCCTCCTCGTCAATAATTACCCGCTCATTGCAAAAGAATATACACATTCCGGAGGTTCCGCTCTAGAGCCCATGAAAATAGGTGATCTTTAGGAATTAATTAAAGGAAAACTACCACAGATAATTTAATGGGACTTTTTGCATTGTATTAAGAATGCCTTAAACTATAGAAATATATTTTTTCGGTAATTAATCATTGCAAATGGCACTGGTGATTCGTTGAAATGGAGATCCTATCATAACATTGCACCTTTTGTGAATGCACTACAAGTGTAAAAATGCCTAAAAGTTTTGTCCCTATCCTTCTTTAATACATGTTAAATACCTGCCAATGTTACCCCGCAACCAGGTTAAAGTTAAAGTTTTCCCAAATCTGAACTTACTGTAGCACAGGGCTGCACAAGGAGCTGTTATCGGCGCCTAGCGAAGAGCAACCCGCCTGTTCCGTTGCTAAGATTAGAATCTAAGGTTAGATTCTAACCTTAGCAACGGAACAGGCGGGTTGCTCGTCGCTAGGCGCCGAAAACAGTTCCTTGTGCAACCCTGCAGTAACGCTTACATTTGTGTCTTTTCATGTTCAATGGACTCCATTTTATATTTTTTATTTTATTTTTTTCATTAATATTTTTAAATTTGGTTTAGGTATCCTATTATAACGTTGCATCGTTTGCGATTGTACTACAAGTGTGAAAATGCATAAAATTTTTTCCATTTTCCAATTTAATAAATGTTAAGTAGATGCCAATGTTCCTCTAGTTTAGAAATAAAAAAAATCGATTTTTAGACCGGAACCTCCCCTTAAACAGCGTCATAACACCACTAACATACCAACACTCTCCAAGCTCTTCCATCTAAAAATAGGAAAAAACACATGAAATTCATTGTCTTTCCCAAACAATCCACCGCTTGCGGTACCCGAATCCCAACCGATTAGACAATTTCCTCCAAACTAAACCACGAAGCACAGAACTAATGTCTCACCCGCGAAGCGAGTGTTGACCCCGCTGATGGATGCGCGATTTTCACAAAGTTAGCGTTAGCGTTGGAGCTTAGCGCGGGAATGAAGAAAAGGGTAGCAGTGCCATTAAAACGAGGGTCTCGCCGTGGAGCGCGGAGTGGATAGAGGAAAAAGCCAAGGTAAAATATCCGGGCGTTTAATATTTGAAGGTCCGAGGATCGAATAGACGTTCGTTAACGCGCGGACGTCTGCGTCGAGTCTCGCGAGAAAGTGCAGCGCGATTGCGGATTACGCGCGGGACGGGGTGCCGCGAGGCGAGGAATGGGAGGAAAAATTCGTTCAATATTATTTTAAGCTTCCCTGAAACACGAACGAAGGATATGCCGGGTCTCTCACGCACGTGCACCCGTAGGGTAACAGTCAAACACTTGGCACCAGCCGGCGCCGGGTATGTGACATGAATATTTGTTTCTAATAAGATATGCCGAGCCGACAGCGCCATTTGACGTACCTTCCGGTGTGCTTGCGTTACAACTATTAACTTGAAGAAAAAAGGAGCGGCGAAGATGAAAAGGGAAAGGACAAAAAATATGGAGAATGGTGGAAATTGGAAAAGTGGAATAAGTCGTCGAAGAAGAACAATTTTTTTATGACATGATTCTGTGTTCTAAGGCAGTGGTTCCCAATCTGTGGATCGCGGAATGTTTTCTGGGAGGTCGTCGCGGTTATTTTTAGGTGACGATTCATAGCGCTTATTTCTTTTAATATGGTTACGTTGCTATGTTCTATTAATGATGTAATACTGATTTTTCAGAAATGAACAGAAGGAAATGCTGGTTACCCAGATGCAAGCACAACCATAATTAAATATATTAAATATATTTAAGCATATTTAATTTACAAAAGTAGTTTGTTAACTTATAAAGTAAAACTAACTTACTAACTTATAAAGTAAAATGAACTTATTAAGTATTTTTAAATATATCTAATCTAGGTATTAAAATAATTAAATATTATTAAGTTAGAGTTATATTTTAAAACATCTATTTTTAATGTGATTTCTTTATCTTATTAAATTTATCTTGTATTATATGGCGGGAGGGAGTCGCAGGTTATTTGAATATTATAAAAGGGGGGCGCGGCTCAAAAAAGGTTGGGAAACAGATGATTGTTCTAAGAAACGAAACGGATGATTGTTTATCCTAGAAGTGATGGGAAGGTAGATGGTAGGGATAGATAGTAAATTAGGCTTAAAATCAGCTGTTGATTGTTTAAGCTGAGCTTCGCCTTCCCACATTGATAATATTCTCTGTTTCTTTCTTTTATATATTCTACGTTTCTTATGTACACTGGCGTGCATAAGTACTAAGATACCTGCATTTGCACCAAATGTGATACTGGGTACAGTTTGAAGACTCTCCATTACTTTAATTTTTAACCGACTTCAAAAAGAAGAGATTCTCAGTTCGAAGTGTTTGTATGTATGTATGTTAGTATGTATTATGTTTGTCCGCGAATTTCCCCGTAACTACCGGACCGATTTTCGTGAAACTTATTGCATTTAGTTTAGTTTTAATCCACTTAGGTCATGGAGAAAGAATTATCAAAATCGGTTAAGTAGTTTTGAAGTTACACCAAAAATAAAAAATCTGATTCATTAACCGACTTCATTATTATTATTACGAGCAGCTTTTTTCGTAGGCCTACGCATATTTTTTTAAATAAATGTCGTTATACAATTTAAATAACTACAAAGTAAAAAATAAAAAATTCATGAAAAATTAAAATCGACTTCAGAAAAATAAAAATGCACCAAAAAGTAAAAAATAATTTTTTTTCCATATTTAATCAACGACTCTCAATATTTTTAAGTCGGCGTCAGATTTAAACAGTGCAAATGATGAGGCGCCGACATAAAAATATTGAGAGCCGTAGATTAAATAAGGAAAAAAATTATTTTTTACTTTTTGGTGCATATCTATTTTTTCTGAAGTCAGTTTTATTTTTTTCAATTTTTTATCTGGTTTTCATTGAAAATTCCAAATATTTAAAAATTTGTTATAGGTCAATAAAGCAACGTTTTACACAATTCGCAGAAAGTATAAAAATATAATAGTACTTATTATAATATATACCTCACAGTTAAATTTCATTTATTTTTGAACGACTGCAACAGTATTTTATGTGGATTACTTACATATTTTTCCAGGTCACTACCAAAGTTTTTGAAGGATTATTCTCCCTAGTGACGCCTTTACAACGTGGAGTTCTTCAAAGTAGAAGATTCGTATTACCAGATCGCAGGACTTCAGTTACCACACAATGTGAAAAGTTTAGCAGCACGTTCATCGTTTGGTTACTCTGCTAATTGTTAGCACAATGAATTTTAATAATTCACTGAATTCATTCGCTCTTGTACATATTTCAATCAATCATTAATCTTCAATATGCAGAAAAATAAACGGCACATACTACGTTGATTAAATCATTAATTAATATTGCATTAATGGTACAATAAATTGCATCAGACTCATAATTATTCCCAATTAATTGTTGCCCGCGAGTAGTCATGTAAAATGCACGTAGCGGGTGCATTTGAACGCGAACATCGCAGTTACTTCCACAATCCGGCTAATTTTGAAGAGTGCAGGGTAGCATAGATCGCTAGACGGTGAAATTATTGAATAAATGTCCCGAAAGGATGAAAGGAGGGAAACGAAGCTCCGCTCGTTATGACATTATTTGTGAGGTAGAATGCGCCGGGCGTTTCACTGTGAATCGACTCGAAAAACACGAAAAAACGGGGACAGTTTCGCTATTCAGTTAAAGCGACGAAACGTACACTCAAGTAAATTGCCTGTCAGTCCAATTGAAAAACTATTATACCACTACTTTTGCTTGGTTTCTTGTGCGATGTCCACCATTTTCTTCGCCTACCGAATAGTAATATCGGAAGTGACTTCGAAACGTTTCTCGCAAATGAAACGAATGGAATAGTGCAAATACTGTGACGTAATGTAAAAACTAGCTTGCAATGTGCACCATTTCCTACATCTACTGGATAGTAATCCCTGAAGTGACTTCAACCTCGAAATGTTTAATGCATTTCTCAAATACGAAAAAATTGAGTAACACAAATAGTGTAAAGTAATCAATAAAAACTAGTTTGTAATTTCACAATGGATTAATACTCACAGCGTCAAATAATGCGAAAATTAGTTAACTCGTTCGCCACAGTGCATTTGGAAAACAGCTTACTGCTGACAGCGTTATATTTTTAAGAATTTTATTCAGTGCAGTGCATGCTTTTAATTAGGTACGAATAAACTGTTTTAAAAGAGGCAACTGTGTAGATTAAATAATGTGTCACACGTATGTGACACTGGTGTGTAGTTAAATAATTGAATTGATGTTTTTAGGCAATCGTGGATAAATTTGTTATAGTTGTGTTGAAATAGCAATTTCAATTATATAATTGAATTGAATAGAAATTTGATTTTGGATGTGTAATGTAATGTATTCTTAATTTGTGGTATACATAAAAAGTAAAGTACTGTGTATAACACAGATTTTTTAGTGATCTAAATCTGTGTTCATGCATGTTGTAGTGTATTATATTTTCTTTTGGATTATATAATGCTGATAAGGTAAAATTTAATTGCTTATATATACATCCAAGTAAAAATGGTTGTCAAACATAGTATCTGCCGAATTTATTAGTTTTTAGGAATATTCCTAAAATATTGCAATGCTTTTTCCTCAAATTTATTTTTACTAAAAACACTAGTTTCACATGGAAAACGAAATACCACATTTCCTACTAATATAACGCGTGGTATAAATTGGGTATATTAAGTGCACTTTTTGATAAATTTGTAAATACATACGTAACTCTAATTAATTTGTGTAACCTTAATCCGAGCATTTTCAAAGTATGACTGTTCCAGGTAACCAGGAATATGAGGAAAAGGAAATCGTATGGGAGCAAGGGAAACAGAACTACCTATAGTCAGACGTAGCTTCCGAACCAATATGACTGGAAATATATGTATCCTGCTATAACTTTTCCCACGTGCAATATTTGAAAAATTGTTTCAAATAAAATCTGCCCAAATTTATACCCACTTTAAGAATCCGTATAAATATATCATGTCATGTAAAATTCTGAATTTCCAGCTTATTTATCTGTTCTTCAGTCACTCTTTAGAGAGTTTTTACCAAGTAGGCACTAATCTACAAAATTAAATTAACTTTGTATCGCCTTATTAATATCACTATGACCCGAATGAACAAGTACTTTTTCTTAATATGTAAAATAAAATGTAATAAATTGTATGATATAAACGAATATGAATTTAATTTATTTATACCTTCACAATAAATGTCCAACCTTTGCACACTTTTTCAGAACATCATCCTAACTCTTTATTGCAATCACCACATAAAGTACACCTTATTCTCTCACAATCGCATAGGCAGACATTGCCACAACTATTTCCCAATAACCCTAACACTTCGGTATTTAATTCCCCCATAACAAATAACCACCAACGACAACCATCGATGAAAAAAACACACCAATGATCGCCAAAATACCTATCATCTCCACAATCTGAATTTATTCATTCCCCTTAGCTTCCTTTCCACGAACCTGTCAGTCCAGCAGGTGCAAGGCAGAAAATAGTGTATCCATGTGCTGTATCCCCTGGCCCTCAACGAAAATGCCAATGATCGTGGGTCAGGTGCGCGAGGTTAGATCACGAACCTCCTGCAGAGAGGACCGGCGTCGCGTTAACAACGGAATGGATCACGTCTTCCCGCGCTCGTAAAGTAATGCGTGCCAGACTTAGCTTAGTTGGTCGTTGAGAGCACACGTAAGGTCGCTTCGACACCTTGGACTACCCTTTCCTATACCCACGTCCCCATTTTTTTATGCCCCATCCTTTACGATGGGTCCGAATGGTCGTTGACGGGACGAACCGTCACGGTTGACGCGGTAAATTGCGTCACGAGCGTTTCTCCACGTACGTCCACTTTCCCGCGTCCGTGGCACGAAATGTCATATCCCCCGTGCAGGAACACGTACAGGCATCCTTTTCACGTTCCACGGGGCAGATTAAGCCGTCAGGGTCCGTCGTGATCCAAAAGGGGTTGGATAATTGGCGCGGGCATACATTCTGATTCGGTGAAACATGATTTCGTGCGGGGTTGATGTATACTCACTCTTGTTTGCAGGTGTTGAGGCAGGAGAGGTTTAGAAGCGTGGTTGATGGTACGAGTAGCAGACATGTGAGCGACTATAGGTTGGCTCTTTTTTTAAATCCTACTGCTTTCCTGCATTTTCAAAGTTGGTTGGCTAGTTGGTTAGTTGTTAATCGTCGTTTCTCTGCGCAAGGATGCTTAAAGGCCTCCGAGGTGCCAGTATTCCTAGCCCGGGCGCGGCGCGGACTTTTCTTAATCAGGGGGACCCACCCGCCGCAGCTTTCCTTCCTAGTCATATGCCTAATTTCAAAGGTCTCACACAACACACAGACCATTGACCATTAATTATTGTGCTCGGTTGACAACAGACAAAGCAATCTGATGATATCTGGTGGACGCGTTGATGGAGCAGAGGTCCCCCTCGATGGGTGCTCCGGATCTCCTTACGTCCACTGTGAATATTCCAGGAATGCGAACATGGTAAGCAAAACCCTAGACGGGTCGAGTCTAGGGAGATATTTTGGTTGCATTGGGTGGTGTCTATCCTTTATTATACTACTTCTATTCTGTAGTAAATTTAGATATAGGCAGCTATAAAACGACGTGTGTAAGAGTGAAAAGCAGCATCATCTTATCTCTCTCACCCTAAATGCAACTACTATGTATAATCTTCTCTTTGCAACAGGATGGGCCTGGGGCTCCTAAGAAATATACTCACAAGTTCGCATTCCAGATAATATATATTCCCTATAAATTCAATGCCCGCGCGCATCCGTCCCCCCATTCCTGACGATCGATTTCTCTCTTTCCCAAATTGTAGGGGTTATGCTGGGATTGCATCAGCAAAATCACCTAATTTAGTTTAACAAACTGAACCTCCAGCCCACCATACAGCCTACGTTGTCTCTAGCAGAGGTGGGCAAAGATAACATCTAGATAATATCTAGATAAAAGGTACTTTACGTTTATCCGTTACTCGAAGATCGAATAAATTGATTTATTCGAAGGCCTTTCAACTTGAATTTCGAATAACGGTTCAACTTTCATTCTATCTTTATACTAGAAGGTCGAATAACCGGCGTGAGCCTTTGCGGCCCGACCCGCGCGCGGTCGCCTGCCGGTAAGATTCTACAGAATCTGCATTTGTTTATTTTTCATCGTATCAATATGAAAGTGACACCAATGGATACCTGGCGTTCCCCCGATTAATTAGACAGAAAATAATCTAAATCGGGCTAAATAAATAGTTTTAACGAAACGGGCTTTGAATTCTGCAAATAAATTTCTCACGTAATATCGTTAATTATGGTCCGAATTATACCATTTTTGGGGCTATTTTCATCGAGAAGACATGAGGAATCGATTGGTAATACTTTCATCAACATTTATCAAAAACATGAAGATTTTATGTGGCCCGTCGGTTTCATTGCTCTCGGCTGTCAACGGACGGTGTACTGGGGCCCGAAGGTCCTCGCTCGCAGCGAGAAAGCAAAACAGTGGGGTGGCCCACTGAGCAATAAAACCGACGGGCCACATAAAATCTTCATGTTTTTGATAAATGTTGATGAAAGTATTACCAATCGATTCCTCATGTCTTCCCGATGAAAGTGGCCCCAAAAGTGATATAATTCGGACCATAATTAAGGATATTACGTGAGAAAATTATTTGCAGAATTCAAAGCCCGTTTCGTTAAAAATAGTCCGATTTCAATTATTTTCTGTACAATTAATCGGGAGAACGCCAGGAATTCATTGGTGCCACTTTCATATTAATACGATGAAAAATAAACAATTTCAGATTCTGTAGAATCTGACCGGTAGGCGACCGCGCGCGCGCGGTCGGGGCGCAAAAAGGCTCCAACGCCGGTTATTCGACCTTCTAGTATAAGAAAGATAGAAATGAAAGGTGGAACGCCGTTTTATTCGAAATCCAAGTTGAAAAACTTGGAATAAACCAGTTTCACCGTGGCGCTCCGAATAAAGTTAACTTTACTTGAAACGTTATTTCATCATTCGATTTTTATCTAAAATAAATGCCCATCCCTGATCTCTAGTTCCTGCCGTAGACGCATGGGGACCTGAAGGAAATAAACTTGGAACTTGTATATATACGAACGAGACAGGGACCTGATCCTTGCGAGAAAGAATTTGATCGGTTAGACCTCTGGTGGCGCTGGTGAGCACTAACAGTGGCGATCCCATGGTGGGGCGAAAAATAGGTAATTCTTTGTGAATTTTTTGTATAAAAACGATTCTACAAATCAAGTTGAGGTTTGGTAAACTGTTTTATTGTATCTTGAGCTATTGTTCTGATTTTTTGCGTCACTGTGAAAAAAAACATGAGAGCTGACTGAGAGTGTTGAAAAAAAAACGGGTGGTTCTGGCGTTGATGAAAAGTACTGCAAGGGTTATCTGAAACAAAAAAAGAGAAAGAGATTCTTAATCTGCATGAATGTTGTTATATGTGGTAGTACATTCATTAAGGAAAATAAAAAAAGTGTTAAAATAGCAACCTTCTTAAGAGGATGAATCGCCCTGATTTGAATCTGAAAAAGATTTCGCCCAAAAATCGGGAAAACTTCTTTAAATAAAAAAGTAACGGTAACAGATCGGCCAATAAATCTACTACCACAGATAGCCACGTTAGATTAAAAATCTCTTTTCCTTTTTGTGTTTCAGATAACCCTTACAATATTTTCTGTTAACGCCAGGACCACCCGATTTGTTTCAATGCTCTCAGTCTGCACTCTGTATCTGCAATGTTTTTGTTTTCACTGTCACACAAAAATTCAGAACAATAGCTCAAAATACAATAAAACAAGTTGCCAAACCTCAAATTACCTTTTTCGGCCCAACAAGGCGCAATCCCCCCTTAATAACAAATTAGTGCTAGGAGATACTGCAATGCAGTCGTTTTCTAAACTATTAACCGTTCCCACTGCGATTAGGTTGACGCTGAGGAACGCGATCTGGTAACACCAATAATGTCAGACGCGCGGCCTACGTTCGTTAATTGTTGAACGATGTATGGTCGAAACAATTATTATTGTGCCGCTTGTGGCAGCTTCGCAAAACGGTTGTGGATTTAGTCGTGGTATTCGTGAGTTATGAAAATATTGGAATTTTCCTAATGAGTTTCATTAGTGGTTTACTGAGCCAGTCGAAAGAACTTGGATGTTCAGTTTGTATTATGTTTAACGAATACCCCGTTTCTTTGGGATCCGATATTTGTAAACATCGAAGAGGGTGTAATGGAGTGGACATGTATTATCGTATATTGTAGAACCTAGTAACAGAGGCAATGCTGAAAACAACACATTTCTGCGCCATAAGAAACCACAATAGTTTTCTCACATCTGTATAATTAAAGACACAGTGGAAGGAAAATTCACAGTCGACATTCTGTTCCTTTTGCCTGGTATCCTTCATCCTGTTCCGACGTAAAATCGGTTTATTCATGTGTTACGTGAGTGACATGTACGTGACTCCTTGACTCATGTTCCAACTTTGATTAAGCCGTCAGGACCTTACATCTGCTTCAAAGATACTTTGACGTTAATTCGAAAGGGAATTGGCGGCACGAGCTATTATTAATTTAAATCCTTACAGGAAACCTTAGAAAATCTGAAAGTGTCCAGCAGTTAGTTTCTGTTCAGCTTGATCCCCCTGTATACCTTCGAATTTCTTATTAATGCTCTGTTGAGATTTATATCTTCTGAGCAGTCAGATTCAATCCAGTTTGCTTTTGGAGGGAATGCAACGAGGTGGATACTTGTGATTGATGAAAAACCTTCTCAAACGTTATTACGTATAAATGCATGGATACAAAAAGAAAAACTAATACTGTATACATATAAAAAAGAGATACGTATATATGTATAGTCAAATAGAAGCGCCAGATTTCGAAATATAAATCTCAATATGCTCTTTGGTCTCGATTGGGAAAATGTGTATCAGAAGAAAATAGATTCTTGAAGGCACGTGAATAGTCGTGAGAAAATAGTTTCGTGGTGACCAGAGGATATTAATAAGAACTTCGAGGCTGTGAGACACGATTAAGGGGACCGTCCGGTTAAAATTTTTCAAAAAATCGATTTTTATATATATATTTTTTATATATATAACATCCCGATAATGCCCTGTGAAAGTTTCACACTAAAATTCGTAACGGTATAGATTCTACAGTCACATAACTTTAATTCAAACTCCGAACGCAGGTATGAGCTGAGAACACATTGAACACGTTTTTCTCGAAGATTTCAGAAGAACTAATGAACGGATTAAAAAAAACCGCGAGGCATTTGATTCGTAATTGGACTCACTGTCGCAGCAATCTATAATTTTTTACCTGCATATGTATGCAGAAAATTATCCGCTTCTTTGCACTACTTCGTTCAAATGTGCACTATCATCGTAGTTTTGGTCCTTTTTGCCCCAAGAAGGGGTGCTGCGATAGCTATTAAAATAAATTTTAAGAAATTATTGAAATTTTTTATTTTGGACGATCCTATGAGTAAAGTTTGTGGTTGTCGTTTTTGGCATCTCTTTGGGGCAGCGCCTGCACTAAGCGCTATCTAGAAAATGCATCAAGACCGAAAACACGAAACAAAAAATTTTTTCCACCCTAAATTATGTATCAATAAATGCCAAAAATATTTTTTAGGATATATTATAACCTCTTCTTGTAAAAAATTCGTAAAAATTACCTATATTTTAAGGGTTTGACCGGAGAGGCTCCTTATGATATATGTATATGAACCAGCTGTTGAACACTTCTAAATTTTATGGGATTTCCTGTAACGCCGTAAATAATTATTATATAGTATCACTTGAAACCAATTCCCCTTCGAATTAACCCCTTTCAAACCCCCATCAAGGTATCTCTTGCAAAACATTTCCAGCGCTCATGAAACAACGTAAAAGCTTCGCAATAACCTCATATTGCCTTGTGTAATAAGAGACATTATCTCTCAAGAGAAATATTCCCCCCTCCTTTCCATACAGCGGATGCGGTTTCCCGCCCTCTACGGGGTCGCAGACAAAAGTAATCATCAGCATGGACGTCCAGCAAATTACAACAAAGTACTCGTGTCCGTTTTCGGCTATTTGCCCATCACTCGACACCTCGCGGAATCCTTTCCCCATTTTCTGAGTTTGATTAACTCCGACGATACGGGCAGCGAGGGTTGCACGACGCGAGCATAATTATCCTGAGGATATTTCATGCATAAAACAGATCCGCTGACCCTTCGAATTTGCAACGGGAGTAAACCCAGCGGATGGCCCCTAAAATCGAAATTAGTTCGGCCATCAACTTATCGATGCACCTATTTATACGTGCACACTATTAGTCAATGTTAGGGTAACGGTTAAAATTTTTCAAGAATGTCGTTTATTCGCGGAGGATCCACTGAAATTTTCGCACATCTGACGGGCATAAATCGGGACGATAAAGTGTTCCAGTTTTCATCAATAGTAGAAGCGAAAGTACCTGTTGATTGACGGTTTTTCACTTCTCCCCCGTGCTAGACGCGGTGATACGTGGCTAATTAAGTTTCATCGCTGCGACTCCATCAATCTTCAGATTCACTTCAACTATCCTGCGTTTGTTCATTGTCGTGACAAATGTCGCTCGATTGGCTGTCACCGACGACAGAACAAATTGCATCTTCAACCTCCCTCGTCCTCTCCCCGACCCTTTATGTGTTTTTGTTTGTCATCGTGGCTACGATCACAAGCGTGCATTCTCTAATCCGCGACCAGCATGTCGTCTATCAAGTGAGTCTGATTGGTGCATTAAGCGTGCTGAAAATGGAAGGTTGGAATATTATTGATGGTGGAAAGTGTGATTTTCCGCAAAATTTCTGTTCAGAACTTTTGGTTTGTCTTTGAAGGACTTTTAGTTTCTTTAAAAAGGGACACTAAATTTTTTAAGCATCATCGATTCGTGTAATATGCAATCGGGTTTTAAGAACTATAAGTGATTTGATGATTTTGAAAAACTGTAGAATTAGGGGAAAATTTGTGGGATTTATTGAAATAGTAGCTGCTGAACCGCACTGTATTTAAAAAAATTAATTAGTTCTTCGAGAGTAAATTTTCAATTTGCAGTGACAACTGATAGTTATTTATATTAGTCCAACCGTCTATTTTAATTTCGTCGAGTAACATTTTAAATCATCTATATTATAGAGATGGACAACCATCAGAAGTAGCCTCCTAAATCGATGTAAATTTGAATACTTTAAATAACACCAGGTCCATTAACCGGTTAACTGGCACAGCTTTTTTTACTATTCGTGCCCAAACTGACAACATCGAAAAATTAAGTGAATCACACAAAATTTGGTATACAGGGGTATGGGCGACCCCAAAAATCCCTATTTACAATGTTTCTAAATCCCGATAATATTTTAATATTTGGCAGCCACTTTGAGTCAGCTATTTTGGGTCGGCCATTTTGAGTCTGCCATATTAAATTTTACAATTCCAATGCCAAATTCAGATTCAGCGACCCCAAAAACAATTACATACCAAGTTTCATTCAAATCGTTTGAAAATCAAAAAAGTTATTCCATTTGATCATATATGATACTTAAGCAGAATTGGCCAGATTTTTTTTTATCATATATGATACATTGCCAGTTAACCGGTTAATTTAAATGGCTCCTGTTTAAATAAGCAATGTGGTGTCTACGAGAGGAAGATCCATCTAAAGATTGAATATGCGCAAACATCTATCTATAGCGCACAATTTTAAAGTATTGAAGCACTAATTGTAGGTACAATTAATATTTTCCAGTTGTCTACGAATTCTCGAAATGGAGTGGAAGATGATAAATGATAAAACAAGATTTGGAGACTTATGTTTTAAAATGTAAATTTGGTTGCTAAAGTGATGGACGATTTAAAGATGAAATTTTTCACTTGCTGCTAAAAGAAATTATAGAACCAGTAAGTATAATTTTGATGTCGAATAATAAATAGAAAATTGCTTCCAATAACAAAGTATTTAACCCTTGTACGGAAATCGGGTCATTTTGACCCAAAACCGAATCGCAAATTTTCATTCCTCCTTTACTAATGTATTATTTGGACGGAAATTCCTTCAAATCTTTAAATAACTAATACCCATCAATATAACCAATAATATTTTTGTAATTTTATTTTTTTTATTGTTGAAATTTAATAAGTTCTTAAATTATTAAACCATGATAGTTAAATGAACTGAGTTTTATTTTTGTATGCTCGTTTCTTGCAAATATATGATATTGGGTCAATTTGACAAAAATTTACTTATCCATGTAACATTACAAATTCCGGGTTAAAAGGTTCAAATTGGCCATGTAGTCCAATTTAATGTGTCCTTGCACGAGTAAAAGCAAGCTGATCCTTATTGATAATAATGGACTAAAGTAGCCTAACTTGTACAAGCTCCTTCAACAGGCCAAACTTCGACAATATTTTACACTTTCAACAGAGCTAGACAACAATTAAAAGCTAAAAATAAGTGTGGAATAAAATAAGCTAGTGGACATGCTTCAGAATAAACAATCCATTTAGATATTTTAGATATTCCACACGAAGTTTCATTGCTTTGATTTCTTTGTGTATTTAATTTACCGACAACGCTCGTATTCCTTTTAGCATTACAAAAAACAGTGTGCACAATGCAATTTTTCTGAGATATTTTGTGAAAACGGGCAAACGTATTCTTCTCGTTCCATTCTCTTTACCGTGGAAAATAAAAATTGCAAAATAAAATTCTTGTGTAATAATATATTCGTGAAATATACAGTTGGAAGAAATTTTTATTCGAATATCTCTGTTTAAACATTACCTTGGACGTTTGTTCCGTGATTAAATAAGGAAACTTGCAGAGTAGTTGTTAAAAATACGAGAAAATATGCAAATCAGAATATAGTTTTCTATTACTTAATTACTGCTGCGGCAGCATTGTCAAAAGACGAAAAATATAGTGAAGAAATGAACTGAATCTAGTGGTTCCAAAAAAATTTTTAATCATATTAATGACTCATATTAATAACTCAAAACTAAGTAGAAAGATGAATTGAAAAATTCTTTACTACCTTATATTGTGGATGCTGAAGACAACTTCTTAAAAACAAGTGTTCGAAAATTTTAGCCAAAGACAATAGAAAGTGGGAATAGAAAGTGACAATAGAAAGACTTAATGTGTTAAGTTAAACCTTCATGGTCACACAGGCTGTATCTAGCGCTCGAAAATGCGAAAAACTATTAAAAATTATAAACAAAAAATTTTCATCGTCCCATGTCAATTTTCTTTAAACATAAATTGCGATAACTTAAGTAAATATTAACAGATCGTTATGAAACTTAAAACATAACTTCAGAAAATGCTAGCGAAGCCGTAAAGTGTATGCATATAACCCTCGTGTTAAAAAATGTAATAATATTATGTTCAAAGAAAATTGACTTGAGACGATGAAAATTTTTTTGTTTATAATTTTTAGCTCGAATAGTAATGATTGGATAAACAAACTGCAAATAGAAAAAATGTGTATCGTGACGAGCTTTAGAACATTATATTTTTTAAAATACAGTTTAACAACGTTTAATTTTCCAATCTTTTTCAACGTTTGGACAATAATTTTTTCATTTTCGAACGCTAGTCTTCTTATTGCATCCGGCCCTTCAATTTCCGAGTTCAAATGTCGCGCCTGTACGACTTCCAAAGGAATTTATCGCGGAAAAAAAAACAAAAATCGTTCTTTTCCACAATCGCACAGTCCCCCACAGCACACTTTGTTGCAGGAATGTCTCAGTTACGTTGCGGTTTAATATTTGAAATATTGCACGGAATGTTACCGAAACGTTACAAGTAAATTGCTATGTCCGCCTCTGTGCAACATTGCAGGAGATATTTCTGCAACATTGCTTCGGGATTTTACAGCAATGGTCGCGCAACCTTTCTGAGTTTTTACAGCAATGGTCGCGCGACATTTCTGAGATTTTACAGCAATGGTCGCGCAACATTTCTGAGATTGTACAGCAATGGTCTCGCAACGTTTCGGGCAGTAGGGCCTAAAATAAAAATATCGGTAGAAAGTGTATTATATATACAGTGTGTCTTTGATGGACACGACGACAAGAATGTGTGCAGAATCGTAGTAGTATAACGTTCGAGTGGTTTTTATAAATAGAAAATTCTTTTACCCCAATGAGAGATTCGAACCCATGGACCTCGAGCACCGTGGACGAACACTTTACCGCTGCAGCTACAACCTTTGATTGAGAAGATTTCTTACGTATTCTAACTTATACTCCTACCGTGCAACACTTTAAACTCAAATTATTCAAGAACGAAAACCATTCGTTTTGATAATCCCCATTACATCTCCCTAATCGTGGAGTCGGATATCTCACAATTCATTTCAATGCTTGATGTTGTATTAAGTTGATTCATATTCTGTTATGAAATATCCCCTGCGTAGTACAAGAAAATAATTTTTTTTAGTTTTTAGCGCATTTTTAATACAATCGTTTAACATAATACTTTTTCATATACCTTTTTTATTTTCTAGTCTTTAGTGTTTGTGGATTTCTTTACAAATATCATTTATTGCTGTATACAGTTTAATAGTTTGCTTAAACCTTATAGTGCTAATTAACTAATTGTATTAATTACTTATATCACATATTGTCCGTGTTTACATATATTCCCTGGGAGGTTGCCTGTGAAATGTAACACTGTATTCTGTTTATCGACATATGTGATATAAGTAATTAATACAATTACTTAATTAACACATCGGGTTTAAACAAATTCATAAACCATAACTTCAACAAAAGATATTTATAAAAAAGTGTTACATGTGCCAATTACTGCCAGTGTCCCTACTATTGCCATTTAATTGATTATAGATAATATAAACGTCGAGTGAAAATATGTAAGTCCGTATTCTGTGATCGTCGTTTGGGAGCGGCGCTCGCAACGTATGAGCGAGATTTCAGCAATCAATCCGCAATAATTGTATTAATTACTTGTGTCAGAAAATGTCCACGTTCGCATATATTCCCTCGGTGATAGCCTGTGGAATCTTAGACTGTATTCTGCGTGCCGAGATTTCGGGATCGTTCCGCGTAATTCCGTATTTATTGCGGATTGATTGCTGAAATCTCGCTCATACGTTGCGAACGACGCACCTAAACGACGATCACAGAATACGGACTTACATATTTTCACTCGACGTTTATATTATCTATAATCGTTTAAATGGATAATAGTAGAGACACTGGCAGTAGAGTAGACGTAGGTAAAAGTTCGCAGCGGGTAAAAGTTCGCACCATGCAAATTTCATTGATTGAGTTGTGGCAATTGCCAATGGTGATTAACAATAAATTGTCAATCAAGGTACTAGTGTCGAATTGCGTAGCTGTGCTTCGTTTTGTTATTGTACAATGCGATAAGTACTGAATTCGTTAGTTCTGATGTAATATTCTCATTTTTAGGAATCAATATTATTCCTATAAATTGATCAGTAAATATTTTAAATAATATGTCGTCTGAAAGAGCTGAATTCTTCTATTCACTAATAGAAGTTTTCAGTTCTCCTCACAGATAACAGGATTGATTAAACAATGGAAAAGTAGCTGTGGGGGCAAGATTTTGTACAATGCAGTGGGGCAAGAGTTGAATGCAAACTCCCCATTTATAAATCAGCTTGAAGTAAATGAAGCAATGAAAAGAAAATCTGAATGAGAACACGCAACGGAACAATTAGAAAAATAAAAAAAAGACCAAAAAATAACATCTACTTCTGAAAAATTTTGAAAGGAACAAAACAAATCGGTTCCAAAAAGAAAAAGAGGCCCAAACATCAACGTCTATGCAAAAAATAATTTGTCTTGCGTGTGAAGAAGTATACACTGATCCGCCAGAAGACTGATGCCTGCACAAACTACGAAGGTGGGGGTAATATTATGTGCTATTACTGTTACCTTAATTACAAAAAAATTAATTGTGAACTATTAGTCGTTTTGCTATATTACCACAATTATTGTATGTAGGAAAATAAAAGACATTTGTGAAAATTTCTCGTTTCATTCTTTTACCCCATAACAGGCGAACTTTTGCCCCACATATCGGGTAAAAGTTCGCATTTGACAATTTTTGGTAATATTTATTTTATATAAGTTGTGAAAGGTAAATTTACACTAAGTCACTGCCTATCGAATAATAAGGGATAGTAGTTCTTTCTTACCCAATGATATGACTATCGGTGTAGTACAAAGGATTTTAGGGAAGTTTAAACTTTAAGTGCGCACTCTTGCCCGACAATACTTTAATTGGCACATGTAAGATTATTTGCAAATCTCTTTTGTTGCTGTATACAGTTTATGAGTTTGTTTAAACTCTATAGTTAATTAAATAATTGTATTAATTATTTATCTCAGATATTGTCCACGTTCGCATATATTCCCTCAGTGTTAGCGTGTGGAAACTTAGACTGTATTCTGTGTGTCAGCATTTCAGGAACGTTCCTCGTAATTCCGTATTCATTGCGGATTCCTTGCTGAAACCTTCCACGTGGGTTGTACCGCAATATATGCGCAATATTTCACAGCAATGTGTGCACAATATTCCCGAAACATTGCACAAACGTGGCCATTGCAATATTACACGGCAATGTGTGCGCAATATTCCCGAAATATTACACAAACGTGGCCATTGCATTATTGCACGGCAAGGTGTGCGCAATATTCCCGAAACATTGCACAAACGTGGCCATTGCAATATTGCACTGTACTGCAGCGTTTTTGCAACGTTCCTGCAACAAAGTGTACTGTAGGGGGTGTAATGAGTATATAGGAAAAAAAATAAAAAATCAATTTTCCATTAAGATACAGTTATTTACATGTAATTAATATGTTAATCATATTTACACACAAAAAAATTAATTAAAATATATTTTTGATCATAATAAATGTAAAACAAATAAAATATATATTTTTTAAATACATTTAAACACAAATTAATAACGAACACATAAAACACTTATAAAATATAAAATTAATTTTTTAAATAATTCGTATTGATAATAAATTTAAAATTATTCATTCTTATTATACATTTTCATCACTATCAGTTGAATCTGAAGGAATTCAAAGCTCAGTGTCTTTTAAAAATAAATATTCGAGCACAGATTTGTCTAGTTTTTTCGTTTTATTATGTGTATTTTTTCTTACGTGGCAGCACTCGGGAGCAGATAAAATTTGTACCAAAATAAAACGCATACAAAGAACTAATTGTAGTAAAAAAATGAAAGAACCGATGTTTCGTTTATTTAATTTTCTTCAGAATTTAGTAGATGCGACAAAGAAAGTAATAACATGAGCCACTGGGACGTATACATATCTTTAAATGCAAGAATTTTTAATTAATGAAACGAAAATATTGTATTCTCATCGGAACTATGTATGCGTGCAAAGTTTCAAGACGATCGGATATGTTAAAGTGGCTCAAAATTAACTTACAAAATTTCACCCTGACAAACTAACGAACTCACAACTGAAACCAAATAAAAGCTTGTAAAAAAATGAAACTGAAGGACATGATTTATAATTCATACCATACTATTCGAATACATCAATATTCGAATACTTAAATATTCGAATAGTATTCGGATACTTAGATATTCGAATTATATTCACCAAATAATTGAGCAACTGAAGTATTCGAATATTCGAATACCGAAAAATTCGACAAATAGTCCCAGCCCTAATAGGTACTAGGTATTTTATTTTCAATCACAACTACATTACCACGACATGAAATTGCTTGAATGGTTGATTACATAATTCTTGACTACCTAAATTTCCAAACGGACTGCCCTATGTATTCTTGACATACTTCAAAAATCCAAACAGTACTATTAGTGCCACCTTTTACATTCCCTACATTCTACTCCAACCACTACCATTTTGCTTTCCCAACCTCTTCGACGACCTTACCCTACGCACAAATGAGTATCTCAAAAGCCACCCACAGTTCCACTTTCGCATTACCCCTCAGCTTCTAAAAACCTAAGTAATTCCTTACTTCCCAGCGGTATCCGAGGATCGCTGAAAATTACATCCTCCCTCAAATTCACAGGTACGAAACAGATATCAACGTAATAGTGCCATAAACGAAGGAAGCGCAGTAAACCGAGCTCCACGTCCCAAAGATAGCCTTGACCTCGCGCGAAGCCGTTAACATCCTCCCAGAAGATCCATTCTCCGCTCGTTCCCACCAAATCCGTCCAAACTCCCCTTGCCTCTTCGGGAACGTTTCGCAGACCGAGGCGTGCCGTCGGAAAAGCGTGGATAACTCGCGACGGAATAAATAGAAATGGCACTGCACGGGGGGTGGCTGTCGCGAGCTGAGACGGCGACCCAGAGAATGGGTGGCTGAAGGGACAGGGAAAACCGTACGTGGGGGTGGCGCAGGAGGAAGAATCGGGCAACCCGTCATTATTATGAATGAGATTTACACTGGCTGACAGACGATCGAATACTTCAGTAGGTAAACCAATATATCTTCGCTGGCGCACGAGCCCCGGCCTGCGCATGCAAATAGGAGAGATTGGCCAGTACGTGGCAAATATTTGTTTTGACTTCTCATCGGGACGCTGCCCCCCTCCTCCGATCCCTCATCCCCTCCCCCAGCTCCTACGGGTAAAAGATCCTCTCCGCTACGGGGACACACGTCCTTTTCCACGGAATTCGCACGAGCTTTAATATCGTCCCGTATTTACACGGCATTACGCGCAATATACGCGCCGTCGGGATGCGCTCTCGAGCGTTTTGCAACAACGCGCACTTTTACAGTCCTGCACCGTCGACTGCCCCCCCCCCCCCATCGTTGGACCCTTTCCCCAACCACCCGGTTTACGCCGCGAGGCCGACACTTTCCGACGCTGGTGTGCCTGGGAATATCCCGCGGAATATTATCGCGCCTCTCGCGAAATAATAAACGCGGACTTCGACGGGCGAAGCTTCCCCGAGTGGGTTTTTACGCGCACTCGCCCGTCTGCCCCGGGGGAGGCGCGGGCGGAGGTAGATTGCTTCGTTGCTCATCCATGAGGGGGGTAATTTCGGTATAGATGCCCAATGGTGGGAGAAACTCACCCCCCGGCGCTGGTAAGTGAAACGGTGCGGCTTGCGCGTCTCCGCGGTGAATACAGTAGTGCCCCGTTAGCTGGCTTGGGCCCGGGGCCGTATTTGGTCATCTATCAGGGCGGGTAAAGGTTCAAGAATTTGGGGGAGAGATTGGGAAACGTTCAGCGCGAGCGGGGGTACCGATAGCCGGCACCAGATAGCGAGGTATTAAGGGGGGATTCTCGTCTAACAGCTCCAAAAGTAACTGATACTTAAGACTTTTTTTTTTAAAAACTGTTGGTCTTATTGGATTAAACTTTTTTGGGATATAAGGAGGCATCTTTAAACTTGCAGAAAATATTTTTTTATGTCGGTGCTTCTTATTATTTATCAATTATTGTGGAATCTTGTCCACCTCTTCGACGATGTAACTTCTGTTAGCGGGATGTCAAGCACCTAACACAGTCATCTGATTGCAAAAAAAAATAGAAGTTTCTTAAAGTTTGATAGTTTACGCTGGGATTAAAGAAAACTTTAAACAAAAAAAAATGAAAAATTAAAAGAGTTATAGCGTTTGAAAGGAGAACTAAGTTTTTTCCTTAGACAAATTTTTCATATTATTCTTCATACCGACGAAAAAAGTATTATAAATAAAAACTAAAATTAAAATTTTAGGTCCAATCCCAGTGTAAATTATTTAACTTTAAGAAAATTTTCTTCTCTTTGCAATCAGATGACTGTGACAGGTGCTACACCTGACACCAACATCGTCGAAGAGGTTAACACGATTCCACAATAATTGATAAATAATAAGAAAGATCGATATAAAAAAAAATTCTACATGTTTAAACATTTCCTCCTCATATCCCAAAAGTGTTTTCCAAAACAATTGATAAATTTTGGGGGCTGTTACACAAGAATTCCCCCTTAAGTCGGTAGGTTGTTAACCCTCAAGTACACCGCTTATATTTCTTACGTTCTTCCATCGCAGTGTCTGAAAGACCCTGTTCATTTTCAATCGTTTATACCTCGGACTGTAACACTGTAATATTTTCCTTTTATAGTGATGGACCAAAGATCGAAGAATAACACTGTGCAGGTTAGATAATCCGAAATATGTTTGCAAAAAATATACGCGGAAAAATGTACAGTAAGATATTTGAAGTTTTTGCGGAAAATGACTTTTCTTTGTAAAATTGTATCTTATTTGCAAAAAAAAAGATAGGAGGGTTTACCCACGGCGAAAAGGAAAGGTCGTGAGTTGAACTTTATGAAAAAAATATGACAGAATGATTTGCTTCAAAAAGTATAATTATTTTACAAAGTAAATATAGTGAAACATTCTTTTCACAAATATTCCAATAATTAATTTTTTTAATATTTAGTGTCATTAAATATATTTTTATTTGTATTTTCCTTCAATGGCTACTCCTAATAACGGAGATTTATGGTTCCCGCCGAGGAAAACTGCTGCTCCGAAAACCAACGATGCGCTCAATGCTCTGGTGTATATTTTATAAAATAACATGAAAATTAATATTTCTTTCAAATTGCACATTCGACAGTAAGCATTCCAGCAGGGACAATTACTTTAAATAATACTTACCCGAATTTAGTTTAGTCCACTGCGTTGAGTTTGTGACACTCATGAACCGCAAAGTCTGCCAGACCGTTACATCAACTTTTGATGCTTTTCATTCGACAAATATGCACGAACTGAAGCGCCTGAATAGCGAAATACTTAGTAGCACTATCCTACTTTTTTCTCCATCCGGTTATGATCCCCTAGCTATACCTGAATAGGTATGATAGACATTCTGCGAACGCGCAGAGTCTGTCAATGAATGGTACGGAGAGGAGAATGTTGAACGAATTCAGCACGCGTGTTTTGCTCGTGCAGTGCTTGGCTGGGACGAAGAAGGACTGCCTGAACGTGTTCATGACTTGGAGGTGCTTGTTCGTGGCTTGGATGACCATGGTCGTAGCAAAATATTGTAATCTCATATTTTGGCAGACGTTTGAACCACAAACTTTGAAAAAACGGATAATTTTAGGTAGGAAAATGTTTATAAAAAGAAAACAATTGATCAAAAAGATATGGTTGTAGATGATTCCATGAACAATTTTATAAACTTTAAGAATTTTCGTGGTTTGTTCAATTCCGCAGATGCGGATCTTTTTTTGTACCGCCAGGGCAATCACAGCCATCTACAAACAGCAGTATTAGATAAAATGTGAGAAAAAATTTATTATCTTCAAGGATGTACCTGAAAAGTTTTTTAACTCTATGACGTTTACTTTGTTTAAATAAAATCCTAAAAATTACCTATTTTTGAGTGATTTGATGGGATGCTACCCTTAAATTTATGAAACGATTCGCCCCCCAAACTGATGAACACTAACGAAGTAGATCTTCTTCAGAATGTTTTTCTATTTTCTTTATTTATATAGTTCGTTAAGTGGATTCGCCGCAAATGGAGCGAATTCTTTTGGGAACGAACACGTTTCATTTACCGCAATGTTATTTCAGCCACAATTTGTCCACGCAGGACCCTCCAACCCTATTTATTTCGACCATCGTTTTGACTTTATGTCTATCATCTGGAATATGAGCCAACGTCTTTGCTCGGTGGGACACTATTCTCTTTTTTCCTTCAAGACTCTAATTTTCCCCTTGCGCGCTCTTGTCATTAAAGCAGACGGCTGCAGGTCGTTCCAACTTTTCCAAGCGTCGTGCGTGCCACAGATTCTGATCACTAGTAAGTTCACTTATTCTACTGTTCCTTCTCTGCTTTCACCTGACCTGCCTATTGCTATTTGTTAAAGTAATAATACTTCCTTTAATTCATAATTCACGTTTCATCTAAAACACAGAGTAACTGCAAACGGAATGACTATTTACGTAAAAGTGAATAGAAATTATAGTACTTACAACTTTCTTTGGAACGGGGCTTTGTTTTAAAAATACTCGCTATTGAAAATAGAATCAATTCACAAAATTCGTTCACTATTATTCCATTTCATTTTTCATTTTTCATTTTTCATTTTCATCTTTCATCTTTCATCCTTCATCTTTCATCTTTCATCTTTCATTCTTCATTCTTCATTCTTCATTCTTCATTCTTCATTCTTCATTCTTCTTTCATCTTTCACTGCTAGTGAGCTCACTGCTCATTTTTCTGTTTATAGGTATATTTTTGTTATATTATGTACCTATGTTTCCTTTCTTTTCTTACTCAATGTATGCATACACAAAGTGTTATGTGCACTTGTTACATAATGGGCTTAAAACCCGTTTATAAATAATAATAATAATAATAATAATAATAATAATAATAATAATGATAATGATAATGATAATGATAATGATAATAATAATGATAATGATAATAATAATGGTAATGATAATAATAATGATGATAATAATAGTAATAATAATTAGTTAACTCCACAAGTACTCTACAGATTTTCAAAATCGATTATCTAAAAAACAAAGCCCTGTTCGACAGAAGGTTATTGTCCCCCCATCCACTTACTTTTCATGTAGAATCACTACTATTAACGCTGCACCACCAATTACAGAGCACCCTGCATAATTCATCTACATTCTAGATATTAAATGTACAGTGATGAATCTCTTCATTCATATACTAACATTATCCAATCCCCAAAGAGTTATTTCACGCTCAAAATTGCATACAAATAAAGGGGCACATATCTCTCAGATTTCCGCGTTCAACAGCATGTTTCAAGGAGCACATCGATTTCTCGGCGGGTGATTCTCAAAATAACTCTCCAAGGGCAGAAATTGAAGTGATTACGCCGCGCACTTTGTCGCGAGACATTCCGCGCTCGAAATACGCGCGAGTAGCGATAAAACATGGCGCCAAGGGATGAAATGAATTCGTTACGATGGTCGTTATAAAATTGACACAGGGCAGGTTTACGACGAAGCTGTTCCAACGGTGGCAGCTCGAAACGACGGGTGTCTTTTTGGAATAATAAACGAGAGAATTTGTTAGAAATTGCTGCAAAGGCCTACGACTCTCCGCTGGGTTTTTATCCCACGGTCACTTTATTATGAAGCTCTCTGCTTCCCGACAGACGTGCCAGCACGCATACGCATTTATTCCCCTTTCATCGCGCACGCGGAATGTATCGGGCAGATAACAAAAGTCGCGTGGACTTTTTGCTTCGGACATCCCGTTCGATGACACGACGCCATTGTCAACGGAGCTTTTATTACATTTTCGCTAGGTAAATGTCACAATCAGTGCTCCACTTTCACGTGGCTTAGAGACTATTTGACTATTTCGCTTTGCAGTGATCTCATAGGACTGCGTGCGATAAAACTTCGTAATGTGAAAGTAAAACACTGCATACGGGAAATTGATGATCGCATGCAACGAATGTAAGCGTAGGATCTATATTACTTCGCTATCAGAACGTTTTGATATTTCAAGAGGGAATGCTCTGATTCGCATTGCCTTTTGTATTGAAATATTTTTACTAAATTTTTTTATTGTGATTAATTAAGAAACTTATTTATAATGCTGATATTGTAATTTTGATGTTAACGATTCGGAGTGTTTGGATATGATAATAGTGTAAAAATGAACAACTGTGCAAATTAAATACAAGATGATTAAAAAATTGGACAATTTTGTGGGGTGTTAGCGAGAATTAGAGATAAGGGGTAACGGCGATAGAAAGGATTGACAGGAGTAGATGATACTAGAAAACTATAGTTCACTCCAAGAGCGAGGAAAGTCAAATTGAAACCCGTTTAACATGGCCACTTTCAGTTTCGTTCAATTAATAGGGGTTAATATAGTAAGTACATAAGTATGTATAATTCCTACCAGAGGAATTTTGATTCAGCTCAAGCGTTCAGCTTGAAAAGCGCTTATCATTGACCTACTCCACTTCGTGCGTAGGTAACTGTAAAGCAACGTGAGTACTCGTGTGTGGGATACTTTAATTGTCGCTGAACATCCAACAAATGCGAACAATAAATTTTCACTCTATTTCGTAAACCATCTGTGACACTAGAATAGAACGACTTTTTCATGCGCAGCAAGTGCGATGGACCTTTTTAAAAAGCTCGTTTGATTTAAGAGACAGAAATATATAAGATGCCCAAATATTTATGAAAATTCTTTCTTTGTAGTGATATTTTACGTGAAATATACGATGAACGCGAGAAGATTGGCATGCCTCTCTATTAATGCTGATATAATGGAACGTCTACCATACCAATTTGCAAGAGAATTCAATAGAAGGGAAGTAAACGTTCTATCCAAAGAATTTTACAACGGCGATCGATAAACAGGTACGTATATCTTAATGTATCGATTCCTTTGTAACGTGGCGCGTAACTTCAACAATAATTCAAGATGAAATATGAACATCTCAAGCTTCAAGTAAAGAGGAAGACTTAACGCAATATAAAGAGCTGAGAAGAAACTATAGAGTTTAAGACCTCTGGAACTTTAATTTGAAAAGCTCGTGTCTAATTAGCATACTTTCCTCTTTCAATCTTTTGCTACTGATACTGGATCAGAATATATTTTAAAAGCTTCTTCGTCTCGTTCATAGTATTCCACTAAGAGGCTTCTGGGTCGATTCATTCCCACAGGAGATTCTCCTTCTCTTATTCTTTGATCAGTTGTAATCAAAAGTATTCAATTTAGTTACTACTTTACATTTATCTGTTACTTTCGACCAATTTTTTCTTGATTGTCACCAGCTGCGAACAATTTAAATCTGCATTCGTAGTTTCTTCAAGTCAATGGAATTGATATATTATAAATTATTATATATTAATAGAAAGATTCTAAAACAAAATCTATCAAGCATTATCAGATACGATAGATACAAGAACACAAAGAATCACAGTCAGATATCTTTTCTTTCTTTTTACAAGTTTTATGAGATTTGTCCAGGTTATATGTGCAAATAGAACAAATGAAGGGTGAGGAAAAAATAGGGAATGCCCATTTTTAGCGATTTTGCGATGTATTAGGAAATTTTGTTGGTGGCGACTGGGGCCACAAAACTGTCGAATCACAAAGGGTTATAAAGTAAAAATCTCCAGCATAAGACAACGTTAAAGATTTGGGGTAGGTACTGGTTAAAATTGGGGAATGTCCACCCTCCACTGGAACAGAACAAGGAATCTCCCCAGTGTTCCTACTTCCACCATGTATTTCTGATTAGTGTAAGCTTGCACTACGTCAGGAGCCCTCGGAGGTCACTGTGTTCACATCGTTGTTGTGATAATAGTAGAATTATACATTTATTTAGTTACAGTATTCTGCAGTGTTCCACTTGAAACATATTAAAACAACGTAAAACAATTATCTTTTTACTCAGTTCTTCCCTGCTGCCTAATTGCGTAATGGCAATTAGTAATTAGTAATTAGAGTATAATACAGTTAAGTTCATTGAACCTTGTGTCTTTACTGATGGACTAAATTATTAAAACTTGATTTTCTCAATAAAGCTGCTTTGTGACATTCCTATTTTCCCCTTACCCTTCACATTACTAACTGTGCACCGTTATGAGAATTTTGTCAATATTCCAGCCGTTGGATTACACTACATATTGAGGAAAGTTTTGTAAGAGAAATAAGAATTGCACAGTGCAATATTCATATATATAATATTGATCACTGAGAGGCTAGTCCAGGATTTATTGGAGTAAAGCACTTCGATAATAACTAATCCTTAAAGTAAGATACCTTAAAACGGGACGAATAATACCACCAGTATCAAATATTATCACCAAACTCGATATAAAACTCGCAGAAACCTTCGAAGGTGTTCGCCGATCAACGAGACGACGCGAAGTTTATTTTTTGCTCGAGAAGTCCATTCAAACACCCCCTTTGAAGTGCAACTTTAAAGGGCCATAACTTACAAAGAAAAACTTTACAGACCCATATTCGTACGACCTACTACATAGCTACTTACTGCGATTCCTACGAATATGCTACAGAGAATTTCCACCTAAAATTCCAGCTTAGAGGGATCTCTTCCTCGCTAAACTTCTCATCTGTCAAGGTGCAAATCTACGATGAGACAAAAATATGTCCCGCATGAATTATTTCACTATTTTATTATTTTTTAATTATTATGCCATTAGTCTCATGAAATTAGACTCTCACGAGACAAGTTTCACGATATATTCATAATTCAAAATTTCATCGCTCGTGACTATTTACATTATTTCTCATGTAAAAGTCTCATGTAAAATCTCCTCGCTAAACTTCTCATTTGTTAGGGGAAAGCAGGGTAATTCCGGCCACATAAGCAGTAAATGCTATAAAATTTGAACAAGTTACGCATTGGTTAGTTTATTTATATTGGTTGATAGTTTGAAGTGTCTAGTTTGTATTAGTATGACTGAGAAAGCATAAATTTACGTTGTAACAAAATTGGGATCAATAACACAAAAATAGTCATTTGGCCGCAATTACCCCACTAGTGGTTGATTTGTGATTTTTCTTTATAAAAGAGATAGGAAAATTGTTAAATTAATAAAAAATTGTATTATTTTTTATTTTAAAATTAATTAGTACATATATCACAAGTGTATTATTCAGGGGTATCCTATCCCGAACATTCTTCATGTGCCCATTGACCACATACTGTGCACGGAACCATATTTCATCACCTTTTCCGAATTCTTTGCAAAAGGAGCAAATATCGTGCGCTACTTTTTCGTCACAAATATCTGAATTGTACGTGGCATCTACGCCAGAAAAAAAAGCAATGTTAAAAGCTGGCTGGAATTACCCCTCACTTTTAACCGGTATTACCCCACACCTCATGTTCAGATATTTGAAGTAGAGCTGTTTCGAGACTCGAAACAACCGAGCCGAGACTCGAACGGTTTCGGGTAGCTCGATTATTTCGAGCAGCTCGAATGTGTTCCGGGTAGCTCAATTTTTTCGAGTCGCTCGAATGTGTTTCGGGTAGCTCGATTATTTCGAGCCGCTCGAATCTGTTTCGTTTAGCTCGATATTTTCAAGCAGCTCGTATGTTTCGGGTAACTCGAATGTTTCGAGCCACCCGAATATACTTATTTTAGGTAGTCGACTGTATGGTGCAGTGTGCTAGCTTGGTGTAGCTGGAACGTTTTGTAGGCACCGAATATAAATTAAGTTAGATGTATAATATGAGATGTATAGATATGAAAAGCATATCAAGTTATTTAACCCTAAGTTCTCGCAGGAAAGAAGTCGACTCAACATCAGAGAGAATTTGAACTTAAACTTGAATAAGTTTGAAAATATCCTGAATGTGATTAAATTTTTCAAAGAGATAAATTCGCTTGATCTCTTGTAATGGAGCACTAGGTAACTCTATGTATGGTCGAATTATGTTGTGATTTATATTTTACACCTTCTGGGAAACCAGATTCAATCCAATTACTGCTCTCGGGGATATAATAAAGTGAACACTTATATTATATATAGAAAACTTTACTAAAGTTTATTTCGTATGCAAGAACAAAAGTGACAAAAGTGAAAACATATATGAGAATATATTATTATTATTATTATTATTATTATTATTATAATAATGTGGTAATGTGTGCATCATGCATCACGCATCACGTGTGTAGGTGCCCCCCACCCAAATAATCTTGTCCATCGAAGAACATTCCCGGCAACGCTGATGTTGTATGTATATATTTTAATGTAGTATAGCGTGTAAATAGTGTATGTATATAGTTTAGCGTTTGCGTGAATGTTACTGTATATAATACAATATATTATACTATGGCATCGACTCTTTTAATTGTTCTCGCAGTTCGTTCCGTTCCTCGTTATACAGTCTGTCGTGTGGCATCTTTGATGATAATTCTGTGCAATAAGTACTATTCTTTGTAATGCGTTGTTGTTTATGTACTTTTAAATTATGGGATCTTGTCCCGTTGATATTATTATAATAATAATAATAATAATAATAATAATATATTCTCATATATGTTTTCACTTTTGTCACTTTTGTTCTTGCATACGAAATAAACATTAGTAAAGTTTTCTATATATAATATAAGTGTTCACTTTATTATATCCCCGAGAGCAGTAATTGGATTGAATCTGGTTTCCCAGAAGGTGTAAAGTATAAATCACAACATAATTCGACCATACATAGAGCTACCTAGTGCTCCATTACAAGAGATCAAGCGAATTTATCTCTTTGAAAAATTTAATCACATTCAGGATATTTTCAAACTTATTCAAGTTTAAGTTCAAATTCTCTCTGATGTTGAGTCAACTTCTTTCCTGCGAGAACTTAGGGTTAAATAACTTGATATGGTTTTCATATCTATACATCTCATATTATACATCTAACTTAATTTATATTCGGTGCCTACAAAACTTTCCAGCTACACCAAGCTAGCACACTGCACCATACAGTCGACTACCTAAAATAAGTATATTCGGGTGGCTCGAAACATTCGAGTTACCCGAAACATACGAGCTGCTTGAAAAAATCGAGCTAAACGAAACAGATTCGAGCGGCTCGAAATAATCGAGCTACCCGAAACACATTCGAGCGGCTCGAAAAAATCGAGCTACCCGGAACACATTCGAGCTACCCGAAACATTCGGGTTACCCGAAACCGTTCGAGTCTCGGCTCGGCTCGAAAAACCGAGTGCCGCTCGGTTCGAACTTCAAGCTACTCGAATGTTTCGAATCTCGAAACAGCTCTGATTTGAAGTAATACACTGATTTGAATTTACATGTCACCAAAAACCAAATGTGAGTTTGAAAGTAGAAACATTCCTGTATTTAATGAGATTAATATTAATAATTCATATCTATTCCATGTAGTAACTTACTTTACTTAACAATCGACCACTGTTATAAGATTAAGGTGCGAAATGAACACTCCCGGATTTCTTTGAAACAAAGACTGCTATCGTCATGGAACCCATGAATATTAGTTCGCCACCTCATTAACAAGTGGCAGTACCATACAGAGTCAAATTACGCGGTTTTTATTTAAAGAAATAGAAATGACCGGAATTACCCGCTGGCCGGAATTACCCCGCTTTCCCCTACGCCGTGTTAGCCACAGATACCTACTTGCCAATTGACGTTATTCTCTGGCAGGGAAAAAGATACGCATTATGCAACGTCGCAACGAATACACAATAGCGTGAGACAAGGCTCCTTCGAGGGTCCTCGTTAATCAGCATAGCGCCCTGATCTCTCGTGGACGTTAGGACCCTCCACGTACATCGCAGCTCGAACCCCTCGGTATGTGTTACTCGGGTTATGCCGCGTTATCTCCCGTGCTGGCATACTACACAGCATTATGGTGGTCGTGCAGCTCGTTGTACATAGAGGCCGCGTTTACGTGCAGGCATATTCTATGTACACCTAGTCGCAGCAGGAGGTGTCAGATTGCGATAAACGGTCCACTTACAGATGGCGTCGGGTTTATGGGACGATAAAAAAATGAACGGGCGACGGGAGAGAGGGTGGTTGCACGGGAAGGGAATAAAACGCGTGGACGGTGAATGAAGCGATGCTTCCATGAACGTGTCAAAGATGAGGGTGTGCGCAAGCGGGACAGAGGGTGGACGTGCAATGGCAGGGTGGTTTGTATTTCGATTGCCAGTGAATGCTAATACTGATATGGGATGTACAGGTATTTGTACGGGGCGTATTGGAAATCGTGGTGAAATGGAGGAGGAGCAGGAGGTGATTTCTCGTGTTAGTGTTACATAACTGTATGTTGGGACTCTCTGGAAATAAGGCTTTGTATGAGCAAATTTAATTCTGGATTTTTAAATCTAAGTAAGTATATCAACCTGCCTTTCGGTAGAATTGTTTGCTTTGCTGTTTGAGGATGTTGTTAGAATCTGGTCATGAAGCTTGAAGATTATATTACGAGGCATTGAGAACAAAAATGGACTGACCTATATTTTTTGCAAAATTGAGTCAGTAGCAATAATGTATTCCAATAGGTTGTACTGTTAATATAAAATAGAAAAAATTAATTCTTTTCCAATATGGGTTAGTCCGTTTTTACTCTCAATACCTCATATCCTAATGGCAAGGCGTATGGGGTTTTAAAAATTATAGTAATAGTAATGGTTCGACTTTGGTACAGCTTCATACGTGGTATAATACGATAATAAGGAATCACTAGAATGGCAGGAATAAATTTGGGAAGGTAGTGATGTAAAGAGAGGAATTCAGCGGAAATAGAGTTCTCTGCTACTGGATCTAACCTTGAACTTACAATTTGAAAGTAATGGAGAAACTTTGAGAAGGCTGTTCGCTTACGTTTGGAGACGAAAGAAAAATTCAATTTATGATGAATTTAAATTGTGAAGTGGAAAGAAACTTATCAACTTATCCCTGGAGCATGTGGCCCAGGGCTAAGAGAACTTTGATTCTCCAACGAGTCTAGTGTCTGATTGGTACTTGATAATGAAATAATTTGTGATTAACAGTACCACATTCATCTATTTTTTCTTGCCATATTCGAGTCAAAACAATCTGATCAATTATGCGAGAAGTATTGCATAGTATTATTCAGGAATAATACGTGAGACACGTTCCAAAAATGATTACAGTAATTACAAACAATAAAAGAACCATATGTTACAAATTGTTTTATAAATTCTGATGCTTCGTTTATTATTAAATACGTAATTAGAATATTAAATGTCGGGGATCAGTAGAAGATATTTTACTACTTCAATATTTAAAAGTGGAACCTCCATTATCCCAATGTTCTGTCATTCGAACTTTCTCCTATCTTAACAGTATATTTTCTTTTATGATTAGATGTATGTATTGTGAGTATTTCACTATCCGAAAATTAATCTCTTCACTATCACCGTATTAATTCGAATACTGGAGACACTACTGCAATTAAATGATACTTCAAGAATGCACTGTTTACTTCGAATAAATAGCTGACTGTTTGGATTAAAACAAGATATATTACTACGCCAACTACGTTTCTATTAAATTACTGCGAGACGAATTGGAGCGATCTTTTCGTGCGAGATGAACGAAACCACAGATCTAACTGTACCAAACTTTATATCAGACTTCTGAGGCTGAGCCATGTTCTGAATTGAAATTGAGCAGGAGGCTTGTTGCGTATCCGCGAAGAATTCTAGTTCGTTCATAAAGCAGCGCTTCTGGAATATGAGATGGCGTACAGAACCGTGTGCACTAATATCTCAGAATTATTTTAATGTACTCCACGGTTTCGATTCTTCCAGCAATGTGAAATCTCGTATGATAAACGTAAATTAATACAACCTTTGTATATAATACTTATTGTGATCCAGTAAATTCTAATAATAGTCCAATAGAGGTCTAGAGCAATTTAGATAAAACTATGCTATAGATAACTTTGCAGGATAAGTTAGGGGGAAATATCTCCGTAAAATTGAAGATACAGAACGTGTAAGGGGCCATTTCTGTAGGTCAGGATAAAGGTACTACTCCTACTTCGATCGGCCGAAAAGTTAAGCTATTTTTAAAGATTTGTTTCTCAGTAAATACAACACATAATGAAATAAATCTTTTGGTATTTATTAAGCTACTCTTGTATTATATAAAACAAATTTAAAAAAAATTTAAAAGAATATAAAATGGTCATATCTAAAAATATAGAATGGCCCGTTAAACATTGTTATTAAACATGTACGAAAATGTCTTTTTTACTACACGGACCTGAGCTTTTACCAGAAAAGGTAGCAGAAATTATTGAATAGCCAATGAAAATACTTTGATTAAAAAACCCTGAAATATATTTTTAATGTTAATAAAAACTTTGGTTGAACAAAGCGAACGAACTTTTGCACCCACCTAATAATTATACTTCCCCAACGCAATCGATCATATTAGCAGAAATTCGGGAAAGAACGTAAGCTTCGCGTTTCCCTATTCCACACATTACTTCGCCGATTCAGGTACGACCTGACGAAAAATCAACGGAAATCCAGAAAGATTAATGGCTCGATCCACAAAAATAGAGGTTTGCCCCTTTCCTCCGCTTCTCTATTTTTGTCTTTCGCGGCCGCGAAATTATAAAAGTTCGGTCATTAATTATTTTCGCGATACGCTCGATTTTATATCGGTAGGTCTCGCGTAGCGGTCGATACTTTTGGCAGCGACGCTCCACGCAGAGCCACCCCTTCATAATTCACATTTCGAGCGAGGGGAATTATTTAAGAAATTACTTTTTAGTCGGTGCGTCTTTGAGGCACTAAGAACGTTTCAGGTGCAGAATGGACCAGACGTGGCACCAGGTGGATGCTGGCATCCCCCTGTCAGACAGTGTCCTATTAATTTTCTCTTACTAATCTCCAATCTGTGTCTCCTTGCATCGCAAAGTATTGCAAGGGCGTTCGTGACCCAGCGACAGGCAATACCTCTTATAATGAATCGGTTTCTGCCTTAAAGGAACGCTTGTGTCATGGTAGTTTGATTAAAAATAAAAAGCTCTGGTGATTTTGGAGTTTGTGTTCGTTTAAGAGGGTAAACAGTGATAAGTAGGTATTTTTATTGCTTCTTCAATTTTCGAGTGGAGGGACTTGGAGTTTTAAGTTCGAAATCGTGAATTCTTTCTTGATGAGAAACTGTGTAGGTTTTGTCACACTTTGCGGACATTTTATTCTAATTTGAGAAAGATTCTTTGTGTAGAAGGTGGAGTGAATTTTTGTGAGGAATCTCAATATTCGTAAACTTTGTTCAATCTCCTGCGATTAAAATTATAGTCAAAGTTTCTTAGATTAAGCTTACAAGTTTGCTATGTTAGATTGTAAACGATTTTATGAAACGCAGCTAACCTTCACCTTCTACTTATGCCGAATCTGCAAGGTCGAGCGATGATTAATAGTTTGAAAAGTAATGCGTCTACTAGTGTGGGTGATCCCCAAAAAAATGTTTCTGGCTTTATTGTGTTTTGCTATTTTTGTCCGCCATCTTGTTAATTTTGAAGATAAATCATTAATTGTAGTCCAGGCGATATGGACTGTCATACTGATCAAGAATCCCTTTGGATTTTTGGTTGTGATAAGTCTAACAGCTGGAATCACCTGCACCAACGAGGCATTTCTTTTCAAACATATCATCAAGACCGCTATTAAACGCATTTTAGAAACATTAATTTCATTACTTCTATATTTTTTACTTACTGATAGAAATGTAGTTTAATAAATCGAAAGAAGTTTTATACTATTAGTATACTTTTTTCTTCGCAATAAATTCCCGAAAATCGCTTAATTTATCGGCGCACAAATCGGAACGATTCTTTAAATACCATTATAAAAAGCAACTCTTGCAAACTATTAGAAGTCATAAATATTAAAAAATATATATGCCCCTATATTTCGTTCCACTCCATTAAGGGTATTAGGCAGTCATTCCTGTCTAAAATGAAGCATTTCTGTTTCAATTAATTACAAAGAAACAAATTGAAACAGAGACTTGTTCTTTGGCATGAAACTTATTAACATCATAAGCTTTAAAAAACATGTTTGTGTAGTCAAAAATATGCATTATATATGACGCTACAGTTGGATCATTGAAGAGTCTTTATAAAAATGTTTCTTTTGTTTCGCAAGTGATAACTCACAAACGGAGCAAAATTGTAGTTAATGAAACTTTTATTCTTTTTGGAAATAAACTAAAACCTCATTGATGAGGTTTTATCCTCCCCAAAGCCCCAAAAGATAAGGTTTTGGTTTTTTTTCATAATGAATAAGAGTTTTCATTAACTTCAATTTAGGTCCGGTCTGAAACTGCACATTTTGTGAACATGCTCGAATTTCATTTGAATCGATCGGAACCTCTGTTTCTGAGTTACCACTGCAAAACAAAAGAAAAATTTTTAAAAACCCTCTATAATGATCCAACTGTAGCGTTACATATAATGCATATTTTTAACTAAATAAATATGCTTTTTGGAGCTTATGATGTTAATAATCTTCATGCCAAAGAACAACGCTCCGTTTCAATTTGTTTCTTTGTAATTAATTGAAACATCAATGCTTCATTTTCGGCAGCAACGACTGCCTAGTACCTAAATACCATTATAAAAGGTAACTCTTGCGAGCTACTAAAATTCATGAATAATAAAAAAAATGTGCTCCTATTTTTCATTCCACCCTATTAAACAGGTTTTTCTAATAAAATTTTCTAATTTTGCAGCCTTATCATATTAAATACCTTCTAAACAGTTAACTCTATGCATAAGCCACAGACACAGGTAAAAGGCAAGGTTACATTAAGCTCCCAAACCTGAAATCACTTCGCGAATCGATCCCATAATACCACCCCTCTAAGCGTCGCATCCTTCCCCACTTCTTCAGGTGTCCCCCACAATTAAAATCACCTTACGTTCAACAGCCTTACGTACAGCCACCGCTTCCAGAAGAATGCCATCGCCTGCCGTGTTCGAGGTTAATCCTAGAGCGCGCCGGCTCTCGCGAGCAGCGAGCAAAGGTAAAGCTTGCGAGGCGAGGGTTGGGAACGGGCGGTTGGAAGAAGTCGCGAGAATGGAGCCAGGGTCGAGGAAAGGATCGGATAAGATAGACTGGCGTCAAACAAGGAGGCGGAGGGGTGCCGGGCGGATCCAGTGTCATCCGTGGGGTTTGGTCCACGGCCACGGAGCTCCGCGCTATTGTTTTTCACCCTTAAACCGTGAAATTTTCGCTTTACAAACTCCGCGCGGCAGTTTATTGAATTATTCACTAGATAACAAGCCGCCGCGGCTCGTACCGCTAAGAGGGAGGACAATTACCAGGAAACAGCTCGAGATAACAACAACAACCGACATCCCAGGCCCGATGGTGTCGCAGGACTTTGTCGTCGGATATGGTATGCCGCGACTACTCGAACAACAAGCCTGCGTACCTACCTCTACCCGCCCATTTAACCGCGGCGGAGCCACCACCCCTCTCCCTACAACCCCTTTCCACTGACGTACACTGTTATCTTTATAGTCAGCCGTCTATATCGCGATCGGGAGCGACTGTTAATTAACGCGCTTCTTTCATTAAACTCGGGCCCACGGTACCCGTAGCCTCCTCCTGGCTCCTTCGCACTGATACAGGCCATTGTGCCCGGCGTGTTTGTACATTTCCCTCGACTGCCCTACCCCATGGGCATTGTAGAATTCGTTCTGACTCCGCGGGCAATCTTGGATCTTTTATCCCATCCACCCTCTTGGCCTCTGCAATTGTGCCTGTGACTTGATTTCAAGGATGAATGGGAAGCGCGAGGAGGGACCTTGACCGAAGTGCTGGGGTAACGTGCGCGTATGTGTGACATCACGGTGTCTCTGAATTGGAAGCTTTCGAGGTCATTTTTGGAATTAGAAAATTCGATTGCTGATATAATAACGGAGACCGGGGCTAGTTGATACATTATTGTGTTTTCAATTTTTTTCATTTTTATTTGAATTAATTACATAATAACAAATATGCCAAAATATACTCTCTCTTTAATATATAGTAAGCCAAAAATACATACAAAATGAATGAAAAAATGTTATTTGTACGAAGGCAGAATGTATCAATTTACCCCACTGCGGGGCTAGTTGATACGTTGTTCTGTTTTCAATTCTTTTCATTTTTTATTTGAAATAATTACTTAATAACAAATATTCCAAAATATACTTTGGTCCTTCCTCTTTAATACATAGTAAGCGAAAACTTGATACAATACATACAAAATGAATGAAGAAATGTTATTTGGACGATCAAGTTGGATATATCAAAACTATTTACTTTTTCTCTATATAAACGAAAACGGTTAAAAAGATTGTTAACGTCAAGATACACAGACGTACGCTGGATCATAGTAAAGAATTGAACAACAAACTTCACATATCTCGCTCAAATGGAGCTACACATATACGGTGTCGAGATAATTCGTCTGTATCAACCTGCCCCTGTATCAACTAGCCCCGGTGTCTCCTACTAATAGAATGTGTATGATATATGGTAGAGAAGCTTCCGGAGATGCATAGGGTAAATCCGGGAGACGCGGTCGGGCCGGAGAGTTGGTCGAGTCGCTATATTTCAGACCCTATACGTAAAAACGCGTTAAAGTGCAGACCAATTACTTCTCTAGAAGCCAAACAATTAAATGAATAGCGTCACTTCGGTTCCTTGTGTGTTTTTCTAGATTTTGCAGGCTATAAAAGTTAAACTGAGGTTACATTTAACCTCTTTTGTTAAACAACGGTGTACAGAATCGTATTTAAAATATACTTCTAAGTTTATTTTCGTTTAATGTTTGGGAATAATAAGATAGTAGAGATATTGAGGGACAATGCAGCCAATGTATTTAACCATATTAACTCTTCCTCTCAAAACTAACGAGAAGACCATCTCTAGCTGCAGAAAGGAGAGACGGTCGAGTTATGATTTTTTTATTATTTTTATTTATATTTTTATTTTTTATCATTATTTTATTATTATTGTTTATTTATTTTATTTATTTACTTTTGTATTCATTTGCCTTGCTAATCGACGGTAGGTAGTTCGCTTTATCTTTCATGTGTTATTTACTTGTTTAGCATAAACAAATTAAATATCAATGAATCTGTAGTTGTATTCACTCATAAATAATTTTGCTTTCTTCTTTGTTATTTTTCCATGAATAATTATGTGAGTGGTCTCTGCCAACGACGAAAACCATTTCTCCCGGCACCTCGGGCGAGGTGGTCAGATGTCATGACTTCAGTTTTCAACCCGATTTACAGTAAATTTTGTCTTAAAGCAAATATCGACCAGTTTTTCTGAATCGGCATAAAATTCTGAACATATTAGGTTTGTTCTGATAAAATAAGTAACATCTGTATTAGTTTTAATAGCCATTTTATATTAGGTCGACCGCGTCTCCCGGATTTACCCTATGCAAAATGTTCGTGCTTAATTTTTAAGTTTGTGTACAGAAAATTGACATATCAATGGCTTGGTGCACAAGTCAATACATACAATTATGTCCACTTTTGTGAAATTTGGGTTTTTATATGCAACGAATAAAAATCACATTTATATTCACTTCATAAAGTTTCAAAAGTAATATTTTTGTTCATTGTATGTCGCTGATTCCTGAATCTTATGTACCATTACACATTTAAGGGGGTAGTGGACTATTTCAGATTAAAAAAATGGATTTTTTATTGATTCTGAAAGTCTTATCCTTTATGAACATTTTAAACGAAACTTCATGAAGAAATTCAGATAATTGTAGAAGTTATAGCAGCGAACGTAATTGAGTGCACCGTCGAGTAACGGCCTCGCAGAGTAGTATTGGCATAGGGGACTTAACTTTGAAGCCGTTTTTCTCGAAACACCACTTTCAGACACGGTATGCATCATAACTCTTGAACCAATGAATATTTTCACTTGAAATTTTTACTGGACGTGTAGAATTCCTTCCTCTACAGAGTGAAATTCCCGCATCAACATTGGATGTTTCTAAAACATTTTATAACTGATTAAAGACGATTTTTTTCCGTAAAAATGTAGGGAAAAAATTGATTCCTGTGTAGCTTCCACAATTTTTGTTCAAATTCATCGGCAAATTTCCACTCTGTAGATTTGGTGTATAAAATGGTCCCCCAAAACATTTTGCTTTCAAATGATTGCCGTACAGGCTTCAACAATTAATAACTTCGACAATTTTATACATTCCGACGATTTTTTTTTGGTACTTACTCGCAAATGTACCCACAATATATTGTGAAAAGCACGATTATAACGATTATTTGGTGTCAAAGTAATTTAATCATCTAAAAACTACCCGTTTTTAAACCCGTTTTTCTCGAAAACACAAAAAGTGGACATATAATATTTATGCACTAGGAAATCAATATATTTGGGATATTTTCTTAGAAGTAAGAAAGAAAGTAGTACGAACTAAGGAGGATGTATCTACTCAGAATTAAGTCTAAAAGCAACAGACTTTCTTTATAGCAACAATCTTTAATTAATGTAATTTATTTACCCTTTTTTCTTTCGTGTCTCGTTAATAGTGTGCAATAGGGGCGCTTTATTATTATATCTTAATATTAGTATATCATCGTATCATTGCACGTACACAAGATTAAATAAACCAAGTTAATCTATTCTGAGCTGACTACTTTGTTCCTTAACTTCTGTTGGAAAATGTGTATTAGTTGTCTATCTGCGCGATCGTAATGTTTTTTGTTATGCACTTAGCATACAGCATTGTTCGAATAAACACTCACAATTAGACGAATTCACTTATTAAAATCGAAGCACATGAACTTATCGTGTCTAAAGGGATTGTAAGATATCTTACCAGTTCACTTTCTTCATGCCCAGTTTAAACTTCAGATGAAGTATATATTCCTGATTCGCTCACTGATTTCTCCACTTTTACTCGCGTGTCAGAGAAGTTTAATGAAAACAAAATTTATTTCATTGGCGCTACACTCGAATTTCGACTTTAGCCTCGATGTCGTGATCACGAGTCACAGACTTCGTAGGAGTTCTTTTCCCTTTCACTGCCGAAATAATACTGACTGTTCGAACTTGCGGTTTATTGCGTCCCCACCCTATCACTTAAGGAACGGCTAGTGGCGAGAATATATAAGGAGGCACATCTGTGTTTACAGGCTAACAGCAGCTCCCCAATTCTTTTTGCGAGCATTTCAGTTGGGTATCACACCCCCAAAGCAATTTTATAACTATTTTTTTCTTAACTATTCAAAGGAATAGTAACATTTTGACAAATCCTTAAATAGTGAATCAATTATTCTTTAAAGTAATAGTACGAATATTACATTATTTCGTTATATTAGGAAATATTGTTTGCTCTTTTTTCGTCTGAAAATGTGATAATGTAAATTCAGTTCCTATTAAGAGGAGGTTCCCCTTAAAATATAAGGAAAAATATAAGGAAAAAGTGATTTCAAACTTCAAATGACTTTATTTTCTCAAAAATATTATTTTTTGTCATTTTTACTGCTACCAATAAGTCTACCCACAAGGGTTATAAGTTTAGGTGCTACAGGTTCCACCGTTGACGCCTCGAATTTAACGACTCCCCAGTCCTGTCTGCAATGATCAATTTTAAAACAAAAAAATTATTTCTATAGTTTAAGACATGCTTAATACAACACAAAAAGTCTTATTAAATTATATGTAGTAGTTTTCCTTTAATTAATTCTTAAAGATCATCTATTTTTATGGGCTCTAGAAATCACTGAAGCCATAAACTCTTTCAAATATGTTATACAAATCAATCGTCTAGGCTTGTTTTAAGAAAAATAAATTAATCTCTTTGTAATTAGCAACATGTATCCAGTATATTTTTCTTTTTATTACTACACACCCTACATTTGTATGCGTGAAGTTATTGAAATGAAATTGAAACTTTCCACCAACCTATTACCTGGGATAAATAAGTTATAAGGAGTTATGAAATGACCAAATTGCAAATTGTTAAAGTCCCCTTCCTTGAGTTCATCACCTTAGACTGCTAATTTCTCAATTATCTTATAATAAACTTTATAATACCACGATATTATAAAGAACTATGTCACCGGAATTAAACGGATAAATTACATTAACAAGATTCCTGTGAGTTTCTAATCTACAAAGTGTATTAAATTGCAAATTAAGAGGCAACGCTAACAAATAATTGCCTTTTCTCTAAAGGCATGAATAATTTAAGTGATAGCAAGTACTAATGATGCACAGTACAATCCAAAGTATCGTAAAGTAAATCCCAAAGCTCCAGCGGTTTTGCAAAAGCTCCGTGTTCACTATCTTTCATTAATCTCGCAAATTTGATAAAATCTTAGAAGCCTTCAAAGCTAAAAGTCTAAAACTTTTTGAATTTCGAACATTTACTGCCTTACACTCAAAATCAAAAGCAGATTCTACACGGTCTAACCAATATCAATAAACAAAGTTAAGACGTCGAGAAGATTAAATATTTTCATAACTTTAAAAACTGCATTAACCTCGGGACAATTTAAAACTGTTTCAAAACTCGGTACCCTTATTGAAAAAAAAATTTGCCAGGTACTGAAGTCTCACCACTCCTAGCCAAGTACATATTCGCTCGTGCTCAATTTTCTTCTCATGAGCATGATCACGTTCGCCTCGCCAAGGTGGTTAGGTGCGCTTTATCCCCAACCCCGTATGCATTTTTAACCGTGTGGATAACCGGATTCCGCGTGTAAAAGGGAGAGCGGAAAGGAAGAAGAGTTTAGGGTCTGTCTACGAGCAGGTCCGTCGTCTCCATGGAACAACGTCCAGCCACGGAATACTTTGAGGTTTGATTAAGCCTTGTGCGGCCTGGCTGGACCCACCTGAGTGATGCTAATTAGTTTCTCCTCGCGAACAGGGAACGACGGTGGAAAAAGAGACGGAGCTAGGGCTCGTCGTGTCAGGAAATTTCCGAGCAACCGCACGCGTGTTGTTCTTATACGTCTGTTCTCACAGAATACGCGTCCAAAAGTAAGCTAAGCTGATTAAGTGATCCTTTTCGGTCGAACATGACGAGCTTCATTGGGGATCTCTTCACTACCTGGCAAAAATGTGTCCTAGGACATTTTCATGCTGTTCACTTCTGTGGCTCACGAATATGTAGTTTCTTGGATATATTCACTTGGTAGAGACAGCACTTGTTGGAAAAGTATTGCTGAAGGGGGTAAGGATGGACGATACAGTATCGATATGGTGTTAAATATCGATATTTTGTATGAATATTTATAATGTTAAATATCGATATTATGTGTCGATACTTAAGGTGTTAAATATCGATATTTTATATCGATACTTATGGTGATAAATATCGATATTTTGTATCGAAACTTACGGTGTTAAATATCGTTATTTTGTATCGATACTTATGGTGTTAAATATCGATATGAAATATTTATATTTGGAGGTCCGATATTTGTATGTATCGATACATAACCTAACAGTATCGAATTTCGATACTTAAATGATTATGCAATAAGTACTTACCATTTATTTACCAAATTTCAATTGATTAAAACAAACGAATATTTTAAGATTTAAATTACAAATTGCTTATGAATAAAAAGTTTATATCAAATTATAAGTAAATTTTTCGTTGTCTCAATTTTATAAAAAATGGAATTACACCATTTTGAAAATAAACGGCCCATATTGTAAAATAAAACTACTCGTATAATAAATACATATGTATAATAAAACAATCTAATTTTACTGAAACTTTAATTAATTAAACCTTGAGGGTGCTATTCTTTTTTATTTCATGTATCGATACTATGTGTATCGGTATTTTTATTCCGCTACTTTAATTATTTTAAGTGTATCGATAATGCATTGATTCTCTGCATCGATATTTTTAGTAGTATCGTCCATCCTTAGGAGGGTAGCAAATGTGTAAATTTAGTTGTCCAGAATAAAAATCCTTGGATACGATAGTTTCTGCTATGGAAATCACTATTGTTCTGTAGATAAGCTGGCGAATTTGGCGTGTGGAGCATTCACGTATAATTTGTGTGGGACAAATTGTTATTATAATTACCTTTTTGTGGAGAAAACATGAAACTTTTGTATGTAAGAAGATTTCGAGTGTGACATAAACTTGTGGAAGAAAATTATATTGAAATATGCCTCCATATTGACTTGCATATCTCTGATGATTATCGATTATAAAAAACAATAAAACCGAAATACTAAGCCACCTCAAAAAATGCATGCTTATTTACTATAGATTCTTAAAAATCAATTTCAAGCAACACATATTTCTTCTAAGAGTTCACAACATTTCAATACACAAAGTTCTAGTGGATTTCATTTCAAGACGAACAATGTAGACGCTTTCACTTTGAAATTACAGAGTAGCGAAACGAAGGAGACGCCAATCTCTCTCGAGGTGAAGTTCACTAACCGAACTTCTACTATTGTAACAAGTTTCTGTAATTCTTCGATTACCGTAACCGGTCTGTTTGTTAAACTTCGCGTAACTCCGCGGTAACAATGCTCATTGTTCCGGCCGCCTTATCGAAATCACATAAATCCTCATCCAGGCACAGGAAACACCTATGAAGCATTCGCGTCCTTTTTTTTCCACTGGCGTTGTTTTGCCTGACGGTGCGTGTTAATTTCCGCAAATCGCATTTTCGCAGACGTAAACTTGACATTCGCACGCATATATCATTACGAATTCTGGCCAGCGATGCGCTGCAATGTCACGGAGATGATGCATCGTTCTTCGCACGTGCGTTCATTCGAAAGTTTCATCAATTTCGGCCGACTAATATTTTACTGTCTTTACTCGAATTTATTCTTCATTCTCGTGCAAGAATACACTTCGTCTCTTTCGCGTGTGTTTTTTTAATTATCTTCGCAGGAACCGTCTTCTTTTTTTATCTAGAATAAGCTGTATCTTAATTGGATTTTGTGGGTTATTGTGTTAAGTTAAGGTACTTAATTATAATAGTATTTGAAGAAAAATATGAAATTGCTCCTTCGAAAGAGTATTCAAATTTGAAATTTTTAAACTATTTTACATATAGTTTATAAATTATATGTTATTTCATTTTTTTGTCGACTAAGTCTTATTTAAAAATGAACTGGTACAACGAGAATAATGTATTGACTTCCTAAACTTAATAAACTATTACTTTATGTGTATGTAATATAAACTTCTTCATAACGCCTAAGTAAAATTTTTATTAACATTTTGCGATAATGCTGATGTAGAACTTGATAATCAATTTTATTATTCTGTTATCATTATATGATACATAAAATTACGAGAATTACAGGCTAATATATCGAAAACCAAGATAAATATGAAATTTCTATTGTTGTGTTAATTAATTTCGAAAGGTGTACCACGTAATCAATCTATTAATATTCTAGGTGGAAACACGTAGGTCGTACCAAGTAGGGGAAAGGTGTCTAAAATGATCCCCTTAAGGCGTAGTTCATATAAAAAATATAAATGCACATTATTTAAATAAAAGTAAAGTAGTTTTTGTAAGTTAATTTATCTATCTTATTATTGGCTTAGATCAAATTTAGCTACCTGATCGATTACTATTTTCTATTCGCATTTTTGTGAAAGCATGCTAACGATCAAGGGATCCTTAAAATATACGAGGGATCATTAGAAAAATGACCCCTAGAATCATTTTATACCTACTGATAATGAATAAGATGAACGTTAAAAAGCACTGATTTATTTAAATCAAAACAGAAATTAAACTCAGTCACAAAATATGCGAACATAATAAATTAAAACAATTTTTTAAAAAATCAAATCTTTGATAATTTTTGGTACATAACCCCTTGAGTAGAATAATATTTAAAATCAACTAACAAACATAAGAAAATGAGATCAGTTTCACAGACTCCAATTTTTTCGCGCACCCCCTGGGATTCCTGAGATCATTTTACTCTAGTAGAGGGTCATATGACCCCAAATATCTAACTCACATTCAGTGGTTGAATATAACATCAAATTGTTACATTAAATTATTATTGAATTGTCATTAAATCCTCGAAAAAAACAGCTGTCACACTAAGCCGTTAATGGCAAAAGTTACACAACATTGAAAAGAACTTTACCTGAGATAAAAGGCAGTTATTTTGATTTTTTCTTTTTTACAACGCACACAACGCTGATATTTGTGTGGCACTTCGTGCGACCCTTGATGAAGTAAGGGCTGAACTTTTGTACATCGATATTACGAAATAGCACCACTAATAGCCACAGAAGAGCCAGCAATCATTTTACCCCGAGGGATCGTTTTAGACACCTTTCCCCTACACTTAGACAGATTTAAACAATAACACATGTTCCTAAATATTTATGATATTATAACCCATTTTCCTAGAGTTAAATAATTATACAATACAGGTTATAACTACAAAATGCAAAGAGTGGAAACAGGGATTGTTTATAATAAATGTCCACCACAAACATCTAAATTTTAAATACTTGAGACGCACGGACGACTTGTACTACTGGCGTGTGTCTGGCCGCACACCCGACACTTCTACTTGCTCCGTTTACGTGACATTTAAAGCGGAAAAAGTCCGAAGAGGAAACTGTTTCCCATCTTTGCCCACAATTTGCATACCTGTATAATTATTTTGCTCGCCTCTATATGGGTTTCAAACTCAGATCTACAAAACTTAGAAATAATTAATTTAATCACATGGTAATTAATCACATGTCCCTCTTCCAGGCCAATTATGTATAAAAACACAAAACTTTCATCCCTCCCTTAAATAAAAAAATACGTCACTCAGATTCATAATTTTGCACGCTGTTAAAAATTAATCAAAATTCATGCTCCTTTTAGGGCGTTCTAACATTTCCAATTTGAAGTGGTATCGTTAGAATAATCATGCGTGGATCAACTATTTAATTTGAAGGTATTTTCCATGCAAAAGGTCTCCCTCAGTCTCACTAGGCGAGATACACCCCCGAAATGGAAACTTTCGCATACGTTCCATTATAGCAGGAACCACGTCAGTAGAAAGCGGTTGACGTTAGATGTCCCGGATAATCGTGGTGTTCCGGTTGCAGAAACTGTTGCTGCTACAGCAGCCTCGTCGTAACAGTAGTGTGCAGATGTCATCGATGCACTTCGTGTTCCGAGCAAATGGAATTAATGTCAGGGATAGCGGGAACCTCCCATTCGATCCAACCATTTGCATTCGCCAATTATAATTCTACATACGGTGCCTCGACAGAGGCTATAAGAAGTAACCGTTCCGCTTGAAATCGCGAGCAAGCCAATCTCGGTTTTCATTACTATGAATTTCCATTTTGGAACGAATGCTATTGAATAATTCGTCGATTGCATAAAAAGGAACAGAAACATCTGCTTGATATATTTAAATATAGAAAAAGGGGAAATATCTTTAAGAAGCTATATTTTTTTAATTTCATATACATAGATATATGATCTTTCTGAAATTTTCTGTTTTTAACTATCCATATTCGATTTTTTCTTGCTACTACTCATGTTGGAAATTTAAATGTTGTGTCCTCCAGAAATAAGCAGAAAATTTGATATTGTGTACAGAAACAAAATTTTGGGTAATATTAGTCGCAATATTATATAGATATACAGATATTTGAGAATCAAATGTGTTGAATTATGGTATGCAAGATATCCAGTAAGAAACAAATTTTGAGAGTTCATCCCTGTTAATAATTCAGTAACCCAAAAAGGAATCTATGTTGCCTTCTAATATTATAGTTAGGATGCAATCACTATGATCTTAAATCCTATACTGGAGCAGACTAACGAGGAAAACTCGCCAATTTAAGGAAATACTATCCTGAACACAAAGAGCACCTACCCAGTCCAATGAACGAAAATATCATGATCATAACTGTCGTGGGGATATATTAGTCATATCCGCAATTAGAAATCAGAATCGAGGTATATGGCGTCTAATGAAATAAGTTCTTAATGGAGCACGAATTCAGCCAGCCACGAAGAAGATTTCTCCAACTGTAATTGCGTGAGTCCTTGAGAAGAACTCCTTCAAAACTGAATAGATTTAAAGCAAATTAGAAAACGTTATCAACGCGCCACTTTCCACAATGGAAATACTTCTCTTTAAACGATCCCTTTGTCTAAGTTTTCCTTCCTGGTAATGTGTCCGTACATAATGGTGACAAATTGTTCATCAGAGCGTTAAAGTTTCCCCAAATTCCTCGCAGTGAATCCTTTTTTTCAACTGTGATGATTTTACTTTGTTTATTGTAGACGTTATGTAGCTTCCACTATTCTGTGATTCCTTGCACTGTCCAACACACAAACAGAAGAGGAAGGAATATCCAACCGTTGTCTAACAAAGGACTCTTTCCTCCTTGAAATATATCGTTGACCACAAAAATATAAATGATAGGTATTTCTTTAATTTTGACCAATCTCAATTTTAAGGGGTGAAACAGCCTCCCCAAATTTGAAAATTGGCGTATGGCAAATATTGAACAAATTATGTGTATTTTAGAAGAAATACATATTATAAAATGGTATTTATGTTAACAATTGCAAAATTGGGAAGAGTGGAGGAGTAGAGATATCTGAAAACATAAAAGGGATACACGTGGTACAGCTTTCCATTTCCTGTAAACTAGGGCTGGGACTATTTGTCGAATTTTTCGGTATTCGAATATTCGAATACGTCAGTTGCCCAATTATTTGGTGAATATAATTCGAATATCCAAGTATCCAAATACTATTCGAATATTTAAGTATACTATTCGAATAGTATGGTGTGAATTATAAATCAACTTCTTTAGGTTCATTTTTTTACAAGCTTTTATTTAGTTTCAGTTGTGAGTTCGTTACTTTGTCCGGGTGAAATCTTGTAAGTTAATTTTGACTCTCTTCAACATATCCGATCGACTTGAAACTTTCTACACATACATAGTTCCGATGACAATACAATATTTTCTCTAAAAAATTCGAACAGTATTCGAATACTTAAATATTCGAATACTCAAATATTCGAAGTTTATTTGCAGCATTCGAATACTTGTAAAATATTCGAGTATTAAATTATTCGAATAGTCCCAGCCCTATCGTAAACGATATGAGAGAGTTAAACAATACCTACATGGTATTAACTAATTATAGTTGTTCCATTATGCAAGTTTTATTTACAAAATTATTAATTATACAAGCTTTTATATAACATTATATAATTTTATTTAACGATTTTCGAACTTTGAGGGCCTGTTTCACCCCTCAAAATTGAGATTGGGCAGAAATAAAAAGATACGTTCCTCTCAGATTTTCGTGCTTAACAACATATTTCAAGAAGAAAAACATTACAGTGTCCCCTGAAATTCAAGCATGATATTAGAACTGGAAGAAGGAGTCCCTCGTGACAGGGTATCGAAATTCTATTCCCTAATTCCACTTTGTTTCCCGCCCATAGAGTATCGAATATCCTGCTACATAGACCACAGAATTACAATCATCCTATTCAATACCATCACTACTATCCAGACCAACATTCAACTCAACAGAGACTCGAACAGCTCAGAATACGGCCCCAAAAAAATCACACCTCCGAACGGCACACACCCCACCCCCTCATAGCCCGTTAATTACGCGACCAGATTTACCCCCGCCAAGAAATTCGGCCGCCAAACATCGGATCACGCGCGCGGTTCACACGTGTGTACAGCCCGCGCGACCGCCACACACCGCGGCGCATAAACGCGCCCCACGATCACGCGTATCGGTAAATCCACACGTGTTTAACCTTTCATCCACGCACACGAGCCCTCCCACACCCACCTGTCCGCGAGCGCACACACCCGCGCCATTTACATTCACGTCCGCCCGAGTGCTCTAATTCGGTCTGACCGTGCAAAGGCCGTGCACACCATCGGCAAAGTTCTCGGCCACCCCTGTCCCCCTCGCCCTCCTTCCCATCTCACTTTTTACCATCGACCCCGCCCGCTTGGTCACCCACCCCTCCAACGCCACCCCCTTTCCTCCACCGCCTCCATCTGTTTCTCTTCTTCCGGTGGCGCTGGGTGGCCACGGTCGGTGTTCATCTCGCGCGTTCGCTGCACTTTGTCCTTGGAACCGGAACCTACCCCCGTGGGCGTGGACGACCCCCAACCCCCCTGCACCTCACGGGATATTGTAACGTCCAGAGGAGCGTGTTTGGACGGTTAGAGACTCCGGACGAATCCTTTCGACTTGTAGGGCCGAGCGCGGGGATTCTGTGATTAAAGAAAATTACGGGGTTGCGAATAATTACAGGAGAGGGGCCTGGCGCGGAAGCACGGCCCAGGGAGGCCGGGAACCGGGTCACAGGGCATCGCGCCGAGTGGTGAAAGGGGGCAGAGACGTACAGCGGTGACCGTTCGCGTAGGGACACCGCAAAATTCTAGCCCTGGCGGCCAGCGAGTCCTCGGCTGTCAGGCGAAGGAGAAACCCGAGCTCGTTGGCTAACGGTGTTTGGAAAACTTCGGGCGACGCCGTGCCTCGGATAATACTCTGTTGCGTCGCCTAAGGACGCTGGGCTGCTGGCAGGGGCTAGGGACGAATGGGTGGTGGTCGCTAACTCGGGTCCTTGGGGGATGTTGGGGTCGGAGAGAGAGGTGGGAGTGAATTGGTCGTTGCAATGCTGTAATGGGTGTTCACTGTTCTCGCGGAACGCGTCTGAAAGAAGGGTGGACCGATTACGCGGGGCTCTCGAACATAGCCAACTGCGTTGGGAGATTCGTGAGATTCCTTATGCGCTTAATTACATGCGCCTTATTTTTACGCGTCGGGAAGAATTCAGGTGTAATTTGTGGGGTAGATCCTTGTTTAGGTTGCAAAGGTTCATGCAAAATGTATATAAAAATTTAATAGAGTAGGGATTTTCTGTAATGATTAGCGCGATATTTGCAGAAACATTGTTCACTGCTTATACCTTAGTTACGGTAGATGTTCCATACACCCATTATTATTATTATTAGGTTTAGGAAAAGTCAAGATCAAGGGGTTATGCCTATTCAGGCGGCCGAAAAGAGGCGAATGATTGTGACTTTTTTTTCAAAGGCCGAAATATATATTTTTACAGAACCTTTTGCACTTAAAAGAGCAAAAAATTTTGCAAAAATCACGCGAAAAAATCAGGATTTCAACTTTAAATAGCTGCCGTTTTGTTTTAAATTAATATTTCGGAAATTCCTTCCGTTAATCAGAGGATACATTAATATACTAACAAAATCTTTTCTGTTTCTTGATTTTGGATAATCTGGTTCCAAATGGTAGTGCTTACCGCAAAACCAAATTCTTAAAAGGCTTCTTGGATGTCGGTTGTTACTTCACTATAAACGTAAATATTTTTCTACGAAAAAATTACCAAATGTTCTTGAAATGTTGCTCTTTTAAGTGAAAAAAGTTCTGTAAAAATATATGCTTTCGCTTTTTCAAAAAAATTCACAAACATTCCCTTCTTTTCGGCAGCATGACTAGGTAGGGTAAATCCGGAAGACGCGGTCGGGCCGGAGAGTTGGTCGAGTAGCTATATTTCAGACTCTATACGTAATAACGCGTTAAAGTGCAGACCAATTACTTCTCTAGAAACCAAACAATTGAATGAATAGCGTCACTTCGGTTCCTTCTGTATTTTTCTAGATTTACAGACTATAAAAGTAAACTGAGGTTACATTTAACCTCTTTTGTCAAACAACGGTGTACAAAATCGTATTTAAAATATAGTTCTATGTTTATTTCCGTTTAATGTTTGGGAATAATAACATAGTAGAGATATTGAGGGACAATGCAGCCAAAATATTTAGCGATATTAACTCTTCCTCTCAAAACTAACGAGAAGACCATCTCCCACTGCAGAAAGGAGAGATGGTCGAGTTATGATTTTTTTTTATTATTTTTACTTATATTTTTATTTTTTATCATTATTTTATTATTATTATTGTTTATTTATTTTATTTATTCACTTTTGTATTCATTTGCTTTGCTAATCGCCGGTAGGTAGTTCGCTTTATCTTTCATGTGTTCTTTACTTGTTTAGCGTAAACAAATTAAATATCAATGAATCTGTAGTTGTATTCACTCATAAATAATTTTGCTTTCTTCTTTGTTATTTTTCCATGAATAATTATGTGAGTGGTCTTTGCCAACGACGAAAACCATTTCTCCCGGCACCTCGGGAGAAGTGGTCAGATGTCACGACTTCAATTTTCAACCCGATTTACAGTAAATATTGTCTTATAGCAAATATTGTCCACTTTTTCTGAATCAGCATAAAATTTTGAACATATTAGGTTTGTTCTGATAAAATAAGTAATATCTGTATTAGATTTAATAGCAATTTTATATTAGGTCGACCGCGACTCCCGGACTTACCCTATGTAACTTTAGCTTGATGAACTCCCGTCTTAACCCTAGAACGGGTACTGAGATAGTGCGGTACCCCAGAACTTTATGCACAGCTTCATCTTGAAATTTTAAACTGTGTGTGCTGCAAAAAAAGGGATTACCCGTAAATAAATAAGTAAATAAATAAATACACGTTTGCAACGAACATTGTTTAGACCAGTGCACAGTGGTTCGAGCATACTACATGCTAGCTGGACAAAATTATTTTTTCGCGGGTTTGGGTTTATAGGGGATTCAAATTGTTAGAAAGCAAATCTGATTCGTATCACAGTTTATTATTTCCCTAAAAATATCAATAAAATAAAAATATGACTAATTCAATGAAAGAAAAAGAACAAAACGACAGTATTGTACTTTGACTATAATTATCAGTTATAACATTATGTCTATTCCTGTAATTTCTGAGTTTTTAAATTTAAAACCTGGTTTTTGAAATCAGCTTTCTCTGCATCACTATTAAAACAGTGTTTTACTATATGTTCCACGGCGTTCCACGCAGTAAGGGTTGAATGTACGGAAAGTAGAGACTTTCTAGTTTTTTTTTAATCAAATCGATCTGCAAAAATTTGCAAAACTATGTTCTGTGAATTGTTTTCGAGTGCGACACTCGCCAGGAGAGATAGCACAGTTGTTATATTTTAGACTGTATACGCAAATGCCCCAAAAAAGCTCAGCTCACTAACCCCAGAAATAATTGAGTTGTTGACAAATAATTCCACTGAAACTGCTCTGCAAAGAGAAGTTGCCAGCACCATTCCGCTTGATCAAGATGACATATCATCACATTCTACTGACTGTTCTTCGGATGATTCAAGTAGTGAATAAGATTAGCGTGTATGGTAATTAACAAGAAATTAATAGTTATAAGGCACACTTATAGTTATAGTTAAACAATAATACTGTCGTTTTGGTTTCTTTTCCTTTATCGAATTAGTTATATTTTTATTCTATTAATATTTTTAGGGACATAATAAACTGTGATATGAATCAGGTTTGTTTTCTAACAATTTGAACCCCATATAAACCCAATACCGCGAAAAAATAATTTTGTCCAGCTAGCATGTACTATACTCGAACCACTGTGTAGTGGTCAAATGAAACTGTTAACTTTTATAAATAAAAGTTATTTATCGAACTTTTAACTATGAAATCATTTTGTTCTCTGTTTTAAGTTAACTTTGTACATTAACACTTTAACCCTGTTGCGAGAGTTCAGATTTAACAGTTATTTTATGTTCGATTAATAAAAGTTCTGGAGGATCATATACCTACTTTGAACAAATATTTAACGGTGAAATATAAAAGTCAGAAATATGCTTTCAATTAGTAGTATTTAAGTAATTGGTAGTGGGGTAAATATAGAAGAGAAAGCACATTGTGATTTTTATAGAATTATTTTCACCGAACAGTTTGAGGATTCAACTTCAGATCTATATACCCCCATAACATTTTCAGGAAATTTGTTTGTTACGACTTTAACATTTTCACAGCAGAATAACTGTTCCTGTTTAACTAGAACTTTCTTCTACTTTGCTCTACAACTCGAGAAAGTAAAGGTTTCTTATTTACACAAAAATGTGTGGAATAAAAGTTTCAGTTAATGCACTGCATTTTATAAGTTTTCTCGGGACAAAAAAAGAATAGTCATAAAATTACAGTCATTTCATAATCAATTGGCAATTTTAACAATGCCAAGCATGTAAAAATTAGTTTCTATAACATTGTATCACAATTTAAATTATGTTCTTTTTCATGGGAGTCGTATTTAGAGAAAAATATGTATGACGTGGCTAACAACCCCGTGTATGCATTTATGAGTGCAAAGCTAACGTATGCATTCTAAGGTAAATACTTTCTTAGTATTAAGAAAGTCCTATTACTTTTTTAGTATTAAGAAAGTAATAGAAAATCTTAGTAATAGAAAATTGAGTGCTCTTTCACACTTCATACATTAGAATGTATTGGGGGTGGACAAGTTATGTAACTCACCCTAAATAACTGGAGAATTTTCTCCCCGTACTCGTTTCCTATTAATTATAATAATGACATATGGTAAATGCTTCGCAAAAAGGTTTCTTCATTCCTAACAACAACATCACCATTAGTGCTCAAAGCATTTAAAATATTAGTGGTAGGTACATCAAGTAACTTCAATAATTACTACATTTTTTATCAAACAAAAAGCTTCGTATTTCAACAAATGCTTACAAAAAATTTAATTTACTGCCGAAAATGATATTTTAAAATAATTATTTATAATTAAATATGAAAGCCGGCAAAAATCATTTTTGCCTAGAGTGGTGGAAGAGCTGGATCCGGCCCCGTATGAGGTGCTCGTATTTCATGGCTTCTCATTATAACATAATACATAACATAACACCATATAGAAATAATATTGAATGTAGCTAAAAATAGAAAATAAAGATTCTGTTATTGCATTATTCTGCAATTATAGAGGACACCATCTATCTCTGAAGTTGGTCAAATATTCATTTTTCGATGGTTCCATTGTTTTCTATAAATTCGAAGAAAACCTTTATGCTTAGGAAAGCACAGAAGAAAATTCTATTGGAATGGAATATGTTAAGATAGATCGAAGGGCCACGCATCGTTTGTAAAATAGAGTTCTGTAGGAAGCGCATGAGGCGAGGAATTTTTTTATTTACTTGTATAACGAATCGAGATGACGAATCCTATTGTTTCTTGATTTACTGAAACGTTATTCGAGGGTATCCCGTCAGTGGAGGCACAGGGAAAATATGAAACGCGTATTTTCAAATAGAGGAATGAACTTCCATTTCCAATTAAGCATTAAAAACTTCCAGACCGTCCCAAGTTATAATCCCACGTTTTTTACTGTAAGCAGCTTTTCAATATTTTCTATCGAAGCTACGTTGTTATTTTTAAATTATAAAAACGCAAAAATGAATCAGGGTTGGTTAATTGAAACTGTGCGGAGGGATGTCTTGTTCAGTCTGCGCTGTGAATTGAATGTTATGAATGTTGTAATAATGTAAAAACATTCAATTGTTGGGAAATCGGTTAGTATGTATATGTATCAACGAGAATGATATTTCGACGAGGCTGTTAATATTTAATCAGTTCGAAATTCTATTAATGGAGTATCGCGTACACTGGAATATACATGTAGAAGTAATAGGGGGCAATATTAAAAAATTCTACAAGTTCTTCGCTTAGATTTAATCGAGATATTGCCAGATTCCTATCACAGTCCATACAAGAGAATATTTACTTCGATCCACCTGTATATTCGAGTACTTTAAATATCGATCGCCAAAGAAGACAAAACATTGCCTCTTTTAAAACTGAAATGCATCGCTAAAGATGAAATTAAGAAAGCAGTGAAATCGATCTTTTTTATTATTCTATTTTTATTCAAGTTTGCTCCACTAGAAATATTTATCTAACATTAGTATTGGGAAAATATTATTGCACAGCTTTACATGAAATATGCATGGCTCGATGTCCTGACCAAAATAAAATCTGTACCAATCACTTTATTAATTTCTGGTAGTGCTGATGAATATTAATATTTTTATTTTATTATTTATTTAGACCGGACGAAACCTTCGTATATTCAACTAAAATATTTCAAGACCAAAAATGTTTAAGAAGTAGTACTTTCATTCCGCCCTTAAATAAAAAAGTTACTTTAGAGTAACTCTTAATTGGACACCCTGTATACAAATGAATCAACATTCATGTTTCTCGTGGGTCTATCGATGTAATAATCATACAACAACTATTAATTTGAAGATACAGTGGCGGACGAAAGAAAGTTTACACCAAGTCGCACAACTTATTTAGAATTGATCCAAACTTGATTTTTTTTTTAGAAGCTAGAAGGATTAGTTTGCTAAGTGTAATGAAAATTCAAAAATTCCGTTTGTACATTTAAGTAAGTTGTATACATGCTGAAAATTTCATGAAAAGCGTTTAACGTTGCTCTGAGCTACAAACGCTTAAAGATCGCAGAATAAGGTCGAAAATCGCGAAATTCCCGAAATCAACAGGATTTTTGAATTTTCATTACAAGCTTAGAAAAAAAAGTTGAAAAAATTGCAATATTTTCAAAACGGCGAAACACGTTACTTAGCAAACTAATCCTTCTAGCTTCTCAAAAAATACTCAAGTAGTTTGGATCAATTCTAAAAAAGTTGCGATTTTAAAGGATGTAAACTTTCTTTCGTCCGCCACTCTAGTTGGCATGCAAATGATTTTCCAATTAAATTTCGTAGATACTAAAAACGATCCTTTTATAGCAACACTTTCCACGCAGTTTAATTAATTTTAGGGCATAACCAGGACCAATTAATCAGAAGATACTCAAATTTCCACTAACCACCCGAATATCGAATGATTCTATTTATCCCATCAAATGAATTATATTCCCTCCATCTTCCAAGCTGCGATGAATATGTTATGTTTGATATTTCACAAATAAACAGAGCTATAAACACCCCAATAATTTGAATCATCTCGCCGGAAATTTTAGCCATCATCCTGTCTAAAGTATAAAAACCAAAGAACTTTATTATAACGGGGGGGATTGTGAATGTTATAACGGGGGACGAATTTATAAAGTAGCTCACGGAACGTGTGCACGTGAAATTTTCCATGGCGGCTCATTATCGTCTCGTTCTTTAATCACTGTCTGGTTAATCTGCATTTTTAAGGTTCGCGTTGTTCAGAGAGCCGGGCATTATGGAATTACCCTAGCCGTGGCACGTATCACGAAATTATCCTGGTAAATCGAGCAGTGACAGTAATTATGTCACCGTCAGGCCGCGTCTATCTCAATTATCTGGTTACATTTCCAAATTTTCGTCCGGTTTAATGGCGCTGCTTAAATTTCTCTCGGAAATGCGCATTGAACGGCAGCTCTTCTCTGTCGTACCTCCGAGCAAATCGATGCTGGTCTTGCCAATTAATTCGCGTCCCGATCTGGTACAGTTTCAGCGAAACGAATTCAAATTATGGCGGAGATACTTGGAAATCTCCACTCGTATAAACGTGAATTTTTGCAAACCACGCATTTCCATTAATCGTGCTGGATCATACTAAAATGGTCCTTTATGGTGCACAGTATTTATTAAAAGAATCCACGTTTCGGGGGACATTACTTGTTCAACATGTTTTTCTATAATGCATTCATGAATATTTATAAAGTCCGGGTTTCTATGTTTTGTGAATTAAAGGGTTCCATGCGAAATGTTTCTGCTGTCAAAAGAGCAAAGGAAAATTGCTTTTAAATTTGGTTTGTAAGGGAGAAAATGGGTTTTGTGTAAATATGGGAGTAAAATATGATGAAAAGAGAAAACAGAATTGTGATCGAGGAATGTCTCTTTTATTTATTGCAGCATTTGCAAGTTTGGATATGGAATTTCTGTTTAACAAAGGTTTTGGATTTTAATAATTTTACATACTATACATACATTGGAAAATAATAAAAATTGCAATAAAATCAATCTATGCATAAGATACGTTCCATCACAGTGCTTCTTGCGTTTTGTTGTAGATATTTAAGCAATTAACCTTTATTTAAGGGCACATACCTTTCCATTTCTTTTGCTCTGTAGTAATTAAGCTCAGAACTTCGCTTGGGCCAACTTCCACCAAAGTTTTCGATCATTATGTCAATAAAATATTCAATCAGCAGATGTTTTAATTTAAATATAAAATAATAAATGATGTTTGTATCACAACTCAGAAGACAGAGAATATGAATATCAATGAGCAGAAACCTTCAGTGAAATAATCATTTTACTATATTTACTTTTCTTTGTTTCATGATTAGAATTTGATACTATTACAAAACACCCATTGAACAATTTATTTGCCCATATTTTGTCTTTTCTTCTGGCACACTGTATGGAGAAAATTATACAAGCTCCAGTAAACTATAGTATCTTTAAAATCGCATAACACTGCTTTTCAATACTTTTCCTAAATATTTATTTCGTGTAAATTTTTATTCCGTTGCTTCATATTTAATCCCTGAATTCTTCTACTGTGAGCACAGCACACGTGGCATTCGTTCGCTGTGAAATACGGTTTCTTATTTCACCGACACTCGCATAAAGATTGAAATCCGATAATGTGATTATGAAATAAGCATGGCTCCTTTCACGAAGTGTACGAGGTACAAAACCCAGCCTCCGAAATGTGAGATTTTTTAGAATCTTCTACTTTATTTACGCGTTGGAGAGATGTTAATCCTTTTTACAGAATTATAACACCACCTTAGAATTGAAACCTTTGTTAAAGATCCCATGATCTTAAAATATTTCAAAGCTATTCATTTTTTACTTTCACTGCCTCGGTAATTGAATTTCATTTCAGTAATGCATAAAACAGACCAGCTTAAGTGAAAATTTCTGGCAACTAAATAGAAGTATTCTGTTATTCAATAATTGAAGTTCATTAATGCTCCAAGTACTCCAATGTGCAGTTCAATAATTGTAGCTCTTACTTGACACATGCTGGCAGGCTGAACTCCGAGCTGCTTCGAAATATCGCTAAATTCGTGCTTGTTTAACCGATTACTGATATCAGTAATATGTCTCGCAGGTCACGTCAAAATAAAACGACACGTTATCCTATATCGCGAACACCCCTTCTCCTCCTAAAAAGATGGGTACTTACAAAGATATAGGTATAGAGAGAGGAGCACGGATAAAATATTAGTAACCAAGTGAAGCTAGTATAAAATTACCTATTCTGAAAAATGATTACCACTACAATAATATTTCATTAAAAATAAGTTATGGAATATAGAAATAAGAGCATACTGCTTGAAAAGATCATATTAATAAAAAAAATAGTAGTGAAAAGGATAGAAATGTTGTAGTGTAAGATTCAATAAATACGATATTAATTCCACACAGAGTATATTTAATCTCTCCTTAACCATCAGAAGATGAGATTCCAATTAAACTTAGTCTAGGTTACAATGGATGATTTGAATTTCGGAAATTCAAATGTAGACGTTCTGGAGGTCATTTCCTATGAGACACTTCTGTAGCTTGCAATTTGTATTTCAGATATGTTTGCTTGGCAATGGTAGTTTTAAAAAGGTGGAAAAAATTGTCTTGTGTGAAAAGTCCCTTACTCTCTCTTCTTTCGAATACTATGTCTCAATTAAGGACCATGCTTGTTTCTTGACCAATACAGACCTGTATTGAAATTATTAAGGGGAACCCTAATCGACTTTGATGAAACGATATATTTCTTCAAGCTGCCGCCATTTTATCAATTTTGCAGTTTTTCCTGTGAATCGAGGTTCATTACCTGCGCAATTTTCTAAAGAACAACAATCTTAAAATTGGCTTATTTTGCACGCCGCACAGAAACGGAGCGTCTGACAATTGTATAAGTAATTCTTTGAATTAATATTTTTTTTGCTGACCAATGGTTTTTTCTTCTGTTCATAAGTACAAAAAATACCCCCACAATTTTAAATGGTTTCTATACTCAGTTTCATATGAATTTGTGCTCGCCGATTGGGGTGTCCCATTAATAAAAATTACGAATATATTACATTCCTTGGGTACTCTAAGACATAAAACCATTCCTTCAAATTTTGCTATTTACAGCGGAAAAAATGAAACATCAACCACATCCTTTATCCCACCACGAAATCATTACAGAATTGCCAATGGTCTATTCCTCAAAACTCCACCTCGAATTGCTTCCGAAACACTCAAAATCTTCAATTATAACAATTCTTTTATATCCACTATAGTTTTCAAGACAAACCTTTACACATTAAGGGGTAATGCCACTGTAGAGCCCGAAAAGGCAGTCTGATTTTGCGATTTTTTATGCAAGTATAGTGAATGGAATACAAAATCTGTTTGCAAGTCTTTATTGTACATACAGTGAAGTATGATGACAATTTTTTTTTAATTTTTTAATCCAAACGTAGCTTTTCCCGAAAAACATTGTTCCTCGACCAGAAAGATTTCCCCCTCAATTTTTGACCTAGAACAAAAAACCAAAATTTTTTTAATTCCATATAAGATGATCTCGGGAAGTACACGAGGAAATTAAAAAATACTATTTTTTGTAAGAATGGTAAGTCATTGAACAAAACGTTTCATTTTGAGGTAAAAAGTAACGTGAAAAAATATTGAAACGTTTTGTTCAATCACCATTCTTACAAAAGACATATTTTGTAATTTCCTCGTATACTTCCCGAGATAATCTTATATAGAAATGAAAAATGTTTGGTTTTTTGTTCTAGGTAAAAAATTAAAGGAGAAATCTTTTCGGCCACGGAACAGTGTTTTTCAGAAGAAGCTTCTTCCGTTTAGTTGTGGCGCCACCATTTTGTATTAACAAAATAAAAAAATTTATCATCATACTTCAAGGTATGCACAATAAAAGTATGCAAACAGGTTTTGTATTCCATTCACTATACTCGCATAAAAAATTCTCAAAATCGTGCTGCTTTCCGGGCTCTACAGTGGCATCACCCCTTAGCCTTTCCGGGGTGTTTTCACCCTGAAGAACCGAAAACGAGCACAAATGAAAAATTTCCTGATACTTCAGCAAGCCTGCACAGTTTAAAAAACAAATCTGAGTGTTCGGGTAATATCCCTCGTAAGCCATCGATATTCTCACAGAAGACAACCCCCAAATTCTAAAATCTCGTAATACCAAAATCAAGAACCTCCATTTCACTTCCACCTTCCCCACCATAGATCACTCCCCTCTTCCAGCAGAAAATAGCCCCGCACAGCGTCACGGTTCACCGAAAATTGCCACCAAAGCGTACAAACAATACCTAAAGCACTGTGCCATTATTGCAGGATATTGATATCATTCTAGGGCCGATTACCCGCGAGCATCGACCGCGTGCGAGCGTCTCCGCTTACCAAAAATGCTATCGATTCGGTCTAGTTATCGGCTGGTAACCAAATCAGGCAACGTTAGGGACGTATCGCGGACGATACGGAATGGCGGAGCCGGTGATTCGCTTGCGCGAACACCGCTCTCAATGGAGATATTCCCGGCAGAGCCGGAACTTCGCGAGTGGCCCCCCTTAAACCGTGGAATCGGACTACTTTGTCCATAATTTAGTTAAGAGCGTCATGCGTGTGACGTGCACGGTATAGAATAGATCGGAACAACCGAAGCGCGAATAGAACTGGCGTGCAGCCAACCCCCCTGGTCCAGGATTCGTGTAAGTGACTTATTATCCGCCGTTTATATGTGCGCCCTCTATTAGAATACGGTATATAGGCATGGCCCTGCGGAGGCACACGCCTAATTCTTCTTCGTAATGGCGCCTATCATTAAAGGTTGCGTGTAATTACGCTCATTCGTGACTGTATACGACCGACTGTGCCCCGTCCCTCACGTTCGCTGCCCTCTGTGTCAGCCCGTGTGTCCGCGTGTCTCGTTTCGCCGTTATGTCAATGTCCGTCTCGCGGCGATCAACCGGGGAATGGACTGATCTCTCCACAGCTTTGCAATGACAGCTTTTAATGGTGCAACCTGGAGCAGGTGCATTTTTGAAGGCAGCAGTTTCTTTGGGCTATGAAATGGGCTATTGGTGACATAATTCAGGGAGGAAGGAGGTATTCGGGGTTTAGGGATTGGAGAAGTTGATCGATGCTTGCATGCGTTCGCAGAGGGACGTTTTAATGCTGGTGCTTGGAACGGGTGCGTTATTGAAGGCACGAGTTTCTTTGGCCGATGAAATGGACGTAATACTGGAAGGAAGGAATTGAGAACCTTGCAGTAAGAAAGGTGCAGCTCTATTTTTTAAAGCTTTTCAGTTTTGACGTATAGGTAATATGGGAATGTAAAAAAATTCTACATCGTTTGATACACGTTTGATGCAAATCCGACAACAAATGAACGCCTATTACTGTTTGGCGCAATGCGAATGCGCAAAGTTTGAAAATTTGCCAAACTCAGAAGTAGGAACTTATCAACTCAATAATTACTACTTTTTGTGTGAAAATATATACAGTGGCGGACGAAAGAAAGTTTACAACTTTTAAAATCGTATAACTTTTTTAAAATTGGTCCAAACGACATGATTTTTTTTAGAAGCTAGAAGGATTAGTTTGCTAAATGACGTGTTTCGTCGTTTTGAAAAAAAATGCAATTGGTCGGAATAGCAAATAAATAGTAAAGGTCCTTTTTTAAACTCTTTTTTCTGCCTTTGTAATAAAAATTCAAAAATCTCGTTTTACATTTAAATAAGTTGTATGCATACTGAACATTTCATGAAATTCCCGAAATCAGCAATTTTCGACCTTATTCTGCGATCTTCAAGCGTTTATAGCTCAGGGCAACGTTAACCGCTTTTGATGAAATTTTACGCATGTATACAACTTTCATCAATCTACAACCGGGTTTTTTGAATTTTCATTACAGGCTCACAAAAAAAGGTTTAAAACACGACCTTTACTATTTTTTTTCTTTTGGTATTCCGACCAATTGCATTTTTATCAAAACGACGAAATACGTCACTTGGCAAACTAATCCTTCTAGCTTCTCAAAAAAACTCATGTCGTTTGGACCAATTCTAAAAAAGTTAGGCGATTTTAAATGTTGTAGACTTTCTTTCGTCCGCCACTATATTTTTCTCTTAGTATTCTCATTTCAATGTTGAGTCAGAGCAATAATTTTATCAACAGTTTTTTCTAATTTACTTGAAGCTGGCAAAGATGGAGCTGCACCCCTCTTGTTGCAAGGTCCTCAATTCTCAATTAATTGCACGTTCATTAAAAAAACATTTGAAAAATGAAACCTACAGGGGTCTCCCTACCTTGACGATCCGAAAAGCATGCGATACTTGAGATTTTTTTTAAGAGAAACTCTCAAAAATATATTAATTAAAAAGTTTATGCCTATATTTGTACATATTTAGACAACATTTAAAAAAATCAATTAAAGAAACACTACCTAAAACTTTAAACGCGTTTTTCTCAAAACGATGTTTTTCGAATTGGTTATCATGATATCTCGAATACCCGATTTACTTCAAACTTGGTATATATCTTCAGTAGATGCCCCATTCTCGTTGTTACTAAAACTAAGTCGGTTTTTACAAAAATAGACTTTTGCGACTTAAAAAGACAACGAATTTTTTGCAGAAATCGAAATTTCCTGGTTTAGACGCTGCCATTTTTTTTACTTTTCAGTATTTCTCATTTAATCTAGTTCAGGCGATAGCCACACTCGTACATATTACACAAATTTTTAAATTTCCTATTTTTGTAAGGCGCTCTATTTGAAGCAGTATATCTCCCGACATAACCACTACTTTAGCATACAATTTTTTTTTCAATATTCACTTAAGAGTGACAAATGAAGCCACAAAACTGGAAGTAAATATATTTAATGATTTTGTTTTAAAAAATTCCCAAAGTTCGCATCATTTCTCGTCCGCTAAAGTAGGGAGACCCCTTCAATCAAAAAATATAATTTTACACTTTCATCTTATTCTTTCCTGAAGACCCACCCATTCCGTACCACCAATAACGAATCATCATCTACATCGATCCTTTCATCAATCGTTACAGCCATGCGTAAAATTCCATCGCTCGGAAGGGCGACGTTGGAAATTTTTGCTCAAGGAAATCGCGTCGTATAGCCGTCACGTTTAATTCACGCGGGATACATACCTGTCGCGTCTGCGTCATATTCCAGCACGCGACAGCGAGTCGGGCGGTGTTTTGCGTTCATAAAGCATCATGTAGCCGAGAAATCTCGTTGGAACGTAGCCGTGGAACCGATGTTTATTCGTGCCGATGCGAACAGCGCAAGGGAACAGGAAGAAAATGGCAGAAATTCAACGAGTCCCGAGCTTTAATCCTTGTGTATAACGACCAGGTGGCTAAGGGTGAAGGAAGACCCCGGAAAGAAAGTCCAGCCGGCGAGAAGAAAAGGAAGGGACTCGATTCACCAACGAATCTCCAGTAAGCATGTAGCAAGCTGCCCAATCTAGGTACACAGTACAAGGGAAAACTCCAAGTTCAGAGGAAGTCCCTGGAACTTTTTGCTGGCAACCGAGGAAAAGCCTTGGTGCCGTCACACCTTATAGGGGAGAGTTGCCAATATCGTACTGGTCACCTAAGTCGTACCTCATCAATTTCTCAGTAATTAATGAATGTAAACGATATCTGATAATAAAAATACCAAGTAAATGCGAAATAAAAAATAGAAACAAAACCTTTTGAGCTTACACCCTATTCTGTGCGTGCTGTAAACATTTAAAAAATCAGGTATGATTGATGTAACTTTTTACCAGTTTTTTTAGCTGATAATAATCAAACAATGCAATTTTGTCCTGTATTTTTTATTTTTCTAAAAGCGGGTTTAATGTAGAATATTTTACATTCATTTTAAGTACATATTACATTGATTATAAAGTTTAAATTGATATTTATAAATAAATTTATCATGTTTCCTACATCGCACCACTACAATCGTACCAGTAGGATTTGACAACTCGTATGTAATATACGTTATGTACATATATCATGTACATAGGTATTGTGGCCTGTGTGTGCTCCATATATATTTGTATATGTAACTATATAATAATCATTACTTTATGTCGAATATTTTCTTCTTTATTTTTTATTGATACTATTTTTTCGTGGAGCTACGATTTTGGAAATCGAGGGGTACGATTTAGGAGACCGGTTGCCTAAATCGTACCTTTTACGGTAAGTGACAAAAAGATTAATAACAAATTAATTTGTTCTGAACCAAAGGTTAAGCATATAATAGTAGGTGCCTAAAAGATCAAGCTGCAATATGCAATAGTCATTTGCGTTCAAATTAGTACCAAATATGAAATATAACGCAAAATGTCTTAAGTGGTACGATATAGACAACCCTCTCCTACAGTGTCAGCTTGGTACTGTGATTTCTTTTGGCTTTATCCTGGCCGAGAAAAGACGTGTCCTATTCGGTTATTAAATCTGCCTTCGTCTGTTTAGGCGCATGTAGGGAAAGGGGGTATCGTAAAAAACCGATAATCGAAAAATGCTAGACATTTGACATTTTTAATTTTTGCTTAGCTTCTACATCATGCCCCCTTCCCCTACTTTTCGAACATAGTTTACCACTAGTTACGTGCGAAGTTTATAATTGGGGCATATTAACGCAATCGATAGCAAAATTGACCTCGGCTCCCTTAATATTTGCACACTAAATTGCTAGTATCTGTGATAGTTAATTTAAATTCTTGTATGTTCCCTTAATTTAAAATCTATATGAAATTTTCTATTCTTTTGAAAGTATTATTAAATTTTTCAATCTTCTAAAATTTGTGAAAAAATTATATTTTTCTGAAATCGTTATGGAATCTTCTATTTCCCCACAACATCTTCTGTTCCTCTGAAATTTTTGCAAGAGATTTTGCTCTTCTGGAATCTCTACATATTAAAGTGAAATTCAGATCACTTTAACTCCACTACATGAATTGTTGCCTACTACGAAGCTCGTCCAACCAGCAAAATTTAAGAAACCCTTCCATCACTTGCAATTCCCACAAATCCAAAGCACCCATTATCGAGCAATTATCACCAATGCGAGGCACGCTGCCGTATCCACTGAATATTACATCGGCGTGCACAGCCCAATGGCGAGAGCATCCATGTGATTATCGATATCGGAATTCTTTATCCGGCGAAAGTAGCTTTGCATCCGGTTCCGTCGAGACGAGACGACCTTATTTATCGTCTCACTCCTCTGCTGTGCGTCGCACATTCAAAGCATCGGTGTGTCAAAGCTGGGCGTGTTTCAGGAAATCGAATTCCCAATGTCAAATATTCAAACGTCAAGTATAATAAAAATTTGTCGTCAATGTACTCGCGCGACAGTATTACTTATTAGCGAAATTTCAGGAGAACTTGAAACTATTTCGTCACAGCAAACAACGCTTTGATTATTGTTTCGAATCAATGCATAGAGGCTAGGCAATTGTTATTTGTATATTTAATGACATTAAATAGGAGCAAATACAAAGTCGTTCAACGAAATTTTATTATACGACGAGATAAAGTTAAATACGTTTTCCATATTATGGATCAATACGTAGTTCTGGTATTTTCGATGTAACTGGGGAGAATGTAGTTCAACCATGGCGCCAGAGGAAGATGCAGTAGCGTGCTAAAGTCTCTGCAGGGTCGATGTTTTAACTATGACGACTGATGAATTTTGGGTGGTATGGAATGGAAGTGTGGTATGAAAAAATGGTTAAGAAATAGTGTGTTCGTTTAGTATTTGGTTGCGGGTATACTTCTGATGTTTCATGTTTGTAACGAGAAACTTGAATTATTATTGTAAAATATCGTGGCGAATGTTTTACAAGTCAATATTATGAACGATGCTGTGTATAAATGGTGCAGGGTATCATTTTTTGCTATATATTCCAGGAAAGATACCATCTTACTAACTACGTCAGCGAGATTGTGATGCAAAATACAGATCGAAATTGATTCAAGCATTGGCATGATTGAAGAATTTAAAAAAGTAGATTGATCATTATTATAAACTACCTTATATTTCTTTTGAAATTTCTAACACGTGATAGAGTACCTATTGAGTGTGTAGACAGTCGTACTTAAATGGAAATTTGTTAGTTATTTAAGAGAAAAACAACGCAAGTTTTTAAGGGGTCTCCCTAGTCACCCTAGTGTAACGGTCTGAAGAGGCGGTATTTGGGATTTTTCTAAGAGAACACCTGTTTATTTAATTAAAAAGTAACAGTACCTAAAACTCTAAACTGAAGAATTGGTTAACATGATATCTCAAAAACCAATCACCCGATTTACTTAAAAGTTTATACATATATTCAATAAATGTCCCATTCTGGTTGTTTCTAAAACCAAGATCTAGATTAAATGAGAAATACTGAATGGTAAAAAAAATGCCAGAGCCTAAACCAGGAAATTTCGATTACTGCAAAAAATTCGCTGTTTTTTCAAGTCGCAAAAGTCTAATTTTGCAAAAACCGACTTAGTTTTAGAAACAACGAGAATCAGACATCTACTGAATATATGTACAAAGTTTGAAGTAAATCGGGTGATTGATTTTTGAGATGTCATGCTAACCAATACGAAAAACATCGTTTTAAGTACTGTTACTTTTTAATTAAATATTTTTTAAAATGTTGGCTAAATATGTAAAAATATAGGCATAAAGTTTTTAATTAATATAATTTGCAGGTTTCTCGTAAAAAATGCCAAATATTGCCTTCTTTTCAGACCGTCACACTAGGAGACTCCTTAAGGGGATATTCTGGTCTGACGAGGCATTTTCGTCGCATTATTTCGGAATTGTTTTACAAAAATCCCTAAAGTTTTATTATTATTTAGTTTACTGCTACATGCTTACTGATATTTGAACTATCTTTACAAATTTTGTCAATAGAAAAAAATGAAAATCAAACGCAGTTGACTGCTTTAAATTAATGGTGAAAAGAAACATGGGGTCACGGTGACCATGCTTGGGCTCGTTCTAGTGGTCAGAAACAAAAAATGTAAAGATTCTTTATTTATATGTCTTTAGCTATAGTTCCTACCAGAATTATAAAAAAAATATTGAAAATTAAGCAAATAGCGGTGGTTTGAAAATTAAGTTTCTTTTTTCGCACATTTTTTCAACATTAAAGGTCTATGAAAGTTTAAAAACAAAATATTTGATCATAATTCTGGTAGGGACGATAGCCACATGTGTGCTGATAATATATGCAAAACTTGGACTGAGTTGGTCCAGCCGATCTTGAAATATCACGGTCACCGATTCGAAAAACATGGTTTCGAGAAAATCGCGTTTAAAGTTTACTCAACGTTCGAAGCCAAACTAAGTTGTGACCTAGGAGAATAATGGTCTCTTTGTAACCAACTGGTCGATTTTTGTTTTCTAAAAGGCACAAAAATGCACCTCTCCCTCCCCTCTCCTCCAGAAAGAACAGTCCGCCGAAACTTTGCCGAAGTACACTTGCAGGAACAAAAATATTATGCGTCATCCGTCCCGCTCAGTGAGCGTACCGTATAGATACCTACCTATTCTGCACCCTGTAGTTCTGCAAATATTACGAATTGGAAAAAACCCTTTTGCACACGTATTACCCATATAATGTAACAGTAGAAAATGCAAAGAAAAAAATTTTTTCACCCGTCAGACCAGAATACCCCCTTAAGTGATTTAAGTCAAGGAATAATGAAACTGATGCTTTAATCTTCTACCGTTAGTATTGCAAATAGTGTGACCACAAACTATTGATATCTCAAAGTTGGATAAGTACACTGTGTGTCACTTGAATTTAGTATTACTTTATCTGCGATACTGTATGCAAATAAAATAGCAACTGAAAGCCATGCACATGGCAATGTGCACCAGGATCTCCTCGCGTGAAGCCTTCCTGCGACTGGCAATTAATATTTACATATATTCCCACTTTCAAAAAGCAGCATTATCTCTACCAAGTAAACATATCAAGCCACAGACGTATCTCAGTTTGAAATGACTCTCACGTATTTCCTCCTCAACTGGCTTCAATTCCACATTACTTAAAGTTTGTCTTCACATTTCTCTTACAAAACAAAGGTAAAGATGCAACTGTTTACAGACTCCTGTACACCACAGCATACTTCCCCTCATAAAGAATTCATAAGAAAATTTGAGAAAAAGAGAAGAAGATGATGACGTTAAAGTGACAAAGCCATTGCTCCGCATTAACATATTTAATGAAACGGGTGGTTACGACCATGAAATTTCGTAGGATCCCCAATCCACGAGGAATAGGGGACCCAGTGTTCGACTATTTGTCTCCCAAATACCCGCCCGCGATCTTCGCCCACATTTATCCCAAGGAATATCGCAGTGGAGGTGAAGTATCGGCCGTCACATTTCCCGTATTGAACATCAATCGAGCAAAGGAATCGCAGAAGTTCCGGTACGTTCTTCCGAAGTCGAGCTGAACATTCACCCGCCACCCCCGCCCAGCCCCTGAAACACGGAATCTCCGCGGTGATATTTAATAGAGAAATCATTTGGATCGTAGTTGCTGGAATATTTGCCCCATTTCCAGTGCGTGACGAGTTCAGCTCATTTGCGCCCTAACCCTACTTCAGTCGGTCGGAAGATCGAATTGGTTCTTGGGTATTCTCAGCGCGAGAGAGATAAACGTAGTTTGCGTGGAAATTGGGAGTATGTGTCTAATTTTCTTTCGATTGGATTCTTCTTCCGTGGATTGCACGGTTGATGGACAATGCTGAGGTGAAGTATTTGTAAATTGTATTTGCAATTTGCATTCGGAATATCTTGGGCTATCTTTAAATGTTTGGACGGTTTTACACGTGATACTATGTAGTATAAGAAGTTGCGAAAGTAATTTGATGGTATACCTACGTAAAGGTGGATTTGAATTTAATAATGTTATTTCAAATTATTTGGTTCTTTATCTAAGAATAGTTTATTTTAAAGCTGGTAGCTTGCTGTTAATGGAGTTACAATCTTTATTTGGGAGGTACCAATATCCAGTGGCGGATTTAAGGAAAACGGCCCAGGCGGCACAGTTGTGCTAATTGAATTACGCTGTAATTTAATTACATTGTATTTCAATTACATAGTAATTCAATTACATTATATTTCAATTACAACGTAATTACAACGTAATTCAATGACATAATTCAAGCTTTTCAATTAATTCAGTTTCTAATTACTACGTGTAATTAATCATGTGTGTAATTGAAATACAATGTAATTAAATTACAGCTCAGAACTGTGAAAAAGTGAAATAAATTTATATATATTTATCTTTCATGTCTATACGACGCGACGTATCTCGTTTCCCGTTCATACCTGACTCAATCTTACGTTTCTCACCTCTTATTACCTCTCAATTTGGTTACCTCTTAATTCGTAATTCTAATTCAATTGCATTGGACTTTGCAATTGTACATCAATTGTAATTACAAATTGCGATGTAATTTAAATGAATGCGAGAGCTGAATTACGAATTACAATGTAATTGAATGCGATGTAATTGAATTATTTTGTAATTATTATAATTCATGGAGTAATTCAATTGTAATCCTGCAACAGCTCTGCCAGGCGGCAAACATTCCGAGGGGCCCAAATTTTGAGGAAAAAAGAAGAGGCAGTTTACTAAAAACGAGCTAAGTGTAGGGGTGCAGATGAAAAAATTATAGTGTTTGGATAAAATCATATTTTTTTTCAAAATGGGACCGTGGGTAGGGGCCTTTTTCAGTGTCCTTTTGTATTTATTTATTTAATGTCGCATATATAAGAGAATATTATATTAACTTCTTATACTGAGTGGAGATTTTATACTTAAGTCAACATAAATACTAATGTCTATTTGACTATACTTACTAGTTGTCTACTATTATTTTATACTGCAGGAATACTATGATACTGTATTTTAATGTCGATAAAATTTTTCGTAATTTTGTAGGTTGTTTCCTATTTTTTGTCAAATTTGTCCGACTATGTTGATTTCTTTTAGGTGAGTTATTATTGCTCCCTATATATTTATTATCACTAAAACATTCTTCAATCACACAAATATTGTTTTCGGTATGAAAGTGAATTTCTACATTTAATATCTGTTATAGTTTATAATATGCTGTATTGATATTTTAGTACTAGGTTTGGGCGAAATTTAATAACAATGCAATTTGTCTTCGCTGAAATCTTACCCCTTACAGCATTCTTCTTATCCTCCAGTTGAAAATTCTGTGCTTTTTCTGTGCTTCTATTCTTTATTTTTATTTATTTGTACTGTCTCTTTTATTGAATATTGTATGTGCTCTAGTGAAACGATATTAGTATTATTATCACATCATATTGAATATTAGTATTATAGCAACGGAATCACGCCCGCGCAGAATACTGTGTAACATTTAAATTCTGCCGTACTGGTTTTACAGTAACTATTGGAAAGTGAAAACACGATAGCGTGTATCCACATTAGCGTGACCTAAATTATATTCAATTTCTATCAAACTTACTTGCAGTAACGAATCAAAATAAACTTTTTTATGCAAAATAGACAAGGCTATTGCTATTATTAAATCCTTCAACTTTTTCTCTGACATATCTTCGTACATATTATCAAACTAATAATTAATATTAAGTCGGTGGACACGAAATAGCCCTTTTCGCGTTGAGACGTTTGAATAAAAATATTTTTTGCCCCTTAACTACATCATCTATTTTATTTTTTTTTGAGTTTCTGTGACATCTCTCGAGTCACCCCACCTGTCTCCGCCATAAACAAAGGAAGTTTTACACTATCTTCGATCGGCATTTTTCATATGCACCAAGCCAATAAAATGCCTGATAGCCAAAGCACCAATAATAATACAGCTGGCTTAGAAATGCCACAAAACTTTGAATTTTTACAATAAAACGTACGATACCTGGAAGAAACGAGGCTCCCGGTGTTGTGAAGGATGATCGAAAGCGTCCACTGAAATCCAGTCGTAAATCGACGGCACACATTCGATCGCAGCCATTTCGAGAGCGCACCCTGCTCAATAATGCATAAAAAGGAATCAGAGACGCGCGATTTCTATCGTATCGCGAGGGGCGTTGGGATCCAGCAACAAGTTCGGCGAAACATTGCAAAAACGCCAGACAAGGGGGTTGGGGGAGGCGGGGGTTCGGGCGCGGAGTAACTAAATATAAACTTCCGGTACATAAATATTGAGTAAGCATACTCTTCACCACCTGGCTTCGGCTCTGTGTACTTCTTTATATCCCGAAACTTTCTCCACCGTAGACATGAGTTTTGCATAAAGGCAAAGGAAGTTTCTTTATTTAAACATCGCCGACGTTCGTGGATTAAAATTTTTGCTGAAACGCACTGCACCCTCTCTAGATTTCTCTTTCTCTCTCTTCGCTCTGCCCGCGTTTTTCCTGCTTTTTTAATACCGAGATAATGTCAGGGAAAATCGATAGGGGACTCGAAAAGGGAGAAAGGCAGGATGGTTGAATACTGCAGAGGAATTAAGTGTAGTCTGATCCTTTCTGCGTTTGTTTATCAAGTGAACATTTTTTAAGCAAATAAGTAATGGGGATATGTAATACTCGAGTTTGATTTTAATTGAAGATAACGGGTGCCATACGTAGGACGCATTTAATACTCGGTAGACAACGTAACTTGATCATTTTAATTATTTCTGTTACTAAGGGACAAATTCAAATTATTATTCTTTTAAATACCTTAAGGGTAATGTATGAACACTATTATAAAACTATGTTTGCAACGCGATTAATTCCACGTGCTGCAAAAATTGTTTGGATATGAAGCAAGAAATTAAGAGATATCTCTAATTAATTAGTTGCTTATTTTAATAACTTATTTTACTTGTTTTATTAAAAATTGTTCATTCAGTGGCACGTGCTCATTTACTGTTACATCCACCCTAGTACAATTTTGCGTACAACACTTTCTTTTACAGTGAAATGTTATTAATATTACGACAAATCTACGTACTATAATCATAATCTTCATGTTTCAAATAGTTGAAGAAAATATTCTAAATTCCAATTTACAGCCATTTTATTACATAAATGTATTTATTTGTAACTTTCAAAAAAATGGAAATAACATAGTCAGTAACGAAGACACGCATCCTAATTTACATTACTTCAAAAGGTGCCATTGATGACTAACTGGAAAAATCAAAAAAGGGGGCGAGAGTAAAGAAAGGGGTACAAATAAAAGTGGCTAATAATGGAATGCATCCAGCTAACTTGCATTTGTGCCGGTGATTATGAAAGTGGTATAATACTGTTGCGTTTAGACGTGTTAAAAAATAGTTTTCCAATAAAATCATTGTAAAATTCTATGAGTAACTTGTACGAAAATGTATTTTTTAAGACTTGGGATGTCTCCCAAATTCCAGAAGATGCTCAAACGTAGTTTTTCGATCTTCACTCCTTAATAAATTCAAACACTTTTACGAACAAACGTAATTTTTATTTACAAATACTTTGCCACTAACAAATTTACCATTTTTGGTAATGTATTCTTTGCCATTATTTCTCCTAATTTTTCTCATGTTTTCAGCATAATTAAGAATATTTCGCGTTTTCTTCCTTTTTTTCTTTTCTTGCCCCACATCGAAGATTAATATGTAAATATTATTTCCTTTCTAACAGAGAATAAATGATTTATACCTATACAGAACTATCGAAACGAATTATGAAAGTGACACTATCATGTAGTAATTGCTTTCTTGACAGCTATTTTGCAATAATTCTTTCATAATATTGAAGTATAAATCAATATAACAAAAAATAAGAGAAATCTCAAATTTCGATTTTTTTTGACTTACACTAATTTCGTAATTACCGGCACATTTAAGGGTCGCGTGCACAGTCTCTTGAAAGCGAAGCGCGGTAAATCCACTCTTGAATCGAAGAATCTCACTCAAGCCTCCGCATAAATGACAAATTTTCAGGGGACGAGAAAAATGTGGACGAATTCGTGGTTGGGACGCAGTCGACGTCGACGTAAGTTCGCCTTCTTTTTACCAAATTACGTTATTTTATGCCTGGATTCGCCCCGTCAGCCCCCTGCTACCGATTACAATATCAAGCACTTACGGTTACAGAGTTAACTCGCCTGGCGAGCGCATAATTACTAACTGGAGTGGAGAATCTCGCGTAATTTTCGGCTGGCGAAAATTTCATGGGAAATACGTACTCGCCATCCGTGTAAGACATTTTAACGAAGCGCGAGCTGTCGTCGTTCCTCACGACTGTCTCAGGATTTACAGGACGATTCTCCTTTGCCCCATCGACTCTTGTCCCCTGGAGGATGCGAGGATTTCTTTGCAACACGTCTAAAGGCTGCATCTGACAAGAATTTTATGCAACTTAACACAGCGACCCCGCTTAAATAAATCTGACAGCCAGGAAATTCGTCGCGGATGACAGCGTTCCAGTTCATGGGCAAGTCTTGTATCTTAGAATGTGCTATTTTGGAAATAATATTGGGGGTTCACAGACATCATGTTTTCAAGTTGTTTTACTCAGAGCATAATGTATTTGAGAAATTTATATAGATTTTTGATGATGTTTTGAGAAGTTATTCGATTTTGAGAATAGAAGGATGTGTATTTCTTACAAAAATGAATATTAAAGAAATAATTTTGATTCAAACATCATGCTTAGGTTCGACAAAATAGTAACATGTGACTGGAAAAATTCTTAAATTGTGAAAAACTGTTTTTAGTTCAATATTCTATAGGTCCTTTTTTTAATGCTCTTTCATACAGTTTATGGTATTACCAGGGGAAACCGGTGCTAGTTAATACGTTATTCTGTTTTCAATTTTTTTCATTTTTATTTGAATTAATTACTTAATAACAATTATGCCAACATATACTTTGGTCCTTCCTCTTTAATATATAATAAGCGAAAACTTGAGAAAATACATACAAAATAAATGAAAAAATGTTATTTGGACGATCAATTTGGATGTACCAAAACTATTTACTTTTTCTCTATATACAATAAATGGAAACAGTTAAAAAACGATCGTTAATGTCAAGATACACAGACGTCCGCTGGATCGCAGTAAAGAATTGAACAACAAACATGACATATCTCGCTCAAATGGAGCTACATAATATATACGGTGTCGAGATAATTCGTCTGTATTAACCTGCCCCTGTATCAACTAGCCTCGGTCTCCGCTATATACTACAAGCTTGCAATTTCTCGACGTATCAAAATTTTTTCCCGCTCACAATCAGTGTATCTATGGCAGAGTTGACCAACTGGCGACTCACGAGCCACAGGGGGGCCCTTCGACTTGCTGCCACGCTGAACGGCCCCCTCGATACCTACCAGACTCTGACGATCACAGTCGAAAAGAGAAGGAAAGAAGCAAGAATCGACTGCGATCGTCTGAGTCTGGTCGGTATGGAGGGGGGCCGTTCAGTGTGGCAGCAAGGCGGAGGGGCCCCCGGCGGCTCGTGAGTCGCCAGTTAGTCAACCCTGAATGGTATTCCAAAATTCTTGCATTTCTACATTCTGCAGGTCATTCTGAAAGAACTATTTTTTTATTGAAACTGAATGAATTCGTTCGACATGTTTTAATTCGTATTCTAATCTAACCAAGGTTGTATTTCTTTTGAAAAATCCAAACAGATGATTTTCCCCTGAAGTAATATACCTTTAAGTAAATTTTGAGAAATACTTGAATATTACAATAGACGAATAAATCACAGCTAAATTTCAATAATTTGCAAGATAAGATTTCATTAAACAATGAACCTTCAAACTTATTCTTCCAAAAAACGAACTTTCCATACAAAAAAATATTTGCTGCCATTTCTCGAGCCCCCTAAAAACCCCACTCACGCTACATTCTTTCCACCCCATCCTGCACATACCTACACGCCTATTTCTCCCTTAACTAAAATTACGCACATTTGAATCAGTTATTTCGCAATATTCCTTCCACCTTTATCAGAAGCAGCAGCATCTCATTCACGCGACTGATTCGATCGCGCGAGGTGATATACACCCTTTACATACTGCAGGAGCTATCGAAACTTGTCATCGATAACCCGACGTGCCACGAAATTATTGTTCGCCCAAGTAGTCAATGTTACATTCCGTTAGACCGCGTTTGACTGACGATGAGGCCCCGACTGAATATCAATGTAGCGACGGGGGTTGCTTTATCACTGTCACGTATTAAAGCCGTGACGGTGAAAAAATACGAGGGGGAAAGATCGTCGACTTTATTCGCCCGCATTCTGGTGTCCAAGTACATCTCGTCGGCCGGCACGAACTACGAATTCCATTAGACTGGTCGGATGATCGAGAATATTCGCATAGTTTTGCACAGGAACTCCGATAGGCGAATAACGTGGTTAAGGCGAGCAGAGAGGAGTAGTAGCTATCCGCAACATGTCTCTGCTTTCAAGCAACAAGATCGTTCTCAACTTTTCCCCCTCGTCACTTGCTATTATAATTGCCCTCTGTTCACGATCATTGGGTACAAACTATGTAGCTTCTGAATCACTATTTATCTCCCAGTCACTAAACTACTCCTTCATTTCTTTCCACACATCTTACTTCCACCTCTTTATACTGTTACGTCGCAAGTGGATTACATAACGCAGAATTGCGGTTAAATGGAATTTTATCTTTTATTGTTGGTAGGATTTTAATTTTAAATTTTATTGTTCACAAGTTTTGCACTGTTTTCTTGTATAGGGATTTATATTTGCAGTTGTTTCTGACAAACGTAGGTAGAACAGTTGGTCCTCTTGTTAATTATTGCATATTATATAGTTTGAGTTGATTCTTGGGATTCTTGCGAAGACTGGAGTAGATTGAATAAAGTAATTCTTGTAGATGTACAGTGCATCCTGCGAGCTACCTTGGAACTAAGGGAAGTGGGGATTTTCTCGCGAAACAGACTTAAGTAACTTGGTGATGTAATATTGATATTTATTGACATGAAGAATGTTACATTGTCACTGAAAGTATTAACTATGAATCCGGAGAAAATTTAGTGACTTTTATTGGATGGTCAAAATATCACGACACACATTTCTCATGAAAAAATTGGATTTTTTTTCATTTTCCTTTGAAGTGGGTGAAGGGAGAAACATTCTTTTTTTCCTTACGGTAAAATTTGACTTAAATTGTAGCGCTTAAACTAATGAAAAGATAGCAGGAAACCATATAATTCTTTGATGTTTAAATTAAAGAAAAGCTAGTTCATTTTAAATTGCTAGTTCCTCTAAAACATACAGAATTTGTTGTGATTGTCATGTTTGAATTTTCTCACGTTAAGGGGTTATTCTACTTTGATCGGCGGAAAAATGAAGCTATATTTAAAGATTTTTTCTCAATAAATACAATATACAATGAAATAAATCTTTTTCGAATTTATTAAACTACTCTTATATTACACAAAAAATTAAAAACATCGTTTTTAATTTGTTTCATATGTTTTTTTATAGCATCAATGTGATACCTACAAAAAAGGTATGTTCAAAGCGTAGGTGATGCCCCGGCTCAGGTTTATCCGAAACAAAAAATTTGAAAAGATTCTTAATGTGTATGAGTGTCGTTATCGTCCGCAGCTCAATTAACAATTTTTGCCGAAAAATAACCAGGATGTTACATAGGAAACATTCGAGAAAACACACTTTTGGGAATTTTTTCTTTCAAACTGGTGCCATTTTGTTATTCCTCAACAAAATTTGTTAATTGAACTACAGACGATAGCCACACTCATACAGATTAAGAATCTTTTAGAATTTTTAATATAAAATAAGGCTGAGCCCGGAAACACCTACGTCACGAACATACCTCTTTTTTGTACGTATCACATTGGCGCTATAAAAAACATATAAAACAAATTAAAAACAAATTGTGTAATATAAAAGTAGCTTAATAAATCCCCCCCCCCCCAAAAGATTTATTTCATTATAAGTAGTATTTATTGAGAAAAAAATCTTTAAATATAGCGTCAAAGTAGAATGACCCCTTAACGCTGTATTGGTATAAGGGATAAATCCAGAATTTGTTATCAGTTAATAATTTCGTACATTTCTTTTTTAACGTCTAACACCCATAGCTCAGCTAACAATTTTTGTTGAAAAATAACAGAATGCACCGGTTTGAAAAAAAGTTTGACAAAACACCCTTTTTCTCGGTTATTTTTCGACAAAAATTGTTAATTGAGGCCCGAGTGATAGTAACCCTCATACAGATTAAGAATCTTTTCGAATTTTTTGTTTCAGATAAGCCTGACATGGAAAATCACCTGCGTCACGAACATTTAAAACAAATTAAAATAATTCTACTTAATTTTTTTGTGCAATATGAGAGTAGCTTAATAAACTCAAAATAGATTTATTTCATTATATGTTGTATTTACCAAGAAAGAATCTTTAAAAATACCTCAATCTTTCAACCTCTTCATCAAAGTAGAATGGTCCCTTTATATCCCCATCGATCCTTTATTATTAAGAATCAAGGCCACGTGCTCTTATACCATTCGTAAGAACAATCGTACCAAATGCCGCGAACTCCTTGCTCCTCCAATCCCTCGATTTTTCTGCTTTCGCCTTAACTTTAATCCCTGTTCGCGTGGATTTACGTTACTGACAGGTGTCGCGTGAAACGAACGTCGTTAGAACGTTATAAGGCGTCATAATGGAGTTGCATTTATATATACTGCCGCGTCGTACACGTTTTACGCGGGGAATAAAATTTTCACAAGTGGCGGAGAATTTACTACGTCCTTGGGGGGTGTATGGACTTGTGTCTGTGTGTTTTGAAATCACAGCACGGTGGAAAGAGCGTGGCGAATGGTTTTGTTTATTTTAACCACAGAGAATTGGACATTCGAGAATATTCGTGTAATTGGAGAGAAGTGGCAGCCGTACGGGAATAACTGCAAAGTTAACTGGGAAAAATGAACTAGGACCAACCGCAGTACGTGTTGCTCTCTAGCGTACGAGCGTGGAGAATCGAGTAAGTTTTGTCGAATACAGTGAGTTCCATGGAATTGTCGTACCCAGTCAGAGAAATTGATTTCGTTACACTCGAAATACCCGGACTTGCTGTATCCTTAATACTGGATCCCACAAATACACTTTGAGCACTCGGAAAATAATTATTTTGAATGAATATAACAGACATAGCCGTATTTAAGTTATATTCTGAACGCGATGTTTAGAATAACTCTAACAAAAATATTGATAACACTAATTGTATTTGCCAGTAGTGATTAAGGATTTATTTATCACAGTTTGATGATGTTTATGTAATATAGAAGTGGGGAAGAAGAGGAAAAGTTCTTTAATAGTAAAAAATATAATATCGTGAGAATCTTTCGAAGGAATATCAATAATTTCATATTTCCCAGTCAATCATTTACAAATGCTATTTCAAGCTCAAAGTTGGTTGTGGTTTCTGTAATCAGAGATGCAGATGCGTCTAGCCACTTGGATGATTACAATGCTGCTAAGTGACTCGCTTGAAAGTTAGAATGTAACTTGTATTGTATGATTGAAAGCATAGAGATTGTTACTAATGTCACTGTCGAGATTGAACTAGTAATCTGTTGGGATATTGAAGAACAATTGTCTACTATGGCATCCAAAATGCAGTTTGACATTGTGACATGTGCCGTTGCTATTCTCGATTCGGAACCAATAAAAATGACATTATTCAATCTGCTCGAAAGTTTCAGCTAAGTAATAGGGAGCTTCTCGTTCCCATCTAACAAATGACACTGTTAATTCTTCCGATAATAGGTACACCCGAAAATTTTACTCGTCCCTTTAAGGGGTGATTGTCGTTTAACAGCCCCAAAAATAACTGATATTCAAGAATTGTTTTTGAAAAAGCTGTTGGTCATATTGGATTAAACTTTTTTGGGATATAAGGAGGCATCTTTAAACTTGCAGAAAATATATTTTTTATGTCGATGCTTCTTATTATTTATCAATTATTGTGGAATCTTGTCCACCTCTTCAACGATGTAACTCTTGTTGCCGGGATGCGTGGCACCTATCGCAGTTATCTGATTGCAAAAATAAATAGAAATTTCTTAAAGTTATATAGTTTACGCTGAGATTGTTCCACTTTAAAAAAAAAATGAAAAATTGAAAGATTTATAGCGTTTGAAAGAAAAAGTAAGCTTTTTCCTTAGACAAATTTTTCATATTATTCTGTATATCGACGAAAAAAGTATTATAAATAAAAACTAAAATTAAAATTTTAGGTCCAGTCCAAGCGTAAATTATTTAACTTCAAGAAAATTTTCTCCTTTTTACAATCAGATGACTGTGACAAGTACTACAAATGACGCTAACATCGTCGAAAAGGCTAACACGATTCCACAATAATTAATAAATAATAAGAAGGATCGACATAAAGAAAAATTATTCTACAAGTTTAAAGATGTCTCCTTAAATCTTAAAAGAGTTTAATGTAATATTAACAATAGTTTTTAAAAAAAAATCAAATTTCTGGGGCTGTTACACGAGAACTCCCCCTTAAAAGCTGCAAACTTATGGTAGAATCTATCTAACGAAGTGCCTTCATATCCAAAGTCCATAAAAAATTCAGATCAACATGGATCCCCCAACAAAATCCCAAAAAAGCATCGATATTACAATTTATTTTAAACAAAACCATATTAAAAGATATCTAGTTCCGACAGAAATTTCGACCAAAACTGACAATCAGCCCATTTTTGCATCCTTTCCCAGTAAATTATATGGGACGTTCTCAATAGCTAGGGAAGAAACGAGGACAGTTCAGCGACGACGATTCTTGCCTGGCGTATTTCGCTATTATTTCGGCAAAGAATGGGGCAGAATGCGCGTGGTAAATACTGTTCTCAGTCGTCTGGATGATTCGGAATATTCGTATAGTTTTGCAGAAGGCAGAGCAGCGAATAGGTGAGTAAGGAGTGAGTTAGGCGAGGGAAGCGAGGAGGATCTGTCCGCAACACGTCTCTGCTCTCAAGTGGAGCCGGCTCGCCCCGAGGCATCCAAGTTTACTTACAACTTCACTGCCAACTTCTCAATATTCATCCCCAATTATATACCGAAGCTGGCGCGCAATTGCGACGGTATACAAGCGGCGCGACGCGTTGTGCCTCCAACGCCACGGATATATGCGCAGTAATGTGCACATAAGCAGGCGCTCGTTTGACGTCCCGAGAAATGATCTCACCCTTCTTGCCGCCTCGTTACACGCCTGTGCCGATAGTTACCCAAGTGTCAGGTACAACTCACTCTTACATCCGAAAGGTGCATTAATTTAAATTTTAAGGGAAACATTCACTGTATTGGCTAGAAAAATAAGGTCAACTTTGTGATTTATTTCTGAGTTCGTTAATGGTTTCATTATTGTGTGGATATTAATGCGAGGGACATTCGTTGTTCAAAGAATAAAACAAGAGAATAGAAGATTAGAAAATATTACTTTTACGTGAAAGATGTTTTGTGCTTATAAAGTTTTTTTTTGGAATTTAAAGAACTAGGAAGTAGGAAGTTATAGGTACTATAAATTATTCGATTATGGCTTTGGTTTGTTTTTCACTTTGACCCCGTTTTCTGTTAAAAGAACTGAAAAGTTTAACGCTGAAAATGGAATTCTCTATTGCTGTAAGAATTTTTATAAACTTATTTGCTCAGAATATAAATTCTTTAACTGGCTTAACTGCTGGTAAATTATTCAGATTTTCTAAATAAACGATAATGTAATAAATCTGTCAAATGTTCGCACATAATTTCCCACTTGTTACAATTTTTTTAAACCACTGTGCTGCTAATAAAACCTCACGTTACCTGGGTGAAAAATTAGCTCCTCATAATTCAATTAAATTAGCTACTTCAAAAAGACTCCCTGCTGTAAATATAGGTAACGTCAAGTTTACTGCAACATCTTTTCGTCGTCATATTTTGCCCAGCTCTTAAAAGGAACTAATATTAAAAATAGACATTAAAAATGAGAAACAATGCTGCTCTTCTTATTATTAGTTAAAATGTCCTATCTAATATTTCGAAACAACCGAGAAAACTGAAGTTTTATCATTTTCTTTCTACCGTCCTTGTTTTTCTTCATTCAATTTAAAAACTGTTGTCATTATTTCGCAACAGCGAAATATTAATTAATAGCAATTAATTAAATGTTTCAGATAAGATATTTCAACCATCTGAAAATCAGCTAGGGTAATTAATACATTAGACTGTTTACAAATCTCTACGAAGCACATAGGGTTTTCTAACGTTATTTATCTTGAAAAATGAAAAAATGTTAGATAGGACATTTTAATTAAGGGGGGAGTATGCAGAATATTCTCTCCCTAAATTACCAATAAATGATCGTTTCAACTCATCCCATTAAGAACACCAATATTTTAAAGAACTATTTCAATTTAAATTTTAAATAGACCTTACGATGCTAACAAGAATAGAATTAAGTATCACATTAATTTATTTCATCGAATTTAGACAACACTAATACAATACAAATATTCGTTTCTAAAAATTCTTAAATTTACTTAATAAAAACTTGACGCATAAAGAACTGTGTCAAATTTTTTTTATCAAATTCGAACTGTTCTTACTATTATTATTATTGTATGTACACTATTCTTTATACATAACGCTTTTATTGAGTAAAATAAATAAAATGGCACTAATAGGGACACTAGCAGTAATTGGGACACTTGCTGTAATTGGGACTTATTAAGCTACCCTGTACGAACGAAATAAAGAATTAATCTACCCTATACTAACGAAACAATCTATGCAACAATTTGCAAGAATTCATTTAGTAATTCCATGGAAGCCCTTTAATTTTCGACTGCTATACCACAGGTAAACATCAAAGTAAAATATCCCTTCACTATTTATAACAACTGCGTCATTTACGGATTGTCAAGTACCCTTACCCTCGAATATTCATTAAATATTTCAATATAAATTTTTCTCGTCGTGTCACCGCGAATTTCTTTCAAACGCGCGTGTATGTGTTACAGTTGTACTTGCCGCTGTGGAAACTTTGCTACTTCACTGGCATTTGGCCCCTCGAGATTGCACCGATTAAACTTTTTGCGGTAAGCATTATTGTCTGAAGCGGCGGCGCGCTGCACTTGACACAGAACTTTCGTTTATACGAAGCGTCAGCTTATTTGAATCTCAAATAAACGTGTGGTGTATTTATTGCCTTCGCAGGACAAAACGAAACTTGGATAAACCCAGATGGACTTGTTGCTCTGGGGCTAATATATCTTACGGGCTGGGGTCAGCTCAGCTTAAATTCTCCATCATTCAGAGCAGAATTTAAATTTCGCATCACGTTCATTTGCAATGTTTACTAAATCAAATTACATAATGAATCACGTGCAGAATTAAATTCGGATACACAGCGTCGAACGACGAATTTAACCTACGAAATTTGAATTTAAATTTGAGTATTATATATTCCAGGAAAATTATTTTAAACTTCAAACACAGAATATCTCTGGAAGAACAAGTGGTTTGTAAAATTCTGCAAACAAAGAAATTCATTAGATTGGTAAAGTTATCAGGGCATGTTTGACAATTAGTTTTGGAAGTGGGATACCAATTGAGTTTCGAAGGATTACAGTAACTAAAAGTTTCATTAAAAAGTGAAACGGTTATGAATAACTAATATTTATTGAACATGTGCAGGACTTAACGAAATCCTATCTACGAGTATTTTATTCTGGGATTGAAATCAATTAGTGAAGAAGCCGTATTCGCGATATTCTTGCTCCAATATTCACGAGAAAATGTATAGGTATAAAGAATAGTGCAAAGTGATGCAAGGCAAACATTCAACTACAAGCATGCAAACCCTTTCTATTATACGTTGCCAACGTAGCTTCGTGGAATCGTATTTTGCAGAATGCTCGCTTTGATGCCAAGAAAATGTTCGCATAAACTGTCGATGCATCTACCAGAATCGCAAAAAGCTACTCACATGAAGTATCGAGTATGAAATATAAAACCTTACTTTCGATCATGCGCGTCCATAAAGGAATACCTCCCAGTGTAGTAAAACCTCCAATGTGTATTTCACATGCCTTAAATTAAAAACTAAACGTACTGCTTTGAAGCTTAATTTAACATACTTTTTGACTGTTATAGTGCCAATTTTTAATATTTATTTAGTTACAACAAAACCAATTATCATACTTCGAATTAACTTTATTTATTAAATAACGAAATGATATGCAACCGTGTACAAACTGATAAAATACACTTGCTTCTTAATTAATTTTTCCTTGCCAAATAATTATTATTTTACAAAAAGTGTAACGCTTCTTAACAATCTATAGTTTAAGTGAAAAACTCTAGTAAATATTAGACGCTCGTACAACCTAATACAACTTAAAAACTCACCTTAACAAAATGTTCTCCAGAAATCAATATTTAACAAATTTTCGAATCCAAAATAGCTAAACATTTTCCAACTTTTTCTAGACACCACCAAATCTCTCTAGCCAAGCTCATAGTGAAATTAAGCATGTAATAAATTGAAAAATAAATTCTGCCTTGTCAAGTTGCAAAATATAAATCTTGAGTGTCAGGCAAATAATCCATATGGAAAACGCTTGGAAGTTTGGAAATTTTCTCAAGCAAACGAGGTAGACAAAAGGTGCTGATGGACGAGGAACACGTTGCGGTAATGTCACACATGATAAGAGTTATGCTCAGCCGGACGTTACATCGACAAGATTAATTGCGCTCCTGATAAAACCGTACAGGGAGGATAAAGTTGCTCATGAAATCGTTACCTGTTATTGACACACCACGGTATCACGAGTAACCTCTCGGGGATTCTCCGCTGGCCGGACAAATATGATTTACTCTTTATTCACTTTTAATTTGCCAATAACGCATCGCAGCCGTACTTGTGCCTAAAGGGTAACCATACCGTAATGCTTCGATATGGATTCACGATTATCTCGTTATCTGTCGCAGCAAGCTTCTGCTTGGTAATCAAAATGTAGTTGCCCACGAGCAGAAATATATATATATATATATATATATATAGATTGCCAGAAAGAAATTTGAAATGTTCGTGGTTACAAAAACAAGAAGAGTATATCCTACAATTTATTGGATTGGATTTATTTATATTTATAATGTGTAGATATAATTTCAAGGTTTAAAGCATACTGGAATAATAATGTGAATTTTTGCTTTGACTGACTTTTTGTTTAACGTTATAGAAATTTCTATTTTCAGGAGCCGAACACATCAACTTAGAAAAATAAAGAGTAGAGAAAATTGATACTTTAAGCACTAATTATTTACGTGCTTAAGTACTGAAATTGAGGAGCTGAAAGAAAACGAAGAGGATCTGTTTGGTTTCTAACATGTTCAATTCTCGTTACAAATTGATTGCGAGTTACTTTGTGCAGATATTAAACGATACTTTTGAAGTTGTGGTTAAATTGTTTAGTAGAGTAGGGTTTATACAAAAACGGACTTTTGAAAACAAAAACGGTTTTCGAATTGCACTATTCCCAAAAAAGAAAACGGTTGTACCGGTTTTCGAATTTTCACAAAAAATATAATTAAAATAGAAAATAAATATTTCTACATATTTTAAAAATTGTCATTTTTTAATATATATGAAATTACAAAAATGTAAGAAAATAAAATATACTCTATCTATACAAAACCAAATAAATAAAAAACTTAAAATAACTAAAATGCGCAAAATTTTTAAGTTTATTTAATATTTATGGATCTACAAAAATATAACACATTAAAATACACTACATACAAAACCAAATGAAGAAAAACTAAAATAACTAAAATCCGTACAAAATAAATCTTTTAAAAGGTGGCACCAAATTATAAATCTTTATTCCATTTAAACTATTACCTACCACAATATGCTTGTGTCCGAGACGATTTCAAGTAAAAATGTCAACGTTTTTAATTAAATCATTATTTCATTTTTACCTATTAATTCTAGTATATAAAACCGGGTTTTTTAAATTTAAAAACCGCTTTTCGAATTTTACAAATTTACAGAAAAAAACGGATTTTAAACTCGGTTTTTAAAAAGTCCATAGTTGATTCATATTCATTACGTAGAACTGAAGAAAAGTAGATAACGTAGGTCTATTCGTTTCTTCTGAAACCTTAAACAACTCTGGAAATATTATCAACCTCCTGGTTGACAAGTACACGTTAATTTAAACAAATCCTACCCGAAGTAATTTTTAAAGCAGTACAGATAATAAACAATATGTGTGTCAAGTTAGAGAGCTCTACGGTGTATCCATACGCCGAAAGTGGGAGAAAGAAGTAGTAAAAGTCAGCAAGTGGAAGAAGAGCATGATTGGTCAGACGCGGAACGAATATGGCATTTCTCTTTAACTTTTCACACGTGCATTATTTTAAAAATTGTCTCGACTAAAAGTTAACTAAATTTATAAGAACTTTAGAAGCGTGGATAATTTTATTAAAAATTCTCAATTTCCACCCCTATTTACTTTCTTACAGAGAACATTAAGTTTCCATTAAGTGTCTCCTTGTGTCACGAAAAATAAGAAAATCATTAACGCGCATTAACACATTTTAAAACATGCTGTATATAATAAATTAAAATTCCAACTTCACTTAAATTCTTCTCAATAAACGAGTTCAAGCACTTACCACCAGAACTTCTCCTTCATTGCCATTATAAATATTATCAAATTGTTCAATATACCCAGTATAAATATACCCAAATCGACTATTTAACCGTTCCACACGTTCATTCCCCTAAACCAGAGACACGAACGTACACGTTCCCTTAGTAAACCCAGCAACTAGTGCCGCAGCAGGTCATAAAATTCCGATTCGTTTAAACTGGCACGATACACCGGAACAGACTCACGCGAGCACACAACTTCGCCTTACGTAAATCCCTATCATCTTTTAAGTTTCCGTCTTAACGCCCCTTTTTCGAGCGTCGTCGCGCGACAATGGCCGAATCCTTCAGCTTTCACCCCGACTACGGGCGCTGAACGAGAAGAACGCGGGGGATGTTGTTGAAAGGCGGGAAATTTGTATACGTTGAACCCACGAGACGAGGAAAAATTAAGCGAGAATCATCTGACTTCGTCGCCTGTGCACCTGTGGGCTGGTGGAGTTTTGCATACGATGTTTATGCGCGGCGAGATGTAACCCGGAACATTATTTCCCTGGGAGATGAAGCCCGACGCGGTACGATTCGTTTCTTCCCGGCGATCGATAGAAAAAACGTTGCGGCGTGGTCGGTGGAATACGGAGTGCAGGTGAAAATGTTATTGCATCCAAAATGAAAGCACGTACGTGCGATACAGGGAGACGGAAAAAAGGGTCCGCCATCTGGCTGTCTTTCGGCGCGACATGCGCGTGGCGAGGCTCCATTAGGATTTAATGGGATTATCGGTATAATTTTACCGGCACTACGGACCCCGCTCGCCACGAACTTTCCGATCCATAACAATTATTCCGGCCTTTATGCGACGACTGTAAAGCGGGCCGCGCGAAATCAGCGGTTCCGTTCGAAATTCGAGAAACTGTCGTCTAATAATGTACCATCCGATGCTTGCCGTTTAACTTTCGGGGGGAGCCTTACGATCGTAATAGCGGGGAAATGCACGGGGGCGCGTAATAATGCGGATGCCAGCGCGGAGAGTATGATAGATTAATTTTGAGTAGGGTACAAGTGAGTGGGAACACATTTTGTTGAGTTGGCTGGGTTAATGTGGACTTAATCGCGAGATGAGGGTTGAATTGAATTTTGTCATGAAGGGGAAATTGTGTGTTTGATGGTTTAAGAGGGGATGTTTCGAGAAAATCTTGTTTGTTCGTGGGAGATAATAATGAGGATGTATATTATTTTAATTTTACCGTGTTTGTCCGTTTTCTATTTGTGTCTTTTTATGTTATTCTAATGTGCGAAAGGTTATTATATTATTATATTGTTGAAGTAACTTATCAGAATTAAAGAGAACAGTGCAATTCACTAGGGTTTGTTAGTTTTTAAAAACGGGGTTTAAAAACGAGTTTTTATTTATAAATTTGTAAAATTTGAAAACTGATTTTTTAAATTTAAAAAACCAGTTTTATGTACTAGAATTAATATACAGAAATTAATTAATTATTTCATTAAAAACTTTAACATTTTGACTTGAAATCGCCTCGGACACAAGCATATTGTGGTAGGTAATAGTTTACTGTAGAACAAATCTTCATGAGTTCATATTTTCAGAAAACAAATACTAAATGGAATAAAGATTTATAATTTAGTGCCACCTTTTAAAAGATTTATTTTTTACGGATTTCAGTTATTTTAGTTTTTTTTCATTTGGTTTTGTATGTAGTGTATTTTAATGTGTTATATTTTTGTAGATCCATAAATATTAAATGAACTCAAAAATTTTACGTATTTGTACAGATTTTGGTTATTTTAATTTTTTTATTTGCTTTTGTATAGATAGAGTATCTTTTATTTTGTTATATTTGTGTAATTCTATGATATTAAGGAAACTGAAAATTTTTAAAATAAGTACAAATATTTATTTACTATTTTAATTATATTTTTTTGTGAAAATTCGAAAATCGGTTTTTCAAAAGTAGGTTTTTGTATAAACCCTACAATTCACAGCTGAATCAGGAGGACAATGTCAATTTGTAATTAGTCAAATTTGGTGAGTTTCTGATCGTGCGAGGATACATAGATGTGTAATAATAAATGGATATTTTTGAAAGTGATGTTTTTAGAAATCTCGATGTAGTTGAGCAATAATTTTGGTATTACAACTTTGAGGTGTTTATTAGTATTAGTATATTAGTATCTTTTGACTAAAGGTAAATGTACTATAAATTTCAAGAAAAATCTGGAAGTATTATAAAAAAGAACAGGCATCTGTGCACCCGGAAATCGATATTTTGCTTAAAAATCGGCTTCTAGTCGCTATTTTAATTATTTTGTTTCAATTCCTTTTTCTTTGAAAATCTTTATTTCCAAGCTCAATATCGGTGCAAAACCAAAGATGCCTTTTCTAAAACATTTTAAAACAGATATGCATAAAAAAATATTATTTTTCACTCCACGTGATACTAAACATTGTATAAAATCTGTGCGTGTTTTCATCCCCTTGTAATTAATTCGCAAAGAATCCTTGATTTTCGAGCGATCTGACTGCCTAGTCCCTTAAAATGCTTGACCGTGGTGGAGACTCCCCGCGAATGCAACCATGAGACGCAAATGGCGTGAATTGAAATCGCGATATTTACGGCAACTCCACCCTTCGATGTTAGGCGATAGGGATAAAGCAGACCCACGCGGGTGTCTGGCGGTGCGAGAGGGGCGAGCGGGGGAGCCGTCAAACTTTTTACCGTCGTCTGTAAAAGAATATACTGGGTACTATGAAAAAGTAACTCACCAGAAAGTGGCGTCGTTTATTACACTCGAGCGTTGTACTAATCCTCGAAGAAAAAAGGCGTCGCCCCCCCCCCCCCCCATACCGCCTTGAGGCCCTTGCGTATATGCAGCGACGATATCCTCTGGATGTGTTTTCCCTCTTCCGCGTCGAGAGGTGTGCTGTAAAACCGCACTGATAATATAAAGATCGTTTGAAAAGCCAAGCACGTCTTCTGATGTAATATATGCAGGGAAACTGAGTAAAACAAAACAGTTCCACTGAAATTGAATACAAATTTCCCCGACTCTTTCTCTCTCTATCCCAGCCTCCCTCCTTTCCACTTGTTTCTCAACTCCTCTCCCTCTCTCTCTCTCTCTCTCTCTCTCTCTCTCTCTCTCTCTCAGTTTCGCTGTCTCTTTTTCTCTCCCTCCCTCGGAATACCAGTCGACCAAGCCAGAAATAGGGGACGGTATTACCCACCCCCTGCTCTCTCCAACCCCCTTCTCTCTGGATATACGAAAAATTATGCCGGCGGTAATGACTATAAAAATGAGCAAGATACCCTGGATCGTATTTCAAAGTGTCCGTTAGAAGCGGGGAAATTGAAATCTCGATAATTTCTAAGCCCACCCGGCACTCCGTTACGCCTCTAGCGGGGCCTGTAACCGTTTCCATAAAATTATTACGAACTACTGAGTTACTGAAATAGAGCTCCCTCGCTACGATTCCGGGAAGAAAAGGTCGCTGAATATCGCAGCGCTCGCGGTGCTTAAAATCGGCGATTCCAGCCTCGTTTCTGCACAGTCGAATAGAAAACAAAGAAAGGGGCGCTTTCGGGCCAATTAATATATCTGGGATTGGGAATTCCGTTGGTTTCTGTTACCCGAAGGGAAAAACGCAAGGCTCGCGTTGGTTTCATTAAATATTTGTGCGGCAAGAAGGAAAGTCGTAATAAAATACAGCGGTATGTATATTCTGACTGCGGTTTGTGTCTCAAGCGAGCTTGCTCGTGTTCTTTGCGTCTCCGCGAGACCAAAAAGGGGAGAATTCTGTTACGTGCTCAAAGGTGATATATTATCAAATGTAAGAAGATTCAAAAGTAACGTTACAAATTCAAACCTCAAAACTGAGGCATTGAAAGCAAAAACGGACTAATCCACGTTGAAAAAAATTAATTTTTCCTATTTTATATAATTAAGTAGTACAGTCTTTTGGAATACATTATTGCTACTAACTCAATTTCGCAAAAAAATGTGGGTTAGTCCGTTTTTGTTGTCAATGTGAAAAACATAACTCGTTGATTGCCATAGTGTCCGACTTTTCAACTTTATAATTTTGCCCTGAAAAATTCTTATTTGAAGCTATGAAACATTCTTATTTTTGACAATACGCATTTGACTAAATATGAATATGTAAACAGAGAACGCGAGACAATGTCGTATTAAAAGCAGCTTGAAATTGTATACCATAGTCTAATAGCAGTATCTGGATACGGTATGCAGTACGTGTGTTCACTGCTCGCGTAGAGCGCGGCAGCGTTTCAGAAAAATAAATAGTAACGGCGATGTTAGTTTCTCTTTAGTTATCATTTCCGTAGGTGGCTAGGGACGAGCGCGCACGCTTCCAACTTTATTCTATCTTCGAAATTAGTTCAGCCGTCTTGGCACGTCTTTGTCGAGCTGCCGGTGATAAAGTTTAGTATGCTAATTCGCAGAACAGCTGCGCAGCTTCTCCAACCGGAGCAAAATACCAAAATTATTGAATTTAAATTGCTGTAATTAAAATGTCTTACGCCTGCCGACAATTTCCAGTTTCTTGGTATTAATTTCTGCTGCTTGCCCGTCAAACGCGGACGCATTATTGACTCTGCGGCTCTTTTAAAACTGTTCAATTCCTATACAGTAGCTACCATTCCCTTTTCTGGATAATGTTATCAATGAACGAGAGCCTCTTTAATGTAAAATTCATTTCCGAAGCGTTTCGACGGAAGTAAATAAAGTCGGCCTTAAATTTTGACATCGTGTATATTTCTGGTACGTAAAAGAAAAGTGTATTAACTCTTCGTGGTCACACGGGATGTATCGCAAGCCAGGCAATTTTTCTTCATTGCCAATATTTCTGTAGATTTTTAGAGCTTAATACTAAAATTTAAAAATGTTGTGAATTTTAACAAAAAAATTACTTTTTGCCACGACTACTTTTTCAACTACAAGTTTCATCATATCAAAATGTACATTTCTAGAAAAAGACTTCGAACATCATTGTATGAGTATTACGAATGTACAAAACGTTTGTTTTACACAGTTAAATGTGTATAGTGTCTCTTTTGTTTTACTGTGTGACGCTGACCGGTAACACGAATCGTATACCTACTGTGGGGAAGCTGAATTTGTTATTTAGATTAGTCAGGTAATTTTCTCCTACTTTGGCTTTTTTGCTAATATTCATAGTTAAACTATAGATATCAAACCAATGATTTGCTAGCGCGTTCTTAGATAATGTCTTTACAAGTTCCTGTATTTGATTTCAACAAGTCTTGTATAGTTTGGATGGATGTTATAACAGTTCTATTCTGAAAAACATGGTTGGGGACAAAAGTAACACGTCACTATGGGGATGAAAGTAACATGTTACTTGGACGACCAACAAGCATACAGGATAGGAATTCTTCAGATGATAATGAGTATGTATGGTTTGTTTGGACCCTTTCAGTTAAAGCTGTTCGAGAGAGAAGTGGATCCAACGTCTAGATTTTAAGGGTTAGTCCCACGAAGACTGCACCATGGGTGATCTTCGCTTAAAATATGTTTATTTAAATGTTTCTTTCTATCGTTTTTATAATAAAAAATCCTATTTTGCGTTGGAAAGAGTGTTTTTACTTCATTCTCCTCAAAATAATTAGTGTTACTTTCGTCCCCACGGTGTGCTACTTTCGCCCTACCCCTGCAGGACAAAAGTAACAAAAGAAAAACTGCCATAACTCTTTAACTACTTATCACGTAAGGCTAAATCTGGTCTCAAATGATAGACCAAGAAACATACTATCTTAAGGCATAATTTTCATTTTTATATCTATAAATGATAATTGTAAGCTAGGCCAAATATAAAAAATGTTACTTTTGTCCCCGCTATCCCCTACAATTATCACACAAAAGTTAAAAGATTAAAAAATACGAAAATGGTAACTCAAAAATGACGTTGGGGTGCAGTGAACCCCGTGTGACCAATTTGTGATTACAATAATAAAGTGTGACCACGAAGGGGTAATCAAGATTTATATTAATGTGAATTAGAATTGCGAATTCTTACTTAAAAGTCAATTTAATATGTAAGATATGTTAGTGTGAGTAATTGTGAATCTTTCTTTCATACATATAGTAGTATTTTACCCCGTAGATGCCACAAATTCGCGAAATTCGCGATACTATTTTTCACATATCCCAGATATGTCTCAAATTACCCTAAAAGTAAATCTCAGCTAAAGTCATCCCACAAATAAACACCCTCGAGCTGTTTCTGACCAAGAAACGACCCACTGAACAGATTAATCAAATATCCACATGAATATAATACCAGCCACCACACCACTAAAAAAAGCCAATTTATTCACTTCCACCCAACGTAACATCAACCAACATACCCCCACTTTAATGTTACCCTTCCAGCCAGCACTCAACCGGAAGTGACCGAGCCGAAATGAAGCTGGTCGTCGTTATTGTTTCCCTTCCTGTGAGGAAAAATGATAATGCCCGTTGATCGCGCGTTAAACGCCTATAATGACCGTCTCAATTAGAGGTGGCTGACCAATTAAGATCAGACGACGTTTAAATTCACTTGAGCGGGCCGCAGAGCACCGCGACTCCGCGCCACGCCACGCCACGCCACCGCGAGGCGTACAGTCCATAAGTTAACGCTCCATCTGTTCGGCGGGGAGCGGCCGCTTTTCAGCTTTCATAGAGGAATGAATAGGGCAAGCTTGGCACACGGCCAGACAGCAAGTAACTTATTATATCTGGCATTAAATTATTATAGAGCTGGGACGACAATGGGCACGGCGGAGTGCATAGGAAACGATTAAACTGAATGACAGATCTAGACTGCTCCATTCGTAATCCGCCGTTTGCCCCGCGCGTTATATGCGCGCTAACCGCCCCGCGTTTTCGGTTCGCGTGTGTGTGATGCACGCACGGATAAACGTTGCGCGGAATTATTGGCGGCCACGTCCCCCCCCCCCTGGACCGCCGCGACCCGCTGCCACAGAGACGGTTTTTGGTTTCTAGTGAAATTTCCAACAGCTCGCGGGGCTTTTTCTTCCTAGCCCCGATCCGGGAAATTCGATATTTCGCCAGAACTACGGGGGGCTGTAATCGACAAAACGATGTGCAATCGCCTGTAAATAATTCTCGACGCGTGGCTAGTGAACGTTGTTTGTTGCAGCTCCTTTGTTTATGCAGTTCTCTTCTATTTTTCAGGAGATTTGGAAGGTTGTATGTATGTAGGTTTTATATAGCTCAGTTATTACATCATGCGAAGGCAAGCGTGAATCCTATTCGATATACTTAGCTTTAATTAACTACGGTCTTTATATTACACCGCGAGACAATTCAGACGCCCCATAACATACCACTTTGATTATTGTGAGAGTGCGAAGACTTCGCTTGATGAAGTATGTTTGGAACAGAGATATTGGGATCGAGAACGGATGTTTATGGTAGAGTGACAGTCAGCTAAATAAACATACAGCTCAATCTTCCGAGTCATCCTGTTTACCAATAGTCATACCAGCTAGTCGTTCGCGCATTTCTCCACAACATCCTTCAACCTTTGCACCCTTAAGGGGGCACAGGACTATTGGACACGTAAAATTGATGGTTTCTTTTGTGTTCGATTGCTTAAGTACCAAGTAATCATTATACCCCTTAATCTTCACAGTTTATTGTGGACGTGTTTCCGAGTAATTACCAAAAAAAGTTATCGGAATGTTCAAACTTGTTGGCATTATTAAGCGCTGAAAATGGTCTTGCGTAGTGCGCAGATGTAGTCGGTGTACGTAGTATCAGGTGAACCAATCATCTGAAAGCAAAATGCTTTGGGATGAGTAATTTCTACACCAAAATCTACAAACTGTGAAAACTACAAACTACAAAATACAAAAAATTGTGAAAGTTACACACGAATCAATTTTTCCCCATACTTTTACGGACGAAAATCGTCTTTAATCGTTTTGTACAAACATCCAATGTTGATGCGGAAATTCCATGTTATAGAGAAAAGAATTCTACACCTCCAGTTAAAATTCCAAGTAAAAATAATCATTCGTTCAAAAGTTATGATGTACACGGTGATGTACGGTGTTTAAAAATGTAGTTTTGAGATAAACGGCGTCAAAGTTAAGCTTCCTACTCCAATACCGCTCTGCGAGGCCGTTACTCGGCGGTGCACTCACAATCAGTTACGTTCAGCGCTATAATTTCCGTAATTATTCGAATTTCCCCAAGAAACTTTATTGTAAATGTTCACAAAGGATCACACTTTCAGAAATAATATTAATAAAAAAATCGATTTTTCGAGATTTCAATAGTCCTGTACCCCCTTAAGGCAAGCTCTCACTACGCCTCGCCTAGCCTCGGCTCGTTTTATTCTTCCTATGCTTTTCTTAGGTAGCTTGACAATTTGACTCACCCTGCGGCTCGCCTCGCCTCGGCGCGACTCCGAGCCGCGAATTATTCTTCGAAAATATTTTGAGGAAGAGAGGCGAGGTGTGGCGTAGTGTGAGTGGATGCAATGCCACCGCAGAAGAAGAGGTACTCTGAGCAACTGACCAAACACATGAACCGAAGCAAGCTCCGATACCTTCAGGTACGGAAAAATTGAGGCGACGCGAGCCTAGATGTGAATGCGACAAGAAGTTGCGCCGAGGTGAGGCGAGGCTAGGCGTAATGAGAGCCTACCTGTACGCATCAACTCCTCCACCTCGAGCTAGTACTTTAGGCCTCAGACCGTAAGACATAAGATATATAAGCCAGTAAGCATGGCCAGTTTAGTGTAGTCTCTGTACAACCAACGAACCTCTACTTATATTAAATATACATATACACTAGGCACTCGTTATAAGCCCGACGAACGGGGCTGGCGGCGGACGTATAGCGCGTTGCGGGCACTATTCCGCACGGCCAATAGCGCGAGTGAGCAAACCGAAGAGCGAGCGAGAGGAAACGAAAGAGCCTCTCGCTCATTTCCAGGTTCTCTCACTCTCGTCCGAAGGATTCCAAGATATGGTGGGGATAGTCGCCGGGCGTACAGCACATGGTAGAAAGGGGCTTATAACGAGTCCGTACTATATTCTAAAGTGTTGTCTTTAGGCATTACAATCCCTTCATCTAAACGGTATACTTGTGCGCCGGTATCTAAAACATATCGTGAGAATCTAAGAGTGCTCGATCTACGGATTCCAACTCTTCTGCATCCTCACGCTCAGACCGTCACAGTAGAATATCGATTGCGTCCGGGGTGTGAGGTTTGAATGGTTTCTTCGAATGCACGTGGAGAATTTGGGTGACCGGAACGTGTGTCACGAGTATATGTGTTGTAAGTATGAATCTCAGGGAGCGCAAGATAGGAATGGGTGAAGGCACTTCTGCAGAGGCAGTCGAATCGAAGGCATCGTCGCCTGAACCTTTTTTAATAAATACTTTCTACCCGTCTACAAGTGCGCACCAAACATCCCTATATTATGAAATTTATTACCCTTAAACCGTGGTCAGTTAACGTTATAACTATTATACAGGTTTAAGGGGGATAATTACTGTAGGTTACTGCGAGTAATCCTAGGAATGACTTTTGCGCGACAAATTTATCTAGTACGATTGTTAATCCAGCCACTATCGGCGTCAGTTTGAATATAAATTTAACAAGTGATAACGTTAGCCACGTGTTCGTTTCGAGTCGCCACAAGCGTGAAACCGCAATCGATGAAATTATGACAGGGCATATTAAAACAGTGGTGAAGTATTTGGCCACATACCAACCTTGCGTGGCTAATTTTTAGTTAATGAAACATTCTGCGTGATTTATGTACAGGAAAGCCACATGCACCTGACCTATATAAATAAGTCGTACAGGAATAAGCGAGAATATGAGACTTGTGTATATCCACTACCGAAATGGCAATTTAAAAATATCCCTCCTTCGAAGTAGCAAAAACTTAAGATTCCAAGGGACCTTTGACTGGATTCTGCTTTGGCTTTGTAAATTGCCGAAGTTGTAAACAAATTTTTTCTGGTTTCTTTGTTGGAAAGTGATAGGAATGATTTCAGAGATACAGTAATGGTTATTATAATATTTTAAATATGATAGTGAATTTTTAAAGAAACCATGTTTGAACTAGTTTGTACTAGTAACCGTCTAGTTGTACAACGTATTAACTAGAAATTCAAGGTTTCAAATGAAATTTGAATGTGTAGATTATGTTTTCTGTTCTACAGAAACTTATGTTATCAGAAATAGGAAAACAAGTAATTTATCATTGACTTTGGATAACGTTTCTAAATTTCACCTCTGGAGATAAATTATTATGTGTAGGTGTGCATGGGCTACTGAGTAATGAACCGACGGACTAAACTTCCGAAAACGTCAATTCTTCGATTCGGCTAAAATTTTACAAATAGTTTCATTTTGCAGAGAAATAATGTTTGCGAGAAGGATTTTCGACAACTCAGAAAATAATTTCTTACCATTTTAATGTCATTCCCTACCTAACCGAAACAATATAGTATAGCTCGGCGGAGGTATAGGTTATACCTCGTCTGTGATTCCACCATAGACATAGGAATATAGGGACGGAGCAATAGTTACGACTTTAGGCGAGGGGAGTGAAGCAGCTTCGGGGAGCATCTGGTGCCGCATTGGTAACTGGTTCTGTCTTTCACCCTGGTTTCAATTAGTCCAATTGGTTGGCGCTTACGCGATCACAACCAATCGCCAATGCGGCACCAAAGTACATACCACGTGACCATGGTTCCCCGCAAGCCCTGAACTGCTTCGCTCCCCTAAGCCATTGCTCCTTCCCTACATTCCTACGTCCATGGATTCCAATTACGCCTCAGATGAAAATATGAGGTTGCTAGGGCGCGCACGTGATCCTTGAGTCTCGCGCGCCAGAAAATATTGTTTTATTTAAACTCTAAACGTTGTGTATCTTTCCGTGTACTTGACAGTAATAGGCTCATTCAGATACGTCCAGTAATTTTTTGTAGAGAATTTCCTAAACTATAAATTTCATAATAATTATTTTAGTCGTAAAACTGATAGCTAACGAAATACAGTATTGCCTCCGTATGTGCTCGCTGGTCGGGGCCGGCTTTGAACTCCTATCGTGAACAGATCCCTAATTCCGAGTGTCCGTTTCTCGCTCCTTTCTGGCCGAAGGGGGGAGTGAGATGGAACGCTTTGCGTGCGCGGCGAGCGTGCGCGACGGGTGCGAGCACTCAGATGGAATCGTGACTGCTCGACGCATGCGCGCCACGGTCAGATAGCCAGGCACGGCACGAGTCTTTTTTGCGCCCTAGGCGAGCTTGCCAAATTACGCCTTTTATTATAATACATTTATTTCAGATTATTGATAAGCTTACTCTGAACTTGTATTTGTAGTTTAATCCACTTATAGTACAACTTGTAATATTTAATTTTAAAGTTTATTTTCCACAATACCAGTAATGAAAATATCATTTTGCACCTCTTGTCGACTTTCCGCCCTAGGCAGTCGCCTAATTTTGCAGAGTAAAGTCATAAATAATCTCAAATAAATGTATTATAATAAAGGGCGCAATTTGATAAGTTCGCTTAGCGCGCAAAAAAGGCTTGAGCCGGGCCTGCATCACGATTTTGCGATGCGGTTCCCGTGCTCACCTAAGTGCTTGCGACCATCGCGCACGCTCGCTCTCGTTCCATCTCGCTCTTGCCTTCGCCGGACAAGAGTGAGACAGAAGTGGTGGGGGTAGCGACGAACACCTATCGTGTACACCAAACCGAGCACATACGGAGACAATATTGTATTCGCGAAAAACAGTTTTTTTTTACCTTCAACCCTCTGTACATTTTTAGCGGATTTTACATCGATGGGGACTTTTGACATATTGTTTAGAACGAGGAAATAAAGGCCGATGCCTGAATTTAGCTTGCTGGGAATTATTCCGTAGATGGACCTTATTTCCGTCTAATTTCACAGGACTAATAAGCAGTATTGTGCTTGAAGAAGGCTTGTTGCATTAAAGGAACAATGCTTACCCAGGTAGCACACGATGTCTGGTATGTTTGGTTGATTCTTATAGAGTCCCTAGTAACATTTGTTGTTGGCATACAGTTGGGCCACGCACATAATATTAGTTGGCCAACAGTTAGATTTGGCACTTTTTTTTCAGGTTGGGCCAACAACAGATGGCCAAGGTAGGCTTTACTACCGTTGCCCTATTATTTATATTCTTTTCAAAAGACGTCTTAAAGACGTCCAGAAGAACTTCAAAAGACGTTGAAAACACGTCTTTTTCAGGCCTGGTTTAGGAAAAAAAATCGCGGGTAAGGAGAATCGAACCCAAACTTTCCGCTTACAAAGCAATCGCTGTTCGCACTTACCCAACACATTTCCTTGTAGACACTTCTAATTTCTAGTTACATACCTAGTATCAATTGTTTATAAAAACTGTGCAGTGACGCGAAATATTCTACAAAATATCATTCGACCTTCAAATTCATTCCTTAAAATTTCACATTCGCCTCAAGACAGACGTCCTCATTACGTATTTATAAATAAGAAAAGAAAAATCACAACTTGGAATATAATAACAGGTTTTTGGATGTAGCAAATTTTCTGACACTTATAAGACGACATTTAATCACCGTTGTAAATTTTTGTTAATTAACCAACCATAGTAATTGTAGGCCCAACATTGAATATTCGTAGGCACACTGTTGTAACTTTTTGTTAATTAACCAACCATAATAATTGTAGGTCCAACATTGAATATTCGTTGGTACACTGTCGTAACTTTTTTGCCGTAGGCTCTATGTTGGGAATTTGTAGGCAAAAACACTAACTATATCCCAACTAATTCCCAACTGTTGGCTACCGTTGGCCAACCAGAAATGCTACTAGGGGTTATCTCCGCCTCTATCAGAAACAACCAATCCAAGTCATTTTCTGGCAGCAGCGCAAAGTCAGTACGAGATGTCGAATTCGCTATTACAATACACGCGTTTTCAACCATTCTCATGTAAACGCATCTTTTACATTTGGATTCATATAAACTACGCATAATGAATGGAATACAGCGCGCCTGCTGGTCATCGCAGGTATCATACATTTTAAATTCCCTGAAATGACACTGGAACGAATCATTTGGCAGTGATTCCGGGTTCAGTGAGCAACATAATCACGAGCAAAATGACTGATACACGGATCGGGAAGAAGGAAAAATATCAGCATATACAAGTATTTCTTCGTGTTAGGTAAGTAACTACTGATTCAGTGAAGTTAAATATATCAATGTTCAGCAATGTTTATTTTTACCATAATAAATAAGGGTAATCACATCATTTTCACGACATACTTACACAGATTAGTCATACCAATGGTGTTACTTAATCCAATTGAACTTCCAGCGAATTGAAAACGAAAGTAAGCACATTATAGACAAAAATATTTAAAAATTTCGAAATCACACCAACTTTTTAAGCGAACTGGTTGCGAACCTTGATTACCTGAATTAAAAAAAAATTATCCCATATTTGTCCCATAGTTTTTGTAGAAATTTTTCACCGTATAAAATACTTTTTACACTGACTGCATATTGACTTGAGTATTAGAGGTCCGTGTGTTTGAATTTCTATTAGCGCTTATTGTTATTTATCAATATCACAGGAGCTTCTTAGAGGTTGCTACTCATTATTTATTTACGTAAACATTATTTCGCTAAAGAAGGATAAAGTTAAATCTAGACACTCATTTGAAATTAGAGGATTACTACACGTTGTTGTAAAGCTCTTATCAAGATGAATTGCATGATATCAGTTTTATTTGAAAAATAATACGGTTTGGCGCACTTAGAGGTCAAGTTGTAAATTGTGTTTTCTCCTACTTTATTTTCATATAGTATGTATGCTGGTGATATAGACGTTTGGCAGTTTGATCTTTAACCTTCGCATACCGACGGCCAGGTCACCGTGCGTTGTCGACATGCGTGTTTACATGCGCAGCGGTAACACCGCGATTGTCTTACATTTGGAAGACAATCCGCGTGTGTATATTTTGGGGTCACGAGCGACTAGACCATCGGCTCTTACGGTCCGTCATGCGAGGGTTAAACAGGAGCGAATTCCACTTACGCCCAAATCGCCCGCGCCCACAACTGTAGAATTTTTCCGTTTTTGTAATAAAATGAATATCATAAATTATATGTTCCCGTTTTCCAGTCGTAATTTATGATTAAAACTCCGTATTTTCCGATAATGGCTCTTTCACAGATTTTTCTTCCATATTTCGAGAGATTTTCATAAATTTTTGAATGTTAACCACGGACGTTGCGGGCGATTTGGGCGTAAGTGGAATTCACCCCAGATTGCTACCATATCTTCGCTGTTTACTTCAAGTACCCTGCAGAAGTCCTTTTTCCAAAATGTGAATTTGCTACTGTTCCGTTTATCAGTTAGTCGCAATTTATGTACATACTTTGACTCCATTTTTCTGTAAAAATCGCAGCATGCTTTTCAGTAGATAACCACTCTATAGATTCGAAATTGTTTCTTGTATGATGGAGTGCAATACAAAATATAACAGAAGCATAAATTAATATTCTTCAAAGAATTGCTAAAATAATTTATGTTTTGATACTACTCTAAGAAAAATATTCATTTTTCGAGAAATGGCCATAAAGTGCTCATAGTATTTCTGAGCGAATTGTTACAAACCGATAAATAATATTATTGTGTATAAAACTGTAGCTGTAACTATATTGCAAAGACAAATTCAAAGGCCTCTAGCATTATGACCTACGAATTTCTACGCTATGTATCCTGTATATTGGGCGAGATGAATAAAAACTAAGCAACTCCTACACGTAATTCCGTATTAGCAAAAACAATTGCTTAAACAAAAAAGGAATTGTTTATTTTCATATGAATAAAAATCATAAGGAATTACTGGCTTTGCTAGACCGTATAAGTAAATGGTACAGTGAGCCGCATTCATATTCGGAGACGGTGATATTTGGAAATTTATTGTTGTGTATCTGTAGTAGTTCTGGAAACAAAGGATTTGTTGTTTTTTTATGATTTAGTACACTTATTCTAGTTGCTAAAAACGTAAGATTTCTTTATTTAATTTATACACTTTTCTTGTTACTCAATGGTAAACGAAATAATGCCTAATTTTGCCGTCGCAAAAATATTCGAACACCATGCAAAGCATAATGCTTTTATGTAAAATATACATATACTTTAACCAATTTACATAAATTTTAATATTTTGTTGGATTCCCCTATTGTTTAAGTACACGGTTTAAACGTTTGGGCATACTAGAAATAATTTTATTTAAGGGAGTATAGCCGTTTGAACGCTCGAAAAATGTTTACATTTTGTGGATTCTTTTACAAATCAACGGTTTGATGAAGATTTTCCGTTTTTGTATTATGTTTACATAGTATTATAAACTAATTAAAAAAAAGTTTGAGTTGAAAAACTATTGTTTTTCGGAAGTTATGGATACATATCCGAAAGTCTCTCGATTTTAGACGGCTACACGGTGGCCCTGAAAAAAGCTGTATGTCATGTCTGAAATCAAAAACAGTAAATTTTTTTATGAAATATGTTAATAGCTATCGATTTACGGCGCCGATTTTGAAAATTTTGAAAAATAAGGAAATGGTGAGATCAAAAGATAAAGTTAGATTTTTCTACGAGAAAAGTCTACCTTTTTCCTTTATAAATAATAAACGGGGAATCGGATTAAAAAAAGGCATCGTAGATCAATGTAGAATTTTATTACGATTCTGCATGCAAAATTGGAAGTGAATTGATTAAACGTAGCACGAGTTTTTACTTTTTTAGGGCCACCATAATGAAAACTGTAGTTCCGTTGCGATCGATCGAACCGCCGCGCTGCGCCACCTCGTGCTACCTAGGGTTGTTTCACTTAAATACCTATAACTTCGTCAATCTTCCAAATTTTTACATCGGACTTGATATATAATATTTCTAAAACATCAATCTATGAAAACATGTTAAAAAAATCCGATTTTTGACACTTACAAACGGTTATATCACCTTAATAAATTGCTTATTTAGCAAAAGCAGTTGCTTCTTTTATTCATTCGATTGTAAGTAATTCCTTAAAAAAATTAAGGAAAAGCGTTTCCGTTAAACGATTCCATGGCAGTTTAGGAATTTCTACAAGTCAAAGCCATTGCTTGTGTTTTTATTCATATGAATTTAAGGAATTCCTAGTAAAATATTAAAAAAAGCAATTGCTCAAACTTTATTCATTAGGCTCAATGTATAGAACTACAGCTTTTTTTAGAATCGTGTAGAGAATATCAAAATGGGTTTTCATAGTACCAGATCTACCTATTTTATACTGAAACAAGAAATTTTTTTTTATTAAAGTATATGTTGAAATTGCTAAATGTTATATGATCCTAATATAAAACATTATTGCTGATAATATTTTAAGATTCTTATATCACTATAAATTTCTTTACTCTTCGTAGGCCGCTAAATGACATCGAAATAAAAAAAAATCCAAAAATGTAATAGAAACACCACCCAATGGTAAAGCAGTGATAGTACATAAAATACAATGAGATAAAGTTTCAAAGAAATTTAAATTCGATAGTGTATTCGGGCCTTCGTCGAAGCAGGAATATATTTTTTACATAAATGGTGTTTATACAAAATCTTTATTACATATGAATTTTTTAACTGATAGATCGATGTTTATAATGCTGTCGTTAGTCCATTATTGCAACAAGTTTTGGATGGATATAATTGTACTGTATTTGCATATGGACAAACAGGTACAGGAAAGACTTTCACAATGGAAGGAATCAACAACGACCCAACTTTGCATTGGCAAAGTGTAAGATACTTACATATTTATACAATCACTCACCTTATTCGATATAAAAACTAGACGAATGAAATTATTAAGAATTATTATGCGTGTTGCATTTATATGTATTTACAAGGAAAGGTCGTAGCAGTAGGAATATGTAGGCTATGTTAAATAAATTTCTTCTCAATGAATCTAACATTACAATAAATTAATTGCATTATTTAAAAAGTTGCTACATACTGTATATTCCCAACTAACAAAGTTCTCCTTATAAACATGTTTTTTCTTTATTTTCATGGGCATTCAAGATAAGTAATAATGACTTCATTATTATACCTTTACTATATTGTTTGCGTCAGTGAGGAATAAATGCAGCACGTATAATAATAAATGTCTGTATATATGAATTACTAGCTTTACTACTCAGCTTCGCCGGAAATTTAGATTTTGATTTTATAACTTTTTTGTGAAAATGGTCACATTCATCTGGATTAGTCAGGAATAATGAGCTGAGGCACATTTCGCGATCCCAGAGTTTGTCGTTCGAAAGTTTTTAAGCGACAGACAAACACACAAACATACAGAAGCTTCTGCTTTATATATTAAGATATCAGACATAAAATAAAGAAAAATAAATGCATGCTTATGATATAAAATAAGATACAAAACAAAGCATTACTAAGATTTATCTGGAATAATATACTATATAGGATTCATCTGCTGGATTGATTCCACGTTCTTTAAGCCATTTATTCGATAAATTGGAATTAATAGAATCGCAAGAGTACACAGTCAGAGTTAGTTTTCTAGAACTCTACAATGAAGAATTATTTGATCTTCTGTCAACTAATGATGATGGATCTAAAATAAGGTATATCAGAAGAAATTATATAAATTATACATATTTATTTGCGTGTTTTCTTAATCTAACAGTTTGCTTGAATAAGCTTGTATAAAATATGTGGAAATAAATACTTGTCGAGCAGATTATACGAGGATGCCTCGAAGAAAGGAGCGATAGTCATTCATGGATTGGAAGAAGTGACGATACATAATAGAAGCGAGGTTTCTGAACTCCTCGAAAAGGGGTCAGAAAGAAGACAAACTGCTGCAACGTTGCTGAATGCTCATTCAAGGTTATTATCATAATACTAAATTTATCATTTTATGTGTATAGATTATTATTAATTATGCGAAAATTATTCTCAATTACTGTACATATGAAAGAGAATACTATCGAGGGAGAAGAAGTTTTGAAAACGGGGAAACTGAACTTGGTCGATCTAGCAGGTAGTGAAAATGTTGGATGATCTGGTGCTATTGACAAAAGAGCAAGAGAAGCCGGTAACGTTAATCAATCTCTGTTAGCCCTTGGCAGAGTTATAACAGCTCTTGTTAAAAGAGCACCTCACATTCCGTATAGGTAGTAGAAATATTTTACTTTTGCATTATGTGGAGCAGAGGAATAGGTTTTATTTCCTTATTTCTTATTTCTTATATCCCGTAGAGAATCCAAACTTACGAGATTGCTACAAGAGTCACTAGGTGGTCGTACAAAAACCTCGATCATCGCTACTGTATCCCCTGGTAGTATTAATCTTGAAGAGACCCTATCGACATTAGATTACGCACATCGTGCAAAAAATGTTACTAATCGTCCAGAAATAAATCAGAAGCTTACAAAGACAGAATTTCTTAATCAATATAAACAAGAAATTGAACGGTTGAGAAAAGATTTATTGACAGCGCGTGAAAGGAGCGGTGTTTATCTTGCTGAAAAAAATTACAATGAAATGCAGGCAACAATTTCGCAACAGAGTAAAGAAATAGAAGAAAAGATTAATCATATAAAAGCACTGGAAGAATCTATGCAAGAGCGAGAAGTACATTTTTTATTAATCATTTTTATCAGTGTAACTGTTTATTAATTTTAATGTTATTGGTTTTAGGAAATACTTTCTGAACTTGAATTAGAAAATATTGCTCAAAGAAAAGAATTGCACGAAGCTAAAGCGAAATTGGATACTACTACCGATGCCCTAAAATCAACAAATTATCGATTAGAAGTGATATCACAAGAACGTGATGAACAGAAGTACCTAGTAGAGAAGCATGTTTCTACAGAGAAAGTTTTATTGTCTCATGGCCGTACTCTGTTAAATGTTGCAGATACAGCAACTACAGATTCCCTGAAATTACATGAAAAAATTGACCGCAAAACGTAAGATAACTCTATATGTACACGATCAGATTCTTTGTCCAGGCATTGATTATTATTAGTCTACCCTCTTCTATTACTTCTCTGGATTACCTGGAGAGTTTGTCTAAATAATCAAGCAGTCATATTAATTTTTAAGTCGATACTATTTAAAGTTCGCGAATATCTTTTTCGAATAGTGTTCCGAGGTTTCGTCAGGCGAGCAAAAGCATCGCATCAGGTGTCCGAGGGTACCTGACATAACTAGCATCGGTATATCGTAGTATGTGCAATAGATACAACAATTTGAGGCGGATTTCAACTAAAACCACTACATTCTTCAATCATTCTCAAGCTCCGATGAAAGTTAGAATTACGATACTAATAATGTAACGTTGGAATACCCTTCGTTTGGAATACGTATTACATAGTATCGATTTATGGGACTGATGTGCGTCTCCCTTAATTTAGAGATTGTAATCAGTACTTTTTCATATGTCTTATATTCCTAGAGTGAACTCAAAAATACTATTCTTTATAGCAAAGCAGAAGAAATGTTTAAAGTTCTTGGAGAACAGTTCAAGCGTAATTTTCGTGAGTGCAAGCAAGGCATTGAAAAAGAGATTTCTGCGTACGGAGAAGCATCGAAGCAGTTTTGCGGATCTATGAAAAATGATATCGGTAATATAATCTAGCATAAAATATAAATTCTTACCAATATTGATTTACATTTCTATCACCATTAGGTGCACTTGTGAGCCAAAGTGCAAGTATCGACACTGGGGTACCAGGAATGTCAAAGAATCTTACCGATCAACGTTCAACAATTACAAACTATTTAACGAAAAGTATACATGAATGTGTATGTATATAATATGAAATACGTAATGTGACGTCCCACTATTTTTCGCGCGGTATTATTCTCAAAACTCTGTCATAAATCTCAAAACCACTCCACCAAATTCCCTCAAACTCAACTCTTACCCCCTTTTCCCCAATCGCTGATCACCTTGACGATATACCTTAGCGGTCCCCATCTCAAGATGGTCGGTACGAAACCTCCTTCGCTTATTCGCCCTACGAGGCACCAATCCCTCCTTCATACTTGAATTTAAACAAGTCCTTCGTCCCAAAAACCTCTTAAATCGAGACCACGTCTCACTCCCCTCTTTACGACTCACCGAGTCCAAGCCATTCTACCCCTTTTCCTATTAAAACTCCGTTAAAAAAACCCCCGGAAGTATAATTACGACGAATATTTGGTGTACGTGACAGAAAATGCGTCTAATAATAGACGCACCTTTGTAAAAACCCCGGAAGTCCTACTGCGACTTATTCATTAAATAGGTCAAGGCCTGTACCGCGCGTACCCCCGCGACAAACATATAAATACGAGGGGGGCCGAGGCAAAAGTCCTCTTTCGACAGAAATCTTTCGACGAGATCACATTACGAAGTTTATTTTTATTAAGTTCAGTGTTCATCACCATCGTAGATCCTCGAAAGCAATTACAATTACCATTTTTATATATCACTGCATATCACCATCATCCATATCATCTTGTCTTATTACTATTCTTTCTACTCATCATATTATTTGTATTATCAACGCTTATTGCATTTCATAATATTTTGTATTCTTAACGCTTATTGCGATTACATTATTTGTATTATCAACGCTTATTGCATTTCATGATATTTTGTATTATTTCGCTTATTGCTTTATTATAATATTTTGTATTATTTCGCTTATTGCTTTATATCATTTCATTGGCTTATTTCCATGTGTTTCATGTTCATATTCTTATATTGACACATTTATATAAATGTTATGTGCAAATGCTTAATGTCTAACGCATCCTCATGTTAATATTGCTATAAACATAACCTGTGCATATATTCGGGTTTCAAGCTAATAAACCTCTTTGCTTAAATCACGCTTCGAACTATTGTGTATATTCTTCGGGTACAAAGACCCCCAAAACCAAAACAAATTGCAGCAACAGCTGATCTCGGTTCGCGAACGCGAAAGTGCTTGCAGTGTTTACCAACGTTCTTTTGCAAGGGCCGTGTACAGCCGTATGCCTAGACGGATATCGCGGAAACATTGCGTGTAACTTCTTATGTGAATGCAACGTTAAATCCAATTACCGGGCCACACCAAAACAAGTGCTCTAACGCGTGTTCCCCGGATACCATTCGCCTTTAAACTTCCCTGGTCGATCAGTGTGCTGGATGCAAGATTCGCGCCCGACCTCCTTCTACCCTCAGTGTGACGGATTTAAGTTTCGCGCCTGACCTCCTTCCACCCTCAGTGTGACGGATGCAAGATTCGCGCCTGACCTCCTTCTACCCTCAGTGTGACGGATTTAAGTTTCGCGCCTGATCTCCTTCCACCCTCTGTGTGACGGATGCAAGATTCGCGCCTAAAAGCTACCAACCCCAGTGTGTAGGATTTCACATTCTCGCCTGACTTTCTCCCCACATAGTCATCGTTCCCTAAAGACCTCCACCCGGGATGTGACATAATTTTTGGTGACAGCGGTGGGATGTTCATCTACCGTTGATAGGAAACAGATTCTTTAACGCGGTGCCCACAAGGTCCCGATATTAGGATGTACATTACACGGCCACAACAGATCGCGGTAGCCCATCGAGGCCGAGGGCTACAAAGCGCAACTGCACTTGTGCAAACATTAATTTGTGTGAAAGGTAGTTTAGCAACAACGAACCAGGGCGACGATATTTGCTTGTGCTGTTCCTAGTTGGACCCTGTGAATACGGTGATAGTATACATAATTCATTATTACCAAACGCCTTATTCGTTTTCCCCTTGCCCTCGATGCAATAACGAAATATACCAAACTCGTCCTATAAGTAGATGCGCCGTGTGCACGGAACACTACCTCCTCTCTAACGAAAGCAATGATCAATCCAATAACCCAGAAGATCTAGATTTTTGAACGACAACCTAACGTGACGTAATTCTGGTCGCCCAAGGTGGAACGTTTGTTCATTTCAGACAGGAAAAGATCTGTCGAGTACACAATACCCATAATATCTTTTAGCTAGCATGTGTGATCAACACCAAAGTCGAGACACACTATATTACCCGAGCCGTAGATTTAGAGACGTATTGTCAAATTCCAACGCATTGGTTTGTGTTTCTGGAGGAGTAGCTACGACCACGGAAGGCGTAGATATTTGCTTAAATTGCTTTAATTTGGACCCGGTGGAAGTGGACGAGATATACCAAGAACACTACCACCAACCTAACTATACCTAGACTTAACTATACCTTAACCTAGATATATTTCTTGAGTGCCCTCGTTGCAGAAACCTTTTGCTCAAAGTGCGTCCCATAAATAGTAGTGCCGTGTGCACCGAGCATAGACGTCTTTCAAGTAGAAATTACAATAAATTTAACAGTAACTACCCGGATAGAGAGCACGGTAGGCTGTAGATAACGGCTGCCGGACGCCCAAAACATAAGAAATCTCTTAAGAAAATAGGAACAAAAGAAATTAAGCATGTCGGTGTACGGTGAAACCAATGATTCTTGCACAGTGGACCAAGACGCGGGGCCTTCCAATAGCGCTATAGAAATCGCGACCGTCGAAATAATGGAACGACTACAACTATTACGCGAAAAACAAGCCGAGATTGAAAGTTTGCACGCGAAATTTGTAGTAAACCCAGAAACCAAAACGCATTCGGGCGTAGCCACCGGATCGTTCAACCCCACGTTTAAAGGTCTTTCCGATAAAATACAAAATATCGAAATGATGATGGAGAAACTTCTTGCACCCCCGCCAATTACAAATAATTTTGCCACGCCGGGTTCCTCCCGTTTTGATAGGAAATCGGTACTAAATCGTAATAATGTTCCGGAATCATTAAATCATAATAGAACACCGGACCGGGATCCATCACCCCAGATTACGTTAAAAGACGCCATAAAGCCCGTCCCGAATTTTAACGGGCATAATATACCCGTAGAGCAGTTCGCGAGAGCTTGCAATAGGGCTAAGGCTCTGGTTCCCCCGCAAGCCGAACCCCAGCTAGCGAGGTTGTTGCGAAACAAACTGCAAGACCATGCATGCTTGGCCGTGGAGGATCGGGTCTTCGACTCCGTTAATGACCTAATTAAGCATCTTAAACGCACTTTTTCTCCTGCCAAAACATCAGATCACTATCGTGGAGAGCTAGCAAACATCATTAAAGGAACTAACGAACACGTATTAGAGTACATATCGCGCGTTAAGGATCTGCGATTCGCTATTTTGGAAGAGGATAGAGAATATTACCGCGATTTACCCCGAAGACCTAGATCGCCTAACGTTAGATTCATTCATAGATGGGCTCCCGCCCCACATAAGGACAAGATTACTCCAACACCAATTCGAAACCCTCGAAGAAGCTTTCGACCTAGCTGTTCTCGTAGATAAAAGGATTGATAGGGATCGTCTCAGGTTTTCCGAACAAAAAGCCCCGAAATTGACATGCCAAATTTGCAATAAGACAGGACACGACGCACGATCCTGCCGTAGCAATCAAAATATCGCCTCGCAACCTTCCGATAGGTACCCTCCAAACCGCGTAACAGGATATGGGAATCAGGCACCCAATCCTCTGCTTCCCTACTGGGACAGAACTCGACCTCCTCCTGCTAGACCTACGGAAATACGTATCTGTGAGTACTGTAAGAAGCCCGGACACCTGATCTCGGAATGCAGGAAACGCCTGTTCAACCGTAACGAACGAAACCCTAGAACCTTTCAAGAACGAGATTCGGGAAACGCTTCGCCCCTACGGTCAACTATGGATGCGTACCGTGGAATGGGCCAAGCGGGAGCGCGTCCAATAATAGTACAAGCGGAACCGTGAATGCCAAAACTAGGATCGCCACCGTATGCTTAGATACTGCTGGCGAAGCCCCGTCCGTAATTATCCAGTCCCCAGACTTTGAAATAGCACCGTAATTAATGATTGATACTGGCTCTGAAGTGAACTTAGTGAAAATTCACGCCGTAAAGCAATCTCGAGATATAGACATGAACAAACAGGTGCAACTTAGGGGTATCGCTAAGGACCTTGTCTCCACCCTTGGGACAATAAAAATAATGCTATTGGGCAACGATGTCACGTTCCACGTAGTCGAAAACGACTTCCCAATTAAACCACACGGAATACTAGGAACTGAATTCTTTATAAAACAGAACGCCTCAATACACTATTCAAAGAAACAATTGGAGTTCAACGGAATCTCCATTCCGTTTGCAAACAGGGCTCAACTCGTGTTACCCGCTAGATCAAAAACCGTCTGCTTCATTAATATATCAAATTCAAATATAAAGGAAGGATATTTACCCCGGTTAGACTTAGGCACTGAGAATCATGCTGGTAACGCTCTTGTCCGTAATCAGGACGGCAAGGCGTACTTACAAGTAATCAATTCTAATGAAGTGGACACAACGATCACAATACCTACTGTTGAATTGGAAGAATTTGAAATTGTGATTCCAGAACCCAAACAAAGACGACAAAAAGAGATTATGACGTCTAAATGCGTCACTCCTATCCCCGCCCTAAATCCAAACAAGTCCCTCTTACCCCAGGATCCGTCGATCCACCATATAGAGGCACCCACGAAAGTGCACTCACTCTCACCCCCTGTGCATTATGCCAGATCAACCCTCCACCCAAATTCCCTTGAGTCTCTTGCTATTGCGTCGGGTGAGAAAGTATCGATAATTTCTGAAAAACCCACAAGGATGGAACAAGTGCTCGAATTAATTTCAACGGAACATATGAATCCGGAGGAAAAGCTTCATGTCCAAGGAATTTTAAGTAAGAACCATGACCTTTTCCATCTACCAGATGAGAAGCTGGGTCATACGAACGCTATCCAGCATGGGATCCAGACAACGGACCCAATGCCTGTCAATACGAAACAATATCGCTTTCCTCCAGTACATAAGAAGGATATCAACAAACAAGTACATAAGCTACTAGAAAACGAAATTATAAAGCCGTCATTATCGCCCTACAACTCACCTATCTGGATTGTGTCCAAGAAGCCAGGACCCGATGGGGAACTCCTGTGGCGAATGGTAATCGACTTTAGGGATCTAAACAAAAAGACCATTCCCGACGCATATCTACTTCCGAATATCAACGAAATATTGGACCAATTAGGAGGAGCAAAATACTTTTCCGTATTCGACCTCGCTTCAGGATTCCATCAAATACCTATGAAATCGGAGGACGCACCAAAGACTGCATTCTCTACACCTCATGGACATTATGAATTTGTTAGGATGCCGTTTGGACTTTGTAACGCACCAGCTACTTTCCAACGCTTAATGGATCACACGCTTACGGGACTCCAGGGCACGGAAATGTTTGTCTACCTGGACGATATTGTCCTATACGCAAGTTCCCTTACCGAACATTTGATCAAATTTAAGAGACTCGCCCACCGCCTACGAGAGGCGAACCTTAAACTGCAACCTTCCAAATGCAAATTATTACACAAAGAAGTTGCATACTTGGGCCACGTGATCACCGAGAAAGGCGTAAAACCGGACCAGCAGAAAATTCAAGCCGTCCGGAACTACCCAGCACCTAGTACCCCAAAAGGAATCAAACAATTCCTTGGATTAACCGGATACTATAGAAGGTTTATTCCAGAATTCTCTAAACTTGCTCGCCCACTAACCCAACTATTAAAGAAGGACACAGAATTTAACTGGGGACCGTCCCAGCAGATGGCTTTCGACCACTTAAGGTCAGCATTGCAGAAAGAACCAATCCTGCAATATCCTAATTTTGAGCTAGAATTCTACGTCACTACGGACGCCTCTGAATATGCTATTGGGGGAATATTGAGTCAAAATGTCGCGGGAAAAGAGTTACCAATTGCTTATGCTTCCCGTATCCTAAACAAAGCGGGAATCAATTATGCAACCATTGAAAAGGAAATTTTAGCCATTGTTTATTGCGTCAGGTACTTCCGTCCTTACCTTTACGGGAGGAAATTTATCTTATATACCGACCATCGACCTTTAATTTGGTTACACAAAGTAAAGGACCCAACGTCGCCCCTCGTTAGGTGGCGCCTAAAATTAGCCGAATATGATTACGAAATTCGCTACCAGCCGGGAAAAAGCAACAAACTTGCTGACGCCCTGTCCCGTAACCCCCCTACAGTGACAGCACACCCTATAAGACCACGAGAGGAAGCCGATGAAGACTGGGAGGACTATCCCCCTCCTAAACGAGGCCCAGGGAGACCTCGGGGTCCCAAAGCACTCACCTCCGCAACGAAACTCACGAGCAAAACCCGCCTAAGAACGGCGCCTACAAGAATTCAACCGCGACGAAAGGTACGCAAAGCCCCGACGCCTACAATAGCACCACCAGAAACCCTGCCTGAACCAATGAGTAGCGTAGAAGAGGAGGACCAAGAAAAAGAAAAGGGGGACCAAGAAAAAGAAAAGGGACAAACAGATGCCCCTTACGAAATTATTTCGCCTCCGCAATCTCCAACACCACAGGAACTGGAAGATCCCGATTCCGAGGTAGAATCTAACGCATCGGACGAATCAACGACCGATTCGGATTGCTCAATAACCGAGCTGGACGATTCCCTTGACGCAGCGTACGAAGAGGATCCTGATCGACAAATCAGGATAACGCCATCAATTAGTCGGGACCCATTGTCCCTAAGAAGGGAAACGCTTGTTTTCTTTCTGAGCGCCGATGGAAAACCTTGCGACGAAGGAGCTAAACAATTGCAAGAGGTAGGAGCGTTAATAATAACAAGCGAACTCACATTAGGCCGGGCCCACGTAACTTATAATGAGGGACAAATTCTGGTCGGTCTAGTTATTAAAGAAACTCAAAATACCCCCTTAACCACGACAACTTGGGATGAAACTCTTTCCTCTTTTAAAAATATAATACGCGAGAATCCCGGTTGACCCCAATCATAATATATATATATACATATACTAACTAGTCGTTTCTTAGATCGTTATACTTATAACGCACATGCCGCACAAAAGGGCCCACAAGGCCGAAAGGCCCTGGCACAGCGGGGGAGGCATAAAACGAAGGCTCTCACGCATACAGTGGAAACGAAGGGAGGCAATTCGAGAAGGAAGGAGCATCTCGCCCCTCCTCCCTAAGATGACCTCCTCCACGATCATCAAGGAGGCCGATCACAGTAGAAACAATTTTTTCATTCTTATGCCGCTTTAAATATTAATATGTCTCGAAATATTTTAGTATCAAAGTTATCAACATTCGGTAAAAGGCGAAGCGGAAGCTGCTCATGGGACGATGAAACATAAAGACGAAATTTTAAATACTATTTCTACGAATTTGGCCCGAGATATCGACAAGTTAATTAAAATTGGAGTCGCTCAGAATATACAAATTGTAAGAAATAACTTGTCCGAAAAATTAAAGCGGGCTTCAGTTGAAATGAACCAAATCGTAAATTCTGCTTCTAATCGTCACGTGGAATCTTGCAATCTTATGAAAACCGACATCAATAATATTAAAGTAGCCGTGGGAGAGTTTGGTAAAACCCAACAATTCACACAGAAGCAACGTTCGTTTTCTAAGGTATCGACAAAGAAATCTCTACTTGTAATTTGAATATTACATTAGTTTTTAATATTACACGTATTTAACGCGCACTATTTTTTTAGAAACTGGATGAAGTATCTGCTCAGTTCAAGCGTCTAACTGAGAGTGAAAGAAAACATTATGTTACTGTAAATAACAAATGTGAAAATATTAATCAAATTTGTAAGAAAGGTAACGATCGCTCGACACATGCTTCTGGAGCAATCAGCAAAATGAGAAGTAACTTAAAGGAACAGATAGACAATGATTTGAAAAAAGTTGAAGCCGCTACTACAGTTGGAACAGAGAAGGTGATATCTGCACTTAATTTACTAAGTTGAAGCGTAAAAGTCGGTTTTAAGATAAGAAGAATTTTTCTACATATCAAAAGATTCATGTTATGTTATGCTTCGATAATAGATTGAAGAGTTTGTAAGAAAATTCGAGGTAGGCAAGCGGTTGAAACAGGCCATGTGCATTTCCTCAAGAGTCACCCCCTCTCGAAGGGGCAAACCTTAAGGACTAGAGGCATAAAAAGGGAAAGCGTTGGCGGGACTGACGACTGCGTCCTGTCGATGACCAACTCACTCTAGTACGGACCGATCTATGAGAAAGTCACGAATAAAGCTTACAGTTCTTTAACGGAATACGTATTACTTTGTTTCTGGCAAACTCACGGACCCTTTTGCGACATCCTGCGCGCCCCTCCCCCGTACGTTGCCAACAAGTTATCAAATAGAACCGAAAGAGAAGGGAAGATTCTGCTAAATGAATTGGACTCGCGTATAAATACAAGCTACAATGCATCGAAACAGTATCAGGATCTAACTAAATGCAATCTTACAGAACTGCAACAGTCAATGGATGTGGATAAGAATGAATACCTTACTGTAATCAATGTAAATTTAATGATAATTTAAACATAATTACTAGTAACATTTGAAAGTATTTATGGCTGAAATTTCATCTTTATAGGATATGAGTAACGCAATTACAAATGTAACCGAAGAACAAGTGATGGTCGTGAAAGATCAAGAAACTAAAACTTCTAATACTTTCGGGAAATTATCCAGTGAATTCGAATATCGAATTGAAGAATCAAATGCACGGAGTAATAAGGTTGTCGAAAAATTAGATGCAACAGTGTCCGAAATTGACAAATTTCTTGATGAAGATGTACAGCGTGACGTACCGACAGGTATATAACATGCAAACTAGAAAACAAAAGGAGGATAAGGTTACATCGTTGTACTTGTCTACTTTCAGGAGAAACGCCTGCCAGAAAAGAATTTTCCTACCCCCGTGAATTTACGGTAACGTCTCCGCATGAACGAATTCTTCAGAGGTTTAGAGAAGTGAGGCAACTCGTTGAAACAGCAGAAGATGAAGTAAATGAATCATAATGTATATCATTAAGATACATACTAATTAGAGAGAAAGTAAGACAATTGTGTCAATTCTTTTATATATATATACATATATAATCGTTGTGTCACTGATTCATCACTGTCCAACCCAAACCGCTGACCCTAGAAACATGGAATTCGGAGAGTATATTCCTTTTACGACGTAGGTGCTGGATAAGAAGGGATTTTTTGAAATTGCATCCCCAAGGGGGTGAAAAGAGGTAAAGTGTGTTTTCACGGACTCCTTAATATCTCTTAGGCCTGATTAGATATTAACTTGGTTTTTACTTCGGAAGATTACCCACATAAATGCCTAAAAACCAAATTCAGGATTTTGCCCTAATCAACCCCTAAGGGAGTGAAAAGGGATGAAATGTGTTTCCACAGATTTCTTAAAATTTCTTCGACCCGATTAGATATCAACTTGGTTTTTACTTCGGAAAATTACCCACATAAATGCCTAAACACCAATTTCAGGATTTTGCCCAAATCAACCCCTAAGGTGGTGGTGAAAAGAGGTGAAATGTGTTTTCATGGAGTTCTTAGTATCTCTTAGGTCCGATGCGAAGCGCGGGAGTATTTTGCTAGTATATAAATTATATAATATTTCAAAATATAATTGTTCTTTTATGTGTTATTATATATATGGATGTACTACGATATGACCCAACCATCATAATGAACTGAAATTTTGAGGAGTTGGGAGGGAAGCGAAGAGGACCCCTGTTATAAAATTTTATCTGCGGGTATTTGTTAGTTTCTAAGATATTAATAAAAACTTTCGGCACAATACGTTGAATTCTGCCTATACAGACGTTACTAAATACAATCATCTCTTCGTCACCGTCGACTGTTTCACAGTCGACAATACAATGTACGATATTGACCTCATCGCGCAATACTTGTAACTGCAGTCTCATTTTTAGTATTCCCCAACCCACGTCGGTTCGATACCACGCTTTACGCGCCCGCAGGGGGGTTAGTCTTGGGTTAATCTAGTCCCATTCAATACTAATACCCGGGATAAGTTGGAAAATGGAATTCTTTCCCATTCTTTGGGCATTTTCTTCTATTGGGCAACAGCCCAACAGATTTACACCATTCGATGCAAGTCTCTCGAGAGCACAGCGCTTCATTTAACAATCTTTCAATATTCCAACGCCCTTCAAGGGAAATATCGTAACTTGATGATGAAGCCATTGTAATATACAGTCGGTGTAGAAAGTATTCGTACAGCGACCAAGTTAAAGTAAAACTTTGTATATCCATGTCAGTAATAAAATTTAACGGAAAGCAATGATTAATCAATATTCTTTGATGTTTGTAGAATAGATTTTGTATAAACAAAATTTTATTCCCTTTAACATTTACAAAGATGTTAACAAAAAGAGATAACCGCGCAGAAATGGACGCGCAAAAAGTATTCGTACAGTTGAATAAAAAATTAATAAACAATGGAAATGAACTAAATATATAATGTTTTAATAATTTGTGGGATTGCCTTTTGATTTTATAAAAGCTTCGAGGCTACGTGGTATGGAATTTACTAACAAGGGGAGTCCACGGTGAGGTAGTCATCGATTTTTATGAGCCTTGGCACGATGGATCTATGTCGAAAATAAGTAAATACGTGTCCGAGCGTTTCTGCCATTTGGCCTTAATAACAGAGATAATTACATGTAAATTATTAAACATTTCATAGCGCCAATGGAAAACATAAAAGCCATAACCTTAAATTAACTATATTGCGTGGAGCGTTCGGTAAGACGTCGACGTGGCGTTGCTGCGGTCGTGAGTTCGATTCCGCCTCTGTCTAGATATTTTTTTCATACTTTATTTTTTCCACACTGTATGAATAGTGAGAAAAAAAAGCGATCGAATTGTAGATGTAGCAAATCAGGATTTATAAAGTGTGCTGCATGCAGAAACATTTTATGTTTCGAATGTTTTTATGACCAATATCACCCGGAGAGCGACAGATAATGGAAACGTAAGAACATATATCTCATTTCGTTACTGTAAGTTGAATTGTGTACTGATATTAATTTTGGGATGCTAATTTTTCGAGATTACCGCTCGTTATTATATAATAGTTCTTATGTTATAGGTATATTAATTATTCAGGAACAGTACTGCGAAGTCTTATTCGAAGTTTCCGGTGGTACCCCATCGCGCGATGGTGGCCGTGGGGTTTTAGTGGGTAAAAATCCCACACTACCCTGGCGCCCTCGGGGGATTCCCCTCTGGAGGTGTCGGGGTGTCTTTTGAAGATTTCCCCACGTTAAAAAAAAAAAATAATAATTGTATTTATACATTTAAAAGAATTAGTGAAGGTTACTACCGTTACCCTTTTTTCTCACTATTCATACAGTGTGGAAAAAATAAAGTGTGAAAAAATAAAGTATGAAAAAAATATCTAGACAGAGGCGGAATCGAACTCACGACCGCAGCAACGCCACGTCGACGTCTTACCGAACGCTCCACGGAATATTATTAAATTAAGGTTATGGCTTTTATGTTTTCCATTGGAGCTATGAAATGTTTAATAATTTACATGTAATTATCTCTATTATTAAGGCCAAATGGCAGAAACGCTCGGACACGTATTTACTTATTTTCGACATAGATCCATCGTGCCAAGGCTCATCAAAATCGATGACTACCTCACCGTGGACTCCCCTTGTAAGTTGGATGTTATAGCAGGCTGTATTTTACTCTACTCTTCTAGCAGAATGGCTTTCAAACTTTCTTTAGATATAATATTATGATTACATATTTTTTTGTCCAATTAATCCCATAGATGCTATATGGGATTGATATGTGGTGATTATGGCGGCGTTTTAAAATATTTTGGTGGGTTATATGAAACCCTCTGCCTAGTATTATATGCAGAATGCTTTGGATCATTGTCATGGGTAAATATAAAATTGTCATTAAGTCCCATTTTATTTGCACTAGCATGGATGTGCTTGCTCAAGATGTCAATATAAACTCTATAATTTATAATACTATCGATGAAATGTTGAGCTTTCACTCCAGCTGCACACATACAGCTCCAGACAAATAGAGAACCCGCTGCCGTATTTCATCATGGATCGCAAATTTTCTTTCCTAAACTCTGTATTCTTGTTTCTTCATACTGTGAAGTCTGTTTTGGACCCAAATATTTCGAATTCACTAACGCTAACAAATTCAAAATATTTGGTTCCAAAACAGACTTCACAGTATAGAGAAACAAGAATACAGAGTTTAGGAAAGAAAATTTGCGATCCATGATGAAATACGGCAGCGGGTTCTCTATTTGTCTGGAGCTGTATGTGTGCAGCTGGAGTGAAAGCTCAACATTTCATCGATGGTATTATAAATTATAGAGTTTATATTGACATCCTGAACAAGCACATCCATGCTAGTGCAAATAAAATGGGACTTAATGACAATTTTATATTTACCCATGACAATGATCCAAAGCATTCTGCATATAATATTAGGCAGAGGGTTTCATATAACCCACCAAAATATTTTAAAACGCCGCCATAATCACCACATATCAATCCCATATAGCATCTATGGGATTAATTGGACAAAAAAATATGTAATCATAATATTATATCTAAAGAAAGTTTGAAAGCCATTCTGCTAGAAGAGTAGAGTAAAATACAGCCTGCTATAACATCCAACTTAGTAAATTCCATACCACGTAGCCCCGAAGCTATTATAAAATTAAAAGGCAATCCCACAAATTATTAAAACATTATATATTTAGTTTATTTCCATTGTTTATTAATTTTTTATTCAACTGTACGAATACTTTTTGCGCGTCCATTTCTGCGCGGTTATCTCTTTTTGTTAACATCTTTGTAAATGTTAAAGGGAATAAAATTTTGTTTATACAAAATCTATTCTACAAACATCAAAGAATATTGATTAATCATTGCTTTCCGTTAAATTTTATTACTGACATGGATTTACAAAGTTTTACTTTAACTTGGTCGCTGTACGAATACTTTCTACACCGACTGTATATTGAAACTAAGTAGGTGACAAAAGAGCAAAGGCCTCAACAACAATCGCACTTGGCTTGGTGAAGACCGTTCGCGTCCAGTTTTTGTTACCGTATCTCTATACATACATTTTGAGGCCGATATCGTACATTGTATCGTCGGTTGTGAAACAATCGACGGCGACGAGAAAATGGTTGAGTTAGTAACGTCTGTATAGGTAGATCCCCATAAAAAAATTCAAAAAAGTAAAAAAATACTCCAAGTACATGATAAAATCGAGGACGGAAAAGAGTAAATCACAAAAAAATAGAAGAAAATATACATTGTAAAAAAAGATGTGAAATCAAAATGAGCTGCAAGTACATAAAGGTGTTTTCCACCTGCGCTTAAGATGACACAACTACATATACACAGCTAAAATGCTGTGTTCGTACACTCCATTACTCATATTGCCGACGTTTTAATAATGTGAAGATAAAATGTAACATCTAGACATTTGCCGCTAGGCATCTATGTTCGCGGCCTGGAAGTCAAATACTTGGCGTGGCCAGGCAAGGTCAAGGTGTCGATGAATAAGAATTATTTAAAACGTAAAATAATGAAAGAGTACTCATATTTGTCAGAGTTTTAAATTGACAAATTATCTGAAAGATTGTGAGAGGAAAGGTATCGGTATCGTGTAATGATCTTGGAATTATTTTAAAACGCAATATAATGAAAATGTTCTCATATTGTCTGAGTTTTAAATGGACAAATTATCTGAAAGCCTGCGAGAGGGAAGGTATGGGTATTGATGATCTGAGAATACCTTGCCTGGCCAGGCCAAGTATTTGACTTCCAGGCCGTGGACATCTAGGCAAATGTCTAGATGTTACATTTTATCTTCACATTTTTAAAATATCGGCGATATGAGTAATGGAATGTATGAACACAGCATTTTAGCTGTGTATATGTAGTTGTATCATCTTAAGCGCAGGTGGAAAGCACCTTTATGTACTTGCAGCTCATTTTGATTTCACATCTTTTTTTACAATGTATATTTTCTTCTATTTTTTTTGTGATTTACTCTTTTCCATCCTCGATTTTATCATGTACTTGGAGTATTTTTTTACTTTTTTGAATTTTTTTATGGGGATCTACCTATACAGACGTTACTAACTCAACCATTTTCTTGTCGCCGTCGATTGTTTTACAACCGGCGATACAATGTACGATATCGGCCTCAAAATATATGTATAGAGATACGGTAACAAAAACTGGACGCGAACGGTCTTCACCAAGCCAAGTGCGATTGTTGTTGAGGCCTTTGCTCTTTTGTCACCTACTTAGTTTCAATATATATTACAATGGCTTCATCATCAAGTTACGATATTTCCCTTGAAGGGCGTTGGAATATTGAAAGATTGTTAAATGAAGCGCTGTGCTCTCGAGAGACTTGCATCGAATGGTGTAAATCTGTTGGGCTGTTGCCCAATAGAAGAAAATGCCCAAAGAATGGGAAAGAATTCCATTTTCCAACTTATCCCGGGTATTAGTATTGAATGGGACTAGATTAGCGCGGGGGGCGCGCGCCCCCTGCGGGCGCGTAAAGCGTGGTACCGAACCGATGTGGGTTGGGGAATACTAAAAATGAGACTGCAGTTACAAGTATCGCGCGATGAGGTCAATATCGTACATTGTATTGTCAACTGTGAAACAGTCGACGGTGACGAAGAGATGATTGTATTTAGTAACGTCTGTATAGGCAGAATTCAACGTATTGTGCCGAAAGTTTTTATTAATATTTTAGAAACTAACAAATACCCGCAGATAAAAGTTTATAACAGGGGTCCTCTTCGCTTCCCTTCCAACTCCTCAAAATTTCAGTTCATTATGATGGTTGGGTCATATCGTAGTACATCCATATATATAATAACACATAAAAGAAAAATTATATATTGAAATATTATATAATTTATATACTAGCAAAATACTCCCGCGCTTCGCATCGGACCTAAGAGATACTAAGGACTCCATAAAAACACGTTTCACCTCTTTTCACCACCACCTTAGGGGTTGATTTGGGCAAAATCCTGAAATTGGTGTTTAGGCATTTATGTGGGTAATTTTCCGAAGTAAAAACCAAGTTGATATCTAATCGGGCCGAAGAAATTTTAAGAAATCTGTGGAAACACATTTCATCCCTTTTCACTCCCTTAGGGGTTGATTAGGGCAAAATCCTGAATTTGGTTTTTAGGCATTTATGTGGGTAATCTTCCGAAGTAAAAACCAAGTTAATATCTAATCAGGCCTAAGAGATATTAAGGAGTCCGTGAAAACACACTTTACCTCTTTTCACCCCCTTGGGGATGCAATTTCAAAAAATCCCTTCTTATCCAGCACCGACGTCGTAAAAGGAATATACTCTCCGAATTTCATGTTTCTAGGGTCAGCGGTTTGGGTTGGACGGTGATGAATCAGTGACACAACGATTATATAAGTATATATATATATAAAAGAATTGACACAATTGTCTTACAATTAGTATGTATCTTAATGATATACATTATGATTCATTTACTTCATCTTCTGCTGTTTCAACGAGTTGCCTCACTTCTCTAAACCTCTGAAGAATTCGTTCATGCGGAGACGTTACCGTAAATTCACGAGGATAGGAAAATTCTTTTCTGGCAGGCGTTTCTCCTGAAAGTAGACAAGTACAACGATGTAACCTTATCCTCCTTTTGTTTTCTAGTTTGCATGTTATATACCTGTCGGTACGTCACGCTGTACATCTTCATCAAGAAATTTGTCAATTTCGGACACTGTTGCATCTAATTCTTCGACAACCTTATTACTCCGTGCATTTGATTCTTCAATTCGATATTCGAATTCACTGGATAATTTCCCGAAAGTATTAGAAGTTTTAGTTTCTTGATCTTTCACGACCATCACTTGTTCTTCGGTTACATTTGTAATTGCGTTACTCATATCCTATAAAGATGAAATTTCAGCCATAAATACTTTCAAATGTTACTAGTAATTAGGTTTGTAGCATGCAGAAAAGGAAGTTTGAGAAACGCTGACCATCGAGACGTTTCGAGAACACGCTTGTAGGCCGCCCGTGAGGAGAGACGTGCGGGCGCGGGACCGCGTCTCGCGAGGCTCGCACTTAACAACGCATCTGTTGATTTCTGCGGCCGCGGATAGCAACGATTGGGTATAAATTAGAGGACCGCAATGGCATTTCCTTCTTCGCTGTTCTGAGAGAGAGGACGAGGTACGACACACGGCCGCTCTCAGACAGCTTAGGGACTCCGGCAGGAGAGTTCGGCGATAATACCTGGACGCCTGCTGGAGGGACTAGGCACTAGAGTCTGTTCCTGGACGCTCGACCGATATGGAGAGTACGGCGATAATACCTGGACGCCTATCGGTCGAGAGAGTACAGAGCATCTCATTAGAAAAGAGAGGAGAGTACGGGAGAATATACCTGGACGCCTGTTCGGTATGGAGAGTTCGGCGACAATACCTGGACGCCAACCGAGCAGGAGAGTACAGAGGAACTCCTGGACGCCTCGTTAACGTAGAGAGGAGAGTACGGGAGAATATTCCTGGACGCCTGTTCGGTATGGAGAGTACAGCGATCATACCTGGACACCAACCGAACGGGAGAGTACAGAGTATCTCCTGGACGCCTCAGTAGAGTAGAGTCGCGAAAGTACAAAGCCCCCTTCTTAAATACCCAATCGTTGAGAGAGGAGAGTACGGGAGAATATTCCTGGACGCCTGTTCGATATGGAGAGTTCGGCGACAATACCTGGACGCCAATCGAACGGGGGAGTACAGAGTAACTCCTGGACGCCTCATTAGAGTAAAGTCAAGTGCCGTTCGCACCATAGTATCTTTGAAAATTGTATAAATACATCGAGACGCAACGTCTGACCTTCGAAATTTGTAGCCCCATCCTGTCAATCAAACCATGTATTCCTTCCTAATCCGAATAAATCTTGTCTGTCCAGAAATATCCATATTCCTTACAAACCAAAAGGCTACAGGTTTAAATTATCATTAAATTTACATTGATTATGGTAAGGTATTCATTCTTATCCACATCCATTGACTGTTGCATTTCTGTAAGATTGCATTTAGTTAGATCCTGATACTGTTTCGATGCATTGTAGCTTGTATTTATACGCGAGTCCAATTCATTTAGCAGAATCTTCCCTTCTCTTTCGGTTCTATTTGATAACTCTTCAATCTATTATCGAAGCATAACATAACATGAATCGTTTGATATGTAGAAAAATTCTTATCTTAAAACCGACTTTTACGCTTCAACTTAGTAAATTAAGTGCAGATATCACCTTCTCTGTTCCAACTGTAACAGCGGCTTCAACTTTTTTCAAATCATTGTCTATCTGTTCCTTTAAGTTACTTCTCATTTTGCTGATTGCTCCAGAAGCATGTGTCGAGCGATCGTTAACTTTCTTACAAATTTTATTAATATTTTCACATTCGTTATTCACAGTAACATAATGTTTTCTTTCACTCTCAGTTAGACGCTCGAACTGAGCAGATACTTCATCCAGTTTCTAAAAAATAGTGCGCGTTAAATACGTGTAATATTAAAAACTAATGTAATATTCAAATTACAAGTAGAGATTTCTTTGTCGATACCTTAGAAAACGAACGTTGCTTCTGTGTGAATTGTTGCTTTTTACCAAGCTCTCCCACGGCTACTTTAATATTATTGATGTCGGTTTTCATACGATTGCAAGATTCCACGTGACGATTAGAAGCAGAATTTACGATTTGGTTCATTTCAACTGATGCCCGCTTTAATTTTTCGGACAAGTTATTTCTTACAATTTGTATATTCTGAGCGACTCCAATTTTAATTAACTTGTCGATATCTCGGGCCAAATTCGTAGAAATAGTATTTAAAATTTCGTCTTTATGTTTCATCGTCCCATGAGCAGCTTCCGTTTCGCTTTTTATCGCAATTTGATACCTTTGATACTGAAATATTTCGAGACATATTAATATTTAAAGCGGCATAAGAATGAAAAAATTGTTTTTACGTATTTCATATTATATACATACACATTCATGTATACTTTTCGTTAAATACTTTGTAATTATTGAACGTTGATCGGTAAGATTCTTTGACATTCCTGGTACCCCAGTGTCGATACTTGCACTTTGGCTCACAAGTGCACCTAATGGTGATAGAAATGTAAATCAATATTGGTAAGAATTTATATTTTATGCTAGATTATATTACCGATATCATTTTTCATAGATCCGCAAAACTGCTTCGATGCTTCTCCGTGCGCAGAAATCTCTTTTTCAATGCCTTGCTTGCACTCACGAAAATTACGCTTGAACTGTTCTCCAAGAACTTTAAACATTTCTTCTGCTTTGCTATAAAGAATAGTATTTTTGAGTTCACTCTAGGAATATAAGACATATGAAAAAGTACTGATTACAATCTCTAAATTAAGGGAGACGCACATCAGTCCCATAAATCGATACTATGTAATACGTATTCCAAACGAAGGGTATTCCAACGTTACATTATTAGTATCGTAATTCTAACTTTCATCGGAGCTTGAGAATGATTGAAGAATGTAGTGGTTTTAGTTGAAATCCGCCTCAAATTGTTGTATCTATTGCACATACTACGATATACCGATGCTAGTTATGTCAGGTACCCTCGGACACCTGATGCGATGCTTTTGCTCGCCTGACGAAACCTCGGAACACTATTCGAAAAAGATATTCGCGAACTTTAAATAGTATCGACTTAAAAATTAATCTGACTGCTTGATTATTTAGACAAACTCTCCAGGTAATCCAGAGAAGTAATAGAAGAGGGTAGACTAATAATAATCAATGCCTGGACAAAGAATCTGATCGTGTACATATAGAGTTATCTTACGTTTTGCGGTCAATTTTTTCATGTAATTTCAGGGAATCTGTAGTTGCTGTATCTGCAACATTTAACAGAGTACGGCCATGAGACAATAAAACTTTCTCTGTAGAAACATGCTTCTCTACTAGGTACTTCTGTTCATCACGTTCTTGTGATGTCACTTTTAATCGATAATTTGTTGATTTTAGGGCATCGGTAGTAGTATCCAATTTCGCTTTAGCTTCGTGCAATTCTTTTCTTTGAGCAATATTTTCTAATTCAAGTTCAGAAAGTATTTCCTAAAACCAATAACATTAAAATTAATAAACAGTTACACTGATAAAAATGATTAATAAAAAATGTACTTCTCGCTCTTGCATAGATTCTTCCAGTGCTTTTATATGATTAATCTTGTCTTCTATTTCTTTACTCTGTTGCGAAATTGTTGCCTGCATTTCATTGTAATTTTTTTCAGCAAGATAAACACCGTTCCTTTCACGCGCTGTCAATAAATCTTTTCTCAACCGTTCAATTTCTTGTGTATATTGATTAAGAAATTCTGTCTTTGTAAGCTTCTGATTTATTTCTGGACGATTAGTAACATTTTTCGCACGATGTGCGTAATCTAATGTCGATAGGGTCTCTTCAAGATTAATACTACCAGGGGATACAGTAGCGATGATCGAGGTTTTTGTACGACCACCTAGTGACTCTTGTAGCAATCTCGTAAGTTTGGATTCTCTACGGGATATAAGAAATAAGAAATAAGGAAATAAAACAGAGTAGGGGAGAATGGGGCAATCGTGGTCAGCAGGCAATGATGGTCAGTATTGTTATTATAAAACGGCATGTCCGAAATGTGCAATTCCTTTTCTTTAGCCCCCATGACATCAGTCGCTATATTGTCGAACGACCTCGCCTTAATCGTTGCTAAGCAACTAAGAAAAACAACCCTTGTTGTGTTTTAAACGTCGTTGATGTTATATTTTGTGTGCACCACGTAAAAGATAAATAATAATTTTGAAGCTTTTTTACATTTCAACTTTACGTAAATACAGATATCTATCAAGGCAAAGGATTAGAATCAAATTTAATATAAATATATTTAATTTATTTATGTAATCTTCAATTTTATCAATGAAAACGTGTGCGGGCAATGGTGGTCGTTTGACAGTATGCGCCCGCAACGTGATTACCATTATTCCCCAGTGTAGAATAAAAATATCTTTGTTCATTAGAAGAATTTTATTCTGTAGATGGCAAAAATACACCCTAGAACAACTGGAAAAGCCAATTGGGCTTCCGAAACGCTTGAAAAAGCGGTGGACAAGTGTATTATTTGCTATCAGTTTAGCCATGATAATGAAATGTGGTTTTGATGCATCTCATGTGGCCTCTCGGCTCATTCTGAATGTTGTGGATGGGACTCGGCGGATGAATACATATGTGACAAATTTTAAATTAATCCCCCGCAACGTGACCGCTATTACCTGCAGGTGTGGACAATGGCGGTGAAACACATATTTTCTGTATTTTGTAATTATATTGAATAAATCAATATAATATTAATTATTTTCGTATCCTACGAATAGATTGATAGTTTAAGTTTACAAAAAAATAATTTTCGAGAAATATTGCACCTTATATCTTGGTTTTATTACACTTATTGCTTAACTGACCGCCATTACCCATTCTCCCCTATTCCTCTGCTCCACATAATGCAAAAGTAAAATATTTCTACTACCTATACGGAATGTGAGGTGCTCTTTTAACAAGAGCTGTTATAACTCTGCCAAGGGCTAACAGAGATTGATTAACGTTACCGGCTTCTCTTGCTCTTTTGTCAATAGCACCAGATCGTCCAACATTTTCACTACCTGCTAGATCGACCAAGTTCAGTTTCCCCGTTTTCAAAACTTCTTCTCCCTCGATAGTATTCTCTTTCATATGTACAGTAATTGCGAATAATTTTCGCATAATTAATAATAATCTATACACATAAAATGATAAATTTAGTATTATGATAATAACCTTGAATGAGCATTCAGCAACGTTGCAGCAGTTTGTCTTCTTTCTGACCCCTTTTCGAGGAGTTCAGAAACCTCGCTTCTATTATGTATCGTCACTTCTTCCAATCCATGAATGACTATCGCTCCTTTCTTCGAGGCATCCTCGTATAATTTGCTCGACAAGTATTTATTTCCACATATTTTATACAAGCTTATTCAAGCAAACTGTTAGATTAAGAAACTACGCAAATAAATATGTATAATTTATATAATTTCTTCTGATATACCTTATTTTAGATCCATCATCATTAGTTGACAGAAGATCAAATAATTCTTCATTGTAGAGTTCTAGAAAACTAACTCTGACTGTGTACTCTTGTGATTCTATTAATTCCAATTTATCGAATAAATGGCTTAAAGAACGTGGAATCAATCCAGCAGATGAATCCTATATAGTATATTATTCCAGATAAATCTTAGTAATGCTTTGTTTTGTATCTTATTTTATATCATAAGCATGCATTTATTTTTCTTTATTTTATGTCTGATATCTTAATATATAAAGCAGAAGCTTCTGTATGTTTGTGTGTTTGTCTGTCGCTTAAAAACTTTCGAACGACAAACTCTGGGATCGCGAAATGTGCCTCAGCTCATTATTCCTGACTAATCCAGATGAATGTGACCATTTTCACAAAAAAAGTTATAAAATCAAAATCTAAATTTCCGGCGAAGCTGAGTAGTAAAGCTAGTAATTCATATATACAGACATTTATTATTATACGTGCTGCATTTATTCCTCACTGACGCAAAGAATATAGTAAAGGTATAATAATGAAGTCATTATTACTTATCTTGAATGCCCATGAAAATAAAGAAAAAACATGTTTATAAGGAGCACTTTGTTAGTTGGGAATATACAGTATGTAGCAACTTTTTAAATAATGCAATTAATTTATTGTAATGTTAGATTCATTGAGAAGAAATTTATTTAACATAGCCTACATATTCCTACTGCTACGACCTTTCCTTGTAAATACATATAAATGCAACACGCATAATAATTCTTAATAATTTCATTCGTCTAGTTTTTATATCGAATAAGGTGAGTGATTGTATAAATATGTAAGTATCTTACACTTTGCCAATGCAAAGTTGGGTCGTTGTTGATTCCTTCCATTGTGAAAGTCTTTCCTGTACCTGTTTGTCCATATGCAAATACAGTACAATTATATCCATCCAAAACTTGTTGCAATAATGGACTAACGACAGCATTATAAACTTCGATCTATCAGTTAAAAAATTCATATGTGATAAAGATTTTGTATAAACACCATTTATGTAAAAAATATATTCCTGCTTCGACGAAGGCCCGAATACACTATCGAATTTAAATTTCTTTGAAACTTTATCTCTTTGTATTTTATGTACTATCACTGCTTTACCATTGGGTGGTGTTTCTATTACATTTTTGGATTTTTTTTTATTTCGATGTCATTTAGCGACCTACGAAGAGTAAAGAAATTTATAGTGATATAAGAATCTTAAAATATTATCAGCAATAATGTTTTATATTAGGATCATATAACATTTAGCAATTTCAACATATACTTTAATAAAAAAAAATTCCTTGTTTCAGAATAAAATAGGTAGATCTGGTACTATGAAAACCCATTTTGATATTCTCTACACGATTCTAAAAAAAGCTGTAGTTCTATACATTGAGCCTAATGAATAAAGTGTGAGCAATTGCTTTTTTTAATATTTTACTAGGAATTCCTTAAATTCATATGAATAAAAACACAAGCAACAGCTTTGACTTGTAGAAATTCCTAAACTGCCATGGAATCGTTTAACGGAAACGCTTTTCCTTAATTTTTTTAAGGAATTACTTACAATCGAATGAATAAAAGAAGCAACTGCTTTTGCTAAATAAGCAATTTATTAAGGTGATATAACCGTTTGTAAGTGTCAAAAATCGGATTTTTTAAACATGTTTTCATAGATTGATGTTTTAGAAATATTATATATCAAGTCCGATGTAAAAATTTGGAAGATTGACGAAGTTATAGGCATTTAAGTGAAACAACCCTAGGTAGCACGGGGTGGCGCACCGCGGCGGTTCGATCGATCGCAACGGAACTACAGTTTTCATTATGGTGGCCCTAAAAAAGTAAAAACTCGTGCTACGTTTAATCAATTCACTTCCAATTTTGCATGCAGAATCGTAATAAAATTCTACATCGATCTACGATGCCTTTTTTTAATCCGATTCCCCGTTTATTATTTATAAAGGAAAAAGGTAGACTTTTCTCGTAGAAAAATCTAACTTTATCTTTTGATCTCACCATTTCCTTATTTTTCAAAATTTTCAAAATCGGCGCCGTAAATCGATAGCTATTAACATATTTCATAAAAAAAATTTACTGTTTTTAATTTCAGACATGACATACAGCTTTTTTCAGGGCCACCGTGTAGCCGTCTAAAATCGAGAGACTTTCGGATATGTATCCATAACTTCCGAAAAACAATAGTTTTTCAACTCAAACTTTTTTTTAATTAGTTTATAATACTATGTAAACATAATACAAAAACGGAAAATCTTCATCAAACCGTTGATTTGTAAAAGAATCCACAAAATGTAAACATTTTTCGAGCGTTCAAACGGCTATACTCCCTTAAATAAAATTATTTCTAGTATGCCCAAACGTTTAAACCGTGTACTTAAACAATAGGGGAATCCAACAAAATATTAAAATTTATGTAAATTGGTTAAAGTATATGTATATTTTACATAAAAGCATTATGCTTTGCATGGTGTTCGAATATTTTTGCGACGGCAAAATTAGGCATTATTTCGTTTACCATTGAGTAACAAGAAAAGTGTATAAATTAAATAAAGAAATCTTACGTTTTTAGCAACTAGAATAAGTGTACTAAATCATAAAAAAACAACAAATCCTTTGTTTCCAGAACTACTACAGATACACAACAATAAATTTCCAAATATCACCGTCTCCGAATATGAATGCGGCTCACTGTACCATTTACTTATACGGTCTAGCAAAGCCAGTAATTCCTTATGATTTTTATTCATATGAAAATAAACAATTCCTTTTTTGTTTAAGCAATTGTTTTTGCTAATACGGAATTACGTGTAGGAGTTGCTTAGTTTTTATTCATCTCGCCCAATATACAGGATACATAGCGTAGAAATTCGTAGGTCATAATGCTAGAGGCCTTTGAATTTGTCTTTGCAATATAGTTACAGCTACAGTTTTATACACAATAATATTATTTATCGGTTTGTAACAATTCGCTCAGAAATACTATGAGCACTTTATGGCCATTTCTCGAAAAATGAATATTTTTCTTAGAGTAGTATCAAAACATAAATTATTTTAGCAATTCTTTGGAGAATATTAATTTATGCTTCTGTTATATTTTGTATTACACTCCATCATACAAGAAACAATTTCGAATCTATAGAGTGGTTATCTACTGAAAAGCATGCTGCGATTTTTACAGAAAAATGGAGTCAAAGTAAGTACATAAATTGCGACTAACTGATAAACGGAACAGTAGCAAATTCACATTTTGGAAAAAGGACTTCTGCAGGGTACTTGAAGTAAACAGCGAAGATATGGTAGCAATCTGAGGTGAATTCCACTTACGCCCAAATCGCCCGCAACGTCCGTGGTTAACATTCAAAAATTTATGAAAATCTCTCGAAATATGGAAGAAAAATCTGTGAAAGAGCCATTATCGGAAAATACGGAGTTTTAATCATAAATTACGACTGGAAAACGGGAACATATAATTTATGATATTCATTTTATTACAAAAACGGAAAAATTCTACAGTTGTGGGCGCGGGCGATTTGGGCGTAAGTGGAATTCGCTCCTGTTTAACCCTCGCATGACGGACCGTAAGAGCCGATAGAGTCTAGTCGCTCGTGACCCCAAAATATACACACGCGGATTGTCTTCCAAATGTAAGACAATCGCGGTGTTACCGCTGCGCATGTAAACACGCATGTCGACAACGCACGGTGACCTGGCCGTCGGTATGCGAAGGTTAAAGATCAAACTGCCAAACGTCTATATCACCAGCATACATACTATATGAAAATAAAGTAGGAGAAAACACAATTTACAACTTGACCTCTAAGTGCGCCAAACCGTATTATTTTTCAAATAAAACTGATATCATGCAATTCATCTTGATAAGAGCTTTACAACAACGTGTAGTAATCCTCTAATTTCAAATGAGTGTCTAGATTTAACTTTATCCTTCTTTAGCGAAATAATGTTTACGTAAATAAATAATGAGTAGCAACCTCTAAGAAGCTCCTGTGATATTGATAAATAACAATAAGCGCTAATAGAAATTCAAACACACGGACCTCTAATACTCAAGTCAATATGCAGTCAGTGTAAAAAGTATTTTATACGGTGAAAAATTTCTACAAAAACTATGGGACAAATATGGGATAATTTTTTTTTAATTCAGGTAATCAAGGTTCGCAACCAGTTCGCTTAAAAAGTTGGTGTGATTTCGAAATTTTTAAATATTTTTGTCTATAATGTGCTTACTTTCGTTTTCAATTCGCTGGAAGTTCAATTGGATTAAGTAACACCATTGGTATGACTAATCTGTGTAAGTATGTCGTGAAAATGATGTGATTACCCTTATTTATTATGGTAAAAATAAACATTGCTGAACATTGATATATTTAACTTCACTGAATCAGTAGTTACTTACCTAACACGAAGAAATACTTGTATATGCTGATATTTTTCCTTCTTCCCGATCCGTGTATCAGTCATTTTGCTCGTGATTATGTTGCTCACTGAACCCGGAATCACTGCCAAATGATTCGTTCCAGTGTCATTTCAGGGAATTTAAAATGTATGATACCTGCGATGACCAGCAGGCGCGCTGTATTCCATTCATTATGCGTAGTTTATATGAATCCAAATGTAAAAGATGCGTTTACATGAGAATGGTTGAAAACGCGTGTATTGTAATAGCGAATTCGACATCTCGTACTGACTTTGCGCTGCTGCCAGAAAATGACTTGGATTGGTTGTTTCTGATAGAGGCGGAGATAACTCTATAAGAATCAACCAAACATACCAGACATCGTGTGCTACCTGGGTAAGCATTGTTCCTTTAATGCAACAAGCCTTCTTCAAGCACAATACTGCTTATTAGTCCTGTGAAATTAGACGGAAATAAGGTCCATCTACGGAATAATTCCCAGCAAGCTAAATTCAGGCATCGGCCTTTATTTCCTCGTTCTAAACAATATGTCAAAAGTCCCCATCGATGTAAAATCCGCTAAAAATGTACAGAGGGTTGAAGGTAAAAAAAAACTGTTTTTCGCGAATACAATATTGTCTCCGTATGTGCTCGGTTTGGTGTACACGATAGGTGTTCGTCGCTACCCCCACCACTTCTGTCTCACTCTTGTCCGGCGAAGGCAAGAGCGAGATGGAACGAGAGCGAGCGTGCGCGATGGTCGCAAGCACTTAGGTGAGCACGGGAACCGCATCGCAAAATCGTGACGCAGGCCCGGTTCAAGCCTTTTTTGCGCGCTAAGCGAACTTATCAAATTGCGCCCTTTATTATAATACATTTATTTGAGATTATTTATGACTTTACTCTGCAAAATTAGGCGACTGCCTAGGGCGGAAAGTCGACAAGAGGTGCAAAATGATATTTTCATTACTGGTATTGTGGAAAATAAACTTTAAAATTAAATATTACAAGTTGTACTATAAGTGGATTAAACTACAAATACAAGTTCAGAGTAAGCTTATCAATAATCTGAAATAAATGTATTATAATAAAAGGCGTAATTTGGCAAGCTCGCCTAGGGCGCAAAAAAGACTCGTGCCGTGCCTGGCTATCTGACCGTGGCGCGCATGCGTCGAGCAGTCACGATTCCATCTGAGTGCTCGCACCCGTCGCGCACGCTCGCCGCGCACGCAAAGCGTTCCATCTCACTCCCCCCTTCGGCCAGAAAGGAGCGAGAAACGGACACTCGGAATTAGGGATCTGTTCACGATAGGAGTTCAAAGCCGGCCCCGACCAGCGAGCACATACGGAGGCAATACTGTATTTCGTTAGCTATCAGTTTTACGACTAAAATAATTATTATGAAATTTATAGTTTAGGAAATTCTCTACAAAAAATTACTGGACGTATCTGAATCAGCCTATTACTGTCAAGTACACGGAAAGATACACAACGTTTAGAGTTTAAATAAAACAATATTTTCTGGCGCGCGAGACTCAAGGATCACGTGCGCGCCCTAGCAACCTCATATTTTCATCTGAGGCGTAATTGGAATCCATGGACGTAGGAATGTAGGGAAGGAGCAATGGCTTAGGGGAGCGAAGCAGTTCAGGGCTTGCGGGGAACCATGGTCACGTGGTATGTACTTTGGTGCCGCATTGGCGATTGGTTGTGATCGCGTAAGCGCCAACCAATTGGACTAATTGAAACCAGGGTGAAAGACAGAACCAGTTACCAATGCGGCACCAGATGCTCCCCGAAGCTGCTTCACTCCCCTCGCCTAAAGTCGTAACTATTGCTCCGTCCCTATATTCCTATGTCTATGGTGGAATCACAGACGAGGTATAACCTATACCTCCGCCGAGCTATACTATATTGTTTCGGTTAGGTAGGGAATGACATTAAAATGGTAAGAAATTAAATTCTGAGTTGTCGAAAATCCTTCTCGCAAACATTATTTCTCTGCAAAATGAAACTATTTGTAAAATTTTAGCCGAATCGAAGAATTGACGTTTTCGGAAGTTTAGTCCGTCGGTTCATTACTCAGTAGCCCATGCACACCTACACATAATAATTTATCTCCAGAGGTGAAATTTAGAAACGTTATCCAAAGTCAATGATAAATTACTTGTTTTCCTATTTCTGATAACATAAGTTTCTGTAGAACAGAAAACATAATCTACACATTCAACTTTCATTTGAAACCTTGAATTTCTAGTTAATACGTTGTACAACTAGACGGTTACTAGTACAAACTAGTTCAAACATGGTTTCTTTAAAAATTCACTATCATATTTAAAATATTATAATAACCATTACTGTATCTCTGAAATCATTCCTATCACTTTCCAACAAAGAAACCAGAAAAAATTTGTTTACAACTTCGACAATTTACAAAGCCAAAGCAGAATCCAGTCAAAGGTCCCTTGGAATCTTAAGTTTTTGCTACTTCGAAGGAGGGATATTTTTAAATTGCCATTTCGGTAGTGGATATACACAAGTCTCATATTCTCGCTTATTCCTGTACGACTTATTTATATAGGTCAGGTACATGTGGCTTTCCTGTACATAAATCACGCAGAATGTTTCATTAACTAAAAATTAGCCACGCAAGGTTGGTATGTGGCCAAATACTTCACCACTGTTTTAATATGCCCTGTCATAATTTCATCGATTGCGGTTTCACGCTTGTGGCGACTCGAAACGAACACGTGGCTACCGTTATCACTTGTTAAATTTATATTCAAACTGACGCCGATAGTGGCTGGATTAACAATCGTACTAGATAAATTTGTCGCGCAAAAGTCATTCCTAGGTTTACTCGCAGTAACCTACAGTAATTATCCCCCCTAAACCTGTATAATAGTTATAACGTTAATTGACCACGGTTTAAGGGTAATAAATTTCATAATATAGGGATGTTTGGTGCGCACTTGTAGACGGGTAGAAAGTATTTATTAAAAAAGGTTCAGGCGACGATGCCTTTGATTCGACTGCCTCTGCAGAAGTGCCTTCACCCATTCCTATCTTGCACTCCCCGAGATTCATACTTACAACACATATACTCGTGACACACGTTCCGGTCACCCAAATTCTCCACGTGCATTCGAAGAAACCATTCAAACCTCATACCCCGGACACAATAGATATTCTACTGTGACGGTCTGAGCGTGAGGATGCAGAAGAGTTGGAATCCGTAGATCGAGCACTCTTAGATTCTCACGATATGTTTTAGATACCGGCGCACAAGTATACCGTTTAGATGAAGGGATTGTAATGCCTAAAGACAACACTTTAGAATATAGTACGGACTCGTTATAAGCCCCTTTCTACCATGTGCTGTACGCCCGGCGACTATCCCCACCATATCTTGGAATCCTTCGGACGAGAGTGAGAGAACCTGGAAACGAGCGAGAGGCTCTTTCGTTTCCTCTCGCTCGCTCTTCGGTTTTCTCACTCGCGCTATTGGCCGTGCGGAATAGTGCCCGCAACGCGCTATACGTCCGCCGCCAGCCCCGTTCGTCGGGCTTATAACGAGTGCACAGTGTATATGTATATTTAATATAAGTAGAGGTTCGTTGGTTGTACAGAGACTACACTAAACTGGCCATGCTTACTGGCTTATATACAGGGTCATCCGTTAAAACTGCAACCTACGCGCGCGCCAACAGACGTAAATGGCAACACCGCCTCACGGATGCATTCCACTACAACCATGCACCGGCCCAGCGTTCGTAGGGTTAACAGAGACCGCTGGGTAGCAGTGATGCCCGAGCTTCGAAAATTTTAGGATGGTCTCTTTCAAATTAACGCCGCAAAGAGCTGTGTGGAATTTCCCGGCCATGTAAGCGAGTCGTGCGCTCCGCTTTTATGATCGGTTTACCACTCGCACCCCGATTACTGTAATGAGGTTTGAAAACAATGTCAACTGACTCGTACCTGTCTCAATTTAAAAAATTTTAGCTACGACAGGGTTGACCGCGGCGCTATACCCTTGTACGGAGAGATTTTTCGCCACCTGCGTGTAAAAGCCACAATAATGACGCATCGTTCCAAAAAATGACATTAACGGAAGCCGGTATAGGCGTGGGGTTGAGTAGCTAAAATGTTAAACATTCAAACACAAAAATTCTAGAAAAAAGATTCAAACACTGCTACAATCAAAGACACGTCCCATTAGTTACTCCTTACGTACGATCTATGCATGCATATAAGGATAAAATTATAAAAAATAAAACCAGAACAATAGATTCTGAGGTCTGCAGAACTAACACATAATTGAATAAAAATTTAATTTCTCAATTTATGAAAGTAATGACACAGAAACAACCAGCATATTGTTTATCAACATCATGATTTTTAAAAAGAGCATTAAATACGGTATTAAATAAACAGTTTGCAAAAGCTTTTCACAACAATTATGGTTAAAAAATTGATAAAAGAAAAATTAAGTAAACGTAAAATATTTTGAATTATCCATCATTAAGAGGGAATAATTTTTCCTCATTTTTCGGCGCAAATTGCATTCTGATATCTTTTATAATTCAAAAGTTATACGAAAAAAGCCACAAATTCTTCAACTCCGGTCGGGAAATTTCAAATAGCTTCTTGTGACGTTAATTTGAAAGAGACCATCCTAAAACTTTCAAAGCTCGAGCATCACCGCTGCTCAGCGGTCGCTGGCAACCCTCCGAACGCCGGGCCGATGCATGGTTGTAGTGGAATGCGTCCGTGAGGCGGTGTTGCCATTTTCGTCTGTTCGCGCGCGCGTAGGTTGCAGTTTTAACGGATGACCCAGTATATACACTATACAGGGTCAACGTTTTATCCAACAACACGCGCTCGCGCGAACAGGTACACTACACCATGCACCGGCTCAGCGGTGAGCTGCCAGCGACCGCTGGTCCGAGGTTCGAGAATTTTAGGATGGTCTTTTTCAAATTAACGTCGCAAAGAGCTATTGGGAATTTCCCGGCCCAGGTAATCGAGCCGCACGCTCCGCTTTTATGATCGGTTTACCACTCGCACCCCAGATTACTGTAATGAGGTTTGAAAATAATGTCAACTGATCTCGTACCTGTCTCAATTTCAAAAATTTTAGCTGTGACAGGGTTGACCGCGGCGCTATACTCTTGTACGGAGAAATTTTTCGCCACCTGCGTGTAAAAGCCACAATAATGGCGCATCGTTCCAAAAAATGACATTAATGGAATCCGGTATAGGCGTGGTGTTGAGTAGCTAAAACATTCCGAGACAAAAATTCTAGAAAAAAATTCAAACACCGCTACAATCAAAGACACGTCCCATTAGTTACCCCTTACGTCTGATCTAGATATGCACTGCATTAAGAATAAAATCATAAAAAAGACAACCAGAACAATAGATTCTGAGGTCTGCAAAACAAATACATAATTGAATAAAAATTTAATTTCTCAATTTATGAAAGTAATGATACAGAAACAACTAGCTTATTGTTTATCAACACCGCGAATTTTAAAAACAGCATTAAATACAGTATCAAATAAACAGTTTACACAATCTTTTTACAACAATTATGGTTAAAAAATTGATAGAAGAAAATTTAAGTAAACGTAAAATATGTTAAATTATCCATCATTAAGAGGGAATAATTTTTCCACATTATTCGTTGCAAATTGCATTCTGATATCTTTTATAGTTCAAAAGTTATACGAAAAAGGCCCGAAATTTTCAACCCGGGCCGGGAAATTCTGAATAGCTCTTTGCGACGTTAATTTGAAAGAGTCCATCCCAAAATTCTCAAAGCTCGGGCATCACTGCTGTCCAGCGGTCGCTGGCAGCTCTCCGAACGCCGAGACGGTGCATAGTGTAGTGGAATGCGTCAGTAAGGCACTGTTGCCATTTTACCTGTTCACGCGAGCGCGGGTTGCAGGATAAAACGTTGACCCTGTATATCTTAATATATTGTTACGTGCCGCGGCCCTTAGTGTTCGAGCGGCGCGTTTTAGACAGCCAAATTCTGATTAGGGGTATCCCACAGTCGTTGGACTATCATAATTTGTTGTTATTACGTATTGAATAATAAGGAAGCTCGCCGCACTCGTAACAGTCAATTGTTTTTATTTAATTATCTAAATACCTTATCAGAAGGATAAGGGGTAGATTTTTGGGATCGTTGGTGCTCTAGTCCCATAAGGGTCTTTTCAAAGGAATCAGACAGGTAATTGATGAGTAGATGCTTTTGATAATAAAGCTTTAATTTTGTAAAATTGAATGAAAGCAAGGAACATAAGAAAATATGAAAATATTCAATGGATCGTTTTATAAAACAATAATCAGAGATAACTCCTGACTAAGGGAATCCCACAATGCTTTGATTGTCAGAAATTATGTTAAATACGAATCAATTATAATATAGCGCACAAAAAGGTGCAACTCACCAGACAGTCGATTATGTATTGTCAAATTAGACTTTGTTTCGGAATATTGGAGATTTTCCTCTTTTTGATGATAGACCTAAATCAGAAGGAAAAAGATGAAACGCGAACACACACACACTTGGTTATATTTACGAATAGGTCCGAATTGAGTTATGAACGAGAATGAATAATAATTTTAAGTGAGCGAAATTAATGATAATTTTTTAATTAAATCGTTAATAGAATAATGTAAGAAAAATTTAGTCGAAATAATTGTTTCGCAGGGTTAAGTCTTTCACGCGGTTTGACAATAAACCGGAGAACTCTAGCTTTAAAAACACCTGCGGACCCAGCGACACGCACCTCGCGATTTACCGTCACAGAGTGTCGCAGCTTCATGCTCTCGGCAGCGACCAGAGCTGCATTTTATCGCTCGTCCGCGGTACCGTGGGCCCGCTACTTAATGAAGCGGTGCATGTGTGTGCTCACGTCCATCCACCAGACTCCCGATTCAAATATATGATCAATCTTTACGGAACATTCGTACGCACAGAAGAACATAACATCCCACATCTTGAAAACCATACAATTTCACACAGATGAGGCCTCTCCCTCAATGTTCATAATTTCATATACACAATTTCTGACTAGGGAAATCTCACAGTCGTTGGACTGTCAGAAATTGAGGTGGGTATTTAGTTTTAACAACAATTTTAATTAATTAATAATTCGCACATGCGGCAAAACCGTGGGAAGGCGCGGTTCCCTGTACCGGATGTAGGGTATACAATTCCGTCAATCTTCCAAGAAGTGATCCAGTCTGCGCATTCCTGCTGTAGCCGTTACTGATTATGTTACAATATTTAACGCGACGGTCAGAGGTGTTCTCAACGAGGGTTCTCCCACAATGCTGCAAGACATTGTTGAAATACATCCCTGCCGCTTACACAGAACGGATTCGGCACAACAGGAGAGCCACTGGTCGTTTTGAACGCGACTATCTGGCAGTGGTGGGTTTTCGACGGATGTCGTTAGTTATTTACCGTAAACTGTAGAAAACTTGTAAAATACGTCGTAAACACTGAAAACGTGTAGAATACTGTAGAATACGTCGATTACGTCGGAAACTATATATAATCGCCATTTTCCTAACCCCAAAAAAGGATTCAGAAGTGTGGTGTGAATTATTGGTTATTTTCAAAATTTGTTCCTGCTCATCTACTATTGAAAATGTCGTTATAATTTTATTTACGTTATGTTCACAGTTGGCTAATATTGATTTGATTATTGAGTTTATATTTTTGGTGATGCAATTAAAATACCAGTATTTCCTATCATCTGAACCTTCTACAATCACTGGTAAATTGAAATAATTGTCTATGTTTGAAACAACTGCATAAATATCGACATTGTACTTTTGCTTGGTTATTTCAATAGATTTTGTAATAAATGTTTCTAAACTTCTCAAACTATCGCAAGCATCAATGTATGTAGAAGTTCTTTGGCAGCTAATTAATAAAATTCCACAGCAATTAAAATCAAATTTCGTATTTTTGTAGTGATCATAGGTTTCATTTAAGATATTTGTCGTTAAATCTAAAGAATTGGGAAAAGTATATCCCGGACGAAGGGCCTTCATAAAATCATCAAAATAATTGGATTCTATGCACTTAAAATCTATATTGTATGTTATTAAAAAATGAATCAATCCTCTATTAATTATTACTATTTCTTCATCATTCAATATATCAATATGTGAAGAATTGCTCTTTTTTCTTCTTTTAGCTTTCAATGTAGTTGAATTTTTTAGGGAATTTTCAGGCCCTTTTCTTGCTTCCATACTGTTCCAAACGTTTGAACTAGTTTGCATGGCAACTCTAATTTTGGAACTTAATTCCGATCCTACACAATTAGATAAATAATTTATACAAGAAACTTGAGAAGGTATTAACCAACAGTTAAAGAATACAATACTAAGAAACCCGCATAAATAGTTATATTTACCTTCTGGCCTATTAACATCTGTGGTTGATTGTACTTCTCCTAAGTTTGTTTCATTCAAACGATTATGATTTTCATCACATACATTATAATTAATATTTATATTTTGATCGCTGCACATGTTAACCGCAGCATTTATCAACGGGCAGTTTTTCCTAAAAAATTATATTACTATACAAATATTAGAAACAAAAAGTGATAATTCCTTTTTTAATTCTATAAAGATAATTTTTTCCAATACAGAAAAAGAAACATTTTATTTCACATATAAAATAATACAATAATAACCTATGATTTTTTAATCTTTGTTCCGCAGTATTGGCTAATACCTTTTTGCAAACTGAACACAAAGCACCATTTTTGCCATTTGGTAATCGTTGGTGTTCAAACTCTCCTTGTTTCCAAAAAGAATGCTTCGGTCGCCCTCCTAAATCCATTTTTGCCACACTTTTGTTCGCTCCCGCAAAATTGAACTTTTCAAGGTATACGAGGGGGTACCCAAAAGAAACCGAACTTATTTTGTTTTAATTTATTTATTTAATTTTGAAACAAAAAACCTTCAATCCCCTTAAAAGTACTCTCCGCTGGCACTAATACACTTGTCTAATCTTTTATTCCATTGTTCAAAACAGTTTGTAAATTCGTCTTCTGTGATGCTCGACAGCGCCGCCGTCGTTTTCTTCTTCACCTCAGCAACGTCTGCAAAACGCTTTCCTTTCATGTTTTTTTCATTCGCGGAAATAAAAAAAAGTCACGCGGGGCAAGGTCGGGTGAATAGGGGGGGGGGGGGGCACAGGGGTCATGCCATTTTTGGTCAAAAATTGGCGCACAGACAGGGCTGTGTGAGCAGGGGCGTTATCGTGGTGGAAAAACCAGTCGCCCGACTGCCACAAATCAGGCCTCTTCCGCCGCAAACTGTTGCGCAATCTTTTCAAAACTTCCAGGTAGAAAGCCTGGTTAACTGTCTGACCCTGTGGAACAAACTCTGAATGGACGACTCCTTTCACATCGAAGAAACAAATCATCATTGTTTTGACGTTTGTAACGTACCGCTACGAACCACCGTACATTTTTCCGTTTATATCTATAGTAATCATTACTTTGTTCATTCTTATCCTTTGTAACATTAATGTTAAGAATACACGAAACACGTGCGAGCGACACGCCATGCGGCGGGAAACAGTGAACTAAACGAAGCGCAACGCATGCGCATAACCGCCCATTCAAACAGTGAACTCAGTGCCGCGAGTGAACCAAGCGCGCATGCGTAGAACGCACGATCAACCGGACGCCGAATAAACCAAGTCTAGTACGAGAGTGGCGTGAACCGGATGTTAATTATAATTGGTGCGCGAACTCGCGCCGCGAGTAATTGGTGCGGGCCAAGTACCACAAATCGGTATAAATACAGGCCCGCCAGCAGCAGAGAGCAGACTCGGTTCTGCCACCGAACCAAACAGACTCTGGTCGCTTTAACTAGCCCCCTTTGCCTCAAAGGTCTAAAGAAGTATATCTTAAACTCCGTTTCCTTTCCATACGAACTACCAGCATCCATACGAGGTCGCTTTAACTAGCCCCCTCACATCCTTACGAGGTAGCTTTAGTTAGCTCCTCTACTTCCAATCCGAGGTCGCTTTAATTAGCCCCCTCACATCCATACGAGGTCGCTTTAACTAGCCCCCTCAACTCCATTCAAAATCGCCTAACCTGCGCCTCCATCTTATCCAGAAAGCGTGGGCCAGCTAATAGGCTCCAGAAGACACTACTAGTCTAAGGGAAGGAAACTCTCTGCAGTTCTCAACTAAACATACCAAATCGACCAAACGTCATTTCTTGTACTACGTTATACCGACTTCGTGTCGAGACCTTATATTCAATTAACGATTTAGTATCGTACCATTATATCATATCTTTAATAATAATTATGCGATATCCTTAATTATCGACTTAGCGTCAGAACCGAGATAATACTCTTTATTACCGACTTAGTGTCGAAACCGAAATCAAACGTTATACTATTAATTACCGACGGATACGTCATAACGCAATTACTTTATATTCCATTATATTAGTTCAAATAATCACAATTCCCACGACTCAGCGTCATATCTTATGTTCCATTACGACCTAGCGTCAAAACTATTTTCTTGAATAAACCATTTTTGTTACTTATTGTTAAAAGGAAGGACTCTAGTTTCGTGAAATTCATTTCTTTATCGCACGCCACCCGAACCAATCCCACTATTTCCCAGGTAAGCCGCTCTACTTGTGGAATCTCCTGTAACTAACGGCAACGTCTCGTTCGAGAACGTTACAGGAAGTTAATTTTGGTGACAGCGGTGGGCTAGAAAATTTGCTTTGAAACCGCGAACGCGTGGCAAAGGAGATCAACTCTCCTAGCGAAGAACAAGACTCCTTCTTTCTTACTAAGTCAGGCGCGTTAAAAGAAGTAAAATCATGGCTACAGGCGGAGTAGGCCCCAACACCCCTCAGGTAGACGCAGTTATAGAAGAATTACAACGCCTACAATTAAGTCAGGATAATGCGCGTCAACCACATATTAGAATTCGCGATGCCGCGGACACGGTTCCGGCCTTCGACGGGCGAAACATTACTATACATCAATTCACGAAATGCTGTAGGAACGCGAAAAATATGATCGTGCCGAACGCCGAATACGGTTTAGTACAACTAATCAAATGTAAATTGTCCGGGCAAGCCTCTCGAGTCATACTTAACGGCGATTATAACACAATCGAAGAGGTAATTAAAGTCCTCAGCTCTCGTTTCGCCCCATTACATTCTTCAATCCAGTTATATGGAGAAATGTCGAAAATCGCTCAGTTACCTAATGAAGCCACTGTAGATTATAGCAGTCGAGTCTCCGGGATCCTCCTACAATTAAGATACTGTAATGAAATAGAGGTTCCCTCACACGTCGCGCAATACAATCAATCCGCGGAAACAAATTCAATTAAAGCTTTCTTAACGGGGTTAAAACCTGAAATCTACGCACGAATGCGTACCGTCGAATTCGCTGACCTCGATACCGCCATTAGCGCCGCTATCAAAGCCGAGGCAGAGTGTCAGGAAAACATTATGAGAAATAAATTCGCAGAAGGACTATCGCACTCTGCGCAGTGCACAAATTGTTTCGGGTACGGACACTCAGCAACCGAGTGTAGCAGTAAATTTCCAGTAGGGCAAATAACTCAAATTAGTTGGAGATCTAAATATTGCAATCATTGTCGGAAAGTATGACACACAGTTCAGGAATGCCGGAACATAAACACCGCGTTCCAATCAACACCTAATAATTCTGGGTCAAGGCCGTCGTCATACAATACCGGGTCTCGAACAATGCCGCGCCAAACTCAATTAATAGAATGCCGATATTGTAAAAACAAGGGACACACTATTCAGGAATGTCGAAAGAAAATGTATAACGACAAACGAAGATCCACAGATACGCCAAAACCCGAACATCAAACGCCAGACCCTCCCCAAAATCCTGTACGCAGTCAAGCCGTATTAAAATTACGATTATCCAAAACATGGAGAGCCCCTAGCTTAGCTTTATCGAGTCCAGAATTAAAACCAGATAAGGCAATAATGATGATTGATACCGGAGCAGATTTGAGAAAGAAGAAGCCGTTTCTCCGGGCACACCAATTTTTTCCGACGTAACCTACGAATTAACAGGAATTACAGAAGGTTCTCTATCCACAGTAGGATATATTAAAACCAAAATATTAGATACAGTAGCAGAAATCCACGTAGTCAAAACTTTACCTACAGCTCAGGACGGAATTTTAGGCTCAGATTTTTTCCACGGCAGCGGAGCGGTTATAGATTATTCAAGGAAATGGATTACCATAGGAAACGAATTACTCCCGTTTAAAAGCGTGGAAATAAAAATTCCTGCCCGAATGAGATGTCAAATACCAATTAAAATCCAAAATCAAACTCTGAAAACGGGATACGTACCGTATTAGACGTACACCCCAAAATATTAATGGGTAACGCTATAGTTACAAACGACGACGGAATAGGTTATCTCTACGCCATTAACACATCATCTAATGACATAAAAATCGAAATACCTTCTGTAGAAATAGAACCATACGAAGAAATAAAAATTGAAGGGAAAATTGCATCTGCAGACCATGTTAAACAAGTACTCGAACTACTTCGTCTTAACCATCTAAATCCAGAGGAAAAGGCTAACATCGAAAAATTGATAGAACAATACGCAGATAGATTCCACCTTCCCGGTAGCGAACTAGAAGCAACAAACGTTGTGTCTCACAGAATAATTACCGAAAACGAGGCACCCATAAATGTTAAACAGTATCGATATCCCCAAGTCCATAAAGAAGAAATCAACCGACAAATTAACGAACTAATACAAAACAAAATAATCTCGCATTCAACCTCTCCGTACAACTCTCCGTTGTTCATAGTAACCAAGAAAAAGGACAGTCAAGGGAACATACGTTGGAGAATAGTAATAGATTTCCGTCGATTAAATGAAAAAACAATAGGCGACGCGTATCCTTTACCGAATATAGTAGAAATATTAGATCAGCTAAGGAGTGCAAAGTACTTCTCAGTATTCGATCTAGCATCAGGATTCCATCAGATACCAATGCATCCGGAAGATAAGCACAAAACCGCGTTTTCCACACCCTATGGACATTATGAATTCAATCGAATGCCTTTCGGTCTCAAGAACGCCCCAGCGACATTTCAAAGGTTAATGGACCAAGTACTAACTGGATTACAAGGAATAGAATTATTCGTGTACCTCGACGACATAGTAATCTACGCTAGTTCACTTCAAAAACACACTACAAAACTCATAAGACTAATGAATCGACTAAGAGAAGCCAACCTATCACTGCAACCAGACAAATGCGAATTTCTAAAACGAGAAGTGTGTTACTTAGGACACATTATTAGTGAAGAAGGGGTTAGGCCGGACCCAAAGAAGCTAGAAGCCGTTAAACAGTTCCCACAACCCAAAACAGCGAAAAATACTAGACAATTTTTAGGATTAGCCGGATACTACCGAAGATTTATAAAAAAATTTTCTAAAATAGCAAAACCATTATCCGACCTAACAAGGAAGGATCGCAGATTCGAATGGACAACCAAACAACAAATTGCTTTCGAGACATTACGAGACGCTCTATGCGAGGAGCCAATATTACAATATCCAAACTTCGATAAACCTTTTATCATAACTACAGACGCCTCTGGTTATGCAGTAGGCGCGGTTCTAAGTCAAGGAGAAATAGGAAAAGATCTTCCAATAGCTTACGCCTCGAGAATATTAAATGATGCCGAAACACGGTATGCACCAACCGAACGCGAACTACTCGCTCTAATATACGCCGTACAACACTTCCGTTCATACATATACGGGAAACGTTTTTCCTTAGTGATGGATCATAAACCACTAGAATGGCTACATACTTTAGATAATCCTACCTCCAGACTCATGCGCTGGAAAATAAAACTAGCAGAATACGACTACAAAATTATATACAAGCCCGGGAGATATAACACTAACGCAGATGCCCTCTCGCGGAATCCAGTAACTGTACTCCCGCTACAAGTGGAAGGGAAACGATCGCGCTCCCAAACCGCCACGAGTCCGGGATCCCCAAATCCAAGCCAAATGAAACAACCAAGGGGAGATGCATCCTCCTCGTCATCATCCGAATTCAATCCTGACCAAATACAAATGAGAAGGAAATTAAAAAGAAAACATAAAAGCACAACGACAACATCATCAAACAGACCGGCGGAGAAAAAGAGGGGAATCACACCAAAAGGGGAATTAGAAGAAATGGAGGTATCCACCGATAGTTTTGAAGCAAACAAAAATATTCAGGCAACAGTAGAGGTTCACCCCTCCCCTGGACAAATCGGTCTTCCACCGTCAACCCCCAGACCAACCACCCTTAACCATTCTCGTAGCCCACAACGAATGGATATAGAAATAACGAAAGAGGATTTGGATCAAATCATGGAAATAAGTGAAAACGTAGAAGTCCCGAGAAACCATGCTTACAGAGAGCCTCCCAAAATAAATTCTAGTAACAGTAGTAGCAGCAAGAAAAAAAGCCCACCAATAAGGGGTAAAAAACACTGCACACGAGACTCCAGCGGGACATTGACTGGACCAATATCTCCAATAACGATAAAAAGAGATTTAAACAATAATTATAAAACATACACTGGACCACCCCGACAGCAAGTATCTTCGCAACGACAGGGACTACCACGACAGCAACTACCGCCACGACAACGAACATTACCCAAGGTAACTCACCAGGAACTGGTTCCAAGCAGGGTCAAAGAAATTGGAGACCACTTATGGATGAGAAGGGAAACTGCAGGAATATTTATCACTACATATGGAAAACCAGTGGGCGAGGAAAGCATTGAATTTATAACTAAAGAACAAATTAAAATTATCTTACCCCTGCCATTCCAGGCAGGAAGTATAATAGAAATTCCCAAATCAGGACGCACCATCTTAGGGATGGTAATACCAGATTCTCCAGACGAAGAAGCCTATCATACCGTAATTAGGAACCTATATAATAAATTAACACAAAATAACATTAACAAAATCTCACTACCGAAAATAGAAATTAATATATCATGGGAAAAATTAAAACAAATGATCACCCTAAGGTTCTTACAAACAAACATCAGCATCACAATCTGCAATGGTACTATACGGATGCCATCAGAACAGGATCGCCTAATAATAATTAAGGAAAACCACGAGTCACCAGTAGGAGGACATAAAGGGGTAACCAAAACCTACAACAGAATCAGAAACTTGTACCATTGGCCAAACATGAAAAAGGATGTAAGGCAACACATTAAGACATGCATAAGTTGTCAAAAGAAGAAACTAGTACGAGCTAAAACAAAAGAACCTATGATAATAACAGATACGCCACTAGACGCCTTTGACAAAATATCCATGGATATTGTGGGACCATTGCCACCCACAAGGTCGGGAAAAACATATATACTTACCATAAAGGATAATCTAACAAAATTTTCATTAGCAATACCATTAGTCTCATTCACAAGCGAAGAAATAGCCCAGGCATTCACCACGCACTTCATATGCCAATACGGATGCCCAAAAGCAGTTCTCACAGATCAAGGATCTTCATTCATCAGTTCTCTCATGCAAAACTTCGCAAAGGCTTTCAATATCAAACGGTACAAAACCTCAGCATTCCATCCACAGTCAAACGGTTCCCTGGAAAGAAGCCATCATGTATTAATAGAATATTTAAAACATTATATAACCAAAGAAAAACAATGGGATCAGTGGCTACCACAGGCAATGTTCTCTTATAACACTAGTATACATGAAGGTACCAAATACACTCCCTATGAATTAGTATATGGAAAAAAAGCCAGACAAGCATCAAGTTTAATGCCAAACGACTCGTTAATTACATACCCAGATTTTGTGGAGAGGTTAGTAACAAAGTTGCTCAACATTCGCGAACTGGGACGCCAAAATTTAGAAAACTCAAAATATCGTCAAAAACACTACTACGATCGAAATGTATCCTCCATTAATTACCACAAGGGAGAACAAGTACTGGTTTTAAAACCAAAAAGAGATAAATTCAGCGACGAATACGATGGGCCTTACACAATCATTGAGATTTTGAAAAACAACAATGTAAAGATAGCTGTGAGCCCCCGTCGAACTAAGGTTGTCCACAAGGACAGAATAAAAAAGGCCTATACGCCACCAGACTGCGCCGTCCCTAGGGATATTACGGCAAACCATTAACAACTTCGCAGCGCTAAATTCAAAAGTGGTGGGGGTTACGCAAGGGCTCATTCAGAAAAGTGATAGCCTGCGCAAAGCACGTACTAATTTTCTTAATAACTAAAAACAAAAAAAGTGTCCAAAAGAAGCAAAAGAGGCAAATCAAGAAACAAAGCGAATCAAGGTAGGAACACCATAGACATATATTAATTAAAAGAATAAATTATAATAAAAATTGAGTTATTAAAATTAACACGTGGTGTCCCGGTACAGACAATGTCTATCAGATCGCCCGACGAGAAATGGCTTCACCGCCCTCGCGAGGAAGAAAAAAACGAGGACCCATACTTAAAACTGCTGAAAATGATATGCCTAAAACCCAAGTGGCCAGGGTACCGAACGGACCGCAACGATTTGTACCGGCGTAAAATCTGTTACCCGTGCTATAAAAATTTAAACGCGGAAGAGACAAAATATTACACACCCGCAAGCCGTCACCTCCTAACACTGCGTAGGAATTTGATAAACTTTAAATATTGTATGATCTGCACGAGGCAGATCCACAATTGGGGGGTGGCAGCACAATGTGCTGAGTGTGTGGAAGCATTCACACACATCGCAAAACAAAATGAGGAAGCCCTTGAATTGGGGCTATCCTTAAATGTACTCGAAGCCCACGAACGAGGCCAATCACGGCCTCAGCAATAAAAAAAACAATATTTATTTTCCACTATACATACGTGTAAAAATTCAATTACCTTCCCAAATAAATCCAATCATATCCTGCTAATATACTTCGACATTCCCGAAAACTCCTTAGCAACAATGTATAAGAAGGATAGCTATACCGAGGTCAGCGAAGCCGCGATGTAAACAAACCGCGTTATAGAAAAACAGAACCGCGTAGTAAATAGAATAGATAGAAACCTTCGTAGGATATCATACATAAGACAATATAAAACAGAAATACATTGCAAATAGAGTAAGACACGAGATTTTAAGGGGAACATGTAGTCAATAATGGGGATAAATCCGAGCGCAACACGATATATCTAAAAGACATTGTACAGCCAAGCTTCATTCGATATACCAAACGCGAAACAGTAAAGTATCTGTCTAACAAAATGCCTACCCGATCGGGAAAGAAAATAAAAACAATAAGAGCAGCAGCGAGTCTACCGAGCGTCCAACCCTGGAAATTGTGCCCAATAACAATACCAGACATAGACTGGCGACCATATCTTAATCTCATCCATTCTGATCCACGTCAGCGCGCGTGGAAATACATATTTCTATTCGGCACAAGGAACGCACCACCCCCGACTACAGGAGCAGCGGTCAATCCCAGTAACGGCACTGGAAAATACCCACTAATAGAAGAGGAAGTAGAGCGCCAGACCTCTTCACTTGAACCAGCAGTCCACGCAACATCCAACCCAAAACCTACATCTCTCGGGACGAGAGAAAAACCGGGCGGCGAGATGTAACGTACCGCTACGAACCACCGTACATTTTTCCGTTTATATCTATAGTAATCATTACTTCGTTCATTCTTATCCTTTGTAACATTAATGTTAAGAATACACGAAACACGTGCGAGCGACACGCCATGCGGCGGGAAACAGTGAACTAAACGAAGCGCAACGCATGCGCATAACCGCCCATTCAAACAGTGAACTCAGTGCCGCGAGTGAACCAAGCGCGCATGCGTAGAACGCACGATCAACCGGGCGCCGAATAAACCAAGTCTAGTACGAGAGTGGCGCGAACCGGATGTTAATTATAATTGGTGCGCGAACTCGCGCCGCGAGTAATTGGTGCGGGCCAAGTACCACAAATCGGTATAAATACAGGCCCGCCAGCAGCAGAGAGCAGACTCGGTTCTGCCACCGAACCAAACAGATTCTGGTCGCTTTAACTAGCCCCCTTTGTCTCAAAGATCTAAAGAAGTATATCTTAAACTCCATTTCCTTTCCATACGAACTACCAGCATCCATACGAGGTCGCTTTAACTAGCCCCCTCACATCCTTACGAGGTAGCTTTAGTTAGCTCCTCTACTTCCAATCCGAGGTCGCTTTAATTAGCCCCCTCACATCCATACGAGGTCGCTTTAACTAGCCCCCTCAACTCCATTCAAAATCGCCTAACCTGCGCCTCCATCTTATCCAGAAAGCGTGGGCCAGCTAATAGGCTCCAGAAGACACTACTAGTCTAAGGGAAGGAAACTCTCTGCAGTTCTCAACTAAACATACCAAATCGACCAAACGTCATTTCTTGTACTACGTTATACCGACTTCGTGTCGAGACCTTATATTCAATTAACGATTTAGTATCGTACCATTATATCATATCTTTAATAATAATTATGCGATATCCTTAATTATCGACTTAGCGTCAGAACCAAGATAATACTCTTTATTACCGACTTAGTGTCGAAACCGAAATCAAACGTTATACTTTCATTACCGACCGATACGTCATAACGCAATTACTTTATATTCCATTATATTAGTTCATAATCACAATTCCCACGACTCAGCGTCATATCTTATGTTCCATTACGACCTAGCGTCAAAACTATTTTCTTGAATAAACCATTTTTGTTACTTATTGTTAAAAGGAAGGACTCTAGTTTCGTGAAATTCATTTCTTTATCGCACGCCACCCGAACCAATCCTACTATTTCCCAGGTAAGCCGCTCTACTTGTGGAATCTCCTGTAACTAACGGCAACATCTTGTTCGAGAACGTTACACGTTTGATTTCACTTGACGAGCTTTTTTGGGGCGAGGCGAACTTGAAGTCTTCCACTGGCTTGATTGTTGCTTTGTTTCGGGGTCGTAACCGTAGCACCATGCCTCGTCACCTGTGATGACCTTGGAAAAAAAGTGTGGATCATTTCGGAACTCTTCTTTCAAAGCACAGCAGGCTTCCACGCGACCTTGTCTTTGTTCAGCAGTCAGCAGTCGAGACACGAATTTGGCAGCCACCCTTTTTATCCCCAAATCTTCCGTTAAAATTCGCTGAACTGAACTCCAAGTCACTCCCGACAGTTCCACAACTTCTTCAATCGTCCGTCGTCGATTTTCCAGGATAATTTCGCGAATTTTTTCCACATTTTCATCGGTTCGGGCCGTGGAAGGACGACCAGAGCGAGGTTTGTCATCAATTGACATTTCACCACTTTTGAAACGGGAAAACCACTTAAACACTTGAGTTTTCCCAATAGCATCATCCTTGTAGGCCGTTTTTAACATTTCAAGAGTTTCTGTGCCAGTTTTTCCGAGCAAGAAGCAAAACTTTACGGCTGCGCCCTGTTCACGAGACTCAGCCATTGCAAAAACGACGAGCACACAAAACAACTGTCAGTAAAAAATTCACACAAGCCGAAAGGAACCTTCTTTAGTGACGACACTCGGCTTGCTGACTCGGGAATGGTAGTGATCCTCTAGGGAGTGATCGGTATAACCGCAGCCATTTGTGGCAAAACCGGAAATAACATAACTTAAACATTCATTAAATCGTCTGCTTTCCAAACTGATTGTTTATCTATCTCTTTCTATCCGTATTTCTGTCTCTTTCCTTCTTACAGTTTCTTTCTCTGTCTACTTCCGGTTTTGCCACAAATGGCGGCAACCAATCAGCGACGATACACGTTGTTCCGATCACTCTCTAGAGGATCACTAGGGAATGGTAGCTCTAGACGCTCCTAGCGGCAAAACGCGGTACTACAAAAACTACGCTCACCACAACATCAGTTCGGTTTGTTTTGGGTACCCCCTCGTATTATATGTATGAAACTGTAGAAAACGGTAGAAAACTTAGAAAAATTCTGTCTGGTATTATACATTTTTAGCCACGTAGAAAACTTGGTTTTCTACATGCGGGTATTTTACGTACCCACCACTGCTATCTGGTGAGAACGCCGCTGCGTCAGCACCGCTTTATCTGTATCGCGGGACGGTAATGCATCGAGGCGACGACGCTCCAAGAAAGGGGTTTTTACTTTATCAAGAATATTAATTAATAGGCAATAGGCAGGAGTATGATCAAGAAGGGATTTCCCATAACGCTAGGCGTTGTTGATACACACCCTCATCAAAAAAAAAAAGAAAAAATGGAAAATCTTACGTTCCGAACGTAACAATATAAAGCAAAAAGCTTCTATATGTTGTGTGTTTGCTGTCGCCCAAACACTTTGGAACAATAAACTCTGGGATCACGAAATGTGCCTCAGCCCATTATGCCTGACTAATCAGATGAATGTGACCATTTTCACAAAAAAAAACTAAACAATGTTTTTTATAAAAGCAGAATCTAAATTTCGGGCGAAGCCGAGTAGTAAAACTAGTATTAAGATAAAAGAACTCTGTATCTATGTTATGTAGGGTACGTGTCCCGATTACCGTACTTTGACGCCGACTTGTTTACGAAGGAATTAATTACTGACTTCTCTTACTTTAATTTTGCTTTGTAAAAATTTATATTGGTGTTTTGAACTTTTCTCTTTTTTAAGGCATTTTTCGGGTTGAAAATGTTAATTTTTCATATTTTTTTAATTGAAATAAAAATACATGTTTTTGTCCCAATTACTGTGTCCTTTTTTTTAAGAATGTTCCAGCGGTTAGGTAATGTCTTACAACTTTAAACTGTTCAAATCGTTTTTTTTGCTCTACGAGAGGTGTTTTTATGTAATTTTATTATAACCTCTTCATTGCAAACACAAAATATGCAAATATAAATTTCTGTTCACCCGTTCTGAGAAACGAAAGTAAGGTTAGGTTTAGCAGTTACGAAAGGAGCCAATGGGCACTGAGAGGCATGGTAAGTGGGATTGGCTAAGCTGCGATATGCTACCTGGTGGCGAAAATCAGAACCTGAAATAGTAGGTCGCTGGCTATTGCAGCATATTAAAAGTGTGTGAATAGATGGATGAAAATTTACGTTTTAACTTGATTGTGGTAACATTTTTGCGTATAAATTGTTCTACTATAAAGAGTTTACTTTTAATTATGGAGGCCGGAGTGCGATTTCCACCAAAAGCGTCGAAAAGCAAAATATTTTGCTGTGTTTTTGGTTGCAATAGTAAAGCTTGTAAGAATCCAGAATTGAGCTTTCACCACTTCCCTAAAGCCGGCAAAATGCAAATTAAGCATGTAAATAAACTAGGACAATCGGAAATGATTGACAGAAGAAAGTTGTGGGAAAGAATTTTAAAAATGAGGAAAGAAGTGACACAAAGTATGAGAGTTTGCTCGCTTCATTTTGTTAAAGATGACTACTCTGTATTCACAAGACCAGGTAAATTATTATTTTCATATTTTCTATCGAATTATTAAATTTTAGTATGCATATCAATTGTATTATAAATTTCAATCATTATTTAAATATTTAACCACAAAATATAATTAACTATAATATGTGCATATTATTTTAAGCTAATATATTTATATTTGATAAAAACCAAATTTATATTCTAATAGATAATAAATAATTAAGCGGTCAATTTTTTTACATTATTTTAATCTTCTTAGATTACCCAGCTGGAGCACGTTTTTTGAAAGGAACAGCTGTACCATCTGTTAATTTGCCACAGTCGAGCATAAAAACTCATGAACCTTCGTATAAAGAAGTTAAAGAAAGAGAAATTCGACTTGCAAAGCGTGTGAAACGTATCAAGTTATATTCGAGGAAAGAAGAGATCAAGTGCAGTTGCTTATTTTTTGAAGAGAACTATACTCTCATTACTGCTCAGAATGACACACCCCTTGAAGAAATAATTGTAGGAGAAACATCCGGTGATGTGGCGCACGAAACAACTTTGATTGATGTTAAAGTTGAAGTCAAAAGTGAAGATTTAAGCAGTACATATTTTCTTAACTTTTTAAAAAGTGACGAAGAGTTAAGTACTGCTACTGGAATCCAAAATTTTAAATTGTTTGAGCGTATTGTAGCTGCTGTCGAAATAGCTGCACCTCAACTAAGCAAGCACACTGGAGTAATAACTATTCGCGAAAGAGTTTTAATGACTTTTATAAAACTAAAACAGAATTTAAGTTACTCATTTCTATCTATTTTGTTCCCGGCGGTTTGTCACAGATATTGTTCAGAAGTTATTTGTAATATGTTAGACATTTTATGTGACCTTTTAAGGCCATATATTTATTTCCCATCGCGAGATGAAATTTTGAAAAATATGCCATTATGTTTTAGTAACTATACCGACACTCGAATAATATTAGACTGCACAGAGACCGAAATACAGAAACCAAAGAATTTATGTTGTCAACGAACTTGTTCAAATTATAAAGGTAGATACACTATAAAATTTATGACTGGAGTAACACCAGGTGGGGTAATATCTTTTGTAAGCAAACCATACGGAGGCAAGGCCTCGGATAAAGCAATATTTGAACAAAGTCTTTTGCTGCAACAGCTAGAGAATGATGTATCAGTAATGGTGGACAGAGGTTTTTTAATAGATGATTTATGTTCCGAATATAATGTAAAATTGATTAGACTGCCATTCCTTAAGGATCAAGGTCAATTCTCTGCAGATGATGCTCTAGAGAATGCAGATATTGCAAGCGCGAGAGTGCATGTTGAAAGACTGAACGAACGATTAAAAGTATTTGAAATACTGGGTAGTAAAATGGCTTCAGATCTTGTACCAAAAAGTGAGAAGATTGTAACCATTTTATGTGCAGTTATAAATCTAAGCAATCCTATTTTCGAGGATGATTTATTTAAATACGCAAGATATTGAGCAGTGTCTATAGATTCCGTTTTAACTTAATTTCTATTAGTTTGTTAGGTTTGCTATTTTCATTTAAAGTCTGGGCTATATCCGAGCCAAGGATTTATTTCTAGTACAACTAAACGTATTTGTTCAACTTTAACACCAGTGTATTTTTCATAAGCACTCCTTGCTGATGGTTGATATTTGCTTTTATTTTTTTTGAACGCCTTAGGATAAAAATCTGCTGTGATTTTTGCTCCCAATTTGGTGCCTTATTTTTTGTATATGTGTATAGAACATAACGACGTGCGTTACGAAAAGTAGCACGTTTCAATTTTCTTACGAAAAGTAGCACGTTTCAATTTTCTTACGAAAAGTAGCACGTTTCAATTTTCTTACGAAAAGTAGCGCGTTTGCCTTCGTTCTCACGAAAACTATCACATTTCAGTTTTCGCTGCGAAAACTAGCACGTTTGAGCGGTTTGCCACGTGATTAAAATTTTCATATGTGTTGTCTTTTGGAGATTAGATGGAATTATTATTTATTAAACAATATTTTCAACAGTTGAATTCTTTTAAACTGACCACGCGCTGAAACGTGATAGTTTCTGCAGTCTGCAGTATAATCCAAAACATGCTATTCTTCGTGGTCAAACCGGATAGTATGTTAGTTTTCGCCGCAAATTCCCAAATATGCTACTTTTCGTGACGAAACAGTACTATAACGTGCTAGTTTTCGCCGCAACAATACGAAATGTGCTATTCTTCGTGGCGAAGCAGTCAAATGTGTTTAGTCTTCGCGGCAGAAAACCAAACGTGCTAATATTCGTCAGGAACGATGGAACGTGCTTCTTTTCGTGGCAAACCTATATGTGCTACTTTTCGTAACGCTTTTCCTTTTTCCATGATATTTTATTTTCGAAAGTGTCTTTGCAAATTGACTTAGTATCTACTTTAAGTGTTTTTGAAAATTGCGTACAGCACTTTTTTCTGACTGATTTGGAGACATTCTTGACAAATTTAACATTGAATCTGATAGATGAATCTCTAAAATAGCTTCCATTTTATTATTATTTATTTCTTACACATTATAATTCGCCTCTGAGATCACAGGTTCATGTCTCCCAGACCTAATAAATTCATTTGAAAAATAATACAAGTATTCAAGTAAATAATTTGTCTTTTTCAAAAATCAAAAGAATTATATATAAAAATAAATTAGTCAAAATCTTCTAATTTATTTGTACAGATCACTTGTTGTAAAACATCAATACGGTGTTTAAGAATTCATTGTAAAAAATGTGTAAATATTCAAAAATCCATTATTAAAATTCTGTACATAATATCTAAGCCTTTTAAAAATAAATAAAATCAATACTTTCTATCAATTAATTCTAAAGTAATTAATTGAATTAATCATTACTATATAAAAAAAGGGTTACATCGAAATTATTCATGAATACGCTGAAATATATCGCTATATTATGGCTGTGTTTTAATTCACGCATACTGCGCATGAAATTGGTAGCATCGCATTGGTGGCATCGTACGATTCCGTAGAATTTCTCTCACTACCAATACGATGCCACTTCCGGTGCAACGAGCAGTGCAGTTAGTGTTGGCTAGAACCGTGATTCATAAATCACGAGTGATCCGATCACGTTCGTTCCCAATCACGATGATTTTTCACAGTGATCCGTGATTTTCGTGATCGCTTCTGATTGGTGCAAACAAAACAGTGATCCGTGATCGCTTCTGATTGGTGCAGGCAGAACAGTGATTCGCGATTTTTGTGATCGCTTCTGATTGGTGGAGACCATGACTGCTCTTTGTACTTTCTACTTTCTCTCGAAACATTATCAAGTTCTCACTGTTCTTATAGAATCTCAATTGTATATTTTAAATCAATGTAATCGTTCTTGATATATTTAAATTAACGAATATTTCTTCACTTTAGTTAAAAAGTATAATGTTTATGTGCATACTTTAGCCAATCAAATCAGTGCGTGCATATATTGACTATTTATGAATGTATATTCTATATATTCGCTGAATTAGCACGCTTTGACTGTAACACAAGTTATATTGAAGTATTTTATAAAAAATAATTCAATCAAGATCAAGAATTACGACCACAGTAAACAATTCACTCAAATTAAAAAAATCACAATCACGGTCATGATTGAAGTTAAATCACGACCGTGATCGTGATTCTGCAATCACTATGATAAATCACTGTTAGTGATTTTGCACTCCATCCCTAGGTGCAGTGACTGCTTCTCTTCTGATTCTCTGCCATTGCTGCACGCCACTGCACCGGAAGTGGTATCGTATTGGTGGCCAGTGAGAGAAATTCTAGGGAATTGTACGATGCCACCAATTTTATCCGCAGTATGCGTGAATTGAAACTGTTGCGATATCCGCTGGTGTGAATTCGTATATTATATGAAGTTAGCCATAAGACATAGGGATATCAAGGTTTGATGTGAGAGCGAAATTCAAAATCCTTTGTAGAGAAAGATTTATTGTAGGCATGCGGGTTCGAAACGAGCAGCAGATGTTTGAACTCAGAAGGCGCACGAGAGCCTTGGATTGCAGTCAGTAATTTTAAAAACTACAGTTAGGCCAGGCGAGGATAATAAATAGCTTAACTTTTCCTTCCACATCTGCGTGCCAAATTTCGTCGAGCGGGCAGCTGCTCGTCTCGTAAAATCACTTAAAACTCTGTCCTCCCTTTCAATAATTGCCGATGTCCTGTTAGGGTAAAAACTCAGCTCGGGAGAGGCTGAAAGTCATAAAGCCATAAACTTTGCGCCGGCGACGTCGTCTTGACCCCGAGGGTTGCGCTTACCTACCTGTCAGAAATGTATGTACTGTACGCAGCCTATGTAAAAGTATGTAAAGTATGTAATCGGAAAGCGTGCCTCGACCACCAGCCGAGAGTGGAGGGAAGCGCGAAGGAAGGGCCAAGGACGGAGAGATGGCTGAAGGACAACCCACTGACGAAGCTTGAGGGACAATACCACCTTGATTGGACGAAAGGATCCAGGGAAGGAGTCGGAAGAACGCGTCGAAATTGGAGGAGTAGGGCGCTCGGAGGTGACAAGCGAGGAGTTAATTTGTAAGAAGTCAGATCAATCTTGTCAGCAGACTAGCAAACAGTTCTTTAAATGTAACAATATACATTCAGTCAACAGTTTACCTTAGTCCAATCATTTCAAATTCCCGCTCTACTTCGCGAGCAGAGTGCGTTAGCGCTCTACGGACACGAACCGGCGCTTCATTAAAAATCACCACGAAATCGCGCAACAAAACACACCCTAAGTATCGATACAAAATATCAAAATTTGGATTGAAAAATATCGATATTTCGATGTATCGATACCTATATCGCCATCCCTAGTAGTGGGGTTAAGTATTTGGGAGCGGTGAAAGGCGAAAGGCTAGGTTATGAATTAACTTTCAGTATATTGCACTTAATTTTTTTTCTATTTATTTATTAACAGTGTGAAACGTACATTCTCGATTCATTGACGTCTCATTGAAGGTAAGATTTGCAATATACGAAATAAAATGACATATTTTCATTTGAGGTTATATTTGTCTTTCCGTTCATCTGTTTCACAAAGATTATCGAAAAATTGATGAAACGCACGAGTCTTAAAGGATTATGTTTCCTCGTGTCTTCATATAAATAAATATATAATTCATTAATTCATTAATTCATTTGTAATAGTGAAACTGATATGCTAGTCGAATTGTAAGAGTTGTACTGTGAAATTTAAATCCTTATAATTTAGATCCCTTCGTAAATTATTTGTTAGGACATATATATTTAAAAAGAAATTTAGAAGATGGAAGAAGAACGAGGGAATGTAGAAGTTTCATCGAAAGTCACAGAGCCTTTACTGAATGTACCGAATCCACGAGCCCATCAACAAACCGTTCCTACCATACCTGGCCAATCGAAATATATACAGCTACTTAATGTCATAGAAGAGCTTGGTCACGAGGTACGACCCACTTATGCCGGCAGTCGGACTGCTGCGGAGAAAATTAAACGCGGCATCGTACATGCACGTATATTAGTCAGAGAGTGTCTAGTAGAGACTGAGAAGAGTGCTCGCCAGTAACGCACTCGTCTCAAATAGTTTTATAGATATCAACGATCATTAACCGACCAAGCATTCAACAAGTATTTAACTATAAATGACCATAAAAGTACAAGATATTTTTGCTAAGAATCAACTTGCATTTGTATGCTATATGCGAGGATCGGAATAACGATTTATCTACCTCAGACCTTGAAACATTGTCGTGCAACAGATTTAGCAGAACAATAATGGTCATTAAGCGAAAATCTAACATAATTTATAAAAAGATGTTTCTATATCCAGCACATCTTTATATTTTTATACACTCGTTAAAAACTCGTGCATCATTGCGTATTTTTTTTATAATAGTCTACGTATTTTTACTGCCAAAGAGTACAACGGTACTAGCCATTAAACATCATAATTTATTAACACTTTGAAGTATGATAGATTTTATGCGAATGACAAGTACGAAGTCTATCGGGCGATGCGTTCTATTGGACTTAAACACGAGTACAAATATGTACAAATCCTCCAGAAGTACACTATATTTAATAGCTATTAAGAAGAAGTAAACTTTCCTTACGGACCATTAGTAGTACAAAATATATATTCGTAGTAAAAGAGATATGAAGATATTATACTGTACTTAAGCTACGCGTTATAAGCATATTCGATATGTGAGAATTTAAAAGAAATGAAGTTCCTATGATACCGAATTGAACGTTTGCTCAGAATTGCGAGAATTTACTACTTTTAAGAGAAAGCTAACGAACCAATTCCTCCCGAAGCGTAACAGTTAGGTCCATGGCTTTCGTCCAAGATGTAGAATTTACGAACGCCATGTTTTATACGTATAAACTAAACTTTACTATTATTTAGAAAAGTCACGATGTACCAAATGCTTTTAAAGAAAGTCTGTTTTTTAATAATAATAATGTACGATTAGAAATAACAGTGTACAATTGCGTATGTTTGTATTCGAGTGAATAATCGTGAACATGTAATAATTTAAAAGTGTATCCCGTATTTATATAATTCCCATTAATTGTAATATTTATAGTACAAATAAAGCTGTGTGTGCGCGTGAATCTCATATCTCTGTTCAAACTAATCGTAACCATTTATAAAGGTGGGATTCCACTGAGGCAACTTTTTGGCAACCGGCAACGTCGTCGCAACTTTTTTCGCATGCAACACATGCAATCACTATCGCGATCATCGCATGCGACACGTTGCCTTGCGTTGTCTCGGTGGAATCCCACCTTTAGATTTCCAAATTTGATAACAGCGTAAGAAATCTATATTTATCAACCGAAGGGTTGTGTGTTGCAGATCGACAAGTCAACCATGTTCAGCACTCTGGACAGCTTTGATACCGAATATTCTGCCGATTCTGTGGAGTGGTGCCCAGCCAATGCTTTCCAAGATATATTTGTGTGTGGAACATATCAGTTAACGAAAGAAGATGAACAAACGTCGGATAAATCCAAGTCCTCGAAACGTTTAGGAAGGATTTATATGTTTCGAGTCGCACACAACGGACGTCTAATGCTATTACAGAAGTTAGAAGTGCCTGCAGTGTTAGACATGAAGTGGGCACACGTTATGTATCGAGATAAAATTCTACTGGGCGTAGTGAATTCTTTAGGCTACTTGCAAATATACCAATTAAAAAGCAACGACCAAAAGGAGAGTTTAGAGTTACTAATAGAAAAGAGAATTACTGACGGAGACGAAACTCTAGCGTTATCTTTGGACTGGTGTACCGGAAAATGGACGCGCTATAATGAATCGAATCCTAAAATCGTAGTCAGTGATTCAAAAGGTTTCATATCATTGCTCGAGATAAACGAAAGCGAACTTAGCAAAATCGATTCGTGGCCTGCCCACGAATTCGAAGCTTGGATTGCAGCATTTGATTACTGGGATACGAATGTGATATATACTGGTACGAGAAACTTACCTCAAAGCAGTGGCGGATTTAAGAAAAAAGGCCTAGGTGGCAAACGTTCTGAGGGGCCCATTTTTTCGAAAAAATGAAGAGGTAGTTTACTAAAAGGGGGTAAGTGTACAGAAAAGTATAGAAAAAAAATGCTGGATAAAATCATAATTTCTTTTTGAAGACAGGGCCTTGGGGGGGTTTCTGAACAGGGGCCCATTTTTCGAGAAAATAAAGCGGTAGTTTACTAAAAACGGGCTCAGTGTAATAATACAGAAAAAAATATACTTTGGATAAAATCATCTTTTTTTTTAAGGAGGGGGCCCTGGGTGGGCCTTCTGAGCAGGGGCCCAGGTGGCAACTGCTCAGCGGCCGCCCTGTTAAATCCGTCACTGCCTCAAAGATACTATTTAAACAATACTAAACATCTCGTAACGTTAATTGCATTTAAGGCGGCGATGATTGTAAATTTTATCGTTTCGATACGAGAGTAGGGGCCCATCCCATTGGCGTAAGCAAGGCCCACGGTGCTGGCGTCACAAGTGTCCACAGTAATGCGGCGAAAGAATTTTTACTATCATCTGGAAGGTGCCGTATCGAAACAACAAAGCAGCGTAGTAACAGAGGGTATCAACAACTTACCTATAATTTTGCAGCTACGACGAGACGCTAAGACTATGGGACACACGGCACTTTAAACGACCGGTTTCGGAAGTCGAGCTCGGCGGCGGTATTTGGCGTTTGAAATGGGACCCTTTCGCGCGGAAGTACTTGCTCGCCGCTTGCATGTATGGCGGGTTTAGAATAATCGACTGCGAGAACGCCGAATCACCGTCCCTCATTGGCGAGTACAACGAGCACGAGAGCATAGCCTACGGGTGTGATTGGTCATTTCTAAGTAGTTCGGAAATCGCAAAGCGAATACTCAAAAGGGAAGGGCGTGACGCAGCATTAATCGGCACCTGTTCCTTCTACGATCATACTTTAAGGTTATCCGCAATATTCCTTCTGAACGAATAAACGAGCTTCCGATAAACCAAGGATAGCATAATTGAAAACATTCGATTTCGTCAGAGTACGAATGAGCCTGCTTGTGTCATTCAAATACTGCTTGTTCGCCATTTCTTTTACGTTCTCCGTCGAAGATGATTGGTCGGCAGCGGAACGCTGCGCGCACGCGCGGCAAGCAACGGGGAGGGGATATAAGCATCCCTGTTCGATGGACGGCGAGTAGTTGCGGAACTCGCTGGGAGATGGCAATGTGGGAGCGCGAGCTGCAGTTCGTCGCGGCCAGTTCGATAAAAGTCAGTCGTTCGCAGGGGCTGTTTTGGCGTGGTGTCAGTGCTGTGATTTCTGTGACGAGTTCGCGTGCAGTTCCGCGGTGAATTACCAGTGGTTCGTCGCGGTAAGTACACGTTGTAATTCATTAAACACGCTCGTCTGTGTCTATAGTTTCCGACCGCATACCACGAATATCCTGCACTTTCTCGTCTCGTAAAGAGTAAAATCAGCTGTAGAACCGTGCGTGTCCTGTCCCCGTGGAATGACCTAGAAAAGATTTGGCGCGTATCCTTGCAGGATTTTCGTCACCCAGTGGACGAGACCTTTTACGTGGCCCATGGAGTATGTTCTCGATTTTCGAGGTTAAAATGCATACATCGTTCGATCGTCATTTCAGCGACAGGCTAGAACGCCGATTTCATTCCCCGTAGACTACTCTCCGAGGATTTAATCGGGTTCCTTGTCTGTCGGTCCATCGATTCCCATCAGCCAATTCACCCTTAAACGGTTCCCCCGCGATAAGTTTCTAATAGCTTCGAACTGTGCCTAATCGCCCACATCCTACAAGTTATTCGAATTATAACATCTAATTTAACGAATTTATCATTGTAGCTATACTAGCGCGTATCTAATATTGCTTCAATGGATGACTATAACTTTGTGTTATCAAGCAAATTACATTAATGACTTTCAGTCACCCACAAATAAAGTCGTATCATTTTATTCAGGATTGGTTAGAATCTGTTAAATGAATGATACAGAATGTACCTGGAATGAACGTTCACAATGCTGTCGCGATGTTGTTTAATCAGTGGTTATGGGGGTGGGGTGAAAGAATTCGTATCAACCATTGCCGATAATTTAGTGTCGCGTTGAATATCCCCATTGTGCATAATGCTCGAGTCTACCTCTCATTCTTGTGGAATTAATGTTAACTTCATTGAAAGGAGGAAATTAGACCGCTGTATCGCATTTTTTTTGCTTTTGAATGCACGAGCGTTCGCCTGCCAGCTACGCTTCTCGTTGGACGCTGTGAAGGTTACTCAATAGAATATTAATTATCCTTCGTAGCTTTTGATCGTGAATTCAGACGTGATCTAACGGTTACCCGCCTCCACCATTATCCACCCGTTAATTCTTTTGTTCTCTATAAACAACACGATTCAGTAAATTTGTCTCACACAATTAATGTGTCCCATCATCCCTACATTTTAGAACTTCTCGTTACAATCGTTCAATTATCTACATTTTAGCGTTACAAAATATGTATTATTAATTTCCCTAAAAATCAGCCGGCATTCGTGAAGGTTAAGTTGAAGACCGCCCTTAATGCTCCTTAGACCAATCACGTCCGTTTGAATTAGCCGCGCTAGAAGATGGCGCGCCAGGATTATTAAAACATACTTCCTTTTTGCCAGTTTAGTATGTTTACGGGTTAGGGGATCAAGGACGTGCAGCATGTAGAGCATAACTAAAAACCGACGACGTTCATGCTGGCTAGAGTTTGTTAACCTCTTCTCGTTGGGGAAAAGGGCGTTGTCTTATCGAATCTTTACGAGCTCTGTGCTTCGTTTTCCCTCGTGAAAATAGGAAAAAAAATCTCGTGTCTCTTGCGTGTCCTCACACCGACGTGCTTGTTTCGTCGGGTTTGTAGTTGCACCGGTGCGTTTGTGCGTGTGTAGTATACGGGTTTCATCGATCTCGCGCTGTGCCAACGTTATCACGTGAAAACGGAATCGTGGGTAGGGTGACATAAAGGTAAAAGAAATGTCTGTAATATTCTGTACATTCGAGCGGCAGTTTAAGCAGTCTTTGCACGCTCTTGTAAATTCTATTCAAGGGGAACGTACATCCTCTGAAAACATTGGTCCTATATGCAAGGACCATCTGACACGATGTTGTATGAACGTTTTAGCTATGCCTTTTTTTTAAACGCCAATTGATTCGACAAACTCCACCGTAACATTGAAATATATTTAGAAGACGATTGTACGGAGAACGTGGGACATGTAGACTATTCACGGAAGCAGAAAATAGCTAGGATGCATTTTTTATTAAACGATTCGAGAGTCTATTAGCGTCTGGAGGATAAAGGACCACCGGTCGTCTCTTTCCCATGCGCGTCTCTTTTCTCGCGCCACTTTTTCCTAATTTGTTCCCCCTTTAATTCGGGAGCACCTTAAGTGTTCAAGAAAGTCCCTCGCTGGGAAATACTTTTTCCAATTAAAATACCTTGAAAGCGCGTCCCTGTTTAGTCTACTATGCAATTTACCGTGTATCTTGATAGGCTCGTAAATTAAGTTTCTCGTAGTAGCTCTTTCCAATAGCGCTTGATTATGCTGAGTTCCTTTTTTTCTTTTTTTTTTCTCCTTTTAAATTCTCCGAGCACATGAATCATGCATTTATTTTCGACACGCGAAAAGAAAACTACTGTAATATGGGTGTTAGGAGGATTCCCCGGTATGCGGGACTCATTAAAATCGAAACTTTTGGATCGAGCGACGCCTCGTTAATTAACGAGTCGCCGAGCACGCGATAGAAAAAACGTTCGTTTATTGGGGAAACTTAAGAATCGGCTGCAGCATTATTTGCCCTTGAACGAAGTCGGTATACATAGTAGTAGATACATACAGGGTGTGAATGTGATGAACCTATGCATTTGAAAAATAATCTTCTCCAAATCTCTAGCGATCCGGGCACAATTAGCTGAAAATATAAGCATCAGAGATTTTTCAGATTAATTATTAAGAATTGAAACTTCTTCCACAGTTCAAGATGACTTTTTCACGTTTATATTTTCTGGAAAGCATCTAAACATAATTGTTAGGGATAATTCCCTCCTCAACAAATTAGATACTCAGTTCAAGATGTAATTGATATTTTGGTAGAAACGGGATTGATTTAAAGAAGGTGGGACGGTACTGCGAATGTGTCTCGCGCAAAAGGGTCCTTTGTGTTTTAGGGTTGAATTAGTGAGCCTCCACTGGCCACAAACTGCCCATCCGAAGCGTCCAATGCAATTACATCGTGGGTGCATCCTGCTTTGCATCCTTGACGCGTCACAAGGGCCCGTTTCGTTTTTTGCTCTCCACTGCGTTGCATCCTCGTGGATGGTCATGGCCTGGCCACGTGTGCGTCTACCAGGCCACACGTGTGCCACCGAGGCGATTCTTTTCCAACAATGCCTCCTGGAGATTCTCTGACACTCTTTCTTTGGCTTTCCTGTTACGCGAACTCTGTCCTTCGAGGAAGTTAGAAATTCGCGACTTCTGGGGAACAGAGGTAGCTAGAAATTAAACAGAGTGCGGGGTAATTCACGGTGCAGGTGGAAAATGAATGATTCTTTATCCAAAGATGATTTAACAGTTAACTCATAACTGGTGAGGTGAGTTTCTCGTATGAGAATACAAAACAAATAATTGTAGCTTTATATTCTCCACAAACAAGATCTTATTCGTATCACTTATATGAATAGTCGTACTGAAAAGATTTCAATGCTTTGTTTCTGAAGAGAATGTTGAGACTGTGTTATGTAGGTGGAAATAAAAATTGGGGAATATCGAACCTTCACCTCACCAGTTAAGGGTTAAAATTAGGGAGGAGTTTCTCGACACATCAAAGCCTCGAAAGCCAGGAAAGTTTCGAGTTTCGGGAATTCAAAAATATTATCGACTGGAGTTCTTAAAGCAAGATGGAGGATTCCACTTACAAAACAAAATCAGCACTTTGAGTAGAGAGTTTCGAGAGTTTCGAAGCTTCACAAACTTTCGGATTCGAGTATCGAGAATTTCAAAATTCGCTTTGAACCCGCCCCTAACCAGGAAAAACGGTAATAAAGTGGTATAGATCTTAACGCTTCATCGACTGCTTTTATCCAACCGGTAATTTAACTTTTCTATCTACTGTTGGGAGGCTTAAGGGGCTACTTTAGTGTAACTGCCCGTTTTTCAACGCCATCTTCGGAAATTTATTTAACAAAAACTATAAGTTTATACTGTCTGGCGTTTTGCCTGCATATTAAGGTATGTTTGAAGTGATACTCAGAATTTTCTTGAGCTTTTTTTATCACATATGTACATAGGTAATGGGATTTGATATCCGTCACCATGATACCTGGTGGTGAAAAGTAGAAGCGCTCGTAGAGTACATCAGTCCCCGGCCGTTTTTGTACCGTTGCATTGAAGTGCGTTGTCCTTTAACCGACTTCAAAAAGGAGGAGGTTATAGATTCGACCCGTATGTATTTTTTTTTATTTTTATGTTTGTCCCCGCATAACTCCTCAGCACGTGGACCGATTTTGATTCTATTTCTTTTATTCGAAAGAGGGCGATGCCCCGGTGGTCCCATCACGTATTGCATCAATATTAGCCCAATATTTTGCCAGTTTTGGTTAGTAAAGACTATTGTCACCTAATTATTATTATTTTATGTACGTGCGCGCATATCTCCCCAGCATGTTGGGTCAATACATATAAAACCAAAAAGTTAAAAATAAAAAAATTAAAAAAATTAAAACCGACTTCATAAAAATAAAAATGCACTAAAAAGTAAAAAATAATTTTTTACACAGTGCCACACAATTTTTTTACACACGCCAAATTTACACAATGCAAATGATGAGGCCGCAACGTAAAAAAAAAATTGAGAGCCGTAGGTAGATTAAATATGGGAAAAAATTATTTTTTACTTTTTAGTGCATTTTTATCTCTTTGAAGTCGGTTTTAATTTTTTTTGTGTTTACACAAAGTTAATGTTTCCTACTTATTTATATTGTTTATTGATATGAAGGTCGAAACTTTTTTTCCACGTTCTAAATCCAATAACAGAATTAAGTATGCAGTGAGAGGATATGAGAGTAGAGCAAATAAAAATTTGAATATGCGGTTTCATTGTTTTCCAAAGCCAAATATATTTCGTAATTTAGAGAAAATGAACCACTTAAAACCATGGAAACTTGCATTAAAAATACCTATGGGAAGTTACTCCAACTATGAAAGTGTGCTCAGTATCACTGCTAGTTTGAGGTTATGAACTAACGGGTAACAGTACAGCGAAGTGGCTATTATGTGCTTATATTTCTCCCTTAAGCCTGTTTTACACGAACGAACAGAAACAACAGTTCTGGACACTTCTACAGTAATGTCGTGTGGTTTTCCCTTCAGTTGTGGAGTTTGTAAGCAAAGTGCTGAAAAACTGACGACCTGACTACCATCCTCATTCTTTCCGCATTTAATTATGTGTCCCGTTTGTAACACTCGTTTGTCTTCTATGAAATTTCTTTAGGCAGGATTTGCATATGCCAGAACACGAATGCTTTGCTTAAAAATTAACATATTTCATAAAAAAAAAACACATTAACGCATATATAACACGTGCAAGTGTAACCTTATTGGCGCCATCAAGGTTAGGCCCCACCCTCCTGTCGTATCTGAATAGTCGGTGGCCTAAGCTTCCCCAAAAAAATTCTTTTCCGTCAGGCGATAGTGTGGGGACTGTTATATTCATACAAAATGGAAAAACTAAGGTTTATTTTCTTTATTATGGTGTTTGGAACCACTAATAAAAGCAATAAAAGAATGAAACTTTGAAAAAGCGGTAAAAAGGTAGATAATACATGTTTGAATTTGGTACCAAACTTATAAATTGTTTTTAAATCATCCATACAAGTACCTAAATAATACTATTATATTATGGAGGTGTGTACCCGTTTTAAAGATTCTTATAAAGGGCTTTTATTCGACAAATACCTATAAAAAATTTCCCTCACTGTCAAAAATTATGTTTTAAAATACAGAGGGTGAGAGGGGTAGGTAAAACATTTTCGTCAATTTTTGCGATCATTTTAAAATGGATTTTATACTATTAAAAAAAATCTTAAATTGGCAACTAAAGGTTCTGAAAGGAAACTTTCTGAGCTTTCCAAAACACTCATGAAAATTTGTCTACGATCATGAGTTCCTAAGTTATAGGTGTTCAAAGTTGAAAGTACCTTTTTGCTTTGATCGCGAATAACTCGATCAATAAAAATCATACATACAACAAATCATATACAACAAAACCAAAAAAAAAACGAAATTAAAGAGAAATGTTTGCTGTATAAGAGATCTTCGTTGGATTCACCGGGAAAAATATTTTTTTGGACCGTGCATACGTTCAAACTAGGAAACTTTTCTGAAACTTCATTTCCTGCGCAGCATTTTGATAAAACAGTATCATAATGGATGAAAAAATGAGTCCTTGATTCGAAAACTAGAAATTTCAACCGTTAAAATGCGTTTAATAAATATTCTTTGTGACTATTTTTCGCAGAGATAGGGGAGAGTTGCCTATATTGGACCGGCTCCTAGATTGGACCATTTGTGTATCTCGATAAACAAATATATTTGCAGTGTTTTTTTGGCTACACTGATTTAGGAAGTGGAGATGGAACGTGCGATAACAGCGATACGGTTATTCATTAGTTTGTCGTTCACCGTCGTCAAAATATAGAAACACGTGGTGTGCGATCATTATTTTTCGTGCTATTTAAAGTGAATTTCTTTCTACAAATTGTAAGTACCATAATTTGAAATGATACTAGTGTAAAGTGTGCTGTCTTAAGCTAGGTTTACACCTGACGAGTGACTCGGCCGAGTCACTCGGTTTGCTACTCGGCTGACTGAAAATCTTGGCCGATTTGCACATCGGTGATCGGATTACTCGGCCGAGTACTAGAATATGCGTTCAGACTGGGCGAGTGCTCGGCCCAGTGGGCTCACTCGGCCGAATACTCGTCAGGTGTAAACTCGGCATTAGCTACAACTTCGTGTCCTTACTTTCCCATATTCGTATAAATATAACAATGAAAACGTATCTTTTTGATGTAACCTACATGTTTCCTAATATTGGACCATCACTAGTTGCTTGAATTGGACCGGTCTATTCTAGGATACAATCTCTGTTATGGTAGCGAATAGTTAAAAGCATACTAAAAAAATTTGAAAACAATTAAAACCGACTTAAAAAAATGCACTATAAAGTAAAAAAATTTTTCCCTTATTTAATCTATGGTACTCTCATATTTTTAAGTCGGCGCCTCATCATTTGCACTGTGTAAATCTAGCGTCGACTTAAAAAATATGAGAGCCGCAAATTAAATAAGGGAAAAAATTATTTTTTACTTTTTAGTGCAATTTTTTAAAAATCTTTTTAATTTTAACTTTTTAGTAATATATATATATTCACACAACATGCTGAGGAGATATGCGCTTACGTACATAAAATAATAATAATTAGGTGACAATAGTCTTTATTATTAACTAGAACTGGCAAAATATTGCGTCAATGTTGATGCAGTATAGGATGGGACTACCGGGGCATCGCCCTCTTTCGAATAAAAAAAAAAGATGGGGATTTATGCGGGGACAAATATAAAAAAACCATCAAAACAACATACTATTGCACTACGTGCACCGTAAGATACTTGTTGCGTCGTGTTTCTATTTTTTTTCAATACCCTGATCAGTGTTTTTTAGATTGTATATTTAAATTCATTGAGTTTTAGGAGCGGTTCAACGTAGGAAACCGGTGGTCCAAATTACGAAACCGGTTGCCTGGAACGGACCAAAGTTATTATAGTGTGTGTGTGTGTGTGTGTGTGTGTGTGTGTGTGTGTGTGTGTGTGTGTGTGGGTGGGTGGGTGGGTGGGTGGGTGGGTGGGTGGGTGGGTGGGTGGGTGGGTGGGTGGGTGTGTGTTTTAAGATATTATTTTATTCACATATTTTATCAACACACTAAATACATGATAAAATCTACATGAAATGTAGATCTTTTTCCCGTTTCTGTTTGCTTTCTGCAATGTGTTACAACCGTGTAGGAGAGAAAAATAAAAAAGTGGTCCAAAATAGGCAAGCCTCACCTACAGCCATTCTATCGCTTAAACTTACAAAACCTCCAACCGTTTTTTTTCCCGAGTATAATAATTTGGCCACCCACTGTAATTATTTAATTAACTACAATAATGAGCGACGAAAATTATTTTTGCCCCGAGCGGCAGAAGAGTTAGATCGGGCTCTGGAAGCGAAACAATTAAAACATTGATCTGCTCCTTTAATCTGAACAGAATTTCACATTTTCTGCAAATACACCAGGTAGCCTAATACTCGTGAACAGCGGCGCGTGTGTGAGTAGACCTTTAATCGTCGTCAGAACGCCCACGTCTCTTTGAGGTCGAGGCACGAAGGAACTTCCGAATTAATGCCCCCCCCCCCCCCTCCTTTTCATCGGGCCTAGATGCATGTGCATTCTTGGTGCACTTTCCTCTCCCGTGGATTAAATGCGAATTCCCACGAGAGACGGCCATGTGACCCGCAGAAATTCACTCTGGAATCTGGAATGCTTTTCGTCTCGTATCGTCAGCACTTCATTTCTCGAAATTCTACGTTCACAGCCGTCGACCGAGTTTTTCCGCGTTACAGAACCTCGATGGCAAAGCGCTCTACTCACCAGAATACCGTACATCTCGCGTTACCTCGCAAGTACTGCTACCAAATTTAGCCCTACACTGCGCAGTTTTTTTTTTGTCATATACTTACATGATTTATACTGAAATTATCACTATTTTTTATTATTTTTGCAATTTAAATATATAGTTTGTACTCATTGTCTGTCCGCGTTGACCAACAAACTTTAGATTGATTTTACAACTAATCACAAAATCGGTTGAATGTCAAACTGCACAAAATAGCGGTACCTAGAGATTAAAATAAAGCCTGATTTTGGGATTTTAGTTTCAATGGACTGATTTATTCTAATTTGTTGAAACTTTCAAAATGATCTACTACATATTTAAAAAAGTAAACAAAATTTCCATAATAAAAAATAGTGAATGTACAACCCATGTAGATTCATGGAAGGAGTTCCCAGCGGCTACGACGTCAAAGGTATAAATTGGCGTGCAGGGTACCATCCACTGTAGTCGCAAAATATACAAAAATGTATTTTTTAAATAAGATTATGCTTTGGGTGAACCTATTAGAATAATAGTATTATTGTTAGAGTAACAGTAAAATAAGTGTTTTATTAAAAAAAATTATAGGACTCGAAACTAAAAGATAGCGATTCTTACGAAAAACATCCGTCTTCACTGCGCAATAGATATTATATACTTTAATAAAATAGTTAAGCTTATAGCGTCACCTAACGGAGAATTAAATTTTCTACATCTGTGCACTGGGAGAAGTCGATTGGTCAAATACTTTTTGAGTTATGCTGCACGCCAATTTATATCTTGGGAACTGCTTCCATGAATCGACATATATTGACTATTTTTTATTATGGAAAATTTTTATTTTACTGTTTTAAACATATACCAAATCATCCTGATAGTTTCAATTAGAAAGAATAAATAAGTCCTTCGAAATTTTTTTCTAAAAATCAGGCTTTATTTTAGTCATCTATATTTTTCTATTTTCACTAAAAATGGTACAAAAAGTACCTTGCTTCTTGGTAGGAAGATCCTCCCTAAAATAATATATAGAACGATAAAATGGGTCTTTTGACAGTCGGAAAGGTTGAATTCATTCGAGCACTTTTCAAGCTTCTTCATTTCCTTCTTTGTTTCATTTTTTTAACCGACTTCAAAAAGGAGGAGGTTATAGATTCGACCCGTATGTTTTTTTTTATGTTTGTTCCTTCATAACTCCTTAGCATATGGGTCAATTTTCATGACTTTTTTATTCGAAAGGGGGCGATGCCCCGGTGGTCCCATCATTCGCTGCATCAACATTGGCCTACTATTTTACCAGTTCTGGTTAATAATAAAGACTATTGTTACCTAATTATTATTATTTTATGTACCGACGCGCATATCTCCTCAGCATGTTGTGTCAATATATATAAAACTAAAAAGTTAAAAATAAAAAAATTTAAAAAAAAATTAAACCGCCTTCAAAAAAAATTGCACTAAAAAGTAAAAAATAATTTTTTTCTTATTTAATCTACGACTCTCATATTTTTTAAGTCGGTGCCTCAACATTTGCACTGTGTAAATCTGGCGCCCACTTAAAAAATATGAGAGTCGTAGATTAAATAAGAGAAAAAAATTATTTTTTACTTTTTAGTGCAATTTTATTTTTTTGAAGTCGGTTTTAATTTTGGATTGAAATTTTTGTAGTTTTGTATGGGAGATTAATCTGAATTCTTGAGGTGTTCTATGGGTAATTACTCTTTGCTGCTCTCGTTAGGAATTCTCTCTGTACCTTAATCGTCGTCTGGGGCACTTATTGCATTATGCAAATGCTCGGGCGCATGGAGCAGCGGCGAGCAATAGCTGTACAGGCGATTCCGCGGGTGGCATTAATTGCACGTCCGTCTGGGGAGCATTCGAAAATTCTGCGGTAAAATCCAGATTAAAGCCGCGCGAGTTCGAAACCTTTTAACGAGTCTCTCACAGCTTTCTGGTTCATGGAGACTCGTTTTACGAAGATACGCGGGCAAAAGAAATATTTGTAATCTATTCCTTAAAAATATATGCACAAATGCTGTTTGATATCATTAACCTTTGTTACAACAGCGGTTCCTTTGATTTTGTCGTACATTATTATTCTTGTACAGTATTGGATATTCTTATAAAATAATGTTGCTATTATGGGCTGACGGGCCAAATTTTCTAATTTCAAAAAAATAAAGAATGTATGGCCCTTTAAAGGTTTAAAATTTTGCTCTGTACTTGTGCATAAAATATTAATTAAACAAAATATAAAGAAAAATGGCTCATCAGCCCATAATTTTATTTTTTAGTTCGATATTTAAAAGAGATATGCTGTCCATTTTTCTACAGTGGTCTAAAGAACCTAAAAAATTATAAATAATTTAATGCAAAAATTATTGTAAATTATTGTAAATAATTTTTTCCGTGCACTTTATGGACTAACAAATCATGTGTAATATGTATTTCGTTTTATTTTTTTAATAAGACCCCTAAAATAATTCCTGAAACCATTCATTTTCGCCGCGGCTAAATGTAGGGGAAAGCGGGGTAATTCCGGCCAGCGGGTATTTCCGGTCACTTCTATTTCTTTAAATAAAAACCGCGTAACTTGACTCTGTATGGTACTGCCACTTGTTAATGATGCGGCGAACTAATATTCATGGTTTCCATGACGATAGCAGTCTTTGTTTCAAAGAAATCCGGGAGTGTTCATTTCGCACCTTAATCTTATAACAGTGGTCGATTGTTAAGTAAAGTAAGTTATTACATGGAATAGATATGAATTATTAATATTAATCTCATTAAATACAGGAATGTTTCTACTTTCAAACTCACATTTGGTTTTTGGTGATATGTAAATTCAATTCAGTGTATTACTTCAAATATCTGAACATGAGGTGTGGGGTAATACCGACCAAAAGTGAGGGGTAATTCCAGCCAGCTTTTAACATTGTTTTTTCTTCTGGCGTAGATGCCACGTACAATTCAGATATTTGTGACGAAAAAGTAGCGCACGATATTTGCTCCTTTTGCAAAGAATTCGGAAAAGGTGATGAAATGTGGTTCCGGTGTACAGTATGTGGTCAATGGGCACACGAAGAATGTTCAGGATGGGATACCCCTGAAGAATACACTTGTAATATATGTACATTTAATTTTAAAATAAAAAATAATATTTTTTATTAATTTAACAGTTTTCCCATCTTCTTTTATAAAAAAAATCATGGTCACTAGTGGGATAATTCCGGCCAAATGACTATTTTTGTGTTATTACTCCCAATTTTGTTACAACGTAAATTTATACTTTCTCGGTCATACTAATACAAACTAGACACTTCAAACTATCAATCAATATAAAAAAAAAACTAACAAATGTTTAACTTGTTCAAATATTATAGCATTTGTTGCTTATGTGGCCGGAATTACCTCGCCTTCCCCTATGTAACCCCTTAAACTTATTTTGGTCGAGATAGTAGTCTACAAATTTTTGCCATAATATTTTCCTAGCACTAATAATAAGAAAGGTACAAATATTAGGAAATATTTCCAGTGCCATTGAATTAAGTTAAAGAAGTAATCAGAGTTATTATCGCATCGATGCCCCTACTTCGCAAATGATTTGGAAACTTACTAGAAAGTGATTTGGAAAACCTTCAAATATTTCTACTGCAAATTCAATCTTCGAAAAGAAACAATTCCCCAGCTATCTTCCCGGTAGAAAAAGGAAAAAGAAAACAGCTGTAGAGTATTGTATAGGAACATGGAATAGCAGAGAGAAACGGGAGCTTTCGGTTCGCTAGTGATCACGAAAATCCTCGAGAATCCCTTTTCCTCGTCGAGGTTTGCGTCGGGTCTAACGAGGTGTCCAATCTTTCTGGCGACAAGGGCGAAACGTCGGCTGGAAAGTTGGACAACGCGTGCACCGGAATCGGGGGTGCCGAGGGAGCCATGAAGCAGCGGAAGCTGTGCCGATCGAGCTGCAAATTCCAGACAGTATTTCTCCGGGGTGGGAAAAATCGATTATAAAATCTGCGGGACGTTGATTGTCGTTTTATAAAGGTTCCCCGTTAGATTGTTCTTGGAGGTAACAGATTTTACAGCACGAGGGGAGCACCCGCGAATTACTGAAAATTCTTCGCGCTTGAATGGGATCCGGGATCATTATCTTGCTCGTTGGAGCAGCGAGACGCTTCATTTCGCCCGAGGAGAATTTTTCTGTGGAGATGTTCCAACTGTTTCAGTAGGTCCACGTTTCTGTTGGAAAACCGATGTTCCCCCCGCCCTGCCCCCGTTCCCTTTTGGGCGGCTACAACGGGGTCGTCGATTTTCCTGGGAGCTAAAGCAAACCACGCGATGCCCCGAAAAAAGGAGCACGGAGCCGGGGAGGCCGAAGAACTCGCGCGCACACCAGCCCGAGCTTTGCAAACGTGAATGCTTCCGCTTCGTGGTTGATCCTAGGAACGGTAGCATTTCTGCGGGTATCGATTTGTTCCCCGAGCTAACCGGGAACTTCTGTAGCTCTCGCGGGGAGTGACGTTCGGGCTGGCAATTGTGTTTGGAATTTTTGGGGATTTTGCGTCAGCGGAGAAATAAGGGGAGGGGTGGAATTAGATGGGATGTGCTGGATGAAATTTTAAGTGGGTAGAAAGTAGAGAGGAAGTAGGAATTTGGGAATAGTAATGAGGATTTAAAGATTAGTAATTGGGACTTGAATTGGGATTAGGAATTGAAGATTGGGAATTGCGACTGAAGGAAGCAGAAATTGGGAATTAGGAATTGAGACTCAAAAAATTAAAAATTGAGAATTGGAAATTAAAGATTAGGGATTGAGAATTAGAAATTGGGGACTGAGAATTGGGAATCAAAGAATTAAGGATTAGGAATAGGGAAGTAGGAATTAAAGATGAGGAATTTGATACTAAAAATTGGGCGTCAAGGAATTGAAGATTAGGAATTGAGAATTGAAAATGAAGAATTAGGAATTAGGAATTAAAGATTAAGTATTGAGAATTAGAAATTTGGGACTAAGAATTAGGAATCAAAGAATTAAGGATTAGGAATAAGAGGAAGTTGTTATTAAAAATGAGAAATTGAAAATTAGGAATTGAGAACTAAGAGTTGAGAATCAAGGAATTGAAGATTAGGAATTGGGAAGTAGGAATTAAAGATTAGGAATTGGGAATCTAGGAATTAAGATTTGAAAACCAAGAATTAAGGATTAGCAACTAGGCATCGAGAATTAGGAATTATCAGTGAACTGGAACTGAATTGGTATAGAATTAGAATAAATCTCGACTACTCAGGTCATTGGAATGAATTTTTAGAAGAGTAGACCAAAGTGTAAGAGCTTGTTCCTGCATCAACTCACAAGGGAAGATCCCGAACCCGAAAATTCAAAAAATTCTGAAACTTTGTGAATATATAGGGGATTTCCTCGTGATTACAACACAATTTTTGTTTGCTGCCTAAATTCACTCGAAGGAGTTGAAATTAACCCCTGAGAGTTATAACTCGCAAATTGTAAGCGATAGAAAAGAAGTTTCAAGACAAAAGTTACTTCTTTTAATTAAATCTATCATTTGGTAAACGATTTATTTTACAATTCACGAGTTATAACACAAAATTGGAAAATAACCGGATTTTCCGGGGTCAATTGCACCCCCTTCGAGTGAATTTGAGCAGCAAACAAAAGTTGAGTTGTAATCAGGAGGAAATTCCCTACATATTCACAAAGTTTCAGAATTTCTTGAATTTCCGGGTTCGAGATGTTCCCTTGTCAGTAGTACATTCCAACTCCAACAGTTCATTGCTACATAGTGCACGGTAGCATTACGTACTTAAGGCACACAAATTGCAAAGTACAAAAATTATATCTAAGAAGACGAAGAGTGTTAAATTAGTCAGTTGTTAGGCTACTATTTCTCTCCCTCTCTCGACTATTCATTTTCATCCCAGAAGAAGTACCTACATAGTCAGACTATTAAAGAAGATGGATTAGAAGCTAACTGCATAATGACAAGCTGGCAGCTACGGGGTTGGAGGGGTTGTCACGCGATTGTAGAGCATCGTTGTCGCGACAGCAACGAATAGTACTTTTTGGCGTCGCTTCTTCCTTGTTGTTTCTTCGATAAAACTTGCCAGGGAAACGCGAGTAATCGCGTAGACGCGGACAAATGCTTCCATTCTACCCTCCCTTTCCCGCGAAGCCGTAGCAAAAGCTGCCCAGGGGTTGAGGAACGACCGAACGGAAAAGTCGAATCGAGTTCTGCAACTCTGCCGTTTTGTTCCAAACCAAACTCCCGTTAACTCACGGCCATAGTTTTCCCTGCCATAATTTCTCCATTGCACCAACTTTCCAACCCGCTCTTTCCAACGTCCAAAAACAACAAAACTCAGAACACCCTCATCATCGCCGCAACAATGACAAAGAACAATATAGAATAAAATGTATTCCCACCTCGCTCCTTTTTCGACAAATTTAAACTTGTCTAAATTTTCTCCTGCAGAATCCGCCACAATTTGCAAGACACTCTCTCGCAACAAACACCGCGTTTCCTTGCATCCACCACATTCAACCCTTCTTCTTCACTGAAATTAAATTCAAATTTTCTTCTGAAAAATTGCCACCCTCTGCAACTACCCCATAATCTTGCATCCACCTTCACCCAACGATTCCACGCCGGATACCCGATACATCCAGCCAAGGGGGCGAGAAGTTTCAGACACCCCATAGCTGCAGAACTTGATTCGTCACCCCAGCTGATTTCCCGCGCCCGTGCAATCTGTTGTAATTGGAAAGTGGACGGCGACCCTCGCTCCTCAGAGGGGGTTACACCTTTCCATCCCCGGGGGTGGCATTGTTGCACTCACAATCAGACCATACGCGCGCGTGTCTCGAGAACGCAGCGTAGACGCATGCCCCCAACGTAGACGAGCTGCGTGGCTTCGCTACCGCGGACAGGGGTGAATCGATGCGCGCCGTTACGCGAATCGCGACGCACGAACGCGGAAGGATCAGGTTCACTCGGAGTCGACGATGCGGGATCGATGTTCAAGCTGCCGGTATGCCCCATGACGATGGATTTTTCGTGTCCGTAACACGAGACCACGGGGCTTGCAGGAAACGCCCGCTTAATTCGAAACGATCCACCGGAACGCGGAAGGATCGGGTTCGTTTAAATTCGTATACGTTTCACGAGGCTGTTTCTCTGCTTTTTTCACGCTGCAGTTTCGCCGGCAACCCTACGGCGGGTATCGAGTGGTGCTTTGGATTCGCTTGCTTCGTAAATGTTAGGACACCCGCTGCATTTGTACAGAATACTTAGATTTAAATGTTTGGTACGGATTCGATAGATTTCGTTGCTTTTGATTTAAAATACCGAATGAAGTAAAATTTCTTAGAGTTCTTCAGCACATTTACAATGTTTTTCACCATTTGGCCATACACAGTAGGTGTCCTAAGGCAGTGTACCTTCATCTGTTCGGAGGGAAATGAATTTCGAGGATACCATTTTCACGTCCAGGATGATGATGTTGCTGGGAGTAGCTCTATCTTAAGGAAATTGGGTTCTGGCTAGCTCCGATGAGAGTTTAATGAGAGTTTTATCGAAATTGAATACCGCTCCTTTGGGCAGGGACGAGTCAAACAGGCATTTTATGCTGCAATACTCGACTAAAGTGGGGAGAGTTTGGCGGAGGTATTGCACCTTGCGTTTCATGAATTTTTCTGCAAATTTTGAATACTGTTATCCCACTTATGTATATTTTCAAAGAGATGAAACTCCGGGTGGGTAAAAAATAACTCGTAGACACCGTAGCAGTACGATGAAGCACGCAAAGTAAGCCTTTCTAAATTTCGCAGTGGTATCCAAGGGACTTCGAGAATAATTTTTTTTTTTTGTCAACGGAAAGAATTCCCTTTAATGTGCGGGAGTAAGAAGGTGTATATAAAAACAATAAGAACATTAAGACAAATGACGCTGCGTACATAAAATAAGAGCGACAAAACAGAAAAAATAATACCTGTTATACAATAGATGCTAGATGAATTTCTTTTAAAATCTAGTTTTATGGTTAAAGTTACTCCATTTGACAGTACTTCACACGCACATACTTTTATGATTAAGTACACATAGCTCTAGAAATTAAGGATGGGTTTCTCGAAACATTGAAACTTTGAAACCCAAAAAAGTTGTGAGTTCCGAGAATTTGAAAGTTTGCTCTTTTTTCATGATTCGAAACTCTCGAAAGCCAGTTAAGATGAAGTATAAAATCAATGAATAAAGAATCCTTCGCAGCGTGCCTCGAAAATTTATATATTCTTATACTTTTGTCACTTCGGTTCTTAAGGGGCTGTTCCGGTCTAGAGCCCATAAAAATAGGTGATATTTAGGAATTAATTAAAGGAAAACTACTACATACAATTTAATGGGACTTTTTGCATTATATTAAGGATGTCTTAAACTATAGAAATAATTTTTTTGTTTTATAATTAATCATTGCAGGCGGCACTGGGAAGTCGTTAAAGTCGAGGCGTCAAAAAATTCATCCAAAACGGCGGAAGCTGTGGCACCTAAGTCCTAAATCATTGGTCTGAAATAAACAATGCCAGCTTATTAAAGGGCATGAAACTCGCTCGTGGATTTAGCAGTATAAAATTACAAAAAATGACATTTTTTTTAGAAAATAACTACACTTGAAGTTTAAAATCACTTTTTCCCTATATTTTTTATCCCTCCAACGCCTTTAAAAATGACAAAATTTCAATTTTTTTCAATTTGACTGGCTTCTCCACGAGCCAAAAGTATATTCTTCAAAATAAAAGAAGTTTCAGTCGAATCGGATAGGGTAAACCAACCAGTGAATGACCGAATTGTTGAATTTATGGACATTTGACATTATTACTTGAATATATTTAGGTATATATAACAACAAAACAACTGTTGAAATTGCCTTTATATTTATTTTTCTTGAAATTTCTATAAAAATAATTACTTATTCTTATCGTAATTTAAAAAAAAAAACGATTATGAAATGCGAAACGTGTAGAATTATACTTATTAATGTTTGCTTAGTACGCGTAACTAAAAATATGGGATATTAAAAGTGCAACTACGCTCCATTTATAAACATATAATATTTTTAAACTTATAACTGACATTTCTTTGCCTAATGGTCATTCACTGGTATGCGGTCAGTTACTGGTTGGTTTGCCCTAATAACTTTTCAAGTATTTTTAAAAGGTTAAACATTCGAAAAATGAAATAAAAAAAATCAATTTTTAGACCAGAATCTCCCCGTAAAGCAAGATAGATATTCCGTTTACAAAACAGAATTAGCACTTCAAGTCTCGAAAGCTTCCACTTTCGAAGCTTCACAAACTTTCGAATTCAAGTTTCGAGAATTTAAAATTTAGTTTCGAGCCCGTCGCTATTAGAAACCTTCGATAGGGCAAACTCCAAACAATAGACACTTGCCCGTCTTCAATTACCATTCTGATTTCACAGACCATCATACATACACCCGACTCCCGTTCACAGCTTCTGATACGCAATTCGATCCGCGTGCCGCGATAAACAGGCACGAGCCTCGTAATTGCACGTTGCAATTATTAATGAGAGTATCGTTATTTCGCGCCGCTAAGAGACACCGCGTGTTCTATCGCTAGCAAAGCGGTGAGTCGTGACATTGTTCCACTGACTGGCAGAACGCGTCGCCTCGCGTTTCCCAGAGGGGCAACGACGCCTCCAACCCACGAATAATCTGAATATGGTGTACTTCCTGCCATTAGAAAAGGAGGTATCGAGGTTGCTGCCTCTCGAGCGCGTCCGAGGCATACAAAGATTCGGCATGCCGGGTTTATTATTGGAGCAGACGCTGAAATCGAGGTGCATGCTGTTGGAAGTGAGACAAGGGGCAACGATCACGTTTTGCAACAGAGCAGCACGTTTCTAAGATTGTCTGTTACGATCCATGCTCAACACGATCGATTTTAATGCCCCGAGTGGCGCAAGCCTTTAAGAAATGCCTCTTTGTTTAAAACGTACCATGCTGCGGTGGAAATTCAGATTTTTATAGGACCTAGAGGAAAATAGCCAAATATGGAATAGCGTCATTTGACAAATGTTTTAATTTTAATTCAATATGGAAAATTACTCATAACGGTAGAAATATAAGACTGCTCATAAAGGAGTATACCCGTTTGAACGCTTAGAAAATGTGTACATTTTGTGGATTTTTTTACAAGTCAACGGCTTGATGAAGATTTTCAGTTTTTGTACTATCCTTACATAGTATTATGAACTACTCAAGAAAAAAGTTTCAGTTAAAAAACTATTGTTTTTCGGAAGTTATGGATACATATTCGAAACTCTCGATTTTAGACGGCTACACGGTGGCCCTGGAAAAAAAACTATATGTCGTGTTTGAAACCAAAAACAGTAAATTTTTTTTATAAAATATATTAATAGCTATCCACTCACGGCACCGATTTTGAAAATTTCGAAAAATGAAGAAATGGTGATATCAAAGATAGAGTTAAAAGTTCACTTTTTTCTTCATTAAAAAAATTTTTAACTGTAACTTTTTTTTAAGTAGTTCATAATACTATATAAACATAATACAAACACGGAAAATCTTCATCAAGCCGTTGACTTGTAAAAAAAATCCACAAAATGTTTTTTACACATTTTCGATTAAATTAATCGTAAATAAATATACCCATGACTGCATACCGATAAAAATCTTTTATTTGTTGCAATTGATTTAGTAAGAATGATATTTAAAAGAATGTATAAAACAAATTGTAAGTTAAACGATTTTATTTAACTCGATCAAAAATGCACTGAAATCTAAAAAATAATTTATTTCGTGTGTTAAAATTACGACGGCGTTTTTCACTTTAAATAAAATCGTGAGGCAGCATTAGGCATTTCACGACAAATTCATTTCGACGCTTAATTCTGTATTAAATTGATTCATATCCTGCTATGAAATATCCTGCCTCACGATTTTATTTAAAGTGAAAACAAAACAGAAAAGAATTATTTTTTAGTTTTTAGTGCATTCTTGAACAAGTTAAATAAATTCGTTTAACTTAATTTTTTTATTATTTACTTTCTAGTGTTTTTAATTAAATTGAACTATTGTCGTCCGGGACGGTTTTAAATATTATTTAATTTATTTATTCATTAACGACACTTAATTTCTACAACAAACTTGAACGAATTGAAAAATTGAACTATTGCACGTGACTACTATACCCACCCGTGAGTATACCTATAGGCAACCCGTCGACTTTTTGTCGTTTTCGAGAACAACGTGAGATGTTGATTTCAAACCGATTTTTTTTTATCGGGACATTACACGCGAAATCGGACAATTTTCGGAGTAACATTTCGAATGTTGCTGAAATTTGAATATGTTGTAGTCTTTAGTGATATTTAAGTGTACCTCAAAGGATTTTTTTAAATTTTGAAAAACGTCGATTTTACAGCTGTTTGAAGTTAAGTGCTAACTTTTTTTCAATACATTATGGCTATGGAAGTAGTAAACGGGTGGAGATGAGGTTTACGGTGCTTATAGAGAAGACTTTGAAGTTTCAAGAAAAAATTATTTCAGTTTAAAAAATAAAAAATTTGAACACTTTTTATGCAATTATTTTAAACAAATGCAGGTTTTCAACATCGGGCGCGATTTTAAAAATCTGAAAAAAAAGAAGAATATAGTTCTATCCTTCCCCTTGATGGACAAATTTTCAATAATATGGACATTTTAAAATTAACCTTCAAGACTATACATGGTTAGGAATGAAATATGAAATTCAATCTATTAGATAGATAGTTCGATATATTTATTTCATTCCTAACCATGTGTAGCCTTGAAGGCCATAGTATACCATATGGTTGAATTTGTCTTGACAGTCGTTTTCATATTGGATAATCAAATATATAGCATTTCGTTTAAAAAAACTGAGGGTCACCTTCGTTTCAAGGAAAATATTGCGAACACTAAAAATTGAGTTGCCCTATTATATTGTGTATAAAAAACAGTAAAAGTTTTCCTTCTTCAGTTTTTACACATACTTACCATATTCGAGAACACTGTATAAGAATAGCAGATATAGCCGCTTGGCCGCTGCGAGTACCGCACGGTCGAGTCAGTCGAACCGGTGTGATTTGACGCAGCGTCAACTTTCGGCAATTTTTACAGGGCTAATTTTAAAATGTCCTTATTTTTGAAAATTTGTCCATCAAGGGGAAGGGTTGAACTACATTCATCTTTTTTTTAAGATTTTTAAAATCGCGCCCGATATTCAAAACCTGCATTTGTTTAAAATAATTGCACAAAAATGGTTAAAAAATTTTATTTTTTAAACTGAAATAATTTTTTCTTAAAACTTCAATGTCTTCTCTATAAGCACCGTAAACCTCATCTCCATCCGTTTACTACTTCCATAGCCATAATGCATTGAAAAAAGTTAGCACTTAACTTCAAATAACTGTAAAATCGACATTTTTCAAAATTTTTAAAAATCCTTTGAGGTACGTTTAGATATCACTAAAGACTACGACATATTCAAATTTCAGCAACATCCGAAATGTTACTCCGAAAAGTGTTCGATTTCGCGTCGAATGTCCTTATCATAACTTCGTACGCCTGCAAAGTTCGAAGGCTAATCGATCGGTGGAAGTGGGTAAATATTGAGTCACAAGATTTGAGCCAAACAAACGGACACAGTAGTGAAGCTAAATAAAATTGTTTAAAAACAAAATGATATCCCATATTTAGCTACTTTCCTCGTTGGAGCAGACACGTCGAGTAATTTAGCAGAGTAGCGAGTAATTTATTAATTTACTAAATCCACTTGATTAATTTACTAATTCCATTTTACTAAGCTACTTGACTAAATTTTAGTGTCCACACACGAAAAATGACTAAATTATTCGCTACTCGACTAAATTATTCGGCCTGTCTGAATCAGCCTTAAGACCCATTGTCAGTTTAGTTCCTGAATAACTTACTAAATTCAGGAATTCTTTCAAATTTCGTTGCAAACTAATTTGTAATACAAGAAACCCTTGTACAAAGTTTAAAATCGATTTACCACATAGTTATCGAGAAATTGCTAATTAAAGTTGATGCATTTTAACACAGTGGCATATGGCAGAGTCGAAACAAGAGGGTTATATTTTCAGTTTTTCTTCTGAAACAAGAAAACTATATTCAAGAAGTATACCAAAATTGGCACAAAAGTGCATCGAAATGTCAGGAAATGAATTGATTAATTACTACAAAACTGACCACATGGTTTCTTCATAAATGCTCATAAAAAATAAGTTTACGTGCAAATTTTTTAGAAACTACTTAGGGCAGTCAACGTGGCAATGTCGCAGAATCGATATGTTTAAACATTTAAATAGCGAACGACGATTCAAATTCATAGAAACATTTTTCTGACATTTTCGTTATAAAAGACGCTCCGAAGGAATTCGACGTTGTCAGATCTGCTGCTCCAATTCACTACGCTAAGCAATTTAATATTCTATTTTCGTATTACAATTATTTATATCAACGTTGAACTTTTTAAAATATATACACATGATGTTAAAAATTATTATTATTATTATTTCTATAGTATCATCCTACTTTATATTTATCGTTTATTACCGAACTCTAATTTGGCTAACATGGTTAGGAACTACCTTAATATCGCTCCATAAACGCTGGATTTAAACATAAAAGGAGAGCCATTGAAACAAATCAATGTCGCCTCGATACGAATTTGCCAACAATGCTAATAACAGAAGAATAGAAAGAGAAACCAAGATTCGGTACCTTTAGAATATTACACCCCCCTCCAACCCCTGTTGGATTAATTAAAACCTGCTCGATACAGCACCCTATTAATCACCTCCCTTCGAATCCTGAAGTTCTAGGTCTGAGCCAGAAGGCTCTCGAGGTGCAGAAAGGAAAATACAGGTCAGGCTATCGTGGAAATGCAAAAGGATAGGCCCTGGATGCTTCCGATAACGAATCCTCCCTATCTGGAGCAGCGGTGCTCTCGTTATCGCCGACGATTACTCGACTCCGCCAAAGGGGCAGGCCCTCCCGATGGCCGATACAGCTCGAAACCTCTCCCAAGAGCATTTTAATAACGGCGAAACACGCAACAATGCTCCCCCATCCAGCGACGCGACCGTGATCCCCGCGACTCAGACACCGAGCCCGCTTCCTTTTCATCCAGCAGACGAAAGGGAAGATGGATCGATCGTTTAGCAGCCGCGTCGATTCTATTTGAGGCCGAGGAGAGGCTTTACGAGGCCTGTTATCAGGTCTCTCTTTATCGAGCCGTTGGCAAGGCACGTCTTATCGGCTCGAATGGGAAATCGAAGGCAGAGAGGCGGCAGGGAATGAAATTCGTAATTCTGCGACGGAGGGAGACCCGCTTGTTTGCCACTCGCCTAGTATCCAATTTGCAAACGCCAAACAGATGTAGGGTTCGGATGATTGAAACGCCGGGTGGGGGGGTGTCGTTTTGGCTGATCGATTCATTGATTGATTCGTGGAAGTATATGTACTGTGGCAATTAGTTTTTGTTTGCGAGAGTGAATCAGAGGAATTTGATGCATTTTTTTGGTAGAAGTTCTAAATCTAATAGGACAGGATTAGGAATATTGTTTTGGCGCGGATTAATAGTGACCGAAGATTTCATTGGAAGTAAAAGCTGTGGGAAAATAAGCTGGAATACTAATGAAAAATTTTGTGAAAGGAAATTTTGAAACCCATATTTTTATATCTCTGTCTAAGTGTATAGCCTAGGCTTTGTGTATTATATTCTGGCAACCCCGTAATCTATATTCTAAGTGCAAAAATTCGTTCGCTCCAGTGTTAGGTCAGTTAGGTATGCGGAAATATTTTTACACTGCAGCTACTTGTACTGTTACCAGAGAAGTGGGAAAAAGTCATAGATAGCCAGGGAAAATAGTTTCAGTAAAAGAAGTTGTTATTAATTAAATAAATAAATGTATGTTATAAATACATTATAATTTATGTTTAAGTTGAAAATTTTTCAATCTATTATTAAAATATGAAGGGAAGATAAATTAATATTATATCACATGTTTTGACTTCTGATAAAAACTTTGTTCGATAAATCGAACGAACCTTTGCACCGTTTTAATGTAATTCTGTCTAATGGACCTATCGTATTTTCTTCACCGTTCACAATTTAAACTTTCCTTCCACCTACTGTAGGGGAGACCGGGGCTGGTTGTCCCACGGGATAGGTTGACTAATTGTTAATAACTTTGCACCGACATATACTCTACTGCGGAACGATTTACTGTAGAAAGAAGTCACTTCTTCTACGCCATGCATATATGTCCGACCCCGCAATCGCAGGTAAATAATTTTTCTTAAAGATTTTATGTTTTCACGCTCTATATAGTTACAATAGAATAAATGTTAAGGGGCTATTTTAAAGTTCGTTTAGTAGACGATCTATTGACATAGTATTTTGTTTATACATAAATAATTTATTGAAGTCAAAATGATCCGTTGCGGCTGGTTGACTAATAACGTTAATAAGATTTAAATTGTTATTTTGTTATTCAGAAAGCGATTTTTATTTTTCGTTTAAATTTCACTATGTTATGAATACATTATAATTTATGTTTAAGTTGAAAAAATGTTCAGGTTATTATTAAAATATGAAGGGGAGGATAATTAATATTTTATAATGAAACAACTCTTATGACATTGTGTTATCGTATTACCAGTGAGATAAGTTGCTAATAACATTTTCTTAACTGATTGTACCTATAGTCAACCTACCCCATACTGTAAGTCTACCAACCCTGATTATGGGGCTGGTTGACCAGCATGGAAGGTGTTACAAAAACGTTACAATACCTTAATTGTTGTCACATTGAGTCAACTTTAATAATTTAATCAGATAGCCAAATGTATGCCCTATCAAATATACTAACCGGTTTAATTATATTTCGTCCACATAATTTATTAAAAATCAAACACTGAAAAGCTAGCCTACCAGCCCCGGTCTCCTCTAATTGAGGATCTCGCAGCAAAAGGGGTGCAGCTCTATCTTTACCTACCAATTTCGAGTAAATCGGAGAAAAGGTTTATAAAATTATTGCTGTGACTTAACATTAAGAAGAGAACACAATATTTTCACACAATAAGTATCTAGTAGTTATTGAGTTGATAAATTTTTATTTCTATTTTTGGCGAAAAAATATTGTATAATAAAAATATTAATATTAGTGTTTCTATTTTTAATTATTTGCAATAAATCGCTCACATGTTATCGGATTGCATCAAACGTGCACCAAACATAACTCAAAAACTGCATCCTTTTTGCTGAAAAATCCTCGATTCTACTTTTCTGTAATTAAACATTGCAATCTATTTTTATCATAACTCTTCACGATTCCAATTTGAAACTTCGAAGAGGAGTTGTCTAAAGAGGTTCTCGGCGCGGTTACACTCCCAGTGTAGGAACAGGGAATGATGATTCGAAATCGCACGAATCGTGCATTAGGAATGAATTAATGAGAATACTTGCGATAGTAGCAAGACTCGTTTTCGCGTTTCGTCTGGACACTCGTCTGACTCATGGGGAGAGATGGCGACATCTTCCTCGTGTAAAGGACTGGCGCTTTAGCGTCTGAAGTGGTTTCTACCCTGCAGACGTACGCGATGGGAAAGAGAAGGAATTCCTCCCTGCAATTCTCTCGATAACTTTTCTACCCCGAGTGTTCTCTCTGGATGACGCATACTCTGGCTTGGGAATGATAAAAATCTCTTGGGCCTGAGAGCTCGTCGTTGGAAAAGTTTCTGTCGAACGTGGAAAAGTTTCTGATAGCGCATGTTCAGTGAAAAATGTATATCAGAATATTTGATTGAGAAAATTGTAATTAATTCACCCTCGTTGCGTTTCTTAACCCTTATCCAGTGACGTTCCACTTCGTGACATAAACGATGACGTGGAGTCTCACAGACTCCTCTTTAACGATATGACATGGCAAAGCCTGAATTTATTTTTAACATATACTCGAGTTATTAGTCACATTATTACACATTTCAAAAGATACATTTGCATGTTTCGTTCGAAACCACTGAAAGTTGTCTCCGTGACACCACATATTTTCAAAAAAAATTGAATGAAAATATCGGAAAAATAATTCTGCAGAAGTCTTCTAGACTCCACGCCACTGGTTAAGGGTTAATAGAATTTTATACATCATCGTCCATTTTTTAATTCCCTTCGTGATGTATCCAATATTTTTGGTTGACACAGTAATTTTCCTCCATTCCAAAATATTTCTATATTTCATTTAAGGAATTATGGGGGTTGGGTAAACGGAAGGAATAGTTATTCCGGCCGATTGATAGAGAAATGTGTAGAAGCTTCCGAGGGCCAAGTCCCTCGAAAATCTTCCTGCCACCCCGTTTGTACCCTTTTTGTGGAATAAGTACCAGGACGTGTTTGAGTGTGCGTGCCTAAACTCGATTCCATGGTATCGACCCTCGAACTCACCCCTGGGGGCGAGCGCCATATCATCTGGAAAAGAGAAAAGATTCCTACAGGGAAATCGATGACGCCTTTCCTGCCGTTCTTCCAACAACCTTTTTCTTGAACCTCTGTTCACCTTCTTCCTTATAAATAATTATAAATATCCACCCCTTTACTTCATTGCGCGAGACATTGAAATAGTACTTAGAGAATCTACACCCCCACAATATTACAGATCTCTACCACAACGAAACTTCTTCTGAATCCAAAAGTTTCCCTCAAAGGCCCACCATGCCACCATCAATCTTCCCCAAGAAGCATTTCCTTCTTCCAAAACATCACCCCAACCATCTAAATAGTACCTACCCCAGACATCTGAATACCTTATCCAACAAAGTACATAGACCCAACGTACTTCCCATTGAACCCCCCCCCCCCCCCCCCGGAGACTCAAACGAGACGCCCAGAGGGTTGTCTTCGGGGTACGTAACCAAGGCATTCTCTGGGAACACTCGATCGGTGAAACGCTTTCCCCAAACGATCGTCCCATACCGCTGTAAAGTTACAAACGCCTCGGCTGTACGTAGGAAAGGGGAGTCTGAAATCGTCGCTGTGGAAACGACACTTTAAAATCCAGCCTGCTCTTTCAATGCGCCCGACGCGTTACTATTCCTCTCAGCTCCTCTCTCGTCGCGGATGGCACTGTCGACACTTCCTTCTCGCTCGCTCGCACTCTGCCCGCGTGGCCTGTACCGTGTGCGGGCGTCCCGTTACGTAGTTAAGGGCTCATTATCCAATCTGCGGCGATACATGCACACCTGCGACACTCCCATTACCGTCGTCCACATCCGGTGGGATTGCACGTTTTAACAGCGAAGTCTCGATCGTCCACGGTCCCCTTTATCGCCCATCGAACGCGCCTATCCGCCTTTTCTTCAGTTTTCATCAATCTGTTGACGGGATCTTTAATTTCTGTTGTAACGGGGCTTTGGCAAGTCCGTAGTGTACCAGAAACACACGCGCTGAAACGCACGTGTGTTGCAAAGTTGGTGCAAGAGGAAACTTGTTAAAAAGGAAACTATTGCTACAAAGAGGAAAAAGTGAAATGTGCAACTCTTTGTCCAGTGAAATTAGAATTTGGGAAATAACTTCCAGCAAGCTACAATTTTGTATGAGCCTTTATTTCGTCGTTCTAAACAATATGATTAAAAAATTTACAGAGGGTGAAAGGTAAAAAAAAAACAGTTTTTCACGAATATCTCGTTATCTACTAATTCTATGGCAAAAATAGTTATTATGAAATTTGTAGCTTAGGAAATTATCCAGAAAAAAGGTTTTATGAGTTTTTTCGTAGGAGTTAACATTTTTGTGTAGGGTAAAGGACCAAATTACTGCCACCTCACCTACCCAATTACTGTCACCCTAAGCTGTTTTACTTAAAATAACGAATAAACCTTGTGAAATGATACATAAAAAAAATTTAGCACATAATTGAAACTATTATTTATACGTATAATAGACCGAACCAGTGCGCCGAAATCATCTCTTTTAATTAGTATTATTTATACGATACAAAACGCAGCACTTAATTTTTTCTTCGTTAATTTGGAAAAGACGATCAAAAATTTTAAGCGAATGTTAGGAGAGTGAAAACGATGACTTCGTTTCAAGCGAAAGAGAAAACAAGGCGTTAAAGAAAATGCTGTAATTGTAATATTTAAGCTATTAACATAACAAAATACAATGTTTTAGATAATATAAGCATCATAGAATAACGATCGGAATTCAACGATTCATTAAGTTTTTTTATTTAATAATTGGGTGACAGTGATTGGTAGGTACAAGCGTTTCAAGCATTTTGGTATTACTATCATAGCAGTAGTTGCTCATCTCATGTACATGAAACGGCATCACCTTAAAATGAGGTAAACAGTATTTGACTAGGTGGCAATAATTGGGGTGTCAGTAATTCCATCGACCACGTTTTAAGGGTGACAGTACAGTATAGTGACAATCAACGAATTTATAAATAAAAATAGAGGGTTTCAGAGCCACAAACATTTTTTTCTTCAACTAAACATATCAAATAATAATAAATAAATATAAAAACTTATAATTTTGGCCAGTAAATACAAAAACTATGCAATAATGTCAGAGTCAATTCTTAAGGATGAATTTCAGTGACAATCATAGCCAAAAGTTAATAAATTTCCAAGACATTAATCAGTTGTCCGGAATTCCTGTGACAATTTAGTTCAGTAATCTTTCTGTACACGAGATTTCAAAAACTTTGACCCATTATTTCAGTCTTAATTTTGTAGTTATATTTCTCAATATTGCATTTTCCCATCAGAATACATGTTAAATTAAAAGTTAAATAATTTAAAAACTACTGAATCAATTTTTCTAAAATTTTGCGGGGAGTTTTACTATTGCAAAAAAAAAATCATCCCTCCAATTTTCAAAGATTTTCGCTTATTTTTAAGGTTACTGAAGTTTATCCTTAAGGGGAGGTTCCGGTCTAAAAGTCGACTTTTTTTATTTCATTCTTCGAATTTTCAAGGAATATGTGTTTAAAAGGATTTGTTGAAATTCGTAAAATTCCCGAAGTTATAGGCATTTGAGTAGCGGCAAATGCATGGGCAACAACCGGCCACTCGGCGTTCACGTAAAACTTTAAACGCGTTGTTCTCGAAACAGTATTCTCAAAACGGTGGGACCTGTATCTCTTGCTGGAAATTATTCCCCAGATTGGCCATATTTTTAGTACGAAATTATTAGTACAACACTGACTTTAACATCTTCGGAATGGCACCTCGAATTAAGCAGAACTCGATGTACTAAGACTGAATTATTAAGGCTCCGCTTATGTCTTTACATTGCATTATGCAACCTCAGAATTTGCAATACCACTTCCAATCAGAAACCAACGATAACTCAACTTTCCGACTTGGAGCCCGGCTTGCAAGATGAAGCGCTCGAAATGGAGGACAGAGGGGATGCAGGAAGACGCGGAGAGATCTATGAATATTAATACGAGGGGAGAAATCGTACCGCGAACGCGCTGACATTCTTGGAACAGTAGGGCTCGCGTTTCAAAGGGAAATCGTTGCCAAGCCATTTCCCTCGGGACCGTAGTTTCAACATTTTTCCCGAGGCGAGCTGTGCGCCCCGTTTGTCTGTCGCGAATCCATGAATGGGCTCTATTCATTACCATTTGCATCTCTACTGCCCGATGGCACGCAACTCGACCAAGGAATCAGGCTTCGCGCGCCCATCGCCCGCGAGTTATCGAATCGGCGCGAGTGAATTTTTATCAGGATCCAATTGAGCTGCATCGGCACTTTCAATTAAGCCTTGGACTTTCGGGGCATGCAAAACTATGGTCCGATTGGGTCGATAGAACGTCATGCGTGAAGTTATTCTTCTAGGGGGTTGCAAGCAGTCGAGGGTGGTGGAAATATTTTCTTATTTAACGTCAACAGCAGTTTTATCGAATGGAAGGATTGTAACTGAAATAAATTAATTGTATAAAAATAAATCAATTGTATAATTGAAATTTAAATGCGTGGCAATAGTTTTGAATTGAAGACCTTGTAGCAAAAGGGATGCAACTCCTCTTTTGATAATTTTTATTAAACGATTTTATTCAGCTTCGATCCTCTGTTTGTTTGTATGTTTGTATGTATGGTTCAAATCTGGCAACTTAAATTTAACCCACTTCCACCAATCCAGTTATCTTGAAACTTTGTAAGCGTGCATAGTTTGGATGGCAATACAATACTTAAAAAAGAAAATAACCTCGAGGGTGTGAATAAATTACCCAGTCATCAATAAATACAACCCATAACCACAAATCCAAACGGCTTGAAATTAGACACTCTCGTTCTTTAGGAAAACGACAAAAAATCGCTGCGTTCAAGTCGCTAGTCGCATCGCGATTTAAAATTAAATAAAAGATATTTGTAAAGAAGTCTGAGCTGCGAAATGTAAATCCATAAACAACAAAAACTAGAAAATAAAAACATAAAAAAAATTTATGTTAAACGATTTTATTAAAGATGCACTAAAAACTAAAAAAATAATTCTTTTCTTGTACTGCAATTTCGATGGTGTTTTTTCACTTTAAAAAAAATCGTGGAGCAGGATGTTTCATAACAGAATATGAATCAATTTAATACAGCATCAAGCGTCGAAATGAATTTGTTGTGATACACTGCTCTACGATTTTATTTAAAGTGAAAAAACACCATCGAAATTGCAGTACAAGAAAAGAATTTTTTTTGGTTTTTAGTGCATTTTTAATAAAATCGTTTAACATCATTTTTTTATAGATATTTTTTAGTTATGACGTATAATATTCGTAAAAAAGAATCTACATCGTTTGGCGCAAGTTTCAGGCAAATCCGAAAACAAATGAGCAATTTATTGCAAATTTTGGACTTGCACCAAACCAGTGTGATGTACATTGTACAATCTATCAATTAAGCCCCAGAATCCACTCTACACTGCCCTTTTACCATTGAAAAAGGCGAAATATAACGACGTAGTGCAGTTAGCCACCAACTACGTCCCACATACTTAATAAGCAGCCTTTTTATAAGGCTCTCAAATGTGCGTTGACTGAGGATGATGATATTTCTACAATGATAACGAGCAAGCGCAAGAATAATGTTATTTTTTTATGTCTACGACAAATGTCGACGTATTTCTTCTATATTTGATTAATAAAGCAACAATAAATCAGATTAAGATTAAATAAGATGTTTGTACTCTTTGTTGCAAGACAGTTGCAGCTCCAGACTTGAAAAATTCGCCAAAAATAGAACTTATCAACTCAATAACTACTACTTATTGTGTGAAAATGTATATTTTCAATTATTGTTCTCCTTTTAATGTTACGTCGCAGCAATAATTGTATAAACAGTTTTTTCCAGTTTACTCAAAAGTAGTAAAGATGGAGTTGCATCCTTCTTGCTGCAAAGTCTTCAATTACAAGGAAAAGTCAGAGGAAAGTTTAAAGCTCGTGTCTTTACATGGCTGCATAACTATCAGGCAGGCGTTGACACGGTTCCGAAAAGGACTGTTTCAAACTGTCATATGTCGGTTCCCACTGAAACAGTTACGAAGAACCGATATTCTGAATAAGTAGCTGCTTTAAGGAACCGAAATTTCGGACTATATTTATTTCGATTGCGGTTCTACAGAACCGATATTATATCGGTTCCATAACAGTTAGATATCAGTTGTATAACATTAAGGGGGTATTTTGGTCTGACGATGCGTTTTCCTCGCGTTATTTCGGAATTTTTTTACAAAGAACCCATCAATTTTATTATGATTCAGTTTATTGTTACATGCTTACTGGTATTTAAACTATCTTTACAAATTTTGTTAAGAGAGAAAAATGAAAATCAAACGCAGTTGTCTGCTTTAAAGTAATCGTGAAAAAACATGCGGCCATGATTAGGTGATCTGAAACAAAAAATATAAAGAGATTCTTTATCTGTATGTTTTTTTTTCACGATTAGTTTAAAGCAGTCAACTGCGTTTAATTTTCATTTTTCTCTATTGACAAAATTTGTAAAAATAGTTTAAATATCAATAAGCATGTAACAATACACTGAATAATAAAAAAATTGATGGGTTCTATATAAAAAAAAATCCACAAACGCGATGAAAACGCCTCATCAGACCAAAATACTTCCGAGAGTTTACTGTACATATGCAGTATAAAGGATAAACGTTATGGAATCGATATAATATCGGTTCTGTAGAACCGGAACCCGAAACCGTTATAGACGAGAACTTTTTTCACTCGTAACTGTTTCAAGAATATTTCGGTTCTCACAACTGTTTCGGGAACCGAAACCGATATCATAACCGTTTCCAACCCCTACTAACTAAAAGTGTTATATCCTTGCAACCCCACATTACATTCTTCTTCGTCAAAACCACATGCAAGGGAAACTACTCCTTCGTAAGATTCTTCAATCCCCGCCGCAGATTCTTTTATAAAACTTTTATATAACTACTTATATATAGCATACTTTTATAAAACATCAAACTGCCTGCATACGCTATCAATTAAAATTGCCCCATTAATTATACCCGCCGCTTGAAAACAGATTAATCAGTATTGCTGAGCATATGCCCGGCCATGTCGCGGGATCGCATGCAAGCACGCCAAAGTGGTGGCGATCGAGCGCGTGCATCGTATTAGAAGCTCGAACTGGAATAGCAGCGGTGTTTTAAGGTTACGAGAGCTTGCAAGCTCCGAAGTGGGTCAAAAGCCAGCGTGCCACAGAGCTCGACAACCTACTTGGAACGCATTCGAGCGGAGTCGTAAATATTCTTTCCCGCTGAATCTTCGCGACCACCCCCGTTCCTCCCTCGCGGGATCTCCACGGACGTTCTAGCTTTAGAGGGCACGGGCGTCCGGGGAGGAGGGAAAGGGGGGCAATTACCTCCCTCCTAATTTGTGAGAAAAAATCACCTATTTTTAAAAACTGACTTTTATTAAGTTTATACTAAGACAGTTAATATTTTTAAATTTTTAATTAAATTGACACTACAAAATGGGTTCAAAAAACGAAGAGGGCCACTCCACTCGCACCGCGTGATTCATCATCCGATTCGTCGATGTCACCGCCAGGGTTGTTTTTTTATTACTATATTTTGTTGCTACCCCTAGAAAAAAGTCTGTGGACGCCCTTGGTAAAGGGCCATCAGGCGCTAATAAAAGAGGAGGTATGGGTGGCCTTCGAAAAACCATCCCCTTGATGTGTCCTCCATCTGGGTGCATCTTCATTGCAATTTGCTCCTGGCAAAGCTCCGCTTTTTTTCCCGCTTTTTTCTTTTTTCAAACGCTTAGAGGTGGAGATAATGAGTTACTGCAGAGTCTCTGCAGGATCTCTTCTAACGAAGAAGAATATTTCATTCATGTTTGATAAGTAAAACCTTGACGACCACACTTCTCGATCTTTTTCCAATTATTCAATTGTTTACTGAGTTTTGAAAATTATGAATGAAATCTTTCAATGGTATGTGCAGATTTATTGATAGAATGAAGTTAGGTGAAATTCTTTGCCCCATGCGAAGTAGTAGATCAAAATCGTGGAGTCACGTTAGGCTTTGAGTATTTTCTTGGTATCATTGGCTTATTTTAGCAACCCCCTAATTAATTTTCACTCCCATCTGATTTTTATTACCGTTCACAGTTTAATCTTCCTTTCCCCCACTTCCGCGACTTGCAATTTTTTGCAAAGCAACGTGCAGAGGGTTTTCTGAAAATTTCTATCGAAATCGATGCCCGACGATCCCCGAAGAACAGCTGGAATTAAGTTTTCACTTTGATCACGCGAGCCGCCGCGGAACTTCGAATAAATCAGCGCTGGAGAGGTCGTATTTCATTTTCTATAGTTGATTGCAGCTCGTGACTACCGCAGCCCGACGAGGTCAAGTGTTCTAGAAATTAGATCCAGACGCTGGAAACAAGTTTCTCGAAATTGTTTGCGGTCATGCCACGGATAATGACCTTGATTCTCTGCGATGAATTTGATCGACACTGGAAACTCTGAGCGAACTGAACGAACCTATCAAAGCCTTTTATCACTGACAAGGAAACTTAACCAACCTGAAAATTCTGATTATTGTTCAATTTTTTTATCCTAACACTTGCGAAAGAAAAATATTTTCACAGCTCAATTACCCCTAGAATCGAAATTGGTATAAATTCACCTCCACTTTCAATTAATAAATTTAATCCTGATAATATCCCACTTCTTAACTCAAGTATTTTAATTTCGTAAAAAATAACAATTACATGAGGACATTACTCATTATTAAATAATAAATTAATATCAACTAAAATTAGATTTTTAATAAATATTATACTTGGAGTATGTTTTACAATACTTCAAATTTTTGGTATGGTCGCGAGTTATGAGGTTGTCTTAAAAATATGGTTTCAAGTCTACTGATAACAAGGCCATTTAGGGCTTTTACCCTACTTAAGGGGGGATTCTCGTGTAACAGCCTCCGAAATTTATTAATTTTTTGTGAAAAGGCTATTGTTAATATTGCATTAAAATCTTTTGGGATATAAGGAGGCATCTTTAAATTTGCAGAAAATATTGTTTTATGTCGTTCCTCCTTATTATTTATTAATTATTGTGGAATCTTTTCGACGATGTTGGTGTCTCCGATAACTCAAAAACAAATTGACTGATCAATTTCAAATAAAGCTCATTTTATTCGTTATACATTTCTCCAGGTACTGAATGAAAAATGTAATTTTAATTTCTATTTTTAATACTTTTTTCGGTGATATAAAGAATAAAAATGAAAAATTTGTCTCTGGAAAAAGTTAGCTTTTCTCTCAATCACTATAATTTTTTTTTTTTTTTTTTTTTTTTGTAGACCAATACCATCGTAAACTATCCAACCTTAAGAAACTTTAATTTTTTTTTGCTATCAGATGCAATAATTAATCAATAATAAGAAGAATCGACATAAAAAAAATATTTTCTGCAAGTTTAAAGATGCCTCCTTACATCCCAAAAGAGTTTAATCCAACATGACTCACAGTTGTTTCAAAAAATTCTTAAATATCAGTTACTTTTAGGGCTGTTAGACGAGAATCCCCTCTTTAAGGCAACCCACTTACTTTCACAGTCTATCAATCAATAAAAATATACAAATAAAATAAAATTTTAAAAAAATCAAACCGACTTCAATATGGTCAAGAAAAGCATAAAATAATTTTCCTTATTACTATCTTATGCAAATTTAAGCTCTTGGTGCCATTAACGCTGAGTAAAAACGGTTTTCGGTTTTCCGTTGTTATCGAGAAAGAAGCGTCACGCGGTGTAAAGTTACAAGGAAACGACACGCGAGGACACCTTGCACGCGTGCATCGGAGTGCATAGAGAAAAATTCGCGATGCATAAAGGGGGGGTGCGCGTCGCGCAGCTCCATTGTGAAGCTCCGGTCGTCTCGTTGCACCGGTGCGGCCTACGTGCATCGCTTTATGCAACGCTCGAATTTCAGAGCTCGTGAAAATTAGATATGATATTCGTCTCACGCGTCGATTGCCCGATTCGTGCTCGCTATAGCGCAAAAATAGCTTCCTCGTTTGAAATCGCTGCAGGGACGGCGGAAAATAAAGCTGCACATAATAACCACCATACATCAACATCTCTGGAATCATAATAATCCTTTCTGTTTAATTAAAGGAGTTAAAAAAAAATGAGCAGACGATTTAAGTTATTTATTAAAGAGAATAATTTTGGGGAACCAACTGGCCAAGTTTGTTAGTAAGAATATTAATCCTTTGACAGTCTAATAAAATTTCAAATTCCGGTTTGAAAACTGTTTTTATTTTTCATGTTCTAAAGTATTTCCGTTTATGATAAAAAGTACCATTTTTCTTCTTTTTTCTTTTGTCTTCTTTTGTCGGTACCTCACACGGGATAAACTGCCAAATTGTTATTAATCGTAGCATGGATCTCGCCACGAGGTGTGTAAAAGGTGTAGCTAATAATTCCCTTGTAAAATGCAGAGAAGGTAGCAAATTAACTGGTATCACGCGAGGCTGTTTAACAAGGCGATTAATTAAACAGAGGAAAGTCTCTCGAAAACGGTTGGGGGATCGAGGATGGGAAGAATGTGGATTCCGCGAGGGAAGGGTGTGTAACGCGTGTTCCGCGTAAAAGTCGACTTCACTCTGTGCGCATGCTGGCCAGTACGAGCAAGAACTGGAATGCTCAGAATGTTAATCGTTTAAATGGGGTATAATCGTTTAATGGGAGGCTGCATTCAGCTCGAAGCCCCCGTACAAGTCGAATGATCCTGTTCGTCACTGTGAAACGCTTCACCTTTCGTTCATCTCGATCCCAGTGGGAAAAAGATCCTATTCCATCGTCGCGACGCTCCCGAAGGAAATGTCTCGCTGGGTAATTGATTCAGGACGCTGAAGGTCCTCGTCCTATTACGAACGTTCCAAAGATCTAGCAATAGTGGATCTAGCAGTAGCCTCTTCAGTCTCTCCTCTTCGTAATCCACAATCTTCAGAGTCAATGCAATACAAACTTATCGCGTAGATACCCTCTTAACCCTTTGATTACACATATTCCTTCAGTAGGTCCATACACTATATGCGGAGAACGCGCATGGGCGTTCAGCGCCTATGCTTAAGAGATACAAATTGACGAGTCCCGCACGCGACTTGTGCGAACGTTTAAATGATTAAAATCCAAAGGATAAAGTGTCTATTCACCCTGAAACGCCCTGAAACGCCCTGAAACGTTTAGAAGGCAAGTGCACCGCTCCCATGATCTCACAGCAAATTTAATAAGTAATTGTCACAGAAAATGTCGCCTTTTTAAAAAGTGTATACCCAGTGGCGGTTGTGCTACGTGTGCCACGAATGCCCACGTTTTAAAGGCTTTGAATACAACTCGTTCAGAGCAGACATCCTGGGGGTTTCGGTCAGAGCGGTGCGCCGGAGCGTCTAACCGTTTCGTGGCGGAGTCGCCGAGGGTAAGGGGACGCGAATAACGTTTAATTGACTTGTGCAGGGCGTGGAATGATAAATGGTGGCGACCAGCAGCATGGTGTATGAGGAGATAGTCGGGATACGGGGCAGCTGACCCCAGCCGCCGCGCACGCTTTTCACGCGCGAGATGCCCCACAACTTGAACTCCGCTTCCGCCAACTCCGCCAACACGGGACCGAATCACCAGGCCTACGCCCAGCAACCGTACCACCGACCCAACGGCGATGGACTCCAGCCCGAGGTAACGTGGTTCGCCCCCGTCGTTTGGAATAGGCGAGCTTAGTAGACGCTATCGGGGAGCCCTCTTTGAGAGCCGCGGAAACGGGAGCTCGTTAGGTCCTTCCATCCTGCGCCAGAGATGACTTACATCGTACCGCCGGCTTGCAGTGAAGAAACGGCGAAGACCAACCGCGGCTCTAACGTTAATTAGCCAATTTGGAACAGGGCAACGGTTTCAGAGCGTAAAGGACTATTGTAGCTTAGAAAACGGGTGCACGAGGAACTGGGAGTTCCTCGCCGTTCACTTGGAGTGGCCGGGGAATATTTGCGAATGGGGGAAGGACAGTGTTGAGTCTTGGTGTAGATACATCGTTGGAGGAGAGGTCTTTCAGATAATTTATGATTTCTGCGCTGCCTATGGCTGATCCCCGTGGTACCAGCTTTCTCTTCTTAAGAAATAGGGGAAGGTGCTGCAGTGTTCTTGGGACGAATAGCTAGGTATAATTTGAAGATGTAGACTTAACATTGTCCTTCAGTAGAGTCTGATGTTTGTGATGAAAAATAGCTTTTCTGCTCTCCTTCTTGGAGGCTCGGTGTACTCTAAACAGGACACCAATGTACCTAGAAACGTGCTTGCAGAAAGAGCCAGTGGAGTTCGACACGTCGCACCTGCGGGGTGCTCCAGCCGAAGTCGAGGCTTTGGTGCACAACATCAAAGAGGTTGCGCAGCAGTTCCTCTACCACTGGAGGACGTTCCCCATTGTCCTACCGCCGCCTCTGTCCACGTGCACGGAAGGGGAGGACACGCTCGCCAGGAAGAAGCACCACTTGAGGGACCTCTTCGTCGCGCCGAGCTTCGACGAGCTGGATTCTGTCGCCGTGGACAGCAAGGGTGAGCCTAGAAGGCTGACCAAGAAGCAGCTGGAGAGCATCAGTAAACGAGGGTAGGTCCTCCCGTGCAACGAGACCCACAGCGCTCCCTCTGCCTTCGTAGATAGCAGTAGAGTGACGGAGCCTTGAGCTCTTCCACGTCTTTAATCCAGAAGTTGCAATGTCCATGGATGATGCGTAGAAGCGGTATGAAACCAGTAGGATTTTTGGGGCCAATGAGGATAGAGGTGCTGGCCAAGCGTAACATGAATTTCATTGTAGAAGTATCCCGATGAAAAGAATTGGCGGAGCTTGTTTGCGAGTGGCTCAAGCGGATGAATAATATATTAGAGATGGTGGAGAGAATATTCTCTTCGATAGGGTTTAAGATACTTTTTTGGCTGCATCGCTGTTGAAATTGATAAAGAGTTGGAAGAAATTTTGTGATTGTAATGGCGGCGAGAGTTGTGGTTGCAACTTATGGACTAATGACGTTCAGTCTTCCCTTAAAGCTGCTTCAAGACACAATACAGTAGTAATTGTGTTCCTTAGAGTTAGTCATTTAGCGACTTCTTTGTGCACAGTATATGAAAACTCGTGACTATTTACTAATGTTCAGAAATATTTGTTGACAAAGCTTGACGGAATCTCTAACAGTGCAAATGCTAGTCTCTTTAGGGCATAGGAAACATACTCGTGGTAGAACAATATCTTTTCCATTACTCGAGATGGTTTCAGGGTGTACTTTTGTTCGTAGAACCGTAGGATACCGATTGTCCTATAACAAGCGTCAAAAGAGATAAATAAACATAGAAAGATAAAATCATGCATGTACCTGCAAAAGTACGAGGAAACACTTGCGAAAAAGAATACGATACAAATGATTCGAACGATATAAGAACAGACATCGAAGCCCCGATTGGCGCCTCGTTTTCAGCATACTGTTCATTTGTGTCTGGTATTTTCTAACAATTTTTGTAAAGCTTTCAGAAGGAGAAGTACGGAAAACCGAAGAAGCTGAATGCCACTCAATTGGAGAGCATTCGAAGATGCGGGTATGTCATACACCAGCGTCACACAATATTCAGAACAACGTTGACCGAACAATGATCGATATACCTTGTACAGTGACTCGATGAACTGGAATCATTCGTTCCCATCACCTAACCATCATTCCCCTCGTGAACAATTTGTAAATGCCACACAGAACTGGAAAACAGCATGACACCTCATCTCCATTTCAAACTCCACACCGAGTTAATTAGACAGTCCCCCAATGTACAAAATGCAGGCATCGCCACACACGTTCGGCGTAAAGATCCGTTCAGTCTGTGCTGGGGATTTGGGTTCATAGAACGTGGCTTTTAACGAATAGTTTTTAACACGTTCACACTAAATGTACCATCAACTGTTGGCTGTCACTGATCATTGATGGGTACGCGGGCAAGGTGCGCCCTTGTAGCATAGTAACCGCAGATCTGTCAGCGTGAGCGTGTTAACTAATGGCCTGCATGGCGCTGATGTACATAATAATTTGTAAGATTCTGGATGTTACAGCGCAAACACATGGTGTAGGTTACTATTTCTTTCTAGCGTTACGATATGCTTGTACTGTAGCGACAGATTTCATTAGCTTTAGTTCTGCCCGGCGGGAATAGACAACGTAATAGATTAATGTATCACGTTATTGGAGGAACTGCGATTGCGCAGGCATTTGGGGGATTTCATTGAAACAGCATTACAACATATTTTCCAGGATACTTTTGTTGATAACACGTGTATGTTAATGTTTCGTTTACGATGTAGAAAAACATCCTGTATCTAGATCCTTGTCGCGTCTTTACCCCAGCATTGCGCGACTACATGGTGGATTCGTCTTTCAGGGAATTCGAAGTCGATTCGATAAACTTCGCTGGTCAGACCCATCGATGGAGATTGAGCGGTCTCCTGCAACGTGGACGGGACAGAAGGCGAGACGCGTTGCTCAGAGATCTCGCCTTGGCGACCAGATTCCTTGTAGTGACAGCGAAAGCTAGGCTAGTCTCCCACTGTTTCAGTGTGTCGCAGTCTCTGAAAGCGTTCCTAACAGGGCTGCTTCGACTTCTTGGTAAGAATTCAATGGTTCTTCGGTCCGTTAAACGTTACAACCGGATGCATCAGTAGCGTGATACTTTCAGACATAATCATTGGTGTGCCATCGCTTCAAGCACACAATCTGGATGCCAAAATCAGGGAAGAACGCTGTCGATACTTGGTTGCTGAGCTGGTGTGCAGGGTACGTTCGCTTTATAATTCAGTAAGAGCACTGTTATCGTACAGTTAAGGCACAGCTTGATGTACGTTATCGCAAATTGCAGCCAGAGTATGAAGACTCGCTGGAGCTTCTGTGTGGCTTCGTTCGGAAGCAGCTTCGAAGGGCGACTATGGAGAAATTCGAAGTGGAAAGAGAATTGTCGCAACTATTACCTATCCCAGTTCCCTTTGTGTTTGGAACGCCTGGCGGAGCAGTGGTGGACCTTAGATTATTTAGCAGGGACACAATCAGAAAAGCTTTACCCATCCTAGTTTCTATTTTGGAGAGAGAGACACGAGGCTGGTTTCTTCATTTCAGAGAAAGACTGATATCAGAATTGAGAGCGAGGAAGAAGTCCGACGAGGAGATCGAAAGGGTCAGAGTCAGCAATTATAAGTGGTGAAAAGAGAGTTTAAACTGCAAACGGTAACACAAATTAGATAGTTTCAGTAGAAAGGCTTATATCCCACAGATTGGAGGATTGCCAAATAATACGTAAAGTAGAATTACGAGCTTTAAACTTTCTTGTCACCATCGCTGTGTATCTGTCCATCAAATGAACCTTCGTTAAAGTACAGCTGAATGCAACTTCTAGGAAGTGAACGAAGCTGTCATGCGGGAGTATCTGCAGAGGGTCTTCTCGAATATTCTGTCGCACCCTGATATACACGATCTCGGGAACGGAATCGCCCAACTTCTCGTCCAACAGGCACAGTCGGTCGTGCTGATGCACAGAGCCGTGGAGACTGTGCAGCGCAAGCTGGTTCAGACCAAGGAATCATTGAGACGTCACATCGAAAACGAGCACCCAGTCCTCTCTCGCATAGAGCCGTGGATGCGCGACAGAATGCGAGAAGTCGAGGAGAGATTCATAGAAGAATGCGAATGGAGCGCCCACGAAGAGGCACTCACGCTGTGCACCCATCAAAATCTGCAGCAGACGGTGTACTTTCTTAATCGCGACCTAACTTTCATGAAGGAGGTACGTAGATACTTCCGTCGACACTTCTATAGGAGCATCGCCCCGAACTCTGTGAATACATATTCGTTTGTCCCAGCGGGAGCCGGTGTTGCTGAAGGAGCTGCGCAAGGTGAAGACACCTACGAGGAGCTACCAGTGGCCGACGCAGATATGGCTCCCGAAGAATTGGATCGTCAGGCGTAATTTCCAAGGGCAGTCTGAGATTATACCAACGGTGCTGAGCAATACCCCGACATCGATCACCACGCCGCGCGCTGATCCCAGTCAGCCTGTATTCTTAGTCGAGCGTGAAATCGTGCACACGACTACGACAAGGTACGCAGTTAATTAGCGGCGATCTAACGACACGCGAACTCACGTTAAACTGTCCGAGCAGATGGCCTATGTGGCGTTGGATAAACTACGTAGCCAGGACGTGGTGTTGGACTTGGAATGCGATGTTCCTGTTGGGCGTAGCAGTGCCGTGGTGTAGTCCAGTTTCCATACGAGCCCTGCTACTTGTACAACCCTTCACCCCTGATCTAGAATTAAGTCAACTGAATGGAACCTTATTCCCCAGGAAGTCATCTCAAATGCCCACTCTTTGTTCCCGATTGATAGCTCTCTGGAGGCACATTAGCAAAAGTCGGACGCACTTCGAAACGGAACCCGACACTGGTAAGCTTAACTGACCAGTATCCCCTATAGATCTGCTCCTTTCTTAATTCATGCTCGTATTTGCCGCAGGATTTATTGGAAAAGGAATGACAAGGCATTTGAACAGGCTGTGGAATTATGGCGTGAAGGGTCTCCTAGGAACGCTTGTCATATTGTTTATATTCCCTGTCGTCTGTTTATTCACCAGTCTAGGATCACTCCTTGTTGCACTTACTGCGATCCTATGGTTCGTTGAACGTCTTATTTCATATTCTCTGATTGGAGGAAAATGCTGATGGGATTCTTGGATCGTTTCAGGATGCCTTTAATCACCATGACACTGCACGCGTTCATGGCGCTTATAATGGACCTGGACAGCCCGGAACCAAGTCGGAATCGATACTTAGTCATTATGGAAGCGTTAGTTTGGAATATCGGTATACAAGGGTGTCTACAGCCGATCGCGGCGTTAATCGTAGCCCTCCTTTTCTGTCCTATCATCTCTTTTCTGATACTTACAGGTGTGATATATACATTCGACTGGTAATATAAGCAGGGACCTGGAACGAAATGTTTTTTCGTTTCGTTTCGGTTCAGCTCCGATAATAATAATTTCGTTTCGGTTAATATCGTTCCTGCTGAAAAATATTTCGTTTCCATCAAAACGAAAAACAAATTTCGTTCCGAACCGGTATTTCATTTATAAAAAAAACTCGTATAAACTTATTTCAACAGTTTTATTGTCTTTGGTACTTATATTATAAAATATTCTACGTTATAGTTATGTATTATAGAATATTATATATTATGTCTTAAGAGAAAAATTTAGAGTTCTGCTGCTTTCGGTTGCAAGCCGTGCCCACGTGGGCAAGACTCCCAACGCCTCTCCCAGCACCGCAGTCAGCCCTATCAGGGGTCTGAACCGACACGAAACACGATGAAAATAAGGGGCGCGCTCAGTTTACATTTTTTAACCTGAAGTGTACATTATTTAGTTATTAGTCGGAATTTTTATTTCGCTTGTATCGTTTTCACTCCTGCAGCAGAGTTAAGAAATTCGTTTCGTTTCTATTTCCGTTCCGGAAAAATATTTCGTTCTTTTCGTTTATCGTTTTCGTTTCTGTCCCGTTCCGGGTCCCTGAATGTAAGTAATAATCATAGTAATGAAGACAGCTTCAAAGCCGTACTAAGATCAATCATTTCTACACAGTTTCTGTGATACGTTACTGGATTAGAGTGGTCTGGGACACAGCTATGTTTCATTTAGTGATAAAGAACAGAGGCCGCATACCCGCCAGCGACAGCTTCGTAGTTAAAAGGATAGAAGGCCCGGGACTAACATCGGACTACTATTACCAAGTACGTATCGCGAATCGAAGTCTAAAGCTACCGCGCCGCTGATTATTCCACTTTCGCTCGTAGATCAAGCCGGAGCAAGCGTTAGCCGCGTTCGAGGCGAAACTGGAGCTGGACGAACTGCTAGCGTTCCAGCAGGAGATAGAACGATTGATCACTCAACCGCAAAGAGACTTCACACAGTTCGTGGAAGCCTGCTTCGGCCCGTTCGCCGCCAGCCTTGCCAAAATGAAAGACCCGTACAAGTCGCTTGAAAAGGAGGCCAAAGATCTGATCGCTGTGTTGCACGAGAAATTAGATAGGCGTAGGAAGAACCTGCAGACTGGCCTTGGGATGGTCGTGAGGAGCAAAATAAAGCTGACCACCTTCGATCTGAAGGTGATTTCCCAAATATGTATTCGTTCCTTGACACTTGCAAATGATGCTGAACGCGCCGTTCCTTTGACAAACAGGTGGTCATACAACAAGGGGCCCTAATGCTGGAACGCCTGTACCCCACCCACGTGTTCGCGAGGCTGTCCGGGAACGAAGAAGATTTCTGGGAGAACAAAGGCTTAAGCATGGGCGACTGGGCTGGCCTAGCCGGCCTCATGTACGCCGACATTTTCAGCCTGAATTTCCTCCAACCCTTGGACGATGCGGACACGAAGTTCAGGCTGGAGCCTCACCCGGGCGTCGACCTCTCGCGTTACACGGACATGGTTCATAGTACTGAAATCGGCGGTACCAACGGGCCAGACTTACTGGGAGCTGTCTACGCGCCGCGCGGGAATATACAAGTCTACAGCCCCTATCTGGAAGTCTCGGCCTTCAACCCACGCGCCAAGCAAACCAGTAACAGTAGGAAGTCTGACAAACGATGGTAAAAACGGTGTTCTAAATTATTTCTCTTTCCTCTGATGGCTGGAGGGTATTGCGGACGATGCATGCGATCTCTGTAATCGATTAGAGTAACATAGAATATCCACGTTTATTTGTTTCGCAGTGATACTGGGGGCCTGCTGACATCGACGAGAATTAAAAGACGCACAACGTCGGCGAACGGTGCGGCGGAAGCGCGCTGGCAGCCATGGAAGCGACAGATCCGCCCTTACAGCGCCGAGAAGTTGCTCATTCCACTACCCATCCCTCATCCGGCTCACATAGCTGTGACCATCCATAATCGTGACTCCGAGAGCCCGATTCCGCTTGACTCGGACCTCTGTCAGAATATTCTAAGGGCTATCGAAGAGTCGCCCGGCGAGATGTCCAGCGAGTACGTGAGCCGCTACAGAGGGGCGGCCGACTCTAGCTTCGACTCGGTAGCTTCGCAATCCTCGGTCTCCGTTGAAACTGGCCTGGACAAAGACAACGAGACGCAAGAGACCACTAATGCCGAGAAGGAGGGTGAAACTTACCATTGGACACTGTCGAACTGGGGTGGTGGTATGACGAGAAGAAGAAACAATTCTGGATCGATAAAGGTCGATCTGGCATCTCCAGAAGACGTTACTCTGGACACGGATACCACCAGAGTGATGTTCAGCACGTATGGAACAACTGTTTAATTTAAGTTCATTGTTACGTCAGGTAAATATGATAATATATATAATAGGTGCGAATAGGAACGAATAAGCGTAAGTTAAAGAAACGAGTATAGATATAGATCGTGATCGTTTTATCCGTATGATTTCTTTGAATTTGCATTTATTCAGTCCACCTTTATCCCTGCGAGGTAGATTAAGGAGCGTTTTTCTCGTTGAAGGGAAATTTCGAATTGGAGCTCGTCGGATACATTTTAATCGGAGAACAAATCATAGTATTTACGAGCGTGAGAGCGATGAATAGGAAACCTCTTTCGAACATTGGAATTGAATGATTAGGAAAGCTTAGTTTGGTCTACATATTGTTATGTATTCTTACAAATACGTTTCGATGTATCATTTTAATAAGATGTCGCTTCTTATGCCTAGTCCGGACATCTTACGAATCCATCCTCGAATTAGTCCTCGATTAATTTCATTAATCAACGGCTATTGCTGGGGCTTTTCATTTTTATGAAAATCACGCGAGCTTTCGTGATTGATATACAATGATAAGTACAGCTCGCTGGCCTGCAAAGCCCGGGATGTCATTACGGATTCGTAACTTTTGACGCGTACAGATTATAAACGGAGTCGAATAATTAGAAGCTTAGCGTGTGAATGACAAAGGCCATTAAAACAGCCTCTTTAAATCTACGTTGAAAATATTATACAACATTCGTATCGATATATTGTATATAGATAGTTAATTGTATAAATAAACTTGTTAATGTAATAATACTTCAAATACATTTTCTTGTTCACGCTAAAGGCCATTTAAACGAATGCATAAAACTTTGCTCTCTTTCGATATTCGCGTTATTCGTGCGAGGTAAAGCAACGAGAGCGTCTCATTCGGAACTGTTCATAAAATTTCAAACTGCCAGTAAATTATGTAAGCTGACAGTGATTCCTCGAAACCGCTTCTGAATAATTTTCCATTATTATTTAATGTATGCGAACAATATTATTCGATATACATACAACTATATCGCGTACAGGATTTCGAAATTGTTAATTGGTTATTGCGCGTACAACTATCAGTTTATCATTGCCGAACGTTTCAATGACTGTAAAGATCTTCTTTTCGAATACTTACGAACTACGATTTCCGTTAAGCTTAATACTACTACTTTTAATTGTACGTAAGTGGATTACGTATTTGAATGTCAGGTAGCTTGAAATTTCAATTGAAGTTTAATCAATGGTACGCGACAGAATGTCTTCTATTTATTGAGAGTGTTAGAATGTAACTACGAACGATACGAGCTCGGTAATAAAGAAGTTTTCTTGAAATCTGAATATATCCGTGTAGCGATGTACGAACTTGAAGTCGCACAATGTAAAATGTATTGATAACGATCGCGAGACACGGCGAGCAAGTGTTTCTCTTTGGATTACAACGCTAAAAAGATCTTGCTACGATACAATCAAAAGAAGGAAGCATCAAATTTTAAAATAGTCTAATTTGTCCGTCAAATACATTTAAGATATTATCTATGTTTAAAAGAATGCATTTTACGGGACGCAGTTAATCGGAGATTTAAAGGATACTTACCGAAATCCGACGGAAGTGTTTATAATAGATATTTGAATATAGATGTCGTAAACCATAGGAACCACTGCTAAGTGATGACGATTATACAATTACCCCCACCTTTTTGACCAGCCCTCGTTTGCCGTCAAACTGAACTAATTAATATTTAAGAACTCCAAGCGCTCCATTTTTAAAGGCCAGGCAGATTTCGAAAGTTGCCGCCGAATTTATTAACATAATGCACAAGTCCATCCAATGGAAAACATCCAATGAAGATATAATACTGTTATAGTTTTTAAGAACTATACAGTTAATTATTAATTGCATGATATCCATCCAGGAGTGCTCAACAGAAACGTGAAACCTATTTTAACAAAGAGATACATGGGTTTCTTGTACGATTACAACAACAATTTCTTGAGGAGAAGCAATTTTTTTTTACTTTGAAACGTAAAAATTTGGAAGCACAATGACTGCACGCGTTAATTCTTTGAAACATACGTAGCTTCGAACGAGAAAGCTTCGTCTTCTGTAGAAAGAGAAGCGTACCGTGCGACGTTCTTAAAGGCGATAGAAACCTATAATCCATATGTTTCGAAGGATTAAAAGTCCGTGCGCGCTGGAGCAAGTGATTTCGAAGTAGCAAAAGTAGAGCACCGAAATGTTATTTACTTCTTATAGAACATGGTGATACATAAATGGAAGGAAATCAGTAGCTACTATTACGATATAAAAGTTGTAGGGAAAGAAACTTGTATCATGAATGTAGCGTTAATGAAACATGTGTACGTACAAACCAAATGTCTATTATTTTCATATACTGTAAAGGCATTATATTTTTATCAGTCCGACGAATGGTTCGCATTTAGTTCGCGTTTAGATACGTTAGCGTGCCGCAGAACTTTATTTAAATATACCGTAGACGAGGATACAATTGTACAAAGTTCGGATAAGTTACGAACGAGAGGACTATGAAGTACATTCGCAATATTATCGAAGGCAACAATAAGCTCGGTTTTAACGAATCATAAATCTAATACGTAGCAGTCTGGATCGCGCGTAGACGAATTTATAGCTGGGAATGTCTACCGCTCGTAGCCCTCGTAATACTTTGCCTCTCTAGCTTAAATCTTATTTTTAGTAAAGCGCTATTAAACTGTAAAGCTGTATAAAACCACAATTGTGTACACCGAGTGTATTTACATGATGTAAAATATTACCTATACTCCTTTACCATCTATCGCTCCTTTCTTATGGTGATTCTCTTTTGCCGCAGATTATTTATATTGTCAAAATGTAGCCAAAATGCATTCATAATCTATCGCACACTTTTAATCACTGTATGTATGCTTTTCCGTAATGTTAATAGATTTCTTTACGTTTTTGTATACATTAAATGTAAGTGTGGTGGAAAGGAGCTTACATTTTCGCCTTAATCCTCTTTAATTATACGAAAGAAGGTGGTAAAGAGAAATTTCGAATTATAGAATCGAAAATATAACACATACGCGGATAAAAAAGAATGAAAAAAGTAGGAAATTAGAGGAGAAAGAACGTAATAATATTACGGCGCATTAATGTATTCGTAATTTCCAGTTTACATAGTAAACATTCAGCTTTCTGGAAAGCTACTAAATTATATTTAATCATTATTTCCTACGTAATCTGTTGAAACGATTATCCATTAAGCATCATTAATTACTGCATCGTTCGTAAATACGCAGATGGAATTTTTTGCGCAACCTTTATTTCCATGGACGCCGGTTCCATGCTGTAATTCGCGTGTTCCGTGTTCCCAGTTTGCGCATGCGCCAAGGAGTGACACATCCCGACGTGCATACGTATCGTTTGAGCGGAAATTGTAAATTCTACGCAGATTTTTCAAGCGGAATAATAAACATTAAAGATTGTTCAAAGGACAGGTGGAATAGGATTTTAGTAAAAGTTGGATGAGAAGCGGCAGCGAAAATTTCTTAACGGCGAAGATTCTATTGCGTTTCATTCAAGCAAGTGGGGGTAAAAAGGAAGCGAATTCGCTTGTGCGCTATAAGGCAGTGTTAAACGTTGCGTATCGCGGTTTACAAATCATGAAACTTGGCCGAACGGGTTTAGACAATCGTCATTGAGGAAAAACCGCCGAGGCTGACCGTACTCAACACAGGTGTCTAAATATATATCGGGATCGCTTAGTGGAAGCGATAACGGATGATTCATGCGCGCAACCTATGCGATAACGAAACTGATGGGTAGCGGCGAGTAAACGTGCCTGTGTGATGCAGAACTAAGATCGTGTTAGGAAAGCCGAGTTGTGAAACCGCGTAACACAGTGACCAGCGGCGTAATACAGTTTCGAAGTAAACACGGTGTCCGAAGTGAAAGTGAGAGTGAGCCGAATGTTTCTTTCGGGGCTGCATGGTCATTAACGTGCGTTCACGATGAAGAAAATAAAGCCGCTGGACTTTTCTGTGCGTGCCGAGCGCGATTCCTTCCATCTCTAACGTGACACACGGAGAACCATTCGCCGACGAGCTACGAAACCCACACTGCAAAAGCGAAATAAGAGAAAAAATTCACCACCGGAATCAGAACGAGGAATCCAATTGAACGGCTCTCAAATTAGCTGCATAAACGAGGCATCGAATTCGGAGAATCCTACGGAACGGTAATCGCCGCGAACGGTGCTCATGGAAACGGGCCACCACGTGCAGCGGCCAACGTGAATGGACAAAAAGGATCCCAGTTGGGCCCGTCGGTTTTATTTTGCAAAAGGCGCTGTCACACGTTGCCGAAGTGAACGTACCGCGAGAACGTAGCACAGAATCAGGGGGAGGGGGGAAATCTCGATCGAGGTCGAGCGTGCGGAATCGATCGTTGCATTTTCGACGCGTGCTTCCCGTTTTCTCCTGGCTGGAAGTGCGGCGAGAGGATCGGCGAACGACGTTTCGCGCTCTTCCCCGGCCCCTCATCTCCATCTGGTGACTCGAAGGAAAAGGGCCACGGATCGATATAGTGGAGGAGGTCCCACGGCCGTTTTTCCGCGAGAGAGAGGCGTGAAAAAGAAGAGGAGGAGGAAGAGGACGAAGAAGAAACGAAGACACCGGCGTTCGGTACGGGTGCGTGTTTACGTGCGGAGAGCGAACCAAAACATCAATGACCTTGAAAGAGGAAGAGTCACGTGACAGCGAGGGAGCACGAGGATTGGACGGCCGAGGCGCATATAATGTGTATTGCGCCGTGCGCGCCCTGCGTCCCGCATTCCGTGCCCGATAGACGACGGTAGAGAGGCCCCGTGGAGAAGAGCGGGGGTAAAAGGGGGCGAAAAGACGGGCTACGCGACGGGGCTACGACGACGACGGGCTACGACGACGACGAGGACGACGAGAGAGAGTGCCGTTCGCCCGGTACGTCCGTGTGTGTGCGCGCGCGCGTTTCTCGCTCGGTAGTGGTGTTTGTCCCAAGATGAAGTCCGACTCTAAACCTTTGTTGACAGCTCAGGCGGAAAAGGCGAATCATTACACGTAAGTAAGCGCCCGCCGGGCCGGTCGCGTGCTACGTGAGAGAAGTGATCATAACAATCTATACGGGAAGGATAAATAATAATAATAATAATAATAATAATAATAATAATAATAATAATAATACGGAAAAAAAGCGATCGGAGGTCGATTAAAAAGTGCGTGTTGTTCAAAAAAAAAGGAAAGTGGAGTGCAGAAGAGGGAGAGAAAAGAGTTAATAATACGTACATGTATGCATACGTAAATAATATATATATAAAAAAAAGAGATAGAGAGGGAGCGAGAAAGAGAGAGAACGGAAAAAAGAGGAGGGCCGCGAGCAGCGCGGATCGACGCGCGCGTCAAAAAAAACGCCACACGAAATAATAATGTGTAGCTCTGTGGATTCGCATTCCAGATACTTGAAGGAATTTCGCGTCGAACAATGTCCCCTCTTTATACAGCGCAAATGCACACAACACCGACCCTTCACGTGCTTCAACTGGCACTTTATGAACCAGCGGAGGCGCAGACCGGTGAGAAAGAGGGACCGCACCTTCAACTATAGCGCCGATAATTATTGCACCAAGTACGACGAGACCACCGGCATATGTCCAGATGGAGACGAGTAAGTCTTTTCTCTCTTCTATCTACATTGCTACCTAAACACGAATCATATCTCTATTCCCGTGGATCCTGGCTCGCGCGGAGGAGTATCCAGCGACGTGTGCGATAATCTCTTCGTTTGTCAGATGCATCGATTTGTCGTGTCCCGGCGGGCTCCTCCACGACATCAACCTGTACTCGCTCCTACCTTTCTCTCGTCAACTTTTTCACGCCTATACCCTATTTTCCCTCCTCCAATTCCCGGAGAGACATGCACGGGACGCGCGATAAGAGGCGCGCGAATTGCTTAATTATTTTCTGTGCCGCCGCTTCGAGAGCGTTTCTCTGCTCGCGAACGCGCGTCCATGGTTCGTACGCCGGGACATCGTGAAACGTTTTCCCAGCGGTGAATGAGAATTCCGCTCCCCGGAGATCGGCCGTGTTATTAAATCGATGCGATGTTCTGTAGAGGGGAAGAAAGACATCGGGGTCCCTCGGTCGCGTTTTCTTTGTGTCGTTGACACGCGTCCAGCGTATGCTGTGTGTAACGTGTAATATGCTTCTGCGTGGGCAACGCGTAACGACGTAACATCGTCTCGTCGAGAATAACCTATGTAACGAAGAGGAGGCCAATTTCGACGTAACTTTCGAGGACGCGGGCGCGCGCGCACGTGCATGTGTGCGCTCGCGCTCACGCGTGCGTGTGCGGCGATCGAGCCATGGAAAACATTACTGCGCTCGTAGATTTCTGTGCGGGTATATGGGAAAGCGGCATGGCTGTAGCGATAAACAATTTCACCACGTTTACGAACATTTCATTACGGTATCGTGAAAAATAATTTGGGATTATTATTAATTTAATGATTACAGAATGATCGTAAAATTAGTACCGAAGAGTTTCCTAAAAATAGCAAGTTTCGTTTAGCATCGTATAAATGTTTCGTTCCAATCACCCCTTATAAAACACCGTTCCAAGTCTTGCATAATTCTTCGTAATCTTTCGCTTACTCATAGCTGCTGTTCAGGCCTAAACCCGGCTGTGCACGATGACATACCCATGCAGTTTCTTCGCCTTGCGTCTCGCATACGAGAAACATTGGCTGTCGCATTTAGTCGTCCACTCTCTTATCCTCATTATGAATTCCATATTTAGCAAATCGCATGCAGCATCCGTATATCGCGCATTCGACGTCGAAACGTTTGGTTATGTTCTTCCATTTGTTAACAAAATCCCCGTCCAGCCTGTATCGAGACCTACCGTCCGTATGTTATTTATAGATTTTTCGGATTTGATTACGCTCGTAGAATCGTTCCGCATCGAATTCGACTTGTACGAGCCGAAAAAGTGACGATCGAAAACGGTAGCATCGAAGAATTAGGTTATCCGTTGACGGATCGTAATTTCGCTAAATCCATCGACGCGTAGAATACTTTGGGGGGATTGCGTTTGCGCGAATTACAGATGCGGAATTAAATTGGGTGGCACGTCGCACGAATCGGTCGGCTGCGAGTGTGTGCTCCGCGTTTACGCGCTCGCAACCCACCGCCATTACTCGCGATAGAATATAACTACCGTCGGCTGCTAACCTGTTGTCATCCATTGTAGATAACCCCGAACGCTGTAGCTAGTCAGAAATTTCTTTATAGACCCGAACCGTAGCTGCAACCTTTCCCACAGCCATGCTTTATGTACGAGGAGAGTTTATTAGTCGTTTGATGCTCGTTTAATTTTGAAGGAGACGTGTTGCAGGTCGCCCTACATCGAACACTTTTCAGATGCAACGAGAACTAAAACGCGAGAACGATCGCGCTTGTAACGTGGAGGTTATTGACTCGGGTTTATTTGGTTACAGATATCCGTGCAGGATACGATAGAGAATTTAGGTCACCGTTTTTTTCGTTCTAGGCTATTTTGTCGCTGATACTTCGTCCCTGAATAAAATAAACCTTGCGTTTTACTGCGAATAAGGTTCCTTTCCATTAAAATTAATCAGAATTGAATGCTTTCTCCGATACTCGAATATTATAATTCGCGTGTTAGTACAGTTAGCATGTAAAACGGAAAGTAAACGGAGGAAAGGAATGCAAAGGTACCTACCCGACGGTTAAATGGAGAAAATTACACAGAGCTTATCAGTAGAAACGATAAACGTATTATCTATTAGTGGGGAAACAAATGAAATTAGTTGGTTCGAGGAATCGTTATACGGCGACCGTGTAGAGGAGCTGATTTAAGAAAAATCCGCCAGAAAATAACACTACGTAGGCATAGTCGTGAATCATGTGCACGTTTAAACTTTCTACGGTATCGCTGTCGAGATTAGATCAATGAAAAAGTCTTTTCTGTACTTTTCCCGCTATCAGTAGACAGAGCACACAGTTCGTGTACTTATGTACATATTATGCCCTGTGCCACAATGTTTTTCGCGTCGATAGTACTTTCGCGCCATATTCTTATCGAAAATATATTTCCCTCTATACAAATAATTGTAAGCTCAATCATAATTGATGACCGATTCGTGTGCTCTTATATTGTATTTGTTGTTACGATAAACGAGGGGGCTTCGGACGTTAGACGCTTGGCTTAATTAGAAATTAATCTTTCGTTCGTTCGGTGTTTTCAGCTTCCTGATTGTAACGCTGTAAGATATATAAACTCATGTATCGCCGGCGTGTTTTTATGCCAGCAGAATGTGGATTGTAATTTTTTTTACTGAAATTCTTGCGAACGAGTCGAAGAACCGTTATCGTACATAATGTATGTTACCGGAAATGCACGCGATCGGTTTTCCCTCCAAAATATCCAGCGCCTCGAGTTCCCAAACAAAGGAGCTTACTGATATTGATTTTCTCTTGCGTGGCAATGGTGGCAACAAAGAATATGCGATGTCCTTGTTGCTGCTTCGTAGAAAACATCGAAACCATTACGGCGCATTTATCCACCTAGGAAATAAAATATGACCTCATTCGTGCAAGTTATACTTGTTCCGTGTAACAAGTCAGAAATTTTTATCGCCATCGAAATATCGCGATAGGCGGTCTTTACTCAGCTGTTGCTCTCTTGTACCTTAATCCGGTATTTCCAATTTGAATTTCAATGGGTCGATAACCTGTACAAGACATAAATACACGCATAATCGACTTTCATTTTTCACATAATTGTATAGTTGCATAGGATAAGCAGAATATTAGACTCTGCTTAGCGATTCATACTTATTTATATCCCTCTGAATAATGAATTACCGTTCCAGTTAATTCATTCGCAGGTTTACTATTAACTTGCCATAGGAAAGTTTTATGTTCCCATTGAAATCTTACTGCGGGATAACGATGTCCTTAATTATACCAAACAGAGGCTTCCATTTCTGATTTCCAGTGTAGGATTCTATTCTGAATCGCTTTCTTATTTCATAGTCTTGCGTTACTATTAAGTGTGCGTACTTTATGGCGATGCGTTTGAAATAATTAACACGCCGAATCTTGCTAAACAGGTGTCCATTCCTTCATCGCACTGCCGGAGACACAGAAAGACGTTACCACCTACGTTATTACAAGACGTGCATGTGCGTCCATGATACGGATGCACGTGGATTCTGTGTGAAGAATGGACCTCACTGTGCCTTCGCGCATGGCAATCATGATCTTCGACCGCCCGTCTATGACATCAAAGAAATACAGGCGCTGGAAAACCCTGATTCGGATCCGAACTCGTCGTCTAACGGGCCGAACATACTCGACAAAGAGAGAAATTTAATGAACGAAGATCCAAAGTGGCAGGACACGAATTATGTACTCAGTAATTATAAGACGGAGCCTTGTAAACGTCCGCCTAGACTCTGTCGCCAGGGTTACGCTTGTCCGCAGTATCACAATAGTAAAGATAAGAGGCGCAGCCCGCGTAAATACAAATACCGGTAAATATTTGCTTGCGACTCTTTAATCTACAGAAAACATTTCTCTCGAACTAACAAATTTAGTCATTTTAGATCGACGCCATGCCCTAACGTGAAACACGGAGAGGAATGGGGCGAGCCGGGTAATTGCGAGCAAGGGGATGCTTGTACATATTGCCACACGCGTACCGAGCAGCAATTCCACCCTGAAATATATAAATCTACAAAGTGCAACGACGTGCAGCAGGCTGGTTATTGTCCACGCGGAGTCTTCTGTGCCTTCGCACATGTTGATCGTGAGTGTACCCTCATAAATCGTACGTAAAACACTTATTATTACCTTAGTAAGTTCAATAGATTCTTTTCACATTTCTTTTGGCTTCGATCGCAAACATCTAATCGCTTAACGGCGCAGTCTGTTGGAATAATCTTGTAACGGCGCAGACTTTTGGTTTACTAACTTTGCGAGAGCGCGCTCGCATTCGTTGCTTCTTTGAAATAGCATTTTGGCATTTATTTTGTCTTCGGGGACACTGTTTCTGGTGAGCGAAGGCGTTTCGTAAATAATAAGTTTAGTATCGAATATTGCTTCTGAAAATTGATGTACTGGAACGTTGGTATGGTGTGCTGATGGAGCAGTGTTGCCAACAGAAGAAATGAGCCTGGCGAGGGACATGGCGGTACCCATAGATTGTGGCACCAATCTGGCAGATATTCTCAGCAATGCGCTTCCACCTGACAAGCGCAGTCATGAAAAGGACAAACCGCTTAGCGATAGCAGTGTAAGTCCTTGATCTGCGTTAGCCATTAAAAGTTCATAATTTTTGTTAGGGAAGATCCTACTTAACTGACATTATCGGATGCACACATTGTAGAATGGAAGTGGCGAAGTATCAGAGTCGGCGAGTACCAGCAGCGTTGGTAGCAACAGTTCACACAATAAAGCTCCTGGCGCTCAGCTTCATAACTCCAATTCCAATACCACTGTAAATACTTCGAATCAGCAGAAATTAACAAGCATACTTTACAATGCCGGTTCCCTCCTGCAGGTTGTAAGTTTCTCGATCTTAAATCGAACGGTACGCCACCGTGTCGGCAACAGTGTAATAACTCTGAGACTGTTAAATAGGGTGAAATACGAAAGCAAATGGTTGCTATAGATAGTGATCCTCTATTAACAAAAGCTGAGAAGGCTCAACAGAAGCAGAGTCTCTATATCGCTTATAGTTTGAATGGAACGCTGGGTAGCCATTCTCTAGCGACCACCGTTTCGCCGCTTTCGAGTTCATTTTATCCGAATGACACTGTGGAGTCTGTAGTAGGTAAGTGAAACGAAGGAGGGATCGTATCACCTCTCGCTCCTCTTTAATTTTAATACCCGTCGCATTGATTGTGTTTCTTTTGTGGTTTTAGGAAATGCATTAGACGAGTTACATCTAGACGATCCTTTAAATTTAGTAGAATCAATTCATAGGGATACTAATTCACCAATTAGCAATTCGATATCAGCAGGCCTAGCGAGCTCTGGATTATTGGGAAGCTCCGCTCCAGTTAATATCCCCGGGATGGCTGAACGTTCCGTTCTATCTAATTTCTCACCATCTACATCCAGTCCGCTTCAGCAATTGCAATCAGCTAGCTTTCTTACCGGGTCCAGATTTTCTCATCAAGATTCGATGGAATCGGTAAATCCAGACATTCCTTTAAATTGAATATCAATTGCTAAACGAAAGAGAAATACTCCGATGTCTTGTTTTAATGTTCTACTATTTTTCTTTTTCGAATGATTTCAGACAATGCCATTTATGAATCAAGTATCTGATCCATTTAGCAATCATATTTCGCAACTTAGCAGTTCAGCTTCTAAACTTAGCGGATTCAATAGTAGCTTATTTGATTTTACAAATCAAGGAATGTCTCCATCTCGTACGCAACCTCTCCCAGCATCTCCATTGGTAAATGCATTTTCCATTAGTCCGAGTAATACAGGATCTTTGTCTGAGGTTAGAACTCCCACCCAGTTTTTAAAGGAACATCATTGTTCGCGAAATAATCGCGTAGCTATGTTAATCCGCCTATAACGTCCTGATGTAGGTGCAAAGGCTCCGAGAAGAGCTGACCTCGAGCCGCGCCCAGTTAGCGACCTGGGATGATCGAATTAATCAAGCAAGAGCAGCTTGCGCCGCGTGGCAATTAGAAACCGAAGAAGCTACGAGCAGAGCAAGAATTGCCGAACAGCAAAGGGATGAGGTAACTAATGCATACGCCAGGAGTAGTTACATGTAGTTCGCTATCTAGCGAACAGTTTAATCGTTATTCCCCGACGAAATCTGTTGCCAGGAATATAGAATGTACATTGGTTCGCAGGCCTTACTGAAAGTGAAAGCATTGACGGCCGAAAACGAGGCGTCTAGCGGTGGCCCGTATCTTCACGCTTTGAGAAGAATAAGTGAGCTCAGATCGTTATCGATAGCTGCATTAAAATCAATTCAATCGCAGCTACGCTCGGATCTCGAAGAAGTGGAAAAGGTAAAGCAAAGTTGTCACGCCGGTTTGAACAGCTGGTATGTCGAGCGATACTCGAATGATTATTAGTTTATCGAAGAGGATGCGAAAGAGTTTAATTTCCACAACTGCTACTACTACTACCACTACTACCTAGAACTTCATCATCTTCTCTATTCTCTTGCTATCGGTATTAATCAAAACTTTTTTCTCACGTTACTCTTGATACTCGCTTCATACTTTCTGAATATAATCGTGGAATTAATTAAAAGCTTGCCAAACTAGTTCGATTAATGGAAACACTATAGGTAGCTCAGTCGTTGCCGTTACAGGTGCTGTACAGAGAAACGGCAACAAAGTGCATGGTTTGTGAGGAACAAAATCGCACTGTTACCCTCTCACCCTGTAACCACTACGTGGTCTGCTCAACGTGCGCTCCAAATCAACGTGAGTGCCCGTACTGCCAGACTCCGGTTGTCTCCACAAGTTAGGTCCAAATGTTTCGTTAGAACCTCCCGTTGTTAATATCTCCGCTATTTCTCAGTAAAACAAGGACAGATATTATCTCAGACACTAAAAATGTGAGTAGTACTGCAACCGTTCGTGCAACATTTATATTTAAACGGTACGCATCGAGTGCGATGATATAGAGAACAAAAGATAAATGATCAAAAGAATATCTACCACCAAATACATGTACGGATCGCAATAGGAGAAACAAGAAACGAAAGAAATTTTACTTGAATAACAGAATTTGATTGTCGCCAAAGTGAATACGGATGTGATAAGACTTCGTGTACGTAGTCTCTGTTTGTCATGTGTCTCTTGTGTCAACACAACAGTCATGCTGCTACGGTAGCTGTTTAGAAAGATTCTCATATATATCGCATCCTTTATATTAAGAACGCATATTATGGAAACTTCAAATGGAAAATACTTTATTTAATATATATATGATAATAATTCAAAATACATTTATTAGCAGGGTGCTAGCTGAATTGTTAGCATTTCTAACACATAATGTGTGCCAGTTACACAACATATTTAGCGTGAAACAAAGAACAAAAAAAATGAAGAAAACGATGTAATCATAACGATGGACAAAGTTTCGGGACCTCTAAAGTATATATTTGTTTAAAAATTGTAATACCGTAACGAAGCGCAACAAAGAATATGTCCCGGACAACGATATTTGCGGGATGATTTTCCTCGATTGCTGAGCTGTTAAACGTATGTCACGGAGAATGATATTTCTACTGTATTTAAAGCTATATTTAAATAGGATTTTTCAATTGACCCGTACTGATGGTAATAATACAAGTATTAACAAATTTTATAACTTTGGTTGATAAATGGTAGTATTGATGATGATATCTATATCATATAAGGGATATATGATTTCTAGGTTTTTATATAAAATTAATAAAATTGCTCACATTTCTAACGAATAACAAATTCGGATTCGTAAAAGAAAAAGAAAAGAATAACAAATAGGAGATGACGTATGTGAAAATGCTACACTTTTAACTATTTCATTGTCGAAGCAAACATACATGTATTATTTCGAGCTTTTGATGCTCTTTATCATCTTTCGTTTCTCTTAGAGAGAGAGAGATATATATATATATATATATACATATATATTTTTCACCTTTTGTAATTTCTATGACATACTCAAATTATAATTCATATAAGAAAACAAATTTTTTATACTTTGGATACATCGAAGAATATGGTAGTCGGTAGTTAACAAATTTTTATACATAAAACATTACTTTTCTTTTCACTTCGTAGCTGATAAACAATTGATTATAATATATATATATATATATATAGCGTTGTATACGTTTCTCATGCTTCTCCTGTGTATGTAGAGCTACGTTATCTTTTAAACTTTAAGTATGCTGAATATATACATAAATATATATATATATATATATATATATATATATATATATATATATATATATATATATATATTATATACTTACTATTGAAATTAAACGCTAAATTAAATGAAGTGTGTGATAACAGCGAAGAAGTCTAATCTACGACGAGTACATTACTATTAAATTAATGAACTCAATGTTTGTGTTGTAAGTTTTTACATTTTAGATCGTAAGAAATATTACGGATATCTAGGATTTTTCAATTTAATCAAAAAGTAAACAAGGATGGCGGTACACTCATATTTATGATAGCCAGCGATATTGTGACATACGTGTTACAGCTCGATCGTGGCGTGCGGCCGATAACACGCCGTATGCCAATTAGCTTTTTTTTTTCAATGGAACGCGCGGCTCGCGTTTTGCAATGCCGGCTCTACGATGGATTTTTCATTTTGAATATGTAGCTGGTGAATCGCTATTATGAAAAAAAAAACGACTATACATTCACGATGAAAAGGTAAAAGATTGCCTAAAAGTACGAAAAATGACTAGAATAGATAGGACAACATTATCAAATTTTTTCCTCATAGGCGTAAAGATGTTACAATAATCAATTTTAAAGACTATTATTTAATATTTACGGATATGTAATTAAAATTATTTTAAATGTATATAATACCCTGCACAAATTATGCGTCAAAGAATCGAGCATATATATATATATTTTTTATGGCTAGCTCTGATACATTTCTCCTCGTACAAGCCACACAAATCTTATCGGAGAGCGAACGGTATTTTCCAAATAACGTTGAGAAAAATAGAGAGATTATGTAAATTTAATTAGACGTGAAAAGGGTATTATAGCAAATCTCTTTACTTAATTATTTAATTATTTAACACTCAGCAAATGAAGTTGATTGTAGTTTCTTTTTTCTTCGATTACCTTCATAGATTAGTGTATCAAAAAGTGAGGCCAAAAAAGGAAATGTTTTTATTAGGTCCGTTTTATATTACAGATTATTAATATTAAAATATAATAGGTGTTACTAAAAGGAGAAAAATAAATACAATTTTTGTATCATGGTATAAACGATCTGCCGTTGAGATGAAGGGGTGAAGTCCAACGAAACGACGTTTCGTTCGTTGATGCTGAGCAAAATCAAGAGTTTAACGAGAAATGAATCAATGTAAAAAGGGAGGATATTGTTGCAGATACAGAAAGATATATACAATTTCATCTCTTTCCCGATGAATATATCGACAAAATATATTAATCTCGCAGGATCGCTTGTACCATGATACAGTTTTCAAAATACTATCTAGAATTTAATCAATTTAGCACTATAATAATGCATTTTTCAATTGTATTTTTAAATGCATTCTTTATAAGTACAACAATACACGACGGATCGACAAACGTATTATATATCGTCGCATGTTTAACAAATTATATTTTATCTCCAATGCTATTCTTACACCCCGATTCCATTTTAAATCTCGTCAGTGATGTTGCGAGCTGTTTTGTATGCGCGATATCCCCGCATGTAAAAACTTGAGAATTTTCACTGTCTTCTGATAGAAATAGTAGGCGATTAAACAATTAAAGAAAATGCTAGTTCGTTAGTTAACGTACTTGTAAAGAATGCTTGATTCATCGGCTTCTCCTCGTAATCATAATGTAATAAAATCTCCGCGGTAGCTGTTACATCCGACGAACAGGGAGGAATGGGGACGAGATTATTTCGTGCTTGAAGAATCAATCGAGTATTTTGTTCGCGCAACAAAACGGAAGCAAAACGAGAGAGCTTTTTTCGTTTTACTTTAAACCTTGAGATGCACTATGATTACGGCGAGTTGCGTGAAGGTCTAGGAAAGATATTCCTGAATGATATAATATTGAATATTATAAACGATTACAATATATACTATTTTACTTATAACAATAATACGATTAAAAATATTAATTACTAAGTATATAAATTATTGTGAAAGCAACAAATTTAGCTACAAAATAGGGTAATAGGAGAGTAACAAAATAAATTAATTAGCTAATACCGTGTACTAAAGAAAACATACAGTTGAATATTTATATAATACCTGCCCGAGTTGTTGGTTTCAGTGATTCTTCTTCGTTTGAAGTCACGTGCATTTTTGGTATACATGGTATATAAACCTGCAAAAGTTTCGGCACGGACTTCATTTCTTTCCTATTCACTCGCAATTGCTTTCTCTATCTTAGCCTAATTCTAATTGAACACGACGAGGACGACTTGTACAAAAATCTTCGATACATCACGAATCTTAAATATGAAACGAAAGGAATGTTCATAAATCTGCTGCGGTACATCTCCGTGCTGTACGATAGAATCGATTTTCTAAGTTTTTTTTCTTCGAACATTGCACAAAGAAAACCAACAATAGGGCAGATCAAATTGAACAATATATTTTTGACAAGTTACAATAATACAAAATACAAAACGTTACATGCTCTGTTTTGTGCGAATGATTCTTCTCCTGTGTTGAACATTACTGTATAGGGCCAGAAGAACCATATTGCGAACGTTTGTTTATGCACTAGTTGACCGTTACAGAGAAAAATTGCCTGTTATTTCGTTTCCCTTTTGCCGCGAGCACTCGCGGCGAAAGAAATGAGCAGATGATGGCTCCCTAATGTCCAGGAAGAATTATCTGCACACTCCAGGCAGCAGAACATACACATAATCATTAGATTACTGTACAATAAATAAAATTACGTAAAATAGTAATATGTAATAATCTAAACACAAATTTGCTGAACATTTATACTACAATTTATAACTAAAGATACTTGCTATAAACCTTGTATCATCTTTAATCACTTGTAGTTTTGATATATGACTAATGCATTTGTTAATTAGATAGTAGCAGTAACGAATTTCGATAATGAGTACTCTGTCTAAAGAAAAACTTCGTTTTATTCATCATAGAATGTGTTCCTGTTTGCAACAATGACTGCTCAATATTCTGAGAAGATTATAGCGAATGCCTTCGTTTCCTTTTTCTACTACAGCTATTGTAACTGCTACTTACTACCATTTCTCCTTTTTAATCATTTTTTTTTGTTTTCCTCAATCTCCCTCATTAACGTTTCATTTATTCTGCAAACGTGGACACATTGTTGATAATGATCCGATTTATCATGTCTCGTGTTATTACGATTATTACGTAAACGTATGCTCTTTGAAATATTCGTATTATTGTCCGTTATAGTATTGCAAAACTGCTTAGATTGTAAACTCGTGTGTGTTTTGATTGTGCGGGCTTTAATTGGCGATATTTCCTTCGACTATGATAACGACTTCCTTTTTTTTCCCCTCTCTCTATTTCCCCCTTTTCTGTTTTAACAATGTATTCTTGATCAGACTGAAATTAACACGAACAATACACCCAAATAATAAAGCAAAGATCGAGTTTTATGGTACTGGTATCTAAGCATTTTTGTATTAAATACGAGGTAGCAAATGGCTGTACAACTGTGATTATGTAATAACAATTTGTCTACTTAGATCTTATCGGTCGGTATGTCGGTGTTTACGAGGATTTAAATATTTTACATACGAAAGAGAAAGGCTGTAAAGTTTTCCGATTGTGCGATCACTTGTTAATGAATCCTCGACATGCGCGCTGCATGATTAACGATTAAATTTTAGAGATAACTAACAAACGAACTAAGGAGATCGGTTTTGCACATTTCAGCGTAACACGCAGCAAGCCCATACGACTTTTGAATTGTACCGAATCAGACTACCGGAGATTCGTAAGAGTAACGATGGTATTTCAACGATCGAAACGATATTGTCGCTCGCATTATTTTGACATGCTCTCATGAACTTTGCATTTCACATCTCGTGCATTTTAATTCCCTGCTAAAGACAATTGATGCTTCAGGACTAATAACGAGATTCACGTGTTCTGTATATGTTTCCTTGGAAAAGTGTGGCAGTCATTTGCATCCTCATATTTTAATGTTAATGCCTTGTGTCAAAATAATGTTTTCAGAGTAATCGGGCTCGTGAGTCACTATGGTGTTTCTCTTCGAAAATAAGAAGAGCAAGTTGTTCATTATGCAAAAAGTAATAATTAGTTTTTAAACGTTCGCCTAAAACGGTGCATTGAAGGGAATGAAAAGGAACAGTGGTAACGTGCACAAGTTACTATCCGCGGACAGTGCCATTTTCAACAAATTCATGAAAGTAATAAAATTACGTTCTGGGAGGAGCGAAAGCGATCTGTTGACGTTTCTAATTTTTATAGATAAAGTCGCATCACTGGTACGACAAAGAGGGTCGAAGCCCTCTCACGTTGTTCGTTAGTTTCTGTTGATCTCGCGGGAATATCGATGCGTAAAGTTTGTCTACATTGTTAAAAAAAAAATTATTGACATGCGAATCCCTGGAACGATGTTAATTTCACTCCTCGAATGTGTAATCGATGCCGAGGGCAAATTCGAAACGTACAACTTCATCAGTATTTCAGTGTTACGGAGGATAATAAAGAATCATTGATATATCGAAATAAGAGTTCTTGTATCGTGTAATAAGTCGATGAAGCCGCTACGTTTTCAATTTGCGGTCGCAACTAATCCAATTAATTGTACCTCGATGTTCTTGAGTTGGAATTAATATATGGTACTCGATGTTCTAGCAAAGCCTGTAAAAAAAAAATTCAGCGAAAACGGTCGTCGGTATTGGCTAGATTTCCGCCCCTTAGGTACGCAAGATTTATGTGAAAATACGCCTGTTAAAATACTTTAATATTTTTGCAATATTACAACACCGTCTTCCGGTACAATAATATTCGCATAGCCTAAAGTGCAGTAGTGAACAATTTGAAATATTACAAAGGGAAGAATATTTATAAATTCTATTACTAAGCTTATCGTGTGTGGACGTCGTTCTTCGTACAGTGCAAAGAAACAAATTTAGAGACATTTAACATAGGCAAAGAAAAATATTAGTACTATATGAAGCATGTATGTTATGATAATAAATATTTTACTTAAATTGAATTGTTGTACGAACGAGAAGATATTTTCTGAAACTTAATGCGCTCCATTCTCTTCGGAATACGAATCCAAAAAAAAAATAATACAAAGCATGACTTTTTAACATAAAACAATAATAAAACGTCGCTCGTACAACACATGTTTTGCGGGGTGGCCCCCTTCGTTACAGCACTTTGAATGAAATATACAATTTAGTCACGGTTGTCACAGAAAAATCAGAAACTAATAGTGTTTTAGTTTTTAATTATAGATGTTAGTATTATCTTCGTGGAAGGTCTATGTCGAAATTCATTTTTGCAAGGAGATTACCGTTAAGTTCCGTTGATTTTAATTGTCCATTCTACTTTACGATGCTTTCTTTTAACCCTTCGTGGTCACACGGTGTGTATTGTACCCCAAGAATAATTTTCGAGTTAAAATGTCGTGTCTTTACGACTTCCAAAGGGGATTTATCGCAAGAAAAAAATATAAAAAAAAATCGATTTTTTCCACAACCCTGGAAATCGCTCGTTTTCAACTACAAATTTTATCATATCAAAATTTACATTTCTGGAAAAAGACTATTAGACCATGATTGTGGAAATGTTACGAACGTACAATTATCACTGAAAAGTTAAAAGATTCAAAAATACGAAAATGGTAACTGAGAAAATGACGCTGGGGTACAGTGAACCCCGTGTGACCACGAAGGGTTAATCACTTATTCATTTCACGCTACCTGCTTGCGCAGGGAAATGTAAATTGAATAAAACCAAAACTGTAGAACAAATGATACGAAAGTTATCGGAAGAAAAGCGTCTGCGGTCACCCTGACAAAAACAATGGCAAATAATTGAACCGATATTTGCAAGATAATAATGATAGACTATAAAGAAAAAATTCGTGGATGTTTAAAATCGTTCTGGTTGTGGTTACTTCTACACGTGCATTTTATACGATTATAACTCTGTACATTCTCAAGTCATATCATTGCTAGTGTTTCTATAATTCAAACTTTATATGTATCTAAAAGATATCGAAGAAGGAGGTCGAAGGTCACAGAGTTCACCAGAAACGGGCAGAATTTATATGAAATTATTAAATAACACACCGGGCGAATTGATTTACAATTAGACTTACGATTCATGTTCTGAATTTGAAGCTGAAAGAAAATATTTATGCAAGCAGAAGTACTAGAGAACACGAATCAATGCTTTGACTGAATAATGCCCGTCTCTATTGGTGTAACAAGGAGAAAATTGTAATGTCTGAATTATGTTAAATCGAAACTAATCGAAGGTACTGACGGTGGAAAAAGAACAAGCTGTTAATGCAAGTATGAAAGCAACCAGAAACGTAATTATAAGATGATGACTGTAGTATTATTACCGTATACCAAGCAACTTGTGCAACACAGAATTTCTAATCTACCATTTCACGTTGGAATTCAATTTTCGTGAGATCATTCGACTTGGGAAGCAAGGTACCATTTTAAAGCACATTATCGTTTTGTCTGTCCCTTAATTCTGCTAGAAACTGTCTGTAATTTAAGGTCTGCTCGATTGGTACTAAGCGATTACTTCGCTCTCGACTTCGTGCATTGATGAAATTGTCGGTACTTGCAAATTGCAAATGTGATTAATTACGGGTTACGTGTATAATCATCCGAGATAATTAGGAATACTTGTCGCACTTGTAATTTGTAGTTGCGTACAAATAAGACAGAAAACATCCGGCTTTCTTTTGGCTATTCGTTTCAATAAATCAGAATGGATTATTTCTTACAATCGAGGTGAATGGTAACTTTGTATCACAGAGTTAGCAATGGTCTATATTGAATCGCAAATTTTTAGTATTACAAATCTTGTACATCGTTTGCATCGTCGCAGGGTACCTTGTAAATGCAGAGAAATGAAATGTTTTATAGATTATTAACACCTGGTAGATATTGGAATTGCATTTATGTGTCTAGTGCTTGGTAGAAAACACCCATCAGATTGGTAGCAGGGTCTGGCTCTGGCATGAGAGCGCAGAGTCTGACGTCAATACCGTAGCAGACGGCAGAATCTGCTGTGAAACTGCTGCCGATCTGACATCAGGCTCTGCACCTCAGAACGCAGCCAAATGCGGACACAGACGACTACAGTTCTGATGTCAGATTCTGCTCCCCAGATTTGGCTATCAGGGCATAAAACCAAACATTTCTTAATTCATTCTCCGAATGATGTCAACACTTTGTGTATATAAATTTTATATATGATTGTTTTATAAAACTTAAGATATTCCAGAATAAGTTCTCTTTTCTTTTTAGTATCGTAGCAAATTTCGAAGATTCTAGAAATATCCTCTAATATTTTAAATTTAATTTCCTAAGCTATTTAACAGGTGCATGTTTCAGTGAATTCAGAAGATCTTTGAAAATGCTTTAAAGTGGAACAGGGGTTCTAATCAGGTGGACTTTTATTTTAATACGACGATTATTTTATTTACAACGCAATTATAATTTTATACAATGGACGTGTTTCCGCGCGATGTAGACATTCCAAACGGGAGGATTTTCTACGTTAGTACAAAAGTAATATGGGCTTGCGTTTTAATCTTCATGTCCTGCCAAAATGTCGCAATTAATCGCAAACCAATAATACTGGTGTCTGTACGACGTTCAAAAAGTTTTCATATCTGGTCGCATACCGAAAGTAAGACTATAATGAAACTTAAAAAAAAAATGAAAGAAAGAAAGAAGGAAAGGGAAAACGCAAGAAGGATCTTTTCGTTGCCACGAACGATTGTAGAAAATTCTAATGAATGTCAGTACAAATTGAATAATAATGGAGAAAGAAAAGCATCATTTGTGTGCAACTGAAAAAGAAAAAAAAAGAAGTTAATATTAGCGACTCGTATTTTTGGCAATACAGTTTTAGATAACATAATTAGAGTAGGAGTAGCTAGAATGTTAGTGAAATAAATTTTGTTTTAATATTTTCTCGATGACTGAAAGTTTATACACACATACATACATACATATATATATATATATATATATATATATATATATATATATACATACATATATATACACTTGGTATATATATATATACATCAATAATGATGATGATATAAGGATAATAATTATATCACATGGCGTAATTTGTAGAACGAATGTTCATTATTGCTTCTTATGCTATTATTAAGTAGTGGATTATAAAGATGAATATTGTAAATCAATAAAATTGATCATTTGAAAAATAAGCTGTACCGATAATTTTCATACCGTAATTGTTAGCGAATTGATTTTTATTTAAATGCGTAAGTATACATATTTGAATAATATCGAAAGAAATAGTTAATGCACGTCAAATGTAATTATATTAATCGATTTCGATCAGGCATTACTTCCTAATTGCATTTGTCATCTAATTGCAGTACTAAAAAAATTGGAAGTTTCATTTCTATATACATCAATTTCCTCGATTAATTAACCTCGCTTCGCGACAGTCGCGACATCTTAACAAATCACAAAGCATACATATATTATTATATTATTATTATACGTCGGTATTATTACCGACGTTACAATTACAATTTGCAAAATCAATTTGCATTATCCATCAGCGTTCACGTGGAAATACCATTTGCAAAATGCAAGTGCGTTTCTTTGAGAGACGTTAAATACCTATACATACAACCAAACTCGTTCATTTGGATCGATATATTTATAGATACACAAACTGCAAAGTTATTTTCATAGAATGACTCAATAACAAACAGGACAGGTATCATCATACTTGTTTTATTATTTAGATACATGGAACGTTCACTTATTGATCTAAGCCTGCAGACGTCATTTCGTAATCTACATATAGCACAGTGTTCGAATGGAAACGAAGTAAGATTTCTACAGGGTTCACTACGTTAAATTTCATTCATTTAGTATATTTTCTACACGCGTGTACATTTGCACGGATCCTTGCGCGTATGGTAAAATTATCAGTGCTGAACTCGAAGGTGTAATTTTATCGGTCAGTGCTGGCGAGCTGCGTGCGTAACATTTAATCTACACACACACACACACACACACACACACACATATATATATATATATATAGGACATAGAAGCGTAATCTTTATTTCCCTGGAAAAAGGACGGACAGGAAATTATGAATCACGCATTTCGCCTTTCGGTGTTATTAACGAGCGAACGTTGCGATAGTCGAGACGCGACGCCTTATTAAAATAATTATAAATTTGCAAATTCCATAACAAATACGTTGATTCGTCGGGGGCGGACTAATCGCAGCCTCTGTAACGGAATAACGTCCAATCCCGGGGCGCGTATCTGACGGCGGTGCTGTCGCCTATCTTCTGCAGGACCAAACTGCGTTCCTGTGAAAACACTAACCGACATCAGTTAACGTTGTCGAACGACGGAGCAGCCTGTGTTTAGTGAACGATTTTTGTCCCGAAGCGGTGAGCGTCAGGTATGATCGCGTATCTTCTATAACTATTTAACAATCAAAACGAGAAACACGGCAATCTCGCGCACACTCCTCTTCGCTTTCAAGCGGCGTTCTTCGCGTTGGAAATAGTCGCAACGATTTCACGATACACGAGAATCTTACGCACATCGATGTTACATGCACGCTATCCGCCATTTTGTTTGTTACGTCCGCTTTTGGAGGGAAACTAAATCACGTTTCTATCGGAGATAATTTCGTACAAATTTAATTCTCTTACGTGAATTTCGTATGTGCCGCGATTTACATACACGCGCGATAAATTAAAAACTCACAAGTCTCTTTCAGACGAAGTATGTGCATCGTTCAGTTAATTATTCTCTTCGTCGATCGAACGTATTAGGATTGAACGCATAGGTGAATAAGAGAATTTTTACAGACATGGCACGTACCAAGCAAACAGCTCGTAAGTCGACGGGAGGTAAAGCGCCCAGGAAGCAGCTCGCAACCAAAGCTGCGCGTAAAAGTGCACCGTCCACGGGTGGAGTGAAAAAGCCCCATCGTTACAGGTACGAGTGCTCATGAACGTTTTCTACGCGGATGCTACGCATGTTACACATTCCTGACAGTTCCCTTCGCTTCTCAGGCCAGGAACTGTAGCGCTCAGAGAAATCCGAAGATACCAGAAATCCACCGAGTTGCTGATCAGAAAATTACCGTTCCAACGTCTGGTCCGTGAAATCGCCCAGGACTTCAAGACCGACCTGCGTTTCCAGAGCGCCGCGATCGGAGCGCTGCAGGAAGCCTCCGAAGCCTACTTGGTCGGGCTGTTCGAAGACACAAACTTGTGCGCGATCCATGCTAAACGCGTCACGATAATGCCTAAGGATATTCAGCTGGCGAGACGAATTCGTGGCGAGCGTGCTTAAGCGCCTCGCAGCTCGAGAACCATAACGTCTTCTCTGATCGATTTCATTTTCTTATCGCATTCTTGGATGTTCTCACGAACGATCAAATTCATCGCAATTGAGCTTTCCTCGTAACTCATTACTATAGTTGACACTGCCAAGCCCTTTGAGAGATAAGACGCAGGGGACAATGTATATCTATTAATCATATCCTGTAGCGTAGTCGATTACATCTATGATTTAATGGTAGAAGAATATTTCGGAAGGCACGAAGCGGAGTGCGTAGTTCGTAACACGTAGAAGCGGCACTTTGCGTTGATTCGTAAATGAAATAAGCAGCGTAACAGCAACACAATGTATAGACTTAATATTTTTGTAGAGAGAGACGACACAGTCGTGCTTGCTATGGTATTTGTTTCACCGTTATCACGTTTGCTTGTATCGAGCTTTGTTTCAGGATAGATTCGGCTCGCACTGTATTGTAAAATGATTTCGTAAAAATAATCGCTGGCGGATTTAACAGGGCGGCCGATGAGCAGTTGCCTCATCCTTAAAAAAAAATATGATTTTATCCAAACACTATATTTTTCAGTACTACCCTTAGCCCGCTTTTAGTAAATTACCTCTTGATTTTCCCGAAAAATTGGGCCCCTTGAAACGTTTGCCACCTGGCACATTTTTTCCTAAATCCGCCACTGAGAATAATCTATAGAAAATCGAGATGTTATTGAATTACAAGTAGTGCCGTAGGTTTAAGTTTCTAGTTGTATTTGCATGCTCGGATTAACGCGGTCGGTGTGCATTTATGTTTCATGTCTGTAAAAATTCATCGAAATTAACAAATCCGTGCTCATCGAAGAACAATTTCATTCTCGAGTTCTTATTATTTCGGTAATTATAACGATAAGGATATAAAAGGAATCGCAACATTTCGAATTAATGTAAATGATTATAGGGATTTGTAATAAACTAACGTGAATTAGTGACGAAAACGCGAAATGTTCTTTAAACAATTTGGTCCTTCGAATTTGATTAAGTACCTCGAGAATCGCTATTATTACTCGTTGACAATAGGCGATTACTAAATCATTACGTCAACAACGCAAATAATATTTTCCAATATTATTATTAGAAATTACATGTATAATTGCAGCTACATGAGTATTCCACCGTTTTCCGGTACAGTATAATACCAGCCTAATCAATCATTTCCTATAAATACAATCTCGTTTCGTATCACGATTATACGCATTTCTACCATTGAATAACGATCTATAACTGTGTTGGTGAGTGTTTACAGGACCTCTTTTGAGTCGCAATTCAATTGAACGTCACGTGAGCTTTCAAAATTATCTGTATATCTAATCGTCATCGGCGCTACACGACTCTTGTAGTAAAATCCCCCTTACGAAAGAACGTACGAGTTACCGAAATCCATCATGTCGAGCATCGATACAATATTGTTTACGTTTAGGCGCACAATGGCGTCTGCCTTTATCAAACGGAAAGCTCGGCAGAGGATTCGATTTAACAAACAGCGGTATATATCATCAATTCCGAGGATCCTCGTTTGTCAGAGAGCGTTGAAAAAATCGCCACCATAATCAGTCGCGAGAATCAAAGATGACGTGTCCCTTGGGCCTCGCGTACTTTTCTGGAAATTTCCACTAAAGAAACGAATTTCCTTGCAGACAGAATTGCACGACGCGAGCGAGCAGCGTCGCGACTCGCGTGTGCAGGGGTATGAAATCGGGAGGTTCGATGATCAATCAACAGCATACTTCGTATTCCATTTGAAGCCTCCCACGCGAATGGCCGCGCGAAACGAAAAAAAATACCGCCATCGATCCAACTATTTTCGGCGACAATGGGACGGGGCAATTATTGGAAGTAAAACGAGGTTGCTGAGAGTAGTGTCACGTATATCACAATTGACAGGGTTCCTCTCGGCTCGCACTCTAGGCGTAAGAGGCTGGGCCAATCGCGTGTGCCATGCTACGAGGCTCAGCTGCTATCTGACATCCGATTGGATGCACCGCACCGCGGGCTTACGTGCCTCTCGCGATTTAATTTCTAGGGGGTAGGGACAAGGGAGTCGTGACTTGGGAGAGCGTCCACTGCCATCGAAGTACAAGGAAACGGATAGTGCTAGCTCTCACTTCGCGTGCAAATTTCCCCGTCAGAGGTACGTAAAACACGGCGAAATCGCGCACCATCCGCGGCCACGGTAAATTGTCGACGGTAACTGACACGCGGGCGGCGTTCTCGTGCACAGGGGCGAGTGAAAAGTGCCGGAAAACTCGAGTTTTCACGTACGAACGCGACGCACTGTCGTGCTGCCTCCATTTTGCAATTGACGTTCGTGCAGGGAATCGTTTACGAGCCGCTCTCACGGCCGACGCTCGCCGCCTCTCTCGCGACGAGCGTGTCATTCGCTGGACGGTATCCGTCGACGGGTGGTTTCGTCGCTGAAACCACGATTTCGAGGTTGCGGAGCTGGTGGCGAGTCAGGGCGCGTTTTTCTCATCGGCGTGGCCTTTTTTTCTCTGTTGGTGCAGGAGGAACGAAAGTTTGTGCATTGCGCAATGCTTAGCGTTCCTCGGTGCGCGGCTCCTCTGCACGAACAGCAACGGATCGTGCCCCCACTTTTCTCCTCGCCCCCACCATCTTTTCTTTCCCACTCCTCCGGACTTGGTTTACTTCTGAATTCTGATGTCGAGGCGTCGAGACCCAAGCCTCTGCGATTCATACGAATACGAAATAGATCTTCCCGCGTTCTCCGCTCGCGTTGTTTCTCCCCGCTCGCCTCCCATCGCTTATGCCACTTTTATGGCTATGTACTCGACGCGGAGATAAATAGTTCTGCCAGCGATCAGCCGGAAATGGACACAGCGATACCCGTTCGGGAAAACGAATGGTCACGAAGAACTGGAGGAATCTTTTAAACGCTGTTGTATTGCCAGTTTCTTTTGGGAGCAAAGATAAGAGACTGAACTTCTAAGCTACGCTACCGCTATCTACAAAATTCTAATCAGATCATTGTCTTAGGGTATGGTGGCGTTCGTGTCCCTGATAAACGCAGCCTCACGATTCGCGTGTGTGTCGATGCATGCGTACCGAGAAATCCAAAGAAACTGGAAGGAGTGTTCTATATACGAGATTTTCCACCACTAACCGAGGCTCTATCGTTTCAGGTTGAGCCATGGCACGTACCAAGCAGACAGCTCGTAAATCAACTGGAGGCAAAGCGCCTCGTAAACAGCTAGCCACAAAGGCGGCGCGTAAGAGCGCGCCGTCTACGGGTGGCGTGAAAAAGCCTCATCGATACAGGTAATTCGTATATAAATTCTTGTAAACGAGGCAAACTAGTAGGTCGAGGTGGGTTCCAAGGACCCAGCACCGTGGAAAACAAGAACACGCTTCCATTTAAGACTGTCGCCAACTTGCAACTTCCCTATTTGTCCACCGTTGACGCTGTACTTAATGGTAGAGCTATAGCGAAGTCACAAATCTCCCCATACTCGCTTCGAGCGCCTAATGGATCTCACCAGTTCGCTGTAACTCTACCGGCGCACGTACACGCGTGTATTTGATGTCCCTTCGAATGCGTGACGTTGAAACGTGATTTCCAGGCCCGGTACTGTAGCTCTGAGAGAAATCAGAAGATATCAGAAGTCGACGGAGCTGCTGATCAGAAAGTTACCCTTCCAACGATTGGTTCGTGAAATCGCGCAGGACTTCAAAACCGACCTGCGTTTCCAGAGTGCCGCGATCGGCGCTTTACAGGAAGCCTCGGAAGCGTACCTGGTTGGGCTGTTCGAGGACACCAATCTGTGCGCTATCCACGCCAAGCGTGTAACGATCATGCCCAAGGATATCCAGCTGGCCCGGCGAATCCGCGGCGAGCGTGCTTAAACAATGTGTAACTCCCATACATACCATTTACTACTACGATTATTATTATTAATTATTATCATTCATAACAATCGTGGATGGAGCGATCCTCATTCCAGACTACATGATTATGTTGTACTTCACCACGACTCTACAGATAGTAACACGGTTCGTCCTTTACAGTAGACACATAGTAATCGAGAGTTCCCGACAAAACCGGCGCGATACGTCTCGAACTATTCTCCACGTATGGGCGGTCTTGCACTTTTTGGCAACGTTTTATACGAACTCGAAGACCGCGTTAGCGAATAAAAATCATTAGTTATGGACGATAATACTTATACTTTTTAGTTTAATTCACATTTTCTATTGTTCCGCGACTCTGTCTATGACGTAAGAATACTTGCAAGGATTTAAAATAAAAGTTCAAGTTAATATTCTTGATAAAAGCACAAAAAAAGGGAAAAAATGATCGATTGTTTTAAAAGTACTCCGAAGGATGGAAAAAGAAACGGCAGCTTTAGTTTCCTCGTCACGGTCTTGTTGTATTTTGTCATTATTGCGATACCTAACACCATCACTATCATCGTCGGTATGATACATAGGAAAAAATGTGCATTAGAAAGTAAGACGGTTTCTTTATAGGTACTCGATGTAGTGTTTACTATACTAGAATCCCCTGATTGTATGGAAATTACTTAAGACAGTTCGATCAGCCAAGTACTCATTGTTCGTGTAAAGATAAACGATTCATAAATAAATCTTGAAAATGATGTTAACTTACCTTTCTCTGGCTTGCGAATCGTCGCTCACTTAATCGACCGGCGAGAATGAGTCTCGTGGATTTGAATGGAAACGATTGGGAGGCGGTTTACTGTAACTTTATTTTACAAATATTCCGATTTACTTTTACAAATTTATGTTACAAGTGTTCTGTAATTTTGCCGTAATTCGGGTTTCAGGTTCATTCGAAAATCCAGCTCAATCGATCTGGCATTAGCGTAGAACGGTTATAACTTCGTTTCGATAGTGTCTACTTTTATACGCGAAGCGAATACATAATAAGGAGTAAGAATCTTCGTTTTATTAGGTGGTACATTTGAATTAGCGACATGTAGTACGTTTTTCTATCTCGTACAAATTCACGGAGATCCGAAGGCTATTCAGAATTATGCAGAAATATATAGCTCCTATAGCTTTTACGTGTTTGGAGTATAAAATTGAATTGTTTCACGACACAAGAGAATATCCTTTTGTTATTAAAAAATAGACATGTATATAATGGGTACCTAACTTACTGTAAAAGCTAGATTTTGCACTAGACATTGCGGTATCTAATCGCGGCGAAATTTCTTCCATGATTCTGGAACTAGAAGGGCTCGCAAAAATCATTGCTTTAATATCATTTGTGAATATCTACAGAACAATAACGTAATTTTTACTACACACCTATAATTATCGCGTTATCAACATTATATACTTACAAGTTAGAATATTTACAAACTTCGTTTATATCATCGCAGACCATACTTCTTAATATAATATTATGACGAAAGAACGAGTGGTTTTAAAAATTCATGGCTCGCAGAAAAGAAAAGCTAAGTAATAAATAAATCGATAGAAGCGGTCAGCGTTCTATCGTAAACTCGCAATAAATTAAAAAGACGTTTCCATGAAGCTAATAAGAAGTCGGTAAGAAGAGAAGTATGACGCGCGAAATAAAATTTGTTGCTGGAATATATTATACGCCGTTTATAATCTAATGTAGTTGCTGCTGCCAGAGGCAATGCCTCGAACTTGCCGCCTAGTCCTAATTGGAAAAATTCAATATTGTTTCGTTATGAAAGTTTAACGCAAGCTCGTCAAGGTCAGCGTTTCCCAATCATACTTTCAAAAGTACTTGAGACGCTAATTCGCAATTCCTTTTAAAACACTTTCTCTACGTCTGTTTACTCGAAATTTGCTACCCTGCTATTACTCTGTTTAATACCTCAAACTGTGCACAGATAGCCGTAATATTAGGAGCGTAGCGAGTGATTGAGAAATGCTGTACATGTTTATGGATCGTGCATAAACTGTACAACATGCACACAAACGTGCGTGAAATGTGGCCTGAGTATTTGCGATTCGTAATACCTGCTGCTTAAGGGCAAGCTTTTTATTTACATTAAATAATTAATGCGTATGCAAAATGATCCAAACGAGACGGTGGCGAAACGCGAGTTCTATATTGTGCAAGGTGGAATACACGGTTAAGCGACTCGATATCACAAATACGATGGTCTGATACACTGTCTACACCATAATATGAACATTAGTGACAAACGATATAGAAAAATGACACGTGGACTTCATGCAGGGAGGGTGTTACAAATGCGACAATGCGCGTTGCTTCGGGCGATAAACGTCGATCCACTCGGTGCTACGTACAGAGTATCTTAATTACAAATTTCTATGGGACAAGAGAACGGATTTCTGCGAACGGAAATCCAATTGCCAAACGATGAAGGTGAACGTTAAAATGTTTGTGCTTTAAATTGAGCCATAAAGTTTTCGGCGCGTTAAAGAGTAATGGTTAAATTAATAATTCTACTGGATACTATTTAGATTAAATGGATATTGAATATTGGAACAATTTAATTCTAATAAGATTTGCACAAGCCATTTCCAAAGTATGTACATATGTTATTTACAAGTCTACTTACATACCATTGTATATTTAAATCTTCTAAATTATTACCACGCTCGCGGTATATAAAATTAATTAGACTTCATTCTACTAAATTTTGTATCATCGTTGGCTCAATTTAATATTCACGAAAACTTTATGATAACGTAAAACATTCTTAAATTACGTTCGTTTTGTACCTTATAGAAACATACACTGTGGCGTATTTCTAACGAGACATAAAGTTTGATCTGCAAGGTCAGCTAATAATTTAAATTAAATTATAGAGTACATAATTCTCGAATGAAGTTCGTTGTCAAATATCGATGCGTTTTAAAAATAACTGTCGATACGCCAGAAATGTGTGCGGATAAAATGAGTATGCTCCGTTTCGTACTACTGCTACTAATTAATCCGTATATGGATACTTAAATGGAATGATCCAGCAAATATTAATCTGACCTATCGGTGGTCTTAATAATCTTACGTCCGCGAAGTCATCTATAATTTCAGTCGTCGAACATTTAAAAAACAGAAGGAAAAAGAGTTAATTATCAGATACCCGGATGTATTGGAAGTTATTTACAATTTTCTCGCAAAATTCATATTACCAAGACCACGGTGGATTACAATAAACATATTACATTGTACTTTTTGCATCACAAAGGAAAGCTTGGTAGCTAAATGCAGCTCTGTTATACACGACATACATGTGCATTAAGACACGATAAACAATGAAGTACAATTACGGAATCGGGAGGAATTATTAAGCGATACCAATGGAATTAATCACGAAGTCACGAGAATTCAGCTTATCCTCTATCGTATCGATAATTTTGATCAGTCCATCTCAAAACATTCCCAAGGGCCAAAATAGCAAGACGCTTTACAATTAGGGAGACGCAGAAGGATACTCTGTGACGATTAGTAGCGCAAGCAATAAGATGAGCTATACAAATAATAATGCAGTCTTAATATATATTTTGAACTTTTAAAGTCTACAAAGCTAGAGAACTGGGATCGTGGGGAGCCTTGATTATCCAAAAAATTCCTATCTTTAACGTTCACAGGAAGCACTACATATTCAAGAACGAACATAAAACTAATAAGTACAATTCGTTTAACAGCTATCATGTATCGCTCTATGGAATTTTGATGAACGGTCCCTTCGCCGAAGGGACGCCAGTATATTCAAGACGATTCGTCAGATTTCTCACGTTACGTTAAACAATAATAAAGGATCGATTTCAAGAGCGTTACTGAGCGCATCGATACATGATATTCATTTACTACAAGTACGCGCGGTGCACAAGGGTACAGGAGCAGAGATGTAATTTTCTTTTGGAATTATAATAGTGGTGTAATGTTACCTGTAGAGATCACGGACGGCTTGGTCCTCTCGAGATGGATTTTGACATGTGTTTAGTTTATTCTCCAATGCCTGTGTTAATGAAATAAACTATTGTTAAATGATGCATTATCGTTTAGAGGGACAGTTACTGTTATTAGCTGGTGCTATTACGTCCCGCTGGATAATCACATACGAAGGAGTCTCTACGCATCGGTGAAACTAATTATGCACAGGGTAATCAAGCGGGGGAAACGGAGGTGTCGTAAAAAAAATATATGTATATATATATATATACGGTACAAAGCAAAAGATACCAAATAGAGACCTGCGTCACGAAAATGTGGAAAATAATTTAACGGCGAGGTATCACGGAGGCTTGGTCAGCACTTGGTCGATCTAGGTTGCTGTTGTATACATTGGGTAGGTGTGTGAACCTGGACGGATGGTAAGTCGGTAGGTGTAGTGGAAATTGTTTTTTTCCCACCCGGTAGACAAGTGCACTTTATTCTCTTACAATCCATGCAGACCCACCTGTCAAGCTACCAAAACACCATCTACATCACACTACCAGTGTCAACAATTGATAATACTAAAGTATTCTCTACGTCGCGAGTGAATAGTCGACATACTCGGCGAGAAAGAAAGAAGAAATTTTTCCTTTATATAAGTACTTAGAAGCAGAGATGGGTAAAAATTTTATTTAAATAAAAATTCCAATTATCCTTATTCGTCAAATAATCTAAAGTGAAAGTTAAACTTTTATTCAGTTAATGCCCAACTCTGCTTAGAACGGAGTAAAAATTAGAGTAAATTGCCTGGTACCAAAAACACTTTACGGCAACTGAAAATAATTCTCAAACTTCAAACGTGAACAAGCCATGCTTCAAGCTACTTTCGTGTGCGCAATAAAACTGTGTCTGAGGCATACGAAGAACATAGTACGAATTATAAAATATACTTACGCCGACTTTCCTCATAAGGTCGCCAATCATATTCATCGCTAATATTCTTGTGCACGGTGCCAGTGCCGGATTCACATTATTATTGTTATTGTTGTTGTTCCCGGTTACACCCCCTACAACTCTGTTTCCAACTAATCGCAAACAGGAGAAGACAGAAATTACTACAGATTTATAGCGAGTAGAGTGTCGAGTTTATAGAGAATAGATACAACATTCAGTTACGCAACACTTAAAAAAAAAAAGAAGATGTCTAAATGCAAGCCAGTTAAGAATAGAATCTTTTAGTAACTAAAATAAAAAACAAGTTTGTTAAAATAACTTTTATTTCACTGATGACAATATTATGTATGTACAGGAGGATAAAATTAATTAAGCACACAGAAGTATGTTAATAAAGCGTAAAGGTCAAGGCTGAACAGCTCGGTTTAGTTAGTCTTAAGTATCGACAAATAAACAAATTCATTCGTCATGGAAGAAAAAGTTTCTGGTAATATAGAAAGAAGATATATATTACATTAGGATAAGTCAATTAAACTTTGCCTCCGTTTACTGTCCGCAACTGCTTTGATATTAATACTTCTCTTACGGATTAAAGATCATCTTTTAGGCCCGAAGCAAAACATGCGCTTAGTTTTACGAAGAGTATTGTGCATCTTACTTTTCAGTGGCGAGGCTGTATTGCTCGGAGGTATGGATTGCGGTACTATTGGACTAGTAGGCGGCATATGCGTCTCCAATTCGACTTGCAGCTTATTACTATCAACGTGGTTACGAACTCTGTCGGCAGACTTATCATTATCTGGCTGATGCCTTTCTTGAACTTGAATCTCTTGCTTTAAGTCTGCAATGAAACTGGCTGTTAGGATCGAATTCACCTTAATTCACGGTTAATAACCGTGCGAACGTTCTTAAACGAATTGCCCGACCTCTGATTTCGTCCATTAATCTCTGCACTATAACTTTCAGGCCTTCTTTCTCATCGAGCTCCGATTCGAGTAAAGCATTCTTTTCAATGGCCGAGTTAAGCTTCGCTTCTATCTCCTCCTCCGTTACCCTGTTTATCCTGCAAAGTTGAACAGTACGGTTACTCATCCTCGATCGTATTTTTCACTTTACAAGGCAACGTTCAAATTACCTGTGCGCCCTTTCCAAGTCGTCGTTTTTCTGTTCCAACTCCCGTATGTATTTTACTAAATGGTCGTGCCGCATTTCCAGCTCCTGCGCTTTCCCTTGAAACATCGCGCAATCTGCCATTTGCTGGTCTAGTCTTGTCCTCAACTGTTCCACTTCAGTGGCGAGTCTTGTATTTCGTTGTCTTAAATCTCTGTTCGTCCTCTCCGCCTGTTCCAACGACACCTCCAGCTCCTTCTCCAACAGCTGCGAATTTTCTTGGAACTCCTCCAAGTCTCTCTCTATATCTTCTTTCCTACGAGATCGGCGAGTAGAAGCTGTTAGCTCGCGACCATTAAACAGCGTATCCAGAACGACATTAATGCGCGTAACTTACCTTCTATGCAGATCGTGCGCGAGATCCATCCAATATTGAATTTCATCGTCCTTGGATAAAAACTTTGTAGCGTCGACGTCCATCATTTTAATCGCGCCTCTATGCCCTGTTATCAGAATTCTCAAAGTTGTTCCGCAAACTGAATCGTAGCTGTGGCTTTGTACTATTTCATTAACGGCGCGATGGCATCCTGCGAATAAAACAGAGCCTCACTCGCACAAGATCCTGTTCGCCCTGCGAATCCAAGGGCGCAAGCAAGAGGAGTCTGAGAATCTTCGATGGCCACTTGAAATATCGCGTACGCGTCCGTAACAGGATAGGGAGCAGCGTTAATCTAACCTACCGATAACAATAATAACAGCAAGTCGGAGACGGATAACGACGGGGAGCAGGTCGCCGCGGAGCGAGGAGTCTGCGGATGACAACCACCGATGAATCCGTGTCACGCGTAGTAGGAACGAGATCGAACTTGACACGCGAGCATTCCACGACCGAGGGGAGAGACTTACATGTATCGTTGAAGCGCACACGCGACGGAGGGAGCCTTGACGCGCAAACGAGGCGACCGACGAGCGAGCAGAGGTAGCGGAGGCGGTCGTTTATCAGCGATGGTACTGAATGGAACAGCGCCGAGAGAACGGAGTCGCCTCGGGACGCGTATAAATAAGGAGGACCTTGAGAAAGTGGCTAAGCAGGTGAAACGTAGAGCGGGTGTCGTGCGCGACACAAATGTCATTACCGTGGTATTATGAGTCACTGGTCGGGATGGTAAGGTAGAAAGAAACGAAGTCTGCTCCGTACGAATGCACAGCGTCGCTTTAGACTTTGGAGTCGGTGTTCTCTCCTCGCAGCTCCGAGCCGTGTTGTTCGGGGACAGTCGTCGGCCGAACGTCGAGCAAGCTGTTCCGCACGCGATCGATTTACGTTCGACGCGGTCGACGCGTTGTCTGTCCAAGATCCACCACCGAATGAAAGACGCGCGCCTATTTACCGATTGCAAAATGGCAGATACAAATAGTGTCTCCCAGCTCGATCGCGGTGCTACGGCGCAGTTGAGGTGGCGTTACAGCTGGATTATGCTGTGACATGGCTGGTGCATAAGCGGGAAAGTTTCTAAATTTCATAAGTCTCGTGTGGCTTTATAGTTTATAGAAAAGAGCGGGACCTGCAATGTTGCCTGCGACGAGCGTTTTCTGGACAGGCATTTCGTCAAACAGCGTTGGACGGCTCAACAGTTTAAAAGCTTCTGCGCTAGGTTTTTCCAGAAGGCCCCACCCAGGACCCTATTCTTAAAAAAATTATAATTTTATCCAAACTGAATTTTTTTTCTGTAATATTACACTGAGCCCGTTTTTAGTAAACTACATCTTCATTTTTCCAAAAAATGGGCCCCTGCTCAAAAGGCCCTCGAGGTCCCTATTAAAAAAAAAATATGATTTAATCCAAGCACTACACATTTACCCTTTTTTTTAGTAAACTACCTCTCATTTTCTCGAAAAAATGGGCCCGTAAAAACGTTTGCCACCTGGGCCTTTTTTTCTTAAATCCACCACTGTATAATACTACGAAGTTTTGTGGTAGATACCTACTATTTCGATGCGTTCGACAGTTACCGCGAGTTTTTAGTGTTTTAATGTATTTACTTTTCCTTATTAATTCAGTGCCATTTTAAGGGTAGACATTTTATAAATAAAATACAAAGATGGGCAAAAATTTTATTTAAATAAAAGGTCGAATAACGAATAAAAGTAAAAAAAAATTTATTCGTCAAATAATCCGAAGTTAAAGTAGCTTTTATTTAATCAGTTGTTTAAATAATTTTTTATTTAGTATTAACTAAATAAAACATAGTTCAACATAGTCCATAAATTCATCAACAATAATTTAAATATAATCAATATATATATATAAATAATTTATATATATTTAAAGAATTGAATACAAACATAAATATAAATAATTTATTGTAAAAAAATCAATATATTAAAGACATAAATATTCATTTATATTACTTTAAAAAAAACCCTTAATACCATATTAATATTATTTATATATTTATAAATAAAAAATATATTTATAATTACTTATGAGCATTAGCTCGACTCTGCTTATAAGTAAGTATTTTCTCAAACTATTTTCTTTTCTTTTATAAGTTTTCTGTGCCTTTTGAGTACCTTTGGGATAATAATCATAGTGTACATACATACCTTTTGCCCAAGTAGAGCGAAATGTGGGAATATTTTAATTTTTCGTATGGAACATTCGTAGAAATATTGTTAATATGTTCTGTATAGGAATTTTTTTGTGTATTGTAAGTAAAAGTCTCTAAAATTTGTTTCTCTTTCTGTTACAGGTGAAATTCATGCATCGTTCATTGTGGGCAACAACTTTATCTCAGCTAAATGATGGGAACCTGAATAATGAACAGAAGAAAATAGTAATCTTACATAAACCAACAAAGTGCGATTATATATTCTTTACTTGACAATTATTGTACAATATTATGACAGTGTACATATTTATATTAATTTATTGTAACACTGTAAATGCATTTTAAAGAAATAAAGAGGATAATACTTTAAAATACTGAATTATTACTCTGAAATTCCTTTTAAACATTCCTGTCCAGATCCTAAACCTGCGAGGCATAGATTGAGAGCAATACTAAAGTATTATAGGCGAAGCCATCAGAAAGCGACTCTGCAACAACTTTAAGGCAAAGTCATCAGAAAGAGACTATTTAAAGTAGAGCCACAGAATTTTCGAAAGTCCTTTGAAAGGCGCAGCTCTTATTCGCAACTTTAAGGCGATGCCTTTGAAGCTGAAATTTAGGATACCTCTTTCCGCTTCATGTTCCCCTGATACTATTGGCCAAACTCTGGCAAAAATTGTAAGAATGCCCAAATTGGGCTTTGTAATAGGAGACCATGACGCTGAAAGTAGTGGCACAAAGTAAAGTCTCCGGAGAGCGAATCGAAGACCGAGAAGTATTTAACGCAGCAGCATAGAGGTTTCGAGAAACCTTTTAGAAAACAGAGAACTATTTGACGAGGTAGCACAGGGGATTTCGATAAGCTCCTACTTGAAGCGCATTAAGCCAACGCTTTTGACTTACTGATGATTCAACGATAGTTGAATATTTAATATTTAATATTAATGTTTAGGGTCAACATAGATTCTCTTTTTAAATGCCATTTCGAAATGGCCTATCGGTATACTTAGCAGGACAGGAAAAGCGAATTGGTGTTGCGATAAAGGATAGTTGAATAATAATACTTTGTTATCACTTTGCTGCATTTTATTGAGATATTTAAATATGATACAGTGAAATTGTTACAAATATATCCTTAATATACAAGATGCTTGTTGTATGATGTACGTAGTACGTACAGTGGCTCACAGTCATAATCGTACTCTTTAAAATCGCATAACATTTTTAAAATTGGTCCAAACGACTTGAGTTTTTTTCAGAAGCTAGAAGGATTAGTTTGTTAAGTTATATAAGGTAAACCAACCAGTAATTGATCGCATATCAGTGAATGACCATTAAGCAAAGAAATGTAAATTATTAATTTAAAAATATTATATGTTTATAAATGGAGTGTAGTTGTACTTTTAATACCCCATATTTTTAGTTACGTGTATTAAGCAAACATTAATAATTACAAGTCTTATTAAAAGTATGCAGTCATTTACTGGGCTTCTACACGTTTTGCATTTTATAATCGTTTGTATTTTTTAATTACGATAAGAATAAGAAATTATTTTTAGAGAAATTTCAAGAAAAATAAATTTAAGTGCAATTTCAACAGTTGTTTTGTTGTTATACATAAATATATTCAAGTATTAATCTCAAAGGTCCATAAATTCAACAATTCGGTCATTCACTGGTTGGTTTACCCTACATGCCTAAAATTTTATCAAAATCGGTTAACGTTGCTCTGAGCTACAAACGTTTAAAGATCGCAGAACAAGATCGAGAATTGCGGAAATCCCCGAAATCAGCGATTTTCGACCTTATTCTGCGATCTCTAAATGTTTGTACCTCAGAGCAACGTTAACTGATTTTCATAAAATTTTAGGCATGTATATAACTTACTTCAATCTATATACAAACGGGTTTTTTGAATTTCCATTACAGGCTCACAAAAAAAGTTTCAAAAACGACCTTTACTATTTTTTTCACTATTCCGACCAATTGCATTATTTTTTAAAACGACGAAACGCGTCACTTGGCAAACTAATCCTTTTAGCTTCTAAAAAAAAAACTCAAGTCGTTTGGACCAATTTTAAAAATATTATGGGATTTTAAGGAGTACGATTATGGCTGTCAGCCACTGTATGTAAAAGTTATTGCAAAATCTTCACATCGCTGAAAGCAGTCTAAAATGCAGCAGGTGACCGCGTTGATGCGTTGGATGTAAAAGTTCCTTACCTGTAAGCAGAAGAGAAATACTATTAATTATCTGACAATTCGGTATAGTCTAACGTATACGGGAGAAGTTTAAACAATTGAAACTTCGTGTGCTTATCTATTAACGAATAGGTGAACGCAGCTGTAATCTGTAGCCATCTACAGATAAATATGTGAATGAAATAATTCGCTAACAAATAGTGGAAAATAAGATTTCCTTTATAAAACTGTTAGTATAAACGAAATAAAAGCAAATATCTTATTGAAAATTAGCCAAGGTTCAATAATTTGGTATGCAATAATAAATGTAATTGTAATTTATTAATTGAATAATGAAAGCATGCAGTAAGAGTATACGAATTTGTTTATGCATTTATTTATTTATTTACAATACGCCTCTTGTAGGGGATCTACAAATAGTTACGCAACCATTTTCGACAACCAAATTCTTTATTTATTGCTCTAAACAGCTATTTGAAAATTTCATGAGTTTATGGACTGTTCAATTAAGAACGAAAAATACGTCTAAACTGTCTGAGGACGAATTATATTCTGAACCAAATAACTGCTTTACAAATATTAAACCAATTTTTAGATTCCATTTATAATATCTATTTACAATAAAAGAATAAATAGATATAAAACATTAATAACCCACTGCATTAATTCCATAAATTATAAATTCGCGCGCACATAATCATACAGACAGACAACATACCAACACAAAACCCTACAAGACACAGGCCGGTATTCATAGTCGCTACTTATTCTTAAGCAAATGCTTAAGCATTCGGCATCCTTTACTAGCTACTAGATTAGTAGAGGATGCCGCATGCTTAAGCATTTGCTTAAGAATAAGTAGCGACTATGAATACCGGCCACAGTTGCGAGTTGCGATCCTCACTCTAGCGGCGTTTAACGTGAGCTTTTAAAGCGCGAAGTTTGATCAGGAAAGAGTTAAGGATGAACTTCACAATATTAGAAATTTGTCGTCGCCTCCTTTGTTATCGCTCGAAAACAATGTATTGATGAAAAAGAGGAACGTACGAAGAAGCCTGTTTCTTCGCCTCGCTTTTGATCACCGACGTTGTTACAATCCAGTCGTATTGCAATAAACTGCAATAAATTCCTAAAACATCTTCTTTCTGTTTTTTTTGTTCCTAAATAGTATTAAATCGTTTGATAGTTTAATTTAGTTTAGTTTCATAAGTTTTATTGAGTTCTAAGTTATTTGTTACAAAATATTTCGTTCGTTTAACTTCACGCGTTCGCGAGCAGAGTTCTTCAGGGCTTCACGGACACCGGACCTAACGGAAACTCCCTCAATCCATAAGAATTCCCAGCCGGCCCCGCAACAACACGCGAATGCTGGCGAGCCATAGTGGCAAAATTATGAACTAAAATTTGAAAAATATGTGCTTGGAAACACGCCAATCCCAGTCATTTCCAAAATGCCTTCATTTTCTGTGTTCAGCCTTCATGCTCATTTTTGGCGTGGGCGTATTTTGACGGCCATTTTGTCAAGTCGTTAAATCGCTTTTGTAGCAATAAATCAACAGTTTTCTCGTTGACCATGCATGCGTAGCGATCGGCAATGATTGTAGGAAAGGGTGTAGGACTGGAGATTGCAAATAATTAAATAAATAAATACGCTACTTCATTCCTGTCAGCGTGACTTCGGGACTGAACTATATACTCTCTCTGCCGAATCGAAAATTGCAGCTGTTTCGAAATTAATTTCTATAGTGTTAGACTTGCATCTCAAAGTATAGACCCTTCCCACTTTCCATTGTGATTTGGGTGACGATTTGAAGAATAATTACGTGGTTATTAACTGTTATTTGACATCGTGTATGTTAAGATAATCGACGTCAAACCACGCCAAAGCCGGGCTATTAGGAAACCTAGAATTTCGATACGCCAACTAGTGACAGAAAATTGAACTACTGAGAGTAGGTCGACATCCGTCGAAGTCCATATGATTATCAGTGTTTATATAGACATATTGTGAAAAACGAGTGTTTTTAAATTTTTTTGAACACTAAATTTTTACTTATTCGATTAATAAATACTTATTCAGAATGTTTGGTGGGATCCGGACCTACTTTCAATAGTTTGCCAACTTACCACCACGGCGCTGAAATCAAAGCCACGCTCCCACTAGTTTTCCCAATCAAGTAGCTTACTTTTTAGTTAATATTTTTGCCGCTACGCGCCGCTAGCATTCGCGTGTCCATAAACTGATCAAATTTTCAAATAGCTTTTTAGAGCAATAAATAAACAATTCTGTTATTGAAAATGGTTGCATAACGAAATGTAGCGACTCTGTAAATAAACTAATACTGTTCCATACAAGAGATCAATAAATAAACAAATTTCCACTCTCTTGCTTATGCATGTACATACCAAAGTTCCTTTTAAAAAAATTTAAATCGCTGCTTACTCGTGTGTAAAATATACACAAAAATTATTGCCGAAGATCTGTATTTATAAATGTAGCTGTAAAACTCCACACATCACTGTGCAGAATTACTGAATAAGGATGGGAATATGAATAATAGTAGCACAGAGAATTATCATATAAAAAAATTTGTATCATTAATCGTTTATACATAACTTAGAGTATATGCTGTAAGATAGATAATAGATACCAAGAAGTTATTACAATTAATGAAAAAGTGTTTTTCCTTTAAATGATATTTTATAGTCGCAAAAATACTTTACACGCGCTTTTCTTAAAGTGATGATTTCACAATCGGTGTGCAGTATAATTTCTACAATCTTCATTCGATTTGCTTGAAAATTAGAGAGGATCTTTTCAATTTAACGATCTAAAGAAATATGTAGCGGTTTTGCGACATATTAAAAACTGACCTAAAAATTCCTTTTTTCAAATGTTCACTATTTCCACAAAAACCATACTTTAAAAAAATCTATACTTTTTTTTAGTAAACACCATGAAGAAAATAAATATGTTGGATTTATTGCTCCAAGGCCAACTGTTTTGCAATCTCGCGCGCCTGAAAAAGAAACAAAAATTTTATCGTGTACTTCAACATTTGTACAATAAATGCTTATAGATTTTTCATTTTATTTATCATTTTCTCAAAAAAAAAATCTTAAAGACAGCTGCTTTGTTTGTACTCCAAAGTGGTGCAATCCCTTAAAGACTCACCCTGTACAGTACTTCCTCCACATTCTTTACAATAAAACCATACTGTACATAAGTACATTCGCAGAGATACAGAAGTAGATTTAACCCGCGCATCGTGACAATTCAGCAAAGCAGCTTATCCGCTCATCATCCCCCTCGCCTCGCCGTGCCCATCCCCAGCCAAAAAATTACCCGTCGCGATCCGCCCCTTTCAGAAATAAAACGCGCATGCCAAACAATCCCACTTGACAACCGCTGATCCACGAAACGTCAGCGCCCTATCACCGATAACAGCTAGCAGAAGAGGGTGGCAGCGGGTTATCGAACTGTCTCTTTCTCTGTTCCCCTTTCGCCCCCTCCCGCCGCTCCTTCTCTTTTCACCCTGCTTTTCCGAATGTCGCGGTAGAGCTTGACATCGGACGCTGCAAAGGGAGAATCGAGGCTTTGTTACCAGAGGTAAGTAGCACCTCTCTTTTTCCTCCCCCTCGATTTGCAAGCGCGTACCCCGAGGCGTAGAACACGCGGCTGCACCGTCGGGACATCAGCTTTTCATTGGACCACTTAAAACCGCGCTCCCCTGGTCGAGCAAACGTTCCACGAGCCCGTTACTCGGAAACTGTATCGACATTTTCGGATTTTCTTATCAGAGAGGGACGTGACAGAACGTTGCAGCTTCTGGCGATAACGAACACATCGGTTGTACACATTTTTCATTGAACTTTGTACATGCGCAGTTTGTTAGTATTACCAGTGTTCTTATTTAGCAATGGCGCACTTAGCATTTCATTTTTAACGCAAATTCAATGAAATTCGTTATGTGATTCGTTATTTGATTATGTGAATTTATTTATAGAATGGAATCCAGTTTTCTTTTCTTTTTACAAAGCTCTCGAATTACTTCAGTCGTGGTTACGTTAATCTCCTTTCTCCTTCTTCTGTGGGGGTTGCCAAGTCCCCTTGCCCCCCCCCCCTCTGGGTGCGCCACTGGCTTTTAGCGATAATAAAGGTTCTAGCGAGTAGCTTTTCCGGATTTAGGTACATGGAAATTTCTTAACTCTTATCTGCTCAAAGTAAAGTTTCTCGGATTACGAAAGAAGGGGGTGCGAGGTTTGTTTATCGCTACAGAGTGTGACGCGGGAAGTCGACTATGTTTTACAAATAAAATTCAAATGCCTGAATATACGCGTACAGTCGCAAGTGTTCAAATTTTCATTCCTGGTAGGAACGTTAGTTTGGAAGTCAGATATCTCTGAAGCTACTTGCTGCTGGACTACTACACCTTATCACTTTTACCTTCATAAATCATTGCTCTATTGATTAAAGTAAGAATAACAGTATGTTTCATTCAGAAAAACGAATTATCGGCGCATCTTCGCTCGCGATAAGCTACTGTATACTGTATAATATATTAGGGTGGCTCTAATTTTCAACCTGCGATTTCTTTTGCTCTCACCCCCTAATATGTTTCCATTTCATAAAAAAAATGGTCTCTGAGAAAGATTATTCCATTCGGACAAAAGGAAAGGGTGCCGACCGGGCCTTAAAGTTTAAAATTCATCAATGGTTTGAATTTGAAGAATTTCTCAAAAATGGTAAGCCCTATCGAAATTTTCTTCAAGTAATATTAAAAGAGTATTCAATTTTCTACAAGTACTGTATATATAAGTTTTTCGTGCTTCCAACCATTTTTTAGATAATATCGTTTGAAGGTCTACGCACACATATCCGTTCCGGCGTGCCAGTGGTAAGAAGAGGAGACCCTCTACGCCCCTCTTCTTCTTACCACTGGCACGCCGGAACGGAACTGACGCGGAACGGATATGTGTGCGTAGACCTTAAATATAGAGATCTGTGCGGCGTGACGTATTGTCTATACGCGCGTAGGCTGGATTTCTCTATATTCAAACGCTATTATCTAATAAATGGTTGGAAGCACGAAAAACTTATATATACAGTACTTGTAGAAAATTGAATGCTCTTTTAATATTATTTGAAAAAAATTTCGATAGGGCTTACCAATTCTGAGAAATTCTTCAAATTCAAACCATTGATGAATTCTAAACTTTCAAGTCCGGTTGGCACCCTTTCCTGTTGTCCGTTTGCAATAAACCTTTTCAGGGACTATTTTTTTTTTATAAAATGGCACCGTTGTTGAGGGGTGAGAGCAAAGAAATTAAAAAAAAATCGGTACGTATAAATAAAGGCCACCCTAGTAGTATATCCTCTCGCTGTCGTGTTCTTTTTCTTAATATACAGGGTGTTTATAAAAATGTGGGATATTTTTTCAGGATCGGTTCTATCAGTGGCGGATTTAAGAAAAAAGGCCTACTTTAGTAAAAACGGGCTAAGCGTAGTAGCACAGAAAAAAATATAGTGTTCGGTTAAAATCATATTTTTTTTAAAATAGGGCCCTACTAGGGGGCCTTCTGTGCAGGGGCCCATTTTTCGGAAAAATGAAGAGGTAGTTTATTAAAAACGGGCTCAGTGTAGTAGTACAGAAAAGAAATATAGTTTGGATAAAATCATAATTTTTTTAAGCTGTCGTTTTGAAGCGGCCGCCCTATTAAATCCGCCACTGGGTTCTACTCACAAGAATAATAAAAAAAGTTAGTATATCGAACATACGTCCGATAATGCTCCAGAACCGATTCTGAAAAATGTCGCCCATTTTTATAAACACCCTGTACATAAAATACTAATATTTTGCGAACAATGTTACTGGCCCTCGCATAAAGGAACCCCCATCCTAGGGACGAGTTTCGTAACGACTTGTTAAAAAGAAATGGCAGTGATTGCGGGACGCAAAGGTCGCGAGCGAGAGGGCTTTAATCGAATGCGAGCTGCCTCTGTTATCTTGTCTCCCCAGGGGGCCAGGGTGAAAAGGGGCGACGAGCACTTCCGTGGCGACGCAGGTGAATGGTCCGCAGGTGAAAAGCCCAGCTTGAATAAAGCACGAGGCGAGATCGAGGGAGAATGGCCGCCGGGACGACGAGATTCTCCACGCCACGGCGTATCAACCCCAAGAACCGGAAGGGGAAGCTACCCCGTCGAACTGACTTCTTCAGGTACCCAGCTAACTCCGGGCACTGCCATTCTGCGAAACAGAAGAGGAAATTTAATGGATCTGCCGCTCCGAAAAATGTTTAACTTTAAAAAATAATGCCGGGGAGGCTGCGCGGGGTTCGAATTGCAGATTTGAATTATTTTATCAACGTAAATTATTCTGATATTTTGCGTAATAATTTAGTAGAAAATATGGAGGGTGAGGTGTTCGAAATATCACGAGATAATGGGGTTCGATGTTTCTCTATTTTTAAATCTTACGTACGAGAATCGCACAGATGAAATTGTTTTTTTTTTTAATTGGTGGTAGCGCGTATGTATTCCTGGGATTATTACAGGGAGTGTAATTGGTCACGTTGTTAGTGGAACTTAATTAGAATTCCATTCGTTTCTTGAAGACAGGCTATGCAGTTGAAATATCTCGCGAAATTTTCAGCACAGCGCTTTACGTTTTTAATATATTATTGTACACGGTATGCAGAATTTATGGCAAATTTGTGAGTCGAAAATTGCGTCGTCTCTAGTAGGGCTGGGACTATTCGAATAATTTAATATTTGAATATTTTACAAGTATTCGAATGTTACGAATAAACTTCGAATATTTGAGTATTCGAATACCATCCGAATATTTAAGTATTCGAATACTTAAATATTCGAATAGTATTTGGCTACTTGGAAATTCAAATTATATTCGCCAAATAATTGAGAAACTGAAGTATTCGAATACCGAAAAATTCGACAAATAATCCCAGGCCTAGTCTCTAGTGGGAAGTATATAACTGTGACCATGACAGGGTTTGCTTTAGAATTGAATTAAAATCACAATCTCCCACTGTTTTAAATAATCACGAGAATCGGAATTAAGGTAGATCGAACTAGAATTCGATTCAGATTGGATTAAGAACCCCCACAGCTCTGAACTGTTTCTTTTTATAAGACGGATTATCTCCTCCCTAGTACCGATCACTCAACTGTACTTTTAATATTCTTTGTTATCATCCAGAACACAATACTACTTCACAAAGGGCCATGAACACTTGGGCGAAGCTAGGAACGTCAACGAGGAACAATCACCATTCCTTCACCCCCCTTGCTCACTCATGTTCTCGTACTTTCAATATTGGAAACAGAAGAAACGCACACTGGATAAGGAGCAGAGAATGGACAGTTCTAATATGAAACTGGGGCAAGATCTTCTGCGAACGCTTCGAGTGAGCGTTTTGCAATTTTTTTCTTCTGAGTGTCAAACAAAAATTCAGTCCTTTCCAGATGTAATAAGAGGTTCCTGGCCCAACAATAACGAAAGCTTGAAATAACAGAGAAACTTGTCTATCACGTAGCACAGTAACTTTTACAGTGCACGATATTTAGTGTTGCTATTCTTCTTCTGGCTTTCATATCATTGATTTCATTAGCCTGAGATGTTCGTTTATTTAAGTGAACTCGACGATAATAAATTACTTCTATGAAGGTGAACGTGGAGATCGAGGCTCTGGAGGAGAAGAAGCACAAGGAGCCAGAGGAGGCCATCGCCATGACCGACGTCGATCCAGAATACTTCAAGGAGCTGGGTGGCAGACCGGTGAAGGAGAAGTTCTCCCTTCGAGAGTACGTCGAGGACACCCGCGATATCTTCAGAACCCGCCTGCTAGCTGGTCAGGAACTGGACGATTGCATTCGTATAGACCAGCAATTCGTCGAGGAGCAGAAGATATTGGATAGGATCAAGGTATTCTTGGGAGTGTTTAGTTCAAGTAATAGGGATGTTAAATACATTAGTATCCTAAGAATGCAAGGATATAAACCACCTTAACATTCCAAGAAAGACGAAGGAACCTTAATATTAATATTCAAAAAATCCAAGACTCTACCCGAAACTTCTCATCAGCTAAACCAACCCCCTTCTTCCACCCAGCAACATTACCATCGATACGTCACCGGTTTCGAGGCGTTCCTATCCAAGGACCACGAAGATAGCATGAAGATTCTCGTGCAGGCGGAGGCTGAGAGCGAGATAACCAACGACGTCACCAGCAAAAGGAATCAGCTGTCGAAAGCTTTCGGCAAGGTCAGGCTACAGTTGTACCATTGGGAGGAGAACTGGCGGATGGTGAAGATGTGCCAGAGGTTCTTGTACAGGATCTCCCCTATCGCCTGGCGAGTGGAACACGACTGGATCTATCGATCTGAATCCGGGGAGAACATCTCTGCCAGCGCCAACGATTTATTCGGTCGATACAGAATGGCTGACGATACTGCGTCCCTCGAAGTCCTGATAGGTGATTCTTCCGTTCAGAAGGGACATGTTTATTATTACCCTGTAACATCGCACTTAGAGTTAGTGTCAGTAGATTCTTTGATTTACGAAAATGGTATTTCCAGTTCCAAACTGCATACAATCATTGCCAAGGAAGCTGTCAATTTTTATCACGAGCATGAGAAAGAGCCAGCCGGCACGCTTGTGACCTCACCGTTCGATTTACGAGTACCAGGAAGCAGTGAAATGCTACTTCACGTTTCCAGATCTATTCGAGCAAGATATCGCCGAGGCAGGGCCGGCGGACATGTACTTCGAGGACCCGTTAGACCTGGTGCGCGTGTTCAGGACGATAGCCACGCAGAACCTGAACGCCCTGATCCACCTGGAGTCCTTAGCGCAGCCAATGATAGAGATGATGACGACGATCGAGGCAGCCGAGGAACAGATCAAGTCTGGAGTCGACGAGTTGACCACCGCGATCAACGAGCTCCAAGTAAACTGTCCTCTCGTCTAGACAGTAATTAGATGCTCAATGAACCGTACACCTCCGCTTCTCCGAGCTGCGAAGCGTGCCTCTTTCCAAGGCCATTTATCGTTCCTCGTTCCCCAGGCTGCAATCGACAAATTGGAGGCAAGGGCAGAGGAGCTGGAGAATTACGCGAGCACTCTTCTGGAAGGCGTGTTCCGGGACTCTGTGTGCTCCGAAGAGGTGCTACGCTTCCAAGTGTTCATCGAGGAAGCGTACGAGAGCTGCGTGGGGCCGAACGACGCGAACCTGGACAGCTTCTCCATGATGAAATGGATAGAGAAGACCCACGAGGATCTTAATATGGAGCTGGATACTCTGCCTCCGGAGGTGGTACAAGCTTGCGAGGTGGAGGGCTTCAGGCACGAGCGCAAGGCGATGAAGGAGACGGAGGAAGCTGCCAAGAAGGTCGGCTTGCTTGCACCTGTGTCATTGGAAATAGATAGACTTCGATATGTGGGATACTGTAACGTGACTCTGCGAGCTCTGAAATTCTACAGACTCGGAATAATCTTTGTGATTTGAGAGATCGTGTAGCTTGTGTTGTGGGACGTTTGCAGGTTCTGTAGGAATACTTAGGTCTTGTAATTCCTATAAATTTTGGAAAAAGGCCTCGGGTGATGGGACTTGAACCCACGATCTTGCGGAGCCTCTGCGTACTGGGCAGGCGTTTAACCAACTTCACCAAAGTCGATCCTCCGAGGCCTCTTATTCCGGGATCCCTTTTATGGGGGTTTCTGATCCTACAGTTCTGAGCTTTGTAACTTGGTAACAGTTTCAAGATTTTTTTTTAAAAACTAGCGATTCGATTTATCTGAAATTTGGACCATGTTTTTATGCATCTTTGAAGAAGCTACAGTTTTTTTTATTAATTTTTAATAATACATATAGCAGTTATACATGATGGACCATCACGCTGCGCAAAATTCGTCGTGTGTGTATGATATTTAGATTCCAGGTAATCCGAAATAGAGAAATGAAACGGCGTTTTACTTTATGCATATTTAGCTTCAGATAATTTATACACTTTTTTTGCTACATAAGACAATTGGCGTAAAATTGGATAGCAAAAATTAAAGCTTCAGACTAGTGGCGGATTTAAGAAAAAAAGCCCAGGTGGCAAACGTTGAGGGGCCCATTTTTTTCGAGAAAATGAAGAGGTAGTTTACTAAAACGGGGTAAATGTACAGAAAAGTATAGAAAAAAAAGTGCTTGGATAAAATCGTAATTTATGTTTGAAGGCTGGGTCCTAGGGTGGGCTTTCTGAGCAGGGGCCCATTTTTCGAGAAACTAAAGCGGTAGTTTACTGAAAGCGGGCTCAATGTAATACTACAGAAAAAATATAGTTTGGTTAAAATCATAACTTTTTCCAATGATGGGGCCCTGGTGGGGCCTTCCGAGCAGGAGCCCAGGTGGCAACTGCTGATCGGCCGCCCTGTTAAATCCGCCACCGCCACTTCAGACTTTTTAGTTTGAAAACTCACCACTCTCTTCAATAAATTTTTTTATTTTATTCTGGTTCACCAAACTGAAGCTACATATGTATAAAGTGAACACCGTTTCATTTTTCTGTTTCGGATTACCTGGAAGATAAATATCGTGCACACCAGTGAACGGCGAACTTTGCGCGGCGTGTTGGTGGATAATGCATAACTCCTATATGTATCGTAAAAAATTAATAAAAAAAACTGCAATTTCTTCAAAGATGCATAAAAACATGTTCCAAATTTCAGACCAATATTGCTATATTTTTATCCCAAAAAAAAGTGACAAACCTCTTGTTCCGTAGCTTCAGAGCTGTAAGCCCCCGTGTCTAATTCTTCCTCTGTTCTTCTTATATCGATGCACTTACTGTAATATTGTGTCGCAGTTTGAGCTAATGCATCGGCTGCTGGCCGCCCTGAAGCGAATCATGGAGCCCCCGATGACAAAGAGGCGACCTTTAATGTCTCGCTCGACGCCCGCGGTTCGAAGGGTCAAGCCGACACCACCACCCCCGCCGCTCACCGACGAAGAGATGCAGTATATGAACTTCTTCACCACCTACTGCAAGCAGGAGGACTTCACCGCCTACCTTGCCCAACTCCCAGACGACGTTGACCTGTCCCTACAGCCCGGGCGTCACCGAACTACTCCCGAAAGCGACGCGGCTCCTTCTTCGAGTTCGGACGGTTGATCGATCAACCGTGCCGGTGCGGCAACTTCGACGATAGCGGTCACTGTGGTTGGGTAATGGACGTTCGAAGACCGTTTCTCTTATCGTTCACTTCGATCGTCTTTAAAACTCACAGAGGGGGTTTGTGTAATGTGTACACTGGCGTTCGTAAGTGTTAGGGCAACTGGTGCATTTGCAGAAAATGTGACATTGGGTATACATTCACTGCTTTTAATTTAAAATATCAAGTGAAGTTGAATTTCATAGAGCTGTACAATAAATTTTCGAGATCCTTCGCAATTATTTCACACAGAGTAGGGGCCCTAATACTTACGAACGGCACTGTATAATAGGGGTTTGTGGGGTTCAAGTGTTTGCTGAGGCGGATTTAAGGAAAAGGCGCAGGTGGCAAACATTCCAGGACAACCTGTATACACAACAGAATTGCAGATAAAATTACGCGCCTATAAAAATTATGGGAAACAAAAAAATATAATGTTTGGATAAAATCACAATTTTTTTGGAAGATTGGTCCCTGAGGGGCCTTTTTAAAAATCCGCCACTGAAGGGGTGTTATATAAAAGAAAAGGGTTTACTGAACTCAGTGAATTGATTATAAGTGAAGAATGCTTAGGTGAATATCTGATAAAGAAGTTGCTTTAGAATTTTCCATCATTAACAAAATTTACTTCCGGGATGTATTAATGTCATGTCCGGTCGGTTTGCATTGTATTCTCGACCTTGGCAATAAATAAGTGTACCTTCAATTATCTCGTTCCCACTTCTTTCTCTGTCTTTCAATTAATCGTCTAACGCGCCCCACGACTTCGACATCAATTACACAGCCAGCCCCGTGAATAATTCACAGGGACGTTTTCAGGCTGCAGAATCTTCGTCCTCCAATTAGATGACTGAATTAATCAACTCCGGAGAAGATTCGACATTCGCGATGAATATAAAGCCGCTGCTTCCGTCGGCTGCGTTCGCTGTGTGTTTTTCAAGTGAGTGAAACACTTCTGTTATGCAACGCGAGCGTCGTTAGAAAGTAATCATCGATGCTTCTTGCTGTAAAAAAATTCAATGGGATGAATCATTCCTTCGCGTCGCGGACCGAGAGGTTTTTCCTATTCTTAATCGCTGGTCTGGCTTAGGTCTGGATTAGGTTCATGTGTTTTCACTTTACAGCTGGCGTGAATCAGGGCGCTTGAATTTTTTAGGGGACTCTTAACACTCCTCAAGCATGGAGCAACGGCATTCTACGCTTCTGCTTTGTGTAGAATAACTACGCGCCAATTCTCTGCTATTTGTAGACCAATTCGTTATTTAAAAAGTTACCTTCGCGAAAAGTACAATGGATCTAAAATGAGATGCTCATATGCCTACTTACAGGGGCGAATTTGGTTATACCAAATATAGGTCAATTTTGGGGAGCAGAAAATTGGGGGGGGGGGGGGGGATTTTGGAGATCAACAAATTTTGGAGAGAGATAAATTTTGGGGAGCATTCAATTTTGGAGAGTTGTAATATTTGGATGGCGACAAATTTTTGGAAGCCGCAAATTTTGGGGAGGGATAAAAGGGAACATTCAATTTTGGAGAGCGAAAAATTTTGGGGTTTTTTTAAATTTTGAGCATTAAATTTTGGGGAGCGGAAAATTTTGGGGTGCATCAAATTTAGGGGAGAGGTATATTTTGGAGAGCATTAAATTTTGGGAAGCATCAAATTTGGGGGAGCGGCAAATTTTGGGGAGCATGATATTTTATTTCCTACTTGTCAAAGTATTACCTTATCAGAAATATCGAAGAAAATGTCGAGAATCAACTTTAGAATTTACCCCTGCGTTCGCTGTTAATTCGCCAAAGTTGATAAATGTTTCCTCAGACTTTAATGCATTCCCTCGTCACTCGTTTCATTGGACCTCGTCAGCGAGAGAAGTCAGCGCGGAGAAGCAAATGAGATTCGGAGAGGTGGAGGAAGCTCGTATCCGAGGCAGCTGCATCCTGAAATTCTTTCGCGAAGCGCAGCCTCCATAACTCCAGATTACTTTCGCGAGCAGCTCGTGGGTTCTTCCTTTGCATTCTCGTTTCCCCAAAGGACTCAGGAGCAGGGACAAGAGGAACGACGCTGTCGAGGGGACGGAAGGAGAAGCGTCGTAAAACCGCATGTGTGCGAGCTGAGAAAAACAGGCTGCTGCGGGGGAGAGAGCGAGTTTAGAAGAGAGGAAGTAATTTCTCGAGTGTTGCCTGGTAAAAAATGAAATAGAAACGGAAACCGTGAAACGAGGTTGCGTACGCTGTACCATCAACTGTCCCCCTCTTCCTCGCTTTCGGGAAACCACTTCGTCAGTGTATCCCTTCTCGCCGGAAAACAAGCATAAACGATTAACGCGGCGAATTAATATCTAATTACTTCGGTTACTGATCCACGTTAGTCTGGAAGCAAAGGGTAAAGCCGGGTAAGCATAATAAAAAGTCCCCTAAACCAAATTGAACTTGGTGATATCAATCGATAGGTTCCTCAAAGAAAACTACTTCTAGGAAGTATCAACCCGATACCCCTACTACTAGGGTAGTTACGGGGTGAAACGTAATTTGTAGTTTAAGCTCCATTACTTTTATTGTATTAAATGAAAAATTATAAAAAAATCAAACACACTCTAACCAATGGTGCACATGTCTGTGATTTTTTCAAATTTTTCACCAGCAGAACAGAATTTTAAAAAATTCAAAAATATAAAAAATGCCGATTTCTAATTAAATTTATCAAGGCACGATATTTATACTTTTACAGTTTCAGCGTATTTGTATTCTTATTAATGTGTAATTTTTTCAGATTTTTCGGAAGGGTGGAACGTAGTTATAAAAATTGGAATCTTATGTTTCCTAGGTATCTTCTCGTACGCAAAGGGAAATCTGCGCGTAGAACTTTCACTTGGAAGATTATTATGCAACTGTAAATTCGTCTGATATTTCAATATAGAATTGTGAAATCGAGGCGGCCATTCAAGCTTCGAGTTATGGAATGATTGATCTTTGATACACAATTTGGAGATTTTGTGAATTCCGGGTGACAGTGGGATCGATTTGGGAGGCAGGGTCGACACGTCAGGGTAAATGAGAATTTTTAGGTCGGCCTTGACAGACAGTCTCGAGGCCCCGTCGCCTCGACACCAAAGAGCCACAAAGGGAGTTGAAAAGTCGAGGGTGGCTGGAGCTAGTCGAGCACCGCGTGTCTGACACCGATCCCACTCGTAGAACGGAGATGCCGAGTGCTGGATAGTTGGGTATCGTTCCCAACGACCTGGGGATTCTCGCGTGTGATTCCTTTAGAGTGGCGACACTCGCCCAGTGTACAAGTGATAACCACTCCACGTGAAAAGAGAGATTCGTGCGGGGTTTGCAAATTGAAAAGCGCGTTTTCGAGAAGTCAAAGAAGATTCGGGGGGGACTCTGAAACTGGCGAGGATTCGGGAGAGCACTGTGCCATCACTGTGGGGGGGGGGGGGTATCTCAGGAGAGTCTTAAAATGCTGGGGGAATCGTAGGGTAAGTCCAAGAGCTTTGGAAGAGTAGAGAAAAGGGGAGCTCCAATGACGATGAAAGAACTCCAGTCATGAGACCTTTGAAAACAATCCACCAAGCACTCCATAGAATCCTCAGGAATCTACGAAGCATCAGGGAAGTAGAAGTAATGCTCAACAACCTTGAAAAACATCTCAAAATTCCCAGGAAAACTATCCAAATTTCTCAAGCATCGATACCCCTGGAATAATTACGAACTCGTGCTACGAGGACTTTGAAAATAATTCTCCAAAATCGTCACAGAGTTCCAAAAAGTCCACGAGGCTTCAACGAACTCCAACACCTCAAAATTCTCACAGACTAAGCTCCATTTTCGACTAAAATATATTCTTCCAAAAAAGGTGACGTTTTGTCCTCGACCACGTTGCGAGAAACAATCGATCTTTGACAAAGAAGGCTCTCGTTAAGGGTGTTAACAGTGGGAAACGGTTGAATGGCGACAAGTTTCGTCTGCAGTGTTGTGTATCCCGGCTGCGTGGACCCAGAGAAGAATGGCCCCTGTTTTCCGTGGAAATCGGCGTTGGAAAGCCCGGATTTTGCGTACTTCGACGAGACCTTTCGAGATTATCCCCATGGCAACGAGGATTGCTCGATAGCGGACTGGCTAGGGCACCCTTCAACGAGCCAGCCCCACCATACTCTCCTACCCCTAGATCGTCTGTGTTCAACCACCCTCCACCAAGCCACCTCACGGCTCCTCTCGTTTTACTTTCTTTCATTCCTTCCTTCTTCCTCTTTTCTTTTTAACACGCACACTGCCTCCCGCGTGTTTTGCCCTTCGCCACGTTCCTCTGGCCCTCCTGCGCTACATTATGCACTCGTTCAGCTGTCCGTGAACTCTCCGCGCCACGAGAGAGGGCCTTTTGTCTCGCGCGCCACTCATCCCCGCGCGCGCGGAATACGCGCGACCGATGCTCACGCTTTTCTCCTTCTCCCCTGCGTTTCCACGTTCGCGATGCCTTTTAATTGGGCGAAGGAAGATGTACGTCTTGGCGAGTTAGAATATTTTATGGGGCTTGAGATCGGAAATTGGAGAAAGAATTTGAAACTTTGCAAAAATGTAGTTTAAGTGATGCTGTATAATAACGTAACTAGTTTTTGGTTCGGTAATGAAATGGTTGGACGGGTGACAGCATCTTCTTAAGGGGGCACAGGATTATCGAACGGCTAAAATCGACGGTTTCTTTCGGATTGGATTGCTGATGCCAAATAATCACCACACCGATACTTTTGATAACTATGAAATATTAGGCACGCTTTTACAATTTTAAAAAAGAAATTGTCAGAATGTTGAAAATTATTGAAGTTATTTAACGCTAAAAATGGTCCTGCGTACCGCGCGGCTATAGTCCGTTTGTATAATCTCGGGTGAAGCAATTATCTAAAAGCGAAATGCTTTGTGCGAGTAATTTCTACGCTAAAAACTACGGCGTGGATCTTTACTGGCGAATTTAAACACAAATTGTGAAAGTTACACACGAATCAATTTTTTCCCCACAGTTTTAGCAAAGCATCGTCTTTAATCAGTTATAAATGTTTTACAAACATTCACTGTTGATGCGCAAGTTTCACACTGTAGAGAAAGAAATTCTACACCTCCAGTTAAAATTTCAAGTGAAAATATTCATTCGCTTAAAAGTTATGATGTACGCGGTGTTTAAAAATGTAGTTTCGAGATAAACGGCTTCAAAGTCCCCTGCACTCAATTACGTTCAGCGCTATAATTTCCGTAATTATTCGAATTTCCTCATGAGACTTTGTTGTATATTTAGATAGAGGATGACACTCTGAGAATTAATAATAATAAAAAAATCGGTTTTTCGAGATGTCAATAGTCCTTAACCCTTTGTGGTCACACGGAGTGTATCGCACCTCAGGCAATTTTTTTTCTTTTTTTAATATTAAAGTTTAAAAATTTAGTGAATTTTAACAAAAACAAATCGTTTTTTTAACTACAAATTTTGTCCTATTAAAATTGACATTTCTATAAATAAACTATTAGAGGATGATTGAGTATTACGAATATATGTACAATTATCACTTGAAAGTTAAGAGATTCAAAAATACTAAACTGGCAACTCAAAAATAACGCTGGGGTGCAGTAAACCCCACATGAAACGGTCTTTGAATTAAAAGTTTAATTCAAAGTTTTATGATTCTGGATATCCTACAATGCGATGGTAAAGAATTCTCGAAAATAATTAATTTTTTTCAAAACTTATCCCCACCACTTTTCTGATTCTTTGTTTCAATGATAAAGTAGTTGATATCCAACTTACTCTAACCAAGGTATTGGGCACTGTATGCTTATTCAACAATGTCCTGAATACTAATACCAAATAAGGTGGAAGTGAATAAACTATTAACAGCTATAAACAATAAATATTGTTGTTCCTAGGAGAAGAGCCTGTTTTTAACCGTTACTCACAGTATCACTAGATAATTAAGTGGTCACAACCTTGACGCGCGTGCTGCCTTTTGTCCGCGGCTCTTTCAGCTCCACTTGGATTCTACAGCACGCCTGCAGACACAGCCCGCTGGAATAAAGCGTAATCTGTCTCTAATCCAACGGCAGCCGGACAATTTCAGCAACGGATGTCCGTAGTGCTGCTGAACTACTTTATTCGCTATTCAGTGGCCCGCGAACCCTGAACAAAAGGGCCCTTTGTCTCGAGCGCTACTCGTGTCCACTATTTTACAATACACAGCCGACTCTATTAACTCTGTTTGCAGTCGCTCGCCAGGATCGTTTACGGTAGTTGCTTCAATGCTATCGAGATGAAAGTCCGCGGGAAGGCGTCTTCTATGGATTTCTTTTAAACAAGTCCCTTGGATTGGCACGCGTGCTCCATCGACGGTTAAAAAGAATTCAATCCCATCGAAACTCTGCCCGCACCGAGCGAAGTTAAATTGGACGCTGTTAATCTCCTCTGCTTTTGGGCCGGCGAGCCGACGCTGTCCCTCCCTGGCTACACATTCGGGTTAATTAGGTTCATTAAACTGGAAGGCGAGCTTTTAGCGTCTTCGCTGCTGACTTAAACGACGCCTTGGAACGGCACGAGGGAAGATCGTAATTGAATCGGAGCTCAATGTTTCGACAACCCTTCTGAATAATTTCAGTCGTCGTTCGGGATGACAACGAAGCTTCTTGAAGGTTCATGGTGCAATTGATATACAATGAGTGTCTGAAGTATCAGCTACTCGAGACGTGGCATGACTTCGAGGTTCCGTGACCTCCAGATTTCTGACATCCAGGCGGATTAAGGAAGCATGGATCTTCAGCTTTAAGCTTGGGGGCAGTTTGGAAGTTTTGTGGCTTTTTGATTCCTATACTTAAATTGGATAATTTATGTAGCTTTGTGGATTGGAAGTGGAGAAAGTAATAATAAACATTTAACAAATAAGACATTAAAATTCGTACATTAGTTGTTGAAGAAAAAATTCATGAAAAATGGGCCCCTCCTTCGATAGACAAAGTAGAATGGACTCTTAAGGAATTCTACAATTCTTGGATTTCCGAATTTAGGGATTCCATAGTTAAACTGATTTTCAAGTTCAGAGATTTTCCAGTTCTTTGTTTTTCCATTTTCAAGTTTTGGAGCTCTGCAATTCTTCCACTTCCAGGTTCAGAGGTTTTACTGTTCTCCGATTTGCAAGTTTAGTGGTAACATAGTAGGCTGCGAATGGATTCCCGATTTCCAAGCGCCTTGATTGAAAAGCTTTCGATACTCGACTTGCCCGCGTCCATTCGACGATCCAATCTGTGTCTGACCGCAAGTATTCCCTGTTAGAATTATTTTCGCGAGAAGGGACGAGCTCGCCTGGCGCCACGAGAGTGGGCGTTCGCGATACGGGAATAGAGATTAATTTCAGAAAATGGTTACGAGCCTCCTTATACGTATACGTCGATACGTGCAATCGCGCTTCGCTTGGAAACACGTCGCCCTTTTCTATCCTTCCTATACAAGGAGCGAACTATAACGCGTCGCGCCCACGATTCTGTCGCCCACGTCCATTTTCAGTACTTTTCATTCTGGATTCGTCCACGAAAACGACAGTGAATGCCAACTCGCGACTCCCACACGCCACCTTCAAATTTTCCATATGCAGTTTTCAAAAATCACTACCATCCTACTCAGGGGCGAATTTTGAGATTCGGCGCACCTAGAATAACAAGCGTCTTCAGCCCTTTACGTGAAATATTATAAAGTATCTTAATTCAAAAGAGTCGAGGGAATTTCAAAATTAATTTAATATGGCTATTCACATGTGAGTTTTTGCTAATTTGCTACAGGAAGAAAAAGTAAATTGTTTTTAAAATTACCTCAAGCCTCCGTGTTTAAACATTTTCAAGTTTCTTTCACTCAAAACTTGTCGCTCCCCAAAATTTGATGCTTCTCAAAATTTGCTGCTGCCCCAAATTTACCGCTCCTCAAAACTTACCACCCCTCAAAATTTGACGCTCCCTAGAAGTTGCTGCTCCCAAAATTTACCACTCACCAAAATTTGTCACTCCTCAAAATTGACCGCCTCTCAAAATTTGACGCTCCCCCAAAATTACTACACCCCAAAATTTGCCGCTTTCCAAAATATTGTGCCCCCTAAAATTTGACGCCCCGCATATTTTCGCGCTTCAAAATTTGTTACTCCCGAAAATTTACTACCCCTCAAAATTGTCGCACCCTAAAATTACAACCCCCGAAAATTTGTCGCTCCCCAAAATTTGCCACTCCCCAAAATTTGCGGCTCCCCAAAATTTGTGCCCCCAAAATTTGACTCTCCCCATATTTCCGCGCTTCAAAATTTTTCGCTCCCTAAAATTTGCTGCCCCTCAAAATTGTCGCACCTCAAAATTGCTGCCCCCCAAAATTTGCCGCTCTCCAAAATTAATACCCTCTAAAATTTGACATTCCCCATATTTCCGCGCTTCAAAATTTATCGCTCCCCAAAATTTACTGCCCCTCAAAATTGTCGCACCTCACAATTGCAACCTCCAAAATTTTACCGCTCCAGGCTGTCGCCTGCTTAGCCTATACACAAATCTGCCCCTGATTCTCCCCAAAACTTTCATTCTCTGTTTCTGCTACAAGTACATATGTGTATTATATTTGAACGAGAAATCTCCTCATTCAAAATGGTACCATCGACTCCACAACCCCTTGTATTTCTTTACACAACAATATGATTTGCATGTCATATTTCTTGAAAAGCATTAAAAGAATTGCCCCAGAGTTCTTCAAAATGTCTACTAAATAGATACAAAAGCAGAGTAAGTTCGAAGTTCGTTTTACCCAAAACTTATTCAACAGAAACGATCGGAAATCGATGGGGCCATTTCTCAAAACCTCGCTGCACGCAAAGTCTGATTGAAATATTTCAATTCACGTCGTCAACATCAGGAAGCATTCTCGGCCGTGATACACGGAATCAACATCGGAGCCTTCGGTACACAAAGTTTCCCCTCGCTTGCACTTTCTGCCGCAACTGTACGCACATGTGCATCTATAAATACATATATTCACATACGGTGCACGTGCTGCACCGCCCACAACTCGAGCTTGCCCGCGCACGTGTGTATTCCACGATGATCCGAGGAAAGCACTCGTGTCTGGAGAACAATCATCGAAAAGCTTGCCTGGGAAAAAAGAACAATCTCATCGCGGCGCGTAATTTGTCTCATTCTGCGCGTGCCGCGTTTTCCTTGCCGCTGGATAATATAAGGGCGGAGAATGGAAGAAAGGCATTACTACCTCTGAAACAAATAGCGCTGATATGAAATAGTCGCTTCGAAATTTGATAAATAAACAGAAATATTGGGCCAGCGCAAAAGTTCTTATGGTTTGTAGATTGTGTTCTTTGTGCAGTCGATCCACCAACGTTCAACCTTTCAGCAACCTCTTCTTCTCGAGATCAAAATCGACTGGTAGAACTAAAAAGTAGGTACATACTACGTGCGTTTTGAAGCAGATATCTTAAGTAGTAGTTGAGAAAAAAAATGGTAAAGTTTAGGGTTCTTATCCCCATATTACCCCAACGAGAGGGGGCAGAGATCTGAAATTCCTCTCAGTCGTTGTTTAGGTAAAGAATATTATTTGGAATACATAAATACTAAAATTGGTGCTGGGGCCATTTCGCCCATGCTTGCCCAGCTAGATCCTTTATCGTGGGATCTATGAAAAACTTTTGCACTCACCCAGTACTTTCTAATTGGACGCATTTCTCTAGCATCCACCTATACGAATGTCTCCCAGCGTTCAATGTTACCGAATTTGAAGAGGAAAAGCGGTCAGCTGGCAAAAATTGCTCCCGATCGACGCGTGCAGATTGATCTCGTCCCTGGCTAATTTGCAAGCTCGACGCAGCCTTCCCTCGAGCAGCGTTTCCAATGTAAAGCAACGACTCTGATCGTCCTCTTCCTGCAATTATACTTGGCACTTGCCCTCTGCGACGCTAACGGACTGACGGGCTATTTTCGTAGCAGGAATCCTTTTCAGGAAACGTCGCGTCGCTGGGCAATTTGCGCTTCCTATAATGTAAGGCACACTTCGACAACACCACATCAAATGTTCGCACCACAGCTCCTGTAGTATATCCGTGCAATTGTCTGCAGTGTTTCTTTTCTAAGTAGTGCAAGCGATACCGCGAATTTGAATGGAAGAAAAATATAGATACGCTAATTAATAATCTGTGAATCCTTCAAAATTAATATAAGAATCGGTTCTTCTCGTTAAAGCGATTCACTTTGTCGATCCCCGAGCTTCCCTCCACTGTTATCTACGTATTATTACACTTGCAAGGGAAGATCGCGAAGCTGCAAATTAAAAAATTATAAAACTTTGGAGATATGTAGAAGATATATAGGTGTGTATTACGCAATTTTTTTTTATCCAAATTCACTCCAAGGCAATGAAATTGACCCCTAAAAATTCGGCTATTTTCCGATTTTGTGTTATAACTCGCGAAATGTAGGAACTGAAAGTTACCAAATGATAGTTCTAATTAAGGGATTATATCTAGTTGGGACGCCGAAAAGCGGCGAATGTTTACGATTTTTTTTAACAAACGGAAGCATATATTTTTATAGAAGTTGTTGCACTTAAAAGAGCAACATTTAAAGAACATTTGGTCATTTTTTTTTGTAGAAAAATATTTATGTTTATAATAAAATTACAACCGACATCCAAGAAGGCTTTTTAGAAAGTTGTTTTGGAGTGAGCGTGGCCGCTATTTTGTTTTAAATTCATATTTCGGAAATTTCCTTCGTGAATCAGAGGATACATTAATATACTAACGAAATCTTTTTTGTTTTCCGATTTTAGATAATCTGGTTCCGAACGGCAGTGCTCATCCCAAAACAACTTTTTAAAAAGGCTTCTTGGATGTCGATTGTAATTTTATTATAAACGTAAATATTTTTTTACAAAAAATTACCAAATGCTGCTCTTGTAGGTGCAAAAAGTTTTGCAAAAATATATGCTTCCGCTTTTTTTAAAAAAAATCACAAACATTTGCCTCTTTTCGGCCTCCTGACTAGGTATAACCCCTTAAAAGAAGCACCTATCTTTTGTCTAAATTTTTTACTATTTCTTTAAGTTCGCGAGTTGTAACACAAAATTGGAAAATAGCCAGATTTTCAGGGGTCAATTAACCCAATCCCCGTGGAGTGAATTTTGGTTGCAAAAAAGTCCCCAAGAATCCCAAAATCCTCAAAGATTCATAATTTTTTTAATTTCTGGGTTGGGGATCTTCCCTTGGCAGTAACCTTAAGTTTGAATCAAAAGAGACCCGGACAACATCCAAGAGGTAATACATTGGAGAATTTTCTTGCTTCAGAATTTCCTAATTACTAGTTTATCCATTAAATTAAACTACTTGGCGATATTTGTTTCAACGCAGGGAGAGGATTAAGGTAGCAAGTCATTGTAATAATTTGTTTAAGGGTAGTTCTAGAGACGATCGCTGCGGGGAACGGTGTTTCTTAAAGGTTCGAGCACGTTCGAGCGGTGCCTGAAATTTACAGACAGTAACTAGAATGATGTACAATTATTCGCGCGCCAGGACAAGTTCCCGAGATGCTATCTAATATTTGCATCCTGCAATAATGCGCCGTGTGTCGCCCCGACGCTGCATTGTTTCCATTGTAACGACACGAACTTTCCTATGATTGTTTCCACGGACTGCTCGTGGAGCTCCTCTAACGAGTAGACGTTTTGCAGCCCAGCGAACGCTTTTCATCCCAACGAGCGTTATCGACGTTTCCCCTGTAAACGAAGGACACGTCGCGCTTCCAAGGTACGTACCTTAATCAATCACGTCTTCGAATTACCATTAAATCGTCGTCGAGGCAAAGCAGCAGTTTCAATGGCTCTCGATCTGCGTTGCAAAAGGGAATTGATCTCTCGAGAATTGATTACTTCTCGAGATTCTATCCAGCTTCAAAGTTAATTCTCTTCTCTGTACTGGATGCAAAAATGAATTTTATTAATATTATTCGTTCTGTGTACACACACACACACACACGCGCGCGCGGCTCACTGTGTTTCTTTTTTCATAGTTAATACGACGATCGATGAAATCAATGTTTATAAAAGAAACAGCACCACAGCAGCCTCAGCGCAGTTTGATAATTATCGTCTAAGCAGTGTGTCTCAACCTTTGTTGAGTGGCGATCTCCTTTTATAATACTCTAAACTTTATGTTTTGGCATTAAAAATAGGTATTTCAGATTATAATTCTAACTTAATGATTAAGATAAATAAGTGCTAAAAATCGCCAACTGAAAATAACCGTGGCGACTCCCCAGAAAACACTTGGCGACCTACAGATTGGGAATCACTGATCTGGAACGTAGATCGGGGAGATTGATTTTTGAAAAACATTTTTAGCGACTCCGTGGCAATACAGATGTCACGTGCTCGTGGTAGAAACATAGTATAACGGTGGTGTTTTTTGCTAAAAGGCAACCATGTTTGCGCCACTCTGCCTCGCGATGCACACGCTGCACTTTTTGCACGTTGCACAAGGGAGACAATGTTCGAGCATCGGGTGCATCGCGACGCCGCGCCGTCGTCTAACGAGTCTTCCTGTAATTACATCGCGGTACACAGTGGAGTGCTTTCTACGATAGATTCGCACAAAGGCAACGTCTGAGCGCGTGCGTTCTATCGGATCGACGGGATCTGTCTGATTCCTGCGATTAACAGACGCGTCGATATTAATAGTCGTGCCCGATCGCCTCTGTGAAAATGAATTCCCATGGGAGTAGGTAGGATCTCTTAAGAAACGTTGAGTATCAATCACGTTGGAACTGGAGAAAGTGAGACAGGAGGTACAGTTCCTTTCTATTTAGGAAGCAGTACCCACTGATCAGATTTACAAGAACAGAGATTATGCTCTGACAATAAAATTGAGGAAGGAGGTTAACAATTGTTGATAACTTCTATTTACTTGCATTGTATTTTATTCTTTTTTGCTTGTTTTCTTTCTTGGCACTATTTCTTTTTTCTTTTATTTTGCTCATTTTTGTGTTTCTACTTTTATGTGTTAGCACTCTACTGGTTTTCTTTATTCGCTATGTACCAAAGGGTTTTCCCGTATAAATAAATAAATAAAATACTGTTTAGTAAAAGGGTCACAGACACCAAATAAAAGTTACTTTAAGGTTAGATTGTTTGACGAATAAAGTTAATTTTTTTATTCGTCCAGCGTTTTAACTTCAGTCTTAGGTTTCACTTGAAAAACTTACTCGACGCTAAAGTTGAAACGATCGACGAATGAAAAAATTAACTTTATTCATCAAGTAAAGTTATTATTAAATTAACCCGGGACAACTTTATTCGATCACATGACGAATAATTTTTTTTTAACTTTATTTAGTCACTCGAAATTTTATTACACCTAGGACCGTCAAAAACAAGGGACTTTTGAATGAATATCTTTTACCTATAAGTAATTTAGTTAAACAAAAACCGTAATATACACAACATGTACTTTAAAGAACATTTGCAAAAAAATTGTGATAGTTCATCTCGGTAGCGTTACAAAAGAATTGATATGACAAAGACTAGTTTTTTTTACATACTTTAAGGGACATTTTTTCTTTTTTCTTTTAAATGATACCCGGAGGAGATATTTTTGGCACCGCAAAATCTCTTTCGTGACGACTACACGGCGAACAAGATGAACTATCATGATTTTTTTTAAAAATATTCTTTAAAATACACGCTTTCAAGCGTATATTACGATTTCTGTTCAACTAAATTACTCATAGGTAAAATAAAATTCATCCAAAGTCCCCTGTTTTCACGGTCCTAGGTGTGTGTAATCCCTTAAGTAAAAATTTTGCCCATCTTCGGTCTCACAGACAGTGGCTTCCCTTTCCCTCTTCCTTACGGTTTCTGCGCTTGTTCCTCCGATCCAGAGAAACTACTGAATAGTCAACTAACCCATTAAGTAGCTTTACCTATACCAGAAAGCAAGGACTCCGATCTCTCATCTTGCTATCGTTTCCCTGTCTCTAACGTTAAGTTCCTCCTCCGAGCGCAGCTCCCTTCTGCACCAAGAGGTGATCCCATCGCCAAAGAGCTCCGAGTCTTCGTAGCCAGCTCGACTCGAGCGATAAGAATAAAAGGGGAAGAAGTCAGTCACCGCGAAAGGATCCCGAAACGAGTTGCAACCGCCTTGGCTCGCGCGGCTGGCCCCATTCAATCGGCTCCTCCTCCAGGATCCTGGAAACATAGGGGCCCCTTCTGAAGCCGCTGGCGTGTTCATCGTGCGTGCACGGCGTAAATGGCCGAGTCCGCGAGCCACGTGCCGTGTATCCTCTTCTCCAGGGAGAACAATAAGCGTCCAGCGTCGCTCGCGACAGCCCCTGTCCCCGCCGCGTCCCCGCAGCACGTGCGAGCTGATTCGCATGAGCAAGTAGCCCGGCAACAGAGCCAAGAAGGAGGAGGCCGCGGAGCAGGGAACGGTCAACGAAACTCTGGACGACGTCGATTGTTATTAGCCGGATGAAGGCAATTTCAGGGTTCGAGGAGACTGCTCACAGCCCGAAGAATCGAAAGCAAGAGGTCCTCTGCTCGATAACGATGCTTCGTGCTTAATGATAATTAGAGTCCAGCTGCGCGGGCAACCGTCTGGGAGAAGGATCGATGCTTCGTTCCTGCAAATTCGAATTCATTAGACGAGCGATGTACAGATGTGTACATCCCGCTTGGCGTAGTTGGCATTGATGAGCTGCGCGGGATAGATCATGGATGGGTCGACGAACAAACGAACGCCGCATTAAAACATAACGGAATTAGCTGATTTATTTGTGGGGGAAGAAAAGAAATCCTCGCTCACAGTCGGAAAAGGACTCATTCAGTCTGACGGACGCGCGAGCTGTCCCATTTATGATCGACACTCGCCAGGCGTACGCCTGCGCACACGCACACAGAGGCAAGTAAACTTGCGAGCCCCTACTACATAAATATACGAATATTTGAAGCGGCGCGTAGGACCAGCGACGAATTATAATAATTCTTCTCGTTACAGTAAAAACGCGATCCTCCAACTCTCTCTCGCGACGGCAGGGTCGCTCGTACATACGCATGGTAGCTCGGTCGTCGCCTCGTTTATTGGTAATCATCGCTATTGGTTTAGCTGCACGTATGTACATGCGGTACATAAATACGGCGATCTACCCGATCGATCTGAAGCACGAGATAAAATATCGAAAGGTAATAAAACACAACAAGGGCAAGTATATATATATATATATATATATACATACATATACATATATATATATATATATATATATATGTATAGTATACAATAGAATTTTGAACGACAGTCGATATAAAAAAAAAAAGAAACAACAACCATGTTCGACAGATATTGTTCAATTTGCTCCGTGCGTGGAGAGCACCGCCGGCGTGGATAAGAGGAAACGAATCTCCACGTTTGAACTGTCCCGACCCTTTCGCAACTGATTCTGATTACGGCTGTAATTATTCGAATATTTAAATGATTCGAATAATTTCGAATACGAATAATTTCTTCGAATATTCGAATCATAATATATGAAGCAGAAAGTTTATATGTTTTTCTCCAGATGAGTGTGACTATTTTCAAATTTTTTTTAAATCAGATTCTGAATTCCGGGCAAGCCGAATAGTGAAGCTAGTATTCGAATAATCAGGAGTAGAATATTCGAATGATTAGGAGTATTCGAATCTTTGAATAATAAATTTATAGAAATAACGTTATAGTAACGGGGGAAAAAATAAAAATATTATAGTTCCTTAAAATCGTTTATGCGGTTTTAGCTTCTTACAAAAAAATCTAGAAGAGGGAGCTCATGACTGATTCACAAGGGAAGATCCCGAACCCGGAAATTCAAAAAATTCTGAAACTTTATGGATATGTAGGGGATTTCCTCCTGATTACAACGCAATTTTTTTTGCTGCCCAAAATCACTCTAAGGGGTGAAATTAACCCCTGAAAATTCGGGTATTTTCCGATTTTGTGTTATAACTAGCGAACTGTAAGAGATAGAAAAAAAATCTCAAGACGAAAGTTACTTCTTTTAATTAGGTCTATCAAATAATAAAAGTTAAATCAATTGTTTAAGCAATTAGAAAAAAGTTATAAACAAAAATATTAATGTTTTTTAAAATTCGTTGTTTCGCGTGAAATCTGAATTGGTGGTTTAAATAATTATGAAACAGCATATTCCATTTTTTGTCAAACAATTTCAACTATTGTTGTATCACGGAACTGTGCTCCTCGACAATCGAAGAACTTTTGGATCCCATTGTAACGTGCCTTAAGCTGCACAACAAGCAATGTTCTTCTAACGTTTATTAGAAAAATAAGCGACGCGTAGTAAGAAAGTAAGATAATTTATATACTTTTGTCTTTAATTACACATGGGGCAAATATATCAGGTGGAAATAGAGGAGAAGAAGGGAATTATTAGATATAACTTATCCTTATTAGAACTTTTTATCGAACTTTTCTCTTATTTGCTCACCAAACAAGCACGACAATGCAGGCGTTTAATACTTTGAAAACACTTGTGTGATGTGAATATATACCTACTTTTGTCTCCCATCAAAGTATTATCTCATGTCTATTGTTCTCTCGAGTATTAATAATGAGAATACATATATGTATTCGAATTCTTATCGGATGATACTTTATTTGCAAAGAAAATACAGGTGATCAATTTTAATAAGACATTTCACTGTTCAAACATGTTTTCTTCAGACGTCATAAAGTAAGATACATACACATATGCTATATGTATATATATATATATATAAGATAGGTATTAACAGTTCTATAGGTGTGTCGTGACGGCAAAAGTAATAAATGCTTCGACTCGTTATTATTGTCAGTAGTACCGAAGGCATTTGAAGAGTAAAGACTCATTAACAATAAGAAATACTAGTTAATTGTAGTTTAAGTATAGGTGTTAACAGTAAATGTACGTTGATTCTGTGTAACAAACGTGTAGTATTGAAAATGGTTCCCATACATCCTGCAAATGTAATTCGTTTACTTATGACAACATTTTCTGGACTGAAATGGATTGAAATGGAGTTACACGACATAATAAAAGACATGCTTATTAAATCGCAAGAAGACACATCATTTTCAATGGAAGCTGATGTTACATTAGAATTTTTGGAACCGTTTAGACCACATTCTGTAGAATTTGTGGATGATATATATGTACCTACACGCGAAGAACTTTTAGAACCGATAGAGTTCGAAGAAGAACAGTGTATACCAGAAGAAGGAAGTTTTGTGACTTTAGAATGTAAAACAAAGGCTGTTGAATTTTGGAAGAGTGGTAAGAGACGGCTTTCTTTACAATCTGTCCAACATAAATTTCGAAAAGTTTCATCCATACATCAATTGTATAGGTGAGTGGTAAACGATGTACTGTTATGTTACGGTGCTTCGTACTTATTTGTTTTATATCTATGCAAAATTGCCTTGTTTTCATTAGATGGGAAGAAACGGTGAACGGTGAAGGGGAGGGACACGTCGGGAAAAATTGTTACAAATTTCTGAATATGTGTATAATAAGTTTGTTGACGGTAGTGAAACTCATGCCATTATTCCTGATTTGGACCTTCGAAGATGGGCCTTACAAGCTAATGAAGAGGCAGGGTTGGAAAATTTTAAAGCATCTGGACATTGGATCTGGAATTTTAAGAGAACGTATAAAATAGTTTCAAGAAAAGTGAATAAATTATTACCAGATCATACGGTACAGATACCGCGCAATTAAATGAAATTGCTTCGACTTTTGTGAATAATGTAAAACCTCGTATTAGAGATATCGGAACAAACAATACATTCAATGCTGATGAGAGCGGATTCAATCTAGAATTACATTCGGGCCGTACTTTAGCTGAACAAGGAACCAAAAGTGTTACAGCAGTCGTACAATCTATATCCGCTACTACGCATAGCTATACCATATTCCCCACAATATCAGCTTCTGGGAAACTACTCTCTCCGCTATTTATTGTTCTGCAGGAAAAGGATGGTAATTTTGGTCCACGTGTACAACAATCTTTGTTTCGACCGTGCAATGTTTATATACAGGCGTCCACATCTGGAAAGTTAACAGGTGAACTGGTTATGGAATGGTTAACAAACGTATATCTACCACATGCGGGATCTCGAAGCGTTTTGTTATTGGATTCGTGGACTGGTCACTGTCCATCTACATTACGAAACGGTATACCAGCTAATCAACATGTGGAAATATACACAATACCGAAAAAAACTACAGGAATGATACAACCGCTTGATGTATATGGTTTCCGGATATATGGAAAAACTTTGTACGAAAATTTTCCGACCTTGTATTATTGTTTAATTACGATGTGCAGCTAAATGCAAGGAATAATGTAATTAAATTACAGTCTCTTATTCATAATCAACTTTCATCACCAAAAATATCACGATGTGTTTGCTTACGCATGATATAAAAGTGGATACATTGTTGAGAAACCAAATCAGTTTGAAAATCCAGTAGATTTCGCTTTTTCACAACAAGATTTCATACATCGACCTCGTTGTTCCATATGCGGCAATTATGCTATCATACGATGTGCGTGGTGTAAGCAATATTTATGTTTTCAACATTTTTTTGAAGCGTTTCATCACCATGAAGAATAATTCATAATCACACAAGTGTTTTCAAAGTTATCTAACTATACATAAATCGCTTATTAAACGCCTACATTGTCTCGCTTGTTTGGTGAGCAAATAAGAGAAAAGTTCGATAATTATGTTAAAAATAAAAAGTTCGAATAAGGATAAGTTATATCTAACAGTTCCCTTCTTCTCCTCTATTTCCACCTGATATATTTGCCCCATGTGTAATTAGAGACAAAAGTATATGAATTGTCTTACTTTTTTTCTACGCGTTGAGTATTATTTCCTAATAAACGTTAGAAGAACGTATGGGATCGAAAAGTTTTTCGATTGTCGCGGAACACATATCAGCGATACAACAAAGGTTGAAATTGTATGAAAAAAAAATGGATTATGCTGTTTCACAATTATTTAAACCACCAATTCAGATTTCACGCGAAACAACGAATTTTAAAAAACATTAATATTTTTGTTTATAACTTTTTTCTAATTGTTTAAACAATTGATTTAACTTTTACTATTTGATACATCTAATTAAAAGAAGTAACTTTCGTCTGGAGATTTGTTTTTCTATCTCGTACAGTTCGCGAGTTATATAACACAAAATCGGAAAATACCCGAATTTTCAGGGGTTAATTTCAGCCCCTTAGAGTGATTTTGGGCAGCAAAAAAATTGCGTTGTAATTAGGAGGAAATCCCCTACATATCCACAAAGTTTCAGAATTTTTTGAATTTCCGGGTTCGGGATCTTCCCTTGTCAGTCGGGGTTGACCACTCGATATTATTATTAGAATAATAACTAATGGTTCTTTTCGTTTCATAATGTATCAATTTATCAAAGATTAATAAAGTCTTGAACTTATCGTTTGAAAAACAAATAACAATTGTAAAGGCCAATATGAAAAGAATTTTACGATAAAATGTGAAAAATATTTCATGTTCAGAGTCCTATACAGTACAATCCGAAATTCGATCACTCCGAATATTCGAATATTCGAATACTCCTAATTGTTCGAATATTCGAATACTTGAATACTCCTAATTGTTCGAATCTTCGAATATTCCTACTTGTTCAAATATTTTAATACTCCTAATTATTCGAATATTTGAACACTCCTAATTATTTGAATACTCCTATTTGTTCGAATATTCGAATACTCCTACTTGTTCGAATATTCAAATACACCTGATTCGAATATTCGAATACTTAGATTATTCCAATATTCGTTACAGCCCTAATTCTGACTAGCGATCAGCTCTCTGTGCCCCCTCGAGGCATCGAACTCTCCGAAAAGTAGCTCGAATAGAAACTCTGCCCGTAAATGAGACAGCGTTTCCTTGGAAAGTATGGCGACAGCCCTTGAGAACTTATTCCGTTCAAGGTTTATCCATCCACGCCGAAGATTTCCCCACGCAGGAGAGACCCTACGAAACTTACAGCCTGGTTGCCTATTTACAAGGTGTCCTTACAAGTATAAACTTCGTTTTGGCGTACGACAGACGTACTGGTCGTCTCGTTTCCTGTTTCTCGATTTAATTCTCGGGTCGACTAGCATCGTCACTCGTTACAGTCGTCTGCGTATCCGCTCGTCGCTCTTCTCGCCGGTGCAATTTGCGCGAGCATCGTCACGTATTCTCGCCGCCCCCCTTTCCGCCCGTGGTCCAGGACACGCTAATTGGAAACCAAGAGGGTAATTAAGAGGGTGGTGTCGGCGATCGGTGCCACCGGAAGTGACCGGGTAACTGGGTTAAGGCGAGGCTGCAAGTGGGACGAACGTGGAGAGGAGAGTCTTAACGCGTTTCGATTAAGACGCGTCGAAGATGTTGGCCCCGGATAATGGCTCGGGACGTTTAATAATTAATAAGCATCGCCCTGTCCCCGTGGAATGACTTTAATTTTTAACACGCCTTCCGCGCGATTTTAGTAATATAATAGGTATTACTAATATTCTTTTGGGCTTTCTGGTGGAGAGTCGCGTTGAATTTGCAGTGCTTCTTCAGTTGTTCTGTAGGGGCAGGTTTATCGCTCCTTATCACGTTAATCTCCTTGAATATTCAAAAATCGCGTGACTACCCTGTTGCCACGCGCTTTCGTGATAAAATCAAGTCGAGTGATAAATTGCAGCGTTACTTGGCCCACGTTTCCTTGCGCCTGTATCGATCTTTCGTCCCCTCGAAGCGACGATTTGGATTCGCTGCTTTCCACGAGGCTCTTACAGTACTTATCTTCATCGCGGTGAATGCTTTGGGCGGTGCCTTGACGACGATTAAACGAAACCAAGGTAAATAAAAGGGTATGTTCTGCATTTATTTTGTAATGCAGCTCGGGGAAAATCGAACGAAGTGGTAAACCTATGAAATACTAACGGAGAACTGAACGGAAACAAAGAATAGTAAATAAAGTTTCATGAGACACTTAGGGATAAATAAAGAAAATATTGCGGAAAGTTGCATCGTCTAAAGATGAATGGAGAAGAACCAAAATATAATTTTGAAGTGTTTTCAGTTGATTTAAATAAAGAAATGGGGTGCAATGTTCATATTCTCGAGCTTTTCTTTTTCTTTCAGCGAGGAACGTTTCCGATATTGCGGTGACTTCCGTCGGACCCCCCACTTCCGGATAGCAAACACGTGTGTATATCGTTCGCCGCAAACCACGGCTTCCGGTCTCATGTTGCCCGTTGTCGCCCGACTGAATATCGATCTGTGGTCCGCCGATAAACAACGAGTCGAGTCGCCTTTCTTACTGGCCTCGATTTTCTCAACAAATTTCGTTCAACATTGCGCACTTTCCACTCCTATTGAACGTAACATTGAACTTTATCAAAGGTCACAAATCCTCCTTGCTCCCGGTGACAAAAGGGGTTGCTTTTTTTTAGAATCTCCATCGACAAAGGCGATTCTGCTCGCTTGCCTGTGCCTCCAACTACCACTTTGTACTCGTCGAGCTTTCCTTCCCATCGGTTTCTGCTGTCCTCCTTTGAGCTTGCATGGAAAACCTTCGATTACAGTTACAAATAATATCGAGATACCGCTGTGGTTTATCGGTCGTTTGAACTTGAGGTAGGATACTCCTTTGGCGATTTTTTCCGGCAATTTACTATCGATGGTTTGAGAATAAGGATCGTTTTTGTCGTTGGACTTTGATGAAGTTGCTGAGGTTTTGGGAAGGTAAGGGGAAAGTGAATGTTTTTCACGGTGTGGGAACGGAGAAGGGCCCGCGAGAACAGCGAACGGAACCAACGCTTCAGCAAGATACATTCCCGTGGTAAATGTCGCACTTTGCAGCTCGAGATCCAAAAACGAAACAATTTTCGCGGAAACTGATAGCTTTGAGTAATTCTTATCACCACCCAGGCCTTCGAGCATCCACAAGAAATTAAAGGAAACTCTTGTTGCAAATTTCTGTGACGACAAAGAACGTTAAAAACAGAAGTCTAGAAATAAACCCCATTTCACGTACGATGCTCTTAAAACTATACTCTTTCGAATGTTACTCAAACGCCGATGTGCGTTTTCAGCAGGTCACCCGTCTTATGGAATCGATCACCTGAGCAGTCAGACATCGAACGATTTCGCATCTTGTGAGCTGCCTGGTACGAAAAACACTATCTGTGGACGATGAGTGGTGGTCGATAAGAGCTACCCGCAACGGAAGTGCATACAGCGAAGGGAGCTCGATAAGGATGTGCAACTGGCAAGAAACACGAGCACCCTTCGTTCGAACTCTCCCAACCCCGAACAGAACATCCAATTTCTGCGGAACACCCTCTAAACCCGCCCCCAAAAAACCCAAAGGGCAACAGATACCCCCCAAGCCTCGCAACAAACAAACTCCAAAAAAATCGTTAGACTCTCGTCACCCCGCAACATACAACGCATTCGAATCAAGAAAGTTCAACGAATCTTTAGCTACATTAATATAAAAAACAATCTATCACGTATCTCAAACTTGAACATCGAGAGCAGCACCGATTTCCTCGAGATATGTATACGGTTGTCATCGACGAACCCTGAGAACGATCGATACGTTCATCCCCCATCCAACGCCGAGGCTCCTCGCCCTCTGTTCCACGGCAAGCACGACACAACGACGGTACAAATACACACGAATTTACAACACTAATTACAAGGGGGGTTGGGGCTGTTATCACATCGTTTTACAAAAATCGTTCGAATTTTCTTTCTCTTTTGGGGGCATGGTATGTTCGAAGAGAGAAGCCACGACCATTCTAATCCGAGGCATCGCTTATCCATTCCCCTCTTACAACGTATAAAGGTGCAAAAAACTGGAGAGGCACGGTCATCGCGGGGACACCTAGGTCCACGACTCGCCTCGAGGTCTATTGAACGCGTTACTAACAGCTTCCTAGCGCGATAATCGATTACAATGGATTTTGCCAGGGGCGAGCCCCGTGCGGAGGGAACCGGGGTCCCTATAAGCTTTCTGCTCTGACGATTGTACTCGGTTCTGGATCCTCCATCGGCGCCATTTTTCCAGGTAAAAAAGCCTTCGACGTTCGTAGAAAATCCTCCATCGCAGCTGTTCCTCCAGTCCTTTCGATCCTGCTTCTTCCCCTCTGCGTGCCAACACGCTACGCTAATTGATACGCGGGCGTATCTTCTTGTTACTCCAGCCGACAGTGGTCAGCGTTATAAATATGACGCGACGTCATCGTTATCGCCAGCGGAGTCTGGTCGCTGTCGCGGTACCCCTTACTGACCTCTTCCCGGGGAAGAAGACGCGCGTGCTCGTTATCCGTAACGAGCCGAGGATCTCGGGGAGTCCTCGTCGGTAGGGAAGTTTCCTAAAGGGAGCGTCCCCGTGAAATTTGGTAAAATAGAGCTTCCATGGAGCAGCGAAGAAGCACTTGTTTCGTTGTCGTCCGTGAGGCATTTTGTCCCAGAGTCCCAGGACGTTCCACCGATTTCGGCCCAAGCCCCTACCAAATACCCCAGTCTGAGAGAATCACTACCCTCTCGACACCTGGTGAAGGACAGCGAAAGATGGAACCACCGACTGCCATGTACCTCGATCTCTAAAACACCGCTCGTTTTGCCCATTTAGCAGGCTTAATGGCGCGTCGGAAGGCTTCCTTCCAAGGAAGACACCCCCTCCGCGATCAAAGGAAGACGTGCCCGTAGAAAGAATCCCAGCGAGGCCCAGTTCTGCGTTCCTAAAACGCCGAGTCCGATCAACGTCGAGCACCAACGATCCCTGACGAAAGTGTCCAGGATCGCGTGGAGGGCGCGCGCGGTACCCGTCCTAGAGAAACGGATCACCCATGGTGCACGTTCACTCGAACGCCCCGCGGACGCTGCCATCGAGGGATGACGCGGAGGACGAGGAAGAAGACACCGTGGAAGGCGTAGCTGTCGCCAGAGGAGAGACTGTCCGCGACTGACAATAATATCAGAAGACGCACGTGCAGTCCTCCGAGGCCCTGGCCTACCTGGCCCGCTTCCTGTTCAGCTTCGCGAGCTTGCGCCGCTTCAGTATCAGCTGGTAGAGGGTGTCCAGGCCCTCGTGCAGGCCCTCGCCCGTGATAGCGCAGGCCGGCTGCACCCTGATGCAAGCGCTGCCAGGCATCCCCGCTAACTCTAGGACGCCCAGGTGCTTCTCCAGCTCACCCACTTCCTTGGCACCTGCGGACAAGCCAGATCGCCTCGGTGAGGATCAACCGTGTCCTCTAGCGGCTTCACGAGGGGATGATGGACGCGTGTCGAGAGTCCAGGATGCTGGGGGATGGTTGCAAACGTGGCGGTAAAAATTTGGTTCGGTAGGGAGTCGCCTTTGGTTTTGGGGTTCTTGGTGATCTAGGCTCGTGGAGATTGCTCACGTTTACTCCGTTAAAGTTTGGAGGCTGAAAAATGAAGTTGCCAGGTGATGGTTAAGGAATCTTGGGTGTGTGATGAAAGTTGGATGTGGCGGTGATCGTCTTTTTCTTGATTTGGGGGTGTGCTTGAAGGCGAGGATCGTGAAGTAAGTTGTGAGATACTGGTGCTTGTGGGAGGGAGTTTATTTTACTGGTTCGAATTGAATTGTAGAAACTTTCTGGTGAAAGATGAATGCTATAGTACGTTTGTGAAGAGTCTAGAATGGAATTTTCTTAGGTTTCCGTTTGAACCAAAGTGATACTGGATCCCCCTAAATCTTCAGGGATTATCTTTATTCAATTTAAAATGACAGGGTCTCTGTATGGAGTTCTGTAGACGAGATAACGTTACACAATACTCGTACTGGAACGTTACGTGGTTAATAATGGAAGCCCAGATCGCTTATCTCAGTTCCTTAATCTTCCTGCAACCTACTTTTCGGTCTATTAAAGGGAAGTTATCAAGAAAAATCAAGCCCCACTGCTCCATATAGACTGTGATCTATAATGTACACATGCTCTACCATAAATCGCGATCAAGTGCGTTCGCAGTCTTCCCAGGGAAGCCGTACGTTTCAAACCGAGACAACGGTGTTTTCTCTAACACTTGTTCCTATACTCTTAAGACTTCAAAAGCGATTCTGTCTTATAAAACTAACTGCCAGGCATCCAAACCACTACTCAGCTATTTTAATGATAATATACCAACTGAAATTGACAAATCAAACAAATCAAATGAAATTCAACCTCCTGAATTTGGAATCGTTGCATTCGACCGGGCTTTTAAAATCTCTTCTATCTTTCAGACAGAGCTCACCGTTTAGTATCGTGTTACCGAGAGCGATCCAGTTCTCGAAAAGGGCTACGTCTTTGGGTCGCGAGAGTGGAATAAGTTACGAGCGAGCGCATGCACGAACGCTGTCTTACCTGGCAGGTCCTGCTTGTTGGCCAGGATCAGAATGGGCACGCCAGCGTTATCGGGGCTCCTGGCTGTCCTGGTCAGCTCCATCTTCGCCTCCTCGAGCCGTTCCGTGTCGCAGGAGTCCACCACGAAGATAATGCCGTCTGTGCATCGGGTGTAGGACTTCCATAATGGTCGTAATTTCTCTTGCCCGCCCACGTCCCACACGAGAAAATTCACACCTGCGGACAAACCACCACCGGGGACCATTTATTTCACTCTTCATCGTGGCGGAAGGACTTGAAATAGAATCTCAAAATTACGGGGCAAGCTTAAATATGCAAATTCTTCACGAGGAATCGAAATGTCAGTTACCATTTCGCGATCCGAGACACCCTTTTCGGGATATGTACAGTCAAAATTTGGAAATCGGACTTTCAAGGGTCACTACTTGAGTGGCACTAATAGCTGCTACTCTTGTGTGAGGAATATCGCCAGTTTACGTATTTGTGGGGAATGAGTAATTCTTCTAATTTGTTGGGTCACTAGCTGTCCGGGTTTTCCTTTGATAGCAACGATTTTTATTGAAAATAAGTTTTATGTCATTGTCACTTAATAGCAACGTGTTACGAGGAATCTTTTTCGAGAGGGTGCAGTATCTAGGAGGGATACAGCAAGGTCGTACAAGCTGCGGGAGTCTCAAAGTTTACAGCTTTCAGCTTTTGATCAAGTTTGCGGACCTCTTGTTCCGAAATCTGAAAATTGGTGCCGATGAACGAGAAACGATGGAAGGATTCTCGTGCCCTGGATTTCGTGATAATTCTAGTGCATTTAAGAGTATCGATCATATCAAAACCACACGGCAGTCGATTTTCCCCTCTTTGCTGAAAATCTCTGCTCCCTGTGCCAGGCATTTCCCAAGTTTCGCCGTCCATCTGGAAGCTTTCTCAAAACGACCAGGAAGAAGAGGGTCGCGACGGGGATTACATACTTCTTAATATCGTCGAACGATTACACAGTTGGTTTGATAGCCTTTCGTCGCGCATCCTCTATTTAGCGCGGCACGCCGAGCAGAGAAACTTGTATAGCGACTTCTCGTAACAGCGTCATTATCTTAAGTACAGTTCACCGAGTATACGGTAATCCCTTTTACTTTTACGCGACCTTAATTCAAGGAAACGAGGCTTCTAGGGTACTTCTCGAGCTTTCAGAGGAAGACGCCGATTCGCGTAAACTTGCCCCCATTGCCCGCTGCCGAGTGCCTCGCTAGAAAACACTTGCCACGAAGTGGGGCGCGAAGCACGCCAAGGGACAAAAGGAAGAACCGCCAGGATCTTCAGCGTCCAGCTGGATCGATGCCACCAGGTTTCTGGCACACAAAGATACACTGGCACGCGGAACTGACTCATTTCGTTTGGCACGCAGGCGATAACACTGATAACCCGTCGCTACGTAATAATTACGTGAGCCAGGCGTGAGTTTCTTAACGTTAACGCGGAATGTTTCCTGTTTCTCATTCGAGTGACCAAGGAGGGAGGGAGCTGGTAGACTTGTGTTGGGCGGGGAAGAGAAAATTCTGTCACTAAAAAAATGGTGGGAAATTGGGAGATAGGCTGAGAGGATCAGGAGGCCTGACAAGGGGAGATCACGGTTTTGGGTGAGATCCTTTTACAAGAAGTTCCATTTGAAATAAGAATATGTGGCTGATGAAGGACAGTTTCTCTAGATCTGATAAAATCTAGGATGACGGGTCAAGGAAGACCCATAGTATACATGGTGTACAAGAACTGTAAAATGCCTATAAAAGCGGTAGCAATAACGTATAAGGACTTAGAGATTTGATATACAAAGTTATCTATAGAAACCTAACAATTAACACATTACTTAACGGTGGCGAATTAAGCGGATACATATAAAATACCCGTCAATTCGAACTCGGACTCTTCGGTAACACCGGAGGGTTGGTATGGAGGAAATTTTGGGGGTTAAAATCGTTATAACAAGTTTAAGAAAAGGAGTAAAATACTATTATTATTGATATCTAAAAAACAGACGATTTTTAGTCGAACAGTCGATAACTGAAATCAACAAAACGCTGAGTTTTAGACTACCAGTTAGGGTGGCCCTTATTTATACGTGTCCATTTGATAAAAAAAATAGTTCCTGAAAAAGTTTATTGCAATTGGACAACAGGAAAGGGTGCCGACTAGACCTTAAAGTTTAGAATTCATCAATAGTTTGATCTAAAGAATTTCTCACAAATGGTAAGCTCGATCGAAATTTTGTTCAAATAATATTAAAAGAGCATTCAATTTTCTACAATTACTGTATATATAATTTTTCCGTGCTTCCAACCATTTTTTAGATAATAGCGTTTAAATATACAGCGGTCCGTACTCGCGCGTCCCACCTATACGGCGTGACGTATTGCGGACCCCTCTATATTCAAACGCTATTATCTTAAAAATGGTTGGAATCACGGAAAACTTATATATACAATAATTTTAGAAGATTGAATGCTCTTTTAGTATTATTTGAACAAAATTTCGATACGGCTTACCATTTTTAAGAAATTCATTACATCCAAACCATTGATGAATTCTAAACTTTAAGGCCTGTTTGGCATCCTTTCCTGTTGTCCGATTGCAATAATCTTTTTCGGGGACTATTTTTTTATGAAATGGGACGATATTAGGGGGTGAGAGCAAAAGAAATCGCAGGTTGAAAAGAAGGGCCACTCTACTACCTACTGGGCGATAAACGCTGGCCACTTAATCAGCTGCCGGTCAGTAATTCGTTAAAACTCTTTGTCTCCCAAGTTTCCCGCAGATTTTCGTTAAAAAAGAATCCAACAGTTATCCACTCCCTGCGAGGTATCTCTGACCTGGGTAAACTGGACAGCCCCGACCCATGTGATCCTGTTGCAAATCGACGTTCATAAATCTCGACACGCGACTCTACCCTGCGTTAAACTAATTTCTGAAGGTAGGCTCTCACTACGCCTCGCCTCACCTTTCCTAGCCTCGGCTCATTTTTCGGCTGTATTTTCACAATTTGACTCACACTGCGTTTCGCCTCGCATCGCCTCGACGCGACTCCGAGCTGCGGATTTTTGCTCGAGAATATTTTGGGGAAGAGAGGCGAGGCATAGTGAGAGCCTACCTAAAGAGTAGGAAGGGGCGATGAACGTTGAAGGAATTAATTTACCTTTCGCTTTCCCGATGCCACCGCGAATCCTCTCGCAGTTGAAGCCTATAGTGGGCACGGTGTTGAGGTACTGGTCGAACTTGAGTCGATACAAGGCGGTGGTCTTGCCAGCGCTGTCCAGGCCGAGCATGGCCACGTGGAGCGGCGTTCCCGTGGGAAGGGCCTCGAGGAAGCCGCCGCTCGTCCCGCTCCTGCCCATCCCGGCACCCATTCCTCCCCCTCAGAAGCCACCCTTTCCCTGGACCCCTTTCTTCTAACCCTCCTTCTCCTCCTTCTCTAGTATCGTCCTTCCTTCATCTGGCATCTAGCTCCTCTCTGCCTTCCCCTTCGAAACAATCCTCCTCCGCAGCTAATCGATGCTCGCTTCGTCCTGCCTGCTTGCCGCGTAGCCTCCTACAGCGGGCACCTGTCAGTCTCCTTGATTCTTCGAGTTCTTCGACCCTGGAGAGGGTCTTCCTTCTCTACAGATGCACCAGATAGTAGATCCTCCCTGCACCTTTATCTTCCTTTATTGCTAGGGAGCTTCCTCCTCTTGCTGGCTACCCCAACTTTCCTCCAGATCCTCCACTGTTTCTCCCTTCTAATTCATCCTGGACGTATCCGAGCCTGTCCAAGGCTACGTTCCAAGTTCCTTTGAATTCTGCCTGTGTTTGCGACGGGTCTCTTTCGGTCCCTTCACTCCATGCTGGCCCTGCCGACGCTCTTTCAGCCTCCTCCTTCCCCGGCCTCGTCCCTCTGCTCCCAAGGTGGGCGCGCTCCGTGTCTCTGGGCCAAAGTCGCGGACGGTAGGGAGGGAGGGTGGGTCCACCGCTTTCGATGCTCGTCCCCGCCGTAAAAGGACTCGCTTCGAGGCCACGATGACTACCGCGCCGACTGAAAATGAAAGCAGAGACGCGTTAGCGGCTATTGTCGGCGGACGGACTTTGGGGGAGGAACGCCTCGTCCCTCTTTCCTCTCCGATTCTACGAAATATACCAAGAGAGGAGGGGCATAATAGTCTCGATAAAAATACAGGCGGCGTGTAATCGCAGTAATTGAATAATTAGTCTACGTGATACCTCTGATAACGCGCCACGATCTTCCCTCGAGTAGATAGCAGAACCTGCGAGTCTAACAAATTTCCCTGTAGCCACGAACTGAGAGAACCTGTCCGACAGAGTTTCTTGCCAATTACAAAGCGAATCGTGTGCGCATGAGGCAAGCGAGGTACTAATTTAATTAAGAACACCGACTATCTAAACGGTGGCCATCCAGCGGCGATTAAACGGTAATGGACCATTTCGAATGTGCTTCTACTTTTATACCTCGCTTGTGGAAAACAGTGGAAGCCAGGCGAATACTTGGATGTAATTCAACTTAGAATTCCTCAGCGCAGAATAATCGTACCCTCTGGTTCATCCCCGTTCGAGGGAAAAGTGCGACAGTCGACGGAAGGACCCCGAAACGGTCCACAAAGGGTATTCGTTCCATAGTCCTCCGGGGACCGAGCAAATGATCAGCGGAGCTACCTAAAGCTATCACAAAGCGATTTTAACCGCTCCAATCGTCGAGCACTGCTACAGGATCGCTGGGGGATCCTGCGATCGCAACGGACCACCGAATCCAAGAGAAAGCCTCTACAGCGCGACTCGAACGACGTGATCGATAGCCTCTCAAGGAACCAGTCCCAAGTCAGAAGAACTCGGACGAGCCGAGAATCGATTAGGAGGAGGCAGGAATCGAGGGGGATTAAAAACGAAGGCTACTGCTCACTCGATGCCTCGCCTGTGCCGGGATAAAATTTCGAGAATGATCTCGGCACTTTTTGAGAAACGATCGTTTTGCGGCGGAAAGTGGGAATTAACGACGATTAATTGGCGCTCGGTAGAGAGGTAATTAGGAGGGGCAATTAAGGGTGGCGTTCAAAGGGGTGGAAAAGGATCCTTAACCTTGGCGAAGAGTAACAGCCTAATGAGCGAGCATGCAAATACGCCGACTGAATATTCCAGTTGCGCCAGGCGCGATTAATCTCTTTCTAGGCTGGCAAACATTACTGGTAACAGCGATTCAACCTCGTTCGTTAAACGTAATGCCCTCGGTGACACACATTTAGTTGGGTCGCTTGAAACGTCGCTTTTTGTCAACCTAATTTTTAGAGCTTCGTACAGTGATGGTTACAGGACCTTGTTTCTTTAGTCTAATTATCACAGTTTGACAGCCATCTGGACTTGTAACATTCAACAGCTATTGCTTATAGGTTTTCGTGCGCTGAAAACGAATCCACAAACCGTTTGTCGCCATCACCCTCAGTTTTTGAGAAATTCGATTTTGAAAAAAACTGCAAATTTTCAACTTTGAACATCTTTTGTGAAATAGTAATAGTTATTCGGTTGCTTGTTGCGTCATATTATTCTATAAACCCTCCCGAATACAACGATATAAGTTATTACTGCATTATGAACATTTAAATATGTTTAAACAATGATCAAAGGATATTTCTCAATCAAGGGAACACCCATTTTTGCAGATATCTTTCAATTTATTTTCAAAACTAAGGGTCTAGGAGAAAATCTAACTGCTCCACGCGATGCAGCAGACATTTTTCCTTCGGAAAGCATCAACGAAAGTGGTAAGTCATGTTTTGTTTATAATACAGAAGCGAAATAGTTTCACAAAATGCGCGGCGCCGACAGTGGTAGTCACGCGCGTTAAACGATTGTGTTACGCTGTGCGGCTGTGAATCGCGCCCCGCCATTGACTACCACTGTCGACGGTTTTTTTTTAACTTTGTAATAGTATAATTATTTACAAAAGGGCAGTGCTCACCGACTTCGATGACCTTGAAATATGTTATCAAAGTTAAAACATTCTGAACAACTTTTTCCTATACATGTACCGTCGCTCGGCTTTAGTTTTCGAGATATTTGCAAAAAACTGCGATGTGTTGTTGGTTTGGGACAAATGGTTTACCGGCACCCGTGAGGGGGCCGCTAACTCTCCAGAGATTACACAATTATTTATCTTAAATCTCACTCAGGCCAACTACCGATCACATGTCCCCGATAATATATTCAAAGTTCATCTAAATCGGTGAGGACTGCCGTTTTGTAAATAATTATCAAAACTTTGAATATAAGAATTGTTCAGTTTTGTATGCTCTATTATACTAGCGAAAGAGAAATAAAATTATATTTAAAAAAACGGGAATATGCGTGATATCTTTGGGGGCTGATTTCACCCATTCATAGTGAATTTCCGCAGAAAAAGAAATTGCTCCTTGCATATTCCAATATGTTCTACATTCACGCGAAGTTTCATTAAAATCAGAGTTTCCGATTTGGCAACGTTTCCTTGTTTCCTTGATCGAGTCTGCTGTATTGGGGCGCAGGTGGCCCCTGCAATTCAAACTAGACAGAATCCCCTGTCAGAGTTAATCGAAACAGCCTCCACTGGATTTTTACCGCACTTATCGAGAGGATCTATCAATGAAGACCGATGAGGCAATTTAGAGGGCTAGCATCGAGCCCCAGACGCACTCTGTGGTTCCAGTAAACTGACTATTCACGCTGTTTCGATCCAGTTAACGTCCAGAAGACGTTAAATGTCAGCCGACTGGCTGGAAATAATGGTGATCGTAAATTACGCCAGCGGAAATAATAATCCAGTGGAAGGAGGATAGTTAGGGGCAGATTTGGAGATTTGGCGACCCTGGGCTAAGCGTCTGCCAACCTTTCCGCGAAATGTCAACAAATATTCTAATTTAAAATAGCCGAGACAATTTTAAAATTAATTCAATATGACAACTCATATACGAGTTATTGCTAATTTGTTACACGAAAGAAAAGTGAATCACTTTTAAAGCTGCCTCAAGCCTCTGTGTTTAAACCCTTTTCAATTTCTTTCGCCCGAAATTGCCGCCCTAGCGTGCAACCTACTTAGCCTATATACACCCTGTTGTTCGTAATTCTGTAATTATTTATTTAAATAAAATATTATTATTACATAGGCTATGTTTATTTAAGAAATTAATGTTTGATTATTTATTATTTAAGGATATATACCTACTATTATCAATAAATTTCTTGAGAAATCTCGAGGAATACAGAGTAAAATTTATTTTCTGGAAAAATGAAATCTGTCGAGAAATCAGAAACACTATGTGCAGCAGCCGGCAAACAACGGAGAGTTAAAAGTCAAAAAGGGGAGACTTCTTTGGGACGCCATGTCTCTGCGCATAGAGCAACGATATCAAGCATAATATCGCGTCTTTCCATGGTTCATTGCAGTACGTTCTCCAATTCTCTAAAAAATATTCACCATTGAAGAGTTGAATATTCTGGAATCTAGAGTCACGATGTCCTCCACTCGATTGGATGTTGGAAAAGTCTTTGGAAGTTTCTGGCACGCTGCGAGGGTTCTAGTGAGCATCCTGCTGGTAGGCAGGGTTACAAAGTTCGGAGTAGTACCAGCCCACAAGTTCCTGATCCCTCGAAAGCTAGGTAGAAATGTAGTACAGAGTCTGTACAAGTGGCAGAGTCTAATGGAATCGTAGTGGTGATAATATTATTAGGAAGAAACATAACACGGTATGTAGGATATTTTAACAAGTCGAAATTGCTTTTGTTTGTGAAAAAGTGAGCGGCATGGGGTCTCGTTAACGTTACATTGAACCCAGTCTCTTGTTGCAGCTGCGAGCGTATTGAACGTTCGTTAACGACGCTGTGCGTAATTGAGGATCAACGCTTAAACGCTCGGTTGTCGGTGTCTGGCGTTAACGAATACAAATTGGAGGGTCGCGCGCAAAGGAAGCCGCGAGGGAAGATTTTTGAAGAATTTCTGACGCTGGATTTCGAATATTACTTACTTCTGTTTGAGGGTGGGGGGGGGGGGGGGGGGGTGTTGGATGATCGATGGAATTTTGGCAGGGTTATTTAGGGGAGTTGGTGTTACAGTTGATGCCGCTGCAGTCTATGATGAGGGAGTAGTTGATAATAAATGAGGAGCAAGGGATTAACTTCCGTTTCTTTTTTTTACTAGGTAAATGAGAGTTTGGGTCAGCTTACATTAGTGAGCTGAATTGAATTGAGCCGAAGTGAGAAAATTTGGAGAATTTGGTAACCACTTTTCTCCAGAGATCCAAAATAACAGTTATTTTGACAAATTTTTGGGGAAAAGTCATTAAGTACTAATTGATTTTTATGTAAATAGAAGTCATTTATCACTAAATCTCAAAGAAATTTTTCAAAAAATTTTTAACTGTTCTGATTACGACTAACCAATATGAATGATTAAAATTTTGGCCACCAGCAGTTACATATTATCGATGACGGAAATTTAATTTTGAAAACAACATAACAAAAGAATTAATTATAAAACTCATATTTTTTATTGAGCAAAAAATGGTAAAAAATTGTACTATAATATCTTTTATCCTAGTCCTGTTTCATATATTTTCATACCGTTTTTTTTGTTTAATAAAATATATAAGTTTTATAATTAAAGTATCAGAAATGTTAATAAAATTGATTGACAATGATCGAATGTAACCAGAAAATAAATTTTCCGTCGATATTGGTTAGCGGTAACAAAAATAAAATTCGGGTCATCAATAATGGTTACGCGTAACCAAAAATATTCTGGTCATTTATATTGTCATTCGTAATCAAAATAAAGTTCCCGTCATCGATAATGATTACCCGTAATAACAAAAATGTAGCCAAGATCATTTAATTAATGATATTAACTCTTATACAATAACTTTTAAAATTTGTCTTATCCTCTGTTTCTTTCGAAAGATATATATACACACTCAAACTCTCATATATATATATATGAGAGCTGACATTACAATCTAATCGTTCAAAATTTGAACTCTCGAAGTGGTAGTAGTTAATATTAAATTTTTACCAAAGTATTTGCTAAGTTTCATTTGATAAATTTGATAATCATTTTTTTTTCAACTCCTTTACAGGTGAAATAAGAGTCCGCAACAAAAGCAAGTGCAAAGTAATCGAGCCAAGTTTTGTCCCATAAAAGGCAGCAGTCGGCCGCGAACTACAACCAAGGATTTAATTGATATAATTCCATCCATTCATTCACTATTTTTCCCTTTTTGCTCGTCGTTAAACGAATGTGCCAGGCAGATGAAGCAACAGTATTAATAAACGAAAGGTTTGTCGAACACGAGGGCGAAGCAGAATCCGCAGAGAGAATCGGGGAATAAAAATATTGGCAGCAATATCCGTAAACTGCATCTGGTGCATGTGCATCTGCATTGGCTCGCATCCCGACCCACTTTTATCTCCTTTTTTTCTGGACCAGTCGGCCGCACCTGCCAGCGCCAACATTTTCGAACACGCGTCCCCTGCGTCCTTTCAGATCTTTTTTCCTCTTCAGGGACACCGTGTTCCCTCTATCGACACCCAGGGCTAGTCTCTCCAATCGCCCGTTTCTTTTTTTTCTCGCCCGAGAATTATGCTTTTCGACCGCGCAACTGGTAGCTTCCAACGCGTGGATTATCATTCCCCGCCATAGAAAGCTTCACGCAGCCCTATCCTGATCAAGCGAAACGGCACGGTGGGCGTTTATTCGAGTAATCGAGTGGAAGATGTTTTACAAAGGCAGCTGGGAGTACGAAATATGAGGAGCAATTATCCCAGTACAACAGAGTTAGATAATTCATTGAAAATTGCCAGATGTGCAGGTACTTCAACAATTCCTCCCTGAATGACTTCTTACGGACGCAATGGTCCGCGAGATGTGCCAACGCCGCAATCATAGTCTCGCTGAAGACACAACTAAGATCGCCAGGCAAACAGACAAAACGAGTATCGGGTGTGTGTTTTGCGGTTTATTGGCATAGCTTTCTGTAGCTGGTGCTCGTTGGTTGCCTGTCATTCATCGCGAAGCCTTAAATTCCCTTCGACACGTACGGATTACGCGTTTCGTCTAGCTCGGGGATTAAGAGAGGCTCTGAAGATGTGGCGAGCTAATGCCAGTGTTGTTTCTACGCGGAAAATATCATGGAAGTCTATATTAAGAACCGCAGTATGACATCGAGGGTGTTTAAATTCACTTGCAAAAGTGTATTCAGTTCCTATTATTCTCCAGAAATCTAATAATTTACGGGGACATTCTATAGTCTCGGTTGAAAATTCCATTTTTCGGTGATGGTTTTTCTAATGAAATAAACAATTAACGTTTTCAAACTTTTGGGGGTATATTCTACCACTCTTGAAATACAAGAAAAAAGTCTTTGTTGTTTGTTTATTTCATTTGTTTAGATAGATATTCACAGTTCAGTTGGCGTACTTTTTACTCAAATTTTACCACAATTCTTAAGGATTTTGTACAATTACTATTTGTGAGAATCAGTGAAACAAATTTCTATGTGAAACTACGTCTATTTTCAAGTTTATTTCTTGTTTTGACATCAACGAACAGTGTCCTATATTTTAGTGCCATAGATTTGAATTCAAATTGACCTATGTGCCTATTTAGAAAGCTTAAATCGTGCTGGTACGAACATACAAAAACAATCTAGAAAAAAATTGAATGAGACTAAAAAGAAAATCATAAGCAGAAAAGCGAGAACAGTAAAGGAAACTCGTAAGAGGAAGAATACCGCCAAAACTAATACACAAAAGCAAGAAAAGAAGAAGAAGAAAGACAATAAAAAGGAAAGCTGGTTTTGTAGATTGTGTCAAGAGAATATACAGGAAAATATGATACAATGCCCGCAGTGCAAAATGTGGGTACACAAGCTTTACGCGGCAATAGATAGAATTACTTTTGAATATGTATGTGATAATTGTAGTGATATCAATTTGAAACTACGAGTTAGGATAAATGTGATACGATTTAGGAATATTAATCTTAAATCGTACTTTTCCATATTAAAAATAAATTGTTTTTATAAATAGAAGTTGATTATCTTTTGTTGTTTGAGTTTATAAAACTGTTTATTCAAGTAATAAAGAGTTGATTGCCATTAATTTTGTTTCATTTTCCATGTTATTTTTCATGTAATAAATATCTGTTCTTAAGGGGTACGATTTAGGCAAGTTTACCTTCCTGCGTTTATTTCATTATAAAAACCATTACCGAAATGTGTCCAAATTTTCGATCGAGACTGTAGAATGCCCCCCTTAATTTCTACTGGTACGAGCTAAACTTACAAGTATAAGGTGCGTATCGACTTCACGAGGCTTGCTCGCGAGACACGCCTTGCGGAGTGGAGAGTCTGGAGACTACCTGGAAAAGTTCCTGTGAAAAGGAACGGCTTGCTGCCTCGCGAGCAAGCCTCGCAAAACCTTTACCTTCATCCTGGCCGACCTAATCATTTCACTGATTAGAACATGTTACCCTATTTCCCTATTCTTCACAACAATTCAAACCCCCTGCCCCTCAGCTGCTGCACTTTTGCTTTCGCGGCACCTAGAGAAGAGGAAGCAGATGCACGGTTGCAAAACTGCATGTCGCGGAGAGTCGGGCGCGTGCAATTAAGGAGATAAATAAGCAGGAAAGACGCGAAGTGCACGGCTGCGCCCATTAGAGAACGAGATGGGAAACGGCGGGTTGCGTCGTCGAGGAAAATAGATCCTCTCCAGGGACAATAGCCGCGACGACCGATTAGGGAGGGGAGAGAGTATGCCCTGTCGAATCTGTTCGCCGTGGATGGTCGACAATTGAGTCGATTATTAGGCAGAAATTACCCCCTCGAAACACTCCCATTGCAACTGGATCCGTCGCGCACAGCGGCACGGAAATCGAACGATCGAGGGCTAGGCGGACGCGGAAGTCAAAACGGAGATTCGATCGTGACGGAAATAAGAATAAAGGATTGACCTAACTTGGCGAAAAAAAAGCCCTAGGCACACCGGAACGGGAGAGACAATAGACCGGAAGAGACTGGCAGAACCAGGCCCGTTGCTTCGTATCAAATCGAACGCTTCTGTTTCCGTTTAGGTGTATCGCGTGCACTCAGATTGAAACATCTCGAATACTGTCGACAGCTACTGCACCAAGTAGCTTTTCAACCCTAAAAATAAGGATGTTTCGTAGTTTACTAGTTGCAAATACGATATTTCTATTGTGTTGACTTTATTTTCTACTGATAAAGGGAATTTTTAGGTATCCACCTCCGATTGCTTTGGTTTTTGGATAAATTGTAGAGAACTGAAAAATCTTAATATATAAAGCAGAAAGTGTTTGTGTGTTTGTCTGTCGCCTAAAAACTTTCGAACGGTAAGCTCTGAGATCACGAAATATGTTTCAGCACATTAGGTATGCCTAGCTAATCCAGATAAATGTGACTACTTTCACAAAAATAAATAAATAAAAAAATTTTTTTAATAAAATCAGAATCTAAAATTTGGGCGAAGCCGAGTGTAAAGCTAGTAAGATATACGTGTTTCTTGTGACACCTATTTCTTATCTTTCGGTCCTCTAAAACATCCAAAAACCAAAGCAATCTGAAGCTGACACCTAAAAACTTCTTGTGAGAAGCTCAACTATGGTTGAATTAGAATTTAAACTCCAGACTTTGGAGAGAAAGTAGAAATTGCTTTCAATTTCCTCAGACAAATTGTATTCCCCATCGAACCTAGTATTCCATTTCAGCTGTGTAAGTCTATTTCTTCTGACTCTTGACGCCTTCGATGGGGAAATTGAATAAGTCTAGGGGGAGGATTTTTTACGAAGCGTGGAAAGTGAACTGTTTGCTTCGATTGTTTTCAAAGTACAGCTTAGATTTTTGTCACGGAAACTCTGTCCACAAGACAGTTGTTTCTCCAACAACTCATTTGCCACCAATAAACCCAACCCTGAAGTCATTAAATTGTTTCAATTCTTCGCAACACTTTAATTCAATTAATCCCTAAGTTTAACAAACTAAGTTCGATACGAATCTTGTTATAAATAACAATAACAACAACGGCTTTATTACATCAGCAATTACAAATAATGAAGCGACGAATGATAAAAGATCATATCGCCATGAAAATTCTGCGAGGTACTGCTGGTGAAATTCCAGTAGGTACTGTACACACTTTGGGCAACCAATGAAGACTTGGAGGATGAAGGACGACGCTGAATGGGATTGGAAGTAGAAGGGTTCGATTGAACGCGGCAACCGTGGAGGTCCTCGCATTCTTCTGCTTGCAGCGTCCTCGCGAAAGGATCGTCGTTTTCAGGTGCACAGGCGTGAAGGGTTAAAGGAAATCGATCTTCTGAATCGCGGACGACTGAAGGAGCCTGAACGATGACCCAGAACGCCAGATTTCTCTGGCCCCATCTTCCCTCCCGCCGCGTCTGATTTAAATTTGATTTACCTACTTCTGCACGTGCACGCTGTGCCGCGGTCAGTCTTCTTCTTCTTGGCCCGCGTGCATTCCAGGACGCGCCGATTACAAGCCCGCCCCACGTCAAGCTTTTGAATATTTATAGAAAATAACAACGCCACCCACTCACTCCTAGGAGCACCCCCTATTGCATAATCGTCCACTCTCGTTTTCGTTAGGACCCAGCAGTGGAATCGAAAAAGGAAATAGAGGACACTATTACATGGGGATTCTCTTTTTCACGTGCTGGGGAATTAGATACTTGAGAGGAAATATGTATCGATTATTTTTTCGGTAATTTTTGCCTCTGGTAGTAATTAGGAAGCGTCATTCATTGGAGTAAATGGAATATTTAGAGTGGGGCCCTGGCACACTCCCAAAGAAGAGGCATTGTAAAAAGAAAAAACTGGATTTTATTCTTTAAATAATTTTTATAATCACCTAATGAATTTTATTCAATTTGCATTAAATCCATTCAACTCGGCTCTCCGAAGATTAAATCCTGAGTGCGCCACTGTTCATCTGTGAACGTAGATTATCGATAAGTAGGGCTTAGTTTTGTAAAATTTCAGTTTCTCGAATTCCTTTTAATTGCTGACGAATCAGTGACGGGTCATTATGGTTCAGTAATTTGTTCGCCATGCAAGTTAGCGCCCCGAGCTAATGCCTGCTCCAGAATGAGGAACGTCATTAATCAGCCGTGATAAGCAAAGAGCAAGATCGATATCGGGTAATCGCGGATTCCTTAAATGTTTCAGCGCGCGTGTAATGGGGACGGTAAATGGAAACGCCAGGATTCTATTTACGACGCGGTTTATGGTAAATAAATTCAATTGGAGCTACGCGAAGTACCGTTCGCTGGTCGCAGTAACGTTTCCGCGGCTTTTCAGACGATCGACGTGCAGATAAAATCATTGTGCGTCGAATGCACTCGCATCGAATGAAAGTCCTGCATATTCTTCCTTCAATTCATTTCTTTAAGTCTGCGCAATAAAATATTTCTGAGAACCACCTGTACAAAATTGATAGAAAAATAAATTTAAGCAATGCTCGATTCATCTTTCCTTGATGCAAATTTTCTTTTCAATGTCCATTTCGTCATTTAACTCTTAACAGGATCATTCCACGCGAAATTGGACACTTTTTGGAGTAACATTTTGGATTTTTCTGAAACTTGGATATATAGCAGTCTTTAGTGATATATAAACGTACATCGAAGAATTTTTTAAAATTTTAAAAATTGCGGATCTTACAGCTCTTTGAAATATAGCGTTGACGTTTCTTCAACAAATTATAACTGTTGAACTAAGAAACTGATAAAAATAAGCTTTTGGGTACTTACACTGGAGACATAAGAGTACCTAATAAAAATTATTTCACTTTTAAAAAAGAAACGAATTTTTGACCATTTATTTTGCAATTGTTCTAAACGAATGCAATTTAATATTAGCAGGGGACTGTGTCCTTCATTCCTGTCCCTGTGTGGCCTTTTAAGTGAAATAATTTTTATTAGGTATTTTCATCAGTTTGTTAATTTAAGAGTTATAATTGATTGAAAAAAGGTCAACACTATATTTCAAAGCGCTGTAAGACCCAAAAATTTTTAAATTTTGAAAAATGCTTCGAGATACGTTTATATATCACTTTATTATAAAGACTAAAAGATATCCAAGTTTCAGCAAAATGCGAAATGTTACTCTAAAAAGTGTCCGATTTCACGTGGAATGGCCCAATACTGCATAATTTTTAAAAGAAAATTTCACTGTTGAAAGTAAAATTAAGGAGTTCAGAATATTCCTGGACGAATAAAAGTTAAAAAATGAATAAAGCGAGGAAAATGTTCAAACTACCGGCCGGATTAACGTCTCAAGTTTACGGAGCTTCTCGAACTCCGGGATTACCAAAGTTACTCGCAGGATGTGAAACATTTACAAGGCAATACGAGCTATTCGACGCGTTCATTCGCACGGCGTATAACGCTCGAGTCGCCAAACAGGTGCATTTCGAGGTTCATAGCCGACCTCAAAACATGCCGAGCGACCGAGGTATTCGCGTTCGCGTGGAAAAGTGGGTAAATCAAATTTAAACCGCGCTGCAACGGGCCAAGAGCACAGATACACCCTCCTAATTGTTCAAACACGCTATCGTCCGAGCCCCGCGGCTATGCTTCACTTACGAATTCCATTTTCCTTCAGGGACAACATTCTAGGTTGCAGTGGAATTTACTTTGCAGCTCTAATTAGTGCAATACCCGACTAATTCAGGTATATGTTATTAGTTTCTATCTTCTGGAATTAGGGTTTGGAAACTTTGGAATTTGAAATTCTTGGAATTAGAGGTCCCTCAGGGCTTTGATGTAATTAATCCCGAGAATTTTGGGATTTCTTAAAAATGTGAATTACGTTATGAACGGCTGAAAAATATAAAAATAAGTAGAATAAATAAACATAGTCATTTCATAATAATACTAAGGACTGATTAAGTTATGACGGATAATGATTTATTTAAATAATAATATTAAATCGCATAACAATATTTGTTGTCAGTTCCTCTTACAAGTGTTGAAGCAGATCGAGCTTTTTCAGCGGTCGGTTATATTGGAAATAATATAAGAAGTCGGCTACGAGACGATACTTTAGATTAGAATCAAAAGTTTAGATGCTTTGCTGTTTCCAAAAACCTTCAAAATGGTTTACTGATATCACCTACGTACTCAGACTTTATTATTCTTCATTGATCTACTATTTTCATTGTTGAAAATGATTTTAGTTTATGTTTGAGACTAATGCCAGAAAGTAACTTTGTTTACTTTAAATAAAGATTTAGAATTTTAACGCATAATAAATCATTTTAATTATTCAAACGTACTATTACCCAATCCTGGGATTAGTCCACCATTTAGCCAAGATTTCTTTACAAATCCACCACTCATTTAACCTTTTTCTAGAAATCCACCGCCCCTCCACAATTTCCTCAGAGATTCACCGCCTCGCCACCATTTCTCTCGAAACACACCGCATATACATACTGGGGTTTACTATCCACTGTTTCGAACAATCCCCGTGACTTATCTAGAAATCATAGGCCAGGCGGTACCGAGGTATTATTACCATGGAGATAAGGGTCGAAGAACGATGTCGGGGAGCCGTTATCAGCGCGATCGTGAATTACGAGGCCCACTTGCTCGATAGACTGATTTCCCCTTGCAGAGTCCCGCGTTCCAGATCCTACACCGACGCCTAACGCGCACGAATAACTTTTAACTAGCGTGGTATAACGGGGTCCGGCTATTTGCACGCTCTATCATTAGTTTCGGTATCCCTCGAACCATGCCACGGGGGAACTTAATGGGCCCTAAATTCGTCACAGTAATAGTGGAGGAGCAGTGGTAAAATCAGCCTCTCGTGTGTTTGAAGACTTGTTTGAATAAGTGATATGATTATTTTTAAAATTAATATCGAGCCACTGCCACTTATTTATGTAGGAATGGACTGAAATTCCTTTCTGTGGGAATGATTGCTACAAAAAGTTCGCTCAGGTGTATTAAGTGGTAGTTACTTTTAGAGAACGTTGGCGTTCCTCGAGTGATGGTACCGAAGGTGTCGCTAAACGAGGGAAAAGGAGGTACGCCCATTTCAGTGGCAGAAACGCCAAGAGAATTCTTCGCGTGCCACGGCGTTACGCGAGCTCCAGAATCGGCCTGTAATTTGCGGTAAAAGCGAGTCGATTAAGCGCCGCTAGACGTGTTTCACTGATTCACTTCTCGGAACAACTGTTTCCTGACCACGAGCGATCCTTTGGACACCTGTAAGTAACGACTGAACCGTGGCAGACTTCGAGTCTCTGTCATCGAGAAGCATATTTTATTCTGAGAAGGTGAAAGCTGCCTGTGGGATCTAGCGACAACTTCATTGTATCTTTAAATACAACCTGTACACAACTACATGAAAATCGCAGTATGATATGCTAAACTGCAACATCCAATTCAGAATCTCCAATTTCTTTAGAATTCAAAGACCAGAGGGAAACTTTGTGAAATTCTGTTCATTCACCGGTGAAACTTTTCAATTGCAATATTGTATCAATATAAAGTCTAGCATCAATATTCGAAACGAGGCCAACGATTTAGCAGCAATTTGTGGGAAGCAAGATTTCGTATCGTGTCAAGGCTAGCCCCGTATAATAATAGAAAACGCCTGGCAAGGGATCTTCGTGGTGTTAACGCGAGATCGCCACGCTGGCACGCAACTATGCGGTGAAAATGTACCGCGGTGCTATTCGTGAGAAGCGGGGTGTTAATTAGACGGATGACTGAGTTAGCGGTGTTCGTCCATGGGAAAGCCTCGGGTGTTCACTTTCATAGAAGCTGCCACGAAAGTGGATCACCTATCCGTTCGGTTTCACTGCGATTCAATTCAAATTTCTCAAGGAACTCTGTGTGGGTAGTATGTATAGCTTGAACGGAGGTGGCTCAAGTATTCGAACCTCTTCGACTCGTGAAGGAGATGCGGGCGGTTTGATTTAAATATTTATTTGGTGGGTGCATGTTTGTGTGACAACTGGGTGGTGGTGGATAGAGTGCTCTCGGAAGTTTAAAATTTTTAGAGGGAACCGTAAGGTGGGATCTTCAGGGCTTTAGAGGGGGAGCTTGCGATTCCTAAGTTGGGAGCTTCAGAACTTTAAGAGAGGAGCTTGGGATCCTTAAATTGGGATCGTCAGAACTTTAAGAGGGGAGCTTGGGATCCCTAAGTTGTGAGCTTCAGAACTTTAATAGGGGAGCTTGGGATCCCTAAGTTGGGATCTGCAGAACTTTAATAGGTGAGCTTGGAATCCCTAAGTTGGGATCTTCAGAACTTTAAGAGAGAAGCTTGGGATCCTTAAATTTGGATCTTCAGAACTTTAAGAGGGGAGCTTGGGATTCTTAAGTTGGGAGCTTCAGAGTTTTAAGAGGGGAGCTTGGGATCCCTAAGTTGGGAGCTTCAGAACTTTAAGATGGGTGCTTGGGATTCCTAAGTTGGGAGTTTCAGAGCTTTAATAACGGAGCTTGGAACCCCTAAGGTGGGATCTTCAGAACTTTAAGGGAGTACTGTAGTGGTACTGCCCGCTTTTCAACGCCATCTTCGGGAATTTATTTAACAAAAACTATAAGTTTATATTATCTGGCGTTTTGCCTACATATTAAGGTAAGTTTAAAGTAATACTCAGATTTTCTTTGAACTTTTTTATCGCAAATATTGTCGGTGGCGCAAGCTTCTTCAAAAAAATTATTTTCTGACGGGCGTTGGTGTAGGAAGTGTTCTAGTCATCCAAATTGGAAAAACTAAGGTTCATTTTCTTTATTATGTTTGTCGCTATGGTTGCAACCACAGAATTTTAACAGAGATCCTTATGAGACTCAACACAAAATTTTATCAACTTCAACAGAGATTCCTTTCCCCTACAAAAATCTTCTCCTATCATCAAGAACGAAGACGCCGCCACCACTATCTCTCGAAGAAAACAACAGACAAGAAAGATCCAGCGACAAGATACATCAAAAGTGAAACGATTGTACGTTTCCATTGATAGACCAACCCAATGTGCTCTGGTTCTGTTCAACGGCAAAAAGCATACGCGAAAAACGTCGTTACTGAAATATGGCGTAATCTGTAACAAGTTCATAACAACGTTCTCCGCGAGCAACGATCGACGATTACCACTGCACGCTGCGGATTCATCGACCCAGTTTTAACGCTGCCCGCAGGCGTTCACGCGGGTCGAAATTTTATTCATCATCCACTGAAAATTTCACCCCAACATGCTCTACATCTCAGGCGAACTTTAGCCATAACACAACTTCGCGATAACTGCGATCGAACAAGGGAAGCTATATTTATTCTCACTTATCAAACGGACCCGCGAATCGATTTTAAAACGACCGAACTCGGACAGCTTGTACTCCGTATATACGGATGAAACAGGGAAAGGAAAACGAAGAGTCGAAAGAGCAGTCACGAAACCACCAGTCGAGTTACGTAAACGGGGAACGATTTCTTCAGAAAAATGCAGCAGCGTCTTTCATTAATCTAATTTATTTTACACGCCTTGCATTTTGGGCGCAACCACGAAGAACACAGAATGAGGAATTCCTCGAGTTCGTAGAATTGAGGTACGCTAGAATGACTCAATCCTTTTTAATTCATAGTGGTTATAGCTGTCTCAGGAACATTTCAAACCACAACTAATTTGACGGAATATTCATGAGAGTGCAATATTCAAAATTTACTTCCACTTTGATTATTTCGTTTCGTGAAATACTGCATCACGATGCAGTTTAATTGCACCTATTGCTGAACTTTCCGTGCAACACACTATGTAAATTCAATTAACTTTTAATACCCGCTCGAAGATGAACGATCCCTTGGAAAGCAACACCCCAAGTCCCTACCAAGCAAGCTAACAGCCAAAGGACCGAGTCTAGAATCACGAGTAATTGGTGTTACGATTAAGCCACGGTAATGATGATTCGAATAAATCAGCTCGGAGCAGGCTTAACGCAGCCTGGCTCGAATTTACGTAACACGAGGATGATCATTTCAATTTCATTCGCTGCCTGGACGATGCACCCAGCGCGTTGTCTCGTTGCATTCTGCTCCGATGCACGCACGCTCCGCGAGTAATTGCAGTTTCCGTGTGCGTCTTACGCATTCGTGATTATTATTTTTCCGGTGAACTGGGCCCGTTCCCGTTATCCCCGCCATTATTCTCTCCAGCCCTGCAATGCGCGCTGAATCCACGGAGGATTATATCTTCCGCGCGTCGCTCGAAATATTATTTCAAGCAATTATTCCTTTAAATAATCAACACTGTGACTTCAATTTCGTAAAATAAAAATCCTATTCCTTTCAGAACTCGATTAAGTTCGCCACTGACAACGTTTACATAGAACAGAGGATGATTAATAATTTTCTTCGTCTAATAAAAAGCAAAAACCAAGGCCTTGAATCGGTAAGAGAGGGAAGCTTGCGAGGAGGTATCAAACAGTTGGAGAGACCAGTTCGCTGTAGGAGAACTTGCGAACAAACACTCAACGAGACTTCTGCACCTACGCTGCAGCCCACTGCGCGCCGCGTTGCGGCTCGGCAAAAACAAAAACAGGAAGGGGAGAAAAAAAATGCCAAAGGAGGCTTTCACTTCACGGCCGATGAGCAGATGGAAGCGTCTCGAGGGGGCTCTTCGTTTCGAATCCGCGGCCTGTGCGGTTTTTAATGACCTCCGAAATCCCGGGGGAACGAAGGAGGGGGCGGCTATAATTAAGGAACGTCAATTAAACGCCTGGTTAATCGAACACTCCGCCCAGGTGAATTTTACCTCTCGAATCAATCGAATCTGTTTTCTCGCGCGTCTGATAGAAGATATTGAATTTATACAAAAGTGGCGATAGGATTGCTGAATTAGGAAATGCATTGACTGTTTGATTTAATAAGTAGGCCAGATTTAGTCTGGTGTAGGTTTAACTCGACTCCACTTAAAGTCCACGCTGCGTCCAGCTTCGGTGTAGGTTTAGATCTACGCCTAGTCTAAGTCTACAGAAAGCTGCTAAACCTCAATACACTGAAAGTGAGTAAATTTAGTTTGAAGACTGTAATTGTTAAAAAAAAAAAGTAGCTTTACTTCTATTGGGTATATTTTATTTCTTGTTACTTTTTTGTAATGTTTTTAAACGGCTTATTTAATAGTGAGTAGCATAAATAATATTACTTTAAATTTTCAGTCGTTTTTGTTTTTAATGCCTAAAATGGAACTATGGTTTGGTAGTTTTAATAACTGTATAATATAAGAGTTGTTTTATAGGTTGGTAATTTTTGCAAAATAAACATCACAGAATTGTGGGATCCATACTATGGTTAACTAATTTTTTGTGATTTTGTGGGTTGGTAGGTTTCTGCATAACTTGGCCCAAATGTAGGTCAATCTTGAGTATACCGGGCAAAAGTATTGGGGCAGTCTTTAACACAGAATAACTCTTTTAATATTGGTCCAAACGATTTGAGTTTTTTTGAGAAGCTAGAAGGATTATAGCTTACTGGGTGCCGTGTTTCGACGTTTTGAAAAAAATGGAAATTGGTCGGAACAGCGAAGAAAATAGTGAAGGTCGCTTTTTCAACTTTTTTATCTCAGCTTGTAATAAAAATTTAAAAATACCGTTTGTAAAAAAAAACTCAAGCCGTTGAGACCAATTTCAAAACAGTTATTCTGTTTCGAAGTGTGTGCCAATATTTTGCCCGGCACTGTACATAGATACAGCTTAGCTCTAAGCTTCGCCTATGTCTGCTCGAAGTCTAGATTCAATAGAGTTCAGGTTTACTCTGGGTCTAGGTGTAATCAAGTTTAGATCAACTCCAAGTGTGTGTTCAGTGTAGAGTTGCTACTCTAGCCTAGCTATTAATCTACTCCTGCAGTTTCTCACACAAGCAAACCGCATCATACGAAAGGAGACCTCAATTCGTATTCCAATTTACTTGTCCCAAGGATTCGCCAGAAGAAGCCAGTGAACCGACTTAATGTCGAAGGAAAAAAGAGGATCCCTCTCAAGTTCTGTTCCAGCGAGTTGTTCACCCGGAGAACTCGTGACGCAGTGAACCGGGATGATGCTCGATAACATACCGTTACACTGATGTAACATACCTGTCGGCCCGTAAACTTACTCTTGCCTACAAACACACCGAGAAAAAGAAGGTACAGCCTTGACGATGCGCCTGGCGATTCCATGGATCGGCGATCATACGCAATTAAGTCTGGACAGCATTAGCACCTGCACGCGACCAGACAGATCCCGCACAACAAAGGATTCGCTTCGTAGTTTTTAGCAGTCTGTTGAGGAACATCGTCCAACTGATAATAATCGTTGATTTCGAGGAAAAGACAATGTTAAGTCTGCAAGGGGGTAATTGATAGAGCTGTAAATATTCGAATATTTCGAATAATTTTGGATACGAATAATTCGGAGTATTCAAATTTCGGTGATCCCGAATACGAATCTAAACGATCAAAGAACAAATAATTGTAACGGCTAATATGAAAAGAATTTCACGAGAAAGTGTGAAAAAATAATTCAGATAAATAAATTCCTATTCGGTACAATCCGAAATTCGATCACTCCGAATATTCGAATACTCTAAATTATTCGAATAATGTTCGAATATTCGAATACTCTAAATTATTCGAATACTCCTAATTATTCGAATAATATTCTAATATTAGAATTATTCAGATCTCAACTTTGAAATTTACTGGTATTCTACTTCTACGAATTCTACTGCCAAATATTTAAATATTCGAATATTAGAATTATTCAGATCCCAAATTTGAATTTGACTGGTATTTTACTAGTACGAATACTCGAATATTAGAATTATTCAGATCTCAAACTTGAATTTTACTGGTATTCTACTTCTATGAATATTCGAATATTTGAATTCGACTAGTATTCTACTTCTACGAATATTAGAATTATACAGATTTCTGCACACCATTGGAATTACATGTGTGACTTTTAATTTCACGTGGTTAGAATTGTAGAAAATATTCAACATACAAGCTTTTATCAACTACTTTTAGAGAATGAAAACATTCCGAAACTTAAGGATGAAGACTATACCTAAGTTAAATTAGCAAAATTTTGTTCTAGCTCTATGAATTTTTTGAGGAATTTAGTGAATAGGTCTTGCATCAAGTTTAAGGGAAGCTTTCACCCCTTGAATCGACGAAGGGAGTATTTTCTATTACCAGTGATTGTTAATTGGTTGATGTTCCCCGTGAGTAGCGAAATTCAGATTGCAATCTCCTTTCTATTGAAAGATTGCTACTTCCTCGATAACATATCACCATTTTCAAGTATTGCATCAGATTAACATACATTACAATCTAGCAACGAGCTATGCCGATGAAATTTCATTTCATGGCCAGTGACTAGCATGGCTTCTACTCCGAGGATACATTGTTCATGCAGAATTTAATGTTGCTCGTTTAAAATATGAACTCGGGTCGTAGAACCTAAAGACAGGATCCAAAGCTACAACAGCATAGAAGAGCAAGATTAATTACTTCTGCCGAATGAAATATTCCACGATTCCGTGTTAGGAAATTGGAGCTCCAGAAAGTAATCGAGTCGGAGAAGAAGACCTATGGCGACAGTTCTTCCTTTTGCTAATGGGAAACTGTTCCTAGGGACATTATACACGCGAAGCTGTTGACGCTCAGTTTTCACGCATCCATGCGCATAATGAAGTGGGTAAATGGGACACAGGTTGAAGATGCCGTGTGCCTTTTTTAATGCAAACGTTCTGAGGAAAGCAGGTCGTTCCTGCACCAACCTATCGGTCCAATACAGTCACACCTTTCTGTCAACTATTTATCCTTTTCAGATTACGAACGAAGAGTGCACCAGCATTTAACACATTTGGCTCAAGTCAGAGTTGGGCATTATTCGAATAACTTTTTATACGAATGACCTCGAATAAGAAATGTGAATAAAATGAAGTTATTCGAGATGTTATTCGAATAAAAAATTATTCGTTATTCTCAAATATCTTCGATTTATTAGAAATTTTCATTCGAAGATTATTCGAATAATGCCAAACTCCGGCTCAAATCTTCTGCACTGCTACTCTACTACACAAGTGACCGAATTTTCCCAAAAATCAGCAAAAGCATGAACTCCTCTTATTAAAGAACCTTATTCAAACATTCCAATAAAATAAATTACGTCCCCCGAATGTAAGTATCAGAAGACACGACCCTTGTACAGAATACCATCACCCCGAATTACAAAAAATTGCAGTTCCCCTGAGGTGATGCAACCCCTTCACACAACTCGCCTAGATAACGAAGGGGCTCCGACTTGATGAACTATCAAGTTGGTGGACCATCACCCGAAATCGATGCAAAAGCAAAGCAGCAAGCAGACTTGCGTTTTCTCGCAGCCCCCTTTTAACCCTTTTTTTTTGCAAACCATCATCGTAGATACGTGTCAGTCGAGCGTCACTGGTTCTCTTCCCGTTAGATAGCATCGAGGCGGAAGGATCGAGACAAAGTGCCCCGTTGTACGCGCGATCAATATCTCCAACTATGCACGGCTGTGTCACGCGTGCGTTTTTACGAGGCGTGACTACGTTTCTGCGTCGATAAATTGATACAGGCAGGGTACGAGAAGTGAAAGCGAGGTAACGTCTCGGAAACGAGGCTCCTTTTATTATATAAACCCGTCGTCCAACAATAAATCGCGATAGCTCCGCGAATAGGATCCACCGGCACACTATGGGATTTGCAAATTACACGTGGATACACAGGGCATGCCAATAACCACGCTGCAACCGAGAATAAGCTGCTTCTTCGTGCAAAAACAAATCGAAAATGTAGCACCACAGTTTTCCCTGGGACTTCCCACAAGAACTTCGAGAATCTGGGTAGGTATTATTATTAGTATTACTATTGTCGTCGTTGTTGATGTTGTTTTTGCTGGTATTGTTATTGTTATTGATATTGTCACGACTTCGTTACGTCTTAAATGGAAGATATAATACATATAGAGATAGTATAATTAGAGTTAAGGGCGTCCGGAGACTTTTTTCCATGGAGGAGGGGAGCAACTTTGGGATGATGGTAAAGAAAAATATACCACTCTTGCTTTTTTAACCAATTTTATAGTGCCAGTTTAACCCTTCGTGGTCACACTTCTATAAACTTACGCGGTGGTCAGACTGGGTCCAATGGACCCGGTCGATTTTTTACCAGTTACCATGCGAACTCTATCGGTCCATTCGAGTCCCCAAAATTAAAATACACACTTTGAACATTGTAGAATATGGAATAGTCGCGTTTTAGTAAGAAATGAAATGACAACATGTACCAAAAAAATTTTGAAAGTTATAAAATCCTGAAAAACAAGTTCTTTTACTAAAACAATAATACATTTTTTTATTTTTCAAATAATTTTCATACAGATTGTGGCTCATATCCTAGTAGCATTTCTGGTTGGCCAACGGTAGCCAACAGTTGGGAATTAGTTGGGATATAGTTAGTGTTTTTGCCTACAAATTCCCAACATAGAGCCTACGGCAAAAAAGTTACGACAGTGTACCAACGAATATTCAATGTTGGACCTACAATTATTATGGTTGGTTAATTAACAAAAAGTTACAACAGTGTGCCTACGAATATTCAATGTTGGGCCTACAATTACTATGGTTGGTTAATTAACAAAAATTTACAACGGTGATTAAATGTCGTCTTATAAGTGTCAGAAAATTTGCTACATCCAAAAACCTGTTATTATATTCCAAGTTGTGATTTTTCTTTTCTTATTTATAAATGCTTAAATTTTATACTGAAATTTTAAGGAATGAATTTGAAGGTCGAATGATATTTTGTAGAATATTTCGCGTCACTACACAGTTTTTTATAAACAATTGATACTAGGTATGTAACTAGAAATTAGAAGTGTCTACAAGGAAATGTGTTGGGTAAGTGCGAACAACGATTGCTTTCTTTGTAAGCGGAAAGTTTGGGTTCGATTCTCCTCACCCGCGATTTTTTTTTCCTAAACCAGGCCTGAAAAAGACGTGTTTTCAACGTCTTTTGAAGTTCTTTAAGACACCTTCTGGACGTCTTTAAGACGTCTTTTGAAAAGAATATAAATAATAGGGCAACGGTAGGAAAGCCTACCTTGGCCATCTGTTGTTGGCCCAACCTGAAAAAAAAGTGCCAAATCTAACTGTTGGCCAACTAATATTATGTGCGTGGCCCAACTGTATGCCAACAACAAATGCTACTAGGGTACTAATAAGATAAATTAAAAAATTTAAAAAATATACAGTTTCATACTGTGCGTTTCAAAAAAGGTATTTATTTTGAAATCTGAATATATTCCATTGTGTAGTAAAAAAATACGTTTCATTTAGAGAAATAAATATTTATTATTATTTTTATTCATAAGAAAGTAATTTAACAATGAAAAGAATTCTGTGTTCGTACTTATACACACGTTTAACTTGAGGGAAAAAAATATTGTCACAGACATACACATTACATTTTATTGATGTAAATTTCTCGAATGGAGTAGAAAAAAAATTTCATTTTTTCGATCAAATTTACGCGTTGGTCACACACGGGTCCGATGGATCCACGCTCAAAACCGATGTTTTAGTAACGGCTGCCACTCATCAACGAACTTTTTGATTCAAAAACTGACGGTCTCTACCGGAAAAGGAAACCTCAAATTTTCGTAAAATGTCAGGTCGATGCCATTTCAAAGACAGAAACTTAACGGTATCAAAGTCCAAAGTTAAAAAGCTCGTCCACCCAGTGTGATCAGGAAGGGTTAATTAAAAATTTAAACCGAAATTTAAAAATATTCCCTTTTTAGTATAAACTTAATAAAGATCAGTTTTGAAAAATAAACGATTTTTTCTGAAAAGCCGGGGGAAACTGCCCCCTTTGCACCCCCCTCTGGCGCCCATGATTAAAGTCGAGATAGCAGTACGAACGGTTAATAAGCCTAAGCTTAAGAATATAAAACTAAGAATTAACTAAAATGACTACAATATGTATTCCAGTTTTCATCGAAACTAATAAAAAGAAATATATTTTTGATTTGGTTTTGTTTTAGATAACGAATTGTCGTAGTCGAGATCAATTCTTGCTCAATTAAAGTCTCAATATTGTGTTTGCTTTTAGATTTAATTTATAAGGGTTAGGCTTATTAACAGTATTTACACTGCAGCCTCGCCTTTTATTCCGATTTGTTACATTAAATTACTGAATTTCACGTGTATTTTCCTACAATAATGAGTAATAAATATGAATGATAATAGTAATTATTGGGACACCCTGCACAGCCATAATCCATTTGATCTTGGATGAAAAATTAATTTCTCACGGCTTTCTCGAATCTCGAGGATGGGCCAGTCGGGAGAAACTGTGGGACAATTTCGCTCGCGAATTTAACGACGGACGATAAATTTCGTCCGAGAAATCGATGCCCCCTGTTTTTCAGCTGGGGTGAAACTTTCTGGCCCGAGAAGCGCGTTTCATGACGATTCATTGAGGAAAGAAGAGTCCGTGGGTATGTAAATTCGAGGTCTAGCCTGAGGAATCTCGATTAATTAGATTTTGAAAGGAGTAATTGGTATGGGTGATGGGGTGGAATGGGGGGAGGGAAGAGAGATGCGAGAAGGAAACGAAGAATGCTCATAAAAGTGACTGGGGACACGTCCCATCCACGGATTATCAAATGGGTGGACGCGTATGAAAGCTGATTTGCATGAGCGGGAGGATCGCGACAGGTGGCCTTTGTCGTGGGCACGATTCTGTGGTCCATCTTTTCCTCGTGGTGATTTAGCTGCATAGAGAAAGGAGGAATAGGAAGGGGTACCAAAAGCAAGGACAATGGAATCCTGCATGGACAGATTCTTTGATAAAATACTGTAGAATTTGTGTAAGAACATGTAATGTAAAATACGTGTAGGGGAAAGCCCAAAGGATGGCTTGATTGTATTAAAAGCTGCATGTTTATTGATTAAGTGGACATTTACAGGGAATTGGAAAATGAACCCAAATTCCATTTCCAACTCCACGTAGAGTAGATGTTCCAATTACTGCCAGTGTCCCTATTACTACCACTTTATTTATTTTACTTAATAAAATCGAGACGTTCAAAGAATAGTGTTAAAAAAATGTATTATTAAATTGGAACTCTTCCTATTATTATTATTATTACTGTATACTATTCTTTATTACGTTACGATTTTATTAAGTAAAATAAATAAAGTGGCAGTAGGGGACACTGGCAGGAATTGGGACATTTACCCTACAGTACTGGAAATATTAATTGCATCACTGGAATATTTAGCGTGTACTCACTTCCACCTCATTTAGTATTAGTATTAGATATTAATATTAGTTCGTGAATAAATATTTGCAGTGCCGCATGTACTTCCAAAACGTACTTACAAATATCTCCCCCCAAACAACAACTACACAGCCACCTGATTAAAGTTGCAATCAATTTTTGAATAAAAAATGAAGGTATTCTTTGAAAATATATATGTTTGGGTAAATCTATGGAATTAAGTTACTTTTGTTTCGAAGTCGTTACAATTTCCTACCTAGATGAGTATGAATCAGTTCACTATGTCATCAGACAAACTTGGAAATAAAACCCTTTGTATGAAGCGTGTACTTTCACTTCAATTTTTCAAAAAGGAATTAAACTATTCTGTAGTGTTTTGTGCCACTTGGGGTGTAATTTAACATTACTAAGGCGATGCTATCAAAATTTGCTTCAAGGTGAAAAATGGAAATATGCCCTTTTGTTAATCACTCCTCAATTGAATCACCCAAACCAGTGTCCAGTCCAAACTTGGAGCGTGCTTGGTAGAATCGAAAGAGGCTTATCGGCTCGAGTGTTCCCAAATTAAATTGAGCATAGCAAGCAGACCAGATGATAGCAAAGAATCAATATGTCGTCATGCTCTGAGATGTCCCCATTGTATTTTACTTTCCAGCAGAGTCTACTCATCCGGGGACAAAGCCCCCGTAAACAATGAACGCACGTCCATTGTTTATTTATGACAGAACCCTTTGCAGGTTCTAAGCGTAACGAGCTGGATTCACCAGCAGATATGCTAATAGCCGAATCAAAGCTCGTCGCGAACCCCACGAATAAGCGAGATGAAAGAAGTCTCCCGATGTTCTCGGAGGGTGCCACTTCACCCCATCGAGCACCCAACGTGAAAAATATCTCCTCACAATCAGTAGAGAGGTATCTCATCAGAGATCCCCGAAGCAAATACAAGATCGCTTCTAGGGTACAGCTCCTTCCTTTCTCAATAATGGCACCGTGAAACCAGCCATTAAAAGAAACACAATGCACCACCAAGGTAATTAAAGATTCACTTCCATAAATGCCACAAAACTGGAATTCCTTTCAAGCCAGAAACAAAGAGAAAAAGTCAGCAAAGTATCACAAGGCAACCGTAAAAGTGCGCAATCGCTCTACTTATTTCGTAACTGGTACGGATAAATTTTCCGCGATTCTGTGCCCCCCGAGAGCGATCGTCGCGCAGAGTCTGCGCCAGGTGTACCAATTAAGACGTCATTTCGAGGGCAATTAGAGGAGATATCCCACCGCGGAGCTCACTCTTCGGGGCTGCCGTTCGAAAGTGATCCTCGAGAAGGGGCACCGCGGCCAGATTATTGGGAGATTGTTAGGGGCAGAGGGTAACGGAGATTAGCCGCGTCACGGGACAGACTTATAGCGAGCAACAGATTGACCGCCAATATTGCACGCGTTCGCCCTCGGCTCGTCCGACTTTCCGGCCAGCGTTTTATCCACCGACCAGCCTTAATTCCATTATTAGCATTTCTACTCCGTGAATCGAGCTCGTTAAGACCCCCGAGCCGCTCCGCGCTCGCGAACCCAGAGTCTGCAAGAAGCGCAGAACAATGGACCGCTTTTTCAGCCGTTACTCGGAGCCACGTTGATCTTTTTAATCATTAGTATCCTCGTACATGCGCATTACTTCGGTGGAAACGTCATTGTATGCAAGTAGCTGGGATTTTCTTCGACGCGAGGTGCTCGAGATTCTTGGAGCGCGTGATGCTGCCAGATATGGGGGAGGAATGTTTAATTAACGTGGAACACGATTCTGGAGTCGATCGAGGTGTATGTATACCGCAGCGGGGAAAAGAAAGCTTGAACTGTGAATGGAAAGAGAAATAAGATGGCTGTATTCTAGGGTGGTCCATTTGGTCTAAATATAAAATGTAGGTTTTCCACAAAATTGCTTTTGTTCCAAACGTGGTAACTAACACCTGTGTAAAATATGAACCTAATCGGACAATATTTGGAGGTCGCTAGGATTAGGGCCATTTCGGGAGAGACACACGAGATGAAGAGATGCACCATTTCTTGTTCCGGCCGCACTAAACAATTGGCAGCATTGATTGAATTGTTAATACTAACAGGAGAGGTGTCCTGGAGAGGCTATCCCAGGTGTCCGCCTCCGATTGCTTTGAGTTTGGAATACGTTTTAGAGGACCGAAAAATAAGATATACGTGTTTTTTTATAGCGGCCCGTTTTCATATTTAGGGGGTGAAACCACCCCCTAAAGTTATAAGATTTTCAGGTGTTCGTCACCGATTGCTTTGGTTTTTGGATATGTTTTAGAGGACCGAAAAATGAGAAACTGATATTTTTTATTTTGGCCTGTTTGCATGTTTAGGGGGTGAAACCACCCCTCAAATTTGCAGGATTTTCAGGTATTCGTCTCCCAAAGCAATCGGAGACCAACACCTGAAAATCTTATAACTTTGAGGGGCGGTTTCACCCCTTGAACTTGCAAACAAGCCAAAATAAAAGGACATCCGTTTCTTATTTTTTGAACTTCTAAAACATATCCAAAATTCAAAGCAATCGGAGGCGGACGCTTGGGATACTTTCCTTATAAGTAGTATTCTTGTCTATGAACATAATCTTATTAAACAAAGCACATCGATCGTGTTGTTTAAGTGCATCAAAACTGAAAAAACTTTTCAATGCCTTGGATTTCGTACGAAATATTTCTGTGAACGGTGAGTCAATTTTTGATTACCTTGTTATCGTAGCTTCAATTATTATTATTGGTTTAAATAGTGGCAGTAGCTTCTTCTCTCGGTGTAACAACGTATTTTAACAGTTTTTACTGCCTACTGTTTTTTGTCCCTACTTTGAGGGATAGATGCACTTCAAAATTGATGGACAGAAGAGCAGCTGAAAGAAGCAATTTCAAAGCTAAGAAACAAATAAAGGGATCTAAATGCTGTTTCTAAGGAGTATTGCATATAAAAAAAGATTCTGTTAAGAAGATATAGATCAAATACTGACTATATAGTCTAGAAAATATAAGTAAAAGAAAATTATTGGAGGAAGTAAAACAAGGAAAGGTAGAAAAGACACACTTAGGTTAAGTTGAAAAATAGTCTCCGACTGAACTTCGCCTTTGCTTTTGTCCTTGTTTACTTTCTCTTCGCTGTTCTCTGCTTGTGTTGTGCAATAAAGACGTTTAATAAAAAAAAAAAGACACTACAGAAGAACATATAAACACAGTCTGGACTGCAGTCAGCAATGATTAGAACCATGATGAGTGAGACCAAAAAATAAAATCTAAGATAATTTCAATTAAGGGAGGAACTAATAAAGAAGAATGAAAGATTAAGCCAAAAAACAAGTCAATCAAAACTGATTAAAACTCTGATGACTCTGGTGTGGAAAAGAAAAAAAAGAATAGAAGTAGGAAAAAGAGGGTACAAATAAATAAGTGCATCTCTCCCGAGTCTGAAGTGTATCTCTCCTTCGGGCTTAGGGAGAGATGCACTTTCTCGATGTTTTTTTAGAAAGCTTATTGCAATATTAAAATAAAGTTTTTGTGGGCTGAATGTTATATTTTCTTAAAATGATAAAATAAATAATTAACCTACATTTAGGGTAAATGGGGAGACGCTGTCGGGCCGGAGAGTTGGTCGAGTCACCATATTTCAGACTCTATACGTAAAAACGCGTTAAAGTGCAGACCAATTACTTCTCTAGAAGCCAAACAATTGAATGAATAGCGTCACTTCGGTTCCTTCTGTGTTTTTCTAGATTTACAGGCTATAAACGGTAAACGGTACAGAATCGTATTTAAAATATACTTCTAAGTTTATTTCCGTTCAATGTTTGGGAATAATAAGATAGTAGAGATATTGAGGGACAATGCAGCCAAAGTATTTAGCCATATTAACTCTTCCTCTCAAAACTAACGAGAGACCATCTCTCGCTGCAGAAAGGAGAGATGGTCGAGTAATGATTTTTTTTATTATTTTTACTTATATTTTTATTTTTTATCATTATTTTATTATTATTATTGTTTATTTTATTTATTTATTCACTTTTGTATTCATTTGCCTTGCTAATCGCGAATAGGTAGTTCGCTTTTTCTTTGATGTGTTTAACGTAAAAAATGATGTATCAATGAATCTGTAGTTATATTCACTCATAAATAATTTTGCTTTCTTCTTTGTTATTTTTCCATGAATAATTATGTGAGCGGTCTCTGCCAACGACGAAAACCATTTCTCCCGGCACCTCGGGAGAGGTGGTCAGATGTCATGACTTCAGTTTTCAACCCGATTTACAGTAAATATTGTCTTAAAACAAATATCGGCCAGTTTTTCTGAATAAAATTCTGAACATATTAGGTTTGTTCTGATAAAATAAGTAATATCTGTATTAGTTTTAATAGCCATTTTATATTAAGTCGACCGCGTCTCCCGGATTTACCCTACCTATACTTACAGTTGTATTCATTTAAGACTTTATAAGCAATAGAGAAAATGTGGTGCGCCTCTCCCGAAATGACCCTAAACGTTTTTGGGGGCATGGGAAAGAGTTTCTGTCTATTTTCAAATTAATGACTCTTCAGCTGATGTCCTTGTAGATTTGAGAGTACTAGTGGAAGCTATTTTTGTATCATATTTATGTATTCCTATTCAGGAATAATATACACTTACCTAATTGTGTAAAATAATGTTGCAAATCGTAGCGACTTGTAAACATGGTCCATATGGGACAGTTTTGGTCTACACACTTATTTCGGTTTGAGGAACAAAAACAGGTATGTGGAGAGCAATAAAGAATACAAAAAAAATTTCCCATGTGGCCGTGGACCACCTTACTGTATTCGCAAATTTATCTTATAGATTTGAGTTATACTTGAAGCCTAGTGTTAAGTTCGTTATGCAGAGAAAAGTACGAGTTTTGAACATTCTTTTGGATACATCTGTAGAGTGGAGGCGTCAATTGTATCTTAAGGGTACCCTCCCATCGAATCATTTCAAAATAGGTCATTTTTTGGATTTTATTTAAAAGAAACTTAGGTACTCTTTTTCAAATAAAATTCTAAAAATGGCCTATTTTTTAGTGATTCGATAGGAGGGTGTCCTTGAGTCAATTCGATGTGAAGAACAGAGACATGAAAGTAATTTCGTTGGCTTTATTCTGAAGTCATCAAGAACACGAATTGAACCGAGTAAATGACTTTGGAGAACGATACTTTCCCCAGTAGAATATTAGACACGTGGGAGCGGACCTTAACGCTGCTCCATGTATCGGTCAGTAGCGAGCCATGGGACAGCGCGAGGAGACGAGTTTTGCATTCTCCCGTGAAACAGGCACCTGTTTCACTTCCGACATGCCCGAAACGAGGTGGAAATCAGGCTAACGGTCCTTTCGCCGAAAGGACACGTTTCTCTTCTGCTCGTTACCTAGATTAAGCGCAGCCCAGGCAAAAGTCGATACGCCATCGACGCACGTGCGCCTAAAATCCATCGCCGGAAGGGTCCTTTCTCTTCTTGGCCATTCATTAAACGCCTCCTCAGATTTTCGTCGCGAATCTTCGCTCTCCTCCTTCTCTACAATAAACTTCTCCTACCACCGCCTAGTGGAGCCTTTTTAACAGCCCCGGCATCGATATTCCCTGTCCCTTTGGCTTTCGTGTCGTCAGCTTTGTTTTAAAAAAGAACTGACCAGGAGGGTGCAATAGCTGTTTGTAAGCAACAACCGCGACGGTAAAAATATTCTGGCTCCAAGCGCTGGAAACTTGGGGAGATGGGTAGCAAAGCTGGAGAGCATGGCGCCGGGACGCCTCCCAGAATACTTTGCCAGATCGAGCAAGTTAAAAACGGCAGATCTGTGTTGCCTTCATCCAGGGGCTGCAAGTTCGACGACACCGGCTGCGTCTAATTCCAGCGATTTTAATTGCATTTCACTGCGACGATCTGACTCACAGGGAAATCGTGGAGTCTGACAATGTCTGCTAGAGGGACATGTGTTTGGGCAGTGCTTCAATTGGAGAGACGAGGGAACATTCCGGAGTATGTGCTCGGTGGAATATTCTCCCTTGAATCTTGGTAATCGAAAGTAGATGTTTCTTGGAACTCTAGGAAGCTTCTACTATTTAGACGTTTTATCGGTAATTTTTATTGCGAGAATAATCCGAATGAAATCTAGAAAAATTTTTAAAGAATTAGTTGGCCAACCGGAATATTTGATGTGGAAGTTTGGGAATAGCGATATATCCTGATACTAATTTCCGCTGGGCCAGGAAATTCGTCCACAGAGAAGTCGGCGGGGTTCGTGGATGAGCCAGGTCGATTTTAATGCGATTTTCGTCCAAGGTAGGGTGCACTAATGGGCGAGAAGGGAAGACACTGCTAATGAACTCGTTTTCGACACCTACCAGAAGTTTTGGGGTGAAGATTTTGAACACTCTTAACAATCCTTAATCTCTAACAACATATGCACCCTAATCCCCATATACTCCGCCTGATTTTAAATACTTTTGACTGACTATTATTATTAATTCCTCAACAACTCTTAATTCTCTATAATTCCTCAACAACACCTGCACCCTAATCCCCTTTTGACTACCTCCCACATCACCAGCTTCTTAGATTCCTCAATCAGTCAACCCCCTTCAATAAAAAAGATTCTCAACAACCCGAAATCTCTAAACACCACTCACGACCCCTCCACCCACGTGTCCCAGATGCGACGAAGCACCTTTGGCCCACCCAGCAACCATGAATTCACCGTCTGATACCAAGATGAGCGATGTGGATCGGTGTGTCAGTGTTGCAGCTGGCAACGAGGCTGGTTGCCTCGGTTGCCAGTGCCGTATCGGTGGTGTTATCGACTGGTAAAGAGGCGCATGCGTGCCAACCAACCCAATCCTTCCACGGGACGTCGGCGACCATCGTCACCGTCGTTTCCAGGAGACGGTTCAAATAGTCTAAACAAGTGGGCACGTACCTGGCCCCCCTGTGTATCCTAGTTGCCATGGCATTACATTAAAACCCACTCCCGAGAGTCTCCCCACATAAAATCACAGACAAAAACCCCGATGCGACCTTTTCTGAAGCCCCTGATCGGTTCAGGAGTATCTTTACCGAATTTCCACTCCCCATGAAAAATCAGGGACAGAGAATCATAGTGATCGATGGTTCTCTCGAAAAGCTCCACTCACGTCCAGTAACAGGAAGTAATTACAGCTTATACTGCTTTAATCTGTAGCTTGGGTACTGTCTGGCGAACAGCTGATGCACTGTTGTTAGAAGATATTGATTTCCCATGTATCCCCGTTGTCACGATTGCAACACGAGCCTTCTGCTCCCATGGAAGGCTATTTCTACCGCTTCGAGTTGATAAATGATCCCAATAAACCGCTCCAACATGTTAATTATCGCCCGATCACTCATGCGCTCGTATATCTCGATCAAATATTGTCTACGCCGCCTTATCTGGTTCAGATCAAGCTGGGTGATAGCGTAATCTTCTTACTCAAATGTACGATTTTGCAGAGGCCTAGCGCTGCTCTACTTATCCACGACAAATACGAGATTCTGAGGCGGAGAACCGTCCAGGCGAATCAGCGCGTCTCCCCCTGAGCTCTGATTAACATATCACTCGGAGATATTTCTTAGACTGGGGGATCGTGCATAAAGATTGGAATCTTCTTGAAGGCTGATAAAAGGTACAAACAAAGTTATTTACTATCCCACAACACGACACCGAGTTCGCAAACATGCTGGTTTAATCTGGAGCGAAGAGTAAGTCAACAGAGCCTTCAGTCAGCCAATATCCATGCTAGCTTGTATCAATGTTATCTGCACGGAGGAACAGGAATAGTCCTGTGCTTTTTTGGGGTCGAGCAATGGCGAACCAGAATCCTCTAGAAAACCAGAGATGGGCAAAATTTTATTCGTCAGTCGTTGGTTAACCCGAGTTAACTTTATTCGACACATGACGAATAGTTTTTTTTAACTTTTATTCGTTATTCAAAACTTTATTTAAATAAAAGTTTCGCCCATCTCTGAAGAGAATCATCCAAAAAACTATGATAGGTTGGACTTGTGTTAGGGTAGAGCCTGTTTTTCAACTATGAAAATATGATCTTCTTACCACCTCAATTTGTTTCTCTTTATAAGAAATAAAATCGAGCAGAATGTGAGCATAATTGACCTATATTTAGGAGTAGCTCAATGATGGTGAAACTTCCAGTGTACATAATAATTATATGGAAGGGCATGAAACACTAGAAATATTTTCCAATGCATTCAATTGTTCATTAGGAAAAATAGAAACTGAGACAAGGTATCATTGTGCACCATCTGACGAATAATTAAGTAAAACAATTAGTAGATTGTACCCTAACAGCAGCAAACAGACACTGTCTGAGGCCTGAACCCTTGTAAACAGTACATATACCAAGTTATTCAATATAAGTGGCCAAATTATTATACCCAAAACATTTTCGTCAATTTTTGGGATCATTTTAAAACGGATTTAATACGATTATAAAAAAATCTTAAATTAGCAAGTAAAGGTTCTGAAAGGAAACTTTCTTAGCTTTCCAAAATACTCATAAAAATTTGTCGGCGATCATGAGTTTGCAAGTTATATGTGATAAAAGTGAAAAAAAATTTCCGCTAATTCCAACGAAGAGCTCTTATAGAGCGAACATTTTTCTTTAATTTCGTTTTTTTTTTGGTTGTATGATTTTTATTAGCCGAGTTATTCGCGGTCAAAGCAAAAAAGGTAATTTTCACTTTGAACACCTATAACTTGCGAATTCATGATCGCAGACAAATTTTCATGAGTGTTTTGGAAAGCTAAGAAAGTTTCCTTTCAGAACCTTTAGTCGCCAATTTAAGATTTTGTTAATCGTATTAAATCCATTTTAAAAAGATCCCAAAAATTGACGAAAATGTTTTGAGTATAATAATTCAGCCACTCTCTGTAAAATATGGCCATTACATGTTGAATTTTCATAATTTCTATAATCTTTGGCTTACTCGAGCTACCCCTAAACATAAGAATAGATTGTCTAAAGTTTTTATATAGTGATTAGAACAAATCAGGGTGGTAAGACTTATAAAAAATATTTTTTTTTTAACGTCTAAGCTCCACCCTAACTTCCATCCTAATATTTCTTTTACTATCAATCTTGAATCGAATTCCCAATACACCTTTTCGCCAACTCCGTAATATAATCTCCAAGTTCCTAATTAAAAACGCTAATAAAGAGTGACCCAAGAAATAGCCTATTTTTGGGCCCACGATTTTGGAACTGAATTTTATGCGAAACGATACCTTATGATGAAACATCAATGATATAAAATTTTCAAGTTGAGGTGACAATTAGTTTCTGAGAAATGGGAGGTCAAAGAAGTGAAAATTCGTTAACGCGTCAGCTCATACGCTTCGATGTACGGACTTTTATGTCAGTTCGATAATTTAAAAAATTATTTCCAGGGGTTTTGCTGCCTACTAACAGCGAATTTGAACTTAGATGTTCAAAATTCACGAAAAAAAAATCAAAATCAAGTAATATAAATGACTGTGTAGTGGGTGCTTTTTTTTAATATATCGTCCAGCATATTGAATCGGCCATTGTGAGCTTTGCTGACTGCTAACAACGAATTTGAACTTAGATCTTCAAAATTCACAATGGCCGATTCAACATGGTGGACGATATATTAAAAAAAAGCACCCACTACATGGACATTTATATGTTTTGATTTTGATATTTTTGTGAATTTTGAAAATCTGAGTTCATATTCGTTGTTAGCAGTCAGCAAACCCCCTGGAAATAATCGTCAAAATTATCGGATTGACATAAAAGTTCATATACATCGAAACATATGGGCTGACGCGTTAACGAATTTTCACTTCTTTGACCTCCCATATCTCAGAAACTAATTGTTACCTCAACTTGAAAATTTGTTGTGATTTATATCTCATCATAAGGTATCATTTGGCCCAAAATTCAGTTGCAGAATCGTGGAACCAAAAAGAGGCTAAGAAAGGCCTCATTTTTGGGTCACTCTTTCCCACCAAATGAACTCCCACTGCCAACTCCGCACAGCCCCAAAACCTTAAAAAATCTTCCCCGGAGAAGTAGCTCAACGACCACCCGGTTGACGTTGCACTCAACTTCCTAATAATAAACGAAATTGAATCCTTAACTCGACAGCTTCTGTGTAATTCACGACAGAACCTAATTCCCTCTATACGCATATCCCTGCAAGCCCTCCGAAGACCTGTTCCTCAGTGGAACAGTTCAACGAACACGCTGACCAAGGAACACTTGAATCGTCATCGAATTTCCGGCGGATCGATGGCTGGTTGGAGGGCTTGTTTACAGAGGAAAAGCAATCTGGAGACCCTTTACCCGGTCACGGCGAGCTCGTGATCGAGAAGCGCAACACCGAGCAGGCCCTGTCGACCGCGTAAGCATCGGTCGAGAATGTCGAGATGCAGAGCCAGCGGATAATCTTCCGCCCTCTCGACGCCGCCCTCCTCCGCGTCGTTGTTCCCCGTGCAGCGGATGAAAAGGGTCGGGCTGTCGCAGCAACTTGTCGCCAAACTGCCGAGCCGCGATTTTTGGCAATAGTTCTACAGAGCACATTACTGTATTTCCTTCCTCCTCGGCTTCAGCACCATGTCACGTTGTTCTCGATTCTTTTCTATGAGTCACTCGTTGCGCTTGGTGTATACTGTTTCTGGTTGATCTAGTTCGTCGTGAAACTTGTAGATTGAGTTTCGGTAAGCATTGAGAGTGAATTGGAGATCCGATTTGAAGTATATAATACGTTGGGTTGAATAATCAGGGGTTTCTAAAGAGGCGGATTTTGAGATTTGACACCTCTACGCTTACAAGCGTCTGCCGCCCTTTCCGTGAAATAGCATCAAATATTTTAATTGACAAGAGTCGAGACAATTTCAAAATTCATTTAATATGGCTACTCACATGTGAGTTTTTGCTAATCAGCTACATGAAGAAAAAGGGAATTGTTTTTAAAGTTATTTCAAGCCTCTGTGTTTAAACATCTTCCAATTTGTTTCGCTCAAAATTTGTCGCTCCCTGAAATTCCACCCTCTCTCAAAAATTTGTTGCTCCCCAAAATTTATCGCCGTTCAAAATTTGTCGCTTCCCAAAATTCCGCCCCTCAAAATTTGTCGCTCCCCAAAACTTGCCACTCTCTAAATTTGCCGCCCCACAAAATTATCGCTCCCCAAAATTTGCTGCTTTCGAACATTTGCTGCCCCTCAAAATTGTCGCTCCAAAATATTTACTGCTCCCTAAAATTGCACCCTCTCCCAAAAATTTGCTACTCTCCAAAATTTGTCGCTCCCCAAGATGTTGTCCCCAAAATTTACCGCCTCCCAAAATTTGTCGCTCCCCAAAACTAGCCACTCCCAAAATTTCCGCCCCTCAAAATTTGTCGCTCCTCTAAACTTGCCACTCCCAAAATTATCGCTTTCCCAAAGATGTTGTTTTCCAAAATTTATCTCTCCCCAAAATTTATCGCTCCCCAAAATTTGCGGCTTCCAAAAATTTGTCGTCACCCAAAATTTAATGCTCTCCATCTTTCCCTAAAATTTGTGTCTCCCCCGAACTTGTCACTCCCCCAAATTTGTCGCTCCCCAAAATTCCACGCTCCTCAAAATTCTCCACTCCCCAAAATTTGCTGCTTTCGAAAATTTGCTACCCCTCAAAATTGCCGCCCCAGACTGCAATTTAGGATGTTTTGGAAGTGATCCAATTTTTAGGATTCTCTGTCTTTTAGTTGCTACAAGTTTGGAGCACCCAAATTACTTTCAACATATTTCAAGTTTTAAAACTTCTTGGTGTTTGCTTTGAGGTAGATGAATTTTGTCAAGTATTCTGAGGTTGATAGTAAGAAAACTCTGACCCGTTTTACTTAGCGTCCTTCGTACGGGCCACGACCTCAGCCACACCGACCCTTACCCATCGAGTTATTAGATTCATCCGCGTCGTTTCCCTTCCGACTGGAGGATCCCTTTGACTGTCCTATTTGTTTAACGAGACGAGCTTCTACGCTTGAAATTCGCTCGAAAAAAATATCCCCCGTCAAGGGCTTTAATTGGTCGCTCGATCATGCTCGATCGCCCTCTCGAGGTGGCGCTTGGGCAAAAAGTAATTAGCGAAAAATCTCGTCAAACATCGCGCAAAACTCTGCCTCGCTGCCTCCAGCTTTTTTGTCATTTTCAATCTCTACCTTTAACCTTGGACACCTTTATTACATTATCATCGTCACCACTAGAAGAACTAAAAAAAACTTACAATTTCCACAAATGAGGAATAATACGGACAGTCATTATTTCAAATACATATGTGCACTTTTCTCAGAAATCTTAATTCTTTTTCAAAGAAACAATTCTTAAGAGTTGCAGAAATAAATGTAACTTCGCAAAGAATATTTCAATGCCCTAGATAAACAAACTCTGTCCACCCCAATCATTTCCACCCTCTGTAAACATTTCTAGTAAGTAAACAAGTCTAGTAGTAAACAAGTCTAGTTAAAACGGGTTATCATATCCATCGTGATGAGCGTTACAAGGCATCGCCAGCAAGCTATAATTAAATTAACGTTAAGAAACAAGCAGCGTGCCAGGGTAGACGTATCTCGAACACGTGTCCGAGTATCGTTTCGCCCCTCGAGTTTCAAGAAAGCCAACTCCAGTGAAATAAACAACGAGGCGCAGCATTTTATCGTGCCTAATCTAATCGCGACATCAGTATCGCGTTCAACGTGAAACACTTCGCAGCCAACGCGATAATTATGTACCGGTGAGCCGTGTGCCATTGGTCCCCGCTCAATATCCTATCGAATCGTTTCCCCAGAACCACTAAATTAATATTGATAAAACGATAATCCAGCTGTCTACCGAGGTTATTAATTAACATTACCTGGAATTTCGAAAATTCTCCAGTGCCAAGCTCGCCCACGTTCCGACACCAATCGTCCGCTCGATTATACTCTCAACTGTACTCACATTTTAAAAAAACTTCATTAAGGGATAATGCCACTCTAGCGCCCGAAAAAACAGCCTGACTTTGAGAATTTTTTAGGCGAGTATAGTGAATGAAATACTAAATCTCATTGAAGGCCTTTATTGTACATACTTTGAAGCATCGTCACAATTTTTTTTAAATGTTTTTAGTGCAAAACGGCGTCGTCATAGGTCAACAAAGGAAGCTTCTTCATTACCGTTGCGGGAAAAATTTCTCCTCTAATTTTTTACTTGGAACAAAAAGCAAACATTTTTTATGTCTATATAAGATCAGCTCGGAAAGTACATACGGAAATTAAAAAATAACATTTTTTGTACGAATGGTGATTGATCAAAAAGTTTCATTTTAGGTAAAAAATTGTTTATAACAAGAAAAGTTTACAATGAAATGCAAAATTCGTATGAACTTACAGAGCTGATCTTATATAGAACTCAGGAACTTTTGCTTTTGTGGGTCACGTACAGAGCCAATCAAATATTTCCCAATTTCCTCCAAAGTTCTTTTAAAAAGGGAGTAACGAAGTACCGAAGTTGAAAACGAGCATTGATCTTAAAGATCCGTTTTGTGCTGCGCATCGACGCAGCGCACGGCCGTAGAGAGATATTTTATCGCGGCGATCGGACGATAAAACTCGATGTTCGGCGTGTGTTGCCCGGATTCCAGCAATTTCTACCGCGAGAAATCACTTTCGTCTGGAAATGGGCGAGCTGTTGGTATCGAGCCTCGATTATAATCGCCACGTGCGCCCATAGCAACGGCATTCCTGGGTGCCGTTCCCTCGCGAAAGCAGCTTGTTACGATGCTCGTCGGCGGTCTAGCCTCTCCGAGCCGATATTTCGAACGCGACACCCGCCGCATTTCGGCGGAGGGACACGAGCGGCAAACGCGCGTCCGTTTTCACAGCTGGGATCGCCCGTGTCGAAGCGACGATCGTTTGTTTTTTATAAATGGCCCCCAGGTGTCGCGGGGAAACATAGGATCCATCTCGACAACAGTAGCTTTTACTGTATAACACATCTCGGAATATTTTGGGCTCGGTGTATTCGAAGCGAGCCCCGAACTGCGCACAATGCGAGGTAACGAGTGGGGACGACGATTTTTGAAACAACTCCGAGCGTAATTTCACTTGGATAACTAACAAGGAATAGTTTTACATTCGGTAGGAGTGAAAAGTTGGGTATAAGATAATTTAAAGCACATAGATTATACGTAAGAGTTACGTTGCAATTGAGAAATAATTTTTAGAATTTTTAAATACAGAGTCAATTTTCACCTATTACATTTTCCAAAGAAAGATCAGGATTTTTCTTCCCACCACGATCAGTGGTTCAAATGAGATGGGTCAGAATGGACCCCGCCTTAGACCAAGCATTAAATTCATTCAAATTTTCCGCGAGCTGCGTAATATGGTGGATTTTAATGAATCTGTATTACCGAAGCAATCACCCAAGATAAATATTTGCTAGAGTATATTTGCGTAACGTCCAAGGATTCTGCTTCAAAGATGTGGACTCAACGCCCAAAGGCATCGCGGAATGTTTGCACAGACACACGATCTATTAAGTCAAAGGTGGTGGCATGAGACGGGATCAAAGTTAACATTTAACGCGTTATCTGCCGATAAGGGCGTTGCAGTAAAAGGGGAAAAAAGGAGAATGCCTGAGCCTCGACTTTTAACCCTGCGCCAGCGCGTGTGTACATACGTCGCTCTTTGACAGTTTAGTTGCGCGCAAGTGATTATTGGAAATCCATTACTTCGGAATGAAAGGTGCTCCGCGCTCGATCACCGATAACGGCGGGCCCGATACAATCCTTATTTTCCACGAAGCCGCAGCGGAACTTTGTGTCTTAAATTAAACCAATGGAAAACAACCTACGTATTTGGACGGAAATTGCGTTTAAATGCCACGTGCGAGGTTTCGTTGCAAACATTTCCGCGTGAGGTAAACAATTTACGAGTTCGATGAATCACTCTGCATACTCGAAGGAAACTTGTTTCTTTCAGAGAAATATGTATAAGAAGATACATTGCTAAAAAAAAGAGATGTCATGAACGAAGACACTTCAGACTATATAATTCTAAATATTTTAAACGAATTACAATATCCTAATATTATGCTCCACATACATTTTTTATTCTGCACCACAGGGACCACGTCCCACCAGAATAATAATAACACTGCTCTCCTTAGTTAAACTGTCCTATCTAGCATTGTTTCATTTTTTTGAGATATGTTGAAATATTTGAAGTTCCACGCGTCTTTTACCTTTTAAGTAAAATTAGAAAACTCTACGTGCTTCGTAAAGATTTATAAACAGTCTAATGTATTTAACCTAACTTCTTTCCAAATGGTTAAAATATCTTATCTAAAACAATTAATTAATTGGTATGTTAATAATACATTACCTACCGGTATGCCTATTACAAAAAAATATATTAGGCTGTTACAAAATAATGACAACATGTTTTAATTTGAATGAAGGGAAATAAGGACGGTACAAAGTAAATGATAAAACTGCAGTTTTCTCGGTTGTTTCAAAATGCTAGATAGGACATTTTAATTAAAGAGGGCAGAACAGTAATTGTTTGCTTTCCGTCACAAGTCAAAGACAACATCCTGAATGCAACGTCAGCAAAACGTAATTAAACTGACCGTCCGTCAATGCAGCAGCAGGGGTAAGATGCGCTCGTTACATTTATGAGGACAATTAAGGGCGGACTGAAACGTCCGAGCAATTAGCGCGACACGTTTACGCGTATGCAGATGCACCGAGTTGGCACGGGGTGCAAGGAGCAAAACAGAGAAAATCAAGCACTCGCCATCTACCCTCCCATAGAAATGCGTCGATGCTAATGAATGCGCAGAATTTCGGAGCTACCGCGAGGGTATGCAAACTTAACTGGTTATCAGAATTCGGGGAACAAAATAGAAAGGGGAAATAGTTATCTTATCGTACTACAAGATCTACAGTACTAGATTTGAGATTGAGTATACCTATATCAAGTTAGGTCTGAGTTTTGTTTGGATCAGTTATGGAAAATCCAGAATCCCGAGAAGGCATTCCAACTTTCGTTACATGCGTAATTCATATAAGCGTAGTTTAAGAAGCTAATTGATTCCGAGATATATAATATTAGTGGTTCACCAAAACTTGCTCCCAGCTTCCCACCAGTTCCACTACCCAGTTAAGTTTGCGTTTATAGTTGCCAAACACCCCCCTCTGTATATGCAAGAAACGCAGCACCGCGTGCGTGCACGGAGCCGAGGAGCCCGTGGCGTTTATAGAACAGCTGAATATTTATAAAGCGTGGCAATGACTCCGGCCCGAATGCTAAATGCGCCCAGAGTGCACATGCGAAGATGCCCCTATCCCAAGTGAAACATCGCACGTAATATTTGAACAGAAAACCGCCAAACAATTCAAATCCGAGGCAGTCGCCCTGCACAGTAAGCACCATCCAAAAGAAAGTTCAAACCGTGAATTAAACTGTGTGCCATTAGAAACAATTGCATCTTGAAATTTATCGCTAGGATACGTCAGTGGTGCCAACGTAATACTCAAAATCCTCGTTACTCGTGCGGACGTAAAAATACGAGTTCCAAACTTTCCTGCGACCACCGCCGTAAACACAAAGAGGCACGGCGTTCAGGGAACAGACGGCACACGAGTACGTGCAGTCTTCTGCGGGGCGCAGCATCCGATGGCATTTCTATCGCGTCGATTAAAAGGGCAAAGGGAACAGGTATCCATTCATAAAGCACGTTAGGCGAGGGGAACGTAATAACCTTGATTGCTCCACGAAGCTGTGACATCGGTGCGCTGCGCAGAGATTCATTCACACGCAATCCCAGCCGTGCGACCCCGCCACTTAACAATAGACCGCGAGTTTGCCGACAAACCTAACACGCCTGACAGAGGACCGTCGAAAATAATCGCGACCATTCAGTCCCCTGATGTTAGACTGCCCCCAAAACCTCCCCCGCGGCGTTACGTAATCCGCGATTCTTTTTATCATCTCGCTGTTAAAGGAGCATTGCCTGCACTCACCATTTTTTCAACCGCCTGGTAATCCAAAGCCCGGAGACCCACTCGCGACGACGTCGGCTATGGAGGCACAGAAAACACGTTACATCGGCTTTGACACACTTCTCGCGATGCTGGAGGGACCGGTCGAAAGTGTCGTTTCTCGGGAGGAACGGTTCCAACGACGCTCCCGTTGGCGCAACACTCGTGAGAGGATCGCGTCCGACGGTCCGCTCAAGCGGATGACATTCAGCCACAACAAAACAACCGTCTGCCGGCTCGCGTTCGCGCAGGCGACTTTTCACGCATCCGACCACCCCGAAAGCCCGAGACAGACTGGCCCCTACTACTTCGGCGAACAGCGGCCTGCTTGCACAGACCGTCGCTAGGCGGCAACACGGATCGGCGCTGCATAACGGACAATAGGTGGACCCCTCGCGATCGGATCCCCAATCAGAACGCAGCGACTGCGTGCCGAAATTCTCTTTGAAATATCTATGGGGTGTCTGAGAATTCCACGTTTCTATGGACATGGAAAGATGATCTCGTAACGAAGCAGAGGGGAATGTTCCGAAGATGAATAAGTATTTGAAAACGGAAATTTGATCGTTGCTTTTACTGTTTTTTTTTTTTAAGTGGGAGTAATTATTTATGTGTATTGTGTTGCGAATGTTATTGTTTATATGTAAACTGAAGTATGAGGATATATTATTATGGGGTATGATTTATTGTGGATTGATATTCCATAAGGGATGAAATAAAGAGAAGTGATATGCTATCAAAGATAAATTAAGTGAGATCACCCAGTATAATGCGCCTGGTTTTATGGCCTGTCAGCATTCCGGGATTGCCCCCCCCCCCCCCCGAGAAGCGACTGACGTCCAAGTCAATTGTTCTTAAATAATATAAATTGGAGATTAAGAACGTAGCCCAACAGTCTGAGCTCGAACAAACAATTCGCCTTTCGCTCATGCGATCGGGCGCGGTACAATGCGGGAGAAAAAGGAAGAGAATGGATGGGCAAGCTCGATTCATCAAATAATTTATTGTGCTCCTCCGGGGCTCTGCCCTTATTCGTTGGATCGTGGGACTCGATCGTCGGCTCGATCCCGAAACTCCCCGACGGCCAATGGTAGCCTAACCTAAATCGATCGTCGCGTAAATATTTTCTGCACGCGGGATAAATATAGCGACCGGAATAAAACGTATCAATTCTGATCCACTGAATTTGAATTATGGGCAAGCATGGCGACAGTTAATAGGAGACCATGCCAATATGGCGGTTACAGTTTCGCCGATTTAAATTCTCGATTCAGTGGCTCTACTGTTACATCGCGTTATTCAAAATAGAGGCACTGAAACAATGAACGGGGATGACTGGCGTTAAAAAAAAAGAGAACTTCGCATATCTGTAAATCGGAAGTTCGAACAGCTGCATGACAAAGTTCGCGTTTACCGTTCCACCGTGAAATTTCATATGCACCGTGACTTGTAGTAGTCATCTAATAAGCGCCCCGCCGGAGGCATTTCATTACTGCTGAATCGCATTTTCACAGTTAAATCTGGAACAATGTGCAACTGTTCGCACAGAACACAATGTTCGTAATACCGAAGAGGCATAAGTTGCCCGGTAACTCGAAGCAATAAAGAGGCATCCAGCGGACCTTTAAAATCGATGTACTCTAAAATTAAGCGCAGAATAAAAAGATGCATGCTGTATTTTAAACTTATTTTTTAATAAAAAGCCATTTCTTTTTCGATTATCCTACGAATTACTGGGATACTATCATTACAGAAATAGAATTAGTTACACGAATAAAGGAGATTAAGCTCTAATCAAAGAAACACGTGTACAATTTACTATTTCACCAGCTCCTTTATAAAAAGTTCGATCTCGAACGTAACATAGATTAATAAATCGTATTAAAACACGAACTATGATATATAAGATAAGAACACGCATAACCAAAAATTCGAAATCTCCAGTGAACGGATTCCTTACGGAATACTCGAGTATAATGAAACCTAACCAAACCTTATCGTTCATCATTGCAATCCATGCCAAATATCGTATGTGCATACGTATGTAAGTACATCTATCGATTCATTAATATTAACTGCAAAATCCATATTCATCGGAAAAGTAGAGGCCACTTCTAACCGCTCGAAGTAAGGATTGATATTCATGAAGTATTTTAGACAAACAACGTGCGATTTAACAGCGCGCTTGCAACTTTACAAGAATAGCAAGAAAATTATGTCGTAATTAGCCAATTACCGTCCTTGGGCCATTGCAGTAAAGTGATGCAAGCTACTAATCATATTGGCATGTATTCTATGCAATAGTTTCGTGCCGCTAGGGCTCGTGGTTGACGTTGAAATCAGCAGCAGCGCAGTGTTGATCTGACATCAAGCGAAATTGTCCTTTCGAGGGGAGAAACAAGCCTTTCCCACGACAAATTTCCGTAGAACAATTCTTTAGGTCGCCGCCAGCTCCCACGTCGAAAAAAATGCCGCGCGGTAAGCGCAGAAATTTATTACAGTTCTCGTTTGAGTGGGAAAAAAAAAAATTGTTATCCGCTGGTCCCCACCACGTTTGACTGAATGAAAAAAAAAACGTAATTTCCCGTACGCGTTGACCTCGAGAAATGGATCTGTCTCAAGCATCGCGTTCTTGCAGGTAAATTTGTCAGTCACAAAGGTCGGAATCGCCACTTCACCAGCCCCGAGGAGTTGGAGGAGCAACGACGCCAGGAGGAAAAAAAACTCCAGTGGAGAGTCAGTATTTTTAGGTTAACGACAGCGCAACGGCTTAGGTATTATTGTTAAGTACGTAAGGTCAAGCTTGATCGCGTGCTACCATTCGATGAGATTTTTCTTGGGGGGTACGGTAGTCCGTCGCTGGTGCGAGTATCGTTTACCGAGGCAGAGTGCGTACCTTCGGAGATTGGTTAAGAGTCGGAAGGAACGGGGTAGAGCGGTAGGATGCGACGTGTTTCGTATCTTCTTTACTTTCGCATTCGTTCTCTCGAAACTGCTGGGTAACCGTTGTATTACGTAGGGAGCTGGTCCGATGGTGCGCATCGGACGCCTGGTGTCTAAAAGTTACAGCGGAGTTTGCTCCTTTCAGAAAAACAAAGGTACAGAGAGTTCCAGCGAGGAGGATGAGGAGCCCAAAGCCGGGGCCGGCGGCGACAGGTCGAAAAAGCTCAGTGGTTCTGAAACAGATAGCGAAAGCGAGTCAGATTCAGAATCCGAGACGGAGGTACCGTAACAGATTCTCCTAGAATCCCTAATAATTGAGAAACCCTGACGCTCCCTTGTTGTTATCCGCAGGGCAAGGCGAAAGGTGTAGAAAACTTAATTCAAGTGGAGAATCCAAATAGGGTACAAAAGAAGGCGAAAAAATTATCACAATTAAATCAGTCGATAGATTCTGCGAAGCCAGAATTATCTCGAAGAGAACGGTAAGATTAGTTGATTAAATTCACCGGTTTATTAAGCTGGCAGGTCCCGTTACTGAATGAGTTGGACGTTTTTTTTTCAGAGAACAACTAGAAAAACAAAGAGCTTACGCCAACTACCAGAAGCTACACGCTGCCGGTAAAACCGACGAAGCTCGCGCGGATCTAGCACGATTAGCCATAATTAAACAACAACGGGAGGAGGCGGCGAAGAAACGGGAGGCCGAGAAGAAGCAGAAGGAGCTTGCTCATCAAAAGAAAACGGAACTCACGCAGAAAGCGCTCGGCAAAAAACCCTAGAACGTTTGAACTCAAGTCAATTAAAAATGTCTTATGTCATTGCTACTACTACATTAAAATCACGAGCAGATCGAAATCTCCTTTGACATTGATACAGACTAAATCTATTCACGCATCTGCAACCGTGCGTTTGATAAAAATGTCCTTATTTGTATAAATACAATTATTATAGTAACTGAACTGCACCCTGCGTTTTTCCTCCACCTCCCCCCACTTCGACACATACCGCATGCCCCCATCCCATGCTGTGCATCATTTACATAATCGAAAAATGCGCGATTGCATTGGAAATGTCTACGAAGCGGCAGAAAATTTTAGTAAACCAGCGAACGATCGTTGCGAGCTGAAATTTTTCATCGTTGAAATTATTAACGCGGCGTAATCAATTTCTGGCTGGTAAAGTTCGAGTTCGTTTAAAGAGTTCAAAGGTTTGAAACTACTAGCTATAGCTTCGCTGCACCGGGGAATGAAAGCAAATGGGACAGCAGACGCAGTTGGACGCAGTAGAGCTTCTGCATTCGACCCGACACGATGTTGACGGATGTTGTTTACGTTATATTGCTGTTCCTTTGTGTGGCCGTGGGAGTTTTTTATCAGAAGATCGAAGATCCTCACGTGAAGAAATGGGCCAGCACGATCATCGGCTTCGCCTTGGTTATAATCGTTTCTGGGAGTCATCTGCTTCACCCTTTAATCGTTACCCTGATTAACGCGTTTATCATAACCAAGCTCCCACCAAAGTACGATACATTTATAACATATAACTTATTATTATCCCAGCGTAATGATATCACAGGCATGCCCATTAATTTGCCTAATATCTTATCAGTGATGCGTTGCGACATCCCACCAAAATTCCGTACTAATTCAGACAGAACGTCTTTGCAATGACTGGCAATTTAAGCGAGTGCAATTTACCCAACGAGATCTATTTATTATGCAGATAATATTGATCTCGCCTTGAATATAATAAAGAGCATCGTTAATTTCACCGCATATTGCACACAGCTCGAGTGTCGAATGGATGGTTTCACGAAAAAAATTTGCCCGCTATATCGAGTTACCTATGGTGTCAATTTCGACGTCAAGCGATAATTTCACTATGTCGAAAGACCCGAGAGCTCTGATTTCAAGTTCTTCAAGCATTTCTCACGGCGTGAACATCGCAATGGATCAGTTATTAATTCATCACGAGCATTTAGTTTTTCCGAGCATCCTCATTGAAGCATGAAGTTTAACGGTCAATTCGAACGAGGATTTGTTGAAAGAAAAGTGCGACAAAATTCAGAAATATTGTCATTTTCTTTCTTCCCTTCGAGAAGGAAGTTTAATTAATGCTGTCTTCAAATTATTTTTCACTTACAGAAAATGCCACCTGGCTAGCTTTTTCTTTTCATTCTTCTATCTACTTTTCATACTACGATTAGGGGAATATGTTGGTTTACCAGCACCACCGGGATTCACAAACCTGATAGTCATGATATTAATACTGAAACTATCCGGACTAGCGTTTGAAGTAAACTCAGCTGCTAATCCACCGTCCGACGATGTGCAGGGGGTCTACTCCGAAGCTATGGCAGATCTTGGATTTTTGGATGTGTTTCATTATGCGTACAGTTACATGGGACTCCTAACTGGTAACTCGACGATCGTATAATCAACTCCGACGAGTCTCTATCGCAAACTAAACAGAAATTCCTTTCCCACAGGTCCTTACTATCGTTACAGAACGTACTGGGATCATTTGCGCAGGCCATTTGGCAAATACATGGATGTAATGCCAATAACTTTGTACAAACTCAAGCAGACCGTATGCTACATCGTCTTGTTCCTCCTGATGAATCACTTATACCCGCTAAGAGTAATATCAATCCTTTTCACCGCCAGCTTAGGGCGAAGCTATTAATTCTAAAGCATTTTTTCCCTAATTCCAGTACACCGTAACAGAGGAATTCGGGCAGCGGTCGTTTCTTTACAGACACTTGTACATGTACCCCGCGTTTATCGTTTTCAAGCTGAGAATGTACGTCGGCATGACGCTCGCCGAATGTGCTTGCCAGATGGCTGGGCTTGGGGCATACCCCGTGCGGGGCAGTCCTGCGCAAGGGCTGGGGCCCCGAGATTACAAAACTACCGTGGCTCTGTAAGGGTATACTTCCTTTCTTTCTCTCGTCTAGTAACTCGTCACGCGGCTTGAACGTGTAAATCCTACAGATCCTCCTCGCCAGAGAAATTGAAGGAGGAGGAATTCAACTTCGACACCATACACAATATGGACGTGTGGAAATTAGAAACGTCCATTTCAACCAGAGCGGCGATGAAAGCATGGAATGGTTGCATTCAGTATTGGATGGGTGTATACGTGTATAAAAGATTTCCGTATAAAAGCTTACGAACCATCGCTACTTTAACGCTGTCCGCCGTCTGGCATGGCTGGGCACCCGGCTACTTCTTCTGCATTTGCCAGATCCCTTTATTCTTGCTAAGCGAGGATATATTTCTAAAGATTTACAAGCAGATGAAAGAAGACAGCCTGGTAAGTGGTATTTTCCCAAGGTCCGCGCGAAGTTATCAGTTAAAATTCTAGGTAAACTTCTAACTCGCTTTTCCAGGCTAAGAATGCGTTGTGGATGTTACTGTGGTATGAGAGGACAACCTGCATGGCATACTTGGGGATGCCGTTCATGTTGCTAGATTTCTACGATTCGATACATTATTACAAAGTCACGTATTGTTCTGGGCATTTTATAGCACTTTTATTGTACATAGTCGCTCGCTATCTGCAGCCCCGTATTCTACGAAGTTGCATAGAGGACAAGGATAAATAGCTTGGATGCTTGCGCGAAACATTTAACGCTACATGTAAGTTGATATTTTCATCGTTCAAAGCAATTTACGTATTTTTAAGAGAACAAAACAGTCTTCTGAAGTAGTTTAGGTAGCCCCCCTTTTTTTTTTAAAGTACCACGATTTTTACAAGTTATAGTAACCTTTATTGACCCTAAGTCAATAGTACAGTTAACGTAGCCGTTAAAAAGGTATTAACATACTTTGTATTATCGACTAGTCAATATGATAACGAGATAAAAAAATTTTCCGACTTAACACCTTAATAGCAGATATATATATATATAAAGATAAAAGAACACGATGAGTAAATTGCTCTCAAATATCCAGAGGGTTTCTCCACTCTTCCACTTGTAAAAATAAGTAAGAAATAATAAAAAATCTTATTTATTCGATAAGATAGTTTTTATTGATCGCCACCCTCCACGCGTCTACAATGATTTATTCCTCTCCATTATTAAAAAAGAAACCAAATCATCCGTAATACTCCACCACTTTTACCTCTAAGGATACTTACTCTATCGACGTTCGACGATACCTGAAAAAAGAGAAACACAGGAAAAGCGAAAGGATCCATCCTCCCCCTCCCTCAAACCCTTCAAATCGACTGTAATGTGGCGGCAAGTGTTTCAAGCGATGATCGTAAACACGTTAGATCTTTAGACTCTACACGCTGGAAAGACTATTTCTCGCGGATGTATCAGTCGTGTGCAAAATTAATTCGTCCCGAAATTACTAAAATCAACCGAGCAAAGTTAAGTTAAAATCTCAGGAATGGAAGCGACTTAGCGAATTTCGTGAAAAGAAACACGACACGTTCGAGAACACCCGATTCTCAAGTAGCAATGATTAGACCGAAGGAATATCCGTTAAACAATCAACTTTCAAGCCCGTGGAATTTACGAATTTAACCTACATAGCGGAGAATCATGTACGTGCTCGTAATTCTAACGAACCCACACTGCTGCAAGTGATATCTCTCTCTCTCTCTCTTTCTCTCTCTCTCTCTTATCAAGAAACACGCGAAGTAACTGGCAGGCGTAACAGTTGAAATGTGAGTCGTTGCTCGCGAGGTCTGGTGATGCTCTCTCTCACGATGCTACCTGCAAACCGGACGGCGGCCGAGACCAGCAACCGCGATGACAGTGGTTGTGCTCTCTGCGTATTTCTCTGCACTCGACCGTGTACCCTTCTGCGATTTTCTGCACGCCGACCCCCCAGAGAGACAGCTCTCGCTCACACGCTTTCTCTCTTTTTCTCGCCCTGATCGACTCGCGAACCTGCTTTCACCAGACCACCAACCGCTCGCTACTGCAAACTGCTTACAGCCCTGCTACTCTCGGCTTACTGCTTACTCTCAGCTACCCCATCATCGGCTACACTCGCCACGCCACCGCCTTTCCACCGCCTGTGGCACCATAAAATTACAACTTAGTTACAACGAATAAACGTATCATATCCGTGTGTGAGGATTTTTCATATATTTTTTTGTTTGTTTGTTTGTTTGTCCTTTCATTTTTGTCGGAGGATATCTCTATCCTTAGACAATATTAAATTACGTAATCATTGATCACACTACTGACCGATTCCTGGAAATATTGCCCTCGATAAAAATCACGAAAGTCCAAAACAGCGTTCTTTTTGTAACTGAGCAACGTTACTTGCGTACATTACAATCGTTTTATTCTTGTATAGTGAGATAGGTCAACGCTGATAATCACGCTACATTAAGTGTTGGAAAATTCTAGAAGGCTATACAAATTAGGAGCACAAGTATCCAAATACAATCAAGATCGTGAAAGTTCGTGAACGTTAAGAAGAGGAGAGATTTCGTATATTTCACACTGTATGGAGTTTTCATCGTTTCAAGTAACGAGCAATCGTGCAAAGATCGATTTCGACCAATAGGTTTATAGATAATGCGAATGATTTGTCACATCCCTGGCTGCGTTACCTATTAGCTATACGCTTAGCATTTAATCACTGTCTAAGATTATGCGAATAGTTCCGTCTTCTGCATTTTATTACACTTTATTATAAATGGCAAACTTACATAAATAAACCTGTATACTATTACAGAAACGCTGAACTTATTTCTACAGTTCGTTATGTATCGCGACTATCAATTCTTTTAGCTAGTTCAAGTCAGCCGAGATTTAGTCGTAAATAATAGAAAATTTCAGAGAACCATTTATAGATTTAGCTTTAGAAATTTCATTGAGAATTTTTTTACAGAAGTCGGACTCTGTCCACCATATGCGTTTTTTACATTACCTGCTAATTACCATTACACATCAACACCCCGATGTATTTCCCAGGAATATCTAAATCCACCTTGATCGGTTCAAACGACGGTAAACGACTTTCGTAATGGACACTTTTATCGAAATAAATGCCTCCCTGCTGTTATTTATATATGCCGTACGGCTTAAACTAGTTATAACAAGATTCAAGAAATTGGAAGAAAAGAACAGACTTCTGTTATTTATAACTCACTTACGACGACAAGTACTAGAAGTTGTGCATACTATAATTCAACGTAAGATAAAAATGTTGTACGATCGAACAACAATCTTTTATTTAAACGCAGGGTGTGCAAAAGCCCGAGTGTTCCCTGCTCTACTTCCGAGGTCTTGAAATTTAACTTGTTCATCAAGAGCAAAGGCAAGCGAGATAATGCAGTGCTGGCGCACAATTTCAAAGCTGTTATCGAACACACAGTGAGACTCGAATTTAATCATTGGAACAAGCTGCTTCAGTTGCCAGGGCAGCCTCGTTAATTCGCGGGAAGAAGAGTACATTCGGTTCCCCTCCGATTGAAATTAAGCGTTGCTCGTGATAATGTCACTCAACGGAGTAAAGAACAATTACGAAAACTTTCAAACGAGAATCTTTCGCGAGCCTGTTAAACTCACAGTCTAGATACATTACACTAAAATTAATTTGGGTTCTGTTCCAACCCAAAGAAGTGCGTCGTCATAATTAATATGTAAGTGATAGAAGAAATATGAACGTGCGACAGTGTTGCTCTAGGTATAGAGGGTAATAGAATACCTTTTCATTCTCAAGAAACGATTATTCTGCACTCGCATCACGTGCATCTGTTCGCAGTCGTACTCGCATGGTTCGATTACTTCAGTCCCTGCGGAAGAAAAAGTTCACAGTACACACCATTTGCACCGAGGACGATATCCTACAACCTGTTTAGTGAAACTCACCTTGATTTGGAACGACTGTCTTTTTGCCTGTCCGGAGACTTGCTACGAGAGCGAGACTTCCCACGCGAGCTCTTACTATCGGAGCGCGAGCGGCTGCGGCTGCGGCTGTAGGACCTCCTGCGATCCCTGTCTCGGCTCCTGGACCTGCTGCGCGACCTGGAGCGGGAGCGTCTTCTATCCCTGCTTCTGCTGCGTGATCTACGAACCGAAACGTCGATAAATCGCCTGCGCCTTACGCAGCTCGAAACCCCGAACAACTGCGGGAGTAGCAACTACCTTCCACGACGACGGCTGCCGCGGCTTCGATGTGGAGAAGTCGGTCGGCCGTAGCGTGCCATTTGAACTCTGAGCTCCCTGCCATCCAACAGCCTCCCGTCCATCGCATCTAACGCATCTTCCGCGTCTCGTTTATCGTAGAATCTGAAAGCTCGCGATAGTAAATCGAACGAATCCTACTTCGCGAAACTTACACAAGCTATAATATAATAATATAACCAACTCGCAGACGCCAGCGTCCGTTGGCATCTGCGGGTTGCTGCTTTCGAAGCATCATGGTGACGTCACGCCGTTATCTTGCGGTACGCAAGATTCGCCAGAGATTCGTGAAATGCGAGCGAGAATTTCGTTTCCCTGTTACCTGACGAATGCGAATCCGCGGCTCTCTCGGGTGAAACGATCCCTGGGTATGTAAATGTCGCCGACCTCGCCACATCTTTCGAACACGCGTCTCAGATCCTCCGGCGTCGTTCTGTAGGTGAGATTGTCGACTTTCAGGGACACCATCCCGTCGATTCGAGGCGGCGGCCTGCCGTAACTCATTTTCCCGTGATTCTCGGCGCTTCTACGGATACGCGAAACAAACACTCGAGCCGGAGAAATCAGTGCCCGATCAAGTAGCGCACGTCCGCACGCATCGGAGACAAGATGGCGTGTGACGGAAGGACGAATTCAACGGCGCACCGTAATGGGAAATGACGTGCCGAGTACGCTACTACGGGGATCATAATTACTTTCCCGGTGACACGCTTCTTTAGCCAGCTCGAAACAAATTTGGTCCGAGCATTCGTTTGAGAAGTAATAATCAGTTGGACGAGCAAGGAATGTTTACTTTTCTCCGAGAATTCGGATGAAATAAAATATTGAAAATCGTTTGCGAGCGTTCTTCTGTTGGATTGTTTCCGCGGACGCAATATGTTTCGAAGCTAGGTTCGCCGTGATATTTTATTTGAATATTGTGTTTTGTAATTTTCCTTGGTTTGGATAGAATATTGTACACACGGAAATGAAATGTAGGCACTTGTATATTCAGTTACGTGTTGCGCGGAATATGAAGTGACTCGAGTAGTCCACTTCCGTTTAATTTCAAATTCAAATTCGCGGTGAAGTTTTTTTACCTAGGGAGAACCGGTGGAAAGATGGAGGGAAGTTTCTTTTCCGCATTTAACTAGGAAATCTTCTAAAGTGAGCGATGCTATTCAAAAGAGAATAATGAAATACCATGGCGAGTAACCTAACAAATGAAGACACCCGACTTCTCTTTCGGCTTTTCGTACCGGAATAGGTTTTATATAAAAAATTAAATATATACAATATTCGACGCGCCGTTAATGGTAGTAAACACATTGATCGCACAACGAGCCGTTAACGCATTATTTTTTCTTTTTTATTTAAGTTTCAATGAAGCTGCATCTGTGGTATCACAACAATGCCCTTGCATAAGATGCCCCCCCCCCGAAAAAAATACTCTGTCAACATTCGCTTAAAAATCCTCGGACTCTCTCGATACATGTTTACAGCTTCGATCGTTTTTATTACACGTTATATATATATAAAAAGAAAAAACGAATCGCTGCCAACCGTAGAAAGGGCAAACGCAATTGTTGTACATTTTGGTCCTTTGCCCGCCGATCGCCCTGTGTCTGTTGCGTCGATCGTGTTTGCGCGCGTAGAAACAAATCGAGATCTCCGATATCATTCGCGGCTCTCGGTTTCCGGCTCGTCCGAGCTCCATCGCAATATATAAAAAGAAGAGAACGAAACTGGGATGCAAACGCGCTCATCAACAAACACAGTCCGCGCAAAATACTTTTTGACTTAGGTAGACGGTAGGCGCAAATGAGATGAGAGACATCGAGTGATCGCAAACTATTTCTCCTTCTCTCTCTCTCTCTCTCTCTCTGTCTCTTTGCATTTCGTTTTCTAACTTTTCCGTTTCATTAAAAAATATTCGCCGGCGAGCTCCACTGGCAGAGTCGTAAATTGGAAACACACACTTCCCAACAAATCACATAGCAGCCCAATAAATAGCCCTTAAAATGTCTATAACAAAGTTCCTTCTTGTCGTTACAAACTGATAAAAAATAGAAGAAAATGCTAGGGGAAGATAGATAAAAGGCAGACAGACAAGGAGGTCGGAGAGAAAAAAATGGACACGATTAAAGGTAAAATTTGACGGTTTCTAGTTAGACCCGTAAGTGAATCAGCGTTAGGTACATCTGTCATGGGAGGTTCCGCGTAAATGTGCTTCAGTTATTTATAAATTAAAACGTCCCACCGATTCCGCGCGCGGGACCCACGACTCGTTACCAGTACGATATTAAAATATATATAATTTATTTATAATATATACGTACGTGTATATACAGCGTGTCCCGTGATTCGTGGCGAAACAAACGGAAAGGGTAATTCCTCGTTGAAAAGTAAATCGAAAATGCGAATAGAACTTTTGTCGTAAGAGGCCTATTTTTATAAATCTGTCTGAAGATTCGTTGGAGTACCCGAACGAATCTTCAGCGAGAATAAAGCTTCTTCAGAAAAAGTGTCATTTTCTCTTTTCGACTCGCGTTTCAGCAAAGAATTCGCCGCCTATCCAACATTCTGCAAAAGATGCAATGGCTCACGACGACTTTCACAGATAAACCTACGAGCCTGGATCAGTGAAAATTCGTCTTCCAGCTCTGAAATTCCAGATCCATCTTTCAACAGATTTATATATGGACTCGCGCGTGTAGGTTCCATCTGTGACCGTTGTGGGAGGCCACCGCGCTGTTTTCACAGGCTTTTCCCACGAATCACAGGGCACTCGGTACATAAAACGGAGGCGAAGTGAACTCGGCAGGTCGATCGTACAGGGCAAACGTTCATCGTCGTGACGGGAGAAAGAAGTCTGATAGTTTTGAATACTTGAGACCGAACTTGGACGGCGCGACGTCTCTCAGTTGCCCCGTCGGGGCGGGGGACGTCGCCCCGTTCAAGCCACCGCTTACACACTATTTACTATTCAACAATTCAAAATACTTATAATGATACACACAACCTTGAATAATCTCAACAGCTGCTGGCCTTAGCCCGAACTAACTTATCGCAGATCGTGGATACAAAAGTAATTTCTCTCCGCTATTGCTACGACGAGTTCCCTATTTTTCAATTATCCTTGCAAAACATGCCATCGGTGTTAAGTTAGTTTCCGGCCGATCAAAGCTCTCGCGCAAAAATCTCGCGTCACAATCATTTCATCGCGACATTATTATCTCTCTCTTTCTTGCTCCTCCCTTCCTCCTTCTCCTCTTCTTCTTTTTTTTTTACGTTTTATCTTTTCCTTCCTTTTGCCCGCTCGGTTTTTCACCATTGTTGTATACAAAATATGTGATCAGGACACTCGCAAAATCATCAGTCGCGACGCGCCGCCCCTGCCCCATGGCAGCCCCCGCGACAAGGGTAGGGCAGAGGAGGCGCGCCATCACCGCTGCTTCACAGTTAATTTCTCTCGCCTTTCGCACACGATAACACCATCGTTCCGCCTTTAATTTATCCGTTATTAAATATTACGCTCGATATAAAAATAATACTCAGTCGATTAGTACAGATTTAATACTCGGTGTAAAGAACTGGGGAAGGGGTCTTAGCGCTCTCTTTCAATTTTCCAGCTGACAGACGCCTCTGTCCTATTCTTGCGTTCATTGTTTCTCGTACGGTGACTTGCGGGTCATCGCAAGCCGCGATACGATCGTGACTTAGGATTTCCACCGAATGCACCCGATGGAGCCGGGAGGGGGAGGAAACGTCCACGGTCAAGCAGACGGACGGAACAGTGCTGCGAGTTTATTCACAACGAGCAGGGTGTCGACGACGACCCCTCTCTCCTACGCATCGATTCGCAAAAACCCCTTCTCTCTGTCGTGTACAATTATGCCTGCTTTTCTCTCTCTCTCTTTTTTTTTGCATTCCCGTCCTCAAGGTTCTCGTATACATTCGTTCGCTGTGGACACCCTTCGGACAGTCTCTGGGTGCGAGATACTTCGCGGCCACGCTCGCTACTTCTACGAACAGGCTTCCATCCAGCATAAATCTGCACGTGGTGGCGAAGCATCTCGAATTCGATCCAGATCCACACCCAGCCCCCGTCGCTCCCGCCGTCCCGGGTCCCGCAGACTAATATTCTTTCTCGCCGGACGATCGAGAATCGAATTTCACGCCGGTGAGAGGCACGGCTCGCAGGACGAAGGAGAGGCGGGCCCGACTCGGGGCCGAAAGCGGAACTTTCCAATCGCGCTCGGATCGAACAGCGGCGGCGAACGATTCGATGGTAATCGTTCACGCGGTTAACAAGCGAATACACTCGGCTAATAATTATTTATATGCACTTGAACGTTCTCTGTTCAACCAAGTGTCCAGGTGAAGGCACCTAAAGCATTGACCGTCCGCGTATCTCGTACCGCGATAACATCGAGTGCGTCGCGATAAAAATATAAAAAAAAAGGGAAGAAGAAAGAAAGGGAGGGAAGGAAGGAAGGAGGGAATGACCATACGCGCCTGTGTTTGATCATGTACGAACTTAATTTGCTTGGAAAAAAGGCCGAAAAAAGAAGAACGAAAAAGAGAGAAAGAATAAAGGAGAGTGTGAAACTCGTATAAAGTACAATGTAGAAACAATAAATTAAGCCAGTCGCTGCCAAATGTCTTACGCAAACGTCGGTGCAAAAAACAGTGAATACAATAAATTACAGTTTAAATAATATTTAGAGATAGGGTCGCTTATGTAAAAATAGACGTACAAAAACAGGGAGAATCGAGGAAGGGGCGGGGGGTAAAGGGTCACGGGTGGGAAGATAACTAAATAATTTAATAATTAAGTAAGAGAAATCTCGCCGACGGGGATTCTTTTAAGTAGTGTTGGTTAAAACTCTTAACAGCTAAAGTCAAACGCGTAGAATACTGATACATAAAAAAAAATCTATAAGAAGCCTCAGCTTTTTCCTTCTTTTTCTTTTTCTCCACCATTTGTGTTAAAACGAACCGTTCGAGTGGCGGTGTTGCAACTAAATCTTACTCAAAGAAGAAAAGGATCATTATCGTTAACGTTTAATCGATCGATATTTTAATAATATAATTAGCAATACTCGATCCTTCGATTCTAGTAATTATAAAAAATATCATCTAGCTTCAGAATTAGTAGAGAGCTCAAACCTATTCTACTTACGCGCCTACGTTGGTAATAATTAATTATTAATAATTAAGAGTAATAATAAAAAATATAAGAATAATAATAGTTATGCCTGCTTGTTGTTCAACAAGCTACCGCGAGCCAAAGTATAACTGAGAAAAGAAAATGCCTAACGAAGTAACTGTCCATTTCATTTCCGTCTATCGGTGCCACTCATAAATAAGTTCATTCTCTTCGCGTATGGTACACTTAAAATGGTATGCTACACAAACGTTCTGTTAACAGAATTTAAAACTGGCTGGTCCGGGGCCCGACAAAGGGATCAGGCCCCACGTACTTTGATAAATTCATTATCCATCGATTTCGCTCCCTGTCGAAGAGACAGTACGCCCGAAGCGTCGCATATCTTTCAAGCCTCGCGCAAGCCAGAAGACTTTGTCAAACATTAGCTGCGATTGGATAAAACGTTTAAAATTCTTCTCCGAGTACACGGTAATGCTTAAAAGGAAGAGGAGTGTGATGATCGAAATAAATATGTCCCCGTCCCGGAAACTTGCCCGGATAAAAACAGAATAGAAAAATGTGTGCCTTTGGAGAGTCGCTCAAAAGATATGCCACCCTTCGGCCTACTAGTGAAACAGGAATTATATTGAATACGTACTAAATGGAGGGCTCATTCTGACGCGCGAGAGAGATGCTTAAGCAAACCGGTCGCTCGGGTCGCACTAGTGGCAAACCTCGTCATCGCTTATGTCTCTTCCTCCAATATACTCGTGTTATTAATGTTGAGATACCACGCTCACAGTGCCCATTCTTGCTTAACGAAGGCGTTCCAGTCGGTTCGAAATGCATTCTTACCTCCTCAACTGAAGCAAGAAACTCCATGAAATATAAATCATACAAATCAATGCCAATAGACGACTAACATATTTACAATTTACGGAACGAGTGCTCGTTAGAATGACGACAGAAATGAAGAAAGAAAGGCACTGATTTGTGGTATCAATCGTACTCGTATAATAATATAGAATAGTGTGTGTGTGTGTGTGTGTGTGTGTGCGCGCGCGCGCGCGCGCGCGCGAGTGTGTTCATAAGGCTCCATTTGATAATGACTAACACTAAGTTGCTCCATGAATTGCTGCAGGCAAATTTAAAGACTCTACAGAAGCAGCGTGCCAAAGAGGTATCACTGATAAGAAGACTCGTAAGAGGGGAGAAACGAAGGAGAAATATGTAAATGTTGTGCATGACGTTGTGACAGAGAAAGATAAAACATTAATTTTTATCGTATGCCCTTAACTATACTCTATGTTACAATAGACTAAATCTATTTTTGGCAAAGTTGTTTAGGTATACAATGTTAGATATAACGATACATGAGTAGATGCACTGGCCATCGTATTATGTGCTATTTAGGATTGCTTAATACCTGTTTATTAACGCATGATCTGTACATTCTGGGGAGAAATAAAAAAAAATTGATCAGTGATAGCCCTTGAGGGAGAATAGCAGGGCTGGGCGTGTTAGTCGACAAGAGAAATCACAGCTTCGCTCTATTATACTGCTGGGGGGAGTAATGAATTTTCTACCGTCTGTGTCGAGGCGTCGAATAAGAATGAAGCGGACACGGCTAAAGGAAGAGATTCAAAAGGGGACTACGGAGAGCTGGCGAGTGCCTGCAGCGACCCGCGGAGCAATAAAATTTGTTACTTTTAACGTCCGGCATACAAATGAATGTTATCTAAGTATTACTTCCTGAAATTCTCGTATGTTTGTTAATTGTCGTCGAGAGAGCACGCCAACGAGTATTGTGTACGACGACAATCTATCCTACGTACCATCGCGTTTCTTATTGCTTTCGGAGTCTTAGCTTATATGGTGGTGCGCTGCTTTGCCTATTAAGTACAAATTATCGATGATTGAGTCGTCGATAGTCGAGAAGCCTTCCCGCGAGACGTAGGGAGAAAGGGGGGAAGAGAATACGTAAATGGTAGAAATAGTATTTAAATATGTTTACACCGGCAGTCTCGTGCTTACGTAGAAAAAAAAGAAAACAAAAACAAAAACAAAAAGGGTCCCTACATCGTCTAAATTAAGATCGTACCTGTAAGTAAATAATCTGCACTTACTGCGCGAGATATGCGCTAAAAAAAAAAGGGGGGGGGAAGAGAAACGAGATAAATCGCTGAAAGGCCACTAGATTATGATGATACTGGCATAAACGTAATTTGGCAAAGCTCAAATTACCGAGTACGTAATGGATATCCCCGTAAATATTTGTCACGTCGTGCAAACCGTATCCTGTTCCATTAAATCCTTCGTTTTCCTTTCGCTTCCTCCTTTAAGTCGAGGGCCGTTCCCCGTGCCTCATTAAAGCCGATTAAAAAATACAATCTTTCTTTTTCGCTCACTAGTTAAATTCAGCCGGGTCGTTTTTAGCTTAATATTATTATGCAAGACAACGAGAGTATTATGATTGTTATGTCACTGACAGCTAAAAGCCCGTGGAACAAAACGGTGACATTTCTCCTCACTAATCTTTTAGCGACAAATCCTTCTCCTATTTTCGCTAAATCGCTTTTTTGTCCCTTTTTTCGTTTCAGTTCTAAGCCTCGCCGAACAGCGAAGTCTAGCACCCCGCTCTAGATATACTTTCACTGGTGACTTCGATTTTCTTACGTCACTAAGAAAAAACAGACAACGACCACCATTTCATCGACGCGAGAAATACGTGCGACACCGAAAGAACAATTTGCGCGTGTATGTACAACGATCGCCCGTCGCTCTCTAGCTGCAAGCGTAGAAAATTTTGTATAAAAATATTCTTCGTAATTCGTGTATATATATGTACATATTTCGAATAACCACGTAATTAATACTGCGTATTTAATATCATCGTTCCTTCGTGCGCTCTGCACCACGGGCTTGGTAGCTCGAGGGAAAATTACATCCCGTTATTCTACCACCACAAATTCTCGAGACCGTGGAAATATAGGGGGTTAAAGTGAGAAAAAGAGAGCTGAAGATTGGGGGAGGGAGAGGGTGGTGTGGGGGGGTTGGGATTATGGGCGAGAATTGGTGGCAGGAAGGAGAAGGAGAACAATCTCATCCTCTACACCCTGTCTATCACCGGACAGACTATTTCTGCCTAGAGATTCTTTGTTTTACGTATACCTAGCGAAGAGGTCGTCCTGAAGCTGGCCAAAAGTGTTTCAGTGTGTCTCTTCGGACAACGACGTCGCGACCAGGTTCAGCGGCACGTCCGAGACATTTTCCTCGTCCCCCTCCTCTGTTTCCTCTGCCTCCGCGGATAAATGACATTGTTCTCGTCCCTCTGTTTTTACATGCTGCGACAAAAGCGGCAATTAGAACTGACGCCGACGCGGGCCTTAGATCGGCGGCGGTCGAGTCGCGCTCGTGTACACTTACATGCATCATGTAACTGGGCAAAGGTAGGGAGTAATTAAGTTGAGCGGCGGGTGGTGGCGGATGAGCGCCAGGTAGGCGCGGCGGCGTCAACGCGGCCATCATCAGATGCGGCTGGATTTGCCGTCGCAGAGCCGCCAACATGTCCGCGCTCTCAGCGTCCATCTGTTCCGACTGAGGCGCCATTATCGTGTCTCCTTTTTCTGAAACGGCAGCCGCAACGAGAAGAGACACAGATTAGAATGCCGAAAGGCTGTGGCGAAACAGAGGATGTGACTGGTACGATTCCCTACTTCTATGCCTCGTCGGTTTCTCGCCTTTGGGTCTACGTCTACGCGTGTGTATCGTGTCCCTTCGCATGGTAACTGGACGGTTCACTCCGTGAAGCTTGTAATAGAGCCCGCAAGCGTTACAAACCATTTCCCCCTTCATGTTCCGTCTCCAAATAGTGGTGGTCATGGTGCCGCAGTTTGTGCACGACATGTCAACCTTCTTCGTCATGTTGCCGCCGTGCTGGTCAAACTGTGGCTTCTGATCCTCCGCCTACAACAGACGAGAACGGAATGTCACCTGAGATAAATCTAGCGTTTCGGAGTTACAGTTCCTCGCAGTGTCGCTGGCCGTACCTTCCCTTTAATTTTACTAGACCACGTCGTAAAATCCTGTGCTTGTTCTTCGTTAGGTTCCTGCTGGTAATTAACAATGTCCGGACTCATTGGAGCTTTACTGGGGTAGCTTTGTTTTCTACGACCCTTCGTCTCCTTCCGGCCGATGCTGGCGGGGCTGGACGGATTACTGTCCATGGAAGTACCCTGAGTGCAATAAAAAAATCAAACCTGTATTTATGACTGCAACGACCAGCCCGCGATCGTTTCAAGCAAGGATTTCTAATCGACCGGGCCGAAGACTGCGAGGCGCGGAGCGTCCGCAGTTGGGAATTTCGGTACGATGTACAGGTATTTGGTCCCGAAGGGCCCGGAAAAGTTGCAGTAATTCCTTGCAGGTACCTGTTATCAGGACAAAAAGCCAATAGAATGGAAATGGGCACAAAGGATACTGGCAGTCCTGGTTCTTATTATAGGAGAAATTGAAGAATTCCTCGCGCGGAACAAAGCACGCTTTAAAATCTATAGAAACCCCAACTTATCTGAACATCTGTTAACAGCGGGTTGACATGGTGGGCTTAACGCTTATAGCCTATCACAAAGAGCTTCTCGGTTATCTATTATCTACAAAGCCTACCATGTTTCTTACCTGCAGGCAGATGGGAGCTGAATAGCCCCAAAGGGATCCCTTGACACCCAAGGGTCACCTGACCTGTCCTTCTTTCTATACCTGCAGATCTCTCCTGGTATTTGCATTGAACAAACTGCAGGGACTTCCCATGGAAGAACTTTTATTTGCACGGAGATCCGGGTCAAAAGAGTATGAACATAAAAGAAAGCTAACGTTTCCCGTTTTTCCATAAATCTCGAAACTCTGCCCGAACTTGTAACTTCGGGGGGGCGGGGGAGAGTCAGATTTTACACGCTTCGCTAATAGCCGATCGTGATTTTTAACTTGGAAATAGAATTGCCGAGAAGGACTTGTGATTTTTTAAAACGACTCCAGTCACACTGCTGTAGGAATAGGAATTGAATTTCTGTGAAATTATACGAACCTTGTTTTCTATACTCGAGACATTAGTGCGATTTCCCAGTACAGAACAGTCGGGTACGGTACGTTCGATTGTTGTCCCTTGAGTATCCCTGTAGAACCTAATTTGTGGCGATACCCCGTCAGAATCGACAGCAGTGATACCGATTTGTCTGTTGTTGATTAAAGAACGCAGAAGATTAGTTGCCTCCCCAGTAAATCCATTATTAAGTTTGTCACCGTTCGTCCTTGTTATCTCTAAACTCCTGTTGCTACATGAAAAGTAAAAAAACGCAAGATATGTTTCTCCAGTTCAACGAAAGTGCGGCGCTATGATAATACGCCGATGCATAGGCAACAGTGAGCACATATTTTTGTAGTTAACGATTTTGCCTAATACCAACTGGGGACAGAGTTATCTTATCTCTCGAAAAAAAGGCACCTGTCGAGGCTGGTAGTCACTTCGGTAATCCGAAACGTAAATATGTGTCGAGGCTAGTGAAACGTGTTTGAATATCTTTAATCTAGGTAGACGGTTCTGTTTGAATATCAAGATTACTCAAATATGTATCCACTGGTCAAATAAGAATAATCAAACAAGGGTTGATATGTTACTTTTCAGACGTAGACGAGATTCGTTTGCTACTAGATTCAAAATTCGTTACTCACTTCGCTAATGCTTGCCACAGCTTTGTTGTTTCTTGGTCGATATTTGTGTCGGAACAATTGCTTTCCGGCGTGTCCATTCTATTCACTGGACTGCGATTAGGGGTACTTGCTTTAGATTCCTCGTAGTTTGTCTCCATTTTCATTCTCTTGTTAATGGTCATGTCGTAACCATTTTCTTCCCCCTCTGTATCCTGCTCGTCACGATCCTCTATTTCTAATCTGTCTGGATCAGAGCTGTTCGAACACGTATCGTCCTCTGGTTCGCACTTAATGTTATCATGCTCGGGCATATCATTCGCGCGCAACTCCAAATGATGCGTTTGCGTCTGAGGTATAACATTTTGATTGATGCTGGCCGGAGAGTTAGGCTCCTCGTGGAACAATGTTTTGTTCAATTGGAGAAATGACTGTAAAGGGCTTAAGTCTGCTACTTTGGCAGTGGAGAAAGACTTCTGAAACAGAACAAATTACTGTTGTTTGTCTAATATTTCCTAAAAAAATTTCCCACACGAATGAACGCGTGTAAAAACAGCTGGTACTACGCGCAGAAATACTTATACGCGCTTATTGCTCTTCGAGTTCTCCTTTAGTGCGAACAATCGGATGCACCGTTCCGATATCTGTACCTTGCACCTGCTTAGAATTAATTCGCAAGAAATTAATCGAGCGTACGCAACCTTTTTTTCCCAACACAATCGCTATCGAACCGATAAGGTTAAAGTTGACAGCATTAAAGGAAACCTTGAGGCGTCTTACATAATTATCGATACATCAGGGCAGAGAATTACAGACATGTTTGAGATACATGGAATACACACGTGCTGTAACACTCTTATCTACAATCGCGCGTTGCACATTCGCGGTTGCATCATTGCTCGGAATGAAATGACTACTACTACTACTGTTCGCTCGCGAAGCTGATTCTTATTTCTCAATCAACGAATGACACATCCGTACCGTGTAATGGCTTCTGTCACCAAATTGCCCTGAGCTTTAATTACCGTCTAGCAAGAAGCGTTTTAACCAATACCTGATCATCGTGCGATGATAGCTGCTTGGCATAATCCAGGTACTGTTTGAGTATGACATCAGATTTGTGTGAGACTTCACGGAAGTTGTGCAGTACGTCCAACTTGTACACGCATCGGTGACAAATGATAGGTGGTAAAGAATCCCCATCTTTCACCTGAACAAAAGTACAAGATCGATTGTACAGTTAAGCTAAGCCTACTTCTGTTACATTAAACACCCCGACAGCCCTGGCGATTTACTCTAGAACTGAGACGAATAACGATATCTGTTACGCTAGAGTCGGAACGAAGCAAATCCCATACAACAGAGAAACTAAGTGGAACATGATACTGACACTGCCACAGACATTCTCCGCACAGCCAACCAACCACGACCATCGATCAATCGTTTAAACACGATTCCCGGTCTAAAGATAGAGGAAATCTCCGTAAAACTGAGTTTCATCCGTTTCGCGGCAGCGCAGAGCAGTCTCCGGCGATAGGAGCACCGAACGGCAGAGAGGCCGCGGCACCGAGCGAGCAGTGGCAAGAAGTTTTTATTAAAGTAGGTTGGACGGAAGCAGGGAGCTTTCTTCGATCGGGCAGCAGCAGCAGCAGCAGTCGCGTGCGGCGCGGAGATCACGGGGACCAGCGGACGGCGAAGAATAACACGAAGGGAGCAGACGCGCAATGTGACAGCGGCTCGTGGAATCCGCGTGTGAAACCTGATAACAGGCCGTCTAAATAAGGAGCTGCCTCCCTCCCTCCCCCCGCCCCCGCCGCCCCGCGCTCTGCGCGAGAGATCCGCCAGAGGCGAGGAGCAGAGCTTATCACTGCCATTTTAAATGCCCCCGTGAGTAGTCGGCTTATCTCGCGGACACATCTCTTGCCAAACTTTCTCCCGTGGCACGCGCATACACACGTACACACGGCACACGTGCGCGCGCGCGAGCCCCCGCGCGCACACCCTTGAGAGGCAGCCTGCGCGCGGAACGGAGACGGCGAGCAACGTCCGACAGGGACGGAGCGGCCGAGGCGAAGCGAGAAGGTGTAAGCTAGCAGGCAGGAGGAAGGGAGACGCACTGATAATGCGAGATGCACAGATGGTCGCGTCTGATTTATCATCGCCTCGGCACGAGGGGACCCGGTGGATACTCTGAGACGGGACTCACCGCGATCGAGAGGCACGCCAGTATCTTGTCGGCGAAGTTCCGCTGGGCACCCTCCTCCTCGAATATGGACAATTTAACACCGTCCGACGATAAACAAAGGCGACACAGCTCGTAGAACTTGGGCGGTACATCGAACATAATTGTGGGCTCCGGCTACGTTGCGCCTTGCGTAAAGCGCGAGTCATCAAGAGGTAGACTCTTTTCTTGGCCGACGTACTATCTTTCTCCACTGCCACTACGCGTTTAGCGACGAGGAAGGGTACGCGATCACTTATCACAGTCACCGCCGCGGCTCATTGTCAGCGGCACAGTACACACGGCCATACGCTTGCGGGCTGCACATAGACGGGAGACTGCCTCGTCGGCCAAGGTCCCCGAGCCCCGTTTCGCCGGGCCCGCCGACCGGTGGCGCTGCCGGTCACAGCCCGGACAGCTATCTTCGAATCGAGATAAGTAGGGACCGATATCGAGCGACACTTTCGTATTTTCTTTCCTTTCTTTTTCGATCACTGTTAGTCGATGTTGAATTGCATGTAGATTCGCGTGGAATAGAGAGGGCTTGACGAATTCATGATTAGAGCTAGGGGTGGATTTGAACCTAATTTTTAAATTTTCCAAACTCCTCGACGCTTCAAGTGCTGATTCTGTTTCGTAAGTGGGATATCGTGCTTTAGGAACCAAAGTTAATAACATTTTTGCATAAATCTCTATAGTTGAAGAAAATACAGCAATATACAATTTTTTTTATTCATTGATTTTAAACTTTTTCTTATCTGGGTTTCGAAAGTTTCGAATTCTCGAAAGTTTCGTGGGTTTCGAAGCTTCGAGAAACCATCCCTAATTAGCACTATGTTGTTTAGTATTATAAGTTCGTCTTATTTTAACGACGAATTAAATTGTAATTGCTTCCTTATTATCATTGAACTTACTGTATTCGTTCCTTAGGTAATAAGTAGGTTGTTTTATTACCAAGTATGATCCATTATGATTTAGGTGGAATATTATCTTACTTGCTACTTGCATTACAAGTGCGAAACAGGTTTTGGATGTGTTATTACATTTTGCGGCTCTGGGAATAGAGATTCGGATATATTTGGGATAATTTGTTGCAAGGGAATACTGCAGGCCCAGACTTGTACTATCCAAAATATTAAAACGTTGAAATGAATGGAAATAAAGCAATACTTCAAAATTTCGAAAAGAAGTCTGAATAAATGAAATGGAAATAGTGCTTGAAATACTTGTATCAGAAATTTTATTCGGCTCTGATTGTATCGAAATCCTCCAAGCCCTTCGATCAAATATCGCACCATCTTCCCCTGCCATTTCTCTGAATCGTCTAATTTTTTTGTCACACCTGTTATGTAATTAAACTTGCCAAAGGTGGGAAATACCTTCCCAATACCTGCGCGCACGTAAATGAAATAAAGAAATTCCTTATTCCCGCCTGACGCTCCGTCAGCGCCAGCCTGATCCTCGAGAACGGTTCAGATCCTTCGATCTTGGTTACCGATAATACGTTCCAGTTTTTCGTATTACGTCGCTTAACTTATTTATACTCGCGCGTAACAAACACATCTCTCTCGTTTCTATGCAGCTTGTAAATCGTAACTGTACTTTCGTATATCGGCGATTATGAATAATTCAGGACACAGAGAATCGCCTGAATATCTATCGCCGAGGCGGCAAAATTCAGTTCCCCGAATGCATTCCCTAAAACTCGAATCACCTTATTAATTGTTAATGCGCGTACAAGTTATTGAAATAGGTTTATCCGACGCGTCCCGCTACAATGCAGCCACGTATGCATATGATTAGCAAACGATCGCTGGTTAAAACAGCTAAGTCAATGGGATTGCATCGCCGCGAAATATCCTCTCGCATCATACTACGAAATCGATTAAAAATCAAGCAGTTCTTCGAGCACGTATGGTACGCATTAGTCAGAGCAAGCGAATTGATAGAAGAAACAAGTTTCTTATCACGCGTCATTTTACTAGGAATTTCATTCCATCGAATAAGTAGCCCAACCCATAAATAAATCAGACAAACGGGGGGAATGACTAACGCGAGATTACGCGAACCATCGGCCACTTTCGGCCCACGCTATTTTATCCCGCGTTGAATTCGATCTTCGAACGTATAAGGTTATGATGTAGTATCATTTTCTTTACCCATGATTACGTTATCAACTGATCCTTCCGCGTTTTTACTCAACATCGTCATCACCGATATTAATGTTTCCCTTTTCGCTTACCGTTCTTTTCCTAGGTCTACTCGTCATTCGTTTACGACACGACTATTCATCCAATCTCTGTGTTACCTTTATGTATCAACATATAGCTTTATTGTTATCGTTTATAACAGTATTTACAGAAATATACAAGTAACATACATTTTGGTAAATGCATGCCTGAGTCGTACAACATACCAGGCGATGATAGGGCACCGAGCAATTAAATTGTTACCTTGTTTTAGAGAGCCAGAGCACACTACTGTATGCCATTTCTTATGCTGCCGTACATCTGCGACAGTAACAGCATCATTTCTCTGCTTCAGCATCAGGCATCATGAATATTAAACCGGATGAATAGATATGGAACACAGTTACGCGTACCATACGCACAATTCAACATGTACAAGTTCTTGCATCGTTCCATTTTATTCACGCTTATCCATTCTCACCTTGGAATCATTCGAATATCTAACTAGGTTCATCGTTCGAGCCTAATGATGCAGAACTAAAATAACATTAGTTCGCTGAACGCGGTACCCAAAAGTAATGTACCTCCCACCGTGAAATATTTCAGACGTGCTTCCTTCGAATATTAGATAAAGGCAACAGAGAATCATCTAATCATATTGTTACGTTCATTTCCACAAGTACATACGCAAACCAACCGAGCGTTTATTACTTTTGCAAGATGAAAAATTCTGTGAGGTATATACTGAACACTTGGTACGACTTCGTAAAACACCTTAAATAACGTAACATTCATCGGCGGGTATCTATGATTAAATCGATATCACAATTCGCTTTTAATCGCTTCCGTGGCAAATACATTTTCTCGTTGAGCAGCACTTTCCGTGCGAGAGCTGTTCATTTTGCTATCTAATTCGATTAATCTAACGTGTTTGTAGTATTTCCTATACCGTTTCCTGATAAGTTTCACTTTCTGTTGATCTTCTTTGAGATCGATGGTAGAACCTAGTATCAAATGTATGTCCTTAATATGCGCTAGCTTCAGCAGAATAACTTTTCTCTTGTCCCTAGCGATCTTCCTCCCTAATAAACTTATCTGCCTTATTAACCTTCGATAGTCTCGAAGCAGTTGTTGAATAATATCTAGACACAGCCAGCGTGTTCGCGCGATACACGTGTCCGGTTGCTCGCCGGCCCCGGACTGGCAAATATTTACAAGCGCCTCCACGTGCGACTCTCCGTCCAAATTCGCCAGGACGAAGTTAACGAGATTGGGGATGGTGATTGGCAGAGAAAACGGATACACCGTGCTATCCTCTTTTCTGCAAGAACAAAGACAATGAAGCTATTGTGGAATGCCATTATAACGAGCTGGGTTTTAATTACCTTTTGGCAGGAAAGAAGAGAATGGATGGGAATCGATTCATATTGTACTCCCAAGGTAAATCATTGTTATCACCGTCGACTCTTACGAATAACAGATGATCCATTTCGCGCAGATAATGAGCCACTGTTAAGTATACATAAGATATCGCGCTACAAAATGCACAATAAGGAGAGTGGTACATTACAAGCACATCCTGTGAAAATACCATTAAGCTTAATATATTCTTTAATTATAGCACCGCTTCTTGGCCACTGCAGCGCGTTAATATTTTTCTTATAACTTACCTTTGTCGGATCTAAAATAGTATCTAAGAAGGTCTCGGTCGTTAACTCCGGTATGCACATGTTCCGCACGCCTTTCGATTTGCAGTCGACTTTCGTCTTGAACTTTTGTATAAAACGCCTGGAGTTGTTGGAACGCAGCGTGCGTTGCAAGAAGCCTCGAGTATAATTGTTTATGAATTGAATAAACGTGTATCGACTGAAATCCTCCTCCATAACGTATTGACTCTCGTGCTAAAATTCATGAATTATACAATAATATATTTCGCAACGAAGAAACGAAATTAAACGCTGAGACTTACAGTAGCATCTAATATAACAACAGTAGTCTTATCTTTCCTTTTTAGAACGTCTATTCCAAGGCCTTCGGCGAAATGAAAATAATGTAGACTATCGATCGCTATTAGCGCCAATGTTTTATTAATTTTGCACACTAACTCTGTTAGGCTTATATTCGGATGCTCCGGCGAGCCACGTGGAAATATAGGCTGATGATATTCGTTTCCAGCTATCCACTTTTTACAATCTTGTTTCAAGTACGCTTGTTTTACCGCGTCGGCAGATCGTAAATCATTTTCATTGGCTGTGAAAAACGATGCCTTGTGCTTGTGGCTGGAAAGGAGAGAGGCTGTTAACTAAGAATACAACTCGTGAAACAAACGAGCTCGTACCTTTTGGATTTCAATTTCTCCTGCAATTTTACTGTCTCGTGGTTCTTGTCGCAACAGACCTCGTATCTCTCTTGCGAGTCTTCCACCGCGGAGGTTTTAAAAATATCAACAACTTTACACGCATGATTGTGTTTACCAAAGACAAGCTTACAAACGGACACGTCTTTTTCTGCGTCGCTCAGCACGCTCTTTTTGCACAGAGAACATTTATTCGTAACAATATTAGCACAGCAGCTATCGTTAATCCATCGTTGAACGGAGACACTGATGGCCGGCTCGGCCGATTCATTTTCATTCTCCTTTAAGAGTTTAAGGCATTGTTTAGTTTTCTCGGAATGTCTAGCACTAGCTGTGCGACGGTTAAGACTGAGACGTTCGATTATACCTTTAGCCAAGACATTGTCTATGCAATTATAATACCGCAGTCCGATTTCTTTCATCTGTAGGATCAATGCAATTCTTATTACATATCTCTTGTACACTGTATTTCTGCTTAAATTGCTACGCACCAGATTGTAATTGTAATTTTCAGGATGCAAAGGATTACGAGGCGTGAAGAGAAAAAGTACGGGCCCTTCCCTCACGTAGGGTGCTAACGTTAGCGCTTTTACCCCGGGAGGCTGCAGCCACAGCGCTGGTTGGTGAATGGAGCTGCTAATCCAATTTAATATGTTTTCGGAAGTCCATTCAGAGTCTTCTGGATACCTCTACACATTTCAATTCTCACTCATTTAATCGTGCTACATATGCAAACGTTTCTGCTTTACGTATCCTATATATACATCGTATATACACAGATATAAAAATACTTCCGCATACTTACGAGAGATTCGTTCCACATGTGTAAATTTGCGGATGGAAATTTGTGAACATTATGCTCCGCCTCGCTAGACGATGCTCCGGTGACAATAGCGAAAACCAGCTCCCTGTTAGGATCTCTTTCTAATGCGCGTACAGCGGCTTTATAAAATTCTCTGTAACCGGGAGTCCTATCCAGTCGAGTGAAGTTAAAATAGCCTACCATCACAGCCTGTAACAACGACGAGGAATTGCCAATCTTTCTCCCCCGGAAAACAATCCCAAATTGTGTATCGTTTCTTTACACTCACATCGTAATTCACAAGTAACTCCATCAATTGTTCCGTACGAGTTATTCTAACAATCGGGTTCATCGCATTATGAAGGAAGCGAATCATGTACGATGCGTTACGAATGCCCCTGTACTGTATGCCAGAGTCCCTCGACGGATAGAGCATTAGCACCGGGTAACTCTGAATCTTATTGTATTGAGCCCTGCATTCCGAGTTCGGATGCCAGCAATTGATGGCGGCGAAGAAGACCTGAAAGCCAATTACGTGTAACTTACAAGCGCCAAAGGATATTAGACTTAATAACCATTCTTCGCACCTGGGTATCGTAATACCGAGCAACGTTCTCGAATTCCTGCCGCACAGCCTGGCTCTCCGCGTCCCACGGCGCGTAATACATAACGAAGCTAAAATCTGCCTCCGTCACTCTCTCTATCACGGCTCCCAAGTGGCCCTTGTAGAAGTCTAAGACGATCGAGCTCTGATCGAAGAACGGCTTAGCCAACGGAGGCTTGGACACTTTGGGAGATCTGGAACGAGGCGATAAAAGATAAACATGCGCGATACATTACAACGAAGAGAACCGTCGGATACATATCGGAAGAAAAAAATATGCCGTCCAGTTATTCTAATGCATTCAGCTCGTAAAACATCTGTTGCGCGGTGTCAGAGGCATGGAAGTCGCGTTACCTTCGGCGCCAGGCCGACGGGACACGTCATCGCAGAAAGGCCCGCTTTAATTTTTAACCAACGAATCGGCATAACCTAAAAGCTTACGAGCTGTGGAGAGCAGCCAGGGCGGTGAATGTGATCGCGAGGAAAAAACAGATTATCTCTCGGGCGTAGGAGAACATCTTGCTGGCCAGTCTCTCTTCTATCGCGAGCCTCTGATCCGACTCCTTGGCCACGTCGTTACTTCCTGAGTCCGATGCGATCGTATGCGGGTTATCAGCATTTCTCAGCGTGCTTGCTTCCAGCTCTTCCTCCAACATTATCCGCACAGGCAACCAAAAGGAAATTAAGGGAGAGAAAAGCACCTGGTGTTAGAACTTCATCACACGTCCCTTGTTTACTCGGCCCCCTGCGAGCCCAGCTGCGGCTTATTTAATTAAAAGTAATTAGCCGGGTTTTTCGTGGGCCTCTATCGAGCCACTTGTATTTTCATAGACCGGAAACAGCTGACCGCTTGTCAACATATCGTCGATACACAGCGCGAGGAAATATAACTACCGGATTGGAGTTCCCTTGAACCGTGGGAAACCATTCAAGAGCAGTCGCGAAGTAACGTCGTGGCTCGCGTAGCTGCCATCGAGAATTATCAATCGGAAGTCGAATTTGCCCGGAAATAAGTTTCCTTTAAAATCACACATTCCTTTAAAACTGTGCTCCTTTCACGAAGAATCTTCGATCGAGTTTTAGCTATCGCTTTACATTTCTTACGACTACGAACGTTAATTCGGGGGGTTCTATTAGAGATTGGAAAATGATTGAGCACCGCTGCGAATCTACCTGTAAATTCTGCATAGCCATGCGTTTGCTATGCGGGGATATTTTTTGTCTGTAAAATGATTGCAGCTTAGTTTTAATAGATCGAGTCACGGCTTATGTAACAGCAGCTATCATGAAAAGTTTGTTGATATTTCTACCAAACGGCCTTTATAAAGAGAAGCCTGGCTACATGTTTGGCAGAATTGCACACGACGATAGCACAGGAGTTAAGAAGTTTTATGTCATTGGGGTATTTAGAGTGGATAATTTAGAGACGACGAAGTGCAGCGCTAACATAATTGGATATTATTCTGGAGCAGAACTTAAACGTGCACACGTAGACAAGAAATATCCAGATTGGATTAATATATGCTTGCACCATAATGTTTCTTCTAAAGAAGCTAATTACAATTATAGTATAAAAGGCATTACTGTTAACAACAAAAGGATTTCCACCTTGCACTGCCACACGGTCATTACGATATACGATCAGGTGGCTCTGAGGGAGACAGAATTGTTTCTCCAGAAAACACCTGGAAGCCATTTCTACGAATTAATGAAGATACTGCAGAACAAGCAGGTCGAAGGGGAATTACGAAAGAAGGGGAAATTTACTTACATAAAAGAAACATTGCTGGTGTATCACATGTTCTTATATTTTTATCCGGTTCTTCTCCTCGGTCAAATAACAAACAAATTATCGCCGATTCTGAAATACTCTTTCCTCGGGTTACACGTTACTGGGTGGTTGGAAAATGTTAAATGGATGCTAATCGCTGTAATAAGAAACAAGAGATTTACATTGAAAACTGGCAATTACGTTTTTGCATTGATAATAGATATGTTGCTGGGGATATTTATGCTGCAGCTGTTATCGCGCTACTTTGAATACACATCTCCATCTCAAATACTGTTAAATAACGCGGAGGCAAGTCGGAGATGCAGTTAGACCAACAGTAACGCATCCAGCCGAATATTCACGGACGTAAATATTTTGCAGAAAGTGGTAACATTCTTGAAGGATTTGATAGACTGGTTGATGGGCGTGCCGGCTGGTTTAAAGTTAAATCATGCCCTGAACAATATGCTCGGCAAATTCTTCCTGTACCACATACACCTGTGGTGGACATTTCTGATATTTATGAAGCCCGTAATGGACTTCGCTTTTGAAGTATTGGTGTCGTTCGGAAGACTGGGTATAACGTTTCAAATAGCAATAGCAGCCGACCTTTTGGCTCTCGTCAGCTTTCACGCGTACTGCATTTACGTTTACGCAGCAAGGTATCGAAACGTAGTACGTACGAGAAGCAAGCGGAATATTAACTCAGTTTTTTGGTAGGCTGTTCAATATTCAGTTAAAGGGCATCACTGCTTTATTCCGACTCTTTTTGGGCAAGAAGATGAATCCGCTGCGAGAAAGAGTGGACTCGTGTCAGTATCAACCTGACCAATTGTTCGTAGGAACTTTATTATTCACAATTCTATTGTTTCTTATGCCGACAACATGGGTTTATTACGCAGTCTTTACCATGGTACGTCGACAACTACGTACTTCAATTTTCACAATTATCTAATCGTTCTCTGTTACAGCTCAGGTTGGCGTTAATTGGTTTCGGCGGCTTTCTAACCAGAATGAAATTTTACCTTCAAATTATGCCCATCTATACATTTTTCAAGTGGATAGTTCATTCTTACAACACCCGCAGTAAGTACTTTTGAGTTACTTTATTCTTGCATTTCCTTGACACGTATCGCAATTTCTGTTTCAGGTATTGTTAATATTAAGACACATTTACACAGAGCAGAGGGACCAACGATATTAATAATGACGATGGTTGCAGCACCCTGGCACGATACATGGGACAGATGTATACCAGACACGATTGCCAAACATCCGCCCATTGAGTGGAGTAATATAATAAATAACATAATATGGGGTGAATTGTTGTACCCACTATGAATGTTTATTTATAACGTTTTATAATCATAAAAATACCTTTCTACATCTCATCGTAACATTAAAACTACGTTGGTTTACTCGAATGTCTCTGTTTGTAATCTGGCGCCTTGACGCCATACAAACTCTGTTGCACTTCCGGAGCCAATCCTGCCATGAGTTGCTGATCAATGTCGTTCTCTTCCCTGAATACACAAAAATAAAGGAGGAAGATGGCTAAGCTCGTCGATATCAGCGTCGCTTGATACGCTGGAACATTGCTGTATCGCCCAATCGTATGCACGGCGGGAGCTTTCGCAGCTCGACTCGTTGAAAACTTTATGGGTACATCGAACTCGTCTCCTACTACTTTCTTCACTGAATTGGTACTATATCGTGGGCTACGTACTTGAGAAATCGCATTTCTAAAAAACATTAACGTTCTCATTATTTTACTTGTACACATTCGATCAAGTAGAGCGCTAACAATAAGTAGAATAAATTCTTCGAAAGGCGCAAGTTTTCTAATAGGGAAGATGTCCAGATTACCGTACCTTTATACTTAAAGAAGCCGTACAAAAAAACTCACATAAATAAATAAATAAATTTTTTTAATTAAGTTAAACTATTAATGTATGTGTTACAACCGAGAAGGTTGGATTTTTAAACAATTAAAGCATAGTAAAAAATTTTCAGAAATGCATACGAAGGTTTCGATGGATTTACCTAAATCCTTACCGGAAACGGTAAAGAACGCGTACTTTCCAGAAGTGAATAAATTGATATCATAAAAGGTTCAAATTTTATGAAAAAAAAAATAGCAAAATGAGCGCTTTTGAAACGTTTGCGTATTTTTAAAGTGAGTTCTGTAATAGGGACAGGAATTTAACGCTTGTCCCTATTACAGCGCCCCTCGGTGCCCACTGGCTCCCTCTGTAACTGTTAAACCTAACCTTACTTTCGTTTCTCAGAACGGGTGAACAGAAATTTATATTTGCATATTTTACTTTTGTAATGAAAAGGTCATATTAAAATTACATACAAACACCTCTCGTAGAGCAAAAAAATGTTTTGAACAGTTCAAAGTTGAAAGACATAACCTAACCGCGGGAACGTTATTCAAGAAAGGGCACCGTAATCGGGGGCCCCATAATACGGGCAACGCACTTTTCAGGACACGGTAATTGCGAACAAAACATGTATTTTTATTTCAATTAAAAAAATATGAAAGATTAACATTTTTAACCCGAAAAAAATGCCTAAATAAAGAGAAAAGTTCAAAACACCAATATAAATTTTCAGCAAGCAAAATTAAAGTAAGAGAAGTCAGTAATTAATTCCTTCGTGAGCAAGTCGGCGTCAAATCACGGTAATCGGGACATGTACCCTACGCAAAATACATTTCTTTTTCCAGCATACATAACCTTTTAGTACAACTGTTCTAAAAACATGGTCCAAAGAAAAAAACGTTACATACTTTTCCCGATATTTAAATGTACCTCGTTAATAAAGCGTTTCCACTACTGATTTGTGACAGACTTGCAATAAATTTCGTCAGCTTCATCCTTACGAGATGAGCGCTACGAGCTCCTGTTCACTCGGATTCACACTGATTCACTCTGTTCAAATTTCACGTGCCGTTTGTCGAGCTTTGCGTAACAAATACATACGCATATATAACTTTGATATTAATCACACTGTCCTATGTTAAATTTGTTTCATAACTAAACAAATGTCAATTATTCCAAATCAAACAACAGTTCCTTGTCTCCTCGATGTTCTTGTCCCTGTTTTTTAACGCCTCTTGTAGACGGAAACTTCCACATGTGCGGTGGCAGTCGATTTCGAAAGTGATTGACGTCTTCCTTCATTATTTTCCACTCGCTACTCGATCTTTACCCGGCGCTAGCGGCAAGACTGTTATTCTAACTTAATAAATTTTTTGCCACGATCGTATGTGAAGTAAATTGGTTATTGTAGTACTATGGGTTCCGACGGTACGTCAAAGTTTGTGGTTAAGGATCCGAAATCGCGAAAACGGACAAAAAGAAGAGATAAATCGAGAGGTGAACATTTAGCGGCTTTCATACACGTATCGATAATATTGCTTTCATAGCTTTGCGTCGGTGACACGAGCATTACTTCGAATTTCTCGAGAATATAAGTTTCATTGAGGTTAAAGCCGACCTGTAGTATCTGTACTGATATGTTTTAATTGATCTTTTGCAGAATTTATGAATAAAGCAAGTGACACTAACGCAACGGAAGATAACGGCGACGAGATAAAGGGAGTTGATAAGCAGAACGTGGCGCACAAGAAAAGGAAGCACAGAAAGCAGAAATCGAATGTAAATGGTAGCTTTGATAATTCTCAGGAAGAAGCGTTGAAGAACGACGAACAAGAGAATAATTACACCGACGTGCAAAAAGATCTGGATGACGAGGAGTCGAATGACGAAGCAACTCCCCCGAAGAGATTGCAGAAAGCAAAGTGAGTGGTTAACAGTTCGACTTTAACTTCCAGCTGTTTAGCATGTTGAACTAAAAGACTTTTCTATTTGCCAGTATTATGAACACAGGTAATGGTTTAAAGGATACAGAGGAATCTCATAAAAGCGATGCGAAGAAACCAAAGCAGCCTTCTAAGAGACAAGTGAAAAGAGAGAAAGCTGAGAAAAAGGAGAACGAGAAAAAGGAAGCTGGTAGATTGGAAGCGATGAAGAAAGGGCTCAGTTACGTCTCGAAGGTATTTAAAACATTTTAAAATCATACTGGAATAACGGTTCTCCAATCGACTTTTCTGTTTGCAGTGGAAACATGCGCAGAGCGAATGGAAATTTGAGAAACTGAGGCAAATCTGGCTAATGGATAATCTGCTAGACGAGACTTCCATACCGGATGATATTTTCCCAACCGTTTTAGAATATTTCGAAGGCTGCAAAGGTATGGCGAGGGAGCAGCTTTTGAAGAAGGGTATGGGCGTCATAAAGAAAGTGGAGGAGGATGAGGAAAACAAAGATGAAACAGAATCTGTCGCTTACCAAAGGGCAAGGAAACTTCTGCAAGCTTTACCCACTGAAACGTAATTCAATACTCGTACTGAAGGACTATAACGATCATTAAGCGCATTAGCCGATCAAACTTTCGATACTTTGCTTAGAAATTTAGAACGTCACTTCCTTACGTACAGATACTCGAAGCATGTTATGTAAATCACTGCACGTAGTTGCGTGTTAGTGACACGAACATACGCCAATGAATATGAATGTATGTAATTGTATTAAACGTTTGTAAATAATTCAACAATAAAATTTATCTGTTTATTACATGAAAATGATTTATTTAACAATTTAACAATTCCCTATAAATTAGCGATTTATAAAGTCGGAGGGCTATACATCGTTAAAAAATTGTCTCGCACTTTATACTTATTACCGCGAACAAGCGTTCTTGTACAAAATATACAAGCGCCCCATCGACTACAGGGCTGTTTTGCGGCGAACCATAATTAAAATAAATTAGATCATTCTGTATACTTATCTACAAACTGTCTAAGTTTATCTACATCTTGAAGGCCGACGATTCTGTCCAGAACCTTTCCATCTTTCATTACAATTAATACTGGGACAGATCCGACCTACGAACAAAGATAGAATATGACTGGCTCTGAAAGAAGTATGAAATCAACCGCGTAAACGGAGGATCAACCTGATAATCTAAAGCAAGGTCGCTATTCTCGTCTATATCGACCTTCGCCAGCAGAACTTTCCCTTGCTTCTCTGCGATTAATGACTCTATACGAGGGGTGAGCATACGGCAAGGATTGCACCATCTACAAGACGAATTGCGTACAATGATATCTTTGATAGAACGGTTTAATGGTAAGGGAGAAATGTTTACGTACGTTGCGAAGAAGTCAATGATCACGGGCACTTTAGATTTTTTAACACGATCGTCGAAATCCTTTAAGTCCTGAATTTTGAATGCGGTCGAAATGGCTTGCTGCTGAGCCGGTGCATTGGCGAAGCTTCTGCTCCCTAGAGCGTTACGTACGGTTCTAACACCGACTCGAAGCATATTTCAAGGCCTGATTAGTAGACAACGGTTGCAATAAACGATATTCTAAATGACAAGGTGGTAACAATCACTGACGGTTCTTGACACACAGTGCGACTAGCTTGCTCCTAACCTACGCTCTTGCTTCAAGGTTACACAGCATCGCAGATTGCGTCAAAGTAGTATATAATGGTATATAAACATAGTGACCAACATTACAGAGTGAGAATTAAATTCTCCTTCCGGTGCGCATACTTTATTTCCGTTAAATCAGCTGAGAGCGGTTTGCGTGAACGAAACCGTTTTTGTTCCAGAGGATACTTACGCTATCAATAGACTGCATTATTTGCATTCTGCCAAGGTTAACAAAAGAAAGATGCATCTACCCCTCGCTACAATAGAGCTCTGTCTATTTCAATGGAATTTTAGTTAACGTCTGATTTACTGAGCCTACGGTCTGAAGTACCGTGGTGCTTGGTTCACCCGTACTCTAGAACACCAGTCTAATAGTGTCTCTGAGGAAAGTATGTATATTGTTAAGGATTACGCGATGTGGGTGGCATGCGTGGGAAAGATCTTAGGCAGAGCTCGAAAGCAGGAAGAAGCAGACCCCGAGACGATTTGTGAGATTGAATTTAAGTCACGAATTTCTTCAGATGTCCCTCGCCATTTTAGCCGGTACGAGTGCCAGAGATCACTCCAAACGATCCGGCTATGTGGAGGAAGTCATAAATTTCCCTCGAGGGTTGTTTTCCCGATCCTCGGAGTAGAGCCTACTTACGCATCTCCTAATACACAGAGGAGCCCACGGATGAACAATTTTAATTTTGGCGGTATAATGGTAATTTCGGATAGGCTTCGCCATGTTGCCGAAAATCGTGATTGGTCAGGATTGTACTGGACTACCACCAGTCGCGTGTGTTGCGCAGGTCTCGAAATGTCTCGAATATTCACACGTGCTCAGTCGGAGCCACAGTGTAATAGACAGGTGTTCCGACTCTATACCTTTTTACCCGAGCGATTTTGTGTGCCGATTTCTGTTTAGTTCCCCTGACCGTCGCGAGAGGCGCGGCGACCTAGAAGGCATATACATATGTATTAATGAGATTGTGGTAGTAGAGACTTTAGTGGTATTACTGGGCTTGCCAGAAACAACAGGCCACGCATGCGCGTGATGATCCCGTCTACACCAGGCCTGTACATATATGTAAATGCCTTTACGACATAGACGAAATCTGCCGGCCGCCAGAAGAACTAGGACGAAAAAGTCACATATTCTGAATAGGAGTCGGAACACCTGTCTATTACACCGTGGTCGGAGCTGAACTGTTATAGCACGAAGTTGAATGCAGAACGAGGAATTCAAAGTGACTATACCACGTTGTACCTATATAGAAGCAGTGCTAGAAGTTTACGAAGAATCCCAGCATCTTCTAATCACCAAGACGAGATATGTAATTATGAACATTATAATTTCAAATTATCTACTTCGCGGAAATCGGTATATAAGACATGCTGCAGACGAGCGAGTTTTGTCGCGCGGGTATTTCTGTCGTATAAGACTACTAAAAGAATAAAACGCAGGTGGTAACGTTTAAAATGCCATATTTCACCGATAAAGTATAACGATCATGCGTCGTCGTTGTCAACGCGATGCATTACGAATGCTTCTCGGCATCGGAGTCGTCCAAAGCCTGTCTTGTTCAGGCCGCGGCGCAGTTCTCGGAAAGACTCCGAGAGTTTATAAGACCCTCAAGTGTCGATTTTTCAATGCTTAAGTTGACGATCGCTAAATAACCTATCTTGTTCAAAATTGTACCAATGGATTGGTGAAGTTTTCCCGACATACATCGCACTAGTTTTAATAGTAACCAATTTAAATATATATTATCCTGAATAATGATCGGGGTAAGACGTACGAGTTAAGATATTATTGTTCAAACTAGCCCAATTTGCCGTATTTTGGCTCATTATTGGTAATATTTCCAAAAAGATGGAACGAAAATCATAGAAATCAAAATTTTCATGATTGGTTTATACTAAATACATCTCGCGAGCCAGTACCGGCCGTCCGATCATGTAAACGAAATATTTTGCGTCGTGTCTCTTGTCATCTGAGACCTGTTTCTTTATAATGTATTTCTATACGTTCTTCAGCCGGGTATCGCATGTTGTACGCTGTATGTTGATAAATATTGAAGTCGTAATGAGTGGCGGATTTCAGGAAAATGACACAGGTGGCATACGTTCTGAGAGGCAAAATTTTTATTTGAATAAACATTCCGAATAATGAATAAAAGTTAAAAAAATTATTCGTTATGTGTTTTACAGAGATTATTCGGATTACCTTTATTCGACGCACGACGAATAATTTTTTTATTCAATGAATAAAGTTAATTCTTTTATTCGTCGAACGTTTCAACTTCAGCGTCGAATAAAGTTTTCAACTTCAACTTTATCTTTAACTTTATTCAACGTCGAATAATTTTCTGACGTGCGTGGGAGATGAGGCCTCGCACGTCGCGTTACAATGTACTATTCATTCTATCTCTGAAGTAGTAGTTGATTCAATAATTGTTATTGTTAATCATTGAGCTCCCACGGCTAGTCAACCTACAAAATATTAATATTACGCTAATATTGTTAAAAAAGATATATATATATATATATATATATATATATATATATATATATATAAAATTTATGTAACTTACTGTCCAAATATTTTTGCAATGTTAAATTTCGAGATTAGTTTAGTGTTTATTACACAAAAAACAGTGTGCTTTGAATAATGAAAATGTATGTTCCTACTAACTATAATAATTGTTGTAATATATTAAGAAACAATCAATTCAATAACATTATTATAAACAAATATTTAGAGAAATAATCTCTCATACACTATGGTGTCGTGATATATTAAGGGGAGGTTCCGGTCTAGAGTCCATAAAAATAGGTGATCTTTAGGAATTAATTAAAGGAAAACTACTATATATAATTTAATGGAACTTTTTGCATTGTATTAAGGATGTCTGAAATTATAGAAATATATTTTTTGTTTTATAATTAATCATTGTAGACGGCACTGGGGAGTCGTTAAAGTGGTGGCGTCAAAAAATTCATCCAAATCGGTGGGACTTGCATCTCCAAAAGTTATTATCCGATTCGACTGAAACTTTTTTATTTTGAAGAATATACTTCTGGCTGGGGGGGAGGGGGGCAGAAAAATTACAAAAATGATATTTTTTTAGAAAATAATGACACTTGAATTTTGAAATTACTTTTTCTCTATATTTTTCGTCCTTTCAACGCCTTTAAAAATTATAAATTTTCAATTTTTTTAAATTTGACTGGTTTCCCCCCTAGCCAGAAGTATATTCTTAGAAATAAAAAAGGTTTTAGTCGAATCGGATAATAACTTTTGGAGATACAGCTCCCACCGATTTTGAGTACACTGTTTCGAGAAAAACGCGTTTAAAGTTTTACATGAGTGTCGAGTGGCCGGGTGTTACCCATGCATTTGCCACTACTCAAATGCCTATAACTTCGGGAATTTTACGAATTTCAACCAATCCTTTTAAACACGTATTCCTAAAAGGTTGAACATTCGAAAAATGAATTTCAAAAAAATCGATTTTTAGACCGGAACCTCCCCTTAATGCGATTCACTGTATGTCGTGTTATGCCTTATTGGTACTATTTTATGAAGAATGAAATTTTCGTTATTGAACGATAGATACCTATATAAGTACATAGTGCTTTGTAACATACGCGCCAGTCACGGAGTCTCTCCAGTCGACCCGGTCCTCGGCGTCTTGAACGCGCGTTAGAAAATTATTTGACGTCGGATAAACCACCGGTTAGAGATATAAATAAAGATGAACATCTTTTATTGACGCTGAACATCAAACGATCGACGAATAAGAATGTATTTGTTTATATTCGACGATTACATTCTCAACGAATAAATCCATTCATCCGTTGCGCGTCGAATAAGGATAATCCGGGTTATTCTTATTCGACGCATGATGAATCAATTTTTTATTTTTCATTCGTTGAAATTTTTACTTAAATAAAGATTTTCCCCATCTCTGGTCTTCAGCCATCAGATTTTACGTCCGAACGCCCAGTAGTCTGGAGAGCGGCGGAAATTTGATTTCTCATTTCTAACTTTACAATTCAATTTTTTTGTATGAATTGACAATCCTCCAGAGCTTCTAAATCCGCATACCTTTCCTTGTTTAGATGATTCTTCGTTTAGATACAATAATATGATGACGAAATCATGAAATTTTATGGTAAACTAATTGTTTTAATTACTCATTATAGAACATCAAAATAGGGGTTTGCGTTAGATTGCTCGTGGTTTGTGAAATAAGGCTGCGGTTATTTCTATGTTTTACAATATATATATATTCAGCCTCTTGCCTATACAATACACGAGTGAACATAAAATATAGAATAATACAATAAAGAACTCAAAATAAAATTTTACCTGTGCTAACTTTAGCATAAACCAAAATATCCTTGTTACTTTAGTTTTACTCGATGCGTAGTACTTGACTCGCTTACGGATATATCCGGTCTAACGGATATTGCGCAGGGCAGTCTTTGGTTTTGGGTGTGTTCCACTTACACCCAAATCGCTCGCACGGTCGCTATATGTAATGGAAATCACGGGCGTTGCGGGCGATTTGGGCGTAAGTGAAATGCACCCTTTCAACTCTGCGCATGCTACCAACCTATTGCCGAGTTATCGTTAAACTATTTAAGTTATCTGTTTGCAGTTTACCTGGCAATATATATTCTATCTTTAATTTACGTAAACTGTACTCAATGAAGTTTCTCAAAACTGATGTATATTGAAACAAAGCAGAAAATGTGTCAGTAGTCAAGCACCCTTCATTAACACTTAACGGACGGGCCACGTAAATTTACGTTTTTCCATTATGACTTCCTAGGACGGGCCACGTAAATTTATGTTTTTCCATTGTGACTTCCTAGGACGGGCCACGTAAATTTACGTTTTATATAAATAAATCATGTTTATTTGATTCTCCTAAAAAGTGCCCGGAAACCGAGAAAGACAGACCAGATTTAACCCGTCCGTTAAGTGTTAAAGCTTCTCCACTTCTCTAACCATTTTAAAAATCGGTTTAGAAAGATAAATTTTGAGTCATCTATTGAGTAAAACGGCTTTGAGAAATCATTTCTCTTTATAATACCTTCATATTTAGATTTTGTATTTACAATAGACCACCAACACCAAATAATTTGCAAAAATTTGCGAGTACCACTGTATTTAACGATTTCTGATTTACTTTTATATTCACATTTTATAGCACTACAAGTTGACTCATGAAAAAGATTGCATACCAGACTAACTTTTTGTCTTTCGATATTATTAGGGTATACTGTTTTATAATTAAGTTTAAAACCAGTTTTCAGTATAAAATTTTCACATTTTGCCTTATAAAAATGTCTAATATCGTTGAATGATGCTTTTAAAGGTTCAGCTTCTAAATCTTCGAAACTTGGCAAAACAAAACATTGATCATAATTTTTTAAATTAATCCAATTATTCCTAATATTTTTGAAAACATGAACAAAGTTGTAAGTTAAAAAAGTTTTTGTAATAGATTGCTCAAAGTGTAATGTAAAACTCTCATTAGTCATCACTCTGTTACTATTTAACAAACAATTAAACATACTTCTATTAACTTTCACTCTGTGTACTAATAGTTTAACGTTAACTGTGCACAGGGGTATAATTAGACCCCACGTGTTTTCGGTCCCAAATGTACAGAAAAAACTGTAGCTGCGTGTTGAGTACGAATATGCTCGTGCGAGACTGCCAAGCCGTAATCGATTCTCTGATGCCGAGTTAGCAATGTGGATAGGTGGTAAAGAAATTACACTTATTTAACAATAACGAAATAGTGGACTGTATATTAAAAGCAAAGTATCGCTGAACAATAATGAACTGAATCGTTTGAGCGCTCGTTTCGATCTGCCTTCGATCGCGCGTTCTTCAACCGTTGAGTCCGCTGAACGCAGCCATTCTCGGCCTCATTGGTCACATTTATATAGTACTAATATAGTACTTCTTACACGTAGTCTATTTTTATAATGTCCATTGAAAAAATTTTATCCTTAGATTCTTCAGATATTTGTTCAGCTATAAATAATTACAAAAATATAAAATATCAAATATTGAACATTAAAATGTAACTAATTGGACAATTGGGCAATAACGTAACCAAAACAAGGACTAGGAAATAAGTATAGAGTCATAGTTTATATTATATTATATATTGTATTATATATTATATATATTTTATATTTTAAATATTATAGGCTACATAGCATATTTTGTACTTTGCACTTTTATAGTTTTACACTTGTATAATAGTAAGACAACAGGTAGCAGAAGATAAGCACCTGCACAGGAATTGCACTTAACATAGAATATAGCGTATACGCTATACGTTATTGTAACAACGGTGTAAAAAGAAAACACGTAATCTAAAGAGAACGTGCTTCAAGAATAAGATAAATGTTCAAAAGGGAGCATAGAATACAGAAACATATAAGTACCTTTAATAAGAGATAGCATAGTGAAATGTATAAGAATAGAATAAACCTAAACCTAGGGCGCTGTTCACAGTTGCTTCTTAAGCATAAGGTCACCTTAGGCATCCTCTACTAGTCTACTAGACTTAAGAATAAGTAGCAACTGTGAATGCCGCCCCTAAACCTAATAATAAAAATTAAAAATCACTCCCAATAATCTTCGCCGACAGAATGCAAAAACAACAATTTGGACACCTTTGACCCTTGCAACCGATTTCTTTTTTCGGTAAGAACATTACCAGCCTTACTAAATAGGCGTTCCGCTGGAACAGATGAAGCCACGAGTGTTAAATATTTTACTGCAATTTGATAACAGTGTGGATAGACTGTTCTGGTTCCATCCCAATATTTCAAAGGATTTTCTGATATGTCTATTAGTGGTGTATCCAGAAATTGTCTTAACTCCACCGATATTCCTCCAGGCATATCTCTTTCTGTACTGCAGTTAGATGCAAATTCTTCATGGATGTTCCATAAATCATTTTTATGGCATTGTTTTTTTCCTACTTTTTGAATAGTTGGAGACTTGTTAGTATTATTTTTTATTTCAAGAATCTGTTTGTTTATTTCAGCGATAGCATTTGCAACTGCAAGCGGTCTGCGAAAATGAACTTTCTTAAATCGCGGATCCAGCAGTGTTGAAATAGCCAGTAATAAATTCTTTTCTATATTAGAGTCATCGGAATGGAACCTCTTAATTAAATTATCAAGAATTACTTTTTGTAATTGCTGTGATATCTTGGTCTTTGCGGTAAAATTTTCTAGTGTTTTTATCAGACAATTTACAATGGGGATAATTTTACTAGCAGTAACGTAATTCTCGGCTGACATTTCAGCAGTTACTTCTTCCAGTGATGATAAAATTATGATTGCATCTTCAATAGTTTCTAGTTCCGTGCTTATTAGCATTTCAGGGATAGATTTTTTGAAGAGCACCACACTCACATATTCCGCTAGTGCAGAAAATCGTTGTAGCATATATAATACAGAATTCCACCGTGTTTCGCACTCTTCTTTTAATTTTAAGACAGTTCCCTCAGTCTGGCTATCTTGCACCTGGACTTTTCTTAATTCATCCATTGCATTGACACTATGTTTAAAATGGGTGACTATTGTTTTCACCTTTTTGACCACTTCTTGAAATGGTACCACTGACCGAATTGAATCCTGTACCACTAAATTGATGGTATGCGCAAAACAGGGCATATGTTGTTTGTATCCAAATTTGTTTCGCACTGCTTTTACTATATTAGCACCATTATCGGTGACAACGGCGACTACTTTTTCTTGGGTAATTTCCCACTTGTCACATATCTCAGAGAGCCTATCGACCAGATACGAAGCGTCATGATTTTTCTCTAATCCTTCGATACCTAAATCAATTGATCGCATATTCATATTCTCAATATAGTGAATTGTTAATCCTAAATAACTTTTTGTGTTTAAACTATCTGTCCATATATCAGTGGTAAGAACTACATTATTAACTTCCATAAGAGAGGCTTTTACTTTCATACTTATTATTCTATATTTATCTTCTATTCTGTAACTAAGAGTTTTTCTACTGGGTATTTTGTACAGAGGAGCCACAACATGCATGAGTTTGCGAAATCCTATATCTTCCACTGTAGAAAATGGTTGATAATCTTTCGCTATCATGTATAATAATGTATCAGTAATTCCTGATGCTGAACTGCCACCATCTAGAATCAAGACCTTTATCTGTTATATATTATCATTAAATACATTAATTCAACTGAATTAATTAAAAGAAGTTGAACCTAACTAACGTGGTATAATTACACTTGGATGATTCCAATGGAACTAATAAAAGTTTACTGGAAACAACCAATCAGTAAAAATTTCACAATGTTAATCAAGGGAGATTTTCCAAGTAGAAAATAAAATTAGACGTTGGCCAGGTTCACATTTCTTAATTTGGACCTCATCAGGGCTAAATCTGGATGCATTACCCGCAAAAGAACTAATTTTGCGAAATGCTTCGTCAATCGGGACTTCTTTCTTGTATGATTTTGAGGTACTTTAGTAGTATAGCTATGCCGATTCTAACGCAGTTCCTCTGAGGGGAGCGCGGGGGCGGGGGGAAGTGAGGGCGCGCGGGGGAGCGCGGCAGGGAAACCTGGGCGCGGGGCCTGCGGGGAGTGGAAGAGCGGTTGCGCGCGCACGAGCCGCGGAGTGGGGGAAGCCGCAACCGTGGAGGGGATCAGTCCGAGCCGAGCAGCCGCGGAGACCTGGCCCACCGTCCTCGAAATTTTTCAAAGGGAGGGAATGACCCCCGAAAAGTCATTTTCAGACCTAGGCCCACCCCGAAAATTTTTTCAGACCTAACCCAGGGAGGGGACGGCCCCCGAAATTTTTTTTCCAAACCAATATGCAGCTGAAATTGTTTAATAATTTATTTTTTATCCGAAATTGTTTCGGACAATGTCGGGAAAGATCGGGAAAGATCGACGTTCTTTTCTTTTACACACCACGTCTTCGGGATGGAAAGAGACAGAGCATTATTTTAAATCTAAATTCGGAGGAGGGAGAGAGACAGCACTACATAGCGGTACACTCGCAGATATTCTAAAATTTTGAATCAGCGATCTACAGAACCATTATGTAGAAATATTATTTCAAGCAGATATGTAGCGTTCCGATTTAACGTCGCAGCGTATCGCGCGATCTCGCGTAATTCGAATCCTCTGGAGCAGTCGCGCGGGATGGCGTCATTTGATGGCGCGTAGAACGCTCGAATCAGAATTATGCGGCGTCAGCTGAAATTTCTTTCTCCAACACAGAGAAATAATAATAATTTTTGAAACGCCGAATCTTAAAATTATGTGGCGAGGAGAGAAGGAGGATAAATGAAATTGATAAATAATAGGCGTTTAAGAGATTATATATTGTTACAAAAAAAGAAAATATAAATGAATATAAAAATATAAAACAATATAAATATAAAAGAAAAGAAAACACAATTAAATAATAAATATAATATAAAAAAGAATATAATATAGAAAAAAGAAAATAAAATAATAAAATAAAAGAAAATACAATTGAAAAAGAAAAAATATAAAAAATACAATATAAAACTAGAATATAAAAATAGAAAAATAGAAAAATAGGAAAAAATATAAAACTATTCTAAGAAGGGGGATGGTGGCGATGAAGGCGGCGAAGGTGGCGAAGGCGACGAAGGCGTCCACGTATCCCACTCGATAGGGTCATCAGCAAATAGTTCACTTAATAATACATCTACAGGAACTTGCGCAGGGTCAGTTTGAACTCCAACAACGCCAGCCCGAAGCCCCGATATTTTATTCGCGGAAACGTTATCATAATCAATCTCTGTTTTCACGTTTCGCCAAACCATACTCTTTGGAGCATGCGTACGATTCCGCAGAGATATATTCCTATACACATCATCGCAGTCTAAAAACATTTGGTCCGCATATCGACGCAACCAATATTGCTCATCATCGAGGTACTCATACGCATGGTCATCCATTAGGTTGCAAAATATTTTTAAATAAATGTCACCATCCTGATTAGCTTCCGCCTCATAAAGTTCTGCGCATCGAATTTCTTCGGTTTGAACCGCAACATTTCGACACGCCACATACACTTTCGGACTGTGTGAATGAATAACTGTCGCAGCAGCGGTGATCGTAGCGGTAGCTGGACGTTTCAAATTTATGGGCAATGACATAATCTGAAACCGATTTTTCTTATAATTCTCAAAGTTACTAACACAACGATTCACTAAAAAATATGATAATGGAAACTTACGATATTAATTGATTGTATTTCCATGCGTCGAACGACTGACGATATCCTTGGAAAGCAATCTCCTTCAAAAGCAGTCTCCTTCAAAAACGATCCACTTCAAAAAGCGATTCACTTTGAAGCAATTGCACCTAAGGCGCTCGACATAGATACGATAAATTCTTAAAAAAAAAAACGTTTCTCTCGGTAACATACGTCTTGACCGCTGCAGTAGCATTTTGAGATCTGATTTACGGCGTGAAGAACGCTCGAACGAAATAGAATTATGCGACGTCAGCAAATCTTAGAATTACGTGGCGAGGAGAGAAGGAGGACGGGTAAATAAAATGGAGAAATAATATACGTTTAAGAAATTTTATTTAAAATTAAAAGAATATAATTTAACATTTTTTCCTACGAGCATCAGCTAGAATATCATTGATGGCGCGTGCTACCAGTTCGCAATCTATATGATAATCTTCACGGTAATGTTCGCTATCACGTATGATTTTAGCAGCACGACGCGTATCTAATGTTTCGCAGGCAACATCGCCCTGCTGTAGCACGTTGACAAAAGTTTCAAATTTCGTCTGCACATCTCTTACATTTTGATGCAGCCGCGCATACACATAGTCTATACATGGTTCAAGATTTAATAAAAATGTTACTGTATCCGGTTTGAAATACAGTGGCTTATCATGTAGCATCATCTTTACAATCGGAGAATTATAGATCTCACAAAAATCCATTGTTAATTTATCCATCTGCATCGAAGGTGATCCAGGTAATCGTGAACGTTCTTCGATGGCTGTACGACTGTTGCATAGCACATGCCATGTATACGATGGTAATATCAGATGATTCCCACGATTGTCACCGAGAACCATTTCTACATCGACCGTAGGCCGTACGTGGATTCCAATTTCCAAATACTTGCTGCCCATAGATGTTAATGCGTATCTTCTGACCATGATACGTGATGTTCGGCGCGGGCTAAGAGAACAATCAAAGCTATGAAATTGTCTGCTCGTATTAGGAATACAATTTTGAGAATATGTGAAAATTAAGCCTTACCAATAAACTGTATCCTCACCGCATTGAGCTACACCATCATCTTGTACGATCGGAACATAATAATTCATACGTTCAACGTTTCCTTCGACACTGGTACTGCACATTTTTTTTTTCAGAGCACTATTTGTTCCGTCGAACGTCACTGAGGCTACTGAGCGATTGATGGAATAGCATTCGGGAGATTGGCTTAAATAGCGGTGCAATTGGTTCCCCCACCACCGCATTTTATTCTAAAGCTACCAATTTTTCCATAATGTTTTTCAATCTTAACGTCGCAGCATATCGCACGATTGCATGTAATTTAATCCCCATCCTCAAGGATAAAAACCTCGACACGTGTTGAATGTAATATAATACCTGTGGAAGCGCAGAATCTTAGAATTATGCGGTGTCAGCAGAAACCATGTTGGGACGGATCGTTGTTTTTTGCATGCGGTGCATTCGAGGGAGGGGGTACGCCAAAAGAGTTAGACAGAGATACCAAATCGTGGTATCAGTCATAAAAGCACGCTCCGAACTGCACAAAGTCTCAAATCGTTGCAACCTGTTGCGCGTAAAAGACGTTACATATACAGTCCATTTACAATCACTCCATTTACAATCATGGAATTCGCACACGTAACCCGTCAATTATTGGATCAAACTGCACGATTGATTTCACGGAAAGAGTACCTCGCGTGGGAAGAACGGTGCAACGAGTGTATCGAATCGTTGGAAGAACACAGCCGAGTGAAACGCCCGCGATTATCGATCGGTGTTCAACAATCGCTGATTGCTCGAATCGCGCGACTCGAAGGACTGAAACATTCGTTACGCGGCCGTTTCGTGCGTGTAGGTGCAGGACATTCGAGCGCAAGACTCTTGTGGCGCGAAATAGACACTGCGTTCGATAGCCGCGTGTTAACTGGTGCTGTGCTCAATTCGAACTACATCGAGCCGCGCAACTTCCTCCAAGATGCGGCGACCATTGTGTTGGAGCACGTGCGGGGTGCTTTGAGGAAACGTCGAAACCTCAAAGTGAACACGGTGTTCAACGGCGAATTTGTGGCGGGTGATAAACATGCTTGCAAAAGCATCAACACCCGGAACTGCGAACTCTTCGACACATCTGATCTGCAGGAGTGGTACCAGCGATGCGTCGTCGAAACCACCCTGGCATCGCTGGAAGAGTTCCAGGAACGTGACAGCGGATGGGCATTGACGCGAATCCTCAACCTGACTGTCAATGTCAACAAATATAATCCGCTGCGCGCAGGGTGCCACCACAAGTTGCCGCGGGAAATATCGCTGAAGAAAGCAACGATTAGCGTGCAATCCCCGGACAATGCGTGTTTCGCGTGGGCAGTGGTCGCCGCTCTTCATCCTGCTGAACGAGACACCGCGCGCCCAAGTTCATATCCGCCATATGCTTCCGTATTAAATCTCCAGGGCATTGAGTTCCCAATGTCCCTGGAGCAAATTGGGAAGTTTGAGCGGCAGAACGAAATCTCGATCAACGTCTATAGCTTCGAGGCTGAGAAGACGAAGACGGTCTTTCCGCTGCGCCTCACCAGCCAAAAGAGGGATCGGCACATCAACCTGCTCTACACGCTGGAACAGGAGCACGGTGATGTAGGACACTTTGTATGGATCAAGAACTTGTCCCGGCTGGTGAGCATGCAGCTGAGCAGACACGGGAAAAAGAAATTCATCTGTGATCGGTACGTATAGAAACATATGAAATGTTAAAATGTCTCGCGAAACAAATTAAATAATACATTTGTGGGGTTTACAGATGCATGCACTATTTCGAATCTGCCGAGAAGTTGGAGCTTCATTCGCTGGACTGCGGCAAGATGAACGACTGCGCCATCCTGCTGCCCAGCGAAGGCAACAACTTGCTCAGCTTCGAAAACCACTGTAGGAAGGAGCGGCTCCCCTTCGTGGTGTACGCCGAACTCGAGTGCATCATCGAGAAAACAGAGGACAGTCGAACGGGTGATATAGACAATAATAAATTGCGCGCGTACCAACACCATAATGTACACAGCACAGCCTGTTATATGCATTGTTCGTACGATACATCGCTATCGACGTATCGATGTCGTCGCGACGTGGATTGTGTTTCATGGTTCGTCGATGAACTAAAAAATTTTGCGAATTTCACCAAACCCATCCTGACCAGTAATGTTCCCATGATTGATTTAACTACCGAACAGTGGACGGCATTTCGCGATGCAACACACTGTCATATTTGCGAAGAACCATTCGAGGCTGGCGATGTACGAGTTCGCGATCATTGTCATCTATCCGGACGGTTTAGAGGCCCAGCACATTCGGAGTGCAATTTAAATTATAAAAACGCGTTTTACATCCACATAGTTTTCCATAATTTATCCGGTTACGATTCACATTTCATTATCGAGGAAATAGCTACCGCTTTCGAAGGTCACGTCGACGTATTACCCATAACTAAAGAAAAGTATATTTCTTTCACAAAAGATGTCGACGATACGGCTGATTCAGACTCGCGAAATTGTATTAAATTGCGATTCATCGATTCGTACAAATTTCTCAACACCAGTCTCGACAAATTAGCATCTTTTCTTAGCATAGATCAATTAAAAATTTTACGATCCCAATTTCAAACATTATCCGTCGAGGATTTCAATTTATTGACGCGAAAAGGTGTCTTTCCGTACGAATACCTTGATTGCGCGAACTAGTTGCAGGACCCATGCTTACCGCCGCGCGAATCATTCTACAGTTCGTTAACGGGTGAAACTGTATCCGAGAGCGATTACACACACGCCGAGACTGTCTGGCAGCGTTTCGGCATTAGAACCTTGGGCGAATACAAGCGATTTGTATTTGAAAACAGATGTCTTGTTATTGGCAGATATTTTTGAAAATTTTCGCGAAAGTTGTATCAAGAGTTACGGATTAGATTCAGCGCATTATTATACTCTACCCGGTTTCACGTGGGATGCCATGCTAAAACATACCAAAATTACATTCGAATTGCTCACTGACGTCGATATGGTCATGTTTATCGAACGCGGTATACGCGGGGTTTGAGTCAATGTTCCGGAAGATACGCACATGCCAATAACAAGTACATGCCATCTTACGACGCATCGGAAGAGTCATCGTACTTGATGTACTTTGATGTAAATAATTTGTATGGATGGGCAATGTGTCAACCCCTACCACACGTCAAATTTCAATGGGTCGAAGATGTTGTAAGTTTTAACGTGTCTTCGATCGCTGTCGATTCGCCCACGGGGTATATTCTCGAGGTAGATCTGGAATATCCACAAAGTCTGCACGACGCTCATGCCGATCTACCGTTCTGCCCGACGCGTGCCAAACCACCTGGCAGCAGACAGGACAAGTTACTCGCGACGGTATACGATAAGCAGCGTTACGTTATTCATTATCGCAACCTGCAGCAGTGCACGCGTCACGGTCTTCGTGTTACAAAGATACACCGCGTGCTTCAATTCGCTCAATCCCCCTGGCTCCGCGATTACATCGAACTGAATACACGGTTTAGAACAGGCGCGACAAACGACTTCGAAAAAAATTTGTACAAATTGATGAACAACGCGGTATTTGGTAAAACTATGGAAAATGTTCGAAATCACGTGGACGTAAAACTTTTGACACATTGGGAAGGGCGATATGGCGCGGAGGCAATGATCGCGAAACCGAATTTCCACAGCAGAAGTGTTTTTTCGGAAAATTTAATAGCTGTTGAATTGCGAAAACTCGAGGTGAAATTCAACAAACCGATATACGTGGGTATGTGCATTCTGGACATATCAAAAATTTGTTTGTACGAATTTCATCACGAGTACATGTCTCCCCTGCACGGGCAAAATTGTAAAATTCTATACACAGACACGGACAGCCTCATTTATCACATTCGATGCGACGATATCTACGAGTCCATGAAACGCGATATCGATAGATTCGACACAAGCGATTATCCTATCGACAATTCATATAATATGCCGTGTGTAAATAAGAAGGTTCCGGGGCTGATGAAGGACGAAAATAACGGTGCGATAATGACCGAGTTCGTAGGTCTTAGAGCGAAAATGTATGCACTCCGCGTAGACGGCAAAAAAGATACGAAAAAGGCGAAAGGCGTCAAGACCAACGTCATAGCCAGAACGATAACTTTCGACGACTACGCGCAGTGTTTGCAAAGGGAGATCGAAATGGTTCGCAGGCAATCATGTATACGGTCTAAATTGCACAAAGTGTACACCATTTCGGAATCCAAAATCGCTCTAAGTCCGTACGACGACAAGCGGCATATCGTACCTGATTCGATCGACACTCTGCCCTGGGGACATTATAAAATACAATTATAAAATTCCGTTGTAAAAAAAATCGATGTAAAATAGAAATTATTGTATTTATTAACTCCTTCATATAAATGGTTGAATTATTGTATAAAAAAATTGTTCACACATGTATATATCATTGTATTTTTATTGAATCATATATTATTATGTTACAATACATTATTTTTATTTATCCAAGAATTGTGTGATTTATCAAACTCCAACCACTTGACGTACACCTTATCCCCCTTCCTACGCAACACTTTTTCCACTAGATACACATCAGGATCGGTGACGCGTCGCAGCTCGTGTTCATAGAATCCTCCGGCAACAGGTTTTCCACAGGAATCGTGGAGCAGATACGTCGCGGGATTAGTTGCCTGTACTTTGGCTATCTTGAACACCTCCGTTGTCCAATTCGGCGTATAGCCTTTATCAAAGATGGTTTTAAATTTGCTCACGCGCACAAACTCGCCCAACTTGAATCTCGCCGGAGCAGCGATCTTTATGTTGCTGTATACGGTGGCTAGCAGCTTGTCGGCGATCGCAGGGGTAACATCGCGAGGACGCATTCCGATGGTTCTATGTTTTCGCGCGTTATACTCTGCGAGAAGACGCGATATCGAATCGATCCATCTGTAGGTTCCATTGAGCGTAAACATTTTCCACATATTGTTCTTCAAAGTTCGATTGAAACGTTCTACGACGGAGGCCTTCATCACCGAATACGTCGAATAATGATTAATGTCATGCTTTGACAAGAGTTTCTGCACATCGGCGTTGTAAAATTCTTTTCCTTGATCGGTTTGCAAATTTTTCGGATATCGATCTCTAAATATCTTTGCAAACGCTTTGGTCACCTCAGCACCACTTTTAGTCTTGAGCGGCACCGCCCATGCATACTTGCTCAACACCTCGATGACGGTGAGTATGTAGTGGTGACCTTGGTTGAATCGCGAGTATGGACGCATTTCTACAACGTCAGCTTGCCACAGATCGCCGTATCCATGCACTATGACGCGCCTCCGTGGGAAATGTCTTCGAGCTGGAGCATGCAATTCCTCAACAAGTTGCCGCTTCTTGGGGCCATGGTTTTCTTTACTTTTGGATTTCGATAATGGTTGCATGTTTGATCGCAGAGGTGTCTTTGACACGAATGATGTGATAATTATCGTGTACGTGCATTATGTGCTCCCCATCGGTCCGAGGACAAGTTCAGCCGCCTCGCATGATTCTCCTTCGCAGCGCTGCTGTGGGATTGAATTTGACGCCTGCGATATCTTTTTAACGCTGTTTTGCAACGTCAGCATATCTCTCTGAAACACGACCAGCTTCCTCTCTAATTCTTCCTGCTGCTCTCTCAAAAGTTTAATGCTCTTTTCCATGTATAGTTTATTGACGGCATCGCTGTCAGCCACCGGCTGAGCTACGCGTCGTATTTTGCGTGATTTTGCATCAAAGTCGGCACCGTCCACACAAAGAGCGTTATCTCGCATATAATTTCGAAGCATGCCGCTCCATTTGTAAGAGTCCATTCTAGCTGCTCCACTCTTCTCGAGCGATACTCCAAATTTGTTGATCGGCATCTCGATGCATACAGTGCAAATCATCGACGTGTGGTTTAATTTATAATGAGGCCTACCTCGCGGAGTTCCTCGATAATCGATAGACTTTCGGGATCATGAGAGTTGTTACCAGCCTGACGCGACGCTTCCAACAAACGCAATCGATCCACCAGCTCGTTGGGATTATCCCAATGCACGTAATCGATCTTGTTGTCGTTTACCATCATAGCTAGCGGTGTTCTTAGACCTTTCCCTGCCCTACTAGCCGATACACGGGGGAGTAGAGGTGCAATTACATGTTTGTACTTGTATCCCTTATTGCTTAATATGGGATATTTAGCGTTATGACTGCGTCTGTGGGCATTCGCCGTCAGCAGTATACTTTTGTATTTTTGTTTGTCGGCATCGGTGTACAGGGCATCGTCGGGAATTCTCTTGAAAATCAGTTCGTAAAGACCGGACGTTCCTCTATATCTTACACCATCAATGATTATATTATCATCCTTGTCTATATCGAAAGCCTTATCTCCAAGCATCGTTCCACTATTGCCAAAGTATACACTATACACATAGTCTATTGTTTTATCCCTATCACCACTTAGGATTGCGCCCATGTATTTTTGCCCCAGCGGACCGAAATGGCTGCGAAACGTTTCTTGTCCCTCGGATGTTTGGAGTTGATGTCTAATAGATGTTGCAAACGACTCATCGGGACTAGTTTCGAAAACGTTGTCATCAATGGTTGTGAGCGATTGTATACCGGTATTTATTGGTGTGGGAGGAACGGGGGAATCGTTTGACGTGGCATTCTGTCGTTTCTGCTTCGATTGAACTGGTGTAGAGGTTATGGGTGAATATTCCGATGACATGTGTGGTTTCCTCTTTGTCTTGCGCGATGTGTTCCCTTTCGGCTGAATTTTTGTTTTAGGCGTTAATGTTTCATTCCCTCCAACGTCTGTGCTCATCGACGGTGATGCGTCAGCTTCTGCTGCTGTGGTATTTTTCATGATATGTTTTAAGGGTTCGACGACAGGTTTGAAGTAGCTCTCCAACGCGATATCTTCCTCCATCTTGCCAGTCTTCAAAACCTGATGTTTCTTACGAATGGATTCGCTGGTTTTGGCAATTTCCTTCGCTATTCTCTCGCGATCCTTAATCTCCAGACTATCTATATCAATCATCGTTGTACCGCAGACGTTGCTTTCCCACCGACGCACAGTGGTCCCAAATCGCGAAAACCTGGCCAAAAACACTAAACGTACTTCAAAGCTCTCAAAAATTGGTATTCGGGGGTTTTCGGGGTCGCTGATTACGAATTTGCACTTGAAATTTTGAAAAACAAAATGGCGAATCCAATATGGCGGACGGGTATGTTACATAGACCCTTCAGGTCCATCCCGTGCTCGCTGTCCTCGCGTCGCTTTCTTTCAAAAGGCGATTCAGCGGAATCGCCTCGCGTGTAGAAGTCACGTTGTGCTTAGCCCATGGCAACAGTCATAGGGACGGCGCCCGCGCTCGTGTCGGTCCCGGATATTTCGCAATATTCAGGAAATTAGCAAGGCAATCGGCAGCTGCCGACGGGGCAGTATCCCCCACTTATGGGGATCGTTCGAGGTTCGGCCCGTGATCGAGAGCCGGAAAGATTCATTCAGATTCGAGAGTTCAAGTTAGGGAGTCACGACGAGCCGGAGGGCCGTCTAGATACCGCGACCACGTCTCCGCGTTGATTCCGCGTAGCGCATTCGGCCGATAGTAATTCGTAAAAGGGTAACTCCATCCGACACACCGAGAACGGCCTAGCCGGGAGTGCCCTTGTGCGTCAATCAGGACCGACGTACGACCGCGAAGATAAGCGACGATCCGAGACTAAGAGGCGCGACGGACCCCAGGTCACCGACTTCCGTGTGCTACCCGAAACCAGAACGAGCGACCACGACCTGCGCTAGGTAGAGCGACACAGCAAGCGAGCGAAACGCGAGACGGCAAGCGTGCCGTGCGATAACAGCGAGCGACAGCTGAGACGAAGCGCCGTCTCGAGGTATGAAATTCTGACTAATTTCTGTAACAATATATTTTCTTGATTGATTTTTTCCTTTATATCCCTTGTACTCTTTTATTCGACCCCTGTATTACCTCCCCGATCCACAGTAAGTGTAGTCAAGGCGTGCTTTAGCACCTTAACAGAGCAAGAACCCGATAATTCATCTCGACCGCTCGGGGTGATTCACAAAAGTCCCTTCAGGACGTAACAAACTGGTGTCAGAAGTGGGATCCACTTTTTCTTTCTTTCTTTTTTTTTTCCCTTGCATGCCGTCGCTACGAACTGCAACAGCCGCAATCTTATCTGCTCGTAACTTGACTACACTTCCCATTACTCAAAGTCTCTTGTCGGGCATTGCATAACAATGCCGGGTGGTATTTTGAGATCACCTCCTCCACAACAGTTTTCTGATTCCCGAACTTCTGCTATCGCTCCTCCGGTTATTCCTCCTCCGGTACCGCCCTCCTCGAGCGATCGGCCTTCTTTGGGTTCTCGGACGAACGACCCAGACATGTCTACAATAGACATATGGCGTTCCCGAGAAGACGAAGAGAGAGTGTATCGGGCGCTCGACAACATTCCCCGTTTCGACCCCGATTTTGTAACCCTGGAGGACTTTGCCGCCTCAATACAGCGCGCAATAAGGCGTGTTCCGCCCGGTCAGGAAGAAAGATTTCTGTCCGAGCTTATATACAAATTAACAGATCCTATTAGATACTATGTCGAAGATAAAGGTTGCCAAAGCGTGGCCGATCTGCTCTCCCTTCTAAGGGTCCGATATTCCCCATGTCGCGGTTATGAGGAGCTCCGACTGGAATTGGAACGTATAAGCATGTTTCCCCGGGAGCGTCTAATAGACTTTATCCACCGCGTGGCTCGCCTGTATCGACAGGTGACTGTAAGAGCGAAAGAATTGATCGGACAAAATGTCGAGAAAACCATAGCTGATGTAGAACGATTGGCACGGACCTCGTTTATCACGGCGTTACCCCAAAGAATTTCGACTAAAGTAGCTTTGTCAAATCCCGGATCTTTGCACGACGCGTTCGATTTAGTAGTACACACTCAAAGGCGAGAGCACGAATTATCCGGTTTGCCGCGCGAGAACATGAACGAATACACTCGGAACGCGCGTCCGCCTTCGCCGTATGACCCCCAGCGTAAATGGACCGAATGGAGACAACCCCGCGAAGAGGACTCGTACTACGAGCCCCAATCTTCCTACTCTGCATATAGCTCCCCGCGCTATCAAAACGAACATGATCGGGACCAGTATTATCGCGATTTGACGCCGGAACACCGTCCCTACGCTGTGCTGACGAGGCAAGGTGAACGCCCGTTGGACTACGAACCCAGACCGTATATTCCACGCGGCAGAGGAGCACGCGGAAGATATCAAAGCGATAGACGCTACCAGCCCCGCGAACCCCAAAGATATGAACCTCGCGAACCTCAATGGTACCGACCCCGCGAACCTCAAAGGTCAGAACCTCCGGAATCACAAAGATATCAATCACGCGAACCAGGGGGATATGAAACTCAAGAATCGCGAGGATCGACGGAACGTGGAACGTCAACCGAAAATACCGGTCATTTAAACTCCCAGCGCGCCCGCCCGTTCAACCAGAACGAGGCGGGCGGGTCCTCCTCGCAAGCCCAAAGATCGCCCCAGGGTCAGAACCAGCAACGGGACTCATACGCGCGGAGTCCCCCCGCATCCAGGTCAAATCTGAACAACTGGAGAACGGTGAGGGAGAATTCATCGTAGACACGGGTTCCGCTTTGAACCTGTTAGAAATCGGATCTGCAAGCGAAAAGGCCATGGTCCTCAGCACGACTCCCCTCGAAATTAATGGTTTGAACGGAAAGGTCATGACCTTAGGGACGACCGTTGTAAAGATTAACGGCAGTTGGGCATTATTCCATGTGATGCGCATGCCCACTCTACCCGAAGGGATCGCAGGCCTCGTCGGGAGCCCATATTTGCTTCAGGAAGAAGCCATCGTTTCCTATCACCAACGCACTATGGTAACAGCTAAACACCCAATCAGCCCGGTAGTTTTCTCCAATTATAAGGAGTTAGAACGCACGTTAGTGGAATGTAAGCAAAGCCACAAGGACTTCTTGGCGCGTTTAAGCAAACCACCAGAACCCGAGTCGAATGGGAACGTGGTGAGCATTTGCCTCCCTGAAACCCGGGACTGTCCCGAGGATGATGAGAAGGATTGCCCTACCCCCTTTTTCGAGGAAGAATTCGACGCTAACGAAGATCAGGATCTGGGAGACTACCGCGTGGAACAGAAACCCCACGAGGAACGGCTACAACATATAGTAGAAACATTAAAACTGGAAGAATTAGATCCGGAACCGCGTCGTTCAATCGAAGATTTAGTCGTAAGGTATTCAGACAGGTTTTTCGTACCCGGAGACCCGCTTGGCGGAACGACATCAATAGAGCACACCATCCCGTTGACCGATCCAACGCCCGTGTTTACACGACAATACCCACATTCCCCGTTGATGGACGAAGAAATTGCTCGACAAATGCACAATTTGGAGGAATTGGGAATAATCGCGCCTTCGTCGTCGCCACATAACTCACCTCTGCACGTGGTCCCGAAGAAGCAGGACGAAAAAGGAAACAAACGATGGAGGGTGGTGGCCGATTTTAGAATCTTGAACGCAAAAACGATCGACGACCGATTCCCCTTGCCGCGAATTACTGACATCCTCGACCGATTAGGTGGTGCCAAATATTTTTCAGTTTTCGACTTAGCAAACGGTTTTCATCAAATTCCCATGGCTTCCGAAGACCGTGCCAAAACTGCGTTTACCACTCCCGACGGACACTACGAATATCTCCGCATGCCATTCGGATTAAAAAACGCCCCGGCCACATTCCAGCGTTTAATGAACCACGTGTTAAGGGGGCTTATCGGTAAGGAGTTGTTCGTGTACCTAGACGACGTGGTCGTATATTCACGCACACTCGAGGAGCACGAACACCGACTCGAGAGATTCTTCGAACGCTTACGCGAGCATAACTTAACCCTACAGACAGAAAAGGCCAAGTTCTTGAAGGACAAGGTCATATATTTGGGTCATATAATAGCAGCTGATGGAGTAAGACCCAATCCCGAGAAAATTAAGGCCGTCGCTGCCTTCCCCGTACCAAAAGATCGAAAAAATTTGAAGCAATTCTTGGGTCTCGTAAATTATTACCGTCGCTTCATTCCGGACATGGCAAAGCGCGCTAAACCCCTTACAAATTTAACAACCCCGAAAATTCCTTTTTATTGGTCAGAGAAACACCAAGAAAGTTTCGAAGATTTGCGTCAAGTGCTTTGCCAAGAACCGGTTTTGCGTTACCCAAATTTCGACGAACCGTTTATCATTACTACCGACGCGTCTGACGTAGCAGTCGGCGCGATTCTAAGCCAAGGCAAAATAGGCGAGGACCCGCCAATAGCGTACGCCTCACAGGTACTCTCACCTTGCCAAGGAAACTACTCGACGACAGAAAAGGAGTGCTACGCGATCATCTACGCTGTAAAACAATTTCGGACATACATTTATGGACGGAAATTTTCCTTAGTAACTGACCACCGGCCACTTCAATGGTTATTTTCGGTAAAAGACCCGGTATCGCGACTCGCCCGATGGAAAATTACGCTAGCCGATTACAATTACGAAATAATCTACAAACCCGGCAGAGTAAATGCAAACGCCGACGCGCTATCACGAAACCCGGTCTCACACGCTTTTCCGACAATATCGAAGGAGACCGCGCCCAATAGTGGAAACGAAGGCATAGCGGCGCGCGTAGCGGAGCGCCGTCATGGCCAGCCACGGCCTAATTATGAAGAACCACCGTCGTTTATAGACGATTCTACGCTATCAAGAGACGAAACGGGAGAGATAGAGATAAGGGCCAACTCTACCGTTTTGGACACAACACATGGACGAACGGGACTGCCCGAATTCCAGGACGAAGATCTGGAAGAAAGCAACGAGGACTCAATCAGTCTAAACGAAGACTCATGCATGGGTCCATTTTCGCAGGAAGAAATCACACTCTTAAAAAGCCTGGATGAGGAGTACCCCTCCAAAAACAAGGGGGTACGGTATGATCGTAACGGAGTTGAAGATTTTGAAGCAGACTACTCCCCCGTGATAACGGAGGGTCCGGGAGCAGGTGAATATACGGAGGACCAATACGCCTTTTTAAAGAGCCTGGACGAACCACCCGAATGGGAGTATATCGAAGGAGACGACTGGGACTCCACCCACGGGACCATTAATACTCCCAAGGCCCCGGAAACGGAGGCGAGAATCACCATCGCGGGAAGCCTCCCCCACGACGAGGTGGAGACACCAAAAAACGCCCGCGAAAATACTAGTCCTCAAAAGGCAAAACCACAATCTGACCCTAAGAAGCGAGTGTCGTGGGGCGTACCTCTCTACGAAGAAGCCCTGAACATCCCGCAATCAACCATGATCGGTCCGAAGGTTGAAGACATGGAAGAACTGAATGATCAACCGCCTCCTAGAAAAGATTCGAGCATGAACCCAAGGCCCGAGGTAATCAAAATGCCCGACGCAACAGAACTTTATGGAACAGCCGTGGGGCCATTCAAAGACCCCCCTAATTTGCAAAGGGGTTCCCAGGAATTGCCTGAATACACCTCGGTACACGGAGCAGAGCCAACAAAATGTTTAGTAAAAATTGTGAAGACCACCCTTACATCTCACCCTGACAACTATGCTCATTTTATATCATCCGACAGATTATTAACTAGCCCAATTTGTAAAACTCTAATAGCTACAGGTCTCCTGGATGAAACAAAATTAATATCTGAGGAATTCTCTAAAAATCATGTAATAATCACTCGCAACGAAATAGGAAAAATTTTTAGCATCATTGGAGCACGAAACTTCTACCATGAAATGGGAACAGGAGAGCTGGTGTCAGCACTAATGGCGCTCAGGGACGCCGTAGAAACCGAAATCCACGTCCGGTCGCTTCGAATAGCGGCGCACGGAGAAACTCTACACCGATTCGATGCTGAAACGCTCCGAAAACATTGCAAAATCATTTTCAAACGTACGCCCATCTCAATTATAATCTGTTCCGGCGAAGTTAAATCACCGCCAGAAAACGAACGCGAAAATATCATTCGTCACTACCACGAAACCATGATAGGAGGGCATAAGGGCGTAACGAAAACGTACCGACGCATACGCAACCTGTTTGACTGGCCCCACCTACATCGGGATGTAGAGAATTACGTACGTAGATGCCAGAGTTGCCAAGAACAAAAGCTCGTACGAATTAAAACTCGGGAACCGATGCTAATCACAGATACGCCTGCACGGCCTTTCGATAAAGTAGCCCTAGACACCGTAGGTCCGCTTCCCCTTACCCCTAGCGGAAACCGTCATGTACTTACAATGCAATGTCAATTATCTAAATTCTGTATGGCCGTGCCATTACCCGACATCCGAGCCCTTACCGTGGCCGACGCGTTATCACGTTACTTTATCGCGATTTTCGGCGCGCCGCGCGCAATATTAACGGACCGCGGAACGAGCTTCATTAATAACACAATACAGGGAATAGCTCATACGTTCAAAATTAAACACGTAACTACTTCGGGATACCGACCCCAGACTAACGGTTCTCTGGAAAGAAGTCATATCGTCTTAACCGAATACTTGAAACATTACCTAGAGAGATACGAAGATTGGGACCTTCTCCTCCCATTCGCTATGTACTCATACAACACCTCGGTGCATGAAGCAACAAAGTTCACTCCATATGAGGTGATTTTCGGACAATTAGCTCGAGACCCATCTACGCCTATGTCCCACGAGGAGCTACTAACGTATCCGACATACGTACAAAATTTGGTAGAACGTTTAGACGAAATTCGAAACACCACAAGATCAAACTTGGACGCGAGCAAATCACGTTCAAAGAATATTTATGACCAGAAAAGTAACCAAGTCACATTCGCGGAAAATGACCTCGTTTACGTGCAAAAGGAACCGCGCCTTCATAAATTTGATCCCCATTACATAGGTCCGTACAAAATAAAAGCAATTACCGAACAAAACAATGCAATATTAATTACGGATGAGGGCCAACAGATTATTAAACATTTCGACAAATTGAAACATGCTTATATTAAAGATAAGCCACCTTGACGCCAGTGGAGCGTATTCAATGTGGTTTAAGCTTACAACGGACCGGCGGAAAAGCTCATTTAGCTGACTCCCATAACCAAGGTCCGACCCCTTATAGATCTAATTTCATTTCTTTTGTTATTATTTTCAATTCCTTATCTCCCCTCCTTAATCTCACTTGTTTTCAAATAATATTGATTTAAATAATATGTTCGAAAACAATAGAATTCACACCCTTCCCCTTAATCTCACTTGTTTTTCGTATTTACAGTAGACAATTACTTAAAACAATAGAATTCCCCGCGTAAGACATTTCGGAAAACCGAGTACTACAGCCACCATGGACGGACGTGGCCCACTAATATTTACGTTCCTATGGATGAGCGTTGCTAGTAACACCATAGATGGAGACTACCAAATATCACCGCTGAGCCCCAACCCGGGCTTGTACTACGAAAAAATTCGACCTCTCCGAGTTTTCCATACCCAATGGAGACTGGTCACGGGCATCGGAGTCGCCGAAATACTGGCCTCGCGACCGCTAACGCAACCCCAGATCAACAGAATGAAAGCGTTATGTACAACATACAACTGGACGCCTTGCCCGGCCGACGCCCTTAACACGGCCCTACAACGTAAACTCCTCGACGCCAAACGTTACGAGGAATTGTTACTCAGTATAATAGGGAAACCACGATTCCCCCGTTCTAAACGATCTGTACCATTGGGATTCATCGGATCGCTGAGCAAGGCCCTTTTCGGAACCCTGGACAGCGACGATGCGCAGTATTATAATAAGGAAATAGATAAGCTTTATAAAGATCAAAATCATCTCGCCGAATTGTTAGCAAACCAAACGCACATTATAAAATCAGAATTTCAGGATATACACGACTCGTTTAAAACTGTAACAAGCTCCGTGCAAACCATGGGCGATAGAATTAAGGAAATAGCGTCGGGTACTCGTCAACTAGACAAGCGCGAAACAAAATTAGAATTAGAACTAGCTTTTTCGTCGTGGACGTTCTTAATGACCAGACACGTGGACGAATATGTAACCGCGTTAATCGTAATTACGGACGCGCTCACGTTCGCGAAACTTGGTATCTTACATCCGGCCGTTCTTTCACCTAGCCAGCTGGCAAATACTTGCGAACGAATCCGCGAATCGACTCCTTATGAATTCCCGCTGACTCCGGAAGAATTAAATTCCGAACAGCTACAAGGGGTGACCAAATTAAACGTGGTTTATTCACATGGCCGAATTATCGTGTCACTCGACATCCCTTTACTAGATCAAATTCCCTTCGACCTTTATTACCTTCAGCCCTGCCCTTCCTTTCAAACTATATCGACCAATGTCTCTACCCCTATATTTATAAAGCCAAGAACGGCATATTTAGCAATCAACCAAATGAACTCTCAATACTTCATGCCCGACGAGAACTACATCGTAGGATGCAGAAAACACCCTCGGATGTACATGTGTGAACTCAGCGTACCCCTCCAAGATTTCGAAAAGGCACCAAACTGCGAAACGAATGCCCTATTAAAACCACAAAATATCGAGTGGCCTAGCTGCAACATTCAAGCTCTTCCCGGGGGCCGAACATATCTGAAGAAGTTGATCACACCTAACACCTGGATATATTCCGTCAAGGACACCCTGGCACTGCAGGTCCGATGCAATAAGCACGCAGCCGGATATGAAGTGCTACAGGGGGCGGGAATATTACAACTAAGGAGAGACTGTGAGGCCAAAATCGGGACCGACCAGATTTGGGCAACCGGAGTGGACACCGAGGCATTAACAACCATCTACAAACCATCTATCGGCATCAACATTTCGGAAATTCTGCCAACCCTCACGGAACATCATGTAAAAATTTTAACTGACTACCAAGAAAAGGAACCTCAGGGAACCCTTCAAGATTCCCATGCAAAAGCTAATGCAATCGCATTGGAGGATATAGAGAGACAAGCAAGAGAAATAGCAACACACCATCGGACAAAAAATTTATCAACATATGTTACCTATGGATTACCAGGACTAGGAGGCATTTTCATAATCATCCTCGTTATCTGGATTGGATACCGTGTTTTGAGGGCACGTCAAAATCAACATCGCGAGCCCTTAAGGAAAGAGACAAAGGTTAATATTGAAATGACACCACACCGTCCCTCCCCTCCTATAATTTCCAGACCCCGTCCTCTAGCGATAACATCTTTTCCCCCAGACCTACCCGTTATACCACCCACGAGCACAGGATATAGAGCCTACGTGGAAAGACAGAAAAGTTTCGCGGACGCCGAGCCGTACTTCAATGTATTCTAGGAAGTACCTCGCTGATAGCAGCTAAAACCCCACGCGATACCTGTAGAACCGACCCCCGCGATGCGCTCTGCTGCGAAAATTAGGGAGTAGGGATAATGTCATATAAGATAGCAATTAATCGAAGCAAGAGACAGTCGTTAAAATTTTACGAGCACCAACAATGGCTTCATCAACGCCCAAGTTTAACGACATTAAATTCACCCGATCATCGCTAGCCGAGGCAATACTGCCTAGGCATTTACACGCGCCTTTTGGACGAAGGCTGTGCGTGAGGCCCGCCGGAGTAAGTTGGGGAAGCGGACGAGTGTGGACCCACCGGGATAACCAAGCAATAACCATCTGCCACGCCTGCGCATGGCTCAACCAACCGGAAGACTTCGAAGACTATACCGAAGTCCCAATTCACTGGCTGGTGGAAGAAGTGAGGGCGGTGGCCCTCACGAAATGCTCCAGATGCAGGAACAAGCATTTGGTATGGTCGACCCCGGGAAATTGCACGGGGTGCATCCGGGCCATACTGGACATCAACCCTCGATACCTCCCGGCGTTCCCAGTACTGAAAGCGCCGCGCCCTCTCGAGCCACCACAACCCAGGGACGTGCCCTGGACCATGCCCGCTGCAGCAGAGTAGGACGTCAACACCCGCAGCGCTGGGTAATTATCCCCCCCCCCCCAATTGTAATCATTTAAAAGTGACGCGATCAGATTGTAATTGTTTCCGTTTTTCATCCCAATTCGCAGCAGAGCAGCAAAGCACCGGCTATCACCAGCCCCCTTCCCCTAAAAAAAAAAAAAAAAAAAAAAAAAAAAAAAAAAAAAAAAAAAAATTACATTATTATCATTGTAACAAACTGGTTACCATTGTAACAATATATATATATATATCATTTACCTCGCTTAATTCGAATCATTAATTGTATTCCCTTGCGGCCACGTAGATTTAGTAGCGTTAATCGTAATCATAAGACGCTTAACGAAAGTGTACGCGCGGACAGCTTCACACGTGCCAACCACGAAACAGCCTCACGAGACCGTTTCGTGTCTAAGGGGGGAGGTGTTACATAGACCCTTCAGGTCCATCCCGTGCTCGCTGTCCTCGCGTCGCTTTCTTTCAAAAGGCGATTCAGCGGAATCGCCTCGCGTGTAGAAGTCACGTTGTGCTTAGCCCATGGCAACAGTCATAGGGACGGCGCCCGCGCTCGTGTCGGTCCCGGATATTTCGCAATATTCAGGAAATTAGCAAGGCAATCGGCAGCTGCCGACGGGGCAGTATCCCCCACTTATGGGGATCGTTCGAGGTTCGGCCCGTGATCGAGAGCCGGAAAGATTCATTCAGATTCGAGAGTTCAAGTTAGGGAGTCACGACGAGCCGGAGGGCCGTCTAGATACCGCGACCACGTCTCCGCGTTGATTCCGCGTAGCGCATTCGGCCGATAGTAATTCGTAAAAGGGTAACTCCATCCGACACACCGAGAACGGCCTAGCCGGGAGTGCCCTTGTGCGTCAATCAGGACCGACGTACGACCGCGAAGATAAGCGACGATCCGAGACTAAGAGGCGCGACGGACCCCAGGTCACCGACTTCCGTGTGCTACCCGAAACCAGAACGAGCGACCACGACCTGCGCTAGGTAGAGCGACACAGCAAGCGAGCGAAACGCGAGACGGCAAGCGTGCCGTGCGATAACAGCGAGCGACAGCTGAGACGAAGCGCCGTCTCGAGGTATGAAATTCTGACTAATTTCTGTAACAATATATTTTCTTGATTGATTTTTTCCTTTATATCCCTTGTACTCTTTTATTCGACCCCTGTATTACCTCCCCGATCCACAGTAAGTGTAGTCAAGGCGTGCTTTAGCACCTTAACAGAGCAAGAACCCGATAATTCATCTCAACCGCTCGGGGTGATTCACAAAAGTCCCTTCAGGACGTAACAGGTATATTGAAAGATTGTTGGTCCTGCTTGGAAAACGGTTTTCTTGAGGTTATTTTGCTCGCCGATTATGAATCTGATCTTTAAATATTGAAAAACAAAATGGCAAATCCAAATTTCAATAGTAATTTACGTTGGAATTTTGGAGAACTTATATATAAGAATACGTAAGTCACAAATTATGTTGCTAGTATTTCAAACTTTATTGCACACAAATATTGCACACACAAATTGTACTCCGAATATTCTAAGTTACATTACAAATACAAATTATATCGCAAGTATTGCAATTACTTAGTCACAAAAAATATTTAATCTGGTATGCACAAACAATAAACAAGAAATGAGAAATTTAAATAGTTTTATTAGGAATCGTCTGAGCTGCTGTCGGTATCATCATCGGTATGACATGAATGTAACTCACAATCAGAGTGTGTATCTGTGACACTTTCTTCTGTCATTGTTATGACTGGTGGAATTAACAGTTTTACTGCATCAGGTGATAACTTTTTAACTTTTGTCTGTGGCAGATTTCTTAGATTTGAAATGTAAGGATCTGATGATACTAAGAGCCGCAAGAATACGTCTTCCATCTTTTTTATACGGGAACATTTACGCGAAAAATCTTCACGAAATCTTTTCATGAATTTATTAACATGCTCTTGAGCGTCCTCAGACAATTGTCCAATCGGCAATAAAGCTGAACTTACTATTTGCGGTCCGTGAATTAACACTTTATGAACTGAAGTAGGCATGTAATACCACGAATATAACTCTACAAATTTTCTTGCTGTTTGAGTAGTATATTTTTTAAATTCGTCTGTATTTATTTCATGGCCGCTGGAAATAGCTTGTAATATAATATAAAATCTGTGAATTAAATCTTCGTCAACTCCCGTTATTGACGCAGATACCGAATAATTTACAAAAAAACGTCGAGCCGTGTTCCCGTCATTTGTGTTTCCAGAGCCAGGTTTCGGACGATCTACTATTAGCCCTAACTCTGTACGGAAACTATGCTGAAGCATTACCTTACGGTTTTTTATTACTTCTTTGTCCTCTTTACTGCGTGCTTGCCACTTCTTTATTGTAAGTTTGTAGGCCAAATGCAAGCAACATTCAAAAAAGCGTATCCACGCATGCAGTGTCGACAACCCGAAACGGAGATGAGCTTCATTGACCTCTTTTTGTATCATTGTATCAATGTTGTTAAATTCCTTCGTCGTTGCTCCACACAAATAACAGCGCTGCGTAGATGAGGTCGATGAAATTGCGTTACATACCTTACCATCGACCATGGTTAACGCAAGTTTGTAAGATATGGAAATATCGTTCCCATCTATTACTGTATTAAACGGAACAAGATCCTTTATCTGTTCTTCAATGTAGGCCACTTCTTTTACAGTGGCTTCCGTATTTTCGTGTAGAAACTGAACCCTTGTAGGCCTACAAAATCGGGGAGACGAAGGCCTTGCATTTTTCCATACAACAGTTTCTCCTTGAGCAGATACAAGTTTCAATGGCACAAACGATGTTATAAAAATATCTGAATCAGATTTTCTATGGTCATCAAATGCCTGTTTATACATACTGTGGCCAGAACTTCCATCACATCCTCATTTGCAAATAAAATGCATGTGCCGTACATCTGCTGGAGCCAAATTTTTAATACTATTACTTAACATGAACAGAATTCGTTGAACAGAATGATCCAACAGAGCTTGCAGTTTTACTTCAGCACTGGACTCTGTCATTGTAATGTCCATTGCAGGTGGATAACATCTACGTTTTGCGTCTAATATTACTTTATATGACGGATATAACTGACAATTATTTTCTCTACTAACAGTCCGCAATCCTAAATATTGTCTTTTAGACAATTTATTTTCAATTAAGACGGAAAGTGCAGAGTCAGCAGACAATGATGTTTCGGTGACTGAATGCATAGATTTCCTATATACTTTAGCCGTTGATGGGCTCTTAGATACAATATCCTTAATTACTTCCGAGGCATCCACTTTTCCTGAAGCACGAAGACTCATATGTGTGGCATAGGATAATACTTCCGACGAAAAATTTGAACGGATGTCCTCAGTCTTCCTTCGTTTCGACCTCTCACTTAACTCCAAAAACTCCGAAGAAGGGCGACCGCGTTTATGTTTTGGTGTCTTCGATGTCATTTTGGGTATGCGGAACGCTACGGGAGCCCTAAGCCAGTCCTCAAAGTTTTGGAAAAATCTCCTTTCGATTCGTCTCGCATTCTTCCATTTAAATTCGCATCGAATGAAAAAGTGTGGATAAACCCGCTTTCATCTCCTCTCCAACTTGTATAGAATATTCAACCTTCTCGAATACATGGTTCTCCAAATGCTCAATGATAGTACTTAGGGGACTATTCAAATGATCTTTGACCATAAGATAAATTTCTTTCCTGGTGAAACGTATCTCACTATCAGAAGATGCTGAAAATAAATAATATTACTAAATTATATATTAATTATAGTACATTTATAACAAGCAGTTTAAAAATTGAAGCAAATGTTGCCTTATCAAACTTATCAAACTGTGAAAAGAAATATATATTTAAGATACACACTATATATGCATGTATAAGAAATACGTATATATACATGTGACATCTGCATTTTAAATTAGTTATTTCGCAGATGTATTCAACAAATCAATTTACAGTGAATACATATTTTGTTTTATACGATTATTTGTGTCTGGGTTACCATTTCTGTAACGACGTAACGTCTGTTAAACTTCGAATTATGTTATCAGCTCGGGACTTTTCAACAGTTTAGTTTACCATACGACTGCCTACAATACTGCTATTTGTGAAAAAACACCTGGTAGCGTAATTTATTGAATCTTTATTTGCCGCTAACGAAAGGCCAAGGTTCTAAAAACAAGAGATTTTACTAGTCCCTTGCACGTGTTGAAAACACGCTTGAAATGGATAGCGCAACTACCCCGCATTATAAAAAATGGCTGTACAATGAGGGGAGCAGCTAGGAGCAGCTAATTTTTGCGAATATTACAAGATAAAAGCATCAACTACAAGACTGAACAGTAGTTTTAGCGTGATATTGCGCGATATACAACTTTTCGTCTATATCCTTAATATTTCTGTATAGTGTTTTATCTCTCATTTTATATGATACATTTTACAATTCTACAACGTAACCATTAAATATTTTAGACATGCTAGTACCAATGAACATTCTACTTACTTCCAGGAGCAGCATCCATTTTGCAGAATTGAAATTGCTTCATGCTTTTAAAAGTTATTCACTAATCACTTTCCACTTTTGTATCGTGGTGACTTACGCGAGAACCGCTTGACGATTGAAAGCGAACTTCCAACTGTCACCACTTCGCAGGTAAAAGTCGTAAAACCCTCGCATCTCGGTTTTTCCATGGCCATATTATCAGACTACCCAACCCAGCAATTAGAAAGTCTCCAACGGAAAATTCATTTTCGAGATTTTGGCCAGGTTTTCGCGATTTGGGACCACTGTGCGACGTGTTGACGACAATTGACCATCTCACGGTACGGCAAACTCGTTAAATCCCTTTCTATAACGTCCATTGGACATCGCGCTATCCTTGTCTATTACCACGAAACCATATTCCCGTTGCCAACAATTACGACACAAAGCGCAGAAATCCTCGTAAGACATATCAGTATTTACATGATCGTCGTACGCATGTTTCAAGTTGGTACCATCCTGCTTAAACAGAATCAACAGATTCGCATTGTCGCGTATAAGATGTTTGGGAATTTTTGCATACGTCTGACAGAGATAGAAGCAGTCAACGTTCGAGTGGCGCCCCATTGCAAAGTATTCTCGTATCGTATCTTGCTTGTCGCATGCCACGTCATCAAAGATAAAAATTGAATTCGGGAGCGATTGGCTCGGTGGGATGACGTCGCTGTTATTCGAAAACGTAAAGTAGCCAATTTCATCTATCGGGGTCAATAAATTCTCCAAATACTGATATTTCGGTTGTTGCAACGACTTGGAATACACGTACACGTTCTTGAAGCGAACACCGTGAGGACTTTCCAACAAGCTCACCAACACGTTGGTCTTTCCACAATTTGATGGGCCGCAAATCAGACAGCGTATAGTGTTTGGTAGCATGCTACCATGTTTGCGTCTTGTTTTCGAGGACATCACTCGTGATTTATCGTCAAAATTTGTTACGCGTATCGTCACAGGTTGTCGCACGAATCGCATCCTCTCCGCGAACTGTGAAAAATGATTTTGATACGTCGAAGCGGCGACGCGCCCTATTTATAGGTCCACGCTGAAGCAAAACAGCTCAGTATTCAAAATGCTTCTGATCCTGTCGGATAATTGCGATATTCGAGACTTAACCTCTGAACAGTTGAAATATATACCAAAGATTATTCTACTGCGAGAGTTTGGCAGACACATTGATCAGTTGTGGGACAGACTCCCCGAGCATATAAAAGCTGATTCTGAGGTTCAGCAGTATCGTCGGTGTCTGGAACATTATAATCGCCCTTGGCAGCGAACGCATATCGACGGTCCGGCACCATTGATTAAAAACTGTGGTGAATGTCACCAACAGGAGCAAAGAAAGGTAATGGTTTGTTAAATCGGGCGATAAACACGCTACCTATCGAATTACATATCCCGGGATACCAGTTTTGCGGTCCAGGAACACATCTAGTAAAACGATTGGCTAGAGGTGATCAAGGCATCAATCCGTTGGACGCAGCGTGTCGCGAACACGATATTGCATATTCGCGCAGTAACAACCTCGACGAAAGGCACGCGGCAGATAATGTACTCGCTGACAAAGTGCGAAAACGCATCGTTGCGCGTGACTCGACTCTGTGCGAAAGAGGTGCTGCTATAGCTATTTGGGCAGCTATGAAGGCCAAGACGAAAATCGGAATGGGGATGAAAGCAAAATTGCGCAAAAGGATTCCAATGAGAGCATCGAAAAAGCGGATTCTCCCAGTGGCAAAACGGGGTGGTATATTACCACTTCTCCCGCTGCTAGGTGTTCTCGGATCGTTAGCTGGTGGAGCGGCGGGGATCGCTATGGCGGTAAACGATAATAAGGCGGCGCAACATCAGCTGCAGGAAATGCAACGTCATAATCGCTCCATGGAAGGTCGTGGACTTTATCTCGCACCATACAAGCGCGGACAGGGAATATCGAAACGAAAAAAAAAAAAACACTGAAAAGAAAATAATAATGCCTGTCGGCGTAACTACCGACGCGCAATTGGAGGAGTTTGCAAAACGTATGCGTATTCCATTCTTTAGAGGTGTTTTCATGCGCAATGCACTACCTGCCGGAGGAGTACGTCGAAACGAGAGTGGTATCGTGAATTTGGACAATGTCGAGGGGCCGGGGACTCATTGGGTGGCGTATGCGAAGAAAGGGTGTCGAGCTATATATTTCGACAGTTTTGGGAATCTTCGACCGCCTAAGGAATTGGTACAATATCTGGATAAAGATGCTGTGAAAATCGAATACAATCGAACGGCTTATCAGAAGTACGATCAGAGCAATTGTGGACAACTATGTCTACGCTTTCTACAAACGATTGGCACCAAATTTAAGGATTGACTTCCCATCACTCTGATTCAGTACCAGTCCAGTCGTACAGCTCGGAATATGTCGTTAACATTCACTCTAACCGGCAAGAGTAGCACCCTCGCAGTAAGCTACTTTCCGCCCATAGATTTGAGCGACGATGATTACGAGCTTGGTCTAGCAACCTTTGAAACTTATCACACAATACCAAACATCGACTCGAGCAACGATAAATTCTACTTTGTCGTAAACTATGACATCAACAATAGCATCGACACCACTCATGAATACATTACGATTCCCCACGGCTCCTACGAACTAGACGCCATTGCCAAGTATTTGAAGCAGCGATTACTCGAGCGGTATCCTCAAAATCTCGGCGGCATCGATGACGGTGACAACGATGTGTATCCAATAGTGTTGCGTCCCAACAACAACATCATGAAAAGCGAGCTGTACTGCTCGTTCGCCATAGACTTTACGAAACCCAATAACATTGGATCGCTACTGGGATTCTCGACGAATCGGGTATTAGAACCTGGACGGTGGCATGAATCGGACGATCCAATTAATATCATGAACGTGAACATTATTCGCATAGAATGCAGCGTGACCGCTGGCGCGTACAACAATGGGAAGCGCGTACATACGATACATGAATTTTCTCCGAGAGTCCCACCAGGACATAAGATATCGGAAACGCCCGCGCAGATCATTTACCTTCCAATCACCGCACAGGTCATTACGGATCTAACGATACGCGTTGTGGATCAAGACGGACGGTTGCTCGATTTTCGAGGTGAAGAGATTACCATCAGATTGCACGTACGACGGCGACGACGATAATACGTGTGGCGTGACCGAAAGAGATGCTTGTGTTGAACGACTCCAGAAACTCGTTTCTTCCAAGTGAAATTGTTTGCAACAACAACAACAACAACAATAACAACAACACCTGCAACAGCTCTGATTACACTAAAAAGAAAAGGCTCAGTTCTGCGAACATTGCATTTTTGAAATCATTGGGATTCCTTGTGCGCATTTAAGTTGAAAAAAAAATGGTGGACATTCTAAGCATTAGAGGGAAGCCGACGTTTGACGATCGCATCGTCAAGCTCGAGACTCACACATACAACCCATACGTCAACACGACGTTTGGATACAGCGATGAGATAAGAATACCCATACAGCAGCAGGATTTATACACATTGCCGTGTGAAAGTTTCCTCTACTTGGAGGGGAAATTGAAGATAAACAAGCCAAGCGATACATTAACGGTGACGTTGGGAAATAATTGCGTGGCGTTCTTATTTGATGAGATTCGATACGAGCTGCATGGGGTGGAGATTGATCGCAACAGAAACGTTGGGATAACTAGCACGCTTAAAAACTATGTATCGCTGACATCTGGCGAAGACAAAAGTATGGAGAATGCCGGATGGGGCTTGAAACGACGCGATGGGCTAATAGTGAAAAATCATTTCAATTTTTGCATCCCGCTTAAATATTTGCTGGGATTTTGCGAGGACTACAAACGCATGATTATTAATGCGCGTCACGAATTGATTTTAATACGATCGCGCAACGACAACAATTCTCTAATAGGATCGCCGATGTTGGAACCAGAAATTGAATTACTTAAAGTGCAATGGCGGATGCCTCATGTGACGTTAAATGACGTTAATAAGCTATCGTTGCTACATGCTTTGGAAAGTGGAAAAAACCTGAGCATTTGTTTTCACTCGTGGGATCTGTACGAGTATCCTCTCTTACAGAGCACGACCAAGCATTCGTGGGCTGTGAAGGCATCCGCACAGCTGGAGAAGCCGCGAGTTATTATCCTTGTTCTACAGACTGATCGAAAGAATGTGATGAGCGAAGATGTTACTAAGTTCAACAACTGCAAATTGGCCAATGTGAAACTTTTTCTCAACTCAGAATTTTATCCATATGATGACCTGAACTTGGACTTTGACAAGAATAAGCATGCCATCTTGTATCACATGTATACGCAATTCCGTAAATCGTATTATGGACATAGTTGCAACGAGGCATCATTCACCGTGGCCGAATTTTTACAATTTGGTCCCCTCGTGGTGATTGATTGCTCGCGACAAAATGAGTCGATCAAGAATGGCACGGTGGACGTGCGCATAGAATTCGAGTGTAAAGGGAATGTGCCGATAAATACTACGGCCTACTGTCTGATTCTACACGATCGGGTGGTTGAATACAATCCGCTGACAAACGTGGTGCGCAAAATCAATTAAATTGCCACGCCCTCTCCTGTGTCAAATTCCTACCAAAAGAAAATTTCATCGTGAAAATCGAGATGCTTTACGAGAAAAAGTGCATTCTCCCATCTGTCTTGGAAGGGAGCGGACCTCTAAATCGTATCGATAATGACCGTGCCAACATTTGTTGACCTGCAAGGGTTCATCGTCGATGGAAGATTTGTTGTCAAGGAAGTGGCTGTCCTACGAATGGGAACAATTCTCTCGCACTATATTTTTGGGAGTTCGATGCCGCAATATCTTCTTACGAAATCCGACAAATCGAGCATCCGGTGGTTGGTGGCAAAACATCACGGGCTACGGTGGGACGATGGAGACGTTCCGTACAGTATGGCTAAACAGCTAATTACGAAAGCTGTAGCTGATGCGATCGACGAAGAAGATGACGCATCTCATATCGTATACGTTAAAGGGCTGCAGAAACGCGACTGGCTTGCAGATTTCCTCGATGAAGATACGAGAATGGACGTGGTCATCGAGACGCTGGACATTGACTACGAGGATATCAAATCTCTAAATAAGCTAAATGTAATTAATACTCTGCGATGTGGCAGACACGCAAAGCACTGTGCTATACAAAATGTATTTAAAATATTCAACTGGTGGTCTAAACGCCAGAGAGAAATTCATAAATAAATAAAATCAATTTTTTTAATGTATAAATGTTTTTTCTTCACCCTCCCCAACCTCCTGCATGTAATGTACGCTAGATTAAGACGATAGTTATGCAGAAGCGGTATGATTCATGTTCGATTCACGTTCAGAGTGGTATGATTCATGTTCAATACCCGTTCAATACCTGATCAAAGACGTTCAATACTCGATCAAAGCCGTTCGATACTCGATCAAAGCCGTTCAATACCCGTTCGATACCCGTTCGATGCCCGATCAAAGCCGTTCAATACCCGTTCGATACCCGTTCGACACACGATCAATGCGATATGATTCACGTTCGATACCCGATCAAAGCCATTCGATACCCGTTCGATACCCGATCAAAGCCGTTCGATACCATTCAATACCGTTCAATACTCGTTCGATTCATGTTGAAAGTGGTGTGATCTAGTCGAATGATGTGTCAAAGAAGGAGAAACGATTCAGCCAAATGACACACGCGAAGAAGATAAAGGAGAGGATGGCCAGTGGGTAGTTCGAAGAAGATGCATAGAAGGTGCTGATGGTCAGCGAAAATGCAAGTGGAGTACATTTCTCCTTCTGGAGAGGGTGGTCAGTGAAGAAGAAGAAGAAGATAAGTATATGGAGGAGGATGGTCAGCGAAAATGCAGGTGGCCTGTAATGAAGATGGTGAAGAACAAAGGCATCCTACTTTGCAAAGCTATGCACTTCTCGATTTCATGACAGGGGGTTGCATCCAAGAGCCAGGAGATGCAGCGAGACCAGTTGCCTTTCAATCGCGACAGACATCGGTTGAATTTTGATATTTTTGATTTTTTCTGTGAAAAGAAGAATGGGATTATTGCGGATAGCGCTGGAGTGCAGAGACAGTTCAGAGGTATGTACTTTTAAATATTTTAACATTTATCGCGTTTAACCTTTGTTATCCAGTGAGATTAAAAATCAGACGTTTGTAGTCCTCGCAAAATCCCAGCAAATATTTAAGCGGGATGCAAAAATTGAAATGATTTTTCACTATTAGCCCATCGCGTCGTTTCAAGCCCCATCCGGCATTCTCCATACTTTTGTCTTCGCCAGATGTCAGCGATACATAGTTTTTAAGCGTGCTAGTTATCCCAACGTTTCTGTTGCGATCAATCTCCACCCCATGCAGCTCGTATCGAATCTCATCAAATAAGAACGCCACGCAATTATTTCCCAACGTCACCGTTAATGTATCGCTTGGCTTGTTTATCTTCAATTTCCCCTCCAAGTAGAGGAAACTTTCACACGGCAATGTGTATAAATCCTGCTGCTGTATGGGTATTCTTATCTCATCGCTGTATCCAAACGTCGTGTTGACGTATGGGTTGTATGTGTGAGTCTCGAGCTTGACGATGCGATCGTCAAACGTCGGCTTCCCTCTAATGCTTAGAATGTCCACCATTTTTTTTTCAACTTAAATGCGCACAAGGAATCCCAATGATTTCAAAAATGCAATGTTCGCAGGACTCGCGACCACCGTCGCCCCCCTCGCCTCAACCGCAGGGGCCCAACTCGCCACCGCTACAGCCGCCACCTCCGCGTTCCCCCAATTGGTCCTCCGATTGGGGGTCGCCGCAGCCGTCGCCGTCGCCGCCTCCAGTGGTATGTAATACATTGCATTGTTATGTGTGTTTGATGTTTATTATGTTTAATGTGTCATTATTACACCGACGTTTTGTATCTGTGTTCTAGGACATGAATGCGCGGCTGCTGGAGGAGGAGGAGGAGGAGGAGGAGGAGGAGGAGGAGGAGGAGGTGGTGGCGCCCCCCGCCACAGGATCGCGGTTGGTCGGGTGATGGTGGCTCGGCTGCGGCACCCTTGGGTGCCGTATCAGCGAGTGGGGTTCCTACCGTTGAGGCGGCCGCGGTCCCCATCGCCGCCATGGATAGATGCGCGACGGTTACGACAACCGCTGCCGCAGCTGTCATCCCTACCCCCCGAACGGATGGCTATATCGCCATCGCCATCGCCCTCACCACCACCATCGTCGCCCTCACCGCCACCCCCTTAGAATAGTTTAAAAATTTTTTCCATTTTTTCCTATTTTTTTTATATTTTTTCCATTTTTTATATTCTATTTTTCTATTTTTCTATTTTTATATTCTAGTTTTATATTGTATTTTTTATATTTTTTCTTTTTTCAATTGTATTTTCTTTTTCTATTTTCTTTTTTTATATTATATATTCTTTTTTATATTATATTTATTATTTAATTGTGTTTTCTTTTCTTTTATATTTATATTGTTTTATATTTTTATATTCATTTATATTTTCTTTTTTTGTAACAATATATAATCTCTTAAACGCATATTATTTATCAATTTCATTTATCCTCCTTCTCTCCTCGCCATATAATTTTAAGATTCGGCGTTTCAAAAATTATTATTATTTCTCTGTGTTGGAGAAAGAAATTTCAGCTGACGCTGTAGATCGCTGATTCAAAATTTTAGAATATCTGCGAGTGTACCGCTATGTAGTGCTGTCTCTCTCCCTCCTCCGAATTTAGATTTAAAATAATGCTCTGTCTCTTTCCATCCCGAAGACGTGGTGTGTAAAAGAAAAGAACGTCGATCTTTCCCGATCTTTCCCGACATTGTCCGAAACAATTTCGGATAAAAAATAAATTATTAAACAATTTCAGCTGCATATTGGTTTGGAAAAAAAATTTCGGGGGCCGTCCCCTCCCTGGGTTAGGTCTGAAAAAATTTTCGGGGTCGGCCTAGGTCTGAAAAAGACTTTTCGGGGGTCATTCCCTCCCTTTGAAAAATTTCGAGGACGGTGGGCCAGGTCTCCGCGGCTGCTCGGCCCGGACTGATCCCCTCCACGGTTGCGGCTTCCCCCACTTCGCGGCTCGTGCGCGCGCAACCGCTCTTCCACTCCCCGCAGGCCCCGCGCCCAGGTTTCCCTCCGCCGCGCTCCCCCCCCGCGCGCCCTCACTTCCCCCCGCCCCCGCGCTCCCCTCAGAGGACCTGCGTTAGAATCGGCATAGCTATACTACTTACTTTGAGTGGAAGCACAACCATGTGAATGTGGTGAAAGCACTGGATTGATGTCATCTGTTGTTTCTTCCTCTATGCAACTATCAACGTCATTTTCAGAAACTTGCAGTTTTTTCTGTGACGGTCTTATATTATTAATTTGAGTGGCATGTTTTGTATTTAAATGTCTTGTTAAATTTGTAGTATTGCCATAATGCTTGTAACTTTTTCCACAAAGAATACATCTCGAAGATATTTTATTTTCAGAAACGACAAAATATTCTTTAACCACTGTATTGGTTTTGAATTTATTATTATTTTTACTTGACATTTTTATATCGTCGGAATAAATACTTGCTTTTGTTTTATATTCCAAATAATGAAGGTAATACTTTCGTTTTCAATTACCTTCGAAACGTAAAATAAACGCGGCAGATCTCGTTTAACAATGTACTGACCTGCACAAATACATACATTTGATTGATCTCCAATCTTCTAATAATTTTCAAATAATTTTTTGCCCATCTCTGATCAAATGCTATAACACATACCAAATCTCATTCAAAGTGAGAAAGAATTTATATTGCTCACAGAATTATTGCTGTAATGCTCCTAATTCCTACATCTATTCAGCATTTACTATTAGTATTTATTTTAGTTTTAGTTTACACGGGTAAGTACAGTATTGAAACTACAATGGGACATCCCGAACACCTATGGCAATAACGGTACATTTGTGTTGGTGACGCGATGACGTCATCGTATAGCGTGATTGGCGTGAGCCGTGGAGCCGTGCAGAAGAAAAAGTTCCCCAGATAGCACACGTCGTCTATAAGCCGTCTTTAAGACGTCGTGAAAGTCTGAAATACGTCTTTTGACGTCTTAAAGGCGACTTATAGAAAACGTGTGCTATCTGGGATCAGCACCGTAAAAACCGATGCTGTGCCCATTCACGGCGCTCTCAGGACCGAAAAACACCGTTGTGAATGGGCTCAGCACTGATTACCAGATAGCACACCTCGTCTTAGAGACGTCTAGTTTATGTCCATTTTAGGTCTGAACGTCTTGATTTGTAACAAGACGTCTTTAAGACGTGTTTAAGACGCCTTTTGGACGTCTTTAAGACTTTACCAGACGTTGTGCTATCTGGGTATTTTCGCCCATTCACAAAGGTGTTTTTCAGTGCTGAACAGCGCCGTGAATGGGCCCAGCACCGTTTTTTACGGTACTGGCTTACAATGGGTGAGCTCGGAGACTCAACTGTTGAGTCATTTCACTAGATTTTACTCGCGTCGACCAATGAACGTACAACTTCAGAGTAACAGTTAAATCTGCTGAACGCACCCAATATGAATCCGATCAGTAATATTCGTTTATTATACGATGCGCATTTTACCTAGCCATTACTGTCTGGCACTTACTAAGTATAAAATTAATTTTTTTTTAACCGATCCTAAAGAAAAAAGGATCGATCCTTAATAGATCGAAATTAAAAAAGATCGGTGAAAGATCGATCTTATTTCCCTTAAAAAGATCGATTATAGATCGATCCAACAAAAGATCGCCATCACTAGTCTGCGCATTTTCATTAGACCAGACGGCCGCATGGAAGCCCTGCTGGAACTGCCAGTTAGAACCGCATTAAAAATTTTTAAATCCGGATTAATGCGGTTTTCTTCCCGTAAATTGCAGATTGAACCAGATGAAATATTTTCTATCAGTTTCGAACCGGATATGCATGTAAAAATCTTGATGGTATATATCTGTATTTTCTCGCCCAATTTGACATTGGTTTTACTCGGATTTACATGAAGTAACAAGTAACTTCGTTCATTTTTTAAGCTAGTTCTATCTGGAAATCCAGATCCAAACCAATATGGAATCTGTAGGTCTTTTCAAGTTAATTTGCTACCAGTAGTTACACGGGTTTACATGACATTAATGAACCTGAAATAGCACGTATTTTCGTATCGAGTAGGGTAGACTGGGTACGGTTGACACATTTTAGCGTTTATAGTCCATTGCATCGGGATTAGTTAAGCGAGCGATGACGGAAATATATTAAATAAAAGACCACATATCTGTCTACTAATGGGCAATGTTATTTGAGATCACTGTATTGTATTTTATGTGTAAAATCAAATTTAAAAAAAAATGTAATTTGTTTCAACCGTCCCAATGCCAGGGTCGGTTGAAACAGTACCTGGGGTCAATTGAAACACATGCAAATAATACAAAATATAATAAATGAACATGTTTTATTCATCGTCTAATAACATTTTACGACTCGTAATGGCACAGTTGAACATCACAAATATTTTTTTATTAATATTCAAGTCTTTCACGATACTTATAATCTAACATTATTTTTAATCAGCCTTCAAAGGTTTATATTAAGTACAACTTAAATTATATAATAATCAGATGTTGGTGACGATTATTTTTTTTGTAATGTTTGTGTACTACAACAGCTTTAAAAAAAAAACTTTAGCACTTCAGCTATAAAATAGGTTAAGAAAAAACTAAAGACTTATTATTTCTATAAAAATCAATATTTTATACAAAAATACTTAAGTGGTCACGAGATCATTCGGAATCACAATTGTGGCAAACATAACTAAGACTACCTTCTGTGCACTCTTCATGCGCCCACATTTTACATTCTGTGCATTGTATCCATTTTTCCCTCGGTCTGCTGTCTGAATATGCTGACATACAAACAAGGCAGTAGCACTCCTCTTCTTCTTCTGATGATGATTCATGTTGCGTGTTAGTTTTTTTCCTGTTTGTAGCATTTCTTTTAGTCTTTCCTCCATCTAATCTTTTCTTAACTTGCTTAGCTTTGGTTCGTTTCAATCTGTTTTCATGTTCTCTTCTTATCTTTTCTTTTTCAGGTGTATCTGTGTAGATTGTAGATTTCCTGGTGTTTCGCTTCCTGTTTGTTAATTTCCTTGGAGGAGCTTTTGGTAGTGGTCGTACTGCTTCCGGCGAAAACCTAAGTGGTGTACTCGAAGTCGCGATATTTTCCGTTTGATTTGTCAACACAGGAACGGATTGAGAACTTGTAGAGGGTTTGGGTGAAATTTGCTGAACACTACCACTACTTTGATGTCCGGGTAGTGTAATCAAAGGTTCTGGATCTGCAATGATGTTTTCTTGTTCTCTGTCTGGGACTTGTGAACACTGTGGCATATTTACAGTTTGTTGTTGTACAAAAAGAGCTGCATTAGAAAGCTCCTCGGACTCTTCTGGTGGTTCGAGAGTTAAAATAGAAGGTGATGGTGTTGGCGTTTTATCCTCAGGTGTACTAATATTCTGAATAGGGCCCTCAGTTGCCTCGATTGTATTTACAGGATTTGGCCTATCTGTCACAAATGCAGGTGCAAAATCGAGTTCAGTAAACAAATGCCGATTAAATGGAACAATCCCAGTTGTGCGAAAGCCAGCTTGAATGTTGGATTGTGTAAGAGCAAGCGGCATAGCAGTAGCTAAAATCCCTGGGATGTCGTATATTGACATTGTCTTGCCGGGGTGGCTTCGCATCCATCCATCACAGGTCCAATTTACAGCTTTCTTCAGCGGACCGAATACAGATCGATCAAGCGATTGGAGTTTATGTGAGCAGTGGGGAGGGAAAGATAGCATCACAATGCCATTCGTCTTGCAAAAGTCTAGTGCGTTAATGTGAATATGTGAAGAGTGGTTATCAAGCACAAGTAAGACTTTATGTGAAGGAGAAGCATTTGTATGTTTCTTAAAGTGTTCCAGGAAATGAATAAATGATTCATCCTGCATCCAGCCAGAAGGATTTGCACTTCCAGCAGATCCTATTGGTCCATCCCTGATAAAGTGATCTTGGTATCGCACTCGCGGAAAGACGAAGAATGGAGGAATAGCATTTCCGATGGCATTGACCGCAAAGGCTACTGTGACTAAAGTACCCCTCTCGGCTGAAGTCACTGAACCTACTTGACGAGCACCACGTCTAGCTATTATTCTGTCGGGTTTTTGCACAGTAGTTATGCCGGTCTCATCAGCATTATATATATTTTGTGGTTCAAATTTATAACGGTCCATGACAGTAGCCAAATTGTCGTAGAAAGCATCTACATTATTTCTGTTAAAGCTAGTCGCCCTAGAAAGACTTGTAGCCTGTGCTGCACGTACTGACAGTTCAGGATTTTTTCTTATAAACATGTGAAACCATTCTTCGCGAGCCATTTCGTTGTCATCCCAAGTCCGAGGTCGTGATAAGTCGTAGTTGACGGTTAGTTCGTATGCGAATTTCATAACATCCTTTTTAGTTAGGCCAAAATATATGTCTGCACATCTAATTAAATATTTGGATAGCTCACGCTCTTGTTCCTGGTTAAACACTCGATTGTGAGCCTTATATCCCATTTCTTCATTTTCATCGCCACCAGTCGCATCTCGTTTACATACATACCTCAACAGGGAACAGTGGTTCAGTCCATTCTTTTCTGCCACTGTTCTTAACGAAGATCCGACTTTTACATCTTCATAGGCTTGTTTGTACGTTGATAAGTCGGCCTGACCTCTCGTAGTCTTCCTTTGGCGCACCCTTGGCATCTAAGAAACAAGAAAATTAAATAAATAAACTGTTTCAACCGTACCCACAAAAACTGTTTCAACTGTCCCCAACCCCCCTTCTAGGTATAAAACGGTTCACAGTAAGAATGATAATAAATTTCAATAAAAACTAATCATACAGCCATATTCTACACACTTCAATTAAAACGATACAAAACTCTCAATACTCTAACTTTAATAAAACCACAATAATTGCAAAAATGTACGAACAAAAAATACTTACTTTTCCGTCAAAAAACACAATGGGGCCTCCTATACACAAGCACAGCGCGCGAAGAGCGACGCAACACTAAACTTCGTGTTTCGACTTGTCGCCCGCTTCGTTCTTCCCTTGCACCCCTCACCTCCTCATGCACGGTGTCGAGATATTCGCTTTGTTTCAACCGTCCACCGTTTCAACCGTACCCAGTCTACCCTAGCCTTAAATTAAAATCAGTTCATAACTGGAAATGCAGGGCGAAATTCAGATGGTATTTAGCAGATTTTCCAAGCCATTTTGTCACCTGGTTTTATCTGTAATGGTGGGACATTTACGATTCTGTCATGACACGTAGTTAAACAGTTATTTTGTTCGAAATTTTATCAGGTTCGATCTGGCAGTGCAGATACAAATTTCCATTGAATTTATCAGTATTTCCAAGTCATTTTGCTACCAGTAGTTACCCGGATTTTCACGACATTAATGAACCTGAAATAGCACGTATTTTCGTATCGAGTAACCTCAAATTGAAATCAGTTCATAACTGGAAATGCAGGGCGAAATTCAGATGGTTTTTATCAGATTTTCCAAGCCATTTTGTCACCTGGTTTTATCTGTAACGGCGGGACATTTGGGATTCTGTCATGACACGTAGTTTAACAGTTATTTTGTTCGAATTTTTATCAGGTTCGATCTGGCAGTGCAGATAAAAATTTCCATTGAATTTATCAGTATTTCCAAGTCATTTTGCTACCAGTAGTTACCCGGATTTTCACAACATTAATGAACCTGAAATAGCACGTATTTTCGTATCGAGTAACCTCAAATTGAAATCAGTTCATAACTGGAAATGCAGGGCGAAATTCAGATGGTATTTATTATTTTTTTCCAAGCCATTTTGCTAAAATCGTCTTGGTTTTTGAGTTAGGAATATAACCTAAAGAAAGTGCGGACATATTTTAAAGCATCCTCTGTATAATCCATATATCAACTGTAAATAACCTATATACGCGCTTTTTTAACCATGTACAGCTCATATATGGTTCATACATGCTAGCATATTTGTTGCTCTATATATGGGAGTTACATATAAATCATGTATACAGGGTGTCCCAAAAATGCTGCGGTTCCTTGAAGGGGATGATTCAGGGGGTGATTGCAAACAACTTTTTCCTTTGCGAAAATTCTCTCCGAGGTTTCGTTACCGAGATATTAACAAAAAGCACCGACCAATCAGAGCGCGAGTCTGACGGCCGAGTTCCCGCGCTAGCGTGGCTATGCGCCGCGCCGTGACTGTGAACAAGCAACTCGGCACGCATCGAAGAAAATTTCGTAGAATGGCAAATGAAAAAGACGTAACAAATAAAATCGAACATGTTGTCATGGTTTGTTTGTTATTTAAAGTGAATAATGAATAATGGATAAATGGATGAAAATCACGTGTAACGTAAAAAGACGAATACACAGTTTTTTTTTTAGAAGTTTCGAAAATAATAATTATTTGAAGTGGGAGGATAAGGAATACGTAAATTTCCTTGTGTTAATAACTTAGCCACGAAAAGGTAACGTAACAGTAAATTAACGAAAAGTGATCGTAGTTCGTTATTGTGATAAAAATCCGTAATTCAGTAACGGCCAGCACTGTTGCTGATAACGAATAAGTCTGTTTAAAAAGCCCGAATAAATATTTTCGTAGGGAATTTTGAGAATTATCGCCGGAAATAAGCCATAGCTTGCGTTAAATTTAAAAATGAATGATCACCAATAAAGTAACTAAAACTCACCCTTGTCGGAAATTCACCTGCAGCGTGGAAACCTGTGTCACTGGGTCACTGAACCGATCCTGGTCATCGATGGACGAGCCCCGTGCACAGCTGGTCCCAGGTATACGACACTACCCAAAGTTAAGGGTCGCAATGTCAGGTGCATCCAGGTTAATGTACCGAATATTCACTTCACTACGCGGCTACTAACACTGAACACTTAATTTATTTTCCATGGAACGTGTTGTTCCTACGTTTTAAAAATTGGTGGCCCTGAAAAGGGCCGATTGTAATCAATTAAAAAATTGCACCACGTGGCCACCGTTATTTTCTATGCACGCTTCAGCGCGGAGAATCAGCTGTCTTTGGACGCCCTGCAATGTTTGCGGCGTTATGTTGGCCACCGCCGCGTGAATGAGCGCAACTGCTTCCTCGGGGGTAGCCACCGGCTGACGATACACCTCATTCTGAAATGATTATTGTACAAGAAATACGAAACGTAAGTAAAAGAAGAATACCTACAACAAGAATAATTAAAGAGTAACAACAATAATGAAATTACCTTCAGGTAGCCCAGAAGAAAAAATCCAGCGGATTTTTGGGGGCCACGCAACGTGAGCCTCATCTTCACGGCCGCGGCCGATCCACCTGTCCTGAAAGGTTTCACCTAAATAGGCGCGGACATTCAACGGGTAATGTGGCCCAGCACCGTCGTGCTGGTAGTACATGTTCTGTCGGATCTCATATGGAATATCATCCATAAGATCCGGCAGAACATGTTCTAAAAAATATTTATACGCTGGGCCGTCCAGCCTGTCTGGCAGAATGTACGGCCCAACGATAAATTCGCCACAAATGCCGGCCCATAGGTTGATCGACCAACGGACTTGTGCTGCACGTGTACGAAGCGCTAGGGGATTTTCGTCGCTCCACACATGCATATTGTGGGAATTGAAGCATCCTTCCCTGTTGAAAAGTGCTTCATCCGTCCACAATGTGTATTTGGTGAACGACGGATTCCTTTGCACTTCTCCCAACAGCCACCTGGAATAGTGAATCCGCTGGATGTAATCCCCAGGGTGCAAGTGTTGCACCCGTACATATTTGTACGGATGCAACATCCGATCCCTGAGAATTCGGTGCACCGTCGAGCAGCTGACACTAGAACAAAATGCAAAAACATCCACTATTAGATAACATTTTTTTTTCTTAATTAATAATTACTGCAGTTATCTTGAACTGTGACTTACTTGAAGTGGCGGCTCAAGACGCGCACACTGGTCGTAGGATCGGCGTCAATGGCGTCGAGGATTCTCTCGACGGTGCCCAGATTTCGCGCGGCTGCGGGTCTGCCCACCTCGCTGCCTCGCGGCATCATGGACCCCGTCGAGAATAGCCTCGATGCTAAACGTCGAAATGTGTCTTCGCTTGGCGTTGGAATTTGCGGATATTCCAACGTAAATGCTCGTACAGCGGCACTTGCGTCCCCGTCGTTCCGGGCGTACACCCAGAACATCCTATAATACTCCTGTGCCGTGAACATTTCTCGGTCGGGATTGCTAGCTGACTGACAAGATTTTTTCCAACTAACTTCCTCTACCCCCAAGTAGTTTCCCTCGTTCCATTATCAGTTAACCCCCACCAGGGGTTTTAGGTAAAAAGAAGCCATCACATTTTCGAAACACACGTGTTTTGCAGAAGTGCAACGGACGAACCATCGTACACTTTCACAAAAGCCCGCTCTCCGTCCTTTTACTGCCAATGTACCCATTGCTTCGAGATAGAAAACAGACACACACCACGTGTATCGGTTCGAAAGGGTCCGAAGGGAAAAGAAACAGAAACTCTTCGAGTTGGTATAAAGAAGAAAATTTATACTATTCCTGTTTCCACTTTCCGATACCCTGAGTTCACGTCTGCTACGAGTCATAAATTATCCAAAACTGTAGGAAACCGTTCTCTACCGCCGACTAGCGGGACAATACGATCATAAATCGTGACCCTGGCGAAATGCTTTGGCCGAGCAGCCTGATTAATTTTGGGGAACTAGAATTTAAAAAGTATTATTCAACATCAATACGCCTCGCGGAGAGACACAGGAAGAAAAGGGGTAGTCCGCTGACTGCGCGTAGTCCCGCCTGCGTCGTCCTCCCTACAAATTCGAAACAGATCCCTTATCTCTCGAGTATAAACACGCGCTCGAATTTCAAAACAAAAGCACGCGTCGGCGTATTCCGTGCGAGAGACGGTGGGCTTGAAGTCCGATTGGCCCTAATCTAACCAATCTGCCCTGCATCCCTCCCAAACGGCCACTGTCCCGAAGAGGTCCTCTTCGCAGCAATATCTCCTCCCCATGGCCCACCTTCTCTCGCACGGAATACGTCGACGCATGCTTTTGTTTTGAAATTCGAGCGCGTGTTTAGACACGAGAGATAAGCAGTCCCGATTGGCTACTTTGGGACCAATCGAACCTCAAGGCCCACCTTCTCTCGCACGGAATACGCGGCGCGTGCTTTTGTTTTGAAATTCGAGCGCGTGTTTAGACACGAGAGATAAGCAGGCCCGATTGGCTAGTTTGGGATCAATCGAACCTCAAGCCCACCTTCTCTCGCACGGAATACGTCAATCACATCGAAAAGTCCTGCACCCCGTCTCAGGTAAAGCAACCGCGCGCGATTGCAGTCACCTGACCGTACCGCTACAACCCCATATTTCTTCAGTGAGGTCAAATAACAGGTCGACAGAAGAATCGCTGGAGAATTTTACTAACCCACTCTTGGCCAATGACACTGTTTTTATAATAATCAAATTTGTAAGTTCCAGCTTGTCCTTATCTTGATTATTTGTTGAAAAATCAGTCGTAAAAACTAACTGCGTTGATCGTCAACGTAGTTACAACAAGTTGATACAACCCAGTTACTGTGGTCTGTCACGTACCCCCATTACAAGTCCCCACGTAGGCAAATTTAGGAATAAATTCAGACAGATTTGGAGAACTATTAATGCAAGTTTATTGTATTATGTATAAAATGTATTGAAACATGTATATTTACACATAATTTTAGTCGAATCGCGTGTAAGGTAACAGTCTTAAGTGTGTGGCCTCTTAAAGTTAGTCGGGTAGTTTAAAGTCAAACAATCGTAAATATAATATAATATACATTATTATTTATAATAATGTATTGGAACACGTATATTTACACATAATTTTAGTCGAATCGCGTGTAAGGTAACAATCTTAAGTGTGTGGCCTCTCAAAGTTAGTCGGGTATTTTAAAGTCAAACAATCGTAAATATTTTATATATATTATTCATACGAGTGATTTATCAAAGAGCATATTTCCATTTTTGGCCCTGAAGCAAATTTTGATGGCATTGCCTTAAGGGGTTAGACTACTATGACGGCCCGAAAAAGTAGGTATTATCTTCTGATGCAAATTGTAGAGAAACTAATCATTAGATTGGGGAAGAGACAGGAAAGAATGTAGGATGGAAAGGGGATGGCGGTAAGAAGGGGAAGGGGTAGGGTGACGGGAGGGGTACGAAGAAATGGAGAAGGAAGACTGCAGGAAACAGGAAGAAGAGGGAAGAGGGAAAATAGGAGAATCGAGGTATGAAAAGATAACAGGATGGAGCGAAGGGAGGAGGTACGAAAGGATAGCGACGTTTATGCAGGGGAACGAAATGAGGTGAGGGAGGTATTGGGAGAAGGAGGAGGAGAGGAGATGCTGGATATGTGGAGGGGAAGTAGAGACGTGGTAGCAGGTGTTGGAGTGGTGTGCGAGGGAAGAGGTAGAGGAAATATTGGATGAAGGAGGTAAAGAAGAGGAATGGATGAAGAGGTTTGAGGGAGGGGGAGGGATAAAGAAGTGAAAGGAATGTCATTGGAGTGAAAGATAGGAAATAAAAGTAGAAGATGGCGGGAATAGGCGTTCAGGGGGAAGCGGAAAAGAGTACAGTAGGAGATGAAAGCGTAAGATAAGAGCAGAATAAGGGAAGGCTAAGAGAAACGAAAGCAACGGGGGCGAGAAAGCGGAGAGAGAGATAGCGAGAGCGGAAAATAGGATAAGAATAGAAGATAAGGATAGGGTTAGGTTACGTTCTCCTATTTTTCCCCTTCTCTCTTCTCCCTGTTTCCTACAGTCTTCCTTCTCCATTTTTCTTCTCGTACCCCTCACGGCCCCCTTTCCCCTTCCCATTCTTCCAGTCAACCCCTTTCCATGAACCTCTTTCCTCTCTCCTCCCGAATCGAATGATTAGTTTCTCTACAATTTGGGTTTTTTGACGTGAATACAATATACAACATCTCATTATAGGCACACGCGGTACTTGGCACGTATAGCGATTAAGCGTCTATATAAACACACTTATCAGTTCCGTGACAACACGGTGCCGGCGTGCTAGTGGTAAGAGGAAGAGAGGCGTAAAGGATCTCTTCTCCTTACCTCTGGCACACCCGGCACTGTGTCGTCAGGGAATTGATACGTGTGCCCGAACCTTAACTGGTGGCCCGCGGGAAGCGGTCCCTGACATATCTTAAAATTCCTAAGTAATACATATATTTACCCATTCGGGAAATGTAGAACAAAATATAAAAATTGAAAATGATTTGTCACTTTTCAAAAGAATCAATAATCATCTTCCGAATTTGAATCATGTGGACCAGAGTTATCATCACTATCGTTCTTTTGATTATCCTCCGTTTCCTCTTGAATATTGATAGTTTTTTTCACCGTGCGAGGTGGGCGATTTAAATCAGAGATTTTTGAACTGATAATGCTGCCAATTCGACGCAACCACAAGTCCACTTCGGTTTGGCTACATTTTAATGATCGCAGATGATATTCAAATATATCTGAAATATATCGATAATTTATGAATTATTCTTGAAGGTAGTTGAAGAGAAAGCCAGATGTTTTTTCCATTAGAAAATGGAAAAGATTAGGAACCATTTAATTACCTGTTATGGCCCGTAATTTCAAAGGATCGAGCGGTGTTTTTGGGATACCGTTCTTCACTTTGGCGTTTGATCTCTCTTCCACACTGCTAGTTTTAAGAGTCTCAGGGCCAAACAAGGCCAATGCCATATTTTTTACAAAAATCTGTTTTGACCTTTTTGCATTATATATAACCGCGTCAAAAGTGCCTTTGGACAGCCAAAGACCTTGACCTACATGAATCTAAAATACATACAACATTTCTTATTATAAACACATGATTGATATTCATTTCAACAGATTTCAATATTTTTCAACGCAATTCAATACAATGTTTCCACCAAGGATTACATCTCTTTGAATTGAAGAGCAGAAAAATAAAAAACTGACGAAACTCACATTTTCCACATATATGCATCATACGTACCATATTATCAGTTCTTCTCAGAAATCCCACGGAGGGAACATTTTCTATTACATTCTGCTGGGTTTGATTTTTCGCTGATTCAATATCTACAGAGCAAAATTAAAAATTTTAGAGTTAAATCAAACTTTAAACCGTAATTTATAAAAATATCTGATGTGACCATCATTAATTAACTTTCCAATTACGAGCTTCAGATTCTGATTGGACAACCAATTAATTGGTTGGGTCGTGTTCATCCAAGAAGTGGGTAACAGGTAAGTACCAATCATGAAAACATCAGAGAATTTCACATCATTTCTGTATCATTTCAAAATATACCAACCTTCACTTTGTTCGAAAAAGTTTATTACGCGACGTTGCAGGTCCATGTTTAGTTTAGTTGCTTCACTTAGCCTCATGGCAACGATACGCAGTACCCATAACAGTAACACTTGACTAGCGTTACCAAAGAAGCGTCTCTCGCAGTGGTGGCGGAAACCAACCTTGGCGTGGATTGGTTCGGGTAACACGCTACGCACGCGCGTGATGACGCGGGGACGTTAAACCAATCGACGCCAAGATAGCTGTTGGCCCCGAACCAATCCACGCCAAGGTTGGTTCCCGCCACCACTACGAGAGACGCTTCTCTGGTAACGCTAGTCAAGTGTTACTGTTATGGGTACTGCGTATCGTTGCCATGAGGCTTGTCCCCATGCGTAGTGGCACTTGCCTAAAGCGTTGCTCTCGTAAGTAACAACTCGCGTTTGTTCGCGATTCGCGTCCAGTATTTAGTCGAGTAGCATGTAAGTTGAATAATTGACCTTGTGTGGGGGACTCTTAAAATTAATCGCGTAGTTTAATCAAGGAATCGTAAATTACTACACTTTCGCTGCTCGACTAAATACTGGATGCGCTGTTCCACGTGCTATTAAAACCGGTAGATGTTTCTCGATCGTTCGAGCCATGTTGGTGTACGTGAAATTGCGAGAATGCGGTAAATTAATGATCGCCAACGATACGGAAATCCGGCACTTTGAGTCCAAAAACGTTCATTTTCAAAAGTTTTATAAAATAAACCACAAAAACGAATTTAAAGATTGTTCGATTGTTTATTGTAAAGGTAAGTTTTGTATCGAATTCATTTTGTTTCAAGTCTTCAGTTTGTATATAGTTTGTGTGTGTGTGTGTGTGTACGTGCGTGCGTGCGTGCGTGTGTGTATAAATAGAAGAGCGCGTGTGAGTGAAACGTTATTTAGGCGTACCCTTCTCGCCCACATATGTCTAACACGTTTATCATTAATTTATGGTTACGTCGTATCATGTACATGAGCAACTATATATTGCTATGACAGTAATACCAAAATGCTTGAAATGAATCGTTGAATTCGGATCTTTATTACTTTCTATGATGCTTATATTATTTAAAATATTATATTTTGTTATGTTAACAGCTTAAATATTACAATTACAGCATTTTCTTTAACGTCTTATTTTCTATTTCGCTAGTATGGAAGTCATCGTTTCCATTCTCCTAATATCCGCTTAAAATTTTTTATCGATTTATTCAAATTAACGAAAAAAAAATTAAGTACTGTTTTTTGTATCGTATAAATAACAGTTTGAATTGTATGCTAAATATTTTTTATGCATCATTTTATAAGATTTATTCGTTATTTTACGTAAAACAGCTTAGGGTAACAGTAATTGGGTCCTTTACCTTAGTTCCGCAATTTTCAAGAGGGGATTTAAATTCCATGTTAATGGTGTTACATTTTATTGCTATTTGCAGACCTTACACTAAGCGTGTTTAACCCTGAATTGGGATTGTGTGCACAGATTGTACATGAATTGGTAGAAATTAATTTTATCCATCATGGCTAGCGAAGACGAAGCGCCAAAGAAAAAGTCGTACAAATCTTTTTTAACCGCGGATTATAAAAAAGCAGATGTATGTGAAAAAACACATTTTAATTGGCAACGTTTTCGACTAAATCAAAGTGCGTATTAGCTACACAACCACCGATAAAAGTAAAATTCAGTGCATTTATTATACACTGTTAGAAATAATTTGTTTATTGGTCAAATCTGCCTAGTTCTTCATGTCATAACTTTAGTATTGAAAACAACAGTTTCCTATGTGTCATTTTACCAAGTTTAGAACTCAAAATGACAACCTGTAAAAGTACACGTGAGATTTATGTATTGAACTCATTCAGAAGTATTACAGAAACTGCGTCGAGTGATTTATCCAGGACATTTGTATTTAGAGATATTGGTCTCTAATAACGATTCGAAATGTTGTTTGTGTACGTTTACATACAAAAAACATGATTTGAACATTCCACACGAAACTAATGTTATAGGATATCTTAATATATAAATCACAAAGTGTATATGTTTGTGCGTCTGTCTGTCGCCTAAAAACTTTCAAATGGTAAACTCTTGGATTACGAAACATGCCTCAGCTCATTATGTCTGGCTTATCCAGACGAATGTGACTATTTTCCAAAAAAAAGAATTTTTTTTTATTTATAAAACCGAAATCTAAATTTCGGGCGAAGCTGAGTAGTAAAACTGCTAGATCGTCACGTTTTGATAATAAATTAATGAGACCGTGGAATAATTACTTTTGAACATTGAATAAGTGGATCTCGCGAGAAATTTCAGTATCTACTAAAATCACATTTTTACAAAAGAAACTTTCATGAAATAATAATAGGGTAACTCGGGGTAATATGCCACAGTTAACTTTGAAACGCGGTAGTTAGCAAGTGTAAGTAGATAAAGGTAAAAAGATAAAACCATACGAAAGTGTAACTAATTCTGTGCATCGACTAATAAGTAGAGATATGTAACTTTTATAGTTCATTGAGAAACGTACAAATACAAAAGTCCTCAAAAATGGCATATTACCCAAGAGGTGGGTAATATGCCACAATCTATGAAGTGCGAAATAATCACTCTAATTTTTTAGAACCAACAATATTCAAGCTATTAATAACTAATAACAAATATTTGAACTCAATGAAACGTAAAATATATTTGAAAAAATAGGTATTTCTTACAAACTAAACAGTCCCCAATTTCTATGCAGTCTTCATGGAACCACTTTTTGCAACGAGTAGTTTTTACCCAGTCATATTTAAGTGCTTTTTATAGTAATAATATAGTCCACATATTGCACAGTAGTTGTCATTTCCTGCATTAGTCGAATCGTCGTAAGAAATATCTACGTTCTCAAAATCTGTTCTATATTGTAGTACGAGCCTTCTTCACCATTCGAATGGCTCCTTTAAACTTTCGTCTGACCAAGCAGCACGGTTTGAAGTTCGTACATACTTCTTAGGCATGGTTCTAATACGAAAAAACAACTCGATGGCATTAAATAGAAAGAGTTATAAAGATATAAGTTTGTGGCATATTATACCATCAAAAATGTAGCATATTACTCCACACGGCCATAAGAAGAAGGATTGAAAATCTCCCCACAAAGTACATAGTTTTAACGGATGTGCGAGAGGTTATAAAATTCGTTTGTTAGTATACTTTATCATAATCTATTGATTTTTTGTAGAACTGTTCGCGCAAATGTATAATCTGCATTCTAGTTACAGTGTGAAATTAGATCAAGACGATACTTTTATAACTTACCAGGATTTGCTGAAAATAAAAGAAGGTAAAAGCCAAAATCTATTATCGTCTTAGCAGTTTCACTAAATTGAACGGAATTAGTGCAAATGTAACGGCATCTGTGTATTATTTAAAAAATTATTGAGAAGTGGCATATTACCTGCGGTGGCATATTACCTGCGGTGGCATATTACCCCGAGTTACCCTAATAAGTGATAATAATTGCACCGATTATGAGAATTCAGTAAAAGAGGACCAAATAGATATTGAAAATTCCAGTTACAGATGCGTTATTCTTCCAGCAGATAAAAATCATTTGGTTCTCAGTGATAATCCTCCAACTCAACTAGAGCTTCAACTCAATCATGATGATTGTTCTATCGTAAATGAAGGCAGTCATAATGCATATGCTATGAAAGAAAATGATGAATGTATCACACACATTGACAATTCTGAATTAAATATCATTGTTCAAGAAGAAGACAATTTATGTAACGACAATACTTTGAGTACAACTTCTTCACATTGTAATAATGAAGATGGTTCGATTAAAAATGATGATGCTACTGATTATCATGATCGTAACAGTGATGTTGATTCTGATACATTTGAATCGGATAATGTTGAAGACTCGAGTAACGAATTTAGTGCAGAAGCTTTTCATGAAATTTTTGAGAGTGCTGATACAGTGATGTTTCCTGAAGCTCAACTAACAACATCGGATGTCCAATTAATGATTACTGGTATAGTGATCCGTTTTAATATGACGCGTGCTCAAAGTTCAGCGCTTGTACAATTTACAAAAACAGAATTTTACTCATCATACTATGTCAAAATTATACGGTCCTCCAAACGATAAAATTACATTACATTTTTATTGTACAACCTGTCATAACCGTCTCTCTACAGTAAAAGTAACAAAGAATGTTGGCAACATACAAGAAGTATGTAATAAATGTAACGAATCATATAAATTAACGACAGCAAGTTCAAATTATTTTTACACTATTGATATTGAATATCAAATGCAATTACTATTGAACCAAAAAAATATTCAATCGTCCCTTTTGGAAAATTTATCTAATATCACAGGGAAACGAAAATAATTTTATAATACGGGATTTATATGACAGCACTTTATACAAAAATGTTCAAGAAAAATATCCTACGGCCCTGACATTTAATTTCAATACTGACGGAGCACCCACATTCAAAAGTGAAAAGAAGCTTCTAGCCGTTGCAACTAATAATCAATGAATTACCATCACTCTTAAGATTCAGGAATATTATTCTGGCGGGTGTTTGGGTCACAAACAAGGAACCGACACCAATTATGATGAATTGTCTAATGTCTTCTTTCTTAGAACAAATATTACAATTGAATAAGAAAGGTTTATCACTGACACATCACGAAACTGGACACAATATGATTTTTAAATTGATACCAATTGCAGCATGTGTCGATTCTGTGGCTCGTCCTATTCTTCAGAATCATTTTCAGTTTAACGGATACTATGGTTGTAGTTAGTGCTATATATATGGAAAGTATATGTGTGGGACAGTCCAATATCCTTTGTCCGAAACGAATGATGAGTTGAGGACGCATAATATAAATCTCGGAGATACAAAGCACAGCATTATGCTTCAAAAATCTATTCGAGGAGTTAAAGGTTCTTCAGAGCTGATGAGATTACCATTCTTTGATACAATATGGGGGTATCCAGTGGAATATATGCATGGGATAAGTTTGGGGGTTGCTAAACAATTGTGGGAATTGTGGACCAGTGGAGAATCTCAATTTCATCTGAACGTCGAAGATAGGAAAGAAATTAGTCGTCGTTTAGAATTGATTCGTGTGCCACATGAAATTCATAGATTGCCAAGATCTTTGGCAGATAAAGGTAAATGGAAAGCGTCAGAATGGCGTTCTTGGTGTATATTTTACAGCCCAGTATGTCTCAGTGGAGTTTTGAACGACCGTGCTTACGTTTCATTTCTGCTCTTCAGTCGAAGTATATACACGTTACTCAAACTAGAAATCACGACAGATGAATTGAGACAGTGTGAATTGGATTTATTGAAATTCACAGGTGAGTGCGAGATTCTTTATGGTAATCGTGCACCAACATTTAATGTGCACAGTTTATTGCATCTCGTGGACTCTGTAAGGAAAAGTGGACCATTATGGTCAAGTTCAACATTTCACTTTGAGAACGGTATTCGAATCTGCAAAAATTATGTGAACGGTCCAAATAATGTGGGATATCAGATTGTGACAAAATGGTCACGAGCGAATCACTATCGATCTTGCGTTAAAAAAGTATCCATAAATAATGCTTGCATTCACTTTTGCAACAATTTATTTGCTGCAGAACTCTTGACAAACGATTACGTAAGAAAAAGCAACGATTGTCATACTGTACTCGTAGGTGCACCCAAAACATTGGAGAATGTCACAAAAAAGGTTCGCGCCTTTCTTCACAATGATACAGCAATTGTGCAAGTTTTTGATCGATGTATTCATAAGAATGTGGTTGTGCACAGTTTGAAATATATGAGTTGAAAAGACCAACGATACAGTTGTTTTATTAAACAACGGAAGCATTGTGCAAATAGAATATATCACGATGATCGAAGGAAAATGTTACATATTGGCCGCGAAGCTTTGCACCACTTCAATGAACAATCCAATTGAACTAAATCATATAAAAAAAATTGTACGTAAAGATAAAGTATTATCAGTTTTCGACATCTCAGCGATAGAAAAGAAAGTGCTTCTTATGGATTTGGGATCAGCCGGAGAATATATTTGTTTTCTATCAAATTTATGGGGAACTCAATAATTTGCGAGATAATGTAAGTTAAAACTACGTAGTTACTACGTAGTTTCACTATATATTCCTGAATTGTGTATGTTTTATGTGCAATGCTGTGGTGGTTGGGTTGTGATAAAACTTGAACATAAATGAACTTTTAAAACGCATGATTGGTTTCGCCAGAACTCTGACAAAAAAATGGATTATATTACATTACCATTCTTGTTGTATTTCTAGTGATTTTTCATATTTTCTCAAGAGAGACTCGTAATTTCACTGTTGCCTGGTAAACGGAATGACACTTCACTTATTGGCTACTTCCTATCAACAGCGCCCACATGACACCTCTGAGAATGATTTCAAATCATTTCTCGTATCATTATATGTCACTGCTGACATCGTCAAATTACGTTGCAGGAGAAATCACACAACGAATTAAGAGAAACATTTAATAATGCAAAAAATGAAGAATTGCGCATATCGAATATATCTGATGATGTAAGTGTTTCTCATATACGCATGAATATTACGGAAAGTTTTATATTAAATTTTATTATTTCAGGTCACAAACAGGGTATCACATCCAAGCGAATGTATAAAATATGGCACTGATGATAAAGTAAGTTATCCTATGTACATTAATTATTGTTCGGTTTATTTTAACCGCAAACCTCATTCTCATTATATTTTTTATTCAACAAAATATTTATGGGTTTAGGAGAACAAAAATGATTCGGAAAGAATTAAATCTGACAAGAGAAAAGCCAACAAAAAAGATATAAATGACAAAATTACTAATTGTGTTGAAGTGAGGAAAGAGTCATCAATGATGGCTGAATTGATTGTATTGAAATCAAAAGAATTAACAAATAAAAAATCCGAAAGGGACAAAGCCTTGCAAACGAAACAGAACAAAATCGATTCTCTTGTAGAAAAAAATCAGGAGCTTCAGCAAATGCTAAGTGAAGCAACTAAACTAAACATGGACCTGCAACGTCGCGTAATAAACTTTTTCGAACAAAGTGAAGGTTGGTATATTTTGAAATGATACAGAAATGATGTGAAATTCTCTGATGTTTTCATGATTGGTACTTACCTGTTACCCACTTCTTGGATGAACACGACCCAACCAATTAATTGGTTGTCCAATCAGAATCTGAAGCTCGTAATTGGAAAGTTAATTAATGATGGTCACATCAGATATTCTTATAAATTACGGTTTAAAGTTTGATTTAACTCTAAAATTTTCAATTTTGCTCTGTAGATATTGAATCAGCGAAAAATCAAACCCAGCAGAATGTAATAGAAAATGTTCCCTCCGTGGGATTTCTGAGAAGAACTGATAATATGGTACGTATGATGCATATATGTGGAAAATGTGAGTTTCGTCAGTTTTTTATTTTTCTGCTCTTCAATTCAAAGAGATGTAATCCTTGGTGGAAACATTGTATTGAATTGCGTTGAAAAATATTGAAATCTGTTGAAATGAATATCAATCATGTGTTTATAATAAGAAATGTTGTATGTATTTTAGATTCATGTAGGTCAAGGTCTTTGGCTGTCCAAAGGCACTTTTGACGCGGTTATATATAATGCAAAAAGGTCAAAACAGATTTTTGTAAAAAATATGGCATTGGCCTTGTTTGGCCCTGAGACTCTTAAAACTAGCAGTGTGGAAGGGAGATCAAACGCCAAAGTGAAGAACGGTATCCCAAAAACACCGCTCGATCCTTTGAAATTACGGGCCATAACAGGTAATTAAATGGTTCCTAATCTTTTCCATTTTCTAATGGAAAAAACATCTGGCTTTCTCTTCAACTACCTTCAAGAATAATTCATAAATTATCGATATATTTCAGATATATTCGAATATCATCTGCGATCATTAAAATGTAGCCAAACCGAAGTGGACTTGTGGTTGCGTCGAATTGGCAGCATTATCAGTTCAAAAATCTCTGATTTAAATCGCCCACCTCGCACGGTGAAAAAAACTATCAATATTCAAGAGGAAACGGAGGATAATCAAAAGAACGATAGTGATGATAACTCTGGTCCACATGATTCAAATTCGGAAGATGATTATTGATTCTTTTGAAAAGTGACAAATCATTTTCAATTTTTATATTTTGTTCTACATTTCCCGAATGGGTAAATATATGTATTACTTAGGAATTTTAAGATATGTCAGGGACCGCTTCCCGCGGGCCACCAGTTAAGGTTCGGGCACACGTATCAATTCCCTGACGACACAGTGCCGGGTGTGCCAGAGGTAAGGAGAAGAGATCCTTTACGCCTCTCTTCCTCTTACCACTAGCACGCCGGCACCGTGTTGTCACGGAACTGATAAGTGTGTTTATATAGACGCTTAATCGCTATACGTGCCAAGTACCGCGTGTGCCTATAATGAGATGTTGTATATTGTATTCACGTCAAAAAACCCAAATTGTAGAGAAACTAATCATTCGATTCGGGAGGAGAGAGGAAAGAGGTTCATGGAAAGGGGTTGACTGGAAGAATGGGAAGGGGAAAGGGGGCCGTGAGGGGTACGAGAAGAAAAATGGAGAAGGAAGACTGTAGGAAACAGGGAGAAGAGAGAAGGGGAAAAATAGGAGAACGTAACCTAACCCTATCCTTATCTTCTATTCTTATCCTATTTTCCGCTCTCGCTATCTCTCTCTCCGCTTTCTCGCCCCCGTTGCTTTCGTTTCTCTTAGCCTTCCCTTATTCTGCTCTTATCTTACGCTTTCATCTCCTACTGTACTCTTTTCCGCTTCCCCCTGAACGCCTATTCCCGCCATCTTCTACTTTTATTTCCTATCTTTCACTCCAATGACATTCCTTTCACTTCTTTATCCCTCCCCCTCCCTCAAACCTCTTCATCCATTCCTCTTCTTTACCTCCTTCATCCAATATTTCCTCTACCTCTTCCCTCGCACACCACTCCAACACCTGCTACCACGTCTCTACTTCCCCTCCACATATCCAGCATCTCCTCTCCTCCTCCTTCTCCCAATACCTCCCTCACCTCATTTCGTTCCCCTGCATAAACGTCGCTATCCTTTCGTACCTCCTCCCTTCGCTCCATCCTGTTATCTTTTCATACCTCGATTCTCCTATTTTCCCTCTTCCCTCTTCTTCCTGTTTCCTGCAGTCTTCCTTCTCCATTTCTTCGTACCCCTCCCGTCACCCTACCCCTTCCCCTTCTTACCGCCATCCCCTTTCCATCCTACATTCTTTCCTGTCTCTTCCCCAATCTAATGATTAGTTTCTCTACAATTTGCATCAGAAGATAATACCTACTTTTTCGGGCCGTCATAGTAGTCTAACCCCTTAAGGCAATGCCATCAAAATTTGCTTCAGGGCCAAAAATGGAAATATGCTCTTTGATAAATCACTCGTATGAATAATATATATAAAATATTTACGATTGTTTGACTTTAAAATACCCGACTAACTTTGAGAGGCCACACACTTAAGATTGTTACCTTACACGCGATTCGACTAAAATTATGTGTAAATATACGTGTTCCAATACATTATTATAAATAATAATGTATATTATATTATATTTACGATTGTTTGACTTTAAACTACCCGACTAACTTTAAGAGGCCACACACTTAAGACTGTTACCTTACACGCGATTCGACTAAAATTATGTGTAAATATACATGTTTCAATACATTTTATACATAATACAATAAACTTGCATTAATAGTTCTCCAAATCTGTCTGAATTTATTCCTAAATTTGCCTACGTGGGGACTTGTAATGGGGGTTCGTGACAGACCACAGTAACTGGGTTGTATATACATGATTTATATGTAACTCCCATATATAGAGCAACAAATATGCTAGCATGTATGAACCATATATGAGCTGTACATGGTTAAAAAAGCGCGTATATGGGTTATTTACAGTTGATATATGGATTATACAGAGGATGCTTTAAAATATGTCCGCACTTTCTTTAGGCTATATTCCTAACTCAAAAACCAAGACGATTTTAGCAAAATGGCTTGGAAAAAATAATAAATACCATCTGAATTTCGCCCTGCATTTCCAGTTATGAACTGATTTCAATTTGAGGCTACTCGATACGAAAATACGTACTATTTCAGGTTCATTAATGTCGTGAAAACCCGGGTAACTACTGGTAGCAAAATGACTTGGAAATACTGATAAATTCAATGGAAATTTGTATCTGCACTGCCAGATCGAACCTGATAAAAATTCGAACAAAATAACTCTTAAACTACGTGTCACGACAGAATCGTAAAATGTTCAGCCATTACAGATCAAACCAGGTAGCAAAATGGCCAAACCAAATTAATTTTTTCGTAGTGTGTGTCTCATAAAACCGGATAGAACCGCATTAATTTTCTATCCACCAATCCGGTGGAAACCGGGCTACATTATTTCTCTTCGAACCCCATATGCACCCCGTGAATTATTTACTCTGCCAAACCGGATCGCGACGAACTCGAAAGAATTTGTGACATTTCCAGACGGAAACTATTATCTTGTGTAATGGTCATTCCAGATAAACCCAAATCAATTTTTCGAAGTATGTGTTTCGTAGAACCGGAAAGAACCGCATTAATTTTCTATCCGCCAATCCGGTGGAAACCGGGCTACATTATTTCTCTTCGAACCCCATATGCACCCCGTGAATTATTTACTCTGCCAATCCGGATCGCGACGAACTCGAAAGAATTTGTGACATTTCCAGACGGAAACTATTATCTTGTGTAATGGTCATTCCAGATAAAACCAAATCCATTTTTTCGAAGTATGTGTTTCGTAGAACCGGAAAGAACCGCATTAATTTTCTATCCGCCAATCCGGTGGAAACCGAGTCAAATTCTTTCTCTTCCAACCCCATATGCATCCCGTGAATTATTTACCCTGCCAATCCGGATCGCGACGGGCTCGAAAGAGCTTGTGGCATTTCCAGATTGAATCCGTAAGATTTTTTATCCGCAATTTCAGATACGAACCTTCCGGGTTTATACAAATTGCAATTCCTAATAGAAACTGATAAAGTTTGTACCTGAAAAATCCTGGATATCCGCATTGAACCGGATTCTTTTTTGAACTGCCAAAAATCACTGCTTGAAAATCCAGGTAGTACCGCATTGAACCAGATAGATCCAGTTCAAAATTCAATGTGGTTCTAACTGGCAGTTGCAGCAGGGAGGGTACCTTCCCCACCCTGCATTAGTGGTAGTTGGAACCAGAGATGGGCAAAAAATTATTTTAAATAAAAAATTGGTTTCGAATGAAAGGCAGGAATTTTAATCGAAACTCATCCAATATAAATAACCCGGAGTTATTTATTATTCGAAGCGCCGTAAATAATGTTTTCATTCGACGGGAATTCATCCGAAGCTTCGAATAATGTTGTCCCTTTCATTTATATTTATATCCGAAAGTTATTTAAAGCTGGGCGAGTCTCGAGCGCCTTTGATCGAAGCCGTCGGCTCCTCGAGTCGAGCGACATTGTATCGTTCTCCCGTCCAATCTGCAGCGCGAGGGTGCTCGGCGATGTGTCATCGATTATGCAGAAACGGAATTTCTTTATTTTTCATCGCATTAATATGAAAGTGACAGCAATGGATTCATTGCTTTCTCCCGATTAAATTGACAAAAAAAAATTAAATCGGACTACTTTTAACGAAACGGGCTTTCAATCCTGCAAATTTCTTTTCGAATTTGAGGTAGCAGCAATAATGTATTCCAACTTGGAACCATATCCTTGAGCCCGATGTACGCCACTATGGGGTGACTTACGTTAATATCATCTTTTGAAACGATATGCCACTATTGTGGCTTTCACACGCAAGTGGTGAAAAATCAAGCCAACCCTGCCGTAACCAACATTTTTGAAATTGAGACGGGTATGAGATCAGTCGACACATTGTTTTCAAACCTCGTTAGAGTAATCTGGAGTGCGAGTAGTAAATCGGCCATAAAAGCGGAGCGCGCGACTTGCTTACCTGAGCCGGGAAATTCCGAATAGCTGTTTGCGATGTTAATTTGAAAGAGACCATCCTAAAATTTTCGTAGCTCGGACATCGCCGCTGTCCCGCGCTCGCTGGCAGCTCTCCGAACGCCGGCGCCAGGCCAGTGCAAGAATTGTAGGTATTATCGGTTTACTCCGTTCCTTCTTTGCGCGTTAGAATTTGATCTGAAAAGAATCGCACGGAACAGTCTTCCGTGTAGACTTCCTCGCGTCTCAGTTTTCATATTTGTTTCATATTTATTTATTGTGGCTTTCACACACGCAGGTGGCGAAAAGTCAAGTGAACCCCGTCGTAGCTAAAATTTTTGAAATTGAGACGGGTACGGGACCTGTTAATATTGTTTTCAAACCTCGTTACAGTAATCTGGGGTGCGAGTGGTAAACCGGCCATAAAAGCGGAGCGCGTGGCACGCTCACTTGAGACGGAGACCTCCGATTCACTGATAGCTGTTTGCGACGTTAATTTGAAAGAGGCTATCCTAGAATTCACCTTATTTTCTAGGTAGTGTTTCTAGGAATTGTTTCTGTTTTTATATTTATGAAAAAAGCATACGACTAATATCGTACAACAACCAGCAGCAGCTTTGACTGTTATTCGAAGGAGGTAGTTCTGGGCTATTATTTCAAAACCACCGTCTATTTTACACAGAGACACAGAAAATAATTTTACTCAACAATTAATACTTTTATTTTAAAAGTATTAACTAGTTTTACAACATTGGAAGGAAGACTAAACTGTTTAAGATTTTCCAGAATATCTTAATCCGCATAAAGGTCGAAGCAAATTTGAAACTTTCGTCCGGAATTCGAAGAGAATTTTGAGGTGTCGAAATCTCGCCCGTATTTTGCCCGCCCGCCCTGAAGCTCCGGTTTCCAACCCCCGATGACAGAGTGCTACGAACCGCCCGATAGCCCAACTCCCGATCACGTCGTCGGTCGCGCGTTCCTAGAGTTTTTAACTCAACTGTCATTGACAGTTTCTGGGACCAAAATTATTGTATTGCAATTTCCTTCCAAAATGCTAATATTAATTAATTAAAACGAGGCATAAATCCTTTGGTAACTGTAGTTAACAAAATGCGAGTTCGCAACAGATTTAACATTTCAACTTTGACCGTTTTTTCGTTGATGTTTTCAACGATGGATCTTTTAATTGAAAATATATGTAGTGCTTGTAGCTGATTTAACTACGCTTCCCGACGACGTACTACTTTTAAAAAAATCTCAAATTTAACGGTTAATAGTGACCATGTGTGAAATTGTGAGCGATTTGGGGTGCAATGGCTGATATGTTTATTGAATCAGATATGTTTGTTGATCAGAGTTATCCTCGTTAACGTTTTTAGTGGCTCTAAAAAGGGCCGTTGGTTGCTGCTGGCCCTGAAAAAGGGCCGATTATTAATATTTTAAAAATCTTGTTGGAAGTGGCCACCGTTATGTCTTACAATTAGACAGGCGTGTGTCCTCTTCACCTTGTTTTCGAACACTCGGTCCAACGTTTCCGGTGTAACGTTAGCGATCGAAGCGGTGATATTGCCCCGCAACTGCTCGATGGTGTCCGGATTAGTGGCGTACACCTCGCTCTTCAGTGTACCCCACAAAAAGAAATCCGGAGGCGTCAGATCTGGCGATCGCGGCGGCCACAATCCCTGAGATATTACCCGTTTGCCAAAAAATTCCTCCAGCATTGCCATCGTTGACCCTGCTATGTGTGCTGGTTCCCCGTCCTGTTGGAACCAGCAGCCCCTTTCCTCGGGTTCCAACAGGGAAATAAATTGAAACACAAGTTCTTGATACCTACCTGCCGTTATGGTGGTGTCGAAGAAGAGTGGTCCTACGATTCGCTTACGCGATATCGCACACCAGTCACTCGCCGAATGAAGGGGCTTCTCCCTGATTTCCCTCGGATTCGCTGTGCGCCAGCTTCTGCTGTTCTGGCTGTTAACCTGGCCGTCTAGGTGGAACCAGGCTTCGTCAGTGAAAAATAATCTATCTGCAACAAAAACACCTTCTGCCTCCAGGAAATTAAGAAACCATTTACAATACCTGTGTCTTGCCGCATAATCCGGCTCCTTGAGCTCCTGAACCGTCTCAGGCCGATAAGGATGCAAATGCAGCTTTTGTGTTGCGCGATGAGCGCTTCCATACTACAAAGCGCACTGCTGTCGCAGCTTCGCCAATGACGTATGGGGCGCTTCCTTGAGAACTTGCTGCACCTCGGCCAGCTTCTGGTTCAGTGACTTTCGGTTATGCTTCCTATTCTGCACGCCTCCACCCTTGCGTAATTTCCGTGACAAACGGCTGATAGTACTCTTGTGTGGTACTGGAGAATCCGGGTATTTATTCCGAAATGCCAATTGCCACGTATGATGCCGTGCGCCAATAATTGTGCACGAGACACGTTCGCTGTTCTACGGAAAAGTACATTCCTACTTAACAGGTAGGTATGCAATGCCTTTCTGTAGTACTGAGAAGTACTGATTGTGGTGTTTGCTGTTCAGTGTAACACTGAAGAGTACTGATGCTCTGCGTTGATGCGTCGCTCCAGGATGTGCTCTGCTTCTGTGCTGAGTCAGTACTTATTTTCATTCCGCAAAGTCGGCCCTTTTATAATAGTTTGTGCTTCCACCCCCGAAGCCAACCATAATGGCAAGTAAGTATCAAGTGGTGTCACCATCGACGAAGTACAGGATAGACCAGGCCTTCCCAAGTAGGGGAAATGCACTCCTGAAACACATGTTTCGGTTCTCCCTCCAACGCCGCGCCTTCAGCTAAGGTGGGACGGTTCCCACTACCCTCTCTCCGAGGAGACAGTAACGCCGCTAGGAAGCATGTTGGGCGCTTTAGGGTGAAAGTACCAAATGTGTCAAGTTTTTATAGGAAATTTCATAATGACTTAAAAATAGTAGGAAAAATTAAAATTTAAACTAGCATTTCAAAATGACGTAAAAAGAATTAAAAAAAAATTATTACATACAACGATACAGTAATACAATAATCGTAGTGATGTCTTTTCATTAGAAAAATATATTCATTTTTATAAAAATACAAGTAGTAGTTATTTTCTAAACTTTCGTACAATACGTAAATACATTTTATATTTTAAACAACTTTCGCACAATGCAAATGTGTTATACATTTTATTCAGTTTTATGAAAATACAATCAGTACAGTATTGTCTCCGTATGTGCTCGGTTTGGTGTACACGATAGGTGTTCGTCGCTACCCCCACCACTTCTGTCTCACTCTTGTCCGGCGAAGGCAAGAGCGAGATGGAACGAGAGCGAGCGAGAGCCACTGAAAGCGAGCGAGGACGGTACGAGACAGGCGACGCGTTGATGTTTTGTCTCCCTCCGTCTTTCGGGCACCGTGACATTCCGTCCTTTGCGTGCGCGACGAGCGTGCGCGATGGTCGCAAGCACTTAGGTGAGCACGGGAACCGCATCGCAAAATCGTGACGCAGGCCCGGCTCAAGCCTTTTTTGCGCCCTAAGCGAACTTGTCAAATTGCGCCCTTTATTATAATACGTTTATTTGAGATTATTTATGACTTTACTCTGCAAAATTAGGCGACTGCCTAAGGCGGAAAGTCGACAAGAGGTGCAAAACGATATTTTCATTACTGGTATTGTGGAAAATAAACTTTAAAATTAAATATTACAAGTTGTACTATAAGTGGATTAAACTACGAATACAAATTCAGAGTAAGCTTATCAATAATCTCAAATAAATGTATTATAATAAAAGGCGTAATTTGGCAAGCTCGCCTAGGGCGCAAAAAAGACTCGTGCCGTGCCTGGCTATCTGACCGTGGCGCGCATTCGTCGAGCAGTCACGATTCCATCAGAGTGCTCGCACCCGTCGCGCACGCTCGCCGCGCACGCAAAGCGTTCCAGCCAGGGGGACCAAGCCGCCTGGGATTGGCCGAAGTTCCCGTTTAGTTAGCACTAAGTAGGTAGGAGGCGCTAGGTACATCACACACACATACCTAGGTGTATCAGTGAGCACGACACACAACCTTTCGACGTTGATGAAATGTTACCATGACGACCGTCGCCATTTTTAAATGTTTGGCGCGGACACGAGGAAGTGTAACCCACCATAACCCACGTGGATCAGTCAGCACATAAGATAAGTAATTTTTGTAATATAGCGTCTTTGAGATACTGTAAGTTTTTTTATTAATTGCTTGAATTTGAGTTTCAGATTATGTCCGAGCCTAAGAAGTGCGAAGTGAAAGGTTGCGAATCGGGAAATAAACTACTGAGGGCATTTCCCGATATCGTTAAAGACCGAGAGAGGTGCTTAAAATGGATTGCTGCTTGCGGCAATCCATTGTTAATGCACCAATCTCTTCACAATAGGAAGATCTGCGATGCGCACTTCTTAGGCATCTACAAATTACAAAGGAATCTTTGTAAGACTGCTGTTCCAACGCTTCAACTTCCAGGTATGTTTAATATATAGGGTGTACGTTTCTTAAAACGTGCTGAAAATATTGTAAGGGGTGATTCTAGAGGTGAAAATAAGACGAAAATCAAGAATAACGATTTCGCGTTTGGGCCTTCATTTTGCAGTAATAATTAGAGAAGGATGATTCTGGATAACTTAACGTTCTCGTCGTTAATCTTTTCTTTTCCTTTCATAAGTTGTATACGTCTCTCCTGAACTAATAGTCGGAGAACACTGCGCTTTTATAGTTACATTATCGACTAGCAATAGAACAAAAAAGTATTCATACATTTTTCTGTATCTCTTAGGGTTTAACATTTATAAAGTTTATAATATTCAAGATTCATTCCTTACCGACATCTCGGATTTTAAAAGCTTTATAAATGTTAAACCCTAAGAGATACAGAAAAATGTATGAATACTGTTTTGTTCTATTGCTAGTCGACAATGTAACTACAAAAGCCCAGAGTCCTCCGACTACTAGTTTAGGAGACAGAAATTTAAATTTAACCCATTATTACTGCAAAATGGAGGCTCAAACGCGAAATCGTTATTCTTGATTTTCGTCTTATTTTCACCTCTAGAATCATTTGCATGGTTTACATATAATTTACTTTACTAAAAACTATTTTAATATTTTGTAGCACCAATTGATGTAAGCTGCTTGCTACAGCATGCAGTTGACCATCAGGAGGTATCGGAAGTAAGGGAACCGTTGGATGTACATATTGGTAAGGAAATACAAATATATACTTATTATAAAATTTAGAATGCATGTGTTTGTTTTTTTTAAACTTAGAATTTAACTAGTTTATACAATATGAATATTTGTAATTTGTGTTACAGATAATAATGGACCCTGTGGAGGGATTGGCCGCCTGGAGGTTCAGCAAGCAGCTGAACGTATGGAGGTCCATACTGGTAAGAAAATACAAACATTCGATACTGTCTCCCTTGTTTCAACTGTTAGAATAACAGATTTTTTTCAATAATAATGAATAGTATCATAGTAGTACAAATTGAATTTTTCTATCTTTATGCCATTCCGATCAGCAAATTATTAATTTTCGTACAAAGCCTCTGTAATGGCCGATTTCTTCGCCTCTGGATAAAAGTTATCTGGCGGATAGGTACAGTAGAGTATGATTAACTCGCGTTTCCCTAGGTTAGTTACATCGCAAAAATGTCAATATTAAGCTGCTATTTCAAAGTGAAAATTGTATAGATATAAATATCAATTAATAAATGGTAATTCTTTAAACATTCACCAGTTTAATTCTGCAACAGCAGCTTAATATTAATATTTTTTCGATGTAACTAGCCTAGGAGAACGCGAGTCAATCACACTCTACTGTATCTATCCGCCAGATAACTTTTATCTAGAGGCGAAGAAATCGGCCGTAAAAGTCTCTCTTACCCCATAACTTCGATAAGTCGAAACCTCTATAACTCGAAGATTTTAGTTCTTCCTTTCAGATTCGAGTTAACGAATTAATCATTTGCAATAAATTTTACAGATACTGGATATGCTGTTGCTGGTACCTCTGGACAATCATTGCGGACAAGGAAAGGTACTGTGACGTTTTATATTAGAAACTATTCTTAAGGTTGTTTTATCCAAAATCCAGTTCCTCTAAAAACTCCCTTAAACTTCTGCTATTTGTACTGTATTTTTTTTGCATGCATAAATTGTTTTACTTTTACTATTTAGCATCTGTGCTGAAATTGTTCAGGGCAGATAGGAGGTCTAGCCTTTCTCCAGAAGAGGTGCGGCAGTATAACGTAATTGTCTCCTTGATGAAAACAAGGAGACAAATGCGTAAACGCTATATAGAATGTAAGGAACGTTTGCAACATACCGAAATGTTGCTAAAACGTGGCTTTGCGGAACGCATTGAAAGTCTGCCATCAACTGTGCGAGACTTTTTTGCATTACAAGTCCGTAACATGGGACGACCTAAGTTCAATAGAAATTACACTTTAGATGACAAAATTTTTGCGCTTTCATTGCTGAAGCAAAGTCCAAAGGTTTATCGATACCTTTCCAACATTTTCCTCTTACCAAGTACAGAGACCTTAAGAAAACTGGTCACTAAAATCATTGTATTTCCCGGTATTAGTAAGTCTGTCTTCAACAGCATCGAAAATATACTCGACAATTTCGAGGATTCGCGGTACAGATATTGCATTTTGTTATTTGACGAAATGAAGCTTAGTCCCCGGCTTCATTATAATGTCAATTCCGATATTGTAGAGGGACTAGTAGATTTCGGGTTTTCGCGTAATAGAGACATTGCAGACCATGTTCAGGTCTTTATGTTAAGAGGGATATTTAGAGATAAACTGTGGAAGCAAACAGTGTCGTACTCCTTTTGTAGGGGCACCGCTTCATGGGAGTCGATAGCGCGTACATTTAAGGGGGTAGACACGTCACGTGGTCTGGCCGATTCGGCAGGTCGGTATTACAGCAGGTTTTTTCTACACTGAAATGGTATTACCCATAGATACGCCGCTGCCTGATGCACGCGAGAGGGAGCTATTTGCTATTTCCGTATTCTATTCTGAATAAGGAAAGAAATTCTCAGCTGTTGCGTTGTACTTATAAAAATTTAAACGGAAAGTCGGCTGGTACTGCAAACGTAGGAAATTCATTGCACATTTTAATTACTTAAAATGTGCTTATGCTACAATATTCTACGTTAGCAGTAAGGAAATATGAGTGAAAACGGAAAATAAATGAGGGGATGTCCCCAAAAAATGATGTTTGTTAGGTTAGACATTTTTTTATTAGCAAAGCAACGAAACAGAACATGAAATACACTTATTACACGTCCTATGCAGAAAACAGTTATGAACAAACATTATATATAAAATTGTGTTGGATGTTGAATTGGACTAGTGAAAATGCGCAGACTGGATGCGCGTGATTATTATATGGTCGGCTCCTCGAAGTGACAGAAAATATAACCTAAGTATATGCTATATGACAACAAATGTTTAGTAGCTATTTCATTCTTTTACGAAACATTTGTGAACATTTTAGCATCCTTCCAAAACATTATTACGCTGCAACAGCATCTTTAGGAAATCGAGTATAGAAATTAGGTTATATTTTCTGTCACTTCGAGGACAGAAAATCCGTTCGTGAAATCCGCTATTGAAAATGCGCAGGCTGGATGCGCGTGATTATTATGTGGTCGGTTCCTCGAAGTGACAGAAAATATGACCTATATGCTATACCCGATTTCCTGAAGATACTGTTACGGCGTAATAATAATGCTTCGGAAGGATGATAAAAAGTTCACAAATGTAGAGCAAAAGAATGAAGTAGCCGCTCTACATTTATTGTTTATTAATTTGCTTAATTATGGTCCGAATTATATCATTTTTGGGGCCAATTTGATCGAGAAAACATAAGGAATCGATTGACGTCACTTTCGCAAAGATCTGATTAGAAATTGCAGAACTTCAGATTCGTCACTGTTTAGTGTGCAACATTGTATAGCCCCGCTGGTTTCGAGCGTCGAAGCCCACAAAACTCAGCGAGACACATGATTGTTGGCAAGCATCGCATTTGACGATTCTAGCTAGCGAATCACCTCGTATAAATGCTAATAAACGATAGTGTGAATTACGCAAATGGTTAGGCTCGAATTATCGGGAAAGACCTACCCACCCCACTGTTTTGCTTTCTCGCTGCGAGCGAGGACCTTCGGGCCCGAGTAGACCACCCGTTGACAGCCGAGAGTAATAAAACGGACGGACCAGATAAAATGTTTATGTTTTTGATAACTGTTGATGAAAGTATTACCAATGGAGTTTTTAGGGTTTCTCGATGAAAATGATGCCAAACATGGAGCAATTCGGTCCATTTTTAGTGAACGTAGTGTCCTAATCATGTATTCATAAGATAAAATAGACTGAATTGCTTCGCGTCTCGACTCATTTTCGTGGAACTCACCAATCCATCGGTGGTAACACTCTTATCAAGGTGTAATGAGAAATATGAACATTTTCATATTCAATACTCGATGACTCAAGTCGCCGTCGACCGAGGGTCTCTCGCTGGTGCGCCGTTATTTCACTCGCACTCGGTTTACGTCATTCAGTCTCCTTGTCAAACGGTTCGGGCGAGGGCCCTGATAAATGTGAATTTATTTGGGAAACCAAAGTCGCGTCATTCGTGACCCCTACTCGTGAACATATATATGTTCTATGTACGAGAAAAAGCAATGATGACTTGAATCAAGACTTGAAGCAACATTTCTAATAGGGAAATGCATGAAACTTTGGGATCAGGAATTCCCAACCAAGTAATGCATATGAAAGAACTGGCGAAATTCAACAATAGTTCGTCGTCTAAATTTTACAATTAAAGTATTTATTTAACGTGAATATAAAGTTTGTCAGCAAGGTCTTTCGTGATTTGAGTTCTATAGAAGGCTGACTTTCCTTCGCCATGGAAAGTCTCCTCTTGTCCTTCACGCTGGCAATCATGCGACTCGCTGAGTTTCGTGGGTTTCGACGCTCGAAACTAGCGGGGCCATACAATGTTGCGCACTAAGCAGTGACAAATTTGCAGTTCTGCATTTTTAATCAGATCTTTGCAAAAGTGACGTCCATCAATTCCTCATGTTTTCTCGATCACATTGGCCCCAAAAATTATAATATTCGGACCATATTTTGAAGGAAATTACGTGAAACATTGTTTGCACGATTGAAAGCCCGTTTCGTTAAAAATAGTCCGATTTAAATTATTTTCTGTCAATTTAATCGGGAGAATGCCAGGAATCCATTTGTGTCACTGTCATATCGATACGATGAAAAATAAACAAATTCCGTTTCTAGTAAAATCTCGTTAGCCGCTCGCTGTTCGGGACCGGCGGTGAGCCCGTATCGTGAACGGAGTCCTAATTCCAAGTGTGAGTTTCTCGCTTCTTTCTGGCCGAAGGGGGGAGCGAGATGGAATGCTTTGCGTGTGCGACGGTCGCAAGCGCTTACGAGTTACCGTGAGCATGGGAACCGAATCGCAAAATCTTGACGCAGGCCCGGCTCAAGTCTTTTTTACGCCCTAGACGAACTTGTCAAATTGCGCCCTTTATTATAATACATTTATTTGAGTACATTGATGTCCTTAGTCTTAATTTTTAATCGTAGTATAAAACCGTTGTAGTACAATTTGTAGTATTTCATTTACCAATTTATTTTTAACAATGCCAACAATGAAAAGACCATTTTGCACCTCTTGTCAACCTTACGCCCTAGCAGTTACCTATTTTTTCAGAATAAAGTCATAAATAATCTCAAATAAATGTATTATAATAAAGGGCGCAATTTGACAAGTTCGCCTAGAGCGCAAAAAAGATTTGAGCCGGGCCTGCCTCAAGATTTGCGAAGCGATTCCCGTGCCGCCGTAAGCGCTTGTGACCATCGCGCACGCCTCTCGCGCGCACAAAGGACGGAGTGTCAGGTGTCCGAAAGACGGAGCGAGACAAAATATCAACGCGTCGTCTGCTCGCACTGTCCTGACTCGCTTTCAGTCCCTTCGCTCGCTTTCGTTTCATCTTGCTCTCGCCTTCGCCGGACAAGACTGAAACAGAAGTGGTGGGGATAGCGAAAAGTCCGTATCGTGTACACCAAACCGAGACCAAAGAGGAGATATAATAAGAGACGTCACTCCGGGCGGAACGTTTGAAGTCCTTACTTGACCTTGGCATTTAAATTGGTTGTCTATTCGAGCGGGATATTCAAATCAACTAAATCTACCTTACCGCAGTTGGCTGATTATTGTCGAAGTTTACCGATCCATGCCGAATGGACATTTAAATTGGTTGTCTAGTGATTTCCCCAGTTTATTTCTGTCCTTGTCGAGTGACGCCTCTTATTAGGTATATCTCCTCTTTGCCGAGACCGTAACGAGACTTTACTGTAATCGATGACACATCACCAAGCAACGGTGATTTCGCGCGGCTCGGACCACAAAGGTTCTCGTCGGTTATTCGAGCTTCTAAGATCGTATTCAGATATACCCTTCGGTGCCCACAGAACTCCAACTGACAAATCCACGATCGTCAGATGGTGGTGACTGATTTTTCCTCGATCGCTGTTCACGAAAACGAATCGACCGGCCAATATATCTGCATACGATCTTAGGATAAAAATACGATGACAGATGAAATAGTATTCGAAGCTCAAGATGAAAGGCCTTCGAATAATCAAAGGAAACTAAATATCCGAAGCTAAACAGAATTTTAGATTTAGGGTACACACACCCTCCCCGAAACCTCGTGTCGATCGGCCACTGGGGCCATTTGGAAGTATATTCTTTTATTTAAATAATGCCCATCTCTGCATAGGACCGTAAAGAATTACAAAAAAAATCAGGGAGTCAACTGTTGACCGATTTGGAGACTTTTCCTTGTTACATGTTACATACAATAGTCGGAAGAATAATAATAAGAGCAATAATTGCCAGAACTTCCACATTCTGAAAATATGATATCAGTAAATCAATATTTCCAGTATTAGTAAAAAAGTTCCAATTTCTCTTTTCTTATTTTAAATAATGTGATCATATAATTATAACATAAATTCGACAGCGATTTCAAGTGATGTATGTGTCACGGTAAAAGCATTAATTTAGTAAATGTATACAATTCCCAGCAGTTCCTGGTTAATATATGCCTAAAATGCATATAACCTAACCTACAATCGTCCGAAAATGCATACATTGACTGCATCACGCTTTTACTGTGGCACATGTATCCAGCTAACGCTTCAGTTTTGCTATGATTCCACGTTGGCAGTCCTCCCGAGTAGGCGCCATCTCGTATCCACTAGCTCAACTAAATTTGTCACGTGACTTGCTCTGTATTATCGCCAATATGGCGGAATTCGTATTTGGGAATGCAATTACGGGCTGACGTTTTTTGTCCTTATATGAGCAGATTTTTGACTGGGTCAGGTCTCATTCGAAAGAGGAAGGTTCGATGCAGCCCGCTCTGCTCATCGTTTGAGTCAGAAAACTCTTTTAGTGACCTACAAATGCATGGAATCTGCGAGTGCATTTTGTCGATTTTTTCTCTACTTTGGACACTCGTATTATTACATATCAACACAATCTCTTTGAACCATGAGCAGAGCGGGCTGCATTGAACCTTCATCTTTCGAATGAGACCTCGCCCAGCCCAAAATTTGCTCATATAAGGACAAAAAACGTCAGCGCGCAAACCCATGTTTCGGGCCAGATTATGTCGGTATACAGAGCGCTGCATTACCCGTGTCTACCCCCTTAAGGCCATAGTACGGGAATGCACTCTTATACGCTTAAGAGTTGTTGCTTCGGTTTGCGACCAAGGGTCAACAAATGTACGCGCGATTAAGCAATTACTTTTCGACACGAAAAGAGATTGCAAGTCGGCTGAAGAGGGGCTCATCATGGTAGATGAACAAAAGATAGTACCACTGTTTGATCCGCCTCATTTATTAAAGTGTATTAGAAATAATTTGTTAACGAAGGATCTTCGTTATACTCTGGACGGTGTAGAAAGAACAGCAAAATGGTCCCACTTCGAGGATACTTATTTCATTGATCGGTGTAGAGGTGATTTTAGAACTTTAGTCAATATTACGGAACAGCATGTCGTTCCAAGTAGAATTAATGCGTGTCAAATATTGTACACAAGTCTTCTCGCGTAAAGTATCATCTCTTATGGAACTTATGAGCACTACTGAGGCGGAAAGTGCTTGTAAATCCAGAAAGATGTCAGCTTCGGGAATAGATACGGCGATATTATTTCTAAATTTAAATTCACTTTTCGACAGTGTCAATAGTAGGGCCATTTTGGATAACGAAAGTAACGCCACAGATATTTGGAATAAGTGTATAAACTTATTCCAAAGTATGCGATTTATCAAACGCAAAGCGGGAGATAAAGGGTATCCTGCGGCGTTGCAGAATTGGATACATACCCTGAAAGGGTTCAAAATTCTTAAGTCGTATTTGCTAGATCTTGGGTTTGCAGGATTCAGAACCAGAGATTTTAACCAAGATCCTTTGGAAAATTTTTTCTCGCTAGTAAGACAACATGGTGGAAGAAATACAAATCCGACTTGTTCAGTATTTACCGGATACTACAAGTCATTGCTCATAAATTCATTGTTTTCCAACTCAGGAAGACAAAACTGCGAGGCAGATTGTAGTGAAAATTTGTTAAATGTTAAAGAAATTTTCGAATTTTCCTCTCGTAATCAAAATTCTCAATTTTCTAATGATGCAGTACCAGTAGTAGCTGTAGAATCAATAGAGTCAATTTTGCAAAATTATGATGCTACTACTGTCAATTTAGATTATTTAGAACCGTTTATTCAAGCTTGTGCTACGTGTTGCCAAGCTTTTTTAACACAAAAAGAATTAATAGTACAATTTATGCGAGAGGTTTATGTTTTAACTAAATACTGTTTCGATAACTTCGCGAAACATTGTAATTTAAAAATTTTAATTCAAACGTGCCTAAGCCTTTCAGTTGATGTCAACCTGAGCGATTGCCCTTTAGGGCATCTCAAAGTGTATTTGACCGACAACTATGTCGATCATGTATTAAAGAAATGTATTTCTTCCACCAATAGGCTACTAAATTGTTCCGAAGAACCTATGATTCCAATGTCTGGTTTGTCATTATGTGCTTTGACGTATGGCAGATCACGTGGGAAGCAAAGGTTCTAATTGTGTTTTTGTATATTCTAATCTACTTTTAAGTCTTTTTGCATGTATGCGATTGCAGTATGAGTGTGTAATGCGTTTTTTATTATGTATATATGTGTGGCTGTCGGACTGTTGCATGTGTGTTTAATTTTTTATATTGCATGTGCGTTTCATTTTTTATATTGCATGAGTGTTTGACTTTTTATATTGCATGTAGGAGTGGAAATGAGTGTTTTGTATGTGCATGGGGTTAGCGGTTTTAGTCGGTATAAATCCGACACTGCCTAGTAGTGCGGATCCTACTAGGCGTCTTTTGAAGATTCCCGCTGTTTTTCCTCGTAAAAACAACCTAAAGAAAAAAAATTTTGTAAACAATTTAATTATTTTGCAGATTCTATTGATGTCAACGAATTGAAGCAATTTGGGAAATAAAGTAAAATATTTTAGGAGTTGTATCAATTTTGTAATATTATTGTTGAATTTAATATGATCATTGTTATTGTAATAATTGTAATGACTAATATTATTTAAAATTAATAAAGAATTTTTATATCATTTAACATATATTTATGTACCTAATTATACTTTTACTTTTAATTATATTTATATTTTCAGAAGGTAAATCGGAGGAAGTACGGACGTGACTCAAAGGACCCCTGTCATTTCTAAAATAAAATTTAAAAGATTAAATTTTGGAATGACCAGAAATCCTTCAAATGGCGTCCTCACTTTCCCTGGTTTACCTTTTCTAAGGCCGTCTGACCATGGATCGTCGCGTCAGTGACGCGTATGCAGCAGATAGAAGGATATACAAAGAAATTGAATATATTTTCTTTTCCTAAGAAAAGAAGAAATATTCAGTTTCAATGTTTATCCTTCTATCTGCTGCATACGTGTCGCTGGCGCGACGATCCGTGGACAGGTTTTAAAGTAAGCGGTGCATTACACGTATACACATACACATACGTCCCGATTCACACATTCACAGTTTAGTACGCACCTAGTAGGCAGGAGGCGCTACAAACTCTGCTTCAACTTTCGTAAGAGGGAAGCTTGGCCCCCCTGGTTCCAGCTCACTCCCCCCTTCGGCCAGAAAGGAGCGAGAAACGAACACTTGGAATTAGGGATCTGTTCACGATAGGAGTTCAACGCCGGTCCCGACCAGCGAGCACATACGGAGACAATACTGTACTTATTTTATAAATTTTTGTACAATATATACATATTATATACATGTTATAGAAATATGCATTTTATACACATTTTGTGTATAATATAATTTTATTCCATAATAGTTTTGAATGAAATATCAACGCTTACAATATGACATTTAACAAAATTCATATAAAATTCACATAATATTATACCGTTTTACTTTTTACATATATACAATAACATACATACAATAACATTTTTAGGCTTTACGTTTCCGCGAGAAACGTTTCTGCAATTTTTCCTCTGTCAGATTATAAATATTGACGTCCATGTAAACTTTCGCATCTGTATGTGGATCCGAAAATAGATACAATTTTCATAGCTACTTTTTTCAGGTGTGGAAATTCTTCGGACTTTAATTTTCTAAAGAAGCATTCGCCTTTATCGGTTAAATATTGTAGTTGATGGTGTTCACGCAAAGTATGTAATTCTATTTGTACATATTCCGAATAGTCATTTATATTTACCGAAAATGGATCACTGAATAATTCTAGGTCTTTTTTTAGAAATTCAATGTCTTTAAATCTAATTTGGAATTGTTCAGTTAAATCCTCGAGGACAGATATGGAAATAAGAAAGTTCGCTGCGGCAAATTCATCTTTGATTTCTCTGCAGCTTGGAAAGTTATTTAAGTTGTGTATTTGCAATTGATTTGTAAATTCTTGCAGTGTTTTGCGAAAATCTTGAATATAATTCATATATTCTGCAAGGTTCTGTTTCTTCGTTTGCAGAAACGAGTTTAGAATATTTAAATGATGAGTGATATATGTAAGAAATGCCAATTCAGTGAGAAAGTTAACATCTTCAAACATTTTTTCGAATTCTGCTGTACGTTTAAAAGTGGTATTTCCTTTCTTATTGCAAAAAATCGTTTGAAACATTTCCCAGCACTCAACCACCTAACACCGTAATGCAAAGGAAGATCAGGATAAGCAGCTTGGCATTCTTTCAAAAAATCCTTAAATAGTCTATGGGAGAGCGAGTTATTTCCACCTCTTATTAAATTAGTCATTTTTACAACTACCGTCATTGCATTCATTAATTTTAAGGATTTTGCACATAGAGCTTCCTGGTGGATAATGCAATGAATGAACAAGCAACAGAGACCCTCTTTTTTCATAAGCCCCCATAGGCCGCTTATATGTCCAGTCATTGCTGTAGCTCCGTCAGTTGTAAGAGCAGTTAATTTGTCAAATCCGATATATTTGTTTATAACATTTTTTAGCAAATTGAAAATGTCAACCCCTTTCGTCATGCGATATAACGGCTCTATTTCAAGCATTTCTTCGTGCACAGAAAAATCAGGAAGCACGAATCGAACAAATATAATCAATTCGCTTATATCTGTTCGATCAGTGCTTTCGTCTAAACAAATTGAAAAGAATGTACATGTTTGCAACAAATACTTTAATTTTTGTTTGAGATACTCAGCTATGTCTCCTATTCTTCTATTTACAGAATTTTTTGAAAGCGAAACGTTTTTAAACTTCTCAGCTGCTTTCTCTCCATTACAGTACTCTGCCATTAAAATGGAGCATTTTTTTATCCGTTCCCCGTCGACGATGTAACATTTATCGCAAGCTAATTCTAAGGAAACTGCATACGAAGCGGCAATTGCTTCGCGGTTAACACAATTAATACTACCTTCGGCTGCGATATCTGAATCAGTTGAGGACGATGAAATGGACGAGTTTTGTGACGCCGTTGACAAGCTCCTTGATAAACTGAACTCCGCTAATTCCGTGGGTGACACGAGGACAGGTGCAAGTGCAGAATTTTCCGGTGGACTGGAATCATTTAATTCCAAGGATGTTGAACCACAAGCACTGCGAGAATCTAATGATGACGAGTTCCTCGATGGCTCTGACGGTTTTGTTGAGAACATCAGTTCAGCGAACGCTTGTTTATCCCCTAGATTTTCAGTGTTAAACAATTTGCGTTTCAACAATTGAAACAACTGAATTCGCGTTTCTCCTTTGAATTGTTTCGAATGTTCAGAATGATGTTTTTCATAGTGGCGCACAGCATTGCCGTGTCCACGTTTTTGGAATTGTAATATTGACTTGCAGAACAAACATTTTAATTCCCCATCCTTTTCGTTAAAAAAACTATTTATTTCCCAATTTTGAAAATCAGGATTCTTTTCTTGGTTTATGATTAATGAACCAATTACAAAATCTGAAAATAATAAATGATTCATGAAATGAATGATAATATGAAATAAATTTAACAAAGAACATAAATTTATACTATTAAAATTGCATAATTACGTATCGTTCTGTTTTTTTTTTTAAAAAAAATCAAGTTAGAGCTCAAATTATAAAGTATAAAGGAATGTGTATCACTCTTATTATTAGATAGGAGAATGCAACGTAAAAATAATGAAACACTGCTTACTTTGAAAAGTTTCGATGGGTTGATAGTGATGGTATCCGAATCTTCCTCACGTGAACTGTAGCTGGACTCCACAGAAAAATATACTTATATCGTGCTTCAAAACGAGCGATTACTAACTTTTCTAATGTACTGCCTACGACTGCGCGTACGAAAATTCCAGGTTTTTAGATTTGTACCTGTACTTATAGGGCTCCTCAACCACGTGGAAGGGATGAAAATAACGCTTCTCTGTGAGTCTCACCTGCATGATTAAGACTACGTGATTTCAGGTGTTTTGCTGATCGGAGAGTAAAACAACCCATGCACAACACCGTGATTCATACGGTCACTCTTACTAATATTCGGACACCCTTCAAAAACAGAATAACTTTTTTTACATGGACGTCAATATTTATAATCTGACAGAGGAAAAATTGCAGAAACATTTCTCGCGGAAACGTAAAGCCTAAAAATATTATTGTATTTACATATATGTAAAAAGTAAAACGGTATAATATTATGTGAATTTTATATGAATTTTGTTAAATGTCATATTGTAAGCGTTGATATTTCATTCAAAACTATTATGGAATAAAATTATATTATACACAAAATGTGTATAAAATGCATATTTCTATAACATGTATATAATATGTATATATTGTACAAAAATTTATAAAATAAGTACTGATTGTATTTTCATAAAACTGAATAAAATGTATAACACATTTGCATTGTGCGAAAGTTGTTTAAAATATAAAATGTATTTACGTATTGTACGAAAGTTTAGAAAATAACTACTACTTGTATTTTTATAAAAATGAATATATTTTTCTAATGAAAAGACATCACTACGATTATTGTATTACTGTATCGTTGTATGTAATAATTTTTTTTTAATTCTTTTTACGTCATTTTGAAATGCTAGTTTAAATTTTAATTTTTCCTACTATTTTTAAGTCATTATGAAATTTCCTATAAAAACTTGACACATTTGGTACTTTCACCCTAAAGCGCCCAACATGCTTCCTAGCGGCGTTACTGTCTTCTCGGAGAGAGAGTCGTGGGAACCGTCCCACCTTAGCTGAAGGCGCAGCGTTGGAGGGAGAACCGAAACATGTGTTTCAGGCAGGGTGGTATATAAAGGTGGTTTGACAAGACCATCTACGGCGTCTTCATAACAGTTTAATTCGCAGAATACTAATCAGGTGGCGTTAACTCTAAGAGGCGCGTTACCGCGGTAAATTTGAAATGTAAAGAATATATACCCAACAGAAATGGTTATTAATAATAATTTTAAATTATTGTAAAGGTTATATGTATGAATTTCGTGTACATGTTTATCATGTATTTTATATATTTATCATCCAAAATTTTATTTCTCATAATATATGTATATAACCCTTATCATTTTACCAGCAGTACTACTGCCAAAATATTTCTGTGTTTAGTGTTATTTTGTTAATTTCGTTGTTAGCCAACGGAGATCATACATTTACAAAATTTGTTTTCAATTGGTTGACAAGCATGTTAGAAATTGTTGGAGTAATAAGGTTAAACATTCCGTAAATAATAAAGAAAAGGAAGTATTAAAGTACACTTATATTACAGTTCATACTAAAAATACGTTTATTGAAGTACAAATTTAAAAAATTAATTACTAATTACTCTACTGCGTTTTTTAAATTGTTTACTTATATTTTTGTTTTCTTTGTTGTGTATTCGTGCGAATTGTCGCATTCTAACTTCCAGATAGTACTGAATACAATAGGATATCATGTAATCTTTATGGATTTCGCATGGAAATGTTAATTTTATATTGTTTTCCGTAATACTATTAATTACATACAAATATACATTTCCGGAATCAATGTATTTAATAAATAAATTTTCAATTTCTCTTAATATTTTATATAAAAATATATTCGTAAGCATCAAGCCACCCCTGTTTTTTAAATTTAATAAATTAGCAATTGCAAATGTGGAGTTTTCTTCTTTAGATGCAAATGCCTCCCGACAAAGGATACATTTTGTTTTCTTCAGCATTTTCCTACAGATGAAGCCACATATATAATAAATCACGCAATTGATAATTTGGGGAGACATTTCGTTGTCGAGTTCAATTATGTCGTCACACTCCCAACATTCATTTGCTATATATCCATCTAGCTTTGCCTGTAAATTTTGGACGTATTGCTCTCTATAAGATGATTTACCTTCATTTGTAGAAAATGCTTCTTTAAATTCTTGGAATGATATTTTTGGCCGTTGCTCCAATAGACTGTCTGCATTCCGGCAGTTACCAAATTTCGGGGGCTTTAAAATTTTATATACTGACAACAAGTGGTACAGTTGCATAAATGTTGGAAAAGTAGGGTGGTCATTTTGACAGCCTGCTTGCCTAATGATTTCAAAAAAGCGCTAAAATATAAAATTGTACATTTATTTTGCATAAAATTTCTTCGAAAATATGAAAATGTATTTATTAATTTATCTATTTATGATTAATATCTAAGAAATTTTAATATATTTACCTCTAAACAATCTTGATTCAGCTTTGATGTCAATATATATTAAAATCGACAAGAGTTTAATAAATAACGGGAAAGATTACTTATGGAGTATAATGTAACTCTAAGACCCTCGGCAGTCTCTCTACTTAAAAAATTATTTTTACATTGTTTGACTTTGATTTTATAGGCTCTATCAATCCTTTGTAATACAACCTTATCCACCTTTACTTTCGTAACATCTGTTCCTTTGTGGCTTTTTAATTCCTTCCGCAGCTCGTTATTTATTGCTTTAGATTTTTCTCTTACAATCACCTCCAACTCTTTGTTCATTTCATTTTCCCAATTATCGAGCCACGTAATAGTATTTTCTAAAACCTAATCAATAAAAATGAACAATATATACTGTATCCAATAATTTAAAAATGTATTTACATTAGAATTAAAAAATAATGAATAATGAATGTAATAAATCAAACATGAGATACCTGAAAATCTGAACTATTTAATGTCAGTCCCTTAAAACGATTTGAACTATTGAGGATATCAAAAATATCATTCATCTTTTTTGTGAATTGTATTGTGGGTTCACAATCTTCAAATAAGTGCGAAAATTGCGTATTTTGCATATAATGTTCTAGCGCATCTGCTGTTGATTTGCTGAATAACTACAAAAACAAAATTTTATAATCAAAATTTGTTAAAAGTATAGGTAACACAAAAAAAGTAAAACATACTTGAGTTGCCAAAAATACTCGCATTTTTAACATGTTTGAAGGATAAATGTGATTTAAAGTCAGTTTGTAACAAATTCGTAAATTTGCTGGTAATTGTGAATCAATTTTGTACAAATTTTCGTAATACTTCCACTTTACATATTCACCAGTAATCTAGAAAAATGAAAAGTTTAGCAAAAACAAATTTAAAATAGTTACCAAAAAATATTAAAGATATGATTTAAAATTGATAAATGTGTTACGAGCCGGGGCTGCGGCAACGCGAGAGACCGGCGAGAAGGGTATTTCCCAAGGAATACGGTTTATGAATTTGTTAGTTAGGTGCGCGGACGAACCTGATGCGAAATCAGGGAGCCACTGGGTTGGAGAAGATGGCTTGTTTTGGTAAAGGGTTTGCGAACGAACCTGATACGAAATCAGGGGGTCGCGGGAAATGTTAGTAATGCCTCGTAACTCTTAATTAAAGTTGATACAACTCGAGCGGTAAAGTTGTATCGGTGGGTGAGTGCTACTGTCACGTCCCGGGTGGAGGTCTTTAGGGAACGATGACTATGTGGGGAGAAAGTCAGGCGAGAATGTGAAATCCTACACACTGGGGTTGGTAGCTTTTAGGCGCGAATCTTAAATCCTTCACACTGAGGGTAAAAAGGAGTCAGGCGCGAATCTTTAATCCAGCAACTGAGGGTAGAAGGAGTCAGGCGCGAATCTTTAATCCTTCACACTGAGGGTAGAAAGGAGTCAGGCGCGAATCTTTAATCCAGCACACTGAGGGTAGAAAGGAGTCAGGCGCGAATCTTTAATCCAGCACACTGTGGGTAGAAAGGAGTCAGGCGCGAATCTTTAATCCTTCACACTGAGGGTGGAAGGAGGTCAGGCGCGAATCTTGCATCCAGCACACTGATCGACCAGGGAAGTTTAAAGGCGAATGGTATCCGGGGAACACCCGTTAGAGCACTTGTTTTGGTTTGGCCCGGTAATTGGATTTAACGTTGCATTCATATAAGAAGTTACACGCAATGTTTCCGCGATATCCGTCTAGGCATACGGCTGTACACGGCCCGTGCAAAAGAACGTTGGTAAACACTGCAAGCACTTTCGCGTTCGCGAACCGAGATCAGCTGTTGCTGCAATTTGTTTTGGTTTTGGGGTCTTTGTACCCGAAGAATATACACAATAGTTCGAAGCGTGATTTAAGCAAAGAGGTTTATTGGCTTGAAACCCGAATATATGCACAGGTTATGTTTATAGCAATATTAACATGAGAATGCGTTAGACATTAAGCATTTGCACATAACATTTATATAAATGTGTCAATATAAGAATATGAACATGAAACACATGGAAATAAGACAATGAAATGATATAAAGCAATAAGCGAAATAATACAAAATATTATAATAAAGCAATAAGCGAAATAATACAAAATATCATGAAATGCAATAAGCGTTGGTAATACAAATAATATGATGATTAGAAAGAATAGTAATAAGACAAGATGATATGGATGATGGTGATATGCAGTGATATATAAAAATGGTAATTGTAATTGCTTACGAGGATCTACGATGGTGATGAACACTGATAAAAATAAACTTCTTAATGAAAGAGGTGTCTAAAGATTTCTGTCGAAAGAGCTGTCGAAAGATTTCTGTCGAAAGAGGACTTTTGCCTCGGTCCCCTCGTATTTATATGTTTGTCGCGGGGGTAAGCGCGGTACAGGCCTTGACCTATTTAATGAATAAGTCGCAGTAGGACTTCCGGGGTTTTTACAAAGGTGCGTCTATTATTAGACGCATTTTCTGTCACGTACACCAAATATTCGTCGTAATTATACTTCCGGGGTTTTTATGACTGTGGAATAATATGCTCAACCCATCGAATGGATTTTGGGAGTTTTAATAGGAAAAGGGGTAGAATGGCTTGGACTCGGTGAGTCGTAAAGAGGGGAGTGAGACGTGGTCTCGATTTAAGAGGTTTTTGGGACGAAGGACTTGTTTAAATTCAAGTATGAAGGAGGGATTGGTGCCTCGTAGGGCGAATAAGCGAAGGAGGTTTCGTACCGACCATCTTGAGATGGGGACCGCTAAGGTACATCGTCAAGGTGATCAGCGATTGGGGAAAAGGGGGTAAGAGTTGAGTTTGAGGGACTTTGGTGGAGTGGTTTTGAGATTTATGACAGAGTTCTGAGAATAATACCGCGCGAAAAATAGTGGGATATCACATGTCCTACATTTTTTTATATACCCTCTTTTTCACAATACTTTATTTTTCTTACCATTGTTATGTATAGTACTTTCCTCTCCAAACAAATTTTTAATATCGCTTATGTTTGAAATCGTACTTGAATCTATGAAATTACTATCATATACATTATATGTGATTGTATCAAGCTGTTCATTTCCACTATTGTCATTAATTCCTTTTTCAATAGTAATCTCTTTTTTGCAACTAGAATAATCAGCATCAATATTAGTATTTTTTTATTCAAAATTGTTGACAAGTGGCGTAAGTCATATGCGTCACATTTTGAAAATATTATTTTTGCTAACAAATATTTAAAAAATGCATAGCCCTTTTCGCATTTTTTATTCTCTCTGGTTTCAACACTGGACTATCTTTCACATGCACCTAGTGTTATCGACATAATTCGTATAGAGTAACTTGAAATAATATAAAATCATAGTGTAATTTGATTTTTCATTTTCTGGACTTATGCCACTCGTCAATTGAGGGGCTCATATCCTTCTTACTCCTATTACAAACCACATACTTTCCAATTGAATTATATGTAATATTTGGAACTTCTATCTCATTGTCAGTATGTAAGTTCAAAACTTTGTCTGTTCCCTCAATTTGAAAAGAATGATCTAATTTTCTTTTTGGTAATGCACCTTTATTTAATATTTTCCTCTTATATTGACGCTGATAAAACATTTAACAAATTTAGTAAGTAATAGATTATTTTGAATATTTATATGTAATTTCAGGACTTACAGTAAATATAACTTCTCCATTTGGTATTTGTGCAGTAAAACTGTCTCTTATATGCCTGGGAGAAAAATGTTTCTCGCAAACATACGACACTTCATTGAGGTTACAGTTTAAAATTTCGCACCACTTCTTTCTTTGAATTGTATCCTTTGGTACTGCAAAAATAGATATATTTTTTTCTTTTCCAGACGAACCACAATTCTCTACTTTGCACCGTTTAACCATAGTGCTAGTTAAAATAATAGTTTATATAAGAAACACAGTACACGGAACACGGTAGCGTGGCGTCGTTACACTTACACAATCAAAGTCGACTCTATCTGTGTGGGGTCCATGCACACACGCCATCTGCTACATAAAATCTGTACTAAACTCTTATGAAGACACTGTTACTAGGGAAAAGTGGCTTTGCTGCATCACCTTTATACACCACCCTGACTCGAACCCACTAAAACCACCGAGGTGATCTTCCTCTGGCGCGGAGCTGCGCGCCTGAGGGGAGGAACTTGACGCGAGTGCAAACTAGCGATACGTTCGCAACCCTCCCCTGCGCTTCGTGCAACTCCGCGCGAGACAGCCCCTAATGGGGGTCTTCCCTGGGGGAGTATTAATTAACCTCCCCCAGCCATAGTCTCCATGACTGGCGGCGCGCGACGGATCACGCGTCCGCGCCGCCTCTTCCGGGGTCGCTGCTGCTTAGGCGGGTGGTGCCCCCCGACACCCCCGCCCCGCGACCCCGCGATCGAGCTACTACCCGGCCGCGACGGTAACTAGCGCCGCGACCGGGCCGGGGCATTGACGGCCTTAAGGGGGTAGACACGGGTAATGCAGCGCTCTGTATACCGACATAATCTGGCCCGAAACATGGGTTTGCGCGCTGACGTTTTTTGTCCTTATATGAGCAAATTTTGGGCTGGGCGAGGTCTCATTCGAAAGATGAAGGTTCAATGCAGCCCGCTCTGCTCATGGTTCAAAGAGATTGTGTTGATATGTAATAATACGAGTGTCCAAAGTAGAGAAAAAATCGACAAAATGCACTCGCAGATTCCATGCATTTGTAGGTCACTAAAAGAGTTTTCTGACTCAAACGATGAGCAGAGCGGGCTGCATCGAACCTTCCTCTTTCGAATGAGACCTCACCCAGTCAAAAATCTGTTCATATAAGGACAAAAAACGTCAGCCCGTAATTGCATTCCCAAATACGAATTCCGCCATATTGGCGATAATACAGAGCAAGTCACGTGACAAATTTAGTTGAGCTAGTGGATACGAAATGGCGCCTACTCGGGAGGACTGCCAATGTGGAATCATAGCAAACCTGAAGCGTTAGCTGGATCCACGAGCCACAGTAAAAGCGTGATGCGGTCAATGTATGCATTTTCGGACGATTGTAGGTTAGGTTATATGCATTTTAGGCCAGGAACTGCTAGGAAATGTATACATTTACTAAATTAACGCTTTTACCGTCACACATACATCACTTGAAATCGCTGTCGTATTTATATCATAGTAATTGAGGCAGTTAGAGCAACAACGGACTAACCTACATTAAAAAAAATTTCCTATTGTACATCGATGGCTTACAATTAGTGCACACATATTGTCTGTCCATTTTTAGCGTTTTTGAGAAAAACAGGTTCAAACATTCAATGGTACATTTTAATTAAATAAATACTTTTTGCATTATTGTATTATCATATATATGTAATATAAGTATCACTGAAAATATGTAATTAGTAGTATAAGTTAGAATCTGCAAAATAATAATAATGATTCGATAATAATACATGGAAGATGAACATGCTATATGTAACCAAGTACAGAGGAGGACATACTATACTGAATGATATTATATAAAAATGAATGAAAGGAATAATACTGGAAATAATGTCACTTCAATATTATATTTATTTTGAAAGTAACAGGAATAAAAAAGTAATTATTCGTTTTCATTTTTGTCAATGTTCATGGGAATTGGAATTACATCACGTTGTGATTTTGCTGATGGTATGCTAATGATAAATGCCTTGTAGTATTCAGGAATAATTCAGTTGTGATACAGATCTTTTTTCTTTGCGATAGATATAGGAAGACTTTTTTTAAATTTTTTATTTACTGTCACATTTTTTCAAGACTGGCATGGACACACAACATTTGTGCACTCAACATAATAAATTTAGGGACATACAATAAACAAAAATATTATTTTTGATAAATTTATAAAAAAGATAAAAATGTCATTTTTATGCAGCATAAAGAAACAGTCAAGCACTATTTGTTGCATATAAAAACTCAAATTTCATAAAAAGTGGACATACAATATGTGTGCACTAAGCCATCGATATGATAGTAGAGCCTATTGGAATACGTTATTGCTACTAACTCAATTTCGAAAAAAATGTGGGTCAGTCCGTTGTTTTTCTCACTGCCTCAATGATATGACAAAATACCAAAGATGAGCATTACTAAATAACCCGAACCAATTTTTATTTGAAGCGTGGAGAATTCAATTGTCGACCATGAATAATTTTTTCGTATTTATTCGTACATTCTCGACTAAATATATGATTCTCGACTAAAGTACGAATAAATACGAGAAAATTATTCATGGCCGAGGGATGAAAGGCCTTGGAATAAAAAAATGATTGACTAAATATATGATATACATTTATTTATTATTATATGTATTATTTGAAGGAAAGAAAATATTTAGCCCCCCTTCCTCCTCTGCCTCCCCTTCCCCCCCTTCCTCCTCTTCCTCTCTTTCCTCCCCTTTCTCCTCTTCCTCCTCTTCCTCCTCTTCCTCCTCCATGCTGTAATTTACGAAACTCCTTCCTGAGCTCGCTGTACTGTAATATGAAAAATAAACATAAATCATATGTTAATTACTGCAATAATGTATAGACGTTTTCACACTTTTATGAGAATTTAAGAAATTTTTGCGTGAGATCGCCTACGTATTTACATACCTGCTTTTTATATTGAAAAGCCATCTCCATCCAGTTCGTCGAATGCATTCGCGGGCTCCGCCGCGAGCTCCGGGAGGACGGGGTCAGTGTTTTGTTCCTGCTGCCACCCGCAGCAGGTAAACTCCGTCCTCCCGACGGAGGCACTTCCACATCTGTTGCCTGGGTCGGCTCTTTGTCGGTCATCTAAAAACGAGTCGAAGAAACGATGAAACTATTGAACGTAATGAAAATGGATTTGAAAGTGCAGTAGAAGAGTCAGAGTTGGGCAAAATGTAATCTAATTACAAATTGATTACACATTATTTTCTGCAATCGTTAATTTCGATAGTTGACAAAATTGTGGTCAACTACCTATGTTAAGACTGTTTGGAAGGGTGCAAGGGATTGGCAGTCGCGAGGGTTTTAGCACAGTTTCAAGATGATTTTGAGTTGATTGTTTAGCGAATGCTTTAATTGTTCTTAACGATAACTTCTTGAACTCAATACAACGATTTAATGGTTTAGAATACGGCACATCGTTTATTAAAGTATTTAGGAAGGTACGATTACTATTATAATTACTGTAGAAACGAGAACAATATATTTTAGACGAAACGAGTCAGTCAAAAGTCGTTAAAGGTTTGAATATTTGTACAAGGTCGAACGAATAAAGGTACACAAAACTCCACGCACTTAATTACTAAATATCTATTTCCTATTCCTTAACTAATTCCTTTTAAGCAAGCAAGCGAGAACATTAATAAAGGATTAAGTAAGCCGAGCAAGCGATTTTAGCGTTAAGCGTTTAGCAAGCGTTTAGTATTAAGCGTTTAAGCAAGCGATTAGTAGCAAGTTGTTACCGTGAAAACCTTTTCGAGAGTGATCCTTCCCAGAAATCGCGATCGATTTCTAGGAAGGAAGACTCTCCCCCTTCCATCGATCGCAGTTCGATGAGAGGTGACGTGTTCAGCTCTCCACATGAGTGAGTAGGCCGTTGCCACCTGCCTAATTAGCCCGGCCGAAAGTTAGATGGCGGGGCTATGCTGATTTTCGTGTACATTTCCTCCCCGGCATTCATCACTCGATGAATAATTGAAGCTAGCGTTGGATCAATCGGTTAATCGATAGGAGAGGTCGATAGTTACGGCAGTGGCGCCTCTCAACTCATGTGGAGGCGTCAGTTAACTTAATATAGGCTAGTGGAAGTGATTTAGTGGTCAGTGTCTATTGCGAGAAAAACTAATTTGGTGATGGGTCTCACGAATGTGGAACGCGCAGTGCGGACCGAAACTACGCGAGTGAACCCATCCGATCCGGGGTGTAGTTTGGTGATCCTAGCGAGTGGCCAGCGGGCTGGTGAAGTCAGCTCAGATTTGACGAGACAGAGGTCGCCGACCTTGGGTGATCGTCGTGGGTACAGCCATTTATTCCGGGCCTGAAGCGACTGTAAGTATTCGCTGGACCATCTTCTCCAGAACTGCAACCGCATGTGTTGCAGCAGGTGCCATCGTGAGAGACGAGATGAAGGGACGTCCTCGATGGTGGGATCGGGCAAGCTTAGCAGCGCTTCCCCGATCAGAAAATGGCCAGGCGTCAGCGTAGTGAGGTCCCCAGGGTCATCAGTCAGCGCCTGGAGTGGCCGAGAGTTTAGGCAGGCCTCGATCTGGTGCAGCAGAGTCGTCATTTCCTCGAAGGTAAGATGTTGTTCGCCTATCACCCTCCGGAGGTGATACTTTGTCGATTTGACGGCGGCCTCCCATAGTCCGCCGAAGTGTGGGGCAGCAGGGGGGTTGAAACGCCACTCAATTCCCTGCTTCAACAGTGTGGAGTGGACGACGTCTTGCCCGGAGCTAAGATGCTCCAGCATCCCCTTCAGCTCCCTGGCGGCTCCGACGAAGTTCGTCCCCTGGTCGCTCTGGATCACCGTGCAGAGACCTCGACGTGAAGTGAATCGCCGAAGAGCGGCGAGGAAGGCTTCTGTACTACAATCGGAGACAAGTTCTAAGTGGACAGCGCGAGTACTGAGGCAGACAAATAAAGCAATGTAGCCCTTATGCGTGCGTTGTCCTCTGCCTCGGGCCATTAGCAGTGATAAAGGGCCAGCGTAGTCAACTCCGACGTGTAGGAATGGGCGGGTCGGCGTGACTCTTGTAGCAGGTAAGTCACCCATCAGTTGTTGTCCGGTCGAGGATCGCCAGCGAATGCATGTGACGCAGCGATGCAAAATAGCTTTGACCCTTTGGCGCCCTTGTGGAATCCAATAATTTTGTCGTAAAGTAGCTAAAGTAAGTTGAGTACCTCCATGTAGTGTGCGTTCGTGAGCTTCGTTAACTAACAGCTCGGTTAACCGGCTGTTCCTTGGTACCAGGACTTGGTGTTTGGCATCCAAGGGAAGAGCGGCATGTCGGAGGCGGCCTCCGACTCGTAGTAGGCCCTGGTCATCAAGATATGGGTTGAGTCGCAGCAGAGCGCTGCGGTTGGATAGAGGTCGCCCTCTGGTCAGCTGCTGAATCTCGAGGGCGAATTCCTTACGCTGCTCGAGTCGGAGCCAATGCGTTAGGGCTGCGTTGACTTCAGCAGGTAGCAGGTGTGTCCTTTGAGTGGCCGTTGGCCTTTTAATTAGCCACCGCAGACACCAAGCGGTGATTCTAAGGAGGAAATTAAGAGATGAGTAACGCATTAATAGACTTTCTTCCGTCGCAGGATCACCCAATGACTGGTGGCATGTCGTCCGAGCTTCCAATTCAGTGTTGGCTAGAGGCAGTCGTTCCTGGGAGAGCCAGTCAGTGGGGGTGGTCAACCAGGCAGGTCCCTGCCACCACAAGGCGAATTCAGGTAGTTGACTAGGCGGGAGTCCTCGGGAAGCACAGTCAGCTGGGTTGTCTCTGCTGGAGACGTGGTGCCATTGAGCTTCCGGTAGCGTCCTTTGAATTTCGGAAACTCGGTTGGCTACGTAAGTCTTCCATCTAGTGGGATGTCCTTGGATCCAGGCAAGAGTGATGGTGGAGTCGCTCCACAAGTGAATAGTGGTGTCAGTCAGTCCCAGACTCTCGCAGGTGAGGGCCATTAATTTCGTAAGCAAGGCCGCGGCACACAGCTCAAGGCGAGGTAGCGATACACGTTTCAAGGGTGCCACCTTAGTTTTAGCGGTAAGCAGCTGTGTCCTAACGCCGCCATCATTGTCCTCTACTCGGAGGTAAATTACTGCAGCATATGCTCGTTCCGATGCGTCTGCGAAGCCATGGAGTTCTCGGTTTTGTGAAGCAGGTTGAACTCCGAGCCAGCGAGGGACAGCGATGCGGTTGAGATCCGGTAGCTCTTTTAGAAATAGTCTCCAGTATCCAGCTTCAGCCGGTGGCAGTGGTGAGTCCCAATCTAAGTGTTTTAACCAGAGAGATTGCATAAATATTTTTGCGTTTACTGTGACTGGGGAAACCAATCCCAGTGGGTCGAAAATTTTTGCAATGGTCGATAAAACCAAACGTCTTGTCAGAGAGCTGTCCGTGGAAGGAGGTTGGACTCGAACTCGGAAGCAGTCATCCGCCAGGCTCCAATGGACCCCTAAAGCAGTATGGGTCTCCCCGGCCTGCCACTTGCACTCCGGAATTGCCTCACCGGTAGGCAGTTGTTCCATCAGCGCAGCTTCGTTGGAGGCCCATTTACGGAGGTTGAATCCTCCAGCTTGGCAGAGTTGTCGCAGCTCAGCTTGTAATTCCGTTGCTTCTTGTAGCGTGTCAGCTCCCGTTACGACGTCATCCATATAAACGTCGCGATGCAGTATGGCAGCCGCTCGTGGAAACCGAGCTTCTTCGTCAGAAGCGAGTTGTCGCAAGGTCCGAATAGCGAGGTAAGGAGCACAGGCAAGTCCGTAGGTGACTGTATTCAGCTCGAAGTCTTGAATGTCACTATCTGCATTTTCCCTCCATAGGACTCGTTGATAGCGGCGGTCGTCAGGGTGTAGTAGAATCTGGCGGTACATCTTCTCGATGTCTGCAGTGAGACAGACTCGGTGGACGCGCCAGCGGAGAAGTAAGTGAGTTAAGCTCGGCAGCAGTTTCGGTCCGATCATTACTCCGTTGTTTAGTGACTGGCCTGAGGAGCTTGGAGACGACCCGTTGAAGACCACTCGCAGTCGGGTGGTCGCGCTGCTTTCCCTCAGAACCCCGTGATGTGGTAAGTAATAAGAAGGGCCTAGAAGATCACCCTGAACTTTAGTCATATGAGTGAGTTGACTGTACTCACGCATGAATTTTTGGTAGGCTTCAGCAAAAGCAGGCTCCCTTTTGAATTTGGCTTCCATCCTGAGTAACATTCGCCTTGCGCCTTGACGAGAGTCGCCGAGTTCCGGTGTCCCACGAAGCGGTAGGCGAACCATATAACGCCCGGTAGGTAGACGTTGGTGAGTTTTCTTGAAGTGTTCCTCGCAGTTCAGTTCCTCGATGGTGTAAGCAGGTGACACCACCACTTCTTCCTGTTCCCAGAAACGACGGATCAAGGGAAGTAGCTCCTCCTCGGGGGAACTTTGCACTGTTGCGACTCTTTGGCTGGTGACAGTATCGTTAGCGATGTCCGGTGTAGCAGGTCCTGACACTATCCAGCCGAGAGTGGTCCTTTGAGCAACGGGCTCTCCTGTATGACCCTTTACCATGCCTTCCTGTAGCACGAGAGCAAAAGCATCGGCACCTAACAGCAGTTCTATAGGTCCCTCAGCATCGAAGTTCGGATCAGCGAGGTCAAGGTTTGTCAAGTGCGCCCAAGTGGTGGTTCGACGATCAATCCGTGGCTGGTACGAGGTGATGCGTGGCAACACGAGAGCGGTTATGACGTGTGGTGCCGTGGTTCCGAAGCGGGCGGTAAATGCCAACTGGACTTGACCACGGACTCTTTCTGTTCGCTGATTCCCGACTCCGACGATTCTAATATTGGCAGGTTTCCTTGGAAGGCATAATTGTTGAGCTAGCTGCTCGGTGAGAATCGAAACCTCACTGCCTTGATCTACGAGTGCACGCACCACCTTGGATCCACCGTCACGGCACTGCACTTTCACTCTGGCAGTAGCGAGTAGAACGGCCGGCAACGATTTGGACGAGCAATTGGAAGTGTTGGCCGAAACTCGGTTGTCGACGTTGGAGTCAGAACGGTTCTCATGTATTGAGGTATGGTGCTTTCCATTGCATTTCTGACACCGTTTGTCTGAACCGCACGCACTAACTTGATGTCTGCCCAGACAGTTGTAGCACAGATTGGAAGATTGCAGCACGGTTTTTCGCTCGGCAGGTGACTTCGACTTGTAGAGGCTGCAGTAGAGGATAAAGTGCGAGTCCTTGCATAGACTGCACGGATCTGAAGACCGCTTCGCTTGAGTGATTTGGTGTACCTTCGTTGACTTTTGAGAAGTTGTTGGTTTCGGAGCTTTGCTATCCGATCCTTTTCGTTGTTCTTCTAATGCTTCAAGAGTATTGACTCTTCCTTCTAGGAATTTCTGCAACTCTGGGAAGGTAGGAGGCGTTTTAGTTTGTCCTATTTGAGTTTCCCATTCGCGTCTTGATTGAGGATCCATCCTTTCTACGATTAGATGGATGAGCCAATCGCCGCTGGCATCGAACGGCCTTTTCATGGCAGCAAGGGCCTTTACAGAGTCGCAGATGGTGTAGAAGAACCGCTTCAGCTCTGATCCCGACTCCCGATGTATGTGCGGTAGGTTAAAAATAGTATTTAGTTGTGCTTTAACCATCAGTCGCGGGTTGTCGTACCGTTCCTGTAATAATTCCCACGCCGCTTCAAAGTTCTCTTCCCTTTCAGGCATGTTGCGAAGTAGAAGCTCGGCATCGCCTGTGAGAGCGCCACGCAGATAGTGAAGCCGTTCTGCATCGGTCAGGGTTGTGTCGCGTACGACTAACGAACGGAAGAGGCCTTGAAATGAGGGCCAGTCCTTATGCTTGCCATCGAAGGTAGGTAGAGGAATTCGTGGAAGAGACGCCTTCGAACGGACGGTCGCAGCAGGAGAGTCGGTCGAACGTTCGTCGGTCGCCAGGCGTTCCAAGGTGCGTGCAGCAATACGCTCCAATTTTGTGATCTCCTCTAGTTTATCCATGAGCAAGGCTTCCTGGGTGCTGAATACCTCTTCCATAGCGGCTGGTGTTAAGTGCCTATCCTTGAAGTAATCGTTGGTTGTAAAGGCTAAGTCTGATGCAGCTAAAGCTAACAGCTGCTCATGCTGTAGCTCGTATTTTGCCCAATTCTTTCGCAAAGCCTCTAATCTAGAAGTTACGTTGCCTTTGGACATATTATTCGCTCCTAGTTTCTTCAAATTCTCGAAGCATCGAGAAATTCGGCCGTGAAGGTCGCGTTGAATTGTAATGATGTGACTCATTGTTTTCAGGTGGAGGTCACGCGCGACGGTTGGACGACACTACCGAACTTCGAACACTAACGTACTTTCGCGAACTGTTTCACAGGCACCAATCCGGCTCGAAGGACCAAAATGTTAAGACTGTTTGGAAGGGTGCAAGGGATTGGCAGTCGCGAGGGTTTTAGCACAGTTTCAAGATGATTTTGAGTTGATTGTTTAGCGAATGCTTTAATTGTTCTTAACGATAACTTCTTGAACTCAATACAACGATTTAATGGTTTAGAATACGGCACATCGTTTATTAAAGTATTTAGGAAGGTACGATTACTATTATAATTACTGTAGAAACGAGAACAATATATTTTAGACGAAACGAGTCAGTCAAAAGTCGTTAAAGGTTTGAATATTTGTACAAGGTCGAACGAATAAAGGTACACAAAACTCCACGCACTTAATTACTAAATATCTATTTCCTATTCCTTAACTAATTCCTTTTAAGCAAGCAAGCGAGAACATTAATAAAGGATTAAGTAAGCCGAGCAAGCGATTTTAGCGTTAAGCGTTTAGCAAGCGTTTAGTATTAAGCGTTTAAGCAAGCGATTAGTAGCAAGTTGTTACCGTGAAAACCTTTTCGAGAGTGATCCTTCCCAGAAATCGCGATCGATTTCTAGGAAGGAAGACTCTCCCCCTTCCATCGATCGCAGTTCGATGAGAGGTGACGTGTTCAGCTCTCCACATGAGTGAGTAGGCCGTTGCCACCTGCCTAATTAGCCCGGCCGAAAGTTAGATGGCGGGGCTATGCTGATTTTCGTGTACAACCTAAATTAACGATTACAGAAACAAATGTGTAATCAATTACACAATTACATTAATTTGTAATTAGATTACATTTTGCCCAACTCTGAGAAGAGTACACGTTTATCAAATTGGTACATTTGGGTACAGTATAGGCTTCCTTTAGCCAAGATTTAGCGCAGGAGGGGAATCTTCACATTTCTAAATGATGGAATTTCCAAGTTTGAAAGCGTTGAAATTCAAACATTTCCAAAATTTGTAATTATAAGGTTTATTAAGTTTCAGAACATCTGTATTTTCAAATATCAAACATTTGTAATTTTAAAATTTTCGATTTTTCCACTTCTGATGTTTAGAAACTGAAATTTTAGAAATTCTAGAAATTTTCATCACTTGTCTTCAGTTTCAACTAAAGGAAGCCTACATTGCACCCGAATTAATATACCTTTTCTAGACATTTCACGGGTAAATTATAACATAACTTTCTTATTCTACGTGAAAATGAATACACGAATCTCTGAGCGTGAAGCTGCGTATCGCAATGTCGATACGCAGCTTCGCGAGGTACGCTTCACGGAGTGGAGAGTCTGGAGACTACTTCGATCATGATCACTTTGCGAGGCAAGTTCATGCGGCGGTCTCGCGCTACCTCCAGCATGATATTTGCGTCACCCGAGCAAGCGATTTTTGATCTTGGGGCCGCGAGGCACCTTTGAGCACGTCGAAAACTCGATGGCTGATGCCTCGTAAAGTAATCATGGTCAAGGTAGTCTCCAGACTCTCCACTCCGCGAGTTGTGTGCCACGCGAGGCAGCCTCGCAATGGCGATACGCAGCTTGAGAAACACGCGGACACTCAAACAATCACAGTTCACACGATAGATTTTGCACAAAAAATAACAACAATACTATGACGGTAATCGAAAACTTTACCCGGAATATGTCTAAATACAGTCTTGGTTTGGAAGTACTAAAATATAGAAATATGTCATTTATTACGAAAGTGGCGTCGGTCGAAATTAAAAAAAAAAGAAATTGAACTTTACGTTTATTATGTATCATGTTGATATAATACGTAAAAAAGAAATGAAATGTAATAAACGAAAAATTTGCACTTAGACCACTTTCATAATAACCGGCACATATAGTGAAAAGACAGGAATAGTAAGCAGGAAGGTACTTACGATCTTTACTGTTCGACAGTCACTTTTTTTCTGACGATCGAGCCTTTGCTACCCTCAAGGGTGGACAGGGCCCAAACTATCTTTCTCACTCCCTCAATATTTTCTATTTCACTTGCACCAAGGACCGAGCGGCGCGTCATCGGCCCGCGTAAAAGTTCGAATGCGCAAAGGTTTGAAAACGCGGGGCATGCCCGCGCATACTTGCGGGGTGGTCCTTCACCGTCAGGCAAGTGGGAAAGGATAATGGTAGAACGAAATATGAATTCTTTGCTAATAATGTCGGTGATACGTCAAAAGTATATGCACAGGATAATAAAAAATTCTTTCCCGTGCACATTTCTGTGCACCAAACAGTATTCCCGGAAGTACATACAATCTACGTAAATGTATCAGCATACCACCAATCCTAATGAGAAAGAGAGGAACAGGATGCGTATGTCCGTCCCTTTCCCACTATCTTCTGTTCAGCCTCTCAGCATCTGTAAACAATGCAGCGACAACGCTAGCTGATCAGTTTCTTGTCGTTTGCACTACGGTGAAGACGCAGAAAGCAATCGGGCTTTTATTTGATGCGCGGATATTGATATATGGAATATTCATAATTTGTGAATTGTTCCATTTCCGCGTGGTTTCTTACTGTAGTGCTGATAACTGTGTGTGATCATTCACATTCATCATTGTCATGGAATCAAAGAAGGAAGCCGCAGATGCAAGAAATAGACGCTATTCGAAGGGTGATGTAAAAGTGAAGCAGCCTACCGCATCTGCAAAGCGTTTGTCCAAAAATAGAAAGTGTCGAGAAAGGTAAGTTATGTGTTATGGTACAGATTTGTATGAAGTCACAGTTTGACATGTACTAGTAGTAGTAGTAGCACGATATTTTATTGTATATAATATAGTATTATTCATATTCTTCAAATATGTATATCAACACAGCTATCTTTGACGCTTTACGTACACATATTCTATGCTATGCGCACCGCAACGCATGTCATTACTTTATCCCTCTTGCCCCATTTATTCTTTTCCCATTCGTATGTTCGTCTTATTTAATTAATTAATAATCCGATTTATATCGTGTTTGGACTCATTTTCATGTGAAAAATGTCAGCAGCACGTTCCTGCAATTTTCATACCGATGAGACGAAATGTAGAAATTTTAAATTTCGTCATATATATTATACAAACTATATGCGTTTTGTTAGTATAAAACGTTCAAACTACATATACCCGTTTCGTTAGATATGCTTCCTTTATAATGCAGTTGTGATTATTTCAATCGTTGTACGTAGCTTCGAATGGATAAAACATGCACTTGAGATTTTATTTATGTGATGTAGAAGATAATGTTTAAAATTAGCAACAGTCGTCGATGATTTGCGATTCGATGTTCAGCATATGTAGTTACGTGTTGAATACGAAATACATAGTGCTTTTTCCTCTGTGGAATTTTGTCCGCAATATATACGTCCATGTGTACCTTCAGCGAAATTTTTTCATTGAAAAGGGCAGTCTTCGAAACATTCTCCAGGCCTCGCTGGCATCCTTTGTCCCAGCCCAGGCAATGTTTACGACATCTCAAGTACCCTGCAGTTGTGGATACTACTACGCGGAAAGCGAATTCTATTCCGTAGCAACATATTTTCACACAGATTTTCTCGTACACGTTACACGATGTAATTGTCGACATTGTATCATGTTTGCTCTCACCATAATCAGGAAAATGTTATGAATATTATAAAAAAATATTTATGCAGAAAAAATTAAAAGTAAAAAAGTTGAGCCGTTATTGTTATTGAAAAATTGTTGTGTATCTGCAGGGTTGCCAGCAACATTATGCAGGACCGATTATTTAGTGGAGAGGAACACCTACAGGAGTGGTGGTACGCACACATTACTACCACTCCTGTAGGTGTTCCCCTTCCGCTAAATAACGCTGTGTCTCTGTATTAGCAGCCGAGGCGCTGGCTTTATTTCTCGGCTGCTACGACCCCCGTTCTATCCTTCTCTTTTACGACCCATTGATAGCGACAAAGTAACCGCGAGAATCGGAGAATGCAGTTCGCTGAATACTTATACCTATATCGTACAAATTCAATTTCGAACCGAGGGACGCCTTTTATTACTTATCAACTACTCCAATAAGTGAAAATTGTTTAATATACATATTCGTGTTTGGTATCAGTTCCATCGGGCATAATGGTACAAACTTTTTTTTTATGAATGAGGTACTGGAAGCGATGTCAAGGTCCAGTTAGTTTTTTGCAATAGAACGGTATATTTTGTTTATTGAGGTGTCACGGGATGGTATTTCGATTTCTCGGTATGTATCTATTTGGGGATTTCGCCCGGGTAATATGTAATCGGTATCCCCATCGATGTGTAGGGTTGACTTTATCTAAAATAAACAAACGTAACCGAGATGTTGATCACATTGAATGATTAATGAAAAATAACGTCTACGTCCTCGTAGAACGTTCGGTCCCGTTTCCTGGCAATATCGATCGTGAAATTTTCCATGCATTTCTGAGTACCACAACATCTATCCGGACGTAAGAAAATAATTATATATTTTTTTTTACTCAAGCCAAAATCCAACTGACCCCAAGGGCCTTACAGGCAACAATTTTGCCCATCTGGGCTACAGGCAGGCAGCCCTTGCTGAAAAACCGAAAACAACGCTTCGCGCCCCCATCGATTCGGCTTGTGTGAGGGTAACGAAAGTCGAGGTCAGTCCCACGCTTTCGAAAAGCTATCTAAAGAGACAGGGTGATGCGCTGGAAAGCGTGCTCGTTGACGAGAACCAGACGGATCTCCAACACCGGCGCGGTCAAGTAGGGTTTACTTCGCGAAAGGCAAACGACACGTGTTTCTCGGACCCTTCGTTTCTTCGTTATTTTACAACGTTCCATAAAACGAAATACCACCCTGCAGTCCCTCGTTGAATTGTAGGAGGTACAACGTTAAAAATAGGATAATGATTTGGATTGCCGGTCTATCCCTTCTGCGTCGTATTGTCTGAGTGCAAAATGTTTGTTTGGAAATATTTTCATTCCTTCAGGTTATAATTTATTAGAAATATGGTCCTGTGTGTCATACACAATGTTGTACCATTTCAATTATATTATTACCAACTCTCTCTCTCTCTCTCTCTCTCTCTCTCTCTCTCTCCCTCTCTCCCTCCCTCTCTCCCTCCCTCCCTCCCTCCCTCCCTCCCTCCCTCCCTCCCTCCCTCCCTCCCTCCCTCCCTCCCTCCCTCCCTCCCTCCCTCCCTCCCTCCCTCCCTCCCTCCCTCCCTCCCTCCCTCCCTCCCTCCCTCTCTCTCTCTCTCTCTCTCTCTCTCTCTCTCTCTCTCTCTCTCTCTCTCTCTCTCTCTCAGTATTATAGATTTTCAAGAAATTTTCATTCCACGCGAATTACAAAATTTTCAAAATTGTGGAAATTTACATTTTTTCATTAAATTATAACTGTTGAACAAAGAGACAGGTAAGAATGAGCTTTTGAACAATTGAACATTGAACATTGTTTTAAACAAATGCAATTTTATACCAGCAGGGCACTATTTAAAAATTGGAAAAAAATGAGGATACAGCCCTACTTGTGCTCTTTATGATCACGTTTTCAGAAACGCGGACACTTTAAAATTGGTCGCATGAAAATTAATTGGATTTGACGCTGCGTTGCCCAGCAACGGCTCGACAGACTGAGCCGTGCGTGCTACAATATACAACTATCTATTTCTTTCATTCATAACCTTGAGTGGCCTTGAAAGTCATAGTACACCATATGGTTGAATTTGTTTTGACATTTATACACTTTCATATCGGGTAATGAAATATGTAGCATTCCATTTAAAAAACTGAAGGTCACCTTCGGTTCTCGGAAAATATCGCGAACAGCAAAAGATGACATACCGTATTATGTTGGATATAAGGAATATTAAAAGTTTTCCTCTTTCAGTTTTTGTCAAATTCTTACCATTCGTGAGAACCCTACATAACAATATCAGGTATAGCCATTTGACCGCTGCTAATACCGCGCGGCTTAGCTAGTCCAGCCGGTATTGGGCGACGCAGCGTTACATTCAATTCAATATCATGCGACCAATTTTAAAGTGTCCGCGTTTCTGAAAACGTGATCATAAAGAGCACAACTAGGGCTGTATCCTCATTTTTTCAAATTTTGAAATAGCGCCCTGCTGGTATAAAATTGTATTTCTTTAAAGCAATTGCAGAATAAATGGTCTAAAATTTCTTTTTTTTAAGTGACATAATTTTTATTAGGTACTCTTACTTCCCCAGTGTAAGCACCCACAAGCTTATTCTTACCTTTCTCTTAGTTCAAGAGTTATAATTTAATGAAAAAAAATCAATTTCCACGATCTTGAAAATTTTGAAAAATTCTTTGAAATACGTTTATGTATCACTAAAGACTACAACATATGCAAGTTTCACAAAAATCTCAAATGGTACTCCCAAAAATGTCCGATTTCGCGTTGAATGACCCAGGATTGAAATGCGAAAAGTATCCTTTTCACACGCGGTCAAGTGCATGCGTGCCTGCATACAGACACAGCAGCGTATCGCAGCGCAGTCTGCTTGTGGCTGCCTTCGCTTGCGAGTAGCGGACGGCTGTGTAGATGTTGCGTGTGAAAAGAAAACGGGCAAAAAGTGCATGTCCTTCGGTTTGCGTAGCGAGGGAATCACGTTGTCTAAGAGGAACATTTGTATCACGCTACGTCCCTCTTTGTATCGCGAAGATAAATTAGAATGATATTCACAGTAATGCAATAATAATAATATTTTCATAAATAAAGCATCGTAACATTTGTGATGTTTCCTTAATGATAAATGACACCAAACACGATATAATTTAGATAACACATATTTAGTGGTAATATGCGTCGGCCGCAGAGAAGGACTGCGAATGAAAAAGATGGGGACAATCGGCAGTCCTTTCTTCCACTCGCTCTCCTCTCCAACGTTCGAGGCTGTCGACAAACTTATATAAATATAGGAAGTACGGTAAAATCTCGATTAGGGTTAAAAATTGTGACTATGTATCGTTAATGTTAATTTTTATCACCCCTAGTTAGAGTGCTCCCCCTTGGAACCAATGAAGCGTATAAAAAAATCGAAATCGAAAATCGGTGAGAGACAACACCGATGCAAACGAGGTTCGCGATAAAAATTATTTTATTTTTGGTTCTTTTTTAATCAATTTTTTACCAACATATTTGGGTTATTCCACGCGAAGTCGGACACTTTTCGGAGTAACATTTCGGATTTTGGTGCAACTTGGATATGTTGTAATCTTTAAGGGTATATATACATATCTCAAAGGATTTTTCGAAATGTCAAAAATTGTGGATGTTACAGCTCTTTGAAATATAGTGTTTACTATTTTTCCAAAAATTATAACTCTGGAACTAATAAACTGATAAAAATGACCTTTCGGGTGCTTACAGTGGAGACATAAGAGTACCTAATAAAATTTATTTCACTTAATAAAAACGAATATTTGACCATTTATTTAGCAATTGTTCTTAACAAATGCAATTTTATAGTTGAAGGCACCTTTTTAAAAATTTGGAAAAAATAGGAAGATAAAGCCCAGTTTTTCCTCTTTACGGACACGTTTCGAAAGGCGTGGACGTTTTAAAATTGGCCAAATGAAAATTAATTGAATGTAACACTGCGTCAAATCACACCGGCACGACTGGTCGCTCGGGCCGTGCGGTACTCGCAGCGGCTAAGCGGCTATACCTGCAACTTTTATATAGGGTATTAATGAGGCCCGCTGCAAGGTTTAATACCGTTAATAGTTACTGGAAACTCACTCTCTGCCGATGGCACTTATTGTTTGAAACATTTAAGTTGCCATTGTTCAATGGAAACCACTGAGTATTCTTCCATCGGGAGAGGATGGGATGTGATGGGATTATGTTAAAGGATAATAATTATTTTTTCGTATTTTTGAGCGTCTTTTGTTGTTTTAGACTTTAGCTTTTAAATAAGACACTGTATCCGTTGGTATAAATGAATGAAAGTTTCGCGTTCCAGAAACTGTTTTTGCAATCTATTGAGCAATAGAACAATATCAAAAACATTCACGATTATTACTAGAGAGACGTGGATTTGCAAAAACAATTTCTGGAACGCGAAACTTTCATTCATTTATACCAACGGATACAGTGTCTCATTTAAAAGCTAAAGTCTATTCATACAGTGACAAATCAAAAGTTGTAGCAATTATCAAATAAGTAATTACATAACCGCCCATACAGCACACTCCGTGGCAGGAAGGTTCCAGGAAAGTTCCAGGAAGGTTGCGGCCCGACAACGGAACGTTCCGGGAACATTCCTGGAAGGTTCCAGGAAGGTTCCTATGTCCGCCCTTGTGGAACATTGCCCGGCAACGTTCCGGGAATTTTCTAGCCATGGTCACGGAACGTTCCGGGAATTTTCTAGCCATGGTCACGGAAAGTTCCGGGAATTTTCTAGCCATGGTCACGGAACGTTCCGAGAATTTTCTAGCCATGGTCACGGAACGTTCCGGGAATTTTCTAGCCATGGTCACGGAACGTTCCGGGAATTTTCTAGCCATGGTCACGGAACGTTCCGAGAATTTTCTAGCCATGGTCACGGAACGTTCCGGGAATTTTCTAGCCATGGTCGCGGAACGTTCCAGGAATTTTCAAACATTGGTCCCGTAACTGTTCGCAGATTTTACAGCAATGTTGTTTCGGCAAAATTTGTGTGACATTACAGAAAGGATAGAAAATATAAGGGAAAGTAATTAAATTACAATAAATATTCACAATTAAATATTCATATATTTTTCTGTACATGTCGGCAACAGCAACAGGAACAATAATAATAACAATACAAAAAATAATAGTATCGACACGGTATCAGTTCCATCTTATACAAAAAACATCTAAATAAAACTAATCTGAACATAAAATATGAAATGACACAACACAAAATAGATATATATATTTGTAGGGTAAGTCCGGTATAGTTCGACCACCGGGACAATCCGGCCAGTGTTGATATTTTAAGACTAACGCAACAGAGGACACTGTGTGTCTTTGATACAAAAGAAATGGATGTTGTTGATCTTGCATTGACCATTCTCGCAAATCCATATTTAAATTATAAGAAACACTTAAGACTTTATGTAAGTCTGAAAGCTGTTAGACCAAGTTACAGTGCTGATGATATTTGAAAAACAGGTAATATAATATGCATAAAACTACAGTGTCACCACAATAATACGTATGTATTAGTTTTTAATTTATTTTGACAAGGTGGTCGATCACTACCTTCGTTATGGGATAGTGCGACCACATTAATGCGGGACATTATATGTTAATTCTTTCGTGTATTATACTAGTCCCATCACAAGGGAAAGCCGCGATATATGTGCTACGGATTTTGATGAATCTCATAAATATATATGTCGCAATGTAGGTATACTACACCAACATATGAGGCAGTCAGAACAACAACGGACTAACCCACATTTTTTTCGAAATTGAATTACTACTAATAATATATTTCAGTAGGCTCTACTAATCATATAAAATAGAAAAAAATAATTTTTCAATGTGCGTTGTTGCTCTCACTGCCTCATATATCTCAATGTTGCATCCAACATTCAACACTTTCCGAAATATTAATAAAAAAAAGATATTTTGGCATTGAACGCGATAGTGGAAAAATCCGTAGCACAAATATCGCTGCATCCCCCTGTCAGTTCGGGCCTCGGCCTCACTCTCCTCCCACCCCCGTGCTTCTTCGACTATTAAACCGCCGAGTCCACAGCGGTTCGGTCCTGATCATTTTTTTCTTTCAGTTCTGCCCGCATGATCCGCTTTTTGCTTTGCGCCAACCATTTTCCTGACGCGTTTACTATGTCAAGGTCTGTTGCCTTTAATCCGCTACCGCTGCATGCAGCGTGTACTGAAGCTGGAACAATACATGCATTTATTTTACAATTTTAATTGCTGAAATGAGATAAAAAATCAATTTACTTACCCAATACTAATTTAACTATATATTTGTAATTTTTGAATGTTTTTTTCTTATTTCTTCCACACCAACTGTATGTTGCCGCCACACAATCATTCATTACTTTTTGCAGCACTGATGCTGTCGTTATCGCGACGTTGCTCCCACCGGTTTTCTTCAATACATCAACCTATAAAAAGTCATTAATAAATTATTTCAGTCATAAAACATGGGTTCAATAAAAGCAGCATTCGTGTGACGCCAAACACTGGGTGCACTGAAGCAATGAGAAATAACAATCACCATTAGTTTAAATAATTGTTATAAAAAAGTGAATGCATGTTTACAAGGAAACTGTATGAAAAGTAAAAGCTCGTCGCGCAGCCAGCAACGAAATACAAGGTGTCCCATAAAATTGCGGGACTTCTCGGAACATGAAATATCCTGTCTGTTTGCATCGGGACGTCACATGTTCCAAAAAGTCAATATTCATGTTCCGCAATTTTATGGGACACCCTGTACATGCAAGAAAATCCCCTCGTCGTGCAATAGTATAATAAGTGCAGTGTTGCTACTATTTATAATAAATAACAATACTCAGGTAATTATCCTTTGTATGACTGCAATGCAGCAAGATAAAGTAGCTGTTGAATATAAAAGTAATTAGAATATAAAGTTAATTTATATTTTTTACTCTTTATTACTCTTACGCCACTTACGATATTATTGAATACAGCCGTATCCAGTAATTTATTATTTAAATTCCGCAACCCCTCTTCATCATTAATGGGCAGATTGTGGGTTGTGGAAATTTCCGTTTCAACATTGATTAATGCTGTTGTAATGTTTCTGTTGTCAGGATTTATTGTCTCTCTTCTCTCAATTCTGTTCAATTGGTTTTGCATGTCGTCTAACCTGAGATTAATTGCTGCAATGCTCTTTCGCATAAATGTTTCGAACTCTGAATAAAGATAAGAGAAGTTAATTTAACATATGTATTTTTTTTTAACAAAAATCACATTTAGGGTTATAATCAATGTGTGGAAACCCATTGGATTTGATATGAGTTTGTAGCTGCGGAAACGTACGTGATGATAATGATGATGATGACTTCGCTCTTGGTAGTGGTCGTGGTAATGCTACTATTGATGATGATGGTCCCGGTGATGCTGTTGTTGGTGATGGTAATGGTGATACTGCTGTTCGTGTTGGTCCTGCTGATGCTGCTGTTGGTGGTGCTGATATTTGAATTTCCTCGGCGTGTGTCATTACATCCACTGTACTGGGCATTTCTTCAAAATAGTTGCCCGTTGGCGTGTTTGTAAAATCTGCATTGAAATCCGCAATTCATTATGTAACACAGTCCAACAAAATGAAACTTTTTTTCTGTTCCGCAATATCCACCAGGTAATTCTTGTAGAGTTTTTCGCCCTGAACACGAATCCGCAAGCAAAATTACTGTATCACCCTCAGTTTTTGAAAAACATGAGTTTTTTAAAAACACACGATTTTGAGCAAAAGTGAGGTATTACGTGAAAACTAGAAAGTTCGACTTACACTGAAAAGATAGAGGAGAGTTGTCCGAATATATAGGTGTATATAGTTATTAAATTTGAATGTCTTGAATGGTTGTAAATGACCATCAAAGTTTGAAAAACTGTCGTTGCGCATGGTTTTTTCCACGCAATATTTTGGCATTTTTACGAAAAAATTTTTACCTAGCTCGAAAACGCTACCCAGAATCGGATTCTGTAGACATTTCTGAAGACGGAACCACCCAGGGAAATTGTCGGAACGGTTTTTAACTCGAACTGATAGAGAAAATATCCATCGGCAACGCGTTCACGGTGTTTTGCCGCCTGGCGGCCAATGCTCGCCTGGCGCGACTCGTCAGGGCCGTCGCTACGCGTAATCGACGCCGATGGTACCGTTCAGTGGACACCGACTTTCTATATGTATCATCCTTATTTCTTTTTCATATATTCGTGGATACACTGTGATTCTCAGCTTGTCGCAGCACACGTTTCGTTCGATGCAAAGAAAGATTTTCTGAACTGCTTAGCACGACTGACTCGAATGATTTTGAAGACAAAACTGAGTTCTGACTAAGACGATGTATAGGAAACCAGAGCATATCAAGATATTTATTATTTCTCTGATTGTATCGCGCGTTAGGGAGAGATGCCAAGCGATGTTTATATGTATATCGAAAGAGTTCCTACGAACTCTTACTTCTGCGTCTTCACTAAACCTCAGGAATTTGTATTACTTTCGTATCGCATACTGTGTTTCAGAAATATTGAATAATGAATTTATTCAAAAAAGATGCCTAAATGATACTTAAATAGGCTTCGCGTTGACTTCGAATACTGTTTAATGAGTTTCAACTATTACCATATTTGGAAAAGTGTTCTAAATCTGGTCAAACAATAATAATAAAAATGTTGTAAATTCAGAAAGAATTGTGTTTGTTTCTATACGGTTCCATATTAACAAGTCATACGTAGGTATTCATGCATTGAAGATCGAAATTGTTTAAAACAGAGACTGATCGGGAAAAGTTTGTTTAAATCCGAGAATAGGATCTACGAATACATGAAAAAAAAAAAAATAAGGATGATGCGTATAGAATGTCTATGCCCACTGAACGATACCATCGGCGTCGATTACGCGTAGCGACGGTCCTGACGAGTCGCGTCAGGCGAGCAATGGCCGCCAGGCGGCAAAACACCGTGAACGCGTTGCCGATGTATATTTTCTTTATCAGTTCGAGTTAAAAACCGTTCCGACACTTTTCCTGCATGGTTTCGTCTTCAGAAATGTCTACAGAATACGATGGTGGGTAGCCTTTTCGGGCTAGATAAAAATTTTTTCGTAAAAAGGCAAAAATATTGCGTGGAAACCATGCGCATCGACACTTTTTCAAACTTTGATGCTCATTTACAACCATTCAAAACATTCAAATTTAATAACTATATACACTGATATATTCGGGCAACTCTCCTCTATCTTTGCAGAGTAAGTTGAACTTTCTAGCGTTCTTAGTTTTCACGTAATACCTCACTTTTTCCCAAAATCGTGTGTTTTTACAAAAACTCATGTTTTTCAAAAACTGCGGGTGATACAGCAATTCTGCTTACGGATTCGTGTTCAAGGCAAAAACTCTACAAGAATCACCCTGCAGATATTGCGGACCAAAAATCGTGTTGTACAGTGATAATTGTCACCATCCTCCGATCAATGTTCATGCGGGAGTCCCAAAATGGCGAGACTTCTCGAATGATGCAATATACCGATGAAAAAAGACATCGAAACCGTTTTCGAATGCGAGGCTTCCGACCCACGCCGTTTAAGGCCGTGTGAAGTAAACGCGCAGCAGCGTACGGTAAAGGACTTTTCGATGTGTTTTTACATCGGGATATTATATGTTCCGCGAAGTCACGCAATTTTGAGACGCACTGTATATTACTTTACATGTATTTTCATAATAAGTAATGAATGATTAATATAAAAATACCTTGCTGCAATAACTTCCGCAGAGGTGGGACAGGTAATCCAGGTTTGGCTTTTTTATTAGCCTTTTTACTGGGGGGTTCGTAATGATTTTCGTCTTCCTCGCTGGAAAGTGCAACACGTGTGTTGCTTCTTTTCCGCTCTTGCAATGGTCTTCTGATATAATACTGTCCCTCGTTCCTCCCATCGGACTCCTCTACGTTTGACGTGTCCATGGCATCGGTCCTCAACTCAAGGGCTCGAGTATATTTATCTGACACATATAATTCATTAATACGTAACACATTAAGTTATATGTGTATTGAGGAAGAATTTATATAAATAAGGATTTCATTGAAAAAACATACCAGTTGAGCAAAACCACTTAATAATATCGCAGGTGTCCCAATTATCACCTTCCCGTGGAGGGTCTCCCTTCATAATTATTTTATTCAGTGTGTAATCATTTCTGATGTGGCTCGGCCATACGCTGTTAGTTTTCTCCGCATTCATCCAGCACGATGGAATTATCTGAACGCCATCAGAAAATTCAACAATGCTGTACATTTTCAACATTGTTGAGGGTTATGCTAAAAAATAATTATGAGAATTTATTACAAAATTGACACTGCATTATATTATAATATTTATAAAATATTGCAGTATGATATAGTACAGTACTTACCGAAGATGACTGAAGCCTTTCTAAAAGGTGTTCGAAGATTGTTTTCGAAAAACAAACAACGAAAAACAAACAACGAAAAAATTAAAAAAAAAAATAACACACGCGGACTATAAAACGAATAAACTAACTGAAATATAATAAAAAAGAAACTAAACACACTATGATTATAAAAAGAATAAGTAAAATGAAATTATATATAATATTAAAAAACACACTTAACACACTATATAAAAGGAATAAAAAAAATGAATATATAATTTTAAAAAATACACTAAGACACTATATAAATATATAAAACGAATTAGAAAAATTGAATATATAATTTAAAAAAAACACTAACACACGATAAGTACTAAAATAAGAAAAAAAAAGGAATATAATATATTATAACAAAAACCACGAAATATAAGAATGTTTGAAAGCTGTTTGATCTTCGAGGGTTAACTTCGATCTGGCTAGGTCTATCGATGGGTGAAATGCAGAGCTCGGAGCGATGGGGCCTCAGTGATGGAAGGGGAAACACCTACAGGAGCGTGGTTATGTGTGCGTGACTGACGCAGGCGCATAACACATAACCACGCTCCTGTAGGTGTTTCCCCCTTCCATCACTGAAGCCCCATCGCTCCGAGCTCTGGTGAAATGGGTCCCACGCAGGGTTGGCAAACGCGGGTCAGCGAGGCGACAAAGAAGTTCTTTGTTTGGCGCACGAGCCGAGCCGAGCCGAGCCGAGCCGAGCCAAACTGAGCCGAGCCAAACTGAGCCGAATCGAGCCTTCATGCGAACTGAGCCATGCGCCGTTGCAATTCACTCTCACGAGGGGTGGACGAGCGATTTTTTAACGAAATCGGCCAGAAAATGTTGAGGCCGATGTGTATAACAAATTTCAGAATACATATTAGCTGTGAATGGCCGGCCATTTTGATAAAAAAAATGGGTTTAAAAATTAAAATTACGAAATCGTCTGATCGATTTTGTTCTTTGTTATTTGTAATGATGTGTAATTAATAAAGACAGTATAATACCTGCGGTATAGAATAAATATGAGGGAGTTACAAATGTACTTACACTATATACAGGTAATTACACTATATTATAATTACATTCGAGATGAGATGAGGTCGATCGAGATGAGGTTTGTGGAGAGGTGGTGTGAATTATAGATTTACGGTTCACACCCCCTCTCCATCCCTCCCCCAAACATCGTCTCGATCGGCCACCGGTCACTTTCGGAAGTCTACATATTCATACGCAGTGTCAGTTTCAACGGGCAGCGGACCTCTTGCTGTAATACCTGTAGTAATGGCTACATTGTATACATATCTTCGTTTAGAACGGTGTTCGCGTAGAAAGAATACTTAGTAAGACGTGGTCGCCGTCCGCGTAGAGAAATAATGAGATCTAAAGACGGGATTTCCTAGCCGCGATCGGCCGCGGCGGTCCCATTAGCGCAACGGAGACACAGATGCATACTTCTCCATTGTACTGGTGGGATCGCCGCGGTCGATCGCTGCTAGGAAATCACGCCTTAACGCCGTCGTTGAAGGCTTAAGCCACATACACGTTGAGATCTATAACCAATATATGTGTCAATACAGATCGCGCGATATATACAGTGGCGGATGAAAGAAAGTTTATAACTTTCAAAATCGCATAACTTTTTTAGAATTGGTCCAAACGACATGAGTTTTTTTTAGAATCTAGAAGGATGAGTTTGCTAAGTCCCGTGTTTCGTCGTTTTGAAAAAAAGTGCAATTAATCAGAATAGCATAAAAAATAATAAAGGTTTTTTTTAAACTTTTTTTTGTGGGCCTGTAATGAAAATTCAAAAAACGCGTTTGTAGATTGAAGTAAGTTGTATATGTGTCTAAAATTTCATCAAAATCGGTTAACGTTGTTCTGAGCTATAAACGCTTAAATATCGCAGAATAAGGTCGAGAATCGCGGAAATTCCCTAAATCAGCAATTTTCGACCTTATTCTACGATCATTAAAGGTTTGTAGCTCAGAGCATCGTTAACCGATTTTCATGAAATTTTAGATACGTATACAACTTACTTCAATCTACAAACGGGTTTTTTGAATTTTCATTACAGGCTCACAAAAAAAGTTAAAAAAAAAACCTTTACTATTTTTGTTGCTATTCTGACTAATTGCATTTTTTTTCAAACAGACGAAACACGTGACTTAGCAAGCTCTTCCTTCTAGATTCTAAAAAAAAACTCATGTCGTTTGGACCAATTCTAAAAAAGTTATGCGATTTTGAATGTTGTAAACTTTCTTTCGTCCGCCACTGTATGTGCCTCAGATTTCGGTTGTGTATGAAACGACATATACACGGTCAGACGAAATCATGATACATCAGCTCACAAGTGCAAGAAAAAGCTGAGAGTCAATGGAAATCAAGACCGGAATTGATTGTACTATTATACTATATTTTACACGGAATGAAACGAGGCCTCCAAACTAGGGATCACGGCGTAGAACGTGTATTGAAGATACATGTGCAGTTAATATATTCGTGTTCTAATCCGTGTACTTGATGATACACGGGTACACGTGTATCGAAATATACGGTTTCATGTGTATTAACATATCCATATGAATATAATGTACATAGTTAAAATTAAGTAGTTTATATACTAGTATTGTACTCAAATACCCTTAGAAATAAGTTTTCTTCGTTCCATATGGTCCTCCCATAGCGGAACTCTGCCTTTGGATATTTCCTACAGCCGGGTACGCGTTTCGCTTTATAGCTGCCATTGTTTAATATTTTCTAGCATTCGAATATTTTCGACACTTTTGACAATAAGCAAAGGTCCCGTCATCTGGTCGACAGTCGGCCTCGTCCGTGGGGTAGGTACTACCGAAGCACCGAACAGCAGGGGTTGTAAACCCGCACCGTCGGCAAGCGCTCGCGAATTGTGACGCGGTCAAGTTAATCCTTGACCTCACATATTTATTACTTTCACGTGCACGCATCACGCTATCAAGGAGTGTTTGATATTGAAATGAAATTGATTACTATTTGTATTAGTGTACCACGTGTACCCGTGTACAGATGGCGCAATATAACTTTGCCTGCTGATTTATTACGAAACTGTAGCGATATATATTTGCTGAGTTATAACAGAACTGTAATGCTATATATATTGAAAGGCTCTCTCGCAGACTAAATCATCCGACTCGTTAGACGATCGTCGACCGAATATCCTTTTTGATTCCTCCTCGCCCCGGGAAGTCACGCCGCGCCGTGGACCCATCGTTTTCGTTGCGTCTCCAGACGCAACAATGTATCGTCTTTCGACTGATCATCGCCGACATCGTCGTGACAAATTATTCCCCAACGCGCACCGTCTTTTAATCCAATCGAGGGCAAGCGACGTTAAAATTCGCTCTCACTCCTAGCGACCACTGAGTAGGCCATGCGAGCGGGAGAGTCGGACCGTCGGCGTTCTTTCAATTCGATCAGAAAAACATAATATCGCACACGGACGAGTATCATACAAAGCAACAGGCGATCGTATGGTTTTTGAGATTGAATCGAATTAAAAGAACGCTGACGGTCGGACTCTCTCGCATGTACGGCCCAGAGTTGGGCAAAATGTAATTTAATTACAAATTGCGTTTAAAGTGTAATTGTGTAATTGATTACACGTTACTTTATGTAATCGTAAATTTAGGTAGTTGACGACAATTTTGTCAACTACCTAAATTTACGATTACAAAAAATAATATGTAATCAATTACACAATTACATTTTGAAATTACGTGAAATTTGCATCTCTACTCCAGACGTCCGTTCGTTTGGAAAACTCTGCAGAGACCGACCGCGTGCCGAAGTCACGGGCCCAGTTGGGTTTTCCACACCCCTCGACCCTTGAAACACTTTATGATCGGCAGAGGCGTCCTTGCATGGGGGTCATCGCAAAGTTGCCGTTCCAATGCGCGGCCGGCGACAACGGCTGGCGACAGTCCCACTAGTGCAAGGGAGAAGTATGCATCTGTTTCTCCCTTGCACTGGTGGGACCGTCGCCGGCCGCACATTGGAACGGCCGTTTGCACTTGTTCCACCGTAAATAAACAGTAAACAGACCCACGATGCAACGACCAGCCTTCTCCGCACAGTGTCGAATTGTCTTACACAAGGCAAGATATCGAAAATTAAAGAAGTTATGAAACTTTGGGCATACGTATTAATACATACTTATAAAGGGTATTACTTTACTGATAATCAAGGATATTCTAGGGGGTGATTTTACAGGCGAAAATAAGACAAAAATGAAGAGTGGCGAAATAAAGAATAAGTTTGTTTCCGGTTAAAAAATCGTTTTTACAATAATGACAATTATAAAGAAAAATTTATTTTACAAATTTAGGCTGAAGGTCGCGATTTTAAAAATCCGAAAGAATAGTACCACATTCGCTGAAGAATAAAATAAGTATAAAATAATATCTTGTATAAAATAAGCCTAACTCTTGTTGGTAATTTGCATATTCAACGTCGTAGGAAGCTGTTAAAGACAGCGGCGCGCCCCGTTACAGATAAGCGTACCGTGCGCTCCACTATTACGGTCGGTTTACTGTACCACTCGCACCCTCTATTATATCAATGAGGTCTAACAACGTTAGAAACAATAACGACAGCTCACGTACCCATCACAAGGGTGTTAGCTATACCTGCAGAAGAATTTTACTAACCCACTCTTGGCGACCTTCAGCCTAAATTTGCAAAATAAAATTTTGTTTATAATTTTCATTATTGTAGAAACCATTTTTCAACCGGAAACAAAATTATTCCGGAAGGCCCATCCTGCTTGATTAAGATAATGCAAGAATCAACTAAATTCCACAAAATAAACTGTAAATGGAAAAAAATACACTGCTGGTAAAAATGAAGGGAACACTATAATTTCCCGAAAAATTTCGTCATTTTCAAATGGCTGTTTTATCAAGATGAAGCGCAGGAAACAAAATTTCAACATTTTGTGCCTAGTTTGATCGTACGCACGGGCTTGGTATTTCCATTAGAACATGACTCACGCCAATCTCGCATTTTCCCTTTTATAATTGGGTTGTCCTCGTCATCTTGTCCACGCGGATTTAACGACAGGTTAAAGGCTCCCCCAGACCAACGCGGAACGTTTCCGCTGCGGTTGCGGATACATCGCGTTGGTCTGTGGGACCCTTTAACCGTTTTAGTGCCTGGGGTTTTTAAAAATCCGTGTCGGATTGTGCCATGAAGCGCGATAGCGCTTTTGTTAAAAATAAACCTTGGGACTCAATGTGTTAAAAAAAGACAGCTAATTATGCAGGTTGTTTACGATTATTTGAAAGAAAATTTGTAATTACGAGAGGAAACTCTGACAGACTCGCGACAAGATACATTCTGAACCGAGCGTAATCGAATTGACGATCGTGAACAAAAAAAGCGACACGGTTCACCACAGTACGCGAACAGCGCGATCGCGGTGCGTGGCACTATAACGGTTAATCGTCTTTCGCCCCTGTGGCGTAGGGCCTATGCGGATATACCTGTGCTATTACTAATAAAGTAATAAAACGTTTCGAACCGATCGTAGCAAAGTTAAATGACTTGCCAGGATTATTTCTTAAGGACCTCCGCTGAATTGTATGTGTCTTGTATTTTTTTCGCCAAAGCTATTAAACACGGCCTTTCGTTGGAAAAAGAATTTCAACCAACGAGACGCGTACTTTCGTCGTAATATTTCTGTCAATTCCCTTCTCCCAATACTCGAAATGCGTTTCTTTTAACAGGCTAAAGATTTTACGGTCTCGCTGGTAGCAAGACGCATTCAAGATACCTCGCGGAGGTACACAGGATCGAAACGGGAAGTCCGCTGACTGCGCGTGGAAATTTGGTTTCCTGCGCTTCATCTTCATAAAACATGAATATTCTTTAAACTGTAGCGGCCAACGGCACGACCAAATATGAACATTTGGCGTGCAAATGGTCAGCACAATTTATGACACGCGCGCCAGAGAAGCTATTTTTGAGAAAGGCGCTTTCCGGTCGCTTCCTACTTGAATTTTGAACAAAGCATGTTTTTACCCTTCGAAACTTTCGTTTACGGCCTCACTGGCAATTGCAGGTATCATAAAAACTGAGTTTCCGAAGGGCCCACGCTGGGATGCCTGGCGGCCTGCGACCACCCTCGTCACACGCTTCAAGCGTGGAAGAAATTCCGCTGCGTTGCCAAATTTTCACTAGGAGTGTCTCCAAGTGTGTGGAGATACGCTTTCGAGTGTATAGAGTGTATATGTACATACTTAGGTCTATGTGACATCATGTTATCTCAACGCGAAGAGATCGTGTCAACCCTGTCGTCCCTGCCTTCGGCCAACCCTGCGTGCGATCGCTCGTTAAATCGAAGTAAACTCTGAAGGAACAAGTATCTCTGATTTTTAACAGCGCTTGTAGTTCGAGTTAGTTCCTTTTTACATTATACTATACTTACTGTTTTTTATCCATTTTATACTTCGTATTAGTGTTTTGTTATATAGTTCCTTGTAATTCGAGTTAGTTTCTTTTTTACATTATATTATACTTACTTTCTTTATCCTTTTTATACTTCGTATTAGTATTTTGTTATATATATTTGAAAATCGTGGTATCACTGCGCGAACCACGTTTCAATTCTGGACGTGCATTGTCCACAATCGCTAATTACATTGTCTCGCAGAAAATATAACTAATTTGCGTTTCAACATCTGATAAGTACCACTGCTGGTAGATCATCTCAAGTATATAGTTTTTAACAAATTGTTAAAATTAATTTCTCATTTGTGTATGAAATATGTTCAGGTTATTATGGCGGACAAAAAACGTATCAGGAAAGACTATAGTCTATGTTCTAATAGACATCAAAGGAGGAGAGTCCAGCAATATTTGAAGGATATTGAAAGCCAAAGAAATCAATCTGATGAGGAATTGGCAATTGATAAGGTTCCTACCTGTTCACATTACTTAGAATGTAAAAATTCTGAACTAAATAATTCGCAGGAAGTGTACGAGTCTGTCGATGAAGTACCTTGCACTGACAATGCCAATTTCATGAATATGCACAACAACGATATTTGTGAAAATGATGAAGAAGAAGAAACTCATTCATTATTTGATGATGATAATGAATACTACCACTGCATACTGGATTATGACTCATCCGATGATGAGTCAGCGAATGTTATTGTTGATTGCAATGAACCGGAGAGCCCTGCGAGATTAAGACAGGATTTGTCCAACTGGGCACTACGAAATAATATTACTCATAAAGCCATCAACGAACTGTTGAGCATTTTTTTATCGTATGTGCCCAAATGCTTACTACCGAAAGATGCCAGGACATTGTTACACACTCCCCGTGCAAGTAATTGTACCAAAATACAAGGGGGAGATTACTTACATCTTGGTGTAGAACAGATGCTAAAATCTTATGCTGAAATGTACGTTGAGGCAAATATTAGCGTCCAATATATAGATCTGTCTTTAAATATTGATGGCTTGCCGTTGTCAAGGGCCTCCTCCAACAGTTTCTGGCCCATATTAGTATCGGATACAATTTTGAAACGAATACAGATTGTTGGAATCTATTATGGGTATAAGAAACCAGAGTCATCCAACGAGCTGTTGGAAAAATTCATTGATGAAATAACATATTTCATAAACAATGGCTTTATGTATGATAATAATAAACTTTCTATTAGGTTAACAAAAATTATCTGTGACGCTCCAGCGAAATCGTTTGTATTATATATAAAAGGCCATACAGGCTTTTCGAGCTGCTCGAAATGTACAATTGTTGGGAAATCAATTAACAGAACTACGTGTTTCCCTTACAGCGAAGTGCCTGATACACTGAAAACAGACGAAGATTTTCTACGGCAAACCGACGAAGATTACCATAAAGGTACAAGTGGTTTGTTAAAAGTGCCAAATATTGGGTTAGTATCAAATGTGCCCCTAGATTATATGCACTTAATTTGTCTGGGAGTTATGAAGAAGCTCTTGCTATTGTGGATTAAGGGACCGTTAAACGTAAGGATTGGTGGACAAGCTAAGAACTTGATATCGGAACATCTAATATTGGTTGGAATTTCTATACCGCGTGAGTTTTCGCGAAAACCGAGAAGTTTGACGGACCTCAATTACTGGAAAGCTACGGAATTTCGGCAATTTCTACTGTACACAGGTCCTATTGTACTCAAGCGTGTACTAGCGAAAAATATTTACGAACATTTTTTAACACTGCACGTAGCTATCAGTGTGTTAGTTAGCCCTATGTTAATTAATAATGAAGAGAATATTAAATATGCTGAGGAATTATTAGAATACTTTGTTGAACATTTCGAGGTATTGTATGGGAAACAATATATTTCTCACAATGTCCACAACTTACTCCATTTATGTAATGACGTTCGAAAATTTGGAGTGTTGGACCATTTTAGCGCATTTCCTTTTGAAAACTTTTTAGGTAGTTTGAAGAAGTTAATTAGAAAATCAGATAAACCATTGCAGCAATTGGCAAGACGTTATGGAGAACTGCAGCGGGGATCGGTTCTAAAATCATCAGCAATACTGGGAAAATATATTTGTAAAGGTTCCCATCACAATGGACCACTATTGCCCATTTTCTCAACCAAAACTGTGACACAGTACAAAAAATTGGAAAGTGATGGATATTATATACATTGCGATGACAATAGAAATAATTGTTTCATGCTGAAGGATGGAACGATCATTCGCATTGTAAATATAGTGCAAATACGGAGGGAAGAGGTGTACAATGTAATAGGTTACAAATGGAAAGTAGCTGCCGATAATCTGTTTGAGAAACCCTGCCCATCTTCAGATTTAAAAGTTTTTATTGTTTCCGAAGGGACGCGATTATGTTATTGGCCGGTTTCACAAATAAAATGTAAAATGTGGACTATAAAAAGAAACGAAACCCAGGATTACGTTATGCCCTTGCGACATAAACATGACTAAAGGCGAAAAGAGGGTCTATTCTCGTCGTCGCACCACGCTGTAAAGTGCGGTACCACTGATTCTGTCAGTGGTCACATGTGCCTGCAATAGCACTTGTACTCGCGGAACGTAGAATCACGTGAGTCGATCCACACCGGCGCAAGTTTAACAAGATGAAAAAGGAAGTTTGTATATTTCATAATTGCGAAGACAAAAATTGTTTGTAAAGGTACTTTTCGAACAACTGCAATAAATAAAACTCATGATATACATTTATAAACACCACTTTTTTTATTTTTTTACTTTGTCATGAAATTCTGATACAGATAAAAATTCCCCCCTCGGCCGCTTCCTCCTTGCCCCCCCCCCCGCGCCCGGCCTCTTCCTCCTTGTCCCCATCCACCCCGGCCGCTTTCTCCTTGGCCCCATCCGCCTTGGCCTCTGCCGCCACCGCGCCTGGCACCTCCACTGCCTCTGCCGGTTTGCGTATCACGTCGGTACGCGAGGCGTTTCATTGCCTTATACATCTGAAACAGTACCATAAATATTACATTTTCTACTTCTATCCGTACACATAGTGAATCCCAAAAATATTCGGACAGAACCGAAATAACATACGGCCAAGTCAATTTCATTAAATGCAATGCTATATTATTTTATTCATAATATTGAAGCTCTTTGTGAGACAAATTGATACAATATACGATATTTCGTTTCATTGAAAATCGTGAAATATTGATAAACCGTAGATCTCACATGAAATGAAATATTATCGTATAGCACATTGTTCAATTCGTCTCCGACAGAGGTACATTATTACGAAATAAAGAATATAGTATTTAGTATTGCGCATAATTACCTTCTTCGTTTCTTTCCGGAGTTTCTCCGTCCCATTTTCTCCTTCCACCCTAATTTCCTCTTGCCCTCTTGCCTGGTTTTTGGCCTCCTCCTTCTTCTTCATCTCCTCTCGCTCGCCCTTCTCCTCCACATTCACCAGTGCAACCTGCATCTGGAAATTAAATAATGAATGTATTATTTTATGGAAAAAAGTAAGATTCTACGAACATACAGGGTGATTCTCTTGCTGAAGTCCTCAACGGCGATGCCGTCAATAATAAGCCGCACCTCGCTAACAAGGGACGTTCGGCAACCCGGCAATTCAAAAAATTATGAAACTTGGTGTGCGAATAGAGATAGTTCATCCGTAACCTAACCCTATTTTTAGCCGACTTCAAAAATAAAGAGGCTCTATGTTCGATGTATATATATGTATGTATGCATGTAACATTATTTAAATGGGTTGGCATTTTGTTAGTTAATCTTTATTTACTTATCTGAACCTACTGACCTAATTTTGACCATGTGTATATTATATTTGTCCACGAACTTATCCATAACTACTGAACCGATTTTCGTGAAATTGATTGCATTTAGTTTAGCTTCAATCAAATTAGGCCATGGAGAAAAAATTACACAGTACAACAAATTTTGACTTGTAACATTCAATAGCCGTTTCTTATAGGTTTTCGTGCCCTAAAAACGAATCCGTAAACCGTTTGTCGCCATCACCCTCAGTTTTTGTGAAAACCGATTTCGAAAAAAACTGCAAATTTTCAGATTTGAACATCTTTTGTGTCGAAACGGTAATAGTTATTCGATTGTTCGTTGCGTCAAATTATTCTATGAACCCTTCCGAATACAACGATATAAGTTATTATTGCATTATGAACATTTAAATATGTTTAAACAACGATCAAGGGGAAAAGGACACCCGAAATGCACCAATTCTTGCAGATATCTTTCAATTTATTTCCAAAACTAAGTTCTGTGAGAAAATCTGACCATTCCACGCGATGCAGCAGACAGTTTTCCTTGGGAAAGCGTCAACAGAAATGGTAAATCTCGTTTTGTTTTCAATACAGAAGCGAAATAGTTTGGCAAAACGTGCGGAGCCGACAGTGGTAGTCAACGGCGGCGCGCGATCCACTGCCGCTCAGCGTAACACAATCACTTAACGCGCATGACTACCACTGTCGGCTCCGCGCGTTTTGCCAAACTATTTTGCTTCTGTATTGAAAACAAAACGAGATTTACCACTTCTCTTGACAGTACCGTTCAGGTGGAGCGAAAATATATATTTTTTTAAACATAATATTTACGTAGGTGTCAAAAGTTGCCCGAGGTGGTCCATAAGCTTGGTTTGAAAGGATTTTTTTCTCGCACTTTATCTTCAGGTTGCGAAGTGGCAACAAAGTATACAGTTTCTATGAAATATTCCATTTTTTATGAAAATTTTATTTGTTCCCGCTTTTCTTCTAACCGCTTATAATGAGTATAATGATGATTATTTATGCTAAAAATATGTGCGTACAATATTCGATCTTTCAAATGTCTATAATTGCAGAGAAAATAATATTTGAAAAGTATCACCTATTGCTTTTAAGCGAATAATGTACGCAAACATATTTTTGTGCGTTGAAATCAACGAAACTCAGCGAGCCGGGATCACCCTGTTTAATAGTATACAATTTTAATACTTACATTTGACATATCGTACATTTATCACTTTGAGATATACACTTCCGCGTAGCGAGTTCCGCAACGAGTCGAGGTAATTCGAAGATTGACTTTCCGCGGTCAGGAAAATCCCTTCTTCGTCGTTTGCGAAAAGTCCGTAAGGACCCTAGACTAATTTGTGATCAGGGCCGACGGAACCCATTATGCAAGTTATGTGCCGCGTAAGGGCACCATCCGAAGGGAACGCTAAGAAACTATACCGCACGCTTAATAATAAAGGCTCCCACATAAACAAAATGTTAATGTAATTTTTCTTTTATACTTCGTAAAGGCAAAACATATTAAATAGAAAGCAGGGGCAAAAAATTTTGGGACGCCAAACATTTTCTTGCATGAAGGCGCCTACCATCCTCGCACCGGCCCTGTTCATGACCGGGCCTGGTGTCCGTGCCCGTCATCGTCGCACAGTGGGGCAAATCGGGTCGAAACGCGGCACAAAACATTTTCTGACTGAAATCATATATTTGTTTCTTATTTTTTCATTTCATTCAGTTAGGACGTATATTTGTCATGTTGTTGTTACTGAATAATTAATGAAACTTGTTTTCTAACTGTATTTGTAAATAAATTTGAAATCCTATAAAATTTAATAGTTATAAAATCTTTATTTATGTTAGTTCGAAACTATTTCACAAACATATTTTAATTAATTTTAACAAATATTACAAGCCGCCTTCGTTGAATTCATTTTTATTTGTTGTTTCTCCTTCGTTGTTTTTATGAAAATGGAATTTGGTACACTTCCAATACGCACCTCAACACATAATCCCAACAAAAATTAGTTGAATAACAAAAAAGCTTTAAATAACAATCCTAATTGTGAAGAATTTCGAGGTTGCCCTCTTCAAGATATCGCAATTTATGTTTAAAGAAATAATGATTTCGGACGATGAAAAATTTTTTGTTTATAATTTTTAGCTCGAAGAGTAATGATTGGATATACAAACTGTAAATAGAAAAAATGTGTGTCGTGGCGAGCTTTACAACACTATATTTTTGAAAATACAGTTCAACAACATTTAATTTTCCAATATTTCTTAGCGTTTGGACAATAATTTTTCCCATTTTCGAGCGCTAGTCTCCTTATTGCATCCGAACCCTCCATTGACATTACATCGTCTACACAAAGCGTAACCTAATATACAGGAGAAACTTTGAACTTCCTACTCTGAATAATATAGTGTGTGTGAATGTAAAAAATGTGTAGCTGATTTATTTAACAAATCAATGGTGTGTATAAATGTTTCTTCTTTTTCCATAAGGATTTTGTAAAAATATGTACATATACAGTAATCTGCACCTATAATAATTATTATTGATATCAATTAGGGAAAAGTCGATACAAGAATCGATTCTGGAACCTTTGTTGTAAAATGTCCGAAAAGTTGCGTGACCATAGCCAGAGAATGTCCAGAACGCTCCGCGACCATTGCCAGAGAATGTCCGGAACGTTCCGTGACCATGGCTAGAAAATTCCCGGAACGTTCCGTGACCATGGCTAGAAAATTCCCGGAACGTTCCGTGACCATGGCTAGAAAATTCCCGGAACGTTCCGTGAACATGGCTAGAAAATTCCCGGAACGTTCCGTGACCATGGCTAGAAAATTCCCGGAACGTTCCGTGACCATGGCTAGAAAATTCCTGGAACGTTCCGTGACCATTGCCAAAAAATGTCAGGAACGTTCCGTGACCATTGCCAGAAAATGTCAGGAACGTTCCACGAAGGTGGCAGGAAGGTTCCATGTGGAATGTTCCACCGCAACATTGCTGGAATGTTCCAGGAAGGTTCCTATGTCCGCCCCTGTGGAACATTCCACGGCAACCCCCATGGAACGTTCCTGCCACCTTCAGGCAACGGAGTGTGCTGTATGGGCGGTCATTTATTCCAAAAGACGCTCAAAAATACGATAAAATATTTATCCTTTAACATAATCCCATCACATCCCATCCTCTCCCGATGGCAACTTAAATGTTTCAAACAATAAGTGCCATCGACAGAGAGTGAGTTTCCAGTAACTATTAACGGTATTAAACCTTGCAGCGGTCCTCATTAATTGATAATAATGATTTGACGCAGCGTTACATTCAATTAATTTTCATTTGGCCAATTTTAAAACGTCCACGCCTTTCGAACCGTGTCCGTAAAGAGGAAAAACTGGGCTTTATCTTCCTATTTTTCCAAATTTTTAAAAAGGTGCCTTCAACTATAAAATTGCATTTGTTAAGAACAATTGCTAAATAAATGGTCAAATATTCGTTTTTATTAAGTGAAATAATTTTTATTAGGTACTATTATATCTCCACTGTAAGCACCCGAAAGGTCATTTTTATCAGTTTATTAGTTCCAGAGTTATAATTTTTGGAAAAATAGTAAACACTATATTTCAAAGAGCTGTAACATCCACAATTTTTGACATTTCGAAAAATCCTTTGAGATATGTATATATACCCCTAAAGACTACAACATAAGTTGCAACATCTAAGTTGCACCAAAATCCGAAATGTTACTCCGAAAAGTGTCCGACTTCGCGTGGAATGACCCATTTGTGACAATTTTTCCGATTAGAATGGCACCAAACACGATATGGTTTGGAAAATTATATAAGTATAAAAAATGATTCGTATCCATGATAAGTAAAAGTTTTCCGATTTACGTCGTGTTTGGTATCATTTTTTAATCAGGACATTCTAACAAATATGTTGGTAAAAGTTTCACGAAAACGGAACCAAAAATAAAAAAGTTTGTTGTGTCTTTTTGCGAACAAATATATAAGTTTATTAGACTGCACATAACGAGTATATCAATTGTCAGGTACACCTCTATTGTTCGACTGCTCTGTGTCTCTCTCGTTCGTACGATCCCTCTGCTCCCTCTCTTTCTCTACCATACCTTATCATTCGCTCTCCATTCCCCCTCTCCCCCCTCTCTCTATTTTCGCCGCATTCATACAAACACACTCTACAAGTTTTAATTTTAAATTTTGATTGCGTTAGTATTGTCTCAGACGCACACAGGTATTTAAACTTACTTCGTTCCAAGGCTTTCGCTTTCATCGAGACTTTACTGTACTATATCTTCTTTTACTATGCCTGCTTTTCTTTTCTAATGTATGTTTTTCTTATTTCTATGTATGTACCACGTGTTACTGATTATTGACCCTTTACATGCAGGCAACGATTGAAAACAGCAGCGTGCCTCGCGGTAGGTCAGGGCACCGTGGCGGAAGCAGGTACGCGTGCAGGAACCTCGTACGACGAAACACTTCCAAGCACATCAGCTGCGTATGATTTTCTTACGGACAGAATACAAGAAGAAGACGAAGGAAATTTTCAAGACTTCCCAATTATCGAAGGAATTGTGGAACAAGTACATTTCGATATGGACGCGGAAGATATTTTAGAAGAAATACATTTCAACGCGGCCGAAGAGGAAATTGCCAACAAGAAATAGATTTGGACACAGACAGGGATGAGATACATTCCGTAAGAGACATCAACGAAGAAATGACTCAAGATGTTGGAAGTGATGCCGATTACTGGGTGGTAGAAAATGTAGAACCAGAACAGCCGGAAAATCCAATTTCAGAAGGAATAGACTTCGTTGATTTTCCGTATGTTTTCGAACAAATAAAAAATCTTGGAAAACATTCGACTATTGGCTGTGGCATCGAACATTTTGAAATAATTAGATGTCAACGGAATGGACTAGAAAATGTGTATTATGTAGAGTGCAAAATGTGCAAATACACAGAGCACATATCCTGTCTTCGGAAGAGTAATGCCACTATGGATATCAACCGCGCCATTGTTTCCGCAACAATGATGACGGGCGGCGGATATAATCAACTGGAGGACATACTGACTGCCGTGAACGTGTCCTGTATGACGAAAAGGATCTACGAGAAATGTCAGAATGACCTAATCGATGCCCTCGAAGTGGCCGCACAACGCGAAATGGAAGATGCTGGAAAAGAGGAAAAAGCATTAGCTATATCAAGAGGCGACGTACATGCAGAATCTAATCTACCGTTTATCCCAGTTGTCGCGGATGGCAGCTGGATGAAAAGGTCCTACCGCGGAGGAGATTACAATTCTCTCTCTGGCGTAGGAGCCATCGTGGGATACCACACGAAGAAAGTGCTGTACATCAGCGTGAAGAATAAATTCTGCATGACTTGCCAAATAGCAGGTACGAAGAAGGAAGAACCGCGCGAGCATCGTTGCTTCAAGAACTGGGGTCGTAATCAGAGTTCAACTGGCATGGAGAGTGTTGCTATTGTCGAAGGCTTCAATTGCAGCATAGATATGTACGGCCTAATATACTCTATATTAGTTGCCGATGGCGATAGCAGTGTATACAAGAAGATATTGGACAGTGATCCATATAAAAACTACCAGGTGCAGGTACGAAAAATAGAATGCACCAATCACCTGCTACGCAATTTCAGTAAAAAAATAAACGAAATCGCAACAAAAGGCCGCGATAAAGACCTAAGAGCTGTCGTAAAGAATAATTCTCTCCGCCTGCGTACTGGTATAAAGAAAGCTGCAGAATACCGGTTGCAAGACGAAATAACACTCGAGGAACGAATAAGAAATTTGAAGGAAGACTTGAGGAATGTACCGAGTCACGTTTTCGGTGAACACAAGGAGTGTCAGAAGTTAGCATACTTCTGTAAGAAATACTCTGATCCAAACAGAGAGGACTACGTACCAAGGCTGAGAGAAGCTGGTATTTATCAGAGTATCGAAGAAGCGATGCAGCCACTTTTCCCTAAAGCTGACAGTTTGCTGCACGGTCTAAATAACAATGCTGTTGAAAGTTTTAATAATATCATTGCCAAATTCATCGGAGGCAAAAGGATAAACTTTGGACGAGGGGGCTCGTATCAGGGCAGAGTCACCGCTGCAGTTGTCCAATATAATACAAAAGAGGCGTTTAGCAGATTGAGTACGGCAATGGATAAAGAGCCACCAACCATGGTAAGAAAGCTGGAAGGACGTCGGAAGCGTGCAGCAGAAAAAGCAAGGGAATATAAAAAAGAAGCGAAAGCATCCTCCTTCCGAAATAAAAAACAATCGTGCGACCAGGATTACGGCCCTAACGCAGACAAACCAGATATGGAAGAGACAGTATACTCTTCCGAGTGTAAAAGGCACGTGGCTATACTCCATGACTGGCAAAGGATGCGATGCGAGATCGAAGAGGAAACTCGCAATCAGGCGAATAGCGAAAAGTGGATTAGTTGTAGAAAAAAATTATTAACTGCATCCAATTTCGGCAAGGTATGCCGATTACGAAACACTACACCACGGGCAAATACTGTGAAGAGTATAATGTACCCGCAACTTCCAAATTTGTCTGCTCTCCAGTACGGAAGGGAAAATGAGGCAAACGCCTTGAGACAAATGGAAGAAGAATTAGGAATCCATATTCTACCATGTGGCCTCTTCATCGATGACATTGTGCCTTACTTAGGTGCAACTCCTGACGGCCTCGTGGACCATGATAAAATCGTCGAAGTAAAGTGTCCTGAATCGGCCAAGGATTTATCACCTGCTGAAGCAATAAAGCAACTTGGTAATATACGGCGTATTTTCAAGGGTAATGAAATGAATAAAAATCATCATTACTATTATCAAGTGCAAGGACAATTGCACATAACGAAAACGCAACGGGCCTATTTTTGTTTATGGACGCCGAAAGGAATAAATGTTACAACAGTAACGAGAGATGATCGATTCTGGGCAACAGAGATGGAAGACAAACTGAGCAAGTTCTATGAAGACTGCATGTTGCCAGAAATTATAGATAGCAGATACAATCGACAACAGCCGATTAGAGAACCTCCGTATATACAAAAAGGAGGAGCAGGTACGAGTACACAAGAAAGTACATAAAACGATGGATGAAAACATCACCATAGCACCGGCGAGTGCATCCAGCGCATGTGAAGAGCTGTGGAATAAACAATTGCAATCCAAAGTCACTAATGCACCGGCGAGTGCATCCAGCGCATGTGAAGAGCTGTGGAATAAACAATTGCAATCCAAAGTCACTAATGCACCGGCGAGTGCATCCAGCGCATGTGAAGAGCTGTGGAATAAACAATTGCAATCCAAAGTCACTAATGCACCGGCGAGTGCATCCAGCGCATATGAAGAGCTGTCGAATAAGCAGTTTACAAAGCGCAGGCAGCACCTGAGCAACATGGAGGCGCCTGGAGTGCGCAGAGTTACTGAGCTGCGACGAAGGGAGTTCGAGGGCGAACATCGTCGCAGAATGGCCGAATTCCCTATGAGAGAGAGCCCCGAAGAGTGGAGTTGTTTAGACAGGATGGGTCGTTCGCCGACCAAAGATCCAGGAAGTCTCTCGCTCGAGGAGAGAGTTTGAAGTTCTGAATGAAAAGTCTGAAGATTAGTCTAAGCTAATCTACTGGACTGGGCTGCGGAGGCTACCTTCGTAGCCCAGCTCTCTGTTTCTTTAAAGTGTTTCAGAGAGCACGAAACCCCACGACGAGGGACAAGGTGACGGGGGACTGCCGCCGCGGCCTGGATACGCGTTCCCGAATTCCCCGTCTGTGCTACGACAGAGTAGCAGTCCGCAGTGAAGCGCGGACATACGTGGAACCGCTTCTCTAGCCCTGTTGGCGTGGATCTTGGCTTCTCCCCGGTTTGTACAAACCAAGAGGTCCGCCTCAACAGGGTGGACAGCAGCCGGGAAATGGCATCTCCAACCACCAGTCGGACAAGCGGTGCGACTGCTTGGATCGGCTGGAGGAGATGTCGCGGAGACGGGAGCGTTAACAGGACGCACAGGACGGTCCCCTGGGTCAGCACCAGAAGCCACGAAGAGGAATGGGGCCATCTGAAAGCCAAGGCCTGAAAGAGGGAGAAGAGGACAAGAAGTCCAGAAGAAAGACAATGCAGACGAGCTGGGGTACTGGGCAGATTGATCGGGGAACGGGCCGATAACATGCTCATGAGCTGTGATCCCCTGTTATCGGTTCCGTCCCGCCTTTCCGTCTTCCCGGTTCTTTCAGCTCCAACGGATTCTCTCAAATGAAAGTAAATGTTAATGTTTTTCCGTCTCTTTTGCATGGAATCCGGAGCCGTGAAGGGATTGAAGTGTCAAGCTCGTACGGCTACCGGAAGGACATCGAGGATGAGTCCCTGGAGGAGAGGGTCGACCGCGACCAAGGATTCGACGAGGAGGAGGGAACGTCGCCGAAGCAGTGGAGACGTCGTCGGACGTACTTCTGGAGGAGGCTGCCAGCAAACGAGGCAGCGCTGGAGTCTGCACGGGGTTCCGGAGGCTGCACGAAGGAGGATGCAGCGTTGGAGCATTGAAGTCGACGTGGGACGTTCCAGAGTGGAGTTCCAGGGACGTCGCGGGACAGGGACCAGGGGCGTTTCGTCGAGGGAGAATTAGAAGCCCTGCGGTACCCGTGCCTGGCTGCTGGACCCGGAGCTCTCCGTGGATTTCGTCGTGGGACACACGGAAGAGGAAAGCGCCCGGAGCTCCCCGTGGATTTCGTCGTGGGACTAAGAGTCGCAGGGTTCCAGCAACGTCGTGGGACAAGGAGCTGCGGAGTTCCAGAGACGTCGTGGGACAGGAAGCTGCAGAGTTCTAGAGACGTCGTGAGACCAGAAGTTGGAGCGTTTCGTCGTGACAGATCGAGAAGTCCGGTTGTACCCACGCCTTGCTCAGGGTTTTTCCGTGGTTTTCCCCTGAGCGAGAAGGCAAATGCCGAGGCGGATGTCTGAAGAAGCCACGGGGCTGCACGACCACTTCTTCAGCCAGGGGTACGAAGATTCCGAAGAGGATTCAATGCGGCCGAGACGTCCGCTCTTCCAGAGGGGAGAGCAATGTTGCGACCACCGGGTATAGGCCCGTGCATAGACTGCTGGTGCTCGTAGCTGAAGATAGAAGGTCGGGCACCTTCGAGAGGACGATCCGGACGACGTCATCGACATCGGCCTGCGATGGTAACGCCCGACAGTGGGGCACGTAACATAGGATTTGCGGAAAAAATCTCATAACTTCGGTGTTTCCCAATATTTTTTAGTACTTTTTATTATATTATTTGTTAATAACCAACGGTTATATGGGCAGGAACATTAAAAGAATTGAAGCATCTTTAACAAATAAAATCATAATAAACCCCGTAAACATTGTGTTTCATAATTATTTAAACATCCAGTTCAGAATCCGTTCATGAAATCCGCTACAGAAAATGCGCAGGCTGGATGCGCGTGATTATTATGTGGTCAGCTCTTCGAAGTGACAGAAAATATAACCTAAGTATATGCTATATGACAACAAATGTTTAGTGGCTATTTTGTTCTTTTACGAAACATTTGTGAACTTTTTATCACCGTTTCAAAACATTATTATTACGCCACAACAGTATCTTTAGGAAATCGGGTATAGCATATAGGTTATATTTTCTGTCACTTCGAGGAGCCGACCATATATTTTCAGTAGTGGATTTCACGAACGGATTTTCTGTCCTCGAAGTGACAGAAAATATAACCTAATTGCTATACTCGATTTCCTAAAGATGCTGTTGCGGCGTAATAATAATGTTTTGGAAGGATGCTAAAATGTTCACAAATGTTTCGTAAAAGAATGAAATAGCCACTAAACATTTGTTGTCATATAGCATTTACTTAGGTTATATTTTCTGTCACTTCGAGGAATCGACCACATAATAATCACGCGCATCCAGCCTGCGCATTTTCAGTAGTGGATTTCACGAACGGATTTTCTCTCCTCGAAGTGACAGAAAATATAACCTAATTGCTATACTCGATTTCCTAAAGATGCTGTTGCGGCGTAATAATAATGTTTTGGAAGGATGCTAAAATGTTCACAAATGTTTCGAAAAAGAATGAAATAGCCACTAAACATTTGTTGTCATATAGCATATAGGTTATATTTTCTGTCACTTCGTGGAACCGACCACATAATAATCACGCGCATCCAGCCTGCGCATTTTCAATAGCGGATTTCACGAACGGATTTTCTGTCCTCGAAGTGACAGAAAATATAACCTAATTGCTATACTCGATTTCCTAAAGATGCTGTTGCCGCGTAATAATAATGTTTTGGAAGGATGCTAAAATGTTCACAAATGTTTCGTAAAAGAATGAAATAGCCACTAAACATTTGTTGTCATATAGCATATACTTAGGTTATATTTTCTGTCACTTCGAGGAATCGACCACATAATAATCACGCGCATCCACCCTGCGCATTTTCAGTAGTGGATTTCACGAACGGATTTTCTGTCCTCGAAGTGACAGAAAATATAACCTAATTGCTATACTCGATTTCCTAAAGATGCTGTTGCGGCGTAATAATAATGTTTTGGAAGGATGCTAAAATGTTCACAAATGTTTCGTAAAAGAATGAAATAGCCACTAAACATTTGTTGTCATATAGCATATACTTAGGTTATATTTTCTGTCACTTCGAGGAATCGACCACATAATAATCACGCGCATCCAGCCTGCGCATTTTCACTAGTCCAATTCAACATCCAACACAATTTTATATATAATGTTTGTTCATAACTGTTTTCTGCATAGGACGTGTAATAAGTGTATTTCATGTTCTGTTTCGTTGCTTTGCTAATAAAAAAATGTGTAACCTAACAAACATCATTTTTTGGGGACATCCCCTCATTTATTTTCCGTTTTCACTCATATTTCCTTACTGCTAACGTAGAATATTGTAGCATAAGCACATTTTAAGTAATTAAAATGTGCAATGAATTTCCTACGTTTGCAGTACCAGCCGACTTTCCGTTTAAATTTTTATAAGTACAACGCAACAGCTGAGAATTTCTTTCCTTATTCAGAATAGAATACGGAAATAGCAAACAGCTCCCTCTCGCGTGCATCAGGCAGCGGCGTATCTATGGGTAATACCATTTCAGTGTAGAAAAAACCTGCTGTAATACCGACCTGCCGAATCGGCCAGACCACGTGACGTGTCTACCCCCTTAAGGACCGCCCAAACCGCCGCGTGCCGAGGGGGCTTTACGGCAGCCGGGGGGTTACCCCCCGGCGGAAACCTCGGGCGGGCGGCTAGCATACGTGCCTACAGGGCGGCCCGCTGTCGGCCGCCAATAGTATTGCCCCGTGAGCTCGATTGCTCTATCGGGAGCGGCGTTAAATCGCCGCTCGCCGGGGGGGGCTAGAACTTGGGCCCCCCGTTTTCCTCCTCTACAACGCGGCCCACGCTTTGATGTGGGGCCGCCGCTCTCCTTCCCTCCCCTCCTCCCGTCTGCACGTGCCACCCCCCTCTCTCACAGGAGGTGGCGTACGGGGGGAGGGGGGGGGGGACTTGGGAAGGCCTGGGATAGACCTATCAACTTATGCGACTTCGTGTCACCACAGACCAGGTATAGAATAGACCTATCAACCAATGTATTTTTCTGTCACCGGTTTGGGGGGTCCTAGGACCCCCTTACCATTTCAGTGTCGCATGCAACGTTACCGGTGAAGTCTCGAAACATCTTGTAACGCTACGTGTGGTAGGAATTAGAATTCAGCACGGGTAAAATAAGGTTATTTTTTGACAGTCGAAGCCCGCGATTTACAAATGTTTCTGTTAGAGTAACAATTTAAAAATCGTCTTATGAACATATTCCATTCAACAGAAGAGAAAGGAGGATGAATATAAAACGATATTACATTCGATTTTTAACTTTGCTGTCCTATTCCGGTTTATTTAACGAAAACAAATTTCATTCGCTTGCAATAACGTAATTTGTAAAAACTGTGCTTTAATGTTATTTAAGAGCATCTGTTGCTGAACCCCACCCATTCATCATGTGTTTGCGCATACATTAATGATGGTCTATACGATATAATACAGACATATAATAATAACAATAATAATAGTAATAATAATAATATCTTTCTACTGTACTATATTATTTAAAAGGAACATTTCGAACCCGTACCCACTGATTTTGGTGGAATTTTGCAAGCATGCAGAGTAGCCAAAAATATTCGATACATATTTTTTGAAGAAGGAATTCATTCTCCTCCATAACTAGTAGAAAAATTCATTTGTTTATACTATATACTAACTGACGTTGACTGACTAATGTTAACTGATGTTCGGATGTTTCAGTAAGTTTATACACTATGTCCGATTTATTTGTATATTATTTTTCACGCGCTATTATTTTACTAACTATTGAAAAAGCAATAAATGTTTCATAGGAAACTTTTTTTATTTGATCGAGGAAACTGAATAGTATAGGAGGAAAAAGGAATACGGTATTTAGAATGCAAGAAGTGAATATATTTAAGGTTTGGAATACATAATGTGCTCGACACGACCGTCCTATGCGAGCGACTACAGGAGACCAGAGATGGCCAACAAATTATTTGAAATAAAAATTTGTGTACGAAATTTTTATTTCAAATAATTTGTTGACCATCTCTGCAGGAGATTGCCTTCCTCGGCCGCCCATCGTCTTGTTCTTTTGTCCATGTCGACGGGATTGACGTCGCGTTTCTGCCGCGTCCAACAATGCATTTGCAGACTTTAGAATCTATTGTTCTGGTTTCTCGACTTCAAAAAAATAAAAATGCGATAAAAAGTAAAAAATAATTTTGTCCCTTATTTAATCTATGACACTCAATTTTTTTAAGTCGGCGCCAGATTTACACAGTGCAAATGATGAGGCACCGATATAAAAAAATTGAATTTCGTAGATTAAATAACGAACAAAATTATTTCTTACTTTTTAGTGCATTTTTATTTTTTTGAAGTCGGTTTTAATTATAATTTTCCATTTTATTCAACGATGCGCCATTATTGTGGCTTTTACACGCAGGTGGCGAAAAATCTCTCCGTACGGGAGTATAGCGCCACGGTCAACCCTGTCGTAGCTAAAAGTTTTGAAATTGAGACGGGTACGAGACCAGTCCACATTGTTTTCAAACTTCATTACAGTAATCTGGGGTGCGAGTGGTAAATCGGATCATAAAAGCGGAGCGCGCGGCTCGCTTACCTGGGCCGGGAAATTCCCAATAGCTCTTTGCCACGTGAATTTGAAAGAGACTATCCCAAGATTTTCGAAACTCGGGGATTACTGCTGTCCAGCGGTCGCTGGCAGCTCTCCGAAAGCCGGGACGGCGCATGATTCTAGTGCAGAGATGGGCACAAAATTATTTGAAATAAAAATTTGTGTACGAAATATTTACTTCAAATAATTTTTTGCCCATCTCTGCAGGAGACTGCCTTCGTCGGCCGCCGACCATCTCGTTCTTTTGTCGATGTCGACGGGCTCGACGTCGCGGTTTCGGCCACGTCCAACAATGCGTTTGCAGACTTCAGAATCTGTTGTTCTGGTTTTCTTTTTCATAATTTTATCTTTAATGCAGTGTATGCATAGATACGACTTAAGGGGCAACTAATCAGACGTGTCTTTGATAGTAGCGGTGTTTTAATTTTTTTTCTAGAATTTTTGTGTCTGAATGTTTTAAACTTTTAGCTACTCAACGCCACGCTTATACCGGCTTCCATTAATGCCATTTTTTTTTGGAATGATGCACCATTATTGTGGCTTTTACACGCAGGAGGCGAAAAATCTCTCCGTGCAGGTGTATACTGCCGCGGTCAACCTTATCGTAGCTTAAAATTTTGAAATTCAAGACCATTATACTCATTCATCTTTTTTCTTCAGTGTCGGATCTGTATTCGTACTCAGAATGTTAAAATTCGATGGCCACGACATTCTGGTCTTTTCACTGTACGCTCTCTTGAAATCGGTTGAACGGTAACGCGTACCTTTTTTTTACAACCCTAAGGGGTTCTTAGGTAAAAGCTTTCAAACGATGCGGCTCGGGGGTCATAAACGCTAGAGTAGTGACATAAGGACAAAGTCAGCGATAGGCCATTCAGTAATCAGTATGCCAATTTCTATCACAGAAGTATCACAAATGGATTACTAGTATTCTTCTGATGAAAATGACACCAAACTTGATAAAATCCTGATTATTTTTTATGACTGTAATGGAAAGTACTTGGAGTAAAGTAATTGAGGAAAGTAAGGAAGAGTACCTGAATTCTACGTGAACTTTCACGGAACTGCTGTGTGCCCAAATCTTAACGTAAGCGATACCTACGCTCGTGTATTTACATCGTAGATGTTTTTTTATAATTTTCAAATCCATTCAATAGTTAATAAGGACAGAGCCAATCAATTTGTAACGAAACGTAGGGATTCAGGGGCCTCGGATCCCAAAAACTACGAATATAAATTTTAGAAAAACGTTTTAATTCATTATTTTCAATGATTTTTACGTGTCGTAGATGGGCACCGTCTATTTAGACACGCGCGATGTGCAGAGATTTGCGGGAATGTTAGTAATAGCGTCAATTTTTAATATTTTTCGGCGTACGACACGTGAAATTATTAGTTAAATGTTCCACTACATGTAAAATACTAACAATCAATTTCATCTTGCAATTTATAGTTTGTATAAGCTCTGAAGAAGTGCCATATTGCAGCGCCATATAGGCTCCTGATCACCGAAATAGATTTTCAGAGAGGAATCCCGCGTGAGTCGTTGACAAATCGAGCCAAAGCGTAGCTTAGCGAAAGCCCGCCCTCTATGTTAAACTCTCACTCTGAACAAGTCACATGTATACAAGCACGCACACATCTTTCAGTATTTCAATACATTTCAGAGTAGTTCTTGAGTTGGACGCTGTTCATGAACAGAGGTCGCTAAATTCAGTCCTCAAATTATGGGTCGGTAACACAGTTTGGGTGGTGACACGAAGTCCCATAAGGTGATAGGTCTATTCTATACCTCGTCTGTGGTGTCACCACCCAAACTGTATTACCAACCCATAATTTGAGGACTGAATTTAGCGGCCTCTGTTCATGAACAGCGTCCAACTCCGGAACTACTCTGAAATGTGTTGAAATGCTGAAAGGTGTATGCGTGCTTGTATATGTGTGACTTGTTTAGAGTGAGAGTTTCACATAGAGGGCAGGCTTTCGTTACGCTTTGGCTCGGTTTGCCAGCGACTCACGTGGATTCACGTGGATTTTTCTTCGAAAATTTCGGTGATCTGGAAACTATATGGCACCGAAATATGGATCTTCTTGAAAGCTTATACAAGTTATAAATTGCAAGATGACATTGATCGTTAGTACTTTACGTGTAGTAGAACACTTAATTAACATTTTCGCGTCTCGTACGTCGAAAAATATTAAAAATTGACGCTGTTACTGACATTCCCGTAAATCTCTGTACTCCGCGCATGTTTAAATAGACGGTGCCCATCCTACGACACGTATAAATCATTGAGAACAAGGAATATAAATGTTTTTGTAAAATTTATATTCGTAGTTTTCGGGACCCGAGGACATTTTGCAATAGTTTATTTATTACTTGGGAACGGTGGATTAGTAGTTAAAACTCTACGTTTCATTACAAATTGATTGGCCCTTTTCTTATTAACTATTGTATGGATTTAAAAATTGTAAAAAACATCTACGATGTAAGTACTCGAGCGTATCGCTTGCGTTAAGGTCTGTTTTCATTAATCCTAGAGTAGATATAAGAAAACAATTATGGTATTTTTTAAAGCACAAGTAAAAAAGGTTCTATTTTACGGACGTCGCGACTCGCGAGTGAGATAAAATGGGAGGGAAATAGCACGGAGATCCTTCACGCGACAAACGATCATTTTGGCAGCGGCAACAAAGTATAATACTACATTGTCTTCTTGCATTCTCCGTGCGTCTGATTTTCACATGTCGGAAAATCAAATACGACGTGATTCGGGCAAGTAGGTATATACATATGTAGAGTTGCTATACGTCCTGTATATACGGGACTGTCCCGTATTTCACTGTTCCCGTGAAATATTTTACAGAGTAAAATAAACTATTACCTACCCACTTTTTTCAAGTTTTATTTAATTAGCATTTAAATGTTCCGTATCAAAGCTTGACAATTATGGCAACCCTAAAAATAAATCACTACCTACCCACTTTTTTCATATTTTACTTGAATATATATTGAGACAAAGTATCAACGCATCGGCTGTTTCACGTCTGTCAGCACTCAACCGATGCACCAAACTATTCATTACTTAGGAAATACATACATACATACAGATGTACATACTTAAGAATGTTAGAGACGGTGCAATTTGAATTGTTAATATCCTGTTAAGTTTTAGCCATTTGCTTGCAAAAACTGTTATTGGCATATTTGGCTTGACAAGTGTTACGAACTGGTAAAGATTCGTTAAGAGCAAACGCCTGATTTAGCGAGCTCTGCTTGCAAGACATTTCAAGTCGCATTGATTCTTGCCTTCAGGTGTATCGCGTTTCTGGGAACGGCGTCTGTTTAAAAAAAAAGACGAACTTTTCGATGGTCTTGACCTCAACAATCGATGAGAAAAAGGCCGCACATCTACTGAACGTTCGCTATCGTATTATTTTCTGGATTTTAAAAAAATATGTTATTATTTTTCCTCTTTCTGTACCAATTTTTTGCCGTACCTTCCTCATACCAAACTGCGTCGTAATTGGTTTCATTTTAGTAGACAAATCTGACATACAATACAGATGTTTGCATAATGATAAAAATATTGAAAAATTATTTTTCCATTAGAGGATACTGCATATTAATGGCCCTGTATTCCTTCCAAGCGCCGACCAACATGTTGTTATAAAGAGTCGGTAGCTTCTGAACAATTTTAGAAATCTATGTAAACCTGATATCTATGTTTTCATATTTAGAAGAGTGATAGGAACTAGAGGAAATGCTGTATTGCGTTGTCTCAAGCGTAAATGTTGTAAAACGTTTATAAGACCGACTCGAAAAATCCGATCTTACCATATTTTATGGAAGAAAGAAAGTCAGAAAAGCATGTATTTAGCCGCGTAATATAACATTTTTAATAGTTTTCTTAGCAGGTTAGTCAATTGAATGTCAGGGTGGCGTAAAGTAATTATTTAAACATTTAAAGACAGTTCTTCGAAATATAATAGAAATAATTACGGCTACAGTCCCTAGTAATAATCCCACTAAATATAAAGAATTTAATGAAATTTAATCAACTTTTTTCCCGCTTGGGACCGCAAGTCAAATTTTCCGCGTACCCAAGCTCAGAAATATCGTTCCAACTACCACTAATGTAGGGTGGGGAAAGTTCCCTTTTCATGCGGCCGGGGCCGCCCAGGCTAGGGAAAATGCGCAGGCTGGATGCGCGTGATTATTATGTAGTCCCCTCCTCGAAGTGTCAGAAAATATAACCTATATGCTATATGACAATAAATGTTTATTGGCTATTTCGTTCCTTTACGCTACATTTGTGAACTTTTTATAACTTAAAATCCTTCCAAAATATCGTTGTTACGCCGCAACGATATATTTATGAAATTGGGTATAGCATATAGGTTATAATTTCTGTCACTTTGAGGTAGAGGTGTGACTATCGTGTTACGTATTTGAGCGGGGAAATTGAGATTTGAACGCGGGTTGGTGCCCATGGAGCGCTGAACCGCTCTGCTCGCCGTAGTGCGGGTGTTTCAAAATAAAACGCCAGACAAGGAAACTATTTCAAGTATAACTTTGGAGTGTATTTCGACTGCTCAAGAAACTGGTTAGAGACAGAGTGTGTTGTCGTTGCAGGAAGAGCTCCGAGCTAGCCGACGAAGTCGATGACAAGATTCTCTGAGTCCTCCCATAGATCCTTGTTGTCCAATCAGGGCGATGACATCCCTCAAGCTTCGTCAGTGGGTTGTCCTTGACCACCTCTCCGTCCTTGCCCCCTTCCTTCGCACTTTCCTCCACCCTCAGCTGGTGGTGGAGGCACGCTTTCAATTACATAGTTTACATAGGCTACGTACAGTATATACATATCTAACAGGTAAGCGCGACCCCCATGGTCGCGATGACGTCGCTCGGACAAAATTTATGGCTTTATGACTTTCAGCCTCTCCCGACCGGAGTTTTCACCCCTACAGAACATCGGAAATAGAAAAGGTAAAACGGAATTTTAAGTGCTTTTACGAGACGGCCAACTGCCCGCTCGACGAAATTTGGCACGCAGATGTATAAGAAAAGGTTAAGCTATTTACTATCCTCGCCTGGCCTAACTGTAATTTAAAAGCTTTTGAATGCAGTCCCAGGCCTTCGTACGCTTTCTGAGTTCAGGCATCAGCTGCTAGCATTGTAAGGACACGTACAAAAATTATTACGGGAAAAACCAAGGACAAACGCTACGCGATATACAATGAACTCTTCATCGTCCTCCGTTTCAAATCTCGCTCTACGTACTCTACGTATCGATTACATACAATTCCCCAGCCACGTTCAAGCGATAGCGTAACACCTTCCCCCTTATACAAAAAGGTGTTTCCATGAAACAACTTTTCAATACATAATTAATAATAATGATTATAACTACGCCTCCTCTTCTCGCGCCAGCTCCACGGTAAATGAGCTACTCGGTCCACCCATTGTCCCGCAGAAAACACGAGTTGAAGAATGGTAGTTACAATACAACATTTTACAGTAGTAAAGTATCATTATTCTATTACTAAGTAATATTAAGTCAATTATAGTGCAACGCATAACGAATATCTGATAATAATTGAACACCTTAACTATATTTGACCAAATATTACATTCAAAAACGCTATAGTCCTTATTCAATATAAAATAATCATAACTCATATCCTAATAATCACACTTGTAACATGAAAAATGTTTAAATTACTTGCGCATAAAACAAATCAAACGTAGGATGAATACAATAGTATATAGTAACTACTTACATTAACCCTCCGAAACAGAAATATCTGGTCTTATACATGCTAATTTCAGCTTATTGGTATGTACTATTTTATACTTATTGATTCCTAATATTAATTCCACGTTTAAATCATCAAAGACTCGACTAATCTTATAAGGGCCTAACCAATTACAATCAAACTTGGAAGTTTTCGGTTCCTTCAGTAAATAAACATCATCATCTATCTTAAATCCACGTGGATTACGATTCCTGTCATAATACATTTTACTCCTCTCCTTAGCTTTATCGAGATTCTCCGCTGATTTAGCCTGTGTGGTGGTAATCTTAGTAAATAACTCATCTAAATGCTGCACAAAAGTTCGCGATATCTGCTCCTTTGCAAATTCAGAAGGTATGAGAGCCCTAACGCCATAAACCAATTCATGTGGTGTAAAGCCCGTAGCCTCGTGTACAGAGGTATTATATGAGAACATACCAAACCTAATCCAATCGTCCCAATCAGCTTTTGTGCAATAGTGCTTTAAATAATCGACACAAACACGATGTGCCCTTTCCAGCGACCCCAAAGACTGTGGGTGAAAAGCGGTAGAGGTTATCCTCTGAATTTTAAAGATTCTACAAAAATTCTTCATCACTTGACTAATGAAGTTCCTTCCCTGATCAGTATGAATAGTTCGTGGGCAGCCAAATCTGCTAATAAACTGTTCTGCTAAGGCAAGAGCCACAGTTATCGAATCTATGGTAGGTATCGGAATTGCATCAGAATACTTTGTTAAATTATCCTGCAATGTTAACAAATACTTATTTCCCTTCTTTGTTACAGGCAAAGGCCCAACAATGTCCATTTGGACCTTCTCAAAGGCATGTTTTGGGGTATCAGTGATGCGCATTGGTTACCTGGTCCTTGTGGAATGAATTTTATTTCTCTGGCAAGTAAAACAAGATTTAACAAATTCAGCAATTTCTTTCCCCATCCCAGACCAATAAAAATGTTCCCGAATGTGACTATAGAGCTTAGTCATGCCCCTATGACCTCCAACAGCGGATTCGTGACATTCCCGGATAATTTGGAGACGTTCTGATTTTGATGGAGTTACAATTTCACCAGTACACACCGTAATTATATACTGGGAATCACTAAAAATCTGCTTACATACATCCTCTACATGATTCCACTCAGAAACATTGAAGCTACCCAAATCTTTTGAGATGCTGAAAACTTTAAGACTTAAAGAATCAATAAGGGTTTTCAAAGATTTTAATGAGGATTCAACATGAGCAAAATTCAGATTCTCCTGAGAAGTACCCTTGCAGAACAATAAGAACACATAATGCTTATCGTTTCGGAATGCCATAGCATCGCCAATATTAACCTGATATTGCTTTATTCGTTCCAGTGAAAGTTTACTTCGATCCAAAAGATCCTTGCTGGTTTGAGAAATAATATCATCATTAAGTGGCATAAAATGAACAAGGTTACCTTTTCGCATAAAAAGATGATCTTTTGTACTAAGGATGGTGGGGAGTGGAGAAGGGTAACTCATATCTCTGTTCGAATTTACATTATTAACAAGGACTCTACTTTCATTAGCTTTGCAATCTGTTGAACTTAACTGTTCCTTCATAGATTCCAATGAGGTCACTTTATTGAGGATCCCTCGTGCAGTCTTGGTCGCAATATCATCAGGCTTCACCGCCTCCGCCATATAACCAGGCGCAACAACACTAGGCTCGTCAGCCTCTGCCACGACATCAGTCGCAAAAATAGGCTCCCCACACCTCTGCCACGACCCAAGATACTGCGAGCCCTGCGATGTTCCCTCAAGGGCCGAACAGAGCGCAGGGACCTTTGCCGAGCACAGACTACTTCTCACGGCTCCTGAAGCGGGTTCCCGGGGTCGAGAATTACCGTATGTCAACAGGCGACCGAGTCGATGCATCGTGCCTACTGAGGCGATCCTCCATTATTTTTATTTCCCGCAGGCAAAAGTGATACTATCAAATCTGTGGTTATTCCCAAACCCTTTATGACCTCATTACACTCGGCTACAGCTTTCCCGCGCGCCAGGAAAACGGATGCCACAATTCTTTCATTTTCAAAGCATAAGACTTCATCATCCATCCTGTCCACTTCAGAACTTACAATTGATGTCTTATCTGCGCAGATAAGCACCCTTTCCAGGTCCCTCGAATCAGAATTAGAATCCGAGTCCATCGATACAGATAATGACTGGGAATCAGGGTTCGGATTTAAATCAATGGGATTTCGTGAAAGTGCATCAGCATTAGCATTGATTTTACCAGGTTTGTAGACTATGTTGTAATCATATTCATTTAGTCTAATTCGCCATCTCATTATTTTGGATGTAGGATCCTTGGCATTGTGTAACCATACTAATGGACGATGATCTGTGACTAAAGTGAACTGTTGTCCGTATAAATAAGGCCGGAAATGCTCAACAGCAAATAGGACAGCTAATAGTTCCTTTTCTATAGTGGAATAATTAGTCTCGGCGTCATTCAGAGTTCTAGAAGCATACGCTATAGGCAAATCCTTCCCAATCGACCCTTGACTCAATTTTGCTGTGTTTCCCACAACAAAATTGGAAGCATCAGTGGTAACAAGAAATGGTTGTGAAAAATTTGGAAATTGTAATAAAGGCTCTAAACAAATAATATCCCTTAAAGTTTCAAAAGCAACCTGAGTTTCGGGAGTCCAACAAAAAGGAATATCCTGTTTTAACAGTCTTGTCAAAGGTTTCGCAATTTTTGCCATGTTCGGAATAAACCTCCTATAATAACCCACGAGTCCCAAAAATTGCTTTATATTTTTTTTTGTTTTTGGTACTGGAAACTGCTTTATAGCTCGAATCTTGTTAGGATCAGGTTTCACTCCTTCCTTTGTAATAACATGTCCCAAATAAGATATCTCCCGTGGCAAAAAGCGGCACTTCTCAGGCTGAAGAGTTAAACCGGAATTCTGCAAACGCGCTAAGAGTATTTTCAATTTACGAGCATGTTCCTCAAGTGAATCAGCATAAACGACAATATCGTCCATATAAACAAAAAGCTCTATTCCTTGCAATCCAGTTAATGCCAAATCCATTACTCTTTGAAAAGTTGCTGGGACATTTTTGAGGCCAAAGGGCATCCGATTAAACTCGTAATGGCCATGGGGAGTAGAAAAAGCTGTTTTTGCCTTAGATATAGGGTCTAACGGAATCTGGTGAAATCCAGAAGCCAAATCTAAAGTATTAAAATACTTGGCCCCTCCCAATTGGTCTAGTATCTCAGTTATATTAGGAAGAGGGTAAGCGTCCCCTACAGTCTTTTCATTCAATTTTCTATAATCGATGACCATTCGCCATCGTGGCTCTCCAGAAGAATTTGATTTCTTTGGAACAATCCATACGGGAGAATTATACGGAGATGCAGATGGCTCAATTATGTTACTATTGAGTAAGGAATTTACTTGTGCTTCTATTTCATTTTTATGGGTCTGAGGAAACCTATACTGTTTGGTATTTATGGGGATTTCATCAGTAGTAATAATAGTATGTTTGGTAACATTTGAGGAACCTAACCTGTCTGCGGAAAGGTAAAATTGATATGAAAACTCATTAACTATTTCCAGAAGGCTGGTCCTCTCACCCTCATTCAAATGATTCAAATCCAGGATCTTAATTAATTTAGCAAGCCTTTGAGCACGGTTCCTACAAGAATCTACGTCAGAATTTCCCGTCCGACATGATCGAGAAGCGGGAGGCCTAATATCAAATTCCTCCAACTCGATTGAAGGTATGGTGAGAACAACATGATCGGCAGTAGTGTTTATGGCGTATAATTTTGCCAAACCATTTCTTTGACTCACCAGAGCTTCACCCACAAAAATACCAGGACCCGCATCAATTCTTCTGACATAGCCCGATGCATTAGTACTACTAGTTGGTACCGTAATCAAGACTTTAGTTCGAGGAGGTAAATCATGGGATGACGATGTAGAAGAAAGCGTTTCTCCTTTCCCAAACTGTAAGCTATCCGGTAAAGTATCCCTAAACTTTAGAGTTATTTCCTGTTTTTTTAAGAACGATAGTCCTAAAATTCCAGTTTCCTTAATAGGGAAATCATTATCCACTACTTGAAAATGAACAGGAACGCCATGAATGAAAACCCTAACATCACCCTGAGTGCGAATCATTCCCGAACCAATTCCAGTAAGGTCGTAAACTGTATTTGTATCAATTGGAAGATCTGAAATTAACCCCCCTCGTTTTACTAAATTTAGCTGAGAACCAGTGTCTATAAGGAAACTAGCTGTATCACGGCAGAAATAGTCATGTTCAAGAGGAATAACCAGAGGCTGTACGGCATTAATTACTCCGAGGTTGTAGCAGACACGATGGATCCGGCGCGTGCAATCAGGGGCTCGTTCTGCGTTGGATCCGTCTGCAGAACCCCCTTTGAGTTTAAATTCTGTTGATTTGCAGAGGTTGCGTTAACCCGGGGTTGCGAATTCTTCCAGGTAAAACGAGCGTTCTTTTTCTTATAACATTGAGATTCTATGTGGTCTGTTTTCTTACAATGGTTACATCTAACCCTATCACGCTTTGGTTGGTTTAATTTATTATTTCGCGTGGGACAATTTGCACGTAAATGCCCAAATCCATTACAATTGAAACACCTACGCTCATCTGCATTCACAGTAAGCACCTCTAACTTGTTTGCTGAAATTTTAGAATTTATGACCTCATTTCTAAGTTTTAATTTATGCTCCAATTTAGAGGCTAGCTTAATAGCTATTGTTAAACTACTTATATCATCCTTAGAAAGTAATAGCATAATGGTATCATTGTTTAATCCATTCAGAAACCCATCTATTGCTTGGTCTGTAAGTAAATTTCTATTCCCTGATCTAAAATTTCATGTACCCGAGTTCCGAACTCCTCAATGGTTTCCTGACTTTTCTGCCGTAAAATTTTTAACTCATTTCGTGCGCTTTTAATATCAAAACTTTGCTCATACGCGGCTTTTATGAAGTTAATCAACTCCTCTACGTCCTTAGGTTCCCGCCTATCGACTATTCTGCGATAATCACGTTTCTGCATTCTATTGCGTATCAAGGCCAATAAATACAATTTATCCTCAGGTCCAACCAATGAATCAGCGAGCCTACACTGACTAATAAAGTTAGTTATAGAACTTGGTTTCCCGTCAAAATGTGGAATGAAGTTCGCGATGAAATCAACGACATTTGCAATCTAGCTTTAGGAGCTCCGGAAGATGACCCTGACCCATCCGTAACCATTGTACTACTGGGTGGAATGGATCTATTATCCGGGAGTGACATATTAAATCCCGGAAAAGGAGTAGATAATGCCGGCACCAAGTGTAACTCATCGGGTTGAATTTCAGAAGTGGGTACCGGTGCACTAACTGCTTCTACTATTAACTCTTCTGTCTCAGAGCTGCTACCACCACTCAGACTAGAGTCCTGCTTTTCACTGTTTAGCTTGTATTTTTTTATAAACGGCGGCATTTTTACAGGTAGTAAACGTGTACCGCTAACGAATAATACGACCCTTTATATTAAAATTAGGTGTTTATGGACGAAACTTACGATTAATATGATGAATACGAACAGTTCGGAAATAAAGCTACTTATGAATAGTCACTGCGTCCAGTACTTCAGCCCTTAAACGGATGTCCCAGCTACGTCCAGCGTTGACTTCGTGGATCCAGTGTTCCTCGATGATCCAGTCGACTTCAACCCCGTGAAGAAATCGTCCAAGCGTCCGGGTCCCTCGAGTCCTTTCCTTAATCGTCCGGGAAGTTTCCGAGGTAGCTCAGCAAATGATGCGGACAATGTCCGAGTGCACGTGATTTCAGGGGATTATTCGCACGGCCACTGAAATCACCCGTCTCTGGTATTCACCCTTGCTCTCAGGAAAACCGCGCAAAACCCAAGAGAGAGAGGCTACACTTAATGACTTTTGATATTTGTGTCCATTTGCACGATCAAAAAAAAAGGAGATTATTTCATCGACGAAGTATAGAATAGACCTATCACCTTATGGGACTTCGTGTCACCACCCAAACTGTATTACCGACCCATAACTCGAGGACTGAATTTAGCGGCCTCTGCTCATGAACAGCGTCCAACTTAGGAACTACTCTGAAATGTGTTGAAATGCTGAAAGGTGTGCGTGATTGTATACGTGTGACTTGTTTAGAGTGAGAGTTTGACAGAGGACAGGCTTTTGTTACGCTACGCTTTGGCTCGGTTTGTCAGCGACTCACGAGGATTCGCGTGGATTTTTCTCCGAAAATCTATTTCGGTGATCTCTTCTTGAAAGCTTATACAAGCTATAAATTGCAAGATGACATTGATTGTTAGTACTTTACGTGTAGTGGAACACTTAACTAACATTTTCGCGAGTCGTATGTTGAAAAATATTAAAAATTGACGCTGTTATTGACATTCCCACAAATCTCTGCACTCCGCGCATGTCTAAATAGACGGTGCCCATCCTACGACACGTATAAATCATTGAGAACAAGGAATCCAAACGTTTTTTTTAAATTTATATTCGTAGTTTTCGGCACCCGAGGACATTTTGCAATAGTTTATTTATTACTTGGGAACGATAGATTAGTAGTTAAAACTCTACGTTTCGTTACAAATTGATTGGCCCTTTCCTCATTAACTATTGTATGGATTTACAAATTGTAAAGAACATCTCCGATGTAAGTCTGTTTTCATTATTCCTAGATATGTACATATGAGAAAACAGTTATGGTATTTTTTAAAGCACAAGTAAAAAAAAAGGTCCTGTTTTACGGACGTCGCGACTCGCGTGTGAGATAAAATGGGAGGGAAACGGCACGGAGGTCCTTTACGCGACAAACGATCATTCTGGCAGCGGCAACAAAGTATAATACTACATTGTCTTCTTGCATTCTCCGTGCGTCTGATTTTCGCATGTCGATGTCGGTCCACGGACAAGCTAGCCTTCTAGATTTTACTTTCTTCTACAAATTCTGCAAAAGCCGTAATCAGTAGCTAAAAGCGGAAAACATGTATGTACACATGCTAAGCTAATCATAAGGTGAAATTTTTACATTCTCTGTTTCGGCTCGATTCGAGCATTTACGGCATATTAGTGAGATTTTTTTAATAAAAGGAAAATCAAATACGACGTGATTCGGGCAAGTAGGTATGTACATATGTAGAGTTGCTATACGTCCTGTATATACGGGACTGTCCCGTATTTCACTGTTCCCGTGAAATATTTTACAGAGTAAAATAAACCATTACCTACCCAGTTTTTTCATGTTTTATTTAATTAGCATTTAAATGTATCGTATCAAAGCTTGACAATTATGGCAACCCTAAAAATAAATCACTACCTACCCACTTTTTTCATATTATATTTGTTTAGCATTTCAACAAAATAAAAAATGGTAAAGATTCATTAAGAGCAAACGCCTGATTTAGCGAGCTCTGCTTGCAAGACATTTCAAGTCGCATTGATTCTTGCCTTCAGGTGTATCGCGTTTCTGGGAACGGCGTCTGTTTAAAAAAAAAGACGAACTTTTCGATGGTCTTGACCTCAACAATCGATGAGAAAAAGGCCGTACATCTACTGAACGTTCGCTGTCGTATTATTTTCTGGATTTTAAAAAAATATTATTATTTTTCCTCTTTCTGCACCAATTTTTTGCCGTACCTTCCTCATACCAAACTGCGTCGTAATTGGTTTCATTTTAGTAGACAAATCTGACATACAATACAGATGTTTGCATAATGATAAAAATATTGAAAAATTATTTTTCCATTAGAGGATACTGCATATTAATGGCCCTGTATTCCTTCCAAGCGCCGACCAACATGTTGTTATAAAGAGTCTCAAGCGTAAATGTTGTAAAACGTTTATAAGACCTACTCGAAAAATCCGATCTTACCATATTTTATGGAAGAAAGAAAGTCAGAAAAGCATGTATTTAGCCGCGTAATATAACATTTTTAATAGTTTTCTTAGCAGGTTAGTCAATTGAATGTCAGGGTGGCTTAAAGTAATTATTTAAACATTTAAAGACAGTTCTTCGAAATATAAAAGAAATAATTACGGCTACAGTCCCTAGTAATAATCACACTAAATATAAAGAATTTAATGAAATTTAATGAACTTTTTTCCCGCTTGGGACCGCAAGTCAAATTTTCCGCGTACCCAAGCTCAGAAATATCGTTCCAACTACCACTAATGGTGGGGAAAGTTCCCCTTTCATGCGGCCGCCCAGGCTAGGGAAAATGCGCAGGCTGGATGCGCGTGATTATTATGTAGTCCCCTCCTCGAAGTGACAGAAAATATAACCTATATGCTATATGACAATAAATGTTTATTGGCTATTTCGTTCCTTTACGCTACATTTGTGAACTTTTTATAACTTAACATCCTTCCAAAATATCGTTGTTACGCCGCAACGGTATATTTATGAAATTGGGTATAGCATATAGGTTATAATTTCTGTCATTTTGAGGTAGAGGTGTGACTATTGAAATGTTATCGATATTTCGATATATCGATAATTTGGTTAAGATATCGTTGACGCGAATAGACCCAGATAGCACACGACTTATAGACGACGTGTGCTACCTGGGAAATCAGCTGAGGTATACACGAAAAAAGGTCAGCAGCGTAGAAAGCGTTGCTGGGCCCATACACGACGCTATCCAGCATCGAAAAACACCGTTGTGAACGGACGAAAATATCGGTGCTGAGCCCATTCAGTGTTCTTCGGTGCTGGACAGCGCCGTGAATTTAAATACAAACAAATAGATTCTGATTGACTTTATTGTACAATTAATGCGTTGCATTCTAAGCGGGAAAAGGTCTGTACCGTTGGCAACGGTGCTCGAAAAGTGAGCACCGTAAAAACCGGTGCTGGGCCCATTCACGGCGCTATCCAGCACCGAAGAACATCGTTGTGAATGGGCGAAAACATCGGTGCTGAGCCGCTGAGTATCGAAAGCGATATCTTTAAAAGTATGAATATGTATCGTTGCTTTACAATGTCTTTAAAATTGTTATTTGCATCGTTGCAAATAAGTGTGCAACAAAGTGTGTTATATTCTACCTCAGCCTCTTCTAGAAGAGGCGAATAGATCTATTCGTCTTAACGATATCTTAACGATATTGTCGATATATTGTTAAATATCAATAAGATATCGATAATCTATCAATAATCGATAGTCACACCTCTAATCAAGCATAGAAATCTGTAAACATGAAAATTGATGCTAAAATCAAGTAGAGTCTAATAAAAGGCATGAAGTTGGCAAACATAAACAAATTAAGCTAAAACTTATTATTTCGATGAAATGTACTAATAAAATGACGTTATGAATAGGAAATTTTGATTTCTTAACCACGAATAATTACACTCATCGACTTCATAAATATATCGTTGAGGCGTAATAATAATATTTTGGAAGGATGTTAAGTCATAAAAAGTTCACAAATGTAGCCCAAAAGAACGAAATATCCAATAAACATTTATTATCCTGTAGCATATAGGTTAAGTATATTTTCTGTCACTTCGAGGACAGAAAATCCACTCTTCGAAGTGTCGTGAACCCGGGGTAGAACAAATTCGAATACTTGTATAAAACGAAACACGTCTTTATTATACAATGTGTTGGAGTATGACTTCACAGTACCAAATATCCAAGCTTTCTGACGCTAGAGACGTACTCAGGGATGAACGTGGACAAGTTGGAGAATCCTATTGGTTGTTCTAATGCGAGGGTGTGGGAAATGGAACTAGTAAGGGTGGAAGTGGTAATCTGGAGAAAGTTAGGTTGTAACGGTTTGAAAAAAAAGGCCTTGAGACCTACGGCCTATTCCGCCTGTTTACCGTTAAGTTACGGACGCTCGAAACGGACTAAGGGTCTTAAGAGAGTGACAATGACCAGATGTGCTTAAAAGAGAAAGTCGCGAAGCTAGGTATCTAACAGAAGTGACCGAAAATATAACCTAACTAAGAGACTGTATAAATGTTTATTACGCGGTTGTATTTATATAATATTTATGATCGAAATTTATGGAAATAAGTGCAAATTATACTTCTATCAAAATGTATTAGTAACCGGAATTATGCAACATGTTTCTTGAAATTAGTCTTAACGTCATGCCGTTTTAGATTTTAAACGTTTCTGATAAGATTTAATTTCAATTCCTACCACTCGTAGCATTGTAATCTTATTTTAGACTGAATCGATAACGTTGGGTGTGACACGAAAGTGGTAAGGGGGCTCGCGAGCCCCCCGAGCGTGTGACACAAAATTACATTCCGTGATAGGTCTATTCTATACCTGGTCTGTGCTAGGACCCCCCAAACCGGTGACAGAAAAATACATTGGTTGATAGGTCTATTCTATACCTCGTCTGTGTTTCTGCACATAAATGGTAATACCCATAGATACGCGGCTGCCTGGTGAACGCGAGAGGGAGCTGTTTGCTATTTCCATATTCTATTCTGAATGTGGAAAGAAATTCTCAGCTGTTGCGTTGTACTTGTAAAAATTTAAACGGAAAGTCTGCTGGTACTGCAAACGTAGAAAATTCATTGTACATTTTAATTACTTGAAATGTGCTTATGCTACAATATTCTACGTTGGCAGTAAGGAATTATAAGTGAAACGGAAAAATAGATGAAGGGACGTACCCCAAAAAATGAAGTTCGTTGGGTTAGACATTTTTTTATTAGCAAAACACTGAAACAGAACATGAAATACACTTATTACAATATAATTACGTCATATGCAGAAAGCAGTTACGCAGGCTGGAGGCGCGTGATTATTATGTGGTCCCCTGCTCGAAGTGACAGAAAATAAAACCTATGTATATGCTATATGACAATAAATGTTGGGCAGCTACTTCGTTTTTTTGCGCTACATTTGTGAACTTTTTATCATCCTTCCGAAGCATTATTATTACGCCACAACAGTATCTTTAGGAAATTGGATATAGCATATAGGTTATATTTTCTGTCACTTGGAGGAGCGGATTTTCTATCACTTGGAGGAGCGGATTTTCTATCCTCGAAGTGACAGAAAATATAACCTATATGCTATACCCGATTTCCTGAAGTTACTGTTACGGCGTAATAATAATGCTTCAGAAGGATGATAAAAAGTTCACAAATGTAGAGCAAAAGAATGAAGCAGCCGCTCTACATTTATTGTTTATTAATTTCCTTAATTATGGTCCGAATTATATCATTCTTGGGGCCAATTTGATCGAGAAAACATAAGGAATCGATTGACGTCACTTTCGCAAAGATCTGATTAGAAATTGCAGAACTTCAGATTCGTCACTGCTTAGTGTGCAACATTGTATAGCCCCGCTGGTTTCGAGCGTCGAAGCCCACAAAACTCAGCCAGACACATGATTGTTGGCGAGCATCACGTTTGACTAATAAACGATAGTGTGAAATACGCAAATGGTTAGGCTCGGATTATCGGGAAAGACCTACCCACCCCACTGTTTTGCTTTCTCGCTGCGAGCGAGGACCTTCGGACCCGAGTAGATCACCCGTTGACAGCCGAGAGTAATAAAACCGACGGACCAGATAAAATGTTCATGTTTTTGATAACTGTTGATGAAAGTATTACCAATGGAGTTTTTAGGGTTTCTCGATGAAAATGATGCCAAACATGGAGCAATTCGGTCCATTTTTCGTGACCGTAGTGTGTGTCCTAATCATGTATTCATAAGAAAACATAGACTGAATTGCTTCGCGTCTCGACTCATTTTCGTGGACATAAACTCACCAATCCATCGGTGGTAACACTCTTATCAAGGTGTAACGAGAAATATGAACATTTTCATATTCAATACTCGATGACTCAAGTCGCCGTCGACCGAGGGTCTCTCGCTGGTGTGCCGCTATTTCACTCGCACTCGGTTTACGTCATTCAGTCTCCTTGTCAAGCGGTTCGGGCGAGGGCCCTGATAAATGTGTATTTATTTGGGAAACCAAAGTAGCGTCATTCGTGACCCCTACTCGCGAACATATATATATATATATACATCCTATGTACGAGAAAAAGTAATGATGACTTGAATCAAGACTTGAAGCAACATTTCTAATAGGGAAATGCATGAAACTTTGGGATCAGGAATTCCCAACCAAGTAATGCATATGAAAGAACTGGCGAAATTCAACAATAGTTCGTCGTCTAAATTTTACAATTAAAGTATTTATTTGACGTGAATATAAAGTTTGTAAGCAAAGTCTTTCTTGATTTGAGTTCTATAGAAGGCTGACTTTCCTTCGCCATGGAAAGTCTCCTCTTGTCCTTCACGCTGGCAATCATGCGACTCGCTGAGTTTCGTGGGTTCCGACGCTCGAAACTAGCGGGGCCATACAATGTTGCGTACTAAGCAGTGACAAATCTGCAGTTCTGCATTTTTAATCAGATCTTTGCGAAAGTGACGTCCATCAATTCCTCATGTTTTCTCGATCAAATTGGCCCCAAAAATTATAATATTCGGACCATATTTTGAAGGAAATTACGTCAAACATTGTTTGCATGATTGAAAGCCCGTTTCGTTAAAAATAGTCCGATTTAAATTATTTTCTGTCAATTTAATCGGGAGAATGCCAGGAATCCATTTGTGTCACTTTCATATTGATACGATGAAAAATAAACAAATTCTGTTTCTAGTAAAGTCTCGTTAGCCGCTCGCTGGTCGGGACCGGCGGTGAGCCCGTATCGTGAACGGAGCCCTAATTCCAAGTGTGAGTTTCTCGCTTCTTTCTGGCCGAAGGGGGGAGCGAGATGGAATGCTTTGCGTGCGCTTGCGAGTTACGGTGAGCATGGGAACCGCTTCGCAAAATCTTAACGCAGGCCCGGCTCAAGTCTTTTTTACGCCCTAGACGAACTTGTTAAATTGCGCCCTTTATTATGATACATTTATTTGAGTACATTGATGTCCTTACTCTTAATTTTTACTCGTAGTATAAAACCGTTGTAGTACAATTTGTGGTATTTCAGTTACAAATTTATTTTTAACAATGCCAACAATGAAAATACCATTTTGCACCTCTTGTCAACCTTACGCCCTAGCAGTTACCTATTTTTTCAGAGTAAAATCATAAATAATCTCAAATAAATGTATTATAATAAAGGGTGCAATTTGACAAGTGCGCCTAGAGCGCAAAAAAGACTTGAACCGGGCCTGCCTCAAGATTTGCGAAGCGGTTCCCGTGCCACCGTAAGCGCTTGTGACCATCGCGCACGCCTCTCACGCGCACAAAGGACGGAGTGTCAGGCGTCCGAAAGACGGAGCGAGACAAAATATCAACGCGTCTGCTCGTACTGTCCTCGCTCGCTTTCAGTGCCTTCGCTCACCCTCGTTTCATCTCGCTCTCGCCTTCGCCGGACAAGATTGAAACAGAAGTGGTGAGGATAGCGAAAAGTCCGTATCGTGTACACCAAACCGAGACCGTAACGAGACTTTACTGTAATCGATGACACATCACCAAGCAACGGTGATCTCGCGCGGCTCGGACCACAAACGTTCTCGTCGGTTATTCGAGCTTCTAAGATCGTATTCAGATATACCCTTCGGTGGCCACGGAACTCCAACTGACAAATCCACGATCGTCAGATGGTGGTGACTGATTTCTCCTCGATCGCTGTTCACGAAAACGAATCGACCGGCCAATATATCTGCATACGATCTTAGGATAAAAATACGATGAAAGATGAGATAGTATTCGAAGCTCAAGATGAAAGGCCTTCGAATAATCAAAGGAAACTAAATATCCGAAGCTAAACAGAATTTTAGATTTAGGGTACACACACCCTCCCCGAAACCTCGTGTCGATCGGCCACTGGGGCCATTCGGAAGTATATTCTTTTATTTAAATAATGCCCATCTCTGCATAGGACCGTAAAGAATTACAAAAAAAAATCAGGGAGTCAACTGTTGACCGATTTGGAGACTTTTCCTTGTTACATGTTACATACAATAGTCGGAAGAATAATAATATGAGCAATAATTGCAAATAATTGCCAGAACTTCCACATTCTGAAAATATGATATCAGTAAATCAATATTTCCAGTATTAGTAAAAAAGTTCCAATTTCTCTTTTCTTATTTTAAATAATGTGATCATATAATTATAACATAAATTCGACAGCGATTTCAAGTGATGTATGTGTCACGGTAAAAGCATTAATTTAGTAAATGTATACAATTCCCAGCAGTTCCTGGTTAATATATGCCTAAAATGCATATAACCTAACCTACAATCGTACGAAAATGCATACATTGACTGCATCACGCTTTTACTGTGGCACATGTATCCAGCTAACGCTTCAGTTTTGCTATGATGCCACGTTGAAAGTCCTCCCGAGTAGGCGCCATCTCGTATCCACTAGCTGAACTAAATTTGTCACGTGACTTGCTCTGCATTATCACCAATATGGCGGAACTCGTATTTGGGAATGCAATCACGAAATTACGTTGTTTGTCCTTATATGACCAGATTTTGGGCTGAGTGAGGTCTCATACGAAAGAGGAAGGTTCAATGCAGCCCTCTCTGGTCATGGCTCAACGAGATTGTGTTGATATCTGATAATATATGAGTATCCAAAGTAGAGAAAAAATCGACAAAATACCCTCGCAGATTCCAAATATTTGTAAATCACTAAAAGAGTTTTATGACTCAAACAATGACCAGAGCGGGCTACATTGAAGCTTCCTCTTTCGAATGAGACCTCACCCAGCCCAAAATCTGGTCATATAAGGACAAACAACGTAATTTCGTGATTGCATTCCCAAATACGAGTTCCGCCATATTGGTGATAATGCAGAGCAAGTCACGTGACAAATTTAGTTCAGCTAGTGGATACGAGATGGCGCCTTTTCGGGAGGACTGCCAACGTGGAATCATAGCAAAACTGAAGCGTTAACTGGATACACGTGCCACAGTAAAAGCATGATGCAGTCAATATATACATTTTCGGACGATTGTAGGTTAGGTTATATGCAATAAGAGTTGGGCAAAATGTAATCTAATTACAAATTACAATTAAAATGTAATTGTGTGTTTGATTACATATTTTTCTGTAATCATTAATATTTAGGTAGTTGAGAAAATTGTGGTCAATTACCTAAATTAACAATCACAGAAAGTAATGTAATCAATTACACAGTTAGGCACACATTGACTAGGAACTGCTAGGAACTGTATACATTTACTAAATTAACGCGTTTACCGTAACACATATGTACATACATCACTTGAAATCGCTGTTGAATTTATGTTGTAATTGGGGCAGTGAGAGCAACAACGGTCTAACCCACATCAAAAAAGAATTTTCCTATTTTATATGATTAGTAGAGTCTATTGGAATACGTTATTGCTACTAACTCAATTGCGAAAAAAATGTGAGTTAGTCCGTTGTTGCTCTCACTGCCTCAATTATTTGACAAAATACCAGAGATGGGCATTATTTAAATAAAAAATTATTTAGAGTTATTAATTATTAAGAAAGAATTAATTTAATCATAAGGAATTCAATCGTCGGCCATAAATATTTTTTTTTCAATCATACTATAAATTTATTGTTTATTTAAAAAAAACTACGCAATTATAAATTATAAATAAAGAAAATTGGTGAGTCCTCTTCCTCCTCATCCTCCTTTTCCTCTCCTTCCTCCCCTCCCACCTCTTTCTCCACCATACTTTAATTTTTTCAGCTCTTTTTTGAACTCGCTGTTCTGTAATGTGAAAAATAAACATAAATCTTATGTTAATTACTGCAATAATGTCTAGACGTTTTCACACTTTCATGAGAATGTAAAGGTGGGATTCCACTGAGGCAACGTGTCGCATGCGATGATTCCGATAGTGATTGCATGTGTTGCATGCGAAAGAAAGATGCGATGATGTTGTCGGTTGCCGGTTGCCAAAAAGTTGTCTCAGTGGAATCCCATCTTAAGAAATGTTTGCGCGAAATCGCCTACGTATCTACACACCTGATTTTTATAAAAATAGGCCAGTTCCCTCCAGTTGTTGACCTGCCTGCTGTTTGGACTCCGTCGCGGGGACGGAGTCCGCCTTTCCCTTGCCCTTCTGCTACTGGCTGACGGACTCCGTCCCCGCGACGGAGTCCGCTTTTTCCTTGCATTCCTGCTGCTGGTTGACGGAGTCCGTCGCGGGGACGGAGTCCGCCTTTCCCTTGCCCTTCTGCTACTGGCTGACGGACTCCGTCCCAGCGACGGAGTCCGCTTTTTCCTTGCATTTCTGCTGCTGGTTGACGGACTCCGTCCCCGCGACGGAGCCCGTTCTCTTTCGTTCTCGAGATTGTTGTCTGCATTGCTTGCCATCTAAAAACGAATCGAAGAAACAATGAAACTATTGAACATAATTAAAATGGATTTGAAAGTGCAGTAGAAGAGCCAGAGTTGGCCAAAATGTGATCTAATTATAAATTACAAATTACGATTAAAATGTAATTGTGTAATTGATTACACATTATTTTCTGTAATTGTTAATTTAGGTAGTTGACCACAATTTTGTCAACTATCTAAATTAACGGTTGCAGGAAATAATGTGTAATCAATTATTACACAATCACATTTTAATCGTAATTTATAATTTATAATTAGAGTACATTTTGCCCAACTCTGAGAAGAGTACACGTTTATCAAGTTGGTACATTTGGGACTTGGGTACAATATGGGCTTTCTTTAGCCAAGATTTACCGCAGGAGGGGAATCTTCATGTTTCTAAATGCTGGAATGTTCCAAGTTCGAAAGCGTTGAAATTCAAACATTTGTAATTATGAGGTTATCAAGTTTCAAAATATCTGTATTTTCAAATGTCCAACATTTGTGATTTCTAAATTACCGATTTTTCCACTTCTGATGTTTAGAAACTGTTTAATTTTCATTATTTATCTTCAGTTTCAACTAAAGGAAGCCTATATTGCACCCGAATGTATATAGCTTTTCTAGACATTTCGCGGGTAAATTATAACATAACTTTCTTATTCTACGCGAGAATGAATACACAAATCTCTGAGCGTGAAGCTGCGTATCGACTAGGGTGGCTCTAATTTTCGATTTTTTAATTTTCTTCGGGGCACTCTCCAGAATGGTTCCAAATAATTAAAAAAAAGTCCCTGTAAAGTTTCAGCTCGATCGGATAAGGGGAAAGGGTGCCCCTGGGCCCTTAAACATTTAAATCATTATTTAACAGCTCGCGAAGTCGATTTTATATAACATCTTCCAAGTTATTGATTAAATAAAAAAATGTGCCAAACAAAACTTGTAGATCCGGACAAGGAGCATCTTTTTTGTTGAATTACTTTTTCTCGTGCGACAAACGGTTTTCGAAAAAATCCGAAAAACTAAAAAAAAAACCTTTTTTTTCAAATTTTGAAAGTTTAAATGCTTCTAGAACACTTTTTATTTATGAAGGTGAACGAAAAAAATGGAATTTTTATTTTCGAGGACTATTTTTTAAACATTCAAGGGAGGGGGGGGGCATTTTCCGAAATATGCAAGAAAGATAAAAAATTTTTTTACTTATTTTCAGTGTTTGGTATGTCATGAATGTTTCCTGAAAATTTGGGACCGAAATTCGCAAAAATATCAACGATATAGACTCAAATTTAGGACCGAAATTTTCAGGAAACATTCATGACATACCAAACACTGGAAATAAGTAAAAAAAAAATTGTTATCTTTCTTGCATATTTCGGTAAATGCCCCCCCTTAAATGGTTAAAAAATAGTCCTCGAAAATAAAAATTCCATTTTTTTTGTTCACTTTCATAAATAAAAAATGTTCTAGAAGCATTTAAACGTTAAAAATTTGAAAAAAAGTTTTTTTTTAGTTTTTCGGATTTTTTTCGAAAACCCTTTGTCTCACGAGAAAAAGTAATAGAACAAAAAAGATGCTCCTTGTCCGGATCTACAACTTTTGTTTGACATATTTTTTTATTTAATCAATAACTTGGAAAATGTTATATAAAATCGACTTCGCGAACTGTTAAATAATGATTTAAATGTTTAAGGGCCCAGGGGCACCCTTTCCCCTTATCCGATCGAGCTGAAACTTTACAGGGACTTTTTTTTAATTATTTGGAACCATTCTGGAGGGTGCCCCGAAGAAAATCTTGAAAAAAAATTTTACCAAGAGTAAATAAGAGCCACCCTAGTATCGACATTGCGAGGATGCCGCGCGATGCACGCTTCGCGGAGTGGAGAGTCTGGAGACTACCTCGATCATGATCACTTTGCGAGGCAGGCTCGTGCGACAGTCTTGCGCTACCTCCAGCATTATATTTGCGTCGCCCGAGCCATGCGAATTTTGATCTTGGGGTCGCGACGCACCTTTGAGCACGTCGAAAAATCGACGGCTGATGCCTCCTAAAGTAATCATGGTCGAGGTAGTCTCCAGATTCTCCACTCCGCGAAGCGTGCCACGCGAGGCAGCCTCGCAATGGCGATACGCAGCTTGAGAAACACGCGGACACTCAAGCAATCACAGTTCACACAATAGATTTTGCACAAAAAATTACAACAATTCTATGACGGTAATGAAACTTTACCCGGAATATGTCTAAATACAGTCTTGGGTTGGAAGTAAAATGTAGAAGTATGTCAGTTATTATGAAAATGGCGTCGTGCGAAATTTAAAAAAAAATAAATTGAATTTTACGTTTATTATGTATCATGTTGATATAATATGTAAAAAAGACGTGAAATGTAATAAACGAAAAATTTGGACTTAGACCACTTTCATAATAACCGGCACATATGTATGCACTATATATATATAGTGAAAAAGACAGGAATTGTAAGCGTGACGGTACTTACGATCTTTACTGTTCCGCAGTCGCTTGTATTTCTGACGATCGAGCCTTTGCTAGCGTCAAGGGCCAGCGTTACCAGAAAACAATCGCCGGCGACGGTTCACGCACACATTACCACCACTCCTGTAGGTGATCCTATAACACAACTTGCGAATTCTTTCCTGAAACCGCTGGACAGGGCCCGAACTGTCTTTCTCACTCACTCAATATTTTGTATTTCACTTGCATCAAGGACCGAGCGACACGTCTCGGCCCGCGTAAAGGTTCAAATGCGCAAAGATGATACGTCAAAAGTATATGCACAGGATAATAAAAAATCTTTTCCTGTGCACATTTCTGCACCAAAAAGTATTCCCGGAAGTACGTACTCTATGTAAATGTATCAGCATACACCAATCCTAATGAGAAAGAGAGGAACAGAATACGCATATATCCGTCCTTTTCCTACTATCTTTTGTTCTGCTTCTCAGCATCTGTAACTAATGCTGCGACAACGCTAGCTGATCAGTTTTCTGCAGTTTGCACTACGGTGAAGACGCAGAAAGCAATCGGGCTTTTATTTACTGCGCAGATATTGATACATATGAAATATTCATAATTTGTGAATTGTTCCATTCCTGCGTGGTTCGTTACTGTAGTGTTGATAAGTGTGTGTGACCATTCCGTTGCCATGGAATCAAAAAAGGAAGCCGCAAATGCAAGGAATAATCGCTATTTGGAGGGTGCCGCGAAAGCGAAACAGCCCAAGTTATCTGCAAAGCGTTTGTCAAAAAATAAAAAGCGTCGAGAAATGTAAGTTATGTTTTATGGTACAGATTTGTATGCAGTTACAGTTTGTGATGTAGTAGTAGCAGCACGGTATTTTGTTGTATATAATACAGTATTATTCATATTCTTCAAATATGTATATCAACACAGCTATCTTTGACGCTTTACGTATACATATTGTTACGTTTTTCGTTCGACATAATATAAATTTACTGAACAGCAACGATAACAGAACATTAAATACGGGGTAACAAGAATAATATCAGAACAGGTAACGAATATAATCAGTTAGGAATACAATATCGATACGTCTGCTTGTAATGGCGGCTGACTCTCGAATGACAGCTTGACAGGCGATCGATCCGATCGCCTTCTTCTCGCTGTCTCTTGTCTTCGTCGCGAGCACCAGCGGGCCATGAATCTTCTACATAGGGTGCTCGCAACACTGCTCCCCCCCCCTTCGAGGAGCGGTCGTCCCGACCGCTGCAGATTCTCCTTTGGTGGCAGCTGCACCCTGGCTCGGAAGAGTGGGAAGGACGCTATGTGGCCTCTTCCGTCCGTCGCCTCGGTATTCACCTTCACGCCCAGTGAAAAACCACCCCAAAAACCCTGGGCAAGGCGTGGGTGCATGGCTCTTCGCGTCTCTACCCTCCACTTGCGGCTTCAGTCTTGCGTACTTCTTTCTTGTATGGACTTCATCTTCTTCGATGGCGCATCTTCTTCTTCGGTAGAGACTGGCAAGAGGTCCAATCCTTTTTCTGGTCGGGCTCGTCCAACGATTCATTCCTGGTGTTCCCTCGGCGGAAGTCCAGCGACGACGCTCTTCTGGAGGTTCCGGTTCCTTGTCCCACGACGTCCCCGGAACTCCAACAGTCCCTCGGTGGAAGTCAAGCGACAAAGCTCCTCTGGACTCCAGCTCATTGTCCCTGACGTCTCCGGAACTCCAACAGTCCCTCGGTGGAAGTCAAGCGACGAAGCTCCTCTGGACTCCAGCTCACTGTCCCACGACGTCTCCGGAACTCCAACAGTCCCTTTCAGAAAAACATTGCATGCCTTAATTTTTTTTCTTCTTCTCCCGAGGAACGGTGGAGTCGAACAGAGTCAGGGAGACGAAAAGGCGAGACGGGCACGACAACAGGGGGTCACAACTCATGAGCTTGTCACCGGCCCGCTCCCCGATCAATCCTCCCCGGACTCTCAACTCGTCTTCCTCTTCTTTCTTCTCATCTCCTCCAGTACTCCAATCCGTGGCTTCTTGTTGGCCCCATTCCTCTTCGTGGCATCTGGTGCTGCTCCAGGGGACCGTCTCGGTGCAGCTCGTCAGCGGTCCCGTCTCCGCGATGCCCCCTCCGACCGATCCGTGCGACTGCGTCGCACGTCCGTCCGGTGATTGGGGACACCATTTCCCGTTTGCTGTCCACCTCGTAGGAAGGGATCCCTTGGTAGACACTGTACCGGGGACGCGGCCAGGATCCCAGCCAGGAGGGTAGCGGGGTGGTTCCACGTATGTCCGCACCCCGCTGCGGACCGCCACGCTGTTGTGGCACATTCGGGGAATTCGGGACCGCATCCAAGCCGCGGTAGCAGTCCCCCGACACCTTGTCCCTCGTCGTGGGGTATTGTGCACCTGTAACAAACTCAAGAGTGGGGCCGGACTACGAAGGCAACCTCCGCAGCCCAGTCCACCGGATTAGCTTAAACTAATCTTCTTTCTTGAGTCTTCTCTGCAGGTTGCATCCCTTCTCTCGGAAGTCTTCATTCCTCTTGCAATTGTCCCTCATATTTCGCAAGGCGTCGTACGTGGACCACCTTGTACTTCTTCCTAGGCGAGCGTTGAATCTTGTAGACGACGTCGTTGATCTTGTTTGCCACCGTGTAGGGTCCTTCCCAGTCGCTTGTAGCTTCGGGTACTCTTCGTGGTAGCAACCACACTCGTTCTCCAGGCTGGAACTCCTGAACTCAGCATCCTCGACTCTCTCTCTCTCTCTCTCTCTCTCTCTCTCCGCGACGGTATTCGCTCTCGAACTCCCTCCGTCGCGGCTTCCAATTCGGCTATCCTGCGACGATGTTCGCTACCGAACTCCCTTCGTCGCAGCTTCACGACGGTATTCGCCCTCGAACTCCCTCCGTCGCGACTTCCTATTCAGCTATCCCGCGACGATGTTCGCTATCGAACTCCCTTCGTCGCGGCGTCGCGACGGTATTCGCCCTCGAACTCCCTCCGTCACGACTTTCTGCACGGCTATCCCGCGACGATGTTCGCCATCGAACTCCCTTCGTCGCGGCTCAGCAATCGCAGCGACGGTATTCGCCCTCGAACTCCCTCCGTCGCGCCTTCAGTAACCCCTGTCGTATTCCTCAATCCCTCAACTGGTAGCAGTTCTTGCGAAGATGACCGGCCCCTCCACATTGCCAGCAAGTTTTCTTCGTGTTGTCGTCTGAGCGATCGTCCGACCCCTCGAACCTCCCCTTCTTCTTCGGGCTCTCAAAAGTGTGGGAAGATTTAGTTCTCCGTTTTTCCGCGTCGCGATCACGGGACTTTGTCGCGAGATCGCAAGACATCGTCTCGATGGCCTCCATCTCCAGAGCTCTGGTCACGGCGGCTCTTAGGCAGGTGAACCCGCCAAGTCGCAGTTCCCGCTGTATGACAGAGCTCGACAATGCTGTTACAAACTGAGACGCGGCAAGTTTGTCGCGGGTTTCTGCCGGGCAATCGGCGAAAACGGACTGCGCCAAACGTTCAATTTTGGTGGCCAGCGAGGAGATGCTCTCATCTCTCCGTTGCCTATGGCTCTGGAAGAGTACATAGTTCAAATTTGACAGATTCTTTGCCCCGTAGCGGAATTCGAGCGTGGAAACCAATTCCACGAAGTTCTCGCATTGGGCAGCGGAGAGCGTCGTGAGGACGCTCCTCGCCGACCCCCCGAGGGTAGCGATCAAGGCTGTAGCCTTTTTTTCGTCATTCCACCCATTAGCGCGCGCGATAGTCTGGAACTGTACCTTGTACTCCTCCCACGACGTTTTTCCATCGAAAATTGCCGGTTTCACCGCGTACCCCAAGCTGAGTACGTGCGGTTCCGAGAAGGGAGCAGCGGCGGGCATACCGACGGAGGTAGAGACATGCGCCAAAGGGACATTATTTACACCACTATTTACATCACTATGTACATCACTGTTTACATCATTATTTACATTATTATTTATATTGGCGACTGTCTCTCTACCCCGAGGACTCGCGCCGCTGTCAACCGATCCGCGAATATTTTGTAATAAGGAGACTACGACCTGGATGCGATTTTCCATTTCTGACAACCGGGTCTCGAGAGCCGCCTGTGTTTTTCGGTCGGTGGCTTCCTTTTCCTCCCTGCGACGGTCCTCCCTCTGCCAGCGGGCCTCGTTATCACTTCGCAGCTCCCTCATCTGTCCCGTGATACTTAATTGAAGAGAGGTGAACATCTCCTGTAGAGAGGCACCACCCGTCGCTGCAGGAGAAGGGTTCGCGGAGGCCGCGGACGCACGAGTGGGCATCCCACTTCTGACACCAGTGTTACGTTTTGCGTTCGACATAATATAAGTTTACTGAACAGCAACGATAACAGAACATTAAACAAGGGGTAACAGGAATAATATAAGAACAGGTAACGAATATAATCTGTTAGGAATACAATATCGATACGTCTGCTTGTAATGGCGGCTGACTCTCGAATGACAGCTTGACAGGCGATCGATCCGATCGCCTTCTTCTCGCTGTCTCTTGTCTTCGTCGCGAGCACCAGCGGGCCATGAATCTTCTACATAGGGTGCTCGCAACAATATTCTATGCTATGCGCACCGCAACGCATGTCATTACTTTACCCTCTTGCCCCACTCATTCTTTTCCAATTCGTATGTTCATCATTATTTAATTAATTAATAATCCGATGTATACCGTGTTTGGATTCATTTTCATGTGAAAAATGTCAGCAGCACGTTCCTGCAACTTTCGTGCCGATGAGACGAAATGTAGGAATTTTAAATTTGGTTATGTATGTTATACAGACTATATGCATTTTGTTAGTATCAAACGTACAAACCAGTATACGCGTTTTGTTCGATGTGCTTCCTTTATAATGCAGTTGTGATTATTTCAACCTTTGTACGTAGTTTTGAATGGATAAAAAATGTAATTCAGATTTTATTTCTGTGATGTAAAAGATATTTAAAATTAGCAACAGTCATCGATGCTTTGCGATTCGATGCTGAGCATATGTAGTTACTTGTTGAATACGAAATATGTACACATTGCTTCTTCTTTTGTGGATTTTTGACCGCAATATGTACGTCCATACGTGTACCTATAGCGAAATTGCCTCATTGAGAAACCCAGTCTTCAGGTGAAGTCAGACGGCGAGTCGGCTTGGTGAGCGCGAGTCTGCCGCTTACATAGTAACCCCGATTGTTAGATTAGAATGCGTCAGTATCAGCTATATATTAAAAGTGAGTTTTAATTTCCAACGAACAGAATTAAAATATAATCATAAAAATGATGGAATTTTTCAATAACTTTCGTTTGGAAAAGCTCTAGATATCCAGGAACCTCATGGAACCTGGAAGTTTTTGTGCTATTTGTTCTATTTGCTTTATAAAGTACATATTCAAAAGTTATAGCGGCAAATATTTGCAACTCTACATAATTTTTATACATAATTAAAATAATTCTATCTCCAAAAATGATGATGTTAGGAGCTAAAATGTATAATTCATTCTAAATAACGTGGTCGTAAATAATTTTTCTCTACAAAACACAGTTCATATTCGCTTTGTGCATTCTAAGAAACCCCTAGTTTTTTAATTAATATGTTAGCAGATTGCCTGTTCAGCGGCCATCTTTTATTCGACGATTTATTGCAATAAATTCTTATTCGTTAACGAATAAACTTTTATTCGTTATTCTCGAATAACTTATTATTCGAAAAAATTTATTCGATATTTTATTCGAATAACGTCCAACTCTGATTGTAAGCAATGGCTCTGACTTCCGATGCGTGCTACGCTCTCAAACGCTCGTCGATGACCCTGACGTCATCGGCCTTGCTTGTGCGTCGAAACGACATTGTACAGGGTCATCCGTTAAAACTGCAACCTACGCGCGCGCCAACAGACGAAAATGGCAACACCGCTTCACGGACACATTCCACTACAACCATGCACCGGCCCAGCGTTCGGAGGGTTAACAACGACCGCTGGGTAGCAGTGATGCCCGAGCTTCAAAAATTTTAGGATGGTCTCTTTCAAATTAACGCCGCAAAGAGCTGTGCAGAATTTCCCGACCCAGGTAAGCGAGCCGCACGCTCCGCTTTTATGATCGGTTTACCACTCGCACTCCGGATTACTGTAATGAGGTTTGAAAACAATGTCAACTGATCTCGTACCCGTCTTAATTTCAAAAATTTTAGCTACGACAGTATTGACCGCGGCGCTATACCCTTGTACGTAGAGATTTTTCGCCACCTGCGCGTAAAAGCCACAATAATGACGCATCGTTCCAAAAAATGACATTAACGGAAGCCGGTAATTGCGTGGCGTTGAGTAGCTAAAAGGTTAAACATTCAAACACAAAAATTCTAGAAAAAAGATTCAAACACCGCTACAATCAAAGACACGTCTCATTAGTTATTCCTTACGTCCGATCTATGCATGCACTGCATATAAGGATAAAATTATAAAAAAGAAAACCAGAACAATAGATTCTGAGGTCTGTAAAACTAACACATAATTGAATAAAAATTCAATTTCTCAATTTATGAAAGTAATGACACAGAAACAACTAGCGTATTGTTTATCAACATCATGATTTTTAAAAAGAGCATTAAATACGGTATTAAATAAACAGTTTGCAAAAGCTTTTCACAACAATTGTGGTTAAAAAATTGATAAAAGAAAAATTAAGTAAACGTAAAATATTTTGAATTATCCATCATTAAGAGGGAATAATTTTTCCTCATTTTTCGGCGCAAATTGCATTCTGATATCTTTTATAATTCAAAAGTTATACGAAAAAGGCCCCAAATTCTTCAACCCCGGTCGGGAAATTTCAAATAGCTCCTTGTGACGTTAATTTGAAAGAGACCATCTTAAAATTTTCAAAGCTCGGGCATCACCGCTGCCCACCGGTCGCTGGCAACCCTCCGAACGCCGGGCCGATGCATGGTTGTGGTGGAATGCGTCCGTGAGGCGGTGTTGCCATTTTCGTCTGTTCGCGCGCGCGTAGGTTGCAGTTTTAACGGATGACCCTGTATAACCTTATGCATCCTCCTGGGCCTCGCCTTCCAAGACGGCGAGCGATACCTAGTGCTGTTTCAATATTCTCGCATTGGGTGTTATGAGTTCCTTACACAATTGTGAACAGTGTGAAAAACTGCTTGCAGAAAATTTTTCAATCAATGGAGTGAGTCTGATTTCTGTTCCCGGCACGGCCAAGTAAGGGTTTACTTTACGAAAGACACACGACACGTGTTTATCGGACGCTTCGTTTCTTCGTTATTTTACAACGTTCCATAAAGCAGTTCCATAAAGAATTTTAAGAGATACAACGTTACAAATATGATAATGATTTGGGATATAATTCCGAATGGCCTCATTGTTAACTTTTTTACAAATTATTTTTTTGAACTGCATACACGTAGTGCTAAAACAGCCTGTAGACGGTCGATATTATTGTGCAATATTGAATATTCACCGTCTACAGGCTGCTGAACGGGGATCCATCCTGCCCCCCCCCCCTTTCCACCGCGTGCCCCTCAGGTGACTAAATGGCACGCGTATTTAGCTGAAATTCAAAGCCAATTTTCTCGAAAACGAAGCGCGATATTAAAAAATTGTATTCTAAATGTATTTGCGTCTTATTTTGGTGTATTGACTATCAATAGAGTAACAGGTTCATTCATTCTGTGTAATAGTGTTTCTGGTTCAAATCTGCAAACTCACATGGGCTCGCTACCACGATTTTCGTGGATTGACATTCGGATACGTTTACTACACGTGTAACGTTCTCGAACGAGACGTTGCCGTTAATTACAGGAGATTCCACAAGTAGAGCGGCTTACCTGTGAAATTGTGGGATTGGTTCGGGTGGCGTGCGATAAAGAAATGAATTTCACGAAACTAGGGTCCTTCTTTTGAAAAATAAGTAACAAAAATAGTTTATTCAAGAAAATAGTTTTGACGCTAGGTCGTAATGGAACATATGGTACGACGCTGACAATGAGTCGTGGGAATTATGATTATAAATTAATATAATGGAACATAAAGTAATTGCGTTACGACGTATCGGTCGGTTTGAAAGGATAACGTTTGATTTCGGTTTTGACGCTAAGTCGGTAATAACGAGTATAATTTCGGTTTTGACGCTAAGTCGATAATTAAGGATATCGCGTTAATTATTATTAAAGATATGATATTGGTACGATACTAAATTGTTAATTGAATATAAGGTCTCGACACGAAGTCGGTATAACGTTGTACAAGAAATGACGCTTGGTCGATTTGGTATGTTGAGTTGAGAATTGGAGAGGATTCCTTCCCTCTGATTTTGTAGTAGCTTCCAGTTGCCTATCAGCTTGCCCACGCTTTCTAGGATGGTAGTTTAATTTAGCGTTTCCTTCCCTCGGACTAGTAGTGTCTTCTGGTGCCTATCAGCTGGCCCACGCTTTTAAGGATGGAAGCTGAGGGGGCTAATTCAAGCGACCTTGCTTGGGAATTGAGGGGGCTAACTAAAGCGACCTCGTAAGGAAGTTGAGGGGGCTAACTAAAGCGACCTCGTAAGGAAGTTGAGGGGGCTAACTAAAGCGACCTCGTAAGGAAGTTGAGGGGGCTAATTAAAGCGACCTCGAGGGGTAGTCGGAAATTAGGAGTTTAAGATAGACTTCCTCTTTGGTTCGGTGGCAGAACCAGATCTGCCCTACTGCTGCTGGCGGCCCTGTATTTATACCGGTGGCTGGTACTTTGTCCGCACCAATCACTTGCTGCGCGAACTCGCGCACCAATTAGAATTAACATCCGGTTCGCGCCACTCGCGTACTACGCTTAGAATATTTGGCGTCCGGTTGTCGTACGATATGCGCACGCGCGCTTGATTCACTCGCGGCACTGAGTATGTAGTTTGAATCGGCGGCTGTGCGCATGCGTTGCGCGTCACTATACTTTCTCGCGCGCTGTTTGAAACGCTCTCGCACGCGTTGTATACTATCTTACGTCTAATATAAAGGAAATTAACAATATGTGATGATTAACATAGATAGAAACGGAAAAATGTACGGCGGTTCGTAGCGGTACGTTACACGCGTGTACACGTGTTGTATGTAAATACACGTGAAATAGGGACCTCTAATTGAAATGTGCTGCTCTTTGTCAGACAAATGAAATGTGCTACTTTTCGTAACGCACGTCGATATCGGGTAATCAAATATGTAGCATTCCATTTAAAAAACTGAAGGTCACCTGCGGTTCACGGAAAATATCGCGAACACCAAAAGTTGACATATCGTATTATGTTGGGTATTAAAAATAGTAAAAGTTTTCCTGTATCAGATTTTTTTAAATACTTACCATTTGCGAGAACCCTATATAACAACATCAGGTATAGCCACTTGGCCGCTGCTAGTACCGCGCGGCTTAGCTAGTCCAGCCCGTATTGGGCGACGCAGCGTCACATTCAATTAATCTTCATGCGACCAATTTTAAAGTGTCCGCGTTTCTGAAAACGTGTCTGCAAAGAGCACAAGTAGGGCTGTATCCTCAATTTTTTTCAAATTTTTAAATAGCGCCCTGCTAATATAAAATTGCATTTGTTTAAAACAATTACAGAATAAATGGTCTAAAATTTGTTTTTTTTAAGTGACATAATTTTTATTAGGTACTCTTACTTCCCCAGTGTAAGCACCCAAAAGCTCATTCTTACCTTTCTCTTAGTTCAACAGTTATAATTGAATGAAAACAAGTCAATTTCCACAATCTTGAAAATTTTGAAAAATCCTTTGAAATACGTTTATATATCACTAAAGACTCCAACATATGCAAGTTTCACAAAAATCCTAAATGGTACTCCGAAGTGTCCGATTTCGCGATGACCCAGGATTGAAATGCGAAAAGTATTCTTTTCACACGCGGTCAAGTGTACGCGTGCCTGCATACACACACAGCCGCGTATCGCAGCGCAGCATGTCTGCCTTTGGCTGCCTTTGCTTGCGAGTAGCGGAGACGGTTGAAAAAAAAGAAAACAGGCCAAATGTGCATTTCCTTTGGTTTGCGTACCGAGGGAATCACGTTGTCTAACCCCGGGTCTCCACCAAGGCGAACACGAACAAAAACAGTGTTCGCGAACGCTTTCGTCTGTTCTAGTCGTGTCTACTCCGCCGCAAACATGAACAAAACTCAGCGTATGAATCGTATGTGAATGTTTTGTTCTATTTGCGGCGGTGTGGACACGAAAAGAACAGAGGAAAACGTTCGCGAACAATGTTTTTGTTTGTTGTTGACATTGTTGTTGTTGTTAACGTTTCGTTCCTCTCCGTATCACCAAGATATATTATAATGATGTTCACAGTAATGCAATAATAATAATAATAATATTTTCATAAATAAAACATCGTAACATTTGTGATGTGTCTGTAATGATTAATTACACCAAACACGGTATAATTTGGATAATACATATTTAGTGGTAATAAGTTTCGGCCGCAGAGAAGGATAGCGAATGAAAAACTTGGAGACAATCGGCAGTTCTTTTTTCACTCGCTCTCTTCTCCTACGTTCGAGACTGTCGACAAACTTAAAAAAATGTAGGATCTACAGTAAAATCTTGATTAGAGTTCAAAATTGTGACTGTATAACATTAGTGTTAATTTCTATCACCCCTAGTTGGGTTGGTCCCCCTTGGAACCAGTGAAGTGAGTAATATGGTTCATGCGCCGATCGTGAAACCCGATTCGAAATCGAAAATCAGTGAGGGACAACACCGATGCAAACGAGGTTCACAATTAAAAGTATTTTATTTTTGGTTCTTTTTATAAATTTTTTACTAACATATTTGTGAGGATTTTCTGATTAAAATGACCCCAAACACGATATGGTTTGGATAATTATATAAATATAAACGATTCGTATCCACGATAAGTAAAGGTTGTCCGATTTATGTCGTATTTGGTATCATTTTAATCAGAAAATTCTAACAAACATGATGGTAGAAGTTTCATGAAAATGCAACCAAAAATACCATAGTTTTAATCTTAAATTTGGATTGCGTTAGTATTGTCTCACACGTACATGGGTATTTAAACTTGCTTCGTTCCGAGGCTTTCGTTTACCTCGAGATTTTACTGTATATCTTCTTTTACTATGCTTGCTTTTCTTTTCTGCTGTATGTTTTTCTTATTTCTATGTATGTACCACGTGTTACTGATTATTGACTCTTTACATGCAGACAACGATTGAAGACCGCAGCGTGCCTCACGGTAATTCAGGGTACCGTGGCGGAAGCAAGTACCTCCTACGAAACACATCCAAACACATCTGCTGCGGATGATATTCCTACGGGCAGAATACACGAAGAAGACGTAGGAAGTTTTGAAGACTCTCCAATTATCGAAGGAATTGTAGAAGAAGTACATTTCGATACGGACGCAGAAGATATTGAAGAAGAAATACATTTCAATGCGGACGAAGAGGAAATTGTAGAAGAAATAGATTTCGCCACAGACAGGGATGAAATACATTCCGTAAGAGACATCAACGAAGAAACGAATGAAGATGTTGGAAATGATGCCGATTACTGGGTGGTGGAGAATGCAGAACCAGAACAGCCGGAAAATCCAATTTCAGAAGGAATAGACTTCGTTGATTTTCCGTATGTTTTCGAACGAATAAAAAATCATCGAAAACATTCGACTATTGGCTGTGGCATCGAACATTTTGAAATAATTAGATGTCAACGGAATGGACTAGAAAATGTGTATTATGTAGAGTGCAAAATGTGCAAATACACAGAGCACATATCCTGTCTTCGGAAGAGTGATGCCACTATGGATATCAACCGCGCCGCTGTTGCCGCAATAATGATGACGGGCGGCGGATATAATCAACTGGAGGACATACTGACTACCGTGAACGTGTCCTGTATGACGAAAAGGATCTACGAGAAATGTCAGAATGACCTAATCGATGCCCTCGAAGTGGCCGCACAACGCGAAATGGAAGATGCTGGAAAAGAGGAAAAAAGCATTAGCTATATCAAGAGGTGACGTATATGCAGAATCCAATCTACCGTTTATCCCAGTTGTCGCGGATGGCAGCTGGATGAAAAAGTCCTACCGCGGAAGAGATTACAATTCTCTCTCTGGCGTAGGAGCCATCGTGGGATACCACACGAAGAAAGTGCTGTACATCAGCGTGAAGAATAAATTCTGCATGACTTGCCAAATAGCAGGTACGAAGAAGGAAGAACCGCGCGAGCATCGTTGCTTCAAGAACTGGGGTCGTAATCAGAGTTCAACTGGCATGGAGAGTGTTGCTATTGTCGAAGGCTTCAATTGTAGCATAGATATGCACGGCCTAATATGCTCTATATTAGTTGCCGACGGCGATAGCAGTGTGTACAAGAAGATATTGGACAGTGATCCATATAAAAACTACCTGGTGCAGGTACGAAAAGGTACGTGCAAGGTACACCTGCTACGCAATTTCAGTAAAAAAATAAACGATATCGGAACAAAAGGCCGCGATAAAGACCTAAGAGCTGTCGTAAAGAATAATTCTCTCCGCCTGCGTACTGGTATAAAGAAAGCTGCAGAATACCGGTTGCAAGAAGAAATAACACTCGAGGAACGAATAAGAAATTTGAAGGAAGACTTGAGGAATGTACCGGGTCACGTTTTGGGTGAACACAAGGAGTGTCAGAAGTTAGCATACTTCTGCAAGAAATACTCTGATCCAAACAGAGAGGACTACGTACCAAGGTTGAGAGAAGCTGGTATTTATCAGAGTATCGAAGAAGCGATGCAGCCACTTTTCCCTAAAGCTGACAGTTTGCTGCACGGTCTAAATAGCAATGCTGTTCAAAGTTTTAATAATATCATTGCCAAATTCATCGGAGGCAACAGGATAAACTTTGGACGAGGGGGCTCGTATCAAGGCAGAGTCACTGCTGCAGTCGTCCAATATAATACAAAAGAGGCGTTTAGCAGATTGAGTACGGCAATGGATAAAGAGCCACCAACCATGGTAAGAAAGCTGGAAGGACGTCGGAAGCGTGCAGCAGAAAAAGCAAGGGCATATAAAAAAGAAGCGAAAGCATTCTCCTTCCAAAATAAAAAACAATCGTCCGACCAGGATTACGGCCCCAACGCAGAAAAACCAGATATGGAAGAGACAGTATATTCTTCCGAGTGTAAAATGCACGCGGATATTCTCCTTCACTGGCAAATATTGTGAAGAGTATACTACAGGGTGTCCCAAAAATGTCGGAGTTCCTTGGAAGGGGTAACTCAGGGGCTGATTTGAAACAACTTTTTCCTTAGCGAAAATATTGTCCGAAGCTTCGTGAAGGAGATATTAACAAAAAACCCCGACCAATCAGAGCGCGCGCCTTCCGTCCGAGCTCCCGCGGTAGCGTTGGCTACGCGGTAGGCGACTGCGCTTGTACTACGAACGTACGAACAAGCAAGTCGGCATGCATCGAAGGAAACTGCGTTACACATTTTTTTTTTAAAGCAGAATCTTAAATAAGAATTATTTGAAGTGAGAAGTTGAGAAGTACGTAAATTTCGTTTTTAAATAAGGCATAAACGAAAAGTTAATGTAGCAGAAAATGTACGACATGTGATCGTAATTCGTTATTGAGGTAAAAATCCGTAGTTCAATAACGGCCAACACAACTAAATTTAAACAATAATATTAGGTGTATGAATAAATTCTTTCCGACTGGATTAACATAATCAGTACAAAGCTACTGAATTTCTATCGCGGTGGTATTCATAAACTACCAGAAAAATGGCAAAAGGTAATTAACAATAATGGAAATTATTTCGATGATTGAGTTGTTTTCATATTTGTTAAATCGAACTGTTATTCTACCCTAAAATCGGAAAGAATTTATTTCTATACCTAATAATCACCAATAAATTAAATAAAACTCACCCATTCGGACATTCCTTTCCTTCCTATTCGGAAACCTGTGTCACTGGGTCACTGTACCGATCCTGGTCATCGGTGGACGAAAAGATTTATGGGAGGGTAGCGCCCAGTGCTCAGTTGATCGCAGGTATTCGCATACTAACACTCGATCACTTCATTTATTTTTCACGGAACGTGTTGTTCCTACGTTATAAAAATTGGTGGCCCCGAAAGGGGCCGATTACTGTTAATTGAGCAGTTGCTCGATGTGGTCACCCTCAGCGTTTATGCACGCCTCCGCACGTACAACCAGCTGCCTTTGGATGGCTCGCAACGTTTGTGGCGTTATGTTTGCGACCGCAGCATGAATGCGCACGACTATGTCTTCCAGTGAATCCACTGGCTGACGGTACACCTCATCCTGAAATGATTGTTGTACAGCAAATACAAAACGTAAGTAAAAAAAAGAATACCTATAAAAAATTAAGAGCACTAATGAAATTACCTTCAGGTAGCCCCGGAAGAAAAAATCCAGCGGGGTCATATCCGGTGACCGTGGGGGCCACGCAACAGGACCGTCGCGGCCGATCTACCTGTCCTGGTAGGTTTCATCAATGTAGTCGCGGGCAATTGTGGCGTAGTGAGGTCCAGCCCCGTCTTGCTGATAGACCATGTTCTGTCGGACCTCATTTGGAATAGGGGCATAAGACCCGGCAGAACATGCTCTAAAAAGACTTTATATGCCGGACCGTCCATCCTGTCTGGCAGCATGTACGGCCCATCGATAAATTCGCCACAAATGCCCGCCCATACATTAATTGACCAACGGACTTGTGCTACGCGTGTCCGAAGCGCTAGCGGATTCTCGTCGCTCCACACATGCCGATTGCGGGAATTGAAGCAGCCTTCCTTCTTGAAGATTGCTTCGTCCGTCCACAATATGTATTTGCAGAACGACGGATTCCGCTGCACTTCTCCCAACAGCCACACTGAATACTCAACCCGCTGGTCGGCATCCCCGGGGTGCAACATGTTTTCCCTCAGAGTTCGGTGTACCGTCATTCTGCTGGCACTAGAAGAAAATGCAGAAACATCCATTATTAGATAACATTTGTTTCCCTTAATTAATAATTGCTGCAGTTATCTTGTACTGTGACTTACTCTAGGCGGCGGCTCAAGTCGCGCACGCTGACGGTCGGGTCCTCGTCGATGGCTTCCAGGACGTTCTCTTGTACCGCAAGGTTCCGCGCGGCTCGGGGTCTACCCACGTCGCTGCCTCGCGGCATCGTCGACCCCGTCGAGTATAATCTAGACGCCAAACGTCTAATCGTTCCCTCGCTCGGGGTTTCGATGCGCGGGTACTCCAGTGCCAACGCTCGCACGGTAGCACTTGCGTCCCCGTTGTTCCGCGCGTACACCCAGAACATCGCGTAATACTCTTCGGCTGAGTACATTTCTGGGCCGAGATTACTAGCTGACTGACAGGATTTTTTCCCAAGCAACTTCCTCTACCCCCAAGTAGTTTCTCTCGTTCCATTATGAGTTTACTCCCACCAGGACAAGAGGCTTTAGGTAAAAAGAAGCCAGTACATTTTCGAAACACACGTGTTTCTCAGAAGTGCAACGAACGAACCATCCTACACTTTCACAAAAGCTCGCGCTCCGTCCTTCTACTGCCAATGTACCCATTGCTTCGAGGTAGAAAACAGACACCACGTGTATCGGTCCAAAAGGGTCCGAAGGGAAGAGAAGTAGAAAGTCTTCGAGTTGCTATAAAGAAGAAAATGCACACCATTCCTGTTTCCCCTTTCCGATACCCTGAGTTCACGTCTGCTACGAGGCGGAACCAATTAAGTCATAAATTATCCGAAACTGTAGGAAACCGTTCTCTACCGCCGACTGGCGGGACAATACGGTCATAAACCGCGACCCTGGCAAAATGCTCTGGCTGATCAGCTTGATTAATTTTGGAGAACTAGAAATTACAGAGCATTATCCAACATCAATACGTCTCGCGGAGAGACACAGGAAAAGAAGGGGTAGTCCGCTGACTGCGCGTAGTCCCGCCTGCTTCGTCCTACCCTCAAATTAAAGACGGATCCCTTAGGCCGCGTCCAGATCTGAACCGAACCCCGAACCGAACGCCACTTGAGACTCCGTAATGCCCCGTTCCTACGTGTAGAACCTATATTTCTAGCGATCTTGGCCAGTTTCGACAGAGTCTCGTGGCTCGCGACAGCTAAAGATTGAAGGACAGAGAGTGTTTAGAGTAGTGCAGACGAAAGGTTTGCCTGCCATATGACACCGAGGAAGGGACCTCGGGACCCTCGACCAAAGGAAAGTCAGGCTCGCCGCGATGTTCGGGCTCTTCCCAGCCGATGTCGGTAAAGTTCCGATCCATCAAAGGAATGGCTCACCCACATGGGGTAAACAACTGTAGTGGTGCATCCCTGTCCCTCACACCACCATGATTTGTTGTCGTCCTGGCCATTGGGGGTGTCAAGTAGTTTGAAAAAGCAAGACACGGTGGTAATAAACGAAGAGTGTCCCACAGACCTTTCCAAATGTACCTACGCCTACGGTTCGAAATGTCTACGGGACTCTCAGAATAGTTAACCGTTCGCACGAGCACCATGTCCGCAGATCAAGCAGCCGCTGAGTATATCTGCCTTTATTACATATATAAAAAAAAAACAGAGACAGCAACGACGGTGGTGGCAGAGACGGTTATTTTCCAATAAAGAAGTTTATAGTGGCATCGCGTTATTGTCGGACTTGCGGTTTCAGACTACCAGTGGACTATATAAAAATTTTACACGAATGTGTCCGAGTGACTTTGAATTCATATTAAATTTAATTGGAAATGACATTTGCAAAGAAAACACAGAATTCAGGAAATGCATTTCCGCGGAAGAAAGGTTAGCAATTACATTGCGATTTCTGGCTACTGGAGATTCTTTCACTAGCTTTCAATATTTATTTAAAGTCTCCAAACAGTCAATAAGCACAATAGTGATAGAAGTATGCGAAGCACTGGTGAAGAGATTGCAACAATACGTACAGGTAAGATCAAATATATTTACATATACATGTTTAATAAAATTTAACAGTATGTCCGGTTTGTAATGAAAAAATTTAAGTTATATTAAAACTATTGTGGGGATTGGGGAGGGGGAATGGGTAAAGAAGACGAAGAAGAAGCAGGGTAATTTATGGGGTTTACAGTGTTTCTGTGAATGTGGGGGCTGACGGGAGGTGGAATAGTGTGTGGGATATGGGGAGGAAAAACGGGTGAAGAAGATGAAGAGGAAGCAGGGTAATTCATAGGGTTTATAATAAAATTTCTATGAGTGGAGAGGGTAACGGAGGGTGGAATACTGTGTGGGATATGCGGAGGAGAAAAGGGTAAAGAAGATGAAGAGGAAGCAGGGCAATTCATTGGGTTTATAATAAAATTTCTATGAGTGAAGGGGGTAACGGGAGGTGAAATACTGTGTGGGATATGGGATTGCATATGAGTATGGTTTGTATTGTAATAGCCGTTTTTGGCCCTTATAAATAGTTGCATAATATCGGCTTCAATTGCATATTGTTCAACCTCGCTGAACGACCGCAATTTTTCCGCTATCATATTGCCAAAATATTGACAATCGTCATTTATTAAGCGAGAAGCTTTTATTGAATCAAATGCTTCGTGAAATTTCTCATCTAACGCAGAGCTGTTATTTCTCCTTCTCTTTGGACCTGACGTTGGTTCCCCAATAGTTATATCCCCTTCTTTGGGAACATTAGTATTTTCCACTTGCAAAAGATCATCGCTGAGGTCGATATTAATAATATCGTCGGTTTCTTTGTTAATCTGCAAAAGTATGAAGGAATATATTAATTATAAGGCATATTTTTTTTAATAAATAGGCAATATATTACTTTAGGTTTATTTCAGAAATTATTTAACTGAATTTCTGCTTTTTTAGATATCAAAATCGCAAGAGGAATGGCTCTCTGTTGTTTCAAAATATAATGATTTGTGGAACTTCCCACATGTATTGGGCGCAATAGATGGGAAGCATATTGTGCTACAGTCTCCAATAAATAGCGGCACTGAGTATTTTAATTATAAAAATACTTTCAGTATTGTCTTAATGGCTGTTGTTGATGCAACGTACAACTTTATTTTTGCTGACGTGGGTTGTCAGGGAAGAATTTCGGACAGCGGAGTATTTTCTAATACGGAATTTTGTAAATTATTAAATAGTAAGAGTTTATCACTTCCAAATCCTGCTCCGTTAAACGGAAGGTCGAAGGAATTACCATACTTCTTTATTGCGGATGAAGCCTTCCCTTTAAGTGAGAATATTATCAAGGTATATTCTGGACAACACGCGAAGGGAACAAAAGAACGAGTATTTAATTATTGATTATGTCGAGCTCGAAGGATGGTGGAAAGTGTGTTTGGCGTACTATCGTCAGTATTTCGGGTACTCCGAAAACCCATGCTTTTGGAGCCAGAAAAGGCACAAGCAATCGTAATGGCCACAGTGTACTTACACAATTTTTTGAAACGAAATCCTGATTCGGCAGCAATTTATGCTCCCTCAGGGACTTTTGACCGCATATTTACTAACGAAGTGAATAACCAGAATATTAGTAGGAATGATGACCAAGCGTCGTTCTTACCAATACAAAGGGTTGCACGAAGACCGTCGTTAAAAGCAAAACAAGTTCGCGAAGAATTGGCGGATTATTTTTTACACCAAGGTCGCGTGGAATGGCAAAACAGTTGTGCTTAAGGGTAATGTATTTCTTAATGTCCTCATTACCTTCAAATTTATTCTACATTCTCGAAGACATTCAAATTTATTATGTATTATTACTTACAGTACTCAACGATTGCCGAGGCGTGTTTTTGTCCGCAATAAATTCCATTGATTTATACGCGAACCAGGAGCTTTTAAATACTTCGCCTGCTCCTACAGAAACAGAAAAAAATGTGTTATATTTTTCAGTGTGAATGCTTTCATATACCGTAAACTGGAGAACATTGCCACGTTTTTGTAACATTTCTTTCTGTAATATAAACATTAACATTTTTACATTTGCTGTGTAATCTCTTAAAGAAAAAGTAGGATTCTTTTGTAAGATAACTGTAACACATAGGGTAAGAAGTATCTTGGATATACGTTTAAACATATTTTAAGATGATAAAAACCATTTTATTGTCATTTTGCCGATGTAATCATGAATAAATAGGTAGGTATAACTCTGACGCTGATCAAAACATGATATTTCAAGATAGGCTCATCTTAGATAAAAAATCGAGGCTACAATTTTAGATATATGGTTCACACATACTTCCCACGCCTTCCCTCAAACCTCGTATCGATCGACCACTGGGGCCATTCGGAAGAAGATCCCCGATATTTTAATAAAACAGCCCCGAGACTGGTAAATTTTTTTAAATCATCTTAAAATATATATAAATCAGTATCGAAAAGACTTCTGAACCTATGCGTTACACTTTTTTTGCAAAAGAATCTTACATGTTTTAAGCGATGACACTGAAATGCACCCTTAAGTAATAATGTTACCCTGTATTCTCAATGTTCCCCTAGTTTACGGTATTTCGTTTATGTAATGTAAATGTAATATAATGTACTTTAAATGCAATGACGTAAGAAGCATTTGATACATTTTACATATTTCATTAAATTCTCTCAGTTTGTAAAATAAAATGTAAACACTGCGCAAGTACAGTAATATTTTAATTAAAAGTACCCACCTTTTCCAGTTCCAATGCTTTTCTTCTCTTTATTCCGCTCCCGCCTGAATGATGACTGTAAACACTCCATTTTCCTCTTCAGCTCATCAACACAAATTCCCACTTCTCTACTAAGTTCATTCCACGCGTCTTGTTTTTTATTTTTGTTAAAATATTGTAGATTTTTCGGGTCCCACAAAACTTTTTTGTTTTTATAACTGTCTATAAAATTTAAAACGTCTTGCTCGCTCCAGTCCATTTTGAAATATACGTAACAATATACCGCGCGAACAGAACACTGTGAAGTCAATAAGCGAAGTGCGATGGGTAGCGAACCTTTCCTGCTTAAATATGATTCCATTTCTTAGTGAAGGATGGGGGTCTTCTGAAATTGGTGTCTCATTCGTTAATTTTAGGGAGTGGGGTGTACAGAAAACTTAAGTTACAAGTCCCATACTATGGTCCGTTAGGGTTGGTTGTAAAAGGAAGAAGTCATAAATGGTCATTTTTGAACGAAGGATCAATACGTGCATCCACCATACAACCTTCATTCGATCTTTACAATCGATAATTTATTATTTTTCCAAGAACGTTTCGACAACATCTGTTTCCCAAATTTCTAAAGGCCAATAAAAAAATGGGTGACATTGTTCAATCCAAGCTAATCCATATATTGCTCTGTAGGTAGGTGACAATACGGTCATAAACTGCGACCCTCTCGAAACGCTTTGGCCGATCACCGTAATTAATTTTTGAGAACCAGGTATGACAGAAAAGGCAGCCCGTACAGTTTTTACCTCAATGTGTTAAAACAAATATAGGGTAAACTCGGATAAGTCCATGGTATATACAGGTTATTCCGTGAGTCCCGTAGACATTTCGAACCGTAGGCGTAGGTACATTTGGAAAGGTCTGTGGGACACTCTTCGTTTATTACCACCGTGTCTTGCTTTTTCAAACTACTTGACACCCCCAATGGCCAGGACGACAACAAGTCATGGTGTTGTGAGGGACAGGGATGCACCACTACAGTTGTTTACCCCATGTGGGTGAGCCATTCCTTTGATGGATCGGAACTTTACCGACATCGCCTGGGAAGAGCCCGAACATCGCGGCGAGCCTGACTTTCCTTTGGTCGAGGGTCCCGAGGTCCCTTCCTCGGTGTCATATGGCAGGCAAACCTTTCGTCTGCACTACTCTAAACACTCTCTGTCCTTCAATCTTTAGCTGTCGCGAGCCACGAGACTCTGTCGAAACTGGCCAAGATCGCTAGAAATATAGGTTCTACACGTAGGAACGGGGCATTACGGAGTCTCAAGTGGCGTTCGGTTCGGGGTTCGGTTCAGATCTGGACGCGGCCTAAGGGATCCGTCTTTAATTTGAGGGTAGGACGAAGCAGGCGGGACTACGCGCAGTCAGCGGACTACCCCTTCTTTTCCTGTGTCTCTCCGCGAGACGTATTGATGTTGGATAATGCTCTGTAATTTCTAGTTCTCCAAAATTAATCAAGCTGATCAGCCAGAGCATTTTGCCAGGGTCGCGGTTTATGACCGTATTGTCCCGCCAGTCGGCGGTAGAGAACGGTTTCCTACAGTTTCGGATAATTTATGACTTAATTGGTTCCGCCTCGTAGCAGACGTGAACTCAGGGTATCGGAAAGGGGAAACAGGAATGGTGTGCATTTTCTTCTTTATAGCAACTCGAAGACTTTCTACTTCTCTTCCCTTCGGACCCTTTTGGACCGATACACGTGGTGTCTGTTTTCTACCTCGAAGCAATGGGTACATTGGCAGTAGAAGGACGGAGCGCGAGCTTTTGTGAAAGTGTAGGATGGTTCGTTCGTTGCACTTCTGAGAAACACGTGTGTTTCGAAAATGTACTGGCTTCTTTTTACCTAAAGCCTCTTGTCCTGGTGGGAGTAAACTCATAATGGAACGAGAGAAACTACTTGGGGGTAGAGGAAGTTGCTTGGGAAAAAATCCTGTCAGTCAGCTAGTAATCTCGGCCCAGAAATGTACTCAGCCGAAGAGTATTACGCGATGTTCTGGGTGTACGCGCGGAACAACGGGGACGCAAGTGCTACCGTGCGAGCGTTGGCACTGGAGTACCCGCGCATCGAAACCCCGAGCGAGGGAACGATTAGACGTTTGGCGTCTAGATTATACTCGACGGGGTCGACGATGCCGCGAGGCAGCGACGTGGGTAGACCCCGAGCCGCGCGGAACCTTGCGGTACAAGAGAACGTCCTGGAAGCCATCGACGAGGACCCGACCGTCAGCGTGCGCGACTTGAGCCGCCGCCTAGAGTAAGTCACAGTACAAGATAACTGCAGCAATTATTAATTAAGGGAAACAAATGTTATCTAATAATGGATGTTTCTGCATTTTCTTCTAGTGCCAGCAGAATGACGGTACACCGAACTCTGAGGGAAAACATGTTGCACCCCGGGGATGCCGACCAGCGGGTTGAGTATTCAGTGTGGCTGTTGGGAGAAGTGCAGCGGAATCCGTCGTTCTGCAAATACATATTGTGGACGGACGAAGCAATCTTCAAGAAGGAAGGCTGCTTCAATTCCCGCAATCGGCATGTGTGGAGCGACGAGAATCCGCTAGCGCTTCGGACACGCGTAGCACAAGTCCGTTGGTCAATTAATGTATGGGCGGGCATTTGTGGCGAATTTATCGATGGGCCGTACATGCTGCCAGACAGGATGGACGGTCCGGCATATAAAGTCTTTTTAGAGCATGTTCTGCCGGGTCTTATGCCCCTATTCCAAATGAGGTCCGACAGAACATGGTCTATCAGCAAGACGGGGCTGGACCTCACTACGCCACAATTGCCCGCGACTACATTGATGAAACCTACCAGGACAGGTAGATCGGCCGCGACGGTCCTGTTGCGTGGCCCCCACGGTCACCGGATATGACCCCGCTGGATTTTTTCTTCTGGGGCTACCTGAAGGTAATTTCATTAGTGCTATTAATTTTTTATAGGTATTCTTTTTTTTACTTACGTTTTGTATTTGCTGTACAACAATCATTTCAGGATGAGGTGTACCGTCAGCCAGTGGATTCACTGGAAGACATAGTCGTGCGCATTCATGCTGCGGTCGCAAACATAACGCCACAAACGTTGCGAGCCATCCAAAGGCAGCTGGTTGTACGTGCGGAGGCGTGCATAAACGCTGAGGGTGACCACATCGAGCAACTGCTCAATTAACAGTAATCGGCCCCTTTCGGGGCCACCAATTTTTATAACGTAGGAACAACACGTTCCGTGAAAAATAAATGAAGTGATCAGTGTTAGTATCAGTGCAGTGAAGTGAATATTCGGTACAATAACCCGGATGCACTCGAAGTTGCGACCCTTACCTTCGGGTGGTGTCCTGCGAATACCTGCGATCAACTGAGCACTGGGCGCTACCCTCCCATAAATCTTTTCGTCCACCGATGACCAGGATCGGTACAGTGACCCAGTGACACAGGTTTCCGAATAGGAAGGAAAGGAATGTCCGAATGGGTGAGTTTTATTTAATTTATTGGTGATTATTAGGTGTAGAAATAAATTCTTTCCGATTTTAGGGTACAATAACAGTTCGATTTAAAAAATATGAAAACAACTCAATCATCGAAATAATTTCCATTATTGTTAACTACCTTTTGCCATTTTCCTGGTAGCTTCTGAATACCACCGCGATAGAAATTCAGTAGCTTTGTACTGATTATGTAAATCCAGTCGGAAAGAATTTATTCAAACACCTAATATTATTGTTTAAATTTAGTTGTGTTGGCCGTTATTAAACTACGGATTTTTACCTCAAAACGAATTACGATCACATGTCGTACATTTTCTGCTACATTACCTTTTCGTTTATGCCTTATTTAAAAACGAAATTTACGTACCTCTTGTTTTCTCACTTCAAATAATTCTTATTTAAGATTCTGCTTTAAAAAAAAAAGTGTAACGCAGTTTCCTTCGATGCATGCCGACTTGCGTGTTCGTACGTTCGTAGTACAAGTGCAGTCGCCTACCGCGTAGCCAACGCTACCACGGGAGCTCGGACGGATGGCGCGCGCTCTGATTGGTCGGGGTTTTTTGTTAATATCTCCTTAACGAAGCTTCGGACAATATTTTCGCTAAGGAAAAAGTTGTTTCAAATCACCCCCTGAGTTACCCCTTCTAAGGAACTCCGACATTTTTGGGGCACCCTGTATACCCGAACATTCCAAAGTTATCTTCTCTCGAATACGGAAGGAAAAATGAGGCAAACGCCTTGAAACAAATGGAAGAAGAATTAGGAATCCATATTCTACCGTGTGGCCTCTTCATCGATGACACTGTGCCTCACTTAGGTGCAACTCCTGACGGCCTCGTGGGCCATGATAAAATCGTCGATGTAAAGTGTCCTGAATCGGCGAAGGATTTATCGCCTGATGAAGCAATAAAGCAAATTCATCGTATAGGGCGTGTTTTCGAGGGTGATGAAATGAATACAAATCATCATTACTATTATCAAGTGCAAGGACAATTGCACATAACGAAAAGGCAACTGGCTTATTTTTGTTTATGAACGCCGAAAGGAATGAAGTTTACAACAGTATCGAGAGATGATCGATTCTGGGCAACAGAGATGGAGGAAAAACTCAGGAAGTTCTATGAGGACTGCATGTTGCCAGAAATAATAGATAGTAGATACAATCGACAACAGCCGATTAGAGAACCTCCGTACATTAAAAAAAGGGAGCAGGTACGAGTACACAAGAAAGTACACAAAACGATGGATGACAACATCGCAATAGCACCGGCGAGTGCATCCAGCGCATATGAAGAGCTGTCGAATAAGCAATTGCAGTCAAAATTGACTATTGCAACGGCGAGTGCATTCAGCGCATATGAAGAGCTGTCGAATAAGCAATTGCAGTCAAAATTAACTATTGCAACGGCGAGTGCATTCAGCGCATATGAAGAGCTGTCGAATAAGCAATTGCTATTCAAGGTCACTATTGCACCGGCGAGTACATTCAGCGTATATGAAGAGTTGTCGAATAAGCAATTGCAATCAAAAGTGACTATTGCACCGACGAGTGCATTCAACACATACGAAGAGCTGTCGAATAAGCAATGTTCCAAAACGTAAGTAAGAAAATATGTAGAAAATACATACGGAGAGTGAATGGGACCGTTTATGACGGGGGTGGTGGTAGGCCTTTTCACACTCTCCTAATAATAAGTACCTGTATTCTTTCATATCATGTGGAAATGACACGTGTAAAAACGTAAGTATGACACATACTTTTGTTATGCAAATAATTGAATTAACACAGTACAACAAATTTTGACTTTTTCTCGGACTTGTAACATTCAATAGCCGTTTCTTATAGGTTTTCGTGCCCTAAAAACGAATCCGTAAACCGTTTGTCACCATCACCCTCAGTTTTTGAGAAAATCGATTTTAAAAAACTACAAATTTTCAACTTTGAGCATCTTTTGTGTCGAAACGGTAATAGTTATTCGATTGTTCGTTGCGTCAAATTATTCTATGAACCCTTCCGAATACAACGATATAAGTTATTATTGCATTATGAACATTTAAATATGTTTAAACAACGATCAAAGGGAAAAGGACACCCGAAATGCACCAATTTTTGCAGATATCTTTCAATGCATTTCCAAAACTAAGGGTCAAAATCTGACCATCCCACGCGATGCAGCAGACAGTGTTCCTTCGGGAAGCGTCAACAGAAGCGGTAAGTCTCGTTTTGTTTTCAATACAGAAGCGAAATAGTTTGGCAAAACGCGCGGAGCCGACAGTGGTAGTCAACGGCGCGGCGGCACGCGCGGCGGCCGGCGTAGGTAGGTATCCACAGCCGCTCACGGTAAGCCTCTCACAGTGCTACAATATTGTATTTGTTATTTATAAACTATTTAATAAAAAATTATTAACTGTTGCATAATAAACTATGTACCTAATAAATTTTCTGTAATTTCAAACTTTGATTCTTTGAATATGCAAGGTGTTGGCGCTATGTGTGTACAGTTTGGTACATCAGTTCCCAATGTATTAAAAATACATGAGAATTGTTCGTGTGAATGTCGTACTATACGACAGGGTAAATTCATTGTCGAAGACGATTTTTTTTACACTATTATTTTTAAACACGTCAGTGTAACAGAAGTGCATATCGCACGTGACTATATTACCGTTCTCCAGTATTATATTTGTTATTAATAAACTATTTTTTAATAAAAGTAAGAAGACTGAAATTAATGTGCATACCTAGAAGTGTTGTCTTCTTGCCTGACGTTTATGTGTTATTTTACTACTCGTTTGGAGTTGCCAACAGTAGTCTGCCAACATTGCGATGCTACTTTTTCCGTAGTAACGTTTCTCCATCACGGACACGTCTTGGTGAAATCGTTCCCCGTGCTCATCACTCACATCACCAAGGTTTTCGGGGAAAAAATCAAGATGGGAATGCAAAAAATGCATTTTGAGGGACATATTGCAACCCAATGTTTCACACGCTTTAATAAGTCTGTTTACAATGCTTTTATAGTTTCGTGCCCGATAGTTACCAAGAAAATTTGTACACATGTTTCTGAATTCTGTCCACACTTTTTTTTCTTTAGTTGACATCATTCTGTTAAATTGTGCATCATCCATTAGTGCACGAATTTGTGGTCCGATAAAAATCCCTTCTTTTATTTTTGCTTCTGATAAGCCTGGAAATTTTAATTGTAAATATTGGAATGCGGCTCCATCGTGGTTCATCCCTTTCACAAAATTTTTCATAATTCCTAGTTTAAGATGCAGTGGTGGCAGATATATATTGTCCTTGTCGACTAAACTATTATGCGTTATGTTTTTCATTCCCGGCTTATATGTTTTTCTTGCTGGCCACGTTTTAATCTTATAATGGGACGATCTGGCACGACTGTCCCATTCGCATAAAAAACAACAATATTTTGTATATCCGCTTTGGAGGCCCATCAACAATCCAATGACTTGTAAATCCCCACATATATTCCACTTATATTGATTGTACTTGATATTGTTCAGGAGTGTTTTGAATATTTCATACGTTTCTTTCATTTTTATACCGTATGCGATCGGTACTGAGGGAAATTTATTGCCATTGTGAAGTAGCACTGCCTTTAAACTTTTCTTCGAGGAATCTATGAAGAGCCTCCACTCTTTAGGTCGATGATCAAAATCTAATTTATCAAATAAACTGTTCACGTTAGGACAATAGCACAAATTTTCAGACGAAAGAAAACACTTCTGTAATTCTTTGTTTCTTGTCCAGAAGTGTGTTACGTGCGTCTCTGGTGTAAGTAAATTCCATTGTTGTAATCTAGAAGCCAAAATTTCTGCTTTGGTTTTTGATAGATTTAAATCGCGCACTAAATCATCTAAATCTTTTTAATCCATAAGGTGTATGCGGTCATCCAATAAAAAATCCGTATCTGCTTGATCAAACCTATTTTCATCGGAATTTACAATTTCAGCGGAGGTTGAGGCGATAGGGAGAGTTACAGCGTCAGGGAGAGTTGCAGCGACAGGAAATGTTGCTTCTGATTGATCTTCACTCTGCACTGGTCGTAGAGCCGATGGCACATTCGGATAGACAGGTGTTTTCTTGCTTTTGTTAGTATATCCACTTGTATTGAATAAACAAAAATAGCAATCAGTTGCGTGATCTGCCGATTCCCTCCAAACCATTGGTACATCAAATGGCATTTTATTTTTCCCATTTTTCATCCACCTTAGCAAGCATGTGGCAGATCTATTACAAACCACATGTGGAGCCCAATACTTATCTTGATCTCCCAGCTTACATTTAAAATATTGTTTGTAGGCTTCCTCAATTGGCTTTGTTATGTTCCTTCGTAAATGCTTTAAAACTATTTCACCACATATATAACAGAACTTATTTGCACTATTTACACATGCACGCGACGGGTAGGACTACGAGAGCTCCCGGTTGGGTTGGTGAAGAGGTGACAGGACAGTTAGAGAGCGGAGAAAGTTTAGGAGAGAAAAGGGAGTATTAGGGCGAAAAGGGTCAGCGAGTGGTGTGGCGTAGGGAAAGGGAGGAAAAGGAGACACGAGAGGATAGAGGAGCACAGAATAGAGGAAGTGGGTGAGGAAAGAGGCGGAAGAAAAGTGACGGGAAAGGTTGAGGTTAGAAAGAGGTGGCGGAAGGTGAGGGATCAGGGGAGTGAAAGGGAGCAGTGGAGTGAAGGGCGAGAGAAAAGGAGAAAAGCGGAGCCGAGAGAGGATAGAGGTGCGCGGGGCAGAGAAGGTGGGTGAAGGAAGGAAAGACCCAGAAAGAGTGAGGTTAGGAAATGCCGAAAGGAAAGGCGCGCGCCGAGAGAGGAGAGGCGACATCTGGTGGAAGTAGCGAGAGGAGCAGTAGGATAAGAAGAGGCGGGAAATTCGAAGATGAGAGCTAGGTATAGAGAGAAAGGAGGGAGCATGGGAAGTAAAAAAGAGGGAGCTGTGAGGAAGGGGAAAATAGAATGGGGAGGTGAGGAAGAACGGGCGGAGGGGGCAAGCAGGGTAAACAAGAAAGGGATAGAGGATTACTTAAAAAGGGAAAGAGAGGAGGAGGAGGGGGATAGGATACAGGTATCAGAGGAGGAAGGAGCGGAGTGGGCGTTCAATAAAAGCAGGAAGATAGGGAGGTCTCCACCAGTGGAGAATAGGATGAGCGGAATAGAGGAGTTGTTGAGGAAGATGAGGGAGGAACTGATCATAGGGTTGACAGAAGTCAACGACAGAGGGAAGGAAATTAGGAAGGAGATGGAAGAGTTAAAAAAGGAAATTAAAGAGAGAAATGAAGGTTTGCGGGAGAGGTGGGTCGGGATGGAGAGAAGGATGGACGGGATGGAGAAGCGGGTAGGAGAGTTGAAAGAAATAAAGGAAGGATTGGGAGGTATAGAGAAAAGGATAGGAGAATTGGAGAAGCAGAAGGTGGGTAGAGAAGGGGGGAGCGAGAGAGAAGGAAGGAAGGAGGGAAGAGACATGGAGGAAAGAGTGAGAGAAATAGAAGGGAGGTGGGAGAGGAAAGAAAGGGAGGAGAGAAGGAGGAACGCAATCATTAGAGGGATCAAGCTGGAGGGGAAGGAGATAGAAAAGACAGTGGTAAAACTGCTGAAGGATATAGGGGTGGAGGGAGAGGTGGAATGGATAAGAGTGTTGGGAAAAAGGAAAGAGGAAGGAGAAGGAATGGCATAATAGTAAGAATGTAGGAGGAGCGGGGAAAAGAGAGCTAATGTTGAAGAAGAACAAATTAAAAGGCAGGAGAGAAAGAATAGAGGACGATCTGACGTTTGAAGAAAGGAGAATGCAATGGAAGATAAGGAGGGTAGCAGAACAGGAACGACAGAAAGGAAAGAGGGTGAGGGTGAGCTATAGGGGAATATGGATTGAGAAGGAATGGTGGGAATGGGACGAACAGGAGGAAGCGCTAAAGGGCAAAGGTGGGGTAGGAGAGGAGAAGAGAGGGAGTATGGGGGAAGAAGGGGCGGGGGAAGAGTTGCAGGAAGGGAAGAAAGGGAAGGATTAGTGGCAGGGGTAAGGGGGGAGGAAGGGAAGGAAGAGGGAGGTGAGGGTAAGAGGGAAAGGAGAAATAAATCAGGAGGGAGATGAAAGTGGGTTTTTGGAATGTGGCAGGACTAAAAAACAAGGATGAGGACGTATGGAAGGAGTTGCAAAGCTGGGACGTGGTAGGACTAACGGAGACGTGGGTGGAGGAGAAAGATTGGGAAAAGGTGAGAGGAAGGCTGCCGGCGGGGTACACGTGGAGCAGGCAGAATGCAAAAAGGAATAAGGAAAAGGGGAGAGGGATAGGGGGGATGGTGACGGGAGTGAAAGCAGAGATAGAGGAAGTGGAGTGGGAGAGGGAACAGGAGATAGAAGGGATAATGGAAAGGAGGGTTAGATGGGGTGGGGAGACGTGGAGAATAATAGCGGTATACGTGAACAAGGACTTAGAAGAGAAACTAGAGAATCTAAAGGAGAGAGCGGAGGCGAGGGGAAGGGTGGAAAATATTCTGATAGGGGGGGATTTTAATGCAAGGACAGGGGAGGAAGGGGCGTTGAGGATTGGAGGGGAAGAAGAGGAGGAGGAGAGTAAAAGAAGATCGAAGGATAGGGTAATAAATAGGGAGGGAAGGAAATTGATAGAAATGATGGAGGGGGAAGGGTGGGGAATTCTGAATGGAATTAAAGAAGGGATGAAGAAGGAGAATTCACGCATACGGGGGGAAGAGGAGAATCAGTTATTGACTACGTGATCGGGGACAGCAAAACGTGGGAAGCGGTAGAGGAGTTAACAGTAGGGGACAACACGGAGTCGGATCATCATCCGCTAATTGCGAGGTTGGAGGCAGAAGGAAAGGAGGGGCGGGAGGTAGTAAAGGAAGGGGAAAGGTGGACTGGTCGGAGGAAAGTAGAGAAGAATATAGGAGAGAAATGGATGGTGGGGAAATAAAAGGAGAGACGGTAGAAGAGGTGCTACGGGGTCTGAAGGAAACGGTAAAGAGAAAGGCAAAGTGGAGGAAAGTAGGAAGGAAACGGGAAGGGAAGAGGTGGTGGGATGGGGAGTGCAGAAACCGGAAAAATGAGGTAAAGGGGGCATTGAGGAGATGGAGGAGGGGGGAAGGTACAGGGGAGGAGTTCAAGAAAAGGAAGGGGGAGTACAGGAGGGCATGCGAAGAGAAAAGGAAGCAAGAGAGGAAGAGGTTTGTAGAGGAGATAGAAAAAGTAGATGGGGAAGGGAAAGTATGGGAGATTATAAGGAGGGAACGGGGGAGGAGAAAAAAGGTAAACGGGAGTATTCAAATGGAGGAATAGAAGAGACATTTCATGGAGATCTTAGGGGGGAGAGAGGAGAGGGTCGGAAGGGAGTGGGGAAAAGAAACAAGGAATAGGGAACAAGTGGAAGAGATCGGGGTGGAGGAGGTGAGAGAGAGCTTAAAGGAGCTAAAGAAAGGGAAGGCTGTGGGGGTGGATGGGATGCCGAATGAAGCATGGATGTATGGAGGGGATAATATGGTGAGAGCAGTGTGGAGGATTTGTAATGGAGTATGGATGGGGGAAGGATGGCCGGAGGAGTGGAAGGAAGGAGTGATTGTGCCCATTGCGAAGAAGGGTAAAGGGGAGGACGCCGGGGACCACAGGGGAGTGACTTTAATGCCTTCGCTATACAAGGTGTATATGAAGCTACTGGCGAAGAAGTTGGAGAGAGAGATAAAGGAGAAGGAAATAGTGCCCGATAATCAGGCAGGCTTCAGGAGGGGGAGAGGGGTTATGGAGCAAATATACAGTTTAAATTATATTATAGGGAGGCAGATAAGTGAGGGGAAAAAGACAATGGTTGCGTTTTTTGTGGACCTGAAGGCGGCATTCGACATGGTAGAGAGGGAAAAGTTGGAGGAGGCAATGAGGGAAAGAGGAGTGAATGGATGGTTGAGAGAAAGGATAATGGAGGCGTATGGAGAGACGAAATGTTGTGTGAGAGTGGGAGAGAGTGTGAGCGAGAGTTTTTGGACAGGGTGTCCGCTAAGCCCCTTGGTGTTTAATGTGTGTATGGCTGACCTGGACGAGAGACTGAGAGAGGAAGGATGGGGAGGGGTAAAAGTGGGAGGAGAGAAAGTGTATGAATTGGCGTATGCGGATGATATAGTGTTGATGGCTGAGGATGTAGTGGGGATGAAAATGATGATGAGAGTGTTAGAGAGGTATATGGATGAGAAAATGCTGAGAGTGAAAATGCTGAGTATGGGGTTGGAAAGGGATGATAGTGGAGGAGGTGAAAGAATTTATATACCTAGGGTATAAGATGGAGAGGAATGGAAGGCAAGGAGCGCATGTGAAGGAAAGGGTGAGGAAGGCAATGGTGGTAATGAGAGAAGTATGGGGGATTGGGAAAAGGTGGTTCGGGGGAGATTGGAGGAGATGGATGCTCCTGTTTGATAAGCTGGTGGGAACAGTGTTGCTGTACGGAGCGGAAGTGTGGGGGTGGTGTGAAAGGGCGGAAATAGAAAGAGTCCAGGAAAGGTACATCAGATGGGTGCTATGGTTGGACCGGTACACACCGGGTAAGAGAAGAAACAAAGAGAGGGAAGCTGCGGACAGGGGCAGGAAGGAGGGCCTTAGGAATGGAGGAGAGGGCAAGAAGTGGGAAAGCGGGGGGGATAGCGAGGAGATGTATGGAGGAAATAATTAGGAAGGAGAGAGGGTGCAAAATAGAATGGCTGGAGGAAAAGAGGAAATTCTTCGAGGAAAGGGGGTACGCGCCAGGAGAAGTGGAGAGAAGGGTAGCTGGAGGATGTGAGATGAGGACGGAGCTGGAACTAAGGGACAAGGAAATACAAGAGCAGGAAATAGAGGGTAGAATTAGAGGAGGGAGGTACAACGGGTGGTTTAAGGAGGTGCGAGTGGGAGGGCTGCCAAGGTACCTAATGAAAAAAGGAAAAGAGGAGAAAAAGATAAGGGTGGCAAGGTACAGATTGGGAAATGAGATGAGGGGGGAAAGGTACTGGATGGGCGAGGACGCAAACAGGTGTAGGATCTGTGGCTGGGAGCAAGAGAGTTGGGAGCACGTGTTGGAGATGTGTAGTGAGGGGGGAAGAGGAGGGGGGTGGGAAAGAATCAGGAAAATTTTGGGGGAAGAAGGGTTTGGGGAGCAATGGATGGGGAAACTGGACAACGAAAGAAGGGAAGCGCTGGAAAGGGGAAGGGAGTCGTGGGTGGGAGAGGGGGTGTAAGAGATAGAGAGGGAGGGGAGGCTGGGAGGGGGAGGAGAGAGAGTGGAAGAGAGAGTGGAGGAGAGAAGGAGTGACACGATCGAGCGAGCGTGCGGTGGCGTAAGGCGGGCGGCGAGAAGGTACGGCGAGAGAGGTTTGGCGAGCGGCGGGCGAAAGCGTGGCGGCGAGGTGGCGACGGATATCGGCGGAGTACGATGCGCTTAGATTAAGAGTAATTTAAGAGTAGAGTAAGATAGAATAAATTAGTGGTAAGCTAGATATAAGTAGGATAGGATAGTTTTAAGGGATTGTAAGAGGAAGATGAGGGGAAAGAGGCGAAGCCATATCCCAGCAATGGGGAAGGTAGAATAAAATACAATACAATACACATGCACGCGACATTGTCACTTCAACTAACCGCACTAAATTAAAACTATCACTAAATTATAAAGTAGCACTAACAATGTTACTAATAAAATGTAAACTGTCACGTCCCGGGTGGAGGTCGTTGGGGACGATGGCATAGACGGGGAGTTATTGAAGGGAACTCAGGCGCGAATGCCAGATTCGTGGCACTGAGGATAAATTGGATTTCAGGCACGAATACCAGATTCGTGGCACTGAATGGTTGGAGGGAATGCAGGCGCGAATGCCAAATTCGTGGCACTGCGGAGAGTTAGGATGCAGGCGCGAATGCCAGATTCGTGGCACTGCGGAGAGTTTGGATTCAGGCGCGAATGCCAGATTCGTGGCACTGAATAGTTTGAGGGAATGCAGGCGCGAATGCCAGATTCGTGGCACTGAATGGTTTGAGGGAATGCAGGCGCGAATGCCAGATTCGTGGCACTGCGGAGAGTTAGGATTCAGGAGCGAATGTTGGATTTGTTGCACTGGACGTTTGCGGGAAACAGGCGCGAATGCCAGATTCGTAGCACTGCGGGTTTATTGGAGTTCAGGCGCGAATGCCAGATTCGTAGCACTGAACGACCAGGGAAAGTTTAAATGGTAATCACTCCGGAGGTGACACCCGTTAGAGCACTTTGTTTGTTTTGGCTTGGTAATTGGATTTACTGTTGCATTTATATAAAAAGCCACACGTAATATTTCCGCGAAATATGTCTAGACATATGGCTGTACACGGCCCATGCAAAAGTATGTTTGTAAACACTGTAAGAACTCTCGCGTTCGCGAACCGAAATCAGCTATTGCAGCAGCCTGTTTAGATTAGGAGCCCTCGTAACTAAAGGATAGACACAATAATTGGAAGCGGAATTTAACGTGAAACAGTTTATTCAATTTGAAGCACGTTTATAGGCCATGCACTGTCAATGCGATAGCGGTTGGTCCACAATAATGCGTTAGACGATAAGCATTTGCACATAACATTTATATAAATGGTGGTTAATAACAATATAAGAGTATGAACATGAAATACATGAGAATAAGCCGATGACAATATATGAAATGCAATAAGCGTTAATAAAATACAATAATATAAGAAATAAGCGTTATTAATATAAATAATATGAAAGCAATAAGCGTTGGTAATGCAAAATGATATAAGCAATAAGCGTTATTAATACAAAATAATATGAAAATGCAATGAGCGTTAATAATACAATAATATAAGAAATAAGCGTTATTAATATAAATAATATGAAAGCAATAAGCGTTGGTAATGCAAAATGATATAAGCAATAAGCGTTGTTAATAGAAAATAATATAAAAAGCAATAAGCGTTATTAATGCAAAATTATTTAGACGTATGAAGATGATATGCCGTATAATGGTAGTTAATAGTAATTGATTACGGTGGTTGCCGTAGTACACTGAATTTAGTTATAGTAATATACACTGTAGAAATAAACGTAATTCTTCGCGGGAGAGTTTCTGTAGCAGAGATTCCGTAGAAGAGGATGCGGCCTCTCGAACCCTCGTATTTATATGGTTTACAAGAATGTCAGGTGTGAGGGGTGTTGCGCGGTATGCACCTTGACCTATTTACGAATTATGCGTCGCAATAGGACTTCCGGGGTTTTTATAAAATGAAATAAGCGTCTATAATTAGACGTGTTTATGACTCATGTATGAAATATGCGTCGCAATAAGGCTTCCAGGATTTTATTTAGGCTATTGATAAGGGGATACTCAACCCATTGGATGGATTTTGGGTGTTTTAATGGGAAAGGGGTGAGATTGGCTTTGACTCGGTGAGTCGTAAAGAGGGGGTGAGACGTGGTCTCGAATTAAGAGGTTTTGGGACGAGGGACTTGTTTGAATTCAGATATGAGGGAGGATTTCGCGCCTCGTAGGGCGAATAGGTGAAGGAGTTTGTAATTGACCATCTTGAGATGGGGACCGCTAAGGTATATCGTCAAGGTGATCAGTGATTGGGGAAAAAGGGGTAAGACTTGAGTTGAGGGATTTTGATGGAGTTGTGGAGCGATTTATGAGGGAGACTTTAGAATAATACCGCGCGAAAGATAGTGGGACGTCACACCTCCCCCCCTATATGAAGAAATGCGTGCATTTCTTAACATTAAGGAGCGGTGGTGGACTTGATTGAGCATTTTTTTTTCTTCGTGTGGTTGTACCAAAAATAAAGAATCAAAGAAATGAAAATTGTGTGCAAAAAAAAAAAACTATAATTCTGTTGGTGAGAGAAAGAAAAGAAAAATAAAGAATGAAATAAACAGAACTTAATAGAAACTATCTTCAACGGAAGTAAGGAACTATTTACAGGGATTATTTACAAGGAAAGGAACGGAAGGAAGGTTTAGGAGCTATTTACAGGGATGAAGTGGAGGGAAAATCTAGGGAAGGGTCAACCCCGTCCAGGAGGAAGGTGAGGTCTTGACCATTCTGACATAGGTCATCGAACCACCTTAGGAATTCGGGTGTCAGCTCTTCGTGGTTGAACACTTTAGTGGCTGACCCCGTATCCAGGATTTCCACCACTCCTGGCCAGGGGGGGGGGGGATGGTGGAAGTGGAAGGGTTTTCGGGAAGTTGAGGAGGAGGTTGATAAGGAGGTGGGGGTGGATAGTTCCTATGTCCCTCTACCCATGCATATGGGGGGGGGGGGGACTATGCGGGGGCCGCGGGTTTGGGGCTACCTGGAAGGCCTCCAGGTCCAGTGGCGTTGGTAGGGAGGGTTCCTCGATGCCGATGCCTGCTGGTGATGCCTCCATGATGATCACGGAGGAGACGACTCTCGGGAGCAGGGGTGATAGGCTCCTTCCAGCTTTTGTGGCATCCCTGCGTAGCCACCGTAGGTGGGACAGCCTCCTAGATTTTCCTCCGCCTCTATGCTTTTTCCTCAGAGGAAGTCCTTGCTCCTGTTGGGGGGGGGGGGGGGCATGTCCTACCGACTATTGTGGCGATGGTGATAGTGATAGTGATCTAGGAATAGAACTGATTGAACCTTTTTTGTCATTGGTGTATTACGGTCAACCGGGACTCTTGCGCACGCGACCAAGACGCGCTTTGTTCGCATGAATTATCTTTGTTTTGCCTTTCCATGATATTTTTAAATTCTGTGAAGGGATTACTTCTAGTATTTGGTGCGGCCCAGAGTACTGGTCGCCAAATTTTCCTTTCCGCGGCTCTATGAGGACGAAGACTAAGTCGCCGGGTTTGAAGGTCTCTTCGTTTATATGTCGATCATAGTATTTTTTATACCTAAGTTTCGATTGGTCTAATCTTTTTGCCGCAGCGGTTTGCAATTCTTGTATCCTCGTACTCAATTTCGTGAGATAATGATTATATGTTTCGTTTTCAAAATCTTCGGGCATCGGAGTTCGGCTCGGTACCCGAGCTATTTTCCCGAAAAGTAATTCGTACGGGGTATACCCAGTGCCCTCGTGGACACTGGTGTTATACGAGAACGCGGCCAAGTCTGTCCATTCGTCCCAGTCGCTATATCTACCGATAAACATTTTCAAATATTCGGTTAAGACAAGGTGCGATCGCTCTAAAGAACCGTTAGTCTGTGGGTGAAAGGCTGTGGTTCTGAATTGTTGGATCTTAAATTTTCGCGCTACTGCTTTCATGAAATTACCTGTAAAATTTGCTCCTTGGTCAGTGAGAATGGCTCTAGGAGCTCCGAATTGACAAATGAATTTCCTTATGAATGCGTCTGCAATCTTTATCGACGTGGATTGTTTGAGGGGTTCGCATATAAAATATTTTGTTAGTAAATCCTGCATGGTTAATATGTAGGTGTTGCCTTCTCTTGTGGTGGGCAGAGGCCCTACTATATCTAACGCAATTTTATCGAATGCGCGTCCCGGTGTGTCGGTGAGTATCATCGGTTGCCGGGTTTTAACGCGGACGAGTTTCTTCCTTTGGCAGTCCGGGCAGTTCCGAATGAAATCTTCCACGGCTTTCTTCATACCCTTCCAGAAATAGTGATACCGAATTCGGTTGTATGTTTTTGTTACGCCTTTATGTCCGGCTAATGCAGAGGCGTGATTTTCCATGATTATATTTGGCCGTTCCGATTCCTCGGGAATTCGGACTAGCTGCAGACAAATGGTCACATCGATTTCTTCGTCATTGAGGACCTCAAGGACATCCATAATAATTTCTTGCCAGTTTAACTGATCGATGTTAGCTGTTTTAGCTATACTAATTGAGTGCACTATGAGTTCACGTACCACGTCCTTAAGGGAGGAAAGAGCCTCTCTCCATGTCGTCATGGTTAAAGGCGTATCATGGGTCTCTTTAATGACTATCCCGATGAGAATTTGTCCTCTAATATAAGTTACGTGGGCCTTGCCCAAGGTAAGCTCTCTTGTTTCTGTCAAGATGCCCATTTCTTGCAGCTGTTTAGCACCGTCGTCGCAAGCTTTTCCATCGGCACTTAAAAAGAAGACGAGCGTTTCTTTTTGCAAGGACAAAGGGTCGCGACTGGTTGATGGCGTTATCCTGATGTCTCGCTCGGGATCTGCTTCGAATGCAGTATCGAGAGGATCATCCAGGTCAATTACTGATGATTCAGAGTCTGAAGACGACTCGTATGACGCGTTGGATTCTACCTCGGGATCGAGGTCATCCTGTGTTTGAGGTGTTGAAGGTCGCGGAGGCGAAATGGCCTGGTAGGGGATGCCTGATGGTTCCCCTTCTTCTTGCTGATTTTCCTCTTGATCCATTTTATTTATTGGTTCTGGAGTATTGTTCTTTTTGCGTGCCTTTCGATCAGGCTGTATTCTTGTAGGCTTTGCCCTTAGACGGGTATGGGTTGGTACCTTGGTGACCCGGGGCCTCCCGGAGCCTCGTTTAGGTGGTGGTTGATCCTCCCAATCATCGTCTGCTTCCTCTCGTGGACGTATAGGGCATGCCTCTACTGTAGGGGGATTACGAGATAAGGCGTCAGCAAGTTTATTGCTCTTCCCTGGTTGGTAAAGGATTTCGTATTCGTATTCCGCCAATTTTAATCGCCACCTAACAAGGCGTGACGTTGGATCCTTTACCTTGTGTAACCAAATTAAGGGTTGATGGTCTGTGTATAAAATAAACTTCCTTCCATAAAAGTAAGGTCTGAAGTGTCTGATACAGTAAACGATTGCTAACAATTCTTTTTCTATGGTTGAATAGTTTGCTTCTGCTTTATTTAAGAGGCGGGAGGCATAAGCGATTGGTAATTCCTTTCCATCGACAGTCTGACTTAAAATTCCGCCTATAGCATAGTCGGAGGCGTCTGTGGTGACGTGAAATTCCAGTTCAAAGTTTGGATACTGTAGGATAGGTTCCTTCTGCAACGCCGATTTTAAGTGATCGAAGGCGATTTGTTGGGACGGTCCCCAGTTGAATAAAGTGTCCTTTTTTAATAATGAGGTTAGTGGCTGAGCTGTTTTTGAAAATTCGAGGATAAACCTTCGGTAATATCCGGTCAGCCCAAGGAATTCCTTAATCCCTTTTGGTGTGCGTGGTGCAGGATAATTCTGAACGGCTTGGATTTTCTGTGGGTCAGGTTTCACGCCTTCTTCGGTAATTATGTGGCCCAAATACGCTACTTCTTTGTGTAGGAATTTACATTTTGAGGGTTGGAGCTTGAGGTTCGCTTCCCGTAAGCGGTGGGCGAGTTTCTTAAACTTAATCAAATGCTCCGTGAGGGAGCTCGCATAGAGGACGATATCGTCTAAATAGACGAACATTTCCGTGCCCTGGAGCCCAGCAAGTGTGTGGTCCATCAGGCGTTGGAAAGTCGCCGGTGCGTTGCGGAGTCCGAATGGCATCCTTACAAACTCATAGTGTCCATGAGGTGTGGAGAATGCCGTCTTAGATGCATCTTCGGGTTTCATGGGTATCTGGTGGAAGCCCGAAGCAAGGTCGAACACAGAAAAGTATTTGGCTCCTCCTAACTGATCCAATATTTCGTTAATATTTGGGAGTGGATATGCGTCAGGAACCGTCCTTTTGTTGAGTTCCCTAAAATCCATTACCATCCGCCACAGGGGTTCTTCATCGGGTCCTGGTTTCTTAGACACAATCCAGATGGGCGAGTTGTAGGGTGATAATGACGGTTTGATAATTTCATTTTCAAGCAGTTTTTGTACTTGCTTATTGATTTCCTTTTTGTGTATAGGGGGAAAGCGATATTGTTTCGTATTGATCGGTGTTGGATCCGTCGTCTGGATTCCATGTTGGACGGCATTTGTGTGACCCAACTTCTCTTCTGGTGTGTGGAATAGGTCATGGTACCTTTCTACGATTCCTTGAACGTGGAGTCTTTCCTCTGAGTTCATATGTTTTGTGGAGATTAACTGGAGCAATTTTTCCACTTTTGAAGGGGCTTCCTCGGAATTTTCCGTTATTTTCGGTTCCGATGTCGTCGCAAGAGACTTGTGGGGTTTTGGGGGAAGGGGCGATTCAGCGTGATGAGCGGGGATTGGGACTGAGTGCACTTTTGTGGGTGCCTCGAGGTAGTGGATCGACGGATCCTTTGATAAGAGGGGCTTGTTTTTTGTTAGGTTGGGGAAAGGGGTGGTACTTATTGGTGTTTTGGTCTCTTTTGGTTTGCGTGCTGGAATTACTTCGTCAAAATCTTCCAGTTCAACGGTCGGAATCGTGATTGGTATATCAATTTCGTTTGAGTTTATTATTTGTAAATATGCTTTACCGTCCTGGTTACGGACAAGCGCGTTGCCAGCATGGATTCCTGTGCCTAAATCTAGTCGCGGCAAATATCCCTCCTTGTCGGGGTTGAGTACATGAACGAAGCTAGTGCTTTTCGATCTCGCGGGTAGCAGAATTTGGTTTTTATTTATGAAGGGAATGGTGGTTCCGTGGACATCTAACTGATTCTTGGAGTAATTTATGGCGACGTTCTGTTCTCTCAAGAACTCCGTCCCTAATATTCCTTGAGGTTTGATGGGGAAATCGTCTTTGACTACATGAAATGTGACGTCGTTCCCTAAGAGGGCCATCTTGATGGTCCCGAGGGTGGCGACGTTGTCCTCTGCGATGCCTCTAAGGAATACTTGATTCTCTGGGTCGATGTCCTGGATTCGTTTTACGGCTTGGATTTTTAGTAAGTTTACTTCGGAGCCGGTATCGATCATTAGTTCAGGCGTCGTCTCGAAGTCTGGGGAGTGAATTATTACCGATGGGGCTTCGCCCACTGGTTTTAATCGCGCAGTGGCAATTCTAGCTCCGGCGGTCCTAGGTCCGGTTGTATTGTCACTGGACGCGCTCCCGGTTGGCCCGTTCCACGGTACGCGTCCGTAGTTGTCCGTGGGGGCGGGGCGTTTCCCGAATCTTGTGCCTGGGCGACTCCAAGGTCTTTGTTATTGCGATGGAACATGCGTTTTCTGCATTCCGAGATCAAGTGTCCTGGATTTTTGCAATAACTGCAAATTCGTATTTCTGTGGGTTTTGGGGGAGGCGGACGATTTTTGTCCCAATAGGGGAGCAGAGGTTTGGGTGCTTGGTACCCTGGTTCCGCTGAGCGATTTGTGAGGTGTCTCTCGGAAGGTTGGGGTGTGGAAACTTGATTGTTTCGGCAAGATCGAGCATCGTGACCTGTCTTATTGCACAGTTGGCAGATCACCTTAGGAGTTTTTTGATCTGAAAATCTAAGTCTGTCCCTGTCCATCTTTTTGTCCACGAGGACGGCCAAATCAAATGCTTCGTCTAAAGTTTCAAAATGGTGTTGCTGCAATCGCATTCTTAAGTAGGGTGGGAGGCCGTCAATAAATGAATTCAAAGTCAGACGTTCGAGGTTTTGGGGATGGTCTCGTGCAAAGTCGCGATAATATTCCCTGTCCTCTTCCAGAATGGCGAATCGGAGGTCCTTGACTCGAGAAATGTACTCTAGTATGTGTTCGTTGGTTCCTTTTATGGTATTTGCGAGTTCCCCACGGTAATGGTCCGATGTCTTGGCGGGAGAAAAGGTACGTTTAAGTTGTTTAATGAGATCATTTACGGAGTCGAAGACCCTATCCTCAACGGCCAAGTAAGCGTGATCTTGCAGCTTGTTTCGCAACAACCTCGCTAGCTGAGGTTCAGCATGCGAGGGAACCAGAGTCTTGGCCCTATTGCAGGCTCTAGCGAATTGTAAGACTGGTATGTTATGGCCGTTGAATTTCGGCACTGTTTCTATAGTGTCTTTCAGTTTAATCTGGGGCGACGGATCTTGTTCCGATACAAAGTTATAGTTAGGAATTGGTTTCTTATCAAAGCGAGAAGAACCGGGAGTTACAAAGTTGTTGGTTGTTTGCGTGGGTACAAGAATTTTCTCTATCATCTCGCGCATGGATTGAATTTGACCGGAGAGACCTTCTAGCGAGGGGTTATCAGAAACGGTGACTAAACCTGGACGCGTATTAGTTCCTGGATTTACGACATACTGCGCGTGTAGGTTTTCGATTTCGGTTTGTTTTTTCCTCAACAGTTCTACCCGTTCTAATAATTCGGCAGTCGCGATGTCTACCATGTTAGTGGGATCGCCTGCGTCTTGGTCTCTTATGCAAGAGTCGTCGGCTTCACCGTACAAAGACATGTTTACTGTGTGATTTGTTTTTATCGGCTGGGGTGAATTTAGTGGAATTTTATAGTGTCCGGAACGCGTTATTTGCCCTGCGGCGTTCTCTATTCAGGTAGAAATTATCGAATTCGCGGCGTCTTCTACGCGAGAGGAGGTAATGTTCAGTACACTCGACGCAACTATTTATGGGACGCGTTCGGAGTAAGAGGTTTCTGCAACGGGGGCAATTAGGGACTTGATTTTCTGGTGCGTAATAGTGTTCCTGGCGTATTTCGTGCACCTCAACAGGGTCTAAATCGAAACAGTTTAAGCAAATATCGTAACCTTCCGTGGTCGTTGCTACGCCGCCTTTAACACAGGACAGCTCATGCAAGTTTGACGAAGTAGTAAGGCTAGGCGGGTTCCAACCCAGGTCCTCTGAGGGGAGCGCGGGGGCGGGGGGAAGTGAGGGCGCGCGGGGGAGCGCGGCGGAGGGAAACCTGGGCGCGGGGCCTACGGGGAGTGGAAGAGCGGTTGCGCGCGCACGAGCCGCGGAGTGGGGGAAGCCGCAACCGCGGAGGGGATCAGTCCGGGCCGAGCAGCCGCGGAGACCTGACCTACCGTCCCCGAAATTTTTCAAAGGGAGGGAATGACCCCCGAAAAGTCTTTTTCAGACGTTGGCCCACCCCGAAAATTTTTTCAGACCTAACCCAGGGAGGGCACAGCCCCCAGGATTTTTTTCAAACCAACATGCGTCGGAAATTGTTTAAGAATTTATTTTTTATCCGAAATTGTTTCGGACGATGTCGGGAAAGATCGGGAAAGATCGACGTTCTTTTCTTTTACGAACCACGTCTTCGGGACGGAAAGAGAGAGAGCAATACTTCGTTATAAATCTAAATTCGGAGGGTGGGAAAGAGAGAGCATCACTTTTAAAGCTAAATTCGAGAGAAAGAGACACCACTACATAGCGGTACACTCGCAGATATTCTAAAATTTTTAACCAGCGATCTACCAAACCATTATGCAGCATTCATTCTAAAGCTACCAGTATTCTAAAGCGTTCCGATTTAACGTCGCAGCGTATCGCGCGATCGTGTGTAACTTGACTCCCCTGGAGCAGTCGCGCGAGATGACGTCATTTGGCGGCGCGAAGAATGAAATAGAATTATGCGACGTCAGCAAATCTTAAAATTATGTGGCGAGAAGGAAGACGGGTAAATGAAATGGAGAAATAATATGATTAAGAGATTTATTTAAAATTAAAAGAATATAAAAATATAAATAGAAATGTAATATAATTTAACATTTTTTTCCTACGAGCATTAGCTAGAATATCATTGATGGCACATGCTACCAGTTCGCAATCTATAAGATAATCCTCGTCGTAATATTCGCCATCACGTATGATTTTAGCAGCAGGACGCGTATCTAATGTTTAGCAGGCAGCATCGCTCTGTTACAACACGTTAACAAAAGTTTTAAAGTTTTTCCTCACATCTTCTGCAGTTTGATGCAGCCGCGGATACACATATGTAGCTTATACATGGCTTAAGATTAAATAAAAATGATACTGTATTCAGTTTGAAATACAAAGACTTCTTATGTAGTGTCGTCTTTACAATTGGAGGCGAGAATCATAGAAAGAATTATGCAGAGTCGATAGAAATTGGTGAGGAGTGAAGGAGGCAGACAGACAAGTAAATAGATTGTAATATATGTAAAATGATTATATATTGTTCCATTAATTAAAAAATAGAAATATAAAAAGAAAAAATATAAAAATAGAATATAAATAGTGTCTCGGCAGAACCATCTCTCCCCCCCTCTCTCTCTCTCTCTCTATCAATCTCTTTCTTTCTCATTCTCTTTCCTTCTCTTTTTCTCTTCTTCACATCAATCGCAAGACAACTTGAACATTTTCGAACAGCTGATGGACTTCCTATTTACTTTTCGCGACATCATACATACATACTCTTCCCACAACACCTCGTATAAATTCATACACACTTGCGCTCTCGTGACCAACCCGAGTGCTCAGTTACACAGAACAGTAAATAACTCGACTATATTCGCCGAAACTGTTACGTATCTATTGTATCGCCTCAATTCTTTATCTCTAAATAAATCGCACTATTCTCAACATTTTTTAGTTCTCTCTATACAAATAGGATATCAAAATACAATATAAAAAGAAAAAATATAATAATAATAATAATAATAATAATTTAATTTAATTTATTGCCACTTTCGTGTTACAATTTAACGATCAAATAATCATTCCATTTCATTCCCATGATTGTGTCAGTGTAAGTCCCACCCTTCTAATGTATCCTGTTGTCTCTTAACAATTTTTTCTATTTTACAAGTGTTTCCTAATCTGTTCTATGTTATATAATCTTCTTTTATCACTATCTCCCGTAGAATAGCCAAGTTTTTCCCTTCTCCTCTAATTACCTCTGCACAATTCCTGCCACTCTCTCAACTTACTTCACATGTTTCAATCGCGTGTTTCACTGTTTCTTCCTCTTTCTTACATACCCTTTCTTCTTTCATTAGCCAATATTTGCATGTTCTTGTTTCACTATCCTGTATGAATCTTTCTATCCTTTCTAATTCTCCTCTCCTTTTTTCATTTCCTCCCATAAGCATTTCGGCTTATCTCCTGGTTTCCTTGCCACCTCTTTTAATTCTCTTAGGAACTTTGACTTTTTTACTTTCATCTGTCTTTCTTGTTCTTGGATGTCAATTACTTATCTGTTCTAATTTTTAATCCACACTTCTTCCCCATTTAATCTTCTTCTTTTCCATTCTTCGTTTGACCATCCTCTCCCTTCCAAGAATTTGATTCGCATTCTTTCCTTTTTTCGTTACTTCATTTCCTCTCATTAGTCTTCTCCTACATTCATATCGTATCGATCCTTCTTCCGAGTTTATTAGTGTCTCTTCAAACTTCATTACCCTTACTCCCATTTTAATTGCTATGCCATCTCTTCCTGTTTCTTTTAACAGCCAATATGTTGATGTTGATCTCTCCAATTTCATTATCCATCGTATGTATTTCGCCTGCAATTTTTCTATTTCCTCATACCTTCTCCATCCCCATATCGCTGCTCCATACGCCACGGTGTTCCTAACTAGCGCATCAAACAGTTTCATTCTTCTTTCAGTCATCTCTGAATAATCTTTCTCCAATCCCCCCATACTTCTCCTAGTATCATATTCGCTTCCCTAACTACCTTCTTAATATGGTGTTTATCCTCGTTGTTCTCTCCCTCTCGTTCTATAATCTAAATATTTCAGTTCTCTTACTCTTTCTTCTTCATTCCAACGGAATCTTTCCTATTTTCTTCTTCCTCCTACTTTCCTGCATATCATTATCTTAGACTTTTACACATTTAACTCCAAGCCTTTCTTCTTTATGTATCTCTCGAATCTATTTATCATATTCTTAGGTCCCTGTGCATTATTTACCATTAACACATCACCCGCGTATGAAATTGTTAAAATTTTCCTTCTACCTATTACGACTCCTCCTTCCTGTTCTTTGCTCATTTCTTCTTTCCAGGTCTGCAAATGCGACATTGAAAAGTGTCAAGCTTAACGGGCACCCTTGTCTAACACCCTTTCCTGTTAAAAAAACTTTCCTATCAGTTCCTTCTTCATTCCTAAAGCGCATATAGTTCTGTCGTGCATTTCCTGTATCCGTATTCTTAGTTGTTCGCCTACTCCTTCTTCATAAAGTCTTTTCCAAATTTCTTCCCTTTCCAATCAATCAAATGCTCTCTTCATATCCGTGAAAAACAGATATAGTTTCCGTCTTTCTTTTGAGGTTTCTATATCTATAACCATTTTAACTACCGCTATTGCGTCTACTGTTCCTCTCCTTCTCCTGAATCCCATATGCGTATCGTTTAATATCCCATTTTCCATTTGTTCTTCTAATTTTCTCCTTAGAATTTCCACGCATATCTTATAATCCGTGTCCATCTAAGTTATGCCCCTATAGTTCTTAACCATTTCCCTTTCTCCTTTTTTTTTTTTTTTTTTTTTTTTTTTTTGAATACAGAACTTACTATACCTTCTTTCCATTCTTCCGGAAAGTCCCCTTTCTTCCATGTTCTGTTTATCACCTTTGTTTGATTACCTATATTTATATTTATGAAGATGATTGCGACCTCGATGTTGAATTAAGATATAATTTAAATGCAGGAGTTTAAATTTTAAGTCTGTTCGACTTTTAATATCTTACATGATTTGAGTTGAAATCGACGTGAACCAGATCGGTTTCTATCTATATTTACCTAATAAATTTTTATACAAAAGGACTTAATTTGTAAATTATTTTTTGCTATATTCAATAAAAATTGGAATTTTATGTTCATTAAGAATAGGTGTTTACCCTGTGATAATTGTTGGTTGGGCTTCAAATTCTAATTATTCAATATTAGGACCGATTGGGTCAATTTCACAATCAGTTTCTTATTAAGTTTATTTTTAACAATATTTTCTGTAATTTTATTAATTGAAAATTATTCATTATTGGATTTATATAAATTCCAATATTATATTAAATTTATTTTAATTTTAATTCCAATACTACGACAAGAAAATCGCGGATAGTTCTTTTAAAATCGGAGACCAAGTGCTACTGCACGACAAGACGCGAGCGGTCAAAAACTAACACCTGCGTGGATAGGCTCTAACACGATTCAAAACACGCACGATAATAATAATTACAGTATAGAGGGCGACGAACAATCCGCGTTCAGACAAACACTTCATAGAATAGGGCAGTAATAGGGAAATGGTCACAGTTTTGAAGGAAAGTAACGATACACTAACAATTACATATAAGTATAAGACTAAGAAAGGTAATTTATTGAAAAAGATGGTAAATAAGCGCACAACTAGGCGTCGTCGTCCCAGCCACGTAGGGCGCAGTCGGCCTCCAATAGCGACCACAGTCGAGGCCGCGGATCAGGCCCAACGAAGATGTCCCCATGACGTTCTACACAAAAAAAAAAACAATTGCAAGACTATTACTATACGCACGGAAATAGAAACAATAAGCAGATCTACAATCCCCGATGCAATAAGACACTCACCAAATAGGACCCTCAGACCTCATGAGTCTTCGTCATCCTCCCAGAATTCTGCATGCTGGAAGAATCGGTGCCAGTGCACCCGATACTCCCTAATTGCCACCATGTAGGCAATGCTGATACAACCCGGCGGGCGCGGCACTGGAAACGCTAGAGGGATAAACGGATAAATAGGATAATAAAATAACACACACGAAGAACAAACAAACAAACATCACTCGCACGTACAATTAGAGCAAACATAATGTCTCGGGGCACGTCTAAGATGGCCGACAACATCTTTGTCCAGGAGATCGCAACGCAATAAGAAGCGACTAAGAAAATCGAGACCCATTTGCCCTAACTTCTCACTTCTACTCAAGCCCGGACGAAGAAGATAAACTGTACTACGTTCGCAAAAAATTTATCACACACACACACACACACGCACGCGCGCGCGCACGAGGAAAGACTCTATGAAACGCCAACTACACCTCGGCATTATAATTTACAGGATTTTTGTCCTACAAACGACGATACCACTCGCAGGAGGAACAACCCCCGACATAGATTTCACTATAAAAGAATTCCAACACCACCCCGACATTTACTTCGAAAACCTAGGCGATTTACAAATTTATCGAGATAGCTGGAAGTTAGTATTACATGTAAACATATCTTACATCTACCGACGCGAAGCAAACCTCCAAGCTGCACTATATGATATACTTGCGCAATGTAAAAAACCTTGTACCGACAACTTACAAAAATTTTGTCAAATATTCACCGCGAAAATCCAAGACAAGGTAGACCGCATCGCCAAAACTCTTTACCTACGTCCAGTAAACTAAAAGCTCAGCACAAAACAGCGTCGTGCACAAATAGACGGATTAGGTTACATAGGCAAATCACTCTTGGGGCTAATGGATTCCGGGGATAGAAAGAAAATCGATGATTTTACTAGACCTTTTCAAAACACAAGATAACAGACTTTTAAAAAAAAAAAAGTAAAACGCAATCAAGGGACAAATGCAAATTTTAAGAGCAAATACCAAACTTCTCAACGAGACTATACATGACATACGAGACAAGGATAACACACTCTTAAACGCGACGTGACAAATTCAATACTTACTCCAACAGACAGCCAACATTACTAAATTTCGAGAGACAGTAGACGAACCCCTCATACTAATAAACGGCCTCGCAGAAACACTATTGCGCGACACGCAAGTCTTGTTAGAATTCATTATGGATATAAAGAAAGGAGTCCTAAACCTACGATTAATACCACCAGCACAAATCATAACGTACCTCACTTCCGCATTAGCACATATTTCAAATGGACTAGACTTCACGATTGGAATAAAATTAGAAAACTAGCCGCCATTATCAAAATCCTCCAGCTCTCCACATTTTCGGATACCAAATCAATTACTGTAGTACTAGATATTTCATTGTTAAACGCGAAAAAATTCTAATTGAGCAAGGTACGCCTGATACCCACGAAGATAAACGAATCGTTCTACGCGTATAGAACCCCTCGACTCGTACGAGGTACATGACACCTTGGTGCAAGATTACATACAACTAAGCAAACAGGGCCTAGCAAAATGTAAGACAATAAACGATCTGTACCTCTGCACCTCTAATCACCCGATGTTCAAATCGATACCGTACAGACCGTGCGAAGTACAATTGTACCCAAAATTAACAAACACATGTAAAATGCGAATTATGACACTGAATCACACATTCCAGATAGAATTACAACTACCAGGCACGTGGATTTATATCGCACCGAAACCGATACAACTAGCAGTATAATAACAATAAGAAACAAATGTACAATCACTACCACCAAATTCACAATAGAAACTAGAAAACAATGCGGATTAGAAAGAACATGGTACTACTTACCTGACCACAATTTTTTTGTCATCAGATGAAATCACACTTTCACAGCCTACTGTAAGTTCGTACGGAAACACAAATTTCAAGCTTAAAAGGATAATCGAACACCCCGAAGAATTAAATAAAGTTAGCAAACAAATTAGAAGACCTACAAAAACGATTTAGAAAAACCCGAAATTATACCAACCGAGTATCACCAAGCTTCTTTGTACCATCCACAGTAACGGGATTTATCACATGAGGACCCATGCCTAAAGTTGCATACGTTGCAAAGTAGGATGCCTTCGTTCTTCACCTTCCTCTTCACTGACAATCCCCCTTCCTCCTTGCACTAATCTGCTTCGAATTCTTCACAGATCATCCCCTCATTCTTTGGCCTCATAATTTGACTAAACCATATCACTTGATCGTGCATCGAACGTGAATCGTACCACTCTGAACGTGGATTGAACGTCTATCAAACGTGTATCATACCACTTTCAACGTCTATCGTACCACTTTCAACATCAATCGAACATGAATCGAACCACTTTCAACATCAATCGAACCACTCCGAACATGTATTGAACCACTTTCAACATGAATCGAACCACTTTCAACATGAATCGAACCACTTTCAACATCAATCGAACCACTTTCAACATCAATTGAACCACTTTCAACCACAATTGAAACACTTTCAACATCAATCGAACCACTCCGAACATGTATTGAACCACTTTCAACATCAATCGAACCACTTTCAACACCAATCGTACCACTTTCAACATCAAACGTACCACTTTCAACATCTATCGAACCACTTTCAACATCAATCGAACATCAATCGAACCACTTTCAACCACAATCGAACCACTTTCAACATCAAGCGTACCACTTTCAACATCAATCGAACATGAATCGAACCACTTTCAACATCAATCGTACCACTTTCAGCATCAAACGTACAAAGTGGTACGATTGATGTTGAAAGTGGTTCGATTGTGGTTGAAAGTGGTTCGATTCATGTTCGATTGATGTTGAAAGTGGTACGATTGATGTTGAAAGTGGTACGATTGATGTTGAAAGTGGTTCGATTCATGTTGAAAGTGGTTCAATACATGTTCGGAGTGGTTCGATTGATGTTGAAAGTGTTTCAATTGTGGTTGAAAGTGGTTCAATTGATGTTGAAAGTGGTTCGATTGATGTTGAAAGTGGTTCGATTCATGTTGAAAGTGGTTCGATTCATGTTGAAAGTGGTTCAATACATGTTCGGAGTGGTTCGATTGATGTTGAAAGTGGTTCGATTCATGTTCGATTGATGTTGAAAGTGGTACGATAGACGTTGAAAGTGGTATGATACACGTTTGATAGACGTTCAATCCACGTTCAGAGTGGTACGATTCACGTTCGATGCACGATCAAGTGATATGGTTTAGTCAAATTATGAGGCCAAAGAATGAGGGGATGATCTGTGAAGAATTCGAAGCAGATTAGTGCAAGGAGGAAGGGGGATTGTCAGTGAAGAGGAAGGTGAAGAACGAAGGCATCCTACTTTGCAACGTATGCAACTTTAGGCATGGGTCCTCATGTGATAAATCCCGTTACTGTGGATGGTACAAAGAAGCTTGGTGATACTCGGTTGGTATAATTTCGGGTTTTTCTAAATCGTTTTTGTAAGTCTTCTAATTTGTTTGCTAACTTTATTTAATTCTTCGGGGTGTTCGATTATCCTTTTAAGCTTGAAATTTGTGTTTCCGTACGAACTTACAGTAGGCTGTGAAAGTGTGATTTCATCTGATGACAAAAAAATTGTGGTCAGGTAAGTAGTACCATGTTCTTTCTAATCCGCATTGTTTTCTAGTTTCTATTGTGAATTTGGTGGTAGTGATTGTACATTTGTTTCTTATTGTTATTATACTGCTAGTTGTATCGGTTTCGGTGCGATATAAATCCACGTGCCTGGTAGTTGTAATTCTATCTGGAATGTGTGATTCAGTGTCATAATTCGCATTTTACATGTGTTTGTTAATTTTGGGTACAATTGTACTTCGCACGGTCTGTACGGTATCGATTTGAACATCGGGTGATTAGAGGTGCAGAGGTACAGATCGTTTATTGTCTTACATTTTGCTAGGCCCTGTTTGCTTAGTTGTATGTAATCTTGCACCAAGGTGTCATGTACCTCGTACGAGTCGAGGGGTTCTATACGCGTAGAACGATTCGTTTATCTTCGTGGGTATCAGGCGTACCTTGCTCAATTAGAATTTTTTCGCGTTTAACAATGAAATATCTAGTACTACAGTAATTGATTTGGTATCCGAAAATGTGGAGAGCTGGAGGATTTTGATAATGGCGGCTAGTTTTCTAATTTTATTCCAATCGTGAAGTCTAGTCCATTTGAAATATGTGCTAATGCGGAAGTGAGGTACGTTATGATTTGTGCTGGTGGTATTAATCGTAGGTTTAGGACTCCTTTCTTTATATCCATAATGAATTCTAACAAGACTTGCGTGTCGCGCAATAGTGTTTCTGCGAGGCCGTTTATTAGTATGAGGGGTTCGTCTACTGTCTCTCGAAATTTAGTAATGTTGGCTGTCTGTTGGAGTAAGTATTGAATTTGTCACGTCGCGTTTAAGAGTGTGTTATCCTTGTCTCGTATGTCATGTATAGTCTCGTTGAGAAGTTTGGTATTTGCTCTTAAAATTTGCATTTGTCCCTTGATTGCGTTTTACTTTTTTTTTTTTAAAAGTCTGTTATCTTGTGTTTTGAAAAGGTCTAGTAAAATCATCGATTTTCTTTCTATCCCCGGAATCCATTAGCCCCAAGAGTGATTTGCCTATGTAACCTAATCCGTCTATTTGTGCACGACGCTGTTTTGTGCTGAGCTTTTAGTTTACTGGACGTAGGTAAAGAGTTTTGGCGATGCGGTCTACCTTGTCTTGGATTTTCGCGGTGAATATTTGACAAAATTTTTGTAAGTTGTCGGTACAAGGTTTTTTACATTGCGCAAGTATATCATATAGTGCAGCTTGGAGGTTTGCTTCGCGTCGGTAGATGTAAGATATGTTTACATGTAATACTAACTTCCAGCTATCTCGATAAATTTGTAAATCGCCTAGGTTTTCGAAGTAAATGTCGGGGTGGTGTTGGAATTCTTTTATAGTGAAATCTATGTCGGGGGTTGTTCCTCCTGCGAGTGGTATCGTCGTTTGTAGGACAAAAATCCTGTAAATTATAATGCCGAGGTGTAGTTGGCGTTTCATAGAGTCTTTCCTCGTGCGCGCGCGCGTGCGTGTGTGTGTGTGTGTGTGATAAATTTTTTGCGAACGTAGTACAGTTTATCTTCTTCGTCCGGGCTTGAGTAGAAGTGAGAAGTTAGGGCAAATGGGTCTCGATTTTCTTAGTCGCTTCTTATTGCGTTGCGATCTCCTGGACAAAGATGTTGTCGGCCATCTTAGACGTGCCCCGAGACATTATGTTTGCTCTAATTGTACGTGCGAGTGATGTTTGTTTGTTTGTTCTTCGTGTGTGTTATTTTATTATCCTATTTATCCGTTTATCCCTCTAGCGTTTCCAGTGCCGCGCCCGCCGGGTTGTATCAGCATTGCCTACATGGTGGCAATTAGGGAGTATCGGGTGCACTGGCACCGATTCTTCCAGCATGCAGAATTCTGGGAGGATGACGAAGACTCATGAGGTCTGAGGGTCCTATTTGGTGAGTGTCTTATTGCATCGGGGATTGTAGATCTGCTTATTGTTTCTATTTCCGTGCGTATAGTAATAGTCTTGCAATTGTTTTTTTTTTGTGTAGAACGTCATGGGGACATCTTCGTTGGGCCTGATCCGCGGCCTCGACTGTGGTCGCTATTGGAGGCCGACTGCGCCCTACGTGGCTGGGACGACGACGCCTAGTTGTGCGCTTATTTACCATCTTTTTCAATAAATTACCTTTCTTAGTCTTATACTTATATGTAATTGTTAGTGTATCGTTACTTTCCTTCAAAACTGTGACCATTTCCCTATTACTGCCCTATTCTATGAAGTGTTTGTCTGAACGCGGATTGTTCGTCGCCCTCTATACTGTAATTATTATTATCGTGCGTGTTTTGAATCGTGTTAGAGCCTATCCACGCAGGTGTTAGTTTTTGACCGCTCGCGTCTTGTCGTGCAGTAGCACTTGGTCTCCGATTTTAAAAGAACTATCCGCGATTTTCTTGTCGTAGTATTGGAATTAAAATTAAAATAAATTTAATATAATATTGGAATTTATATAAATCCAATAATGAATAATTTTCAATTAATAAAATTACAGAAAATATTGTTAAAAATAAACTTAATAAGAAACTGATTGTGAAATTGACCCAATCGGTCCTAATATTGAATAATTAGAATTTGAAGCCCAACCAACAATTATCACAGGGTAAACACCTATTCTTAATGAACATAAAATTCCAATTTTTATTGAATATAGCAAAAAATAATTTACAAATTAAGTCCTTTTGTATAAAAATTTATTAGGTAAATATAGATAGAAACCGATCTGGTTCACGTCGATTTCAACTCAAATCATGTAAGATATTAAAAGTCGAACAGACTTAAAATTTAAACTCCTGCATTTAAATTATATCTTAATTCAACATCGAGGTCGCAATCATCTTCATAAATATAAATATAGGTAATCAAACAAAGGTGATAAACAGAACATGGAAGAAAGGGGACTTTCCGGAAGAATGGAAAGAAGGAATAGTAAGTTCTGTATTCAAAAAAAAAAAAAAAAAAAAAAAAAAAAAGGAGAAAGGGAAATGGTTAAGAACTATAGGGGCATAACTTAGATGGACACGGATTATAAGATATGCGTGGAAATTCTAAGGAGAAAATTAGAAGAACAAATGGAAAATGGGATATTAAACGATACGCATATGGGATTCAGGAGAAGGAGAGGAACAGTAGACGCAATAGCGGTAGTTAAAATGGTTATAGATATAGAAACCTCAAAAGAAAGACGGAAACTATATCTGTTTTTCACGGATATGAAGAGAGCATTTGATTGATTGGAAAGGGAAGAAATTTGGAAAAGACTTTATGAAGAAGGAGTAGGCGAACAACTAAGAATACGGATACAGGAAATGCACGACAGAACTATATGCGCTTTAGGAATGAAGAAGGAACTGATAGGAAAGTTTTTTTAACAGGAAAGGGTGTTAGACAAGGGTGCCCGTTAAGCTTGACACTTTTCAATGTCGCATTTGCAGACCTGGAAAGAAGAAATGAGCAAAGAACAGGAAGGAGGAGTCGTAATAGGTAGAAGGAAAATTTTAACAATTTCATACGCGGGTGATGTGTTAATGGTAAATAATGCACAGGGACCTAAGAATATGATAAATAGATTCGAGAGATACATAAAGAAGAAAGGCTTGGAGTTAAATGTGTAAAAGTCTAAGATAATGATATGCAGGAAAGTAGGAGGAAGAAGAAAATAGGAAAGATTCCGTTGGAATGAAGAAGAAAGAGTAAGAGAACTGAAATATTTAGATTATAGAACGAGAGGGAGAGAACAACGAGGATAAACACCATATTAAGAAGGTAGTTAGGGAAGCGAATATGATACTAGGAGAAGTATGGGGGGATTGGAGAAAGATTATTCAGAGATGACTGAAAGAAGAATGAAACTGTTTGATGCGCTAGTTAGGAACACCGTGGCGTATGGAGCAGCGATATGGGGATGGAGAAGGTATGAGGAAATAGAAAAATTGCAGGCGAAATACATACGATGGATAATGAAATTGGAGAGATCAACATCAACATATTGGCTGTTAAAAGAAACAGGAAGAGATGGCATAGCAATTAAAATGGGAGTAAGGGTAATGAAGTTTGAAGAGACACTAATAAACTCGGAAGAAGGATCGATACGATATGAATGTAGGAGAAGACTAATGAGAGGAAATGAAGTAACGAAAAAAGGAAAGAATGCGAATCAAATTCTTGGAAGGGAGAGGATGGTCAAACGAAGAATGGAAAAGAAGAAGATTAAATGGGGAAGAAGTGTGGATTAAAAATTAGAACAGATAAGTAATTGACATCCAAGAACAAGAAAGACAGATGAAAGTAAAAAAGTCAAAGTTCCTAAGAGAATTAAAAGAGGTGGCAAGGAAACCAGGAGATAAGCCGAAATGCTTATGGGAGGAAATGAAAAAAGGAGAGGAGAATTAGAAAGGATAGAAAGATTCATACAGGATAGTGAAACAAGAACATGCAAATATTGGCTAATGAAAGAAGAAAGGGTATGTAAGAAAGAGGAAGAAACAGTGAAACACGCGATTGAAACATGTGAAGTAAGTTGAGAGAGTGGCAGGAATTGTGCAGAGGTAATTAGAGGAGAAGGGAAAAACTTGGCTATTCTACGGGAGATAGTGATAAAAGAAGATTATATAACATAGAACAGATTAGGAAACACTTGTAAAATAGAAAAAATTGTTAAGAGACAACAGGATACATTAGAAGGGTGGGACTTACACTGACACAATCATGGGAATGAAATGGAATGATTATTTGATCGTTAAATTGTAACACGAAAGTGGCAATAAATTAAATTAAATTATTATTATTATTATTATTATTATATTTTTTCTTTTTATATTGTATTTTGATATCCTATTTGTATAGAGAGAACTAAAAAATGTTGAGAATAGTGCGATTTATTTAGAGATAAAGAATTGAGGCGATACAATAGATACGTAACAGTTTCGGCGAATATAGTCGAGTTATTTACTGTTCTGTGTAACTGAGCACTCGGGTTGGTCACGAGAGCGCAAGTGTGTATGAATTTATACGAGGTGTTGTGGGAAGAGTATGTATGTATGATGTCGCGAAAAGTAAATAGGAAGTCCATCAGCTGTTCGAAAATGTTCAAGTTGTCTTGCGATTGATGTGAAGAAGAGAAAAAGAGAAGGAAAGAGAATGAGAAAGAAAGAGATTGATAGAGAGAGAGAGAGAGAGGGGGGGAGAGATGGTTCTGCCGAGACACTATTTATATTCTATTTTTATATTTTTTCTTTTTATATTTCTATTTTTTAATTAATGGAACAATATATAATCATTTTACATATATTACAATCTATTTACTTGTCTGTCTGCCTCCTTCACTCCTCACCAATTTCTATCGACTCTGCATAATTCTTTCTATGATTCTCGCCTCCAATTGTAAAGACGACACTACATAAGAAGTCTTTGTATTTCAAACTGAATACAGTATCATTTTTATTTAATCTTAAGCCATGTATAAGCTACATATGTGTATCCGCGGCTGCATCAAACTGCAGAAGATGTGAGGAAAAACTTTAAAACTTTTGTTAACGTGTTGTAACAGAGCGATGCTGCCTGCTAAACATTAGATACGCGTCCTGCTGCTAAAATCATACGTGATGGCGAATATTACGACGAGGATTATCTTATAGATTGCGAACTGGTAGCATGTGCCATCAATGATATTCTAGCTAATGCTCGTAGGAAAAAAATGTTAAATTATATTACATTTCTATTTATATTTTTATATTCTTTTAATTTTAAATAAATCTCTTAATCATATTATTTCTCCATTTCATTTACCCGTCTTCCTTCTCGCCACATAATTTTAAGATTTGCTGACGTCGCATAATTCTATTTCATTCTTCGCGCCGCCAAATGACGTCATCTCGCGCGACTGCTCCAGGGGAGTCAAGTTACACACGATCGCGCGATACGCTGCGACGTTAAATCGGAACGCTTTAGAATACTGGTAGCTTTAGAATGAATGCTGCATAATGGTTTGGTAGATCGCTGGTTAAAAATTTTAGAATATCTGCGAGTGTACCGCTATGTAGTGGTGTCTCTTTCTCTCGAATTTAGCTTTAAAAGTGATGCTCTCTCTTTCCCACCCTCCGAATTTAGATTTATAACGAAGTATTGCTCTCTCTCTTTCCGTCCCGAAGACGTGGTTCGTAAAAGAAAAGAACGTCGATCTTTCCCGATCTTTCCCGACATCGTCCGAAACAATTTCGGATAAAAAATAAATTCTTAAACAATTTCCGACGCATGTTGGTTTGAAAAAAATCCTGGGGGCTGTGCCCTCCCTGGGTTAGGTCTGAAAAAATTTTCGGGGTGGGCCAACGTCTGAAAAAGACTTTTCGGGGGTCATTCCCTCCCTTTGAAAAATTTCGGGGACGGTAGGTCAGGTCTCCGCGGCTGCTCGGCCCGGACTGATCCCCTCCGCGGTTGCGGCTTCCCCCACTCCGCGGCTCGTGCGCGCGCAACCGCTCTTCCACTCCCCGCAGGCCCCGCGCCCAGGTTTCCCTCCGCCGCGCTCCCCCGCGCGCCCTCACTTCCCCCCGCCCCCGCGCTCCCCTCAGAGGACCTGTGTTGGAACCCGCCTAGCCTTACTACTTGACGAGATGCTTTGTAGCCTACGGCTCCGGTAATTCAGAGAGTTCCGGTGTCGGAGTGGGATGCACATGCTAGATTTTTGGGATATTGTGGGTACCGTACGTTAGAGAATCTATTACTGTTAGCGGTAATCGCTATTATAGCGCGACGGTTGGCTGTTATCTAAGGGTAGGGGTGTTCTATCCTTACGTGTAGAAGGTATCAAACCGTAGGTGGCTCTTATTAGAGAGGAGGTAGCTCTCTGAGAATTCGTCGCAATTTCTTATGGGGCGCTCTGGAATTATTGAGTGTCCGCACCGAGGGCAATAGACACGGGGTCTATACGTATAATAATAATGAGTCCAGTATACTTCTACCGTATCTGTGGGTGCCAGATGAGAGCACTTTAGACAAATCTCGCAGCCGCCTGTGGTAGTTGCTATGCCTCCAGAAATGCAGGTCAATGCATTCAAAAATGCTGCGATACTTTGTAGTCTGCGGCTTCGATAGGACGGTTTACACCGATTCGGGTTTGCAATGCACATTCTAGATATCGGGGTATTGTGGGTACCGTAGGTACAGAGAACTTATTTCCTGTTAACGGTAGACGGGATCCCACCGCTGTCACCAAAATTATGTCACGTCCTGGGTGGCGGAAGTTAGGGCTGTGACAAGGTTGGGGAATATTGGGAGGTTGAGCACGAAGGCTAGCTTCGCAGCTCTGGAGAGTTTAGGAGCTCAGGCACGAAGGCCAGCTTCGCAGCTCTGAGGGGTGTTTAGGAGCTCAGACACGAAGGCCAGCTTCGCAGCTCTGAGGAGTTTAGGAGCTCAGACACGAAGGCCAGCTTCGCAGCTCTGAGGGGTGGATGGTATTCAGGCACGAAGGCCAGCTTCGCAGCTCTGGGGAGTTTAGGAGCTCAGACACGAAGGCCAGCTTCGCAGCTCTGAGGGGTGGATGGTATTCAGGCACGAAGACCAGCTTCGCAGCTTTGGGGAGTTTAGGCGCTCAGCACGAAGGCCAGCTTCGCAGCATAAATCGACCAGGGAAGGTTAGGGAGTTATCGCTCACCAGAGTGACACCCGTTAGAACTCTTGTGGTTTGTATTTATGGCTCTATAATTGGCTTATCTACTGCATTGCAATAAAAAGACACGCGTCGTAGTTCTTTTCAATAGGTGTAGCATTGGGCATGCGGGACCCTAAGCGAAAGTAAGCTTGTAAACACTGATAAGAACTCCCGGTGTTCGCGAAGAGAGATCAGCTGTTGCTATGGCTCGTAACGATTCTAGGTATTCGAAGGATAATTACAAGAATTCAAACGTCAGGTAAAACAAAAGCGTTATTTATTGGAACGCGTGTGAATAAGCCATGCACTACTGAAGCAATGGCGGTAAACGTATTATAACAATGCGTTGGACATTAAGCATTAGCACAAGACATTTATATAACGATGATCAATGATAATAATATTACGCATAAGATAAGATAAACATAAGAAGTGTTAGAGTTGGTTATAAACAGGTTAACATAAGGCAATAAGCTTAAGCAATAATATAATTAGGCGGTAATATAAGCAATGAAACGATTTAAAGCGATAAGCGTAAGCAAAGAAGATAATATAAGCAAATAACTTAAGCGAAAGAATACAATATAAAGCAATAAGAGTAAGAAGCTAAATGATATAAATGCAGATAACATAAGCAAAAGGATATAATTTAAAGCAATAAGCGTGAGCAAAGAATATAAAGCAAATAGCATAAGCAAAAGGAAATAACATAAGCAATAAGCGTGAGCAAAATCAAATGATATAAGTATAGATAAGCATAAGTAAATGAAAATAATAGAAAACGATAGCGTTAGTGTTTTACAATAAGATAAAACTGATAAATGCTTACAGTGATGTAGAAGGTTCGGTAACCCTATTGGGGACGTTGCACTGAAGCGAAGTCTAATACAATGTACTTTTATAATAGAGAGTCTGGCGTAACGGATGTTCCCGAACTAACTGACTGTGACTGACTGTGACTGACTGTGACTGACTCATGCTTATAATATGTGTTATGTAATCGGCGCGTATTGATGATTCATGCGTAAAATATGTGTCGTTATTGCGTATTTCGGCGGCTCTTTCGGGGCTTTGAAAAGGGGTACTCCACCCGTTGGATGGGTTTGGAGGGTTTTTATTGGGGTTTGAAAAGTTGAGGTTTGAATACGTTTGTTGTAAAAGGAGGGGGGGGGGGGGGTGAGACATAGTCTCGAGATGAGCGAGTTTTTAGTGAGGGACTTGTCTAAGGTTTAAACGTGGAAGGAGTTCGCGCCTCGAAGGCCGAAGAGGGGAAGGGGATTTGAAATTAGATCATCTGGAGATGGGGACCGCTAAGGTACATCGTCAAGGTGATCAGTGATTGGGGAAAAGGGGTAAGACTTGAATTGAGGAATTTTGATGGAGTTGTGGAGCGATTTATGAGGGAGACTTTAGTATAATACCGCGCGAAAAATAGTGGGACGTCACAATGTAACAAGGAAAAGTCTCCAAATCGATCAACAGTTGACTCCCTGATTTTTTTTTGTAATTCTTTACGGTCCTATGCAGAGATGGGCATTATTTAAATAAAAGAATATACTTCCGAATGGCCCCAGTGGCCGATCGACACGAGGTTTCGGGGAGGGTGTGTGTACCCTAAATCTAAAATTCTGTTTAGCTTCGGATATTTAGTTTCCTTTGATTATTCGAAGGCCTTTCATCTTGAGCTTCGAATACTATTTCATCTTTCATCGTATTTTTATCCTAAGATCGTATGCAGATATATTGGCCGGTCGATTCGTTTTCGTGAACAGCGATCGAGGGGAAATCAGTCACCACCATCTGACGATCGTGGATTTGTCAGTTGGAGTTCCGTGGCCACCGAAGGGTATATCTGAATACGATCTTAGAAGCTCGAATAACCGACGAGAACGTTTGTGGTCCGAGCCGCGCGAGATCACCGTTGCTTGGTGATGTGTCATCGATTACAGTAAAGTCTCGTTACGGTCTCGGTTTGGTGTACACGATACGGACTTTTCGCTATCCTCACCACTTCTGTTTCAATCTTGTCCGGCGAAGGCGAGAGCGAGATGAAACGAGGGTGAGCGAAGGCACTGAAAGCGAGCGAGGACAGTACGAGCAGACGCGTTGATATTTTGTCTCGCTCCGTCTTTCGGACGCCGACACTCCGTCCTTTGTGCGCGCGAGAGGCGTGCGCGATGGTCACAAGCGCTTACGGTGGCACGGGAACCGCTTCGCAAATCTTGAGGCAGGCCCGGCTCAAGTCTTTTTTGCGCTGTAGGCGAACTTGTCAAATTGCGCCCTTTATTATAATACATTTATTTGAGATTATTTATGACTTTACTCTGAAAAAATAGGTAACTGCTAGGGCGAAAGGTTGACAAGAGGTGCAAAATGGTCTTTTCATTGTTGGCATTGTTAAAAATAAATTTGTAAATGAAATACTACAAATTGTACTACAACGGTTTTATACTACGAGTAAAAATTAAGAGTAAGGACATCAATGTACTCGAATAAATGTATTATAATAAAGGGCGCAATTTGACAAGTTCGTCTAGCGCGTAAAAAAGACTTGACCCGGGCCTGCGTCAACATTTTGCGAAGCGGTTCCCGTGCTCACCGTAACTCGTAAGCGCTTGCGACCATTGTGCACACCCGCCGCGCATGGAAAGCATTCCATCTCGCTCCCCCCTTCGGCCAGAAAGAAGCGAGAAACTCACACTTGGAATTAGGACTCCGTTCACGATCCGGGCTCATCGCCGGTCCCGACCAGCGAGCGGCTAACGAGACTCTACTAAAAACAGAATTTGTTTATTTTTAATCGTATCAATATGAAAGTGACACAAATGGATTCCTGGCATTCTCCCGATTAAATTGACAGAAAATAATTTAAATCGGACTATTTTTAACGAAACGGGCTTTCAATCGTGCAAACAATGTTTCACGTAATTTCCTTCAAAATATGGTCCGAATATTATAATTTTTGGGGCCAATTTGATCGAGAAAACATGAGGAATTGATGGACGTCACTTTCGCAAAGATCTGATTAAAAATGCAGAACTGCAGATTTGTCACTGCTTAGTACGCAACATTGTATGGCCCCGCTAGTTTCGAAAGTCGAAACCCACGAAACTCAGCGAGTCGCATGATTGCCAGCGTGAAGGACAAGAGGAGACTTTCCATGGCGAAGGAAAGTCAGCCTTCTATAGAACTCAAATCAAGAAAGACTTTGCTGACAAACTTTATATTCACGTCAAATAAATACTTTAATTGTAAAATTTAGACGACGAACTATTGTTGAATTTCGCCAGTTCTTTCATATGCATTACTTGGTTGGGAATTCCTGATCCCAAAGTTTCATGCATTTCCCTATTAGAAATGTTGCTTCAAGTCTTGATTCAAGTCATCATTGCTTTTTCTCGTACATAGGATGTATATATATATATATGTTCGCGAGTAGGGGTCACGAATGACGCTACTTTGGTTTCCCAAATAAATTCACATTTATCAGGGCTCTCGCCCGAACCGCTTGACAAGGAGACTGAATGACGTAAACCGAGCGCGAGTGAAATAGCGGCGCACCAGCGAGAGACCCTCGGTCGACGGCGACTTGAGTCATCGAGTATTGAATATGAAAATGTTCATATTTCTCATTACACCTTGATAAGAGTGTTACCACCCATGGATTGGTGAGTTTATGTCCACGAAAATGAGTCGAGACGCGAAGCAATTCAGTCTATTTTTTCTTATGAATACATGATTAGGACACACACTACGTTCACTAAGAATGGACCGAATTGCTCCATGCTTGGCATCATTTTCATCGAGAAACCTTAAAAACTCCATTGGTAATACTTTCATCAACAGTTATCAAAAGCATGAACATTTTATCTGGTCCGTCGGTTTTATTACTCTCGGCTGTCAACGGGTGGTCTACTCGGGCCCGAAGGTCCTCGCTCGCAGCGAGAAAGCAAAACAGTGGGGTGGGTAGGTCTTTCCCGACAATCCGAGCCTAACCATTTGCGTACTTCACACTATCGTTTATTAGCATTTATACGAGGTGATTCGCTAGCTAGAATCGTCAAACGCGATTCTCGCCAACAATCATGTGTCTCGCTGAGTTTTGTGGGCTTCGACGCTCGAAACCAGCGGGGCTATACAATGTTACACACTAAGCAGTGACGAATCTGAAGTTCTGCAATTTCTAATCAGATCTTTGCGAAAGTGACGTCAATCGATTCCTTATGTTTTCTCGATTAAAATTGGCCCCAAGAATGATATAATTCGGGCCATAATTAAGGAAATTAATAAACAATAAATGTAGAGCGGCTACTTCATTCTTTTGCTCTACATTTGTGAACTTTTTATCATCCTTCCGAAGCATTATTATTACGCCGTAACAGTATCTTCAGGAAATCGGGTATAGCATATAGGTTATATTTTCTGTCAGTTCGAGGATAGAAAATCCGCTCCTCCATGTGACAGAAAATATAACCTATATGCTATATCCAATTTCCTAAAGATACTGTTGTGGCGTAATAATAATGCTTCGGAGGGATGATAAAAAGTTCACAAATGTAGCGCAAAATAACGAACTAGCCGCCCAACATTTATTGTCATATAGCATATACATAGGTTTTATTTTCTGTCACTTCGAGCAGGGGACCACATAATAATCATGCGCCTCCAACCTGCGCATTTTCACTAGCCCAATTCATCATCCAACAAAATTTTATATATAATGTTTGCCCGTAACTGTTTTCTGCATATGACGTAATTATATTGTAATAAGTGTATTTTATGTTCTATTTTAGTGTTTTGCTAATAAAAAAATGTCTAACCCAACGAACTTCATTTTTGGGGGTACATCCCCTCATCTATTTTTCCTTTTCACTTATAATTCCTTACTGCCAACGTAGAATATTGTAGCAAAAGCACATTTCAAGTAATTAAAATGTACAATGAATTTTCTACGTTTGCAATACCAGCAGACTTTCCATTTAAATTTTTACAACTACAACGCAACAGCTGAGAATTTCTTTCCACATTCAGAATAGAATATGGAAATAGCAAACAGCTCCCTCTCGCGTTCACCATGCAGCCGCGTATCTGTGGGTATTACCATCGACGAAGTATAGAATAGACCTATCACCTTATGGGACTTCGTGTCACCACCCAAACTGTATTACCGATCCATAACTCGAGGACTGAATTTAGCGGCCTCTGCTCATGAACAGCGTCCAACTTAGGAACTACTCTGAAATGAGCTGAAATGCTGAAAGGTGTGCGTGATTGTATACGTGTGACTTGTTTAGAGTGAGAGTTTGACAGAGGACAGGCTTTTGTTACGCTACGCTTTGGCTCGGTTTGTCAGCTACTCACGAGGATTCACGTGGATTTTTCTCCGAAAATCTATTTCGGTGATCTCTTCTTGAAAGCTTATACAAGCTATAAATTGCAAGATGACATTGATTGTTAGTACTTTACGTGTAGTAGAACACTTAATTAACATTTTCGCGAGTTGTATGTCGAAAAATATTAAAAATTGACGCTGTTACTGACATTCCCACAAATCTCTACACTCCGCGCATGTCTAAATAGGTGGTGCCCATCCTACGACACGTATAAATCATTGAGAACAAGGAATCCAAACGTTTTTTTTAAATTTATATTCGTAGTTTTCGGCACCCGAGGACATTTTGCAATAGTTTATTTATTACTTGGGAACGATAGATTAGTAGTTGAAACTCTACGTTTCGTTACAAATTGATTGGCCCTTTCCTTATTAACTATTGTATGGATTTAAAAATTGTAAAGAACATCTCCGATGTAAGTACCCGAGCGTATCGCTTGCGTTAAGGTCTGTTTTCATTATTCCTAGATATGTACATATGAGAAAACAGTTATGGTATATTTTAAAGCACAAGTAAAAAAAAGGTCCTGTTTTACGGACGTCGCGACTTGCGTGTGAGATAAAATGGGAGGGAAACGGCACGGAGGCCCTTTACGCGACAAACGATCATTCTGGCAGCGGCAACAAAGTATAATCCTACATTGTCTTCTTGCATTCTCCGTGCGTCTTATTTTCGCATGTCGATGTCGGTCCACGGACAAGCTAGGCTTCTAGATTTTACTTTCTTCTATAAATTCTGCAAAAGCTGTTATCAGTAGCTAAAAGCGGAAAACATGTATGTACACATGCTAAGCTAATCATAAGGTGAAATTTTTACATTCTCTGTTTCGGCTCGATTCGAGCATTTACGGCATATGTAAGAAAGTACTAGAAATTGAAGAATTGAGTCGCTTTATAAATATATTTATTTCGATGGTCACGAACAGTGGACTCGAGAAGGTCTTCCTCGAGTCAAGGCCTGGAATAGACTGCCTTTCCATTCCGTGGAAAGTCTCCTCTTGTCCTTTTGGGAAACTCCTAAGGACCCCGATGCCAATTTACGATGTTTATGGGGTCGCGCTGGTCGGGCCCATCGTCGCTGTACGCGTCACGCTAGCCGCATCTGCTTACACTCAACCATGCAGCCCCTTTTACAAGGTGGTGCGTCAATATTTCTAACACTCGGCCATCCTGCAGTTGTGTTTGTCCTCAAGCACATGGTTATTCCTTTAAACTTTACATTGCTTTCTGTAACACAAGAATCAAAAACACATCTGAGTATCCACGTCAATGCTGGTAATATTATCTCAAGATCGACAAAGAAATTCCTTCACAAAATAAAAATATTCGTCAACTGATGCTACTCCCCTTATTCAATCAATCCTCTTTCTGGCTACATAGCAACGGCCATGGAAGATGAATACATCGCGTGCAAATGTTTGGCGATGCATCATGTGCTCGTTGCTCGTTGAACATCTTTGTTGTTGAATTGCAGACACTCTGCAATGCCGTTGCAGTGTAAAATGTTGGAGTCGTGTAGTCGATGATCTCGATCTCCAGCTGGTGACTGATGATCCGGTAGAATCATACATTAGCAGCAACAACAATGCTCGCTAATGTCATGATATCGAGAACAATCATACAATAGTAGCAACAACAATGCTCACTAATGTCATGATATCGAGAACAATCATACAATAGTAGCAACAACAATGCTCACTAATGTCATGATATCGAGAACAATCATACAATAGTAGCAACAACAATGCTCACTAATGTCATGATATCGAGAACAATCATACAATAGTAGCAACAACAATGCTCACTAATGTCATGATATCGAGAACAATCATACAATAGTAGCAACAACAATGCTCACTAATGTCATGATATCGAGAATAATCACATAATAATGGGTAAAACCCCGATCATTACTGTGATATCGGTTCCTCACCATCCAACAGTGGCTATATCATCACTATCGGCCTGGTGGCACAAAACAATCATACAATAGTAGCAACAACAATGCTCACTAATGTCATGATAGCGAATTTCACTCGACAGTGGCTTTTCCCTCACTGTCGCAGTGATAGTCCAGAAGCCCATGCTTCGCTGCTGCAGTGACGACACTGACCAGCCTCAACTGTCATGCCAAGGGTGTCCTCTGTCGCTGTTTAATTAATTTCTGCAAATGACTAAAGACTAACATTAACTATATATACTACGATTTCATTCGACTGCCGCAATCCAGGATTTCAGACGTTCGACCGCGACGACTGTCTTGGCCCGTCTACCTCCCTGCCGTAAATCTTCGACCTCGTAACGGTCATTTACAAGGACTCGACAAATCCTGAACGGTCCCTTAAATTTTGGGTGAAGCTTCCTGCTTTCTCCCGTTGCCTGATCACTCGTGATTTCCACCATAACCAGATCCCCCTCCTGGTAACGCGTCGCCTCACGTCGAGTCTTGTCATAGCGTTCTTTCTGTTGCCGCTGGTCCTCTGAAATATGGCTCGCAATTTGTTTCCGAAGCTCGTTCAAATCCAAACGCTGCACTTCGGTTTGCAACTCATGCAAAATTCGTGCCTCCGCCGTAGTTTTGGCCTTATAGCCCATCAATGCCTCCGCAGGTGTTGTACCAATACCTTTATTAAAGCTAGTGTTCATTGCACTCTGAACTTTACATAGTTATCCCATACATTCGACTCCATCCCAGCCACGGTCGTAGCCAACGACGCCACGATGGTTCGATTGTATCGTTCACACTGCCCATTAGCGCGTGGTGTGGCGACCGCATTCAACACATGCCGAATCCCGTACGTCGTACAAAATATCTTAAAGGTTCTCGCAGTGAACGCAGTTCCTCGATCACTGACGATACGAGACGGAACTCCAAACAAATGAATTACATTCAATAAGATTTTTACCGCCCGTTTCGCCTTAGTGTCTCTCACGGGTTCAATAATTGTGAACTTCGTGAAAGCGTCCACAATAACAAGCAAGTATTTGTTTTTCCGTGAGCTAGTCTCGAAAGGTCCAACATAGTCGATATGTATAGTATGGAAAGGTACCGGAAGTTTCTCAATAGGGTGCAGTTTCCCTTGCTTCTTTCCTGACGTTCGTTTATAGTACGTGCAACTCAAACAAGCCCCTATATATTTTCTCACAAACGCAGCCATTCCTGCAAACCAATAATTTTCGCGAATACGCCTCAAAGTTTTCTCTAACCCTAAATGTCCGGCGTCGTCATGACATAGACGACAAATTTGAAATCGCGCCGCTCGCGGTACTACCCATGCTATAGTATCCTTTTCCAAACGCCTATAAACTTTGCTATCCCTAAGAATGTAATCAGCAAAATACTGTTTAGTATTGGCATTTCGTACGTTCTCTGTCAATATCTGTCGCACCCGACTCAGCTCCTCATCCTGCAATTGTGCAGCTAAAATCCAATCTGCTTCCGTGATATCCACAGGATACATTTCCACCTCTTGCACAGGATTTCTACTGAGAGCATCAACATGCTGCATATTAGACCCCGCTCGATACACAATCGTGAAAGTATAATCCTGCACCTCCAACCACCATCGTCCAATGCGTGGAATTAAATCTTTCTTTGTGAACGTGGTGCGAAGTGCATTACAGTCCGTAACAATCGTAAAATTTAACCCGAGCAGGTATACGCGGAAATGACGAAGCGCGAAAACTACAGCCATCGTCTCTAGTTCGTAGGAGTGATATTTGCGCTGTTCAAAGGTCGTCTGTTTGCTATAATAAGCGACTACCTTCTGCCTTCCCTCCGTTGTAAATTGAAACAAAATGGCACCCAACCCCAATGAACTAGCGTCAGTATGTAATTCTGTGCGAAGCGCGCTATCAAATATCGCAAGAACTGGTCGCGTAGTGAGAGCCTCTTTTACCTTTGCAACCGCAGTTTCTTGCGCGTTTCCCCATTGCCACACCGTACTTTTCTTCATCAAAACGGTTAGCGGTGTGACCATGGTCGCGTAGCCATTTATAAATTTCCGGAAATATCCCGCCAGTCCAACGAATTGTCGAACCTCTCTTACCGTGGTAGGTCTTGGCATCGCTAACACAGCTTCTAACTTCCTAAGTCCCGCTTTGACACCTTCGGCGCTTATCTCCCGTCTAAGATAGTCGATGGTCGTCATAAAAAATGAACACTTGCTCAAATTGAGCGTCAATTTGTGTTCCCGTAGCTTATCCAAAACGAGTTGAATTCGCTGCAATCCCTCCGGAACGGTAGTTGACGGTATAATTATATCATCGATATATGGAAATGCTACTGTGTTCTTCAACGAACCCAAAACCGTGTTAATCAATCGTTGAAAAACAGCAGGCGCATTAGTCAGTCCGAAAGGCATTCTTAAAAATTCATAATGCCCATCGGGCGTCACAAACGCTGTCTTCTCTATTGACGCGTCATCCATCGGTACCTGGTAATATTCCCGAAGCCAGATCTAGAGCTGTAAAGTATTTATTGCCTCCCAATCGGTCAATCTGGTCTTCTATTAACGGTAGAGGATACCGATCCTTGATGGTCACCGCATTTAAGCGCCGATAGTCCACGCACAACCGCTTACCCCCTGTTTTCTTACTCACCATAATGATCGGACTAGAGTTTGGCGATACAGATTCCCGAACAATACCTTTATCAATTAGCTCGTCAATTATCTTCCGCGCTGCTTCACGCTCAACCTCAGCCATCCGATATGGATTGTAGCATACCGGCGTATCCGTTGTACAACGAATCTCCATCTTCACGGTTTCGGTCTTTCCGAGAGTCCGCATCGACGTCGAAATACAATCTGAATAAGATTGAACCAGATCCCTGCATTGCATTTTATCGCGATCACCGACGTCCCCAAAAACAATTTGGTCAACTTCTGACGCTCCGTCCATTGCATAGACATCCAGTACATTCTTATGCATGACTTTCATCGTTGGCAATCCTCGAATAACAACGCTGTCCTGCCGAACATTATATTACAAATATAACTATGTAATATTTGTAAACGCAGTTTCTTCTCACGGTCATAATTTCTTCCTTATATAGCATCTTAGGCTGTAAAAAGAATAAAATGTATAAAGTATTAGGGAAGATATCTTTTAAATAACAATATTAATAGCGTTAGTTAAAATTATCCATTTGGACTATTATACTTTTCGATATAATGTATTTTAATATATAAAGCAGAAAGTTTTTGCTTATGTGTTTGTCTGTCGTCTAATAACATTTGAACGGTAAACTCTTGCAACACCTTAAAAGGTGCCTCAGTATGCCTGGCTAATCCAAATGAATGTAACTATTTTAAAAAAAAATTAAAAATTTTTTTTAGAAAATCAGAATTTAAATTTCGGGCGAAGCCGAGTATGTAGCAAAGCTACTGTATGTACAGTGGCTCACAGCCATAACCGTACACTCTTTAAAATTGCATAACATTTTTAAAATTGATCCAAAAGACCTGAGTTGTTTTGAGAAGCTAGAAGGATTAGTTTGCTAAATGAGGTGTTTCGTCGTTTTGAAAAAAATTGCCATTGGTCGGAATAGCAAAAAAGAATAGTAAAGGTCGTTTCTTTTTCCGTCATTTTTTTCGCTAATTTTGGGAATTTCGCGATTTTCGATCTTATTCTGCGATCTTTATGCGTTTATAGCTCAGAGCACCGTTAACCGATTTTGATGAAGTTTTAGACATGTATACAACTTATTTAAATCTGTAAAAGGTCTTTTTTAATGTTCATTACAGGCTCAGGAAAAAGTTGGGAAAAAACGACCTTTACTATTTTTTTGCTATTTCGATCAATTGCAATTTTTTCAAAACGACGAAACACGTCACTTAGCAAACTAATCGTTCTAGCTTCTCAAAAAAACTGAAATCGTTTGGACCAATTTTAAAAATGTTATGCGATTTTAAAGAGTGTACGATTATGACTGTGAGCCACTGTATGTATGTATTGGGTTGGTGCATAATTATCAGGCGTTTCTTAAACAATATTTATTATGAAAAAAAGAAACAGAAAAATTAAACAATAACATTTTGAAATTATTATTCCAGAGCGTAGTCACCATCTACTTCAATAACTGCTTCCCATTTGCTTGGAAGACCGGCGAATTTTTATTAACAAATAACCCGCCAATACAAACGCCTGATAATTCTGCACCAACCCAATATATTCCGGACTGTAGACAGACCTGGTGTGACGTGTGGAGCAAAGATCTTTGAACCGTAGGCTGCTAAGTACATAATCATTGGTTTAAAGTTGGAATCGATTGATATTGTTACGTTTTGCGTTCGACATAATATAAGTTTACTGAACAGCAACGATAACAGAACATTAAAGAAGGGGTGACAGGAATAATATAAGAACAGGTAACGAATATAATCTGTTAGGAATACAATATCGATACGTCTGCTTGTAATGGCGGCTGAGTCTCGAATCACAGCTTGACAGGCGATCGACCCGATCGCCTTCTTCTCGCTGTCTCTTGTCTTTGTCGCGAGCACCAGCGGGCCATGAATCCTCTACATAGGGTGCGCGCAACACTGCTCCCCCCCTTCGAGGAGCGGTCGTCCCGACCGCTGCAGATTCTCCGTTGATTGCAGCTGCACCCTGGCTCGGAAGAGTGGGAAGGACGCTATGTGGCCTCTTCCGTCCGTCGCCTCGGTATTCACCTTCACGCCCAGGGAAAAACCACCCCAAAAACCCTGGGCAAGGCGTGGGTGCATGGCTCTTCGTGTCTCTACCCTCCACTTGCGTCTTCGGTCTTGTGTACTTCTTTCTTGTATGGGCTTCATCTTCTTCGATGGCGCATCTTCTTCTTGGGTAGAGACTGACAAGAGGTCCAATCCTTTTTCTGGTCGGGCTCGTCCACCGATTAATTCCTTGTGTTCTCCCGGCGGAAGTCCAGCGACTACGCTCTTCTGGAGGTTCCGGCTCCTTGTCCCACGACGTCCCCGGAACTCCAACAGTCCCTCGGTGGAAGTCAAGCGACGAAGCTCCTCTGGACTCCAGCTCATTGTCCCACGACGTCTCCGGAACTCCAACAGTCCCTCGGTGGAAGTCAAGCATCGAACCTCCTCTCTTCCGTCCCCGGAACTCTAACAGTCCCTTTCAGAAAAACATTTCATGCATTAATTTTCTCTTCTTCTCACGAGGAACGGTGGAGTCGAACAGAGTCAGGGAGACGCAAAGGCGAGACGGGCACGACAACAGGGGGTCACAACTCATGAGCTTGTCACCGGCCCGCTCCCCGATCAATCTTCCCCGGACTCCCAACTCGTCTTCCTCTTCTTTCTTCTCATCTCCTCCAGTACTCCAATCCGTGGCTTCTTGATGGCCCCATTCCTCTTCGTGGCATCTGGTGCTGTTCCAGGGGACCGTCTCGGTGCAGCTCGTCAGCGGACCCGTCTCCGCGATGCCCCCTCCGACCGATCCGTGCGACTGCGTCGCACGTCCGTCCGGTGATTGGGGACACCATTTCCCGTTTGCTGTCCACCTCGTAGGAAGGGACCCCTTGGTAGACACTGTACCGGGGACGCGGCCAGGATCCCAGTCAGGAGGGTAGCGGGGTGGTTCCACGTATGTCCGCACCCCGCTGCGGACCGCCACGCTGTTGTGGCACATTCGGGGAATTCGGGACCGCATCCAAGCCGCGGTAGCAGTCCCCCGACACCTTGTCCCTCGTCGTGGGGTATCGTGCACCTGTAACAGACTCAAGAGCGGGGGCCGGACTACGATGGCAACCTCCGCAGCCCCGTCCACCGGATTAGCTTAAACTAATCTTCTTTCTTGAGTCTTCTCTGTATGTTGCATCCCTTCTCTCGGAAGTCTTTATTCCTCTTGCAATTGTCCCTCATATTTCGCAAGGCGTCGTACGTGGACCACCTTGCACTTCTTCCTAGGCGAGCGTTGCATCCTGTAGACGACGTCGTTGATCTTGTTTACTACTGTGTAGGGTCCTTCCCAGTCGCTTGTAGCTTCGGGTACTCTTCGTGGTAGCAACCACACTCGTTCTCCAGGCTGGAACCCCCGAACTCAGCATCCTCGACTCTCTCTCTCTCTCTCCGCGACGGTATTCGCTCTCGAACTCCCTCCGTCGCGGCTTCCAATTCGGCTATCCTGCGACGATGTTCGCTACCGAACTCCCTTCGTCGCAGCTTCGCGACGGTATTCGCCCTCGAACTCCCTCCGTCGCGACTTCCTATTCAGCTATCCCGCGACGATGTTCGCTATCGAACTCCCTTCGTCGCGGCGTCGCGACGGTATTCGCCCTCGAACTCCCTCCGTCACGACTTTCTGCACGGCTATCCCGCGACGATGTTCGCCCTCGAACTCCCTTCGTCGCGGCGTCGCGACGGTATTCGCCCTCGAACTCCCTCCGTCACGACTTTCTGCACAGCTATCCCGCGACGATGTTCGCCATCGAACTCCCTTCGTCGCGGCTCAGCAATCGCAGCGACGGTATTCGCCCTCGAACTCCCTCCGTCGCGCCTTCAGTAACCCCTGTCGTATTCCTCAATCCCTCAACTGGTAGCAGTTCTTGCGAAGATGACCGGCCCCTCCACATTGCCAGCAAGTTTTCTTCGTGTTGTCGTCTGAGCGATCGTCCGACCCCTCGAACCTCCCCTTCTTCTTCGGACTCTCAAAAGTGTGGGAAGGTTTAGTTCTCCGTTTTTCCGCGTCGCGATTACTGGACTTTGTCGCGAGATCGCGAGACATCGTCTCGATGGCCTCCATCTCCAGAGCTCTGGTCACGGCGGCCCTTAACGATGTAAAACCGCCGAGTCGCAGTTCCCGCTGCATTACAGAGCTCGACAATGCTGCTACAAACTGAGACGCGGCAAGTTTGTCGCGGGTTTCTGCCGGGCAATCGGCGAAAGCGGACTGCGCCAAACGTTCAATTTTGGTGGCTAGCGAGAAGATGCTCTCATCTCTCTGTTGCCTATGGCTCTGGAAGAGCACATAGTTCAAATTTGACAGATTCTTCACCCCGTAGCGGAATTCGAGCGCGGAAACCAATTCCGCGAGGTTCTCGCATTGGGCAGCGCAGAGCGTCGTGAGGACGCTCCTCGCCGACCCCCCGAGGGAAGCGATCAAGGCTGTAGCCTTTTTTTCGTCATTCCACCCATTAGCGCGCGCGATAGTCTGGAACTGTACCTTGTACTCCTCCCACGACGTTTTTCCATCGAAAATTGCCGGTTTCACCGCGTACCCCAAGCTGAGTACGTGCGGTCCCGAAAAGGGAGCAGCGGCGGGCATACCGACGGAGGTAGAGACATGCGCCGAGGGGACATTATTTACACCACTATTTACATCACTATGTACATCACTGTTTACATCATTATTTACATTATTATTTACATTGGCGACTGTCTCTCTACCCCGAGGACTCGCGCCGCTGTCAACCGATCCGCGAATATTTTGTAATAAGGAAACTACGACCTGGATGCGATTTTCCATTTCTGACAACCGGGCCTCGAGAGCCGCCTGTGTTTTTCGGTCGGCGGCTTCCTTTTCCTCCCTGCGACGGTCCTCCCTCTGCCAGCGGGCCTCGTTATCCCTCCGCAGCTCCCGCATCTGTCCCGCGATACTCAACTGGAGGCTGGTGAACAGATCCTGTAGAGAGGCATCACCCGTCGCTGCAGGAGAATGGTTCGCGGAGGCCGCGGACGCACGAGTGGGCATCCCACTTCTGACACCAGTGTTACGTTTTGCGTTCGACATAATATAAGTTTACTGAACAGCAACGATAACAGAACATTAAACAAGGGGTAACAGGAATAATATAAGAACAGGTAACGAATATAATCTGTTAGGAATACAATATCGATACGTCTGCTTGTAATGGCGGCTGACTCTCGAATCACAGCTTGACAGGCGATCGATCCGATCGCCTTCTTCTCGCTGTCTCTTGTCTTTGTCGCGAGCACCAGCGGGCCATGAATCCTCTACATAGGGTGCGCGCAACACTGCTCCCCCCCTTCGAGGAGCGGTCGTCCCGACCGCTGCAGATTCTCCGTTGATTGCAGCTGCACCCTGGCTCGGAAGAGTGGGAAGGACGCTATGTGGCCTCTTCCGTCCGTCGCCTCGGTATTCACCTTCACGCCCAGGGAAAAACCACCCCAAAAACCCTGGGCAAGGCGTGGGTGCATGGCTCTTCGTGTCTCTACCCTCCACTTGCGTCTTCGGTCTTGTGTACTTCTTTCTTGTATGGGCTTCATCTTCTTCGATGGCGCATCTTCTTCTTGGGTAGAGACTGACAAGAGGTCCAATCCTTTTTCTGGTCGGGCTCGTCCACCGATTAATTCCTTGTGTTCTCCCGGCGGAAGTCCAGCGACTACGCTCTTCTGGAGGTTCCGGCTCCTTGTCCCACGACGTCCCCGGAACTCCAACAGTCCCTCGGTGGAAGTCAAGCGACGAAGCTCCTCTGGACTCCAGCTCATTGTCCCACGACGTCTCCGGAACTCCAACAGTCCCTCGGTGGAAGTCAAGCATCGAACCTCCTCTTCCGTCCCCGGAACTCTAACAGTCCCTTTCAGAAAAACATTTCATGCATTAATTTTCTCTTCTTCTCACGAGGAACGGTGGAGTCGAACAGAGTCAGGGAGACGCAAAGGCGAGACGGGCACGACAACAGGGGGTCACAACTCATGAGCTTGTCACCGGCCCGCTCCCCGATCAATCTTCCCCGGACTCCCAACTCGTCTTCCTCTTCTTTCTTCTCATCTCCTCCAGTACTCCAATCCGTGGCTTCTTGATGGCCCCATTCCTCTTCGTGGCATCTGGTGCTGTTCCAGGGGACCGTCTCGGTGCAGCTCGTCAGCGGACCCGTCTCCGCGATGCCCCCTCCGACCGATCCGTGCGACTGCGTCGCACGTCCGTCCGGTGATTGGGGACACCATTTCCCGTTTGCTGTCCACCTCGTAGGAAGGGACCCCTTGGTAGACACTGTACCGGGGACGCGGCCAGGATCCCAGTCAGGAGGGTAGCGGGGTGGTTCCACGTATGTCCGCACCCCGCTGCGGACCGCCACGCTGTTGTGGCACATTCGGGGAATTCGGGACCGCATCCAAGCCGCGGTAGCAGTCCCCCGACACCTTGTCCCTCGTCGTGGGGTATCGTGCACCTGTAACAGACTCAAGAGCGGGGGCCGGACTACGATGGCAACCTCCGCAGCCCCGTCCACCGGATTAGCTTAAACTAATCTTCTTTCTTGAGTCTTCTCTGTATGTTGCATCCCTTCTCTCGGAAGTCTTTATTCCTCTTGCAATTGTCCCTCATATTTCGCAAGGCGTCGTACGTGGACCACCTTGCACTTCTTCCTAGGCGAGCGTTGCATCCTGTAGACGACGTCGTTGATCTTGTTTACTACTGTGTAGGGTCCTTCCCAGTCGCTTGTAGCTTCGGGTACTCTTCGTGGTAGCAACCACACTCGTTCTCCAGGCTGGAACCCCCGAACTCAGCATCCTCGACTCTCTCTCTCTCTCTCCGCGACGGTATTCGCTCTCGAACTCCCTCCGTCGCGGCTTCCAATTCGGCTATCCTGCGACGATGTTCGCTACCGAACTCCCTTCGTCGCAGCTTCGCGACGGTATTCGCCCTCGAACTCCCTCCGTCGCGACTTCCTATTCAGCTATCCCGCGACGATGTTCGCTATCGAACTCCCTTCGTCGCGGCGTCGCGACGGTATTCGCCCTCGAACTCCCTCCGTCACGACTTTCTGCACGGCTATCCCGCGACGATGTTCGCCCTCGAACTCCCTTCGTCGCGGCGTCGCGACGGTATTCGCCCTCGAACTCCCTCCGTCACGACTTTCTGCACAGCTATCCCGCGACGATGTTCGCCATCGAACTCCCTTCGTCGCGGCTCAGCAATCGCAGCGACGGTATTCGCCCTCGAACTCCCTCCGTCGCGCCTTCAGTAACCCCTGTCGTATTCCTCAATCCCTCAACTGGTAGCAGTTCTTGCGAAGATGACCGGCCCCTCCACATTGCCAGCAAGTTTTCTTCGTGTTGTCGTCTGAGCGATCGTCCGACCCCTCGAACCTCCCCTTCTTCTTCGGACTCTCAAAAGTGTGGGAAGGTTTAGTTCTCCGTTTTTCCGCGTCGCGATTACTGGACTTTGTCGCGAGATCGCGAGACATCGTCTCGATGGCCTCCATCTCCAGAGCTCTGGTCACGGCGGCCCTTAACGATGTAAAACCGCCGAGTCGCAGTTCCCGCTGCATTACAGAGCTCGACAATGCTGCTACAAACTGAGACGCGGCAAGTTTGTCGCGGGTTTCTGCCGGGCAATCGGCGAAAGCGGACTGCGCCAAACGTTCAATTTTGGTGGCTAGCGAGAAGATGCTCTCATCTCTCTGTTGCCTATGGCTCTGGAAGAGCACATAGTTCAAATTTGACAGATTCTTCACCCCGTAGCGGAATTCGAGCGCGGAAACCAATTCCGCGAGGTTCTCGCATTGGGCAGCGCAGAGCGTCGTGAGGACGCTCCTCGCCGACCCCCCGAGGGAAGCGATCAAGGCTGTAGCCTTTTTTTCGTCATTCCACCCATTAGCGCGCGCGATAGTCTGGAACTGTACCTTGTACTCCTCCCACGACGTTTTTCCATCGAAAATTGCCGGTTTCACCGCGTACCCCAAGCTGAGTACGTGCGGTCCCGAAAAGGGAGCAGCGGCGGGCATACCGACGGAGGTAGAGACATGCGCCGAGGGGACATTATTTACACCACTATTTACATCACTATGTACATCACTGTTTACATCATTATTTACATTATTATTTACATTGGCGACTGTCTCTCTACCCCGAGGACTCGCGCCGCTGTCAACCGATCCGCGAATATTTTGTAATAAGGAAACTACGACCTGGATGCGATTTTCCATTTCTGACAACCGGGCCTCGAGAGCCGCCTGTGTTTTTCGGTCGGCGGCTTCCTTTTCCTCCCTGCGACGGTCCTCCCTCTGCCAGCGGGCCTCGTTATCCCTCCGCAGCTCCCGCATCTGTCCCGCGATACTCAACTGGAGGCTGGTGAACAGATCCTGTAGAGAGGCATCACCCGTCGCTGCAGGAGAATGGTTCGCGGAGGCCGCGGACGCACGAGTGGGCATCCCACTTCTGACACCAGTGTTACGTTTTGCGTTCGACATAATATAAGTTTACTGAACAGCAACGATAACAGAACATTAAACAAGGGGTAACAGGAATAATATAAGAACAGGTAACGAATATAATCTGTTAGGAATACAATATCGATACGTCTGCTTGTAATGGCGGCTGACTCTCGAATCACAGCTTGACAGGCGATCGATCCGATCGCCTTCTTCTCGCTGTCTCTTGTCTTTGTCGCGAGCACCAGCGGGCCATGAATCCTCTACATAGGGTGCTCGCAACAATATCATCTACGGATTCAAGTACCAAAGTACCCTATATATCATATTTACGGAGCTTGAGATCATTAGTAAAGTTCTATCAAATATCGTAACTCAATATCCACAAAAGCTCTGCCTTTCTTTCATTTTAGTTCTTCTATCGCTTTATAGTTTGCCAGGTTAATATAGATTTCAAAAAATAAAGCAATAGAGTTAGTTAACGGGGTGGGCCACGCGAAGGCGTGAAAGAATGTCTTCGCCATCCCAGAGTATGTTCAATGTTAATACAAATCCAAACCATTCACCGAAAACAAGGAAAAGACAAGAAAAAATAACTTATTTTTTAGAAAAATAAAGCCTTCCACCGAATAATATAACACTGAAAATACTCGAAATCATGTACAAGCCAAAATATACAGCAAAAGCATAAGGTGAAAGATATAGAATGAGCATGAATGAAGATAGAAGCAAAAAGGTAGGGCAGGGCCTTGTTAAAAAAAAGACAAAGTTTTCAAACATGCTTTAATGTCGATAATTTTGAATAGTTTTTATGTAATGATGCTCCCACACATCTTAATTGCTCGCCGAGCCATACTGTATCTTTGTGTATTTTTACCGTTAAAGCTATATACACCATTTCTTTACGATGAGCAGCGCATTCATCTTGAGTAAACCAATTTGGATATTTTTCCTCCACTACACGGGAGATAATCGAAAATAGTTTGTCCAATATGAATGCTTCGCTGCGTAACGCGGGATAATGAACATCGAAAACTTTAGATATAATACGAAAAATAAACGAAAACTGTTGCGTTGGAACGCAAAGGTGTCCAAAATCAACATTATCTGCAACGATATATGCACGAAAAGATATTAGTATTTGCTCGTTGCGACAAAAGCTACTGTTACTATCAATGAATGTGGTATAACATATATCACACCGCGACTTTTCGACACTTTTTTTTAGCAATGTACCCAGCAAAACATTCAAGCGCACATGATTCTAAGGAGCACACCGATGTTGATAGTTCATCAATATTAATCTCAATGTCTACATCTGTACTAATACTATCATCATCGGTGTACTCTTCAATATCATGTAATGCAGCATCAGGTGACAACGTGGCTGGTTCACATTGTGATATAGAATCTCCCGGTAATAACGATGCGTCGTAATCTCGCATGCAATTTCCAGTATCTAAACTATGATCCAAACTTAATAAAATATTTTTTCTGATCGCAAGACGCACCGCTTTTACTGAGGGATTATGGTTGTGAGTGCCACCATGCATCCGCAGAACAGAGAAGAAGTTTTCTATTGGATCCGTGTTAAGTCGCGACGTTAGTAAAAATGTAATACCTTCTTCTCTTAAATCATTCCACAGTTGCAGAGTGGCATTTATAGATTGCCGTAACCCCAAGAAACATGGAGGTGCTTTCAAACCATTAGGAGTCATCGTATACCAATTGTTCATTTCATTTAATTGTGAAATTAAATTATTTTGAACATTGTCATAAAGTCGCGAAAGAGCACACTTGTTTGGGTTGGGATCACGGGCTGATCTACTATTCAAATTATCAAACAAATCATTTAAGGTTTCAAAGAAACTAGTCGTGTGTTGAACGGTTGTTGTTTTTATGCTACCTGTTAATGAAGCGGTGAACAGAGCAGACGATACCCTTTTACTGAAAACTTGGAGAGCTAGCTTACATTTCATTTTATCGAAAGAATTTGGCCTTACATGCTTCTCGGATAATTTGTAAGCTGCTCGAGTATTTTTGTCCTTTTCTAAATTCCACAAACATATTACATTGGACCACGAAACAATAGATCCATTAATTGAAAAATCATGCTTCAATAAATTCAAAAAATAAATTTTTTGGCCATTTCGTTCAAAATATGGATTTTGTATAGATGATCGGTCGTCTGCTATGCTCTGATTACTGCTTCCCTGTTCGGAAACAACCGCTCTGACTTTTAAACCAGTTGCATGCAAAGCATCTAAAATCTCATCTAAAATTGTAGACAAAGCGTCTCTCTTGACTCCTGATTTTGAAACAAAGAAAGCCAGTAATTGTTTCCAATTAGTGAATAGCCCGCGTATCATAAAAACAAGAACCTGTGTACCCACCGCTAAATTTCTACCCAAAGATCCCAAGTCTTCGAAACCTTCAATGATTTGTTTAGTTGGATGGAAGTCTAGACATTTTTTGATTGCCATTTCATCAAACAGGAGTACGTAATTACGATCTGCGGCTTCCATATACGCAACTTTAATTTTGAGCGCGGTAAACAAAGGTTGGCATATGCCAGGCCAGATATCTATTTTCCCGAACCACCGAATGATTGTAACTGGACTCGGAAGATGAAAACTGAAAACTTCGCGCATCTTATTATACAAAGTTGGCGAAGTGTAGTGCATTGTCATGCAAATCTGCTGTTCGCTACGTGTATAAATTTGTTTCTTCGACTTAAATAATAGTAAACATATAAAAGTTCAAATAAACCCAGAAGCTTTTTTCGCGATCGCTTTTTTCAAGCATGTATCATTTATACTACCTGAAGAAAATTTATCTTTTAAACGATTGATTACTCTGCACTTCGCCCGTACTTGCAAGCGAAGAATATTAGATTTATTCTTCTCTTGCTTTAACTGTTTTTCCATTTTCATCAACCGTTCCTCCAAATTATTGCGTTCTTCTGTTGATGAACTGGCTTCAATTTCCATACTTACGTCGCTATCGGTATCGTTGAAACACATTTTAGGCATGGCATCTTTCCGTAATTGCCCGGATACGTAAAAACTACTTTTCAAAAAATGCCGGCTACATATACACTTTTTTCTCAATTCCACGTTAGTCATTTCCACCCAATCATCTAAGCCACAGTTAACCAGCCACGTTATGCATCTATCATTGTCATTTACCGGGAATGAATGGAATGTAGTACCGTCAGTTACATTACGGTTTACTAAATTGCAATTAGGATATACACATTTTTTATAATGTGTTTTACGAGCCTGATTCTCCATTACTGATAAATATACAAATTAATGAATGGAGAAAAGAATCAAATGATGCAAATGATAAAGCGTAGAGAAGTTTTACCTAATATTGACTTGGATACACAAACAAGACTGCTCCGAATACCAATCTTCTAGACGGCTTGTAGGAAACTGACTTTGTTTCGACTGATGATCGTTGAACGGTGTCGCCCATAGCCGACCACCGAACAAAAGAAACGCGTTGCAAGGAAAGAAACAAACAAACGCTCATTTCTGGAGATTCATTTTCGAGATATCGGCCGACGAAATTCAGGAAAATCCGACTTCTGGGGCGCGGTGTTTAAACTTTAAATCCCAGTCAGCTAGGGCAGCTGAGCGCGCGGCCGCACGTACGCGAGAAGCACCGCCGTGGAATTCAACATATTCTTACACTGCTTTAAATCATTCTTCACACAGTGAAACCACACAATTCTTTTACTATCATTGTTTCACACATATTTATTATGCAATAATATCACAGTGGCCTAATATTTAATCAGAGCCGGATTTACCATTCAGGGGCCCTAGGCTAAATATTTGGTGGGCTCTCGGTTAAATCTAAAAAATAAAATGACGCTGATTTGACTTTTTTTATCATAATACTCGTATAATCTAAATAAGAATTTAATTTCAAAATTAACATTGAATATCAAAACTAAACATAATATTAACATAAATAAACATTAAAGATACAAGTTAATAAAGATAATATAAAAAAATGCTAATTTTTCGAAGAAAATATTTAGAATGAGGGACCCCCAGCTAAACAGGGTCCTAGGCTTCAGCTTTCTTAGCCTAAGGGTAAATCCAGCACTGCATATATACCTATGTTTATAAAAATAATTATAAGACACATTTTATGCTAGAAATATTACTCTTCATTACATATTAAAAATAATTGTGATTTTGCTTTTTGCCAGTCTTTTAGTGTATTGTAAATCAATAGCATTTTTAATCGTGAATAATGCATAGAAAACATTGCCCCCAATAGTTTGAGATCTTTGTACGCAATTTCGTAATACATATGTAGAAGTAAATTTCGACTCGTAGAGGTCGGAGTTCTTCTAAATTCGAATTGTAAAGGTGAAATACATAATTTAACATGCAAAATGTAGTTCCAGTTAAGAAAATTTTATTTCGAGTTGTAGAGGTGTTTACAGCGGAGCGGAACGGAATGAAGAAAACTTTCGTCTTATAGAGTTTTTCGAGTTGTCGTGGTTCGGGTTATCGAGGTTCGACTGTATTAGCAAATACCCTGTCACGGGCATATCAGTGTATTGTAATATTTACAAGATATATGTGAGATACGAGTGTTTCTATTCGTTCATTTTGTAGAATATCTAATGAACACTGCTTTCGGGAATTAATCTACACTTCTGGTTCGGTGGACATTTGTAAAAAAATTGCTGCAGAATTGGTTACGACATTGACAATTAATGTTAAATTCTCTTTACATCAACGTGTTCCACTCAATAAGAGAAAAAAGTTTTAAAAAAACCATGTGCCGCACCGTTGCGACGGCAAATATTGTTAAAGTTTACGCAAAAACTAAAGTGCGTATATCGTTTTCTTCTCGCCTTTACAAAAACAAAGGCCAGATGGTAATTCATATAGTGATCCGCAAAAATATAGCTGGGCTTCGATATGAGTGTAAGTTCTAAAAAAAATTCTGACTTCGTTTTCCTTGGGTGTGAGTTCAAGTCCATGTTGCACGGTTGAATTTTTTCATTGGTTTTACTCTTTAAACTAATTTTTTACGGTTTAATTGTTTTTTTCAATGTACCTATATCAACAACAAGCATACAATCAAAGCAGAAATGTATTCTTGAGATACCGTTCTTACTAGTCTCTAAATATACTTTAAATTCTAATTGTAAGTTATTTAAATAAATTTTTACATTATCACTTTATAGGACAAAGAGGAGGATAATGTATAAGCAACGGATTCATGCGCGATCGGAGTAATTGTAGGAAGGGTGTCGTGTTTGGCTTTCTTTTCATCCGGAAAATGTCATACAATATGTTACAAATACCGTGATGAAAATAAAACAGAAAATATAAAAATTTAATTTTTCAATAGTATAGATGGTTTCGTCCTACACGCATTCCCGCATTTGGCTACTGATCGCTAGGTACCTGGCCGCGCGAACGAGCTGTGGCACGAATAATTTTTTTCGTATAAATAAGCAATCAGGCCCGTCGCGCACGTGAAGGATGCAGTATCAAAAGTCCGAAAGACGGAGCGAGACAAAATATCAACGCATCGGCTGTTTCACGTCTGTCAGCACTCAACCGATGCACCAAACTATTCATTACTTAGGAAATACATACATACATACAGATGTACATACTTAAGAATGTTAGAGACGGTGCCATTTTAATTGTTAATATCCTGTTAAGTTTTAGCCATTTGCTTGCAAAAACTGTTATTGGCATATTTGGCTTGACAAGTGTTACGAACTGGTAAAGATTCGTTAAGAGCAAACGCCTGATTTAGCGAGCTCTGCTTGCAAGACATTTCAAGTCGCATTGATTCTTGCCTTCAGGTGTATCGCGTTTCTGGGAACGGCGTCTGTTTAAAAAAAAAGACGAACTTTTCGATGGTCTTGACCTCAACAATCGATGAGAAAAAGGCCGCACATCTACTGAACGTTCGCTATCGTATTATTTTCTGGATTTTAAAAAAATATGTTATTATTTTTCCTCTTTCTGTACCAATTTTTTGCCGTACCTTCCTCATACCAAACTGCGTCGTAATTGGTTTCATTTTAGTAGACAAATCTGACATACAATACAGATGTTTGCATAATGATAAAAATATTGAAAAATTATTTTTCCATTAGAGGATACTGCATATTAATGGCCCTGTATTCCTTCCAAGCGCCGACCAACATGTTGTTATAAAGAGTCGGTAGCTTCTGAACAATTTTAGAAATCTATGTAAACCTGATATCTATGTTTTCATATTTAGAAGAGTGATAGGAACTAGAGGAAATGCTGTATTGCGTTGTCTCAAGCGTAAATGTTGTAAAACGTTTATAAGACCGACTCGAAAAATCCGATCTTACCATATTTTATGGAAGAAAGAAAGTCAGAAAAGCATGTATTTAGCCGCGTAATATAACATTTTTAATAGTTTTCTTAGCAGGTTAGTCAATTGAATGTCAGGGTGGCTTAAAGTAATTATTTAAACATTTAAAGACAGTTCTTCGAAATATAAAAGAAATAATTACGGCTACAGTCCCTAGTAATAATCCCACTAAATATAAAGAATTTAATGAAATTTAATGAACTTTTTTCCCGCTTGGGACCGCAAGTCAAATTTTCCGCGTACCCAAGCTCAGAAATATCATTCCAACTACCGCTAATGTAGGGTGGGGAAAGTTCCCCTTTCATGCGGCCGCCCAGGCTAGGGAAAATGCGCAGGCTGGATGCGCGTGATTATTATGTAGTCTCCTCCTCGAAGTGACAGAAAATATAACCTATATGCTATATGACAATAAATGTTTATTGGCTATTTCGTTCCTTTACGCTACATTTGTGAACTTTTTATAACTTAACATCCTTCCAAAATATAGTTGTTACGCCGCAACGGTATATTTATGAAATTGGGTATAGCATATAGGTTATATTTTCTGTCACTTTGAGGTTGTTGCGTATTTTAACGGTGATTTTAAAATCAGAACGCGGGTTGGTGCCCATGGAGCGCTGAACCGCTCTGCTCGTCCGAGTGCGGGAGTTTCAAATAAAACACAATACGAGAAACTATTTATAAGTTAAATTTTGAAGTTTTATTCGACTGTTCGGGAAGCTGGTTAAAGACAGAATGAATGTGGTATTTCAAAAGATCCTCTGAGGTCCTCGCTGAAGTCGTTGGCCGAATTCTTCTAGTCCTCCCATAGATCCTCGTAATCCAATCAGGATGGAGATCCAAGGATGGCATCAGATCCAAGCGGTAGGCCGTCCATCTTTCCCTCCGTCTTCGGGTGGTGGTGGAAACTCGGTGGAAGCGCGCTTTTCTGTTACACAGCGGGGTGCCCACGTGGGAAGAGAAAGTAGGCTCTACTCCGAGGATCGAGAAAACAACCCTTGAAGGAAATTTATGACTTCCTCAACGTCGCCAACACTTCTGGAGTCAATCGACACTCCTAAAGACTAACAAAGGACAAGGCCTTCTCAAAAGATTACGTGACTTAGAAGAAACTCGCGATTCGTTTCGGGGTCTGTTAATTGGTGTCCTCTTCCTGTTTTCGAGCTCTGCCCAAGATCTTTCCCACGTATGCCACCCGCATCGCACATCCTTAATAATGCTTTCTCAATCACACACACAACATCTACTTTCAAATTTCGCTCCTGATTTATCTATCGATTACATACATTTCCGTGGCTACGTTCGCGTGATCACGCAACAAGGTAGAGGTGTGACAATCGAAATGTTATCGATATTTCGATATATCGATAATATGGTTAAGATATCGTTGACGCGAATAGACCCAGATAGCACGCGACTTATAGACGACGTGTGCTACCTGGGAAATCAGCTGAGGTATACACGAAAAAAGGTCGGCACCGTAGAAAGCGTTGCTGGGCCCATACACGGCGCTATCCAGCACCGAAAAACACCGTTGTGAACGGACGCAAATATCGGTGCTGAGCCCATTCAGTGTTTTTCGGTGCTGGTGTTGCGTATTTTAACGGTAGATTTTAAAATCAGAACGCGGGTTGGTGCCCGTGGAGCGCTGAACCGCTCTGCTCGTCGGAGTGCGGGAGTTTCAAATAAAACACTGTACAAGAACTATTGCTGAGTTAAACTTTGGACTTTTATTTGAACTGTTCGGGAAGCTGGTTAAAAACGGAATGAATGTAGCATTTCAAAAGATCCTCCGAGGTCCTCGCTGAAGTCGTTGGCCGAATCCTCCTAGTCCTCCCATAGATCCTCGTAGTCCAATCAGGATGGAGGATGCATCAGATCCAAGCGGTAGGCCGTCCTTCGGATGTCCGTACGCCCCCGCGAATCGGCGTCCATCTTTCCCTCCGTCTTCGGGTGGTGGTGGAAACTCGGTGGAAGCGCGCTTTTCTGTTACACAGCGGGGTGCCCACGTGGGAAGAGAAAGTAGGCTCTACTCCGAGGATCGAGAAAACAACCCTTGAAGGAAATTTATGACTTCCTCAACGTCGCCAACACTTCTGGAGTCAATCGACACTCCTAAAGACTAACAAAGGACAAGGCCTTCTCAAAAGATTACGTGACTTAGAAGAAACTCGCGATTCGTTTCGGGGTCTGTTAATTGGTGTCCTCTTCCTGTTTTCGAGCTCTGCCCAAGATCTTTCCCACGTATGCCACCCGCATCGCACATCCTTAATAATGCTTTCTCAATCACACACACAACATCTACTTTCAAATTTCGCTCCTGATTTATCTATCGATTACATACATTTCCGTGGCTACGTTCGCGTGATCACGCAACACCTCCCTCCATATAGAAAAGGTGTTTCCAATGGAAACAACTTTTTGAAATGAAAACAATACATCAATATTAACTTAAGTATGCGAAAATTGAATGAATACGTACTTTACATATGTGATTATAACTACGCCTCCCCTCACCCGCGCCAGCCCCGCGGTAAACGAGCTACTCGGTCCACCCGTTGTCCCGCAGGAAGCATGAGTTGAAGAATGATAGTTACATCACAACATTTTACAGTAGTAAGACATCATTATTCTATTACTAAATAGGTAATATTAAATTGATTATAATGTAACGCATAGCTAATATCCAGTAGTAATTTAATACCCTAACTAAACTTGTCTAAATACTTCATCCAAAAACGCTATAATCCTTATTCGATATAAAATAATCACAACTCATAATATAATGCCACAATACATCTAACACATACAAATTAACAGAATAACCGTACTTGCAGAATAAAATTTTGAATTACACATCAACCAAGTCGACCATAGATACTGAAGAAAAAGAATACAGAATTATAAAATAACCACACATATAATATTAACATTAATCTTCCGAATCAGTAATATCCGGTCTTATACATGCTAGTTTAAGTTTGTTCGCATGAACTATCTTAGATTTATTCGCTGATAATGCTATTTCTATCGTTAAATCATCATATATTTGAATAATCTTATAAGGACCCATCCAACTTGAGTCGAATTTGGATGTTTTAGGTTCTTTAAATAAGTATACATGATCATTTATACAGAATTGACGAGGATTAACATTCTTATCATAATACTGCTTACTCCTTTCTTTTGCTTTTTCAAGGTTAACTGCCGCTGTAGCCTGAGTGATAGTGAATTTCATGAAAAGTTGATCTAAATATTCGATGAAAGTTCGTGGAACTTCCTGCTTCGCAAATTCAGTGGGAATAATGGCCTTTACACCGAAAACAAGCTCATAGGGAGTGAAACCAGTGGCTTCATGCACAGAGGTGTTATAAGAAAATATCCCAAATCTGATCCAATCATCCCAATCAATCTCTGTGCAAATTCCCTATAAAATTCATTCCAAAATATCAAAACTATCTAAATCCTTTGAAATGCTAACAGTCTTAGCAGTCAAGAAACTAACAAAGATTCCACATGACCAAAATCTAGATCTTGCCAAGAAGCTTCTTAAACAAGAAAAAGTAAAATAAATATGAAGCACTTGTCATCAAGGAATGCCCCAGCATCACAACTGTGTGGCATAACATGGGCAAAATTATTCCTACATATACAAAATTGTCTTTTACTCAAACTATAGTAGGAAATGGAAAATGGTAAGTTATCCATCTGTCAGCGTTTACATTAATAATCAAAAATTACTTTCATTAGGTTTTACAAACTTCTGAACTTGATTTTTCAACAAAGATGAGACGATCAAACACCTTCCTACACCTCTGAAGAGTCTCCTTTCGTGACATCAGTGCCTTTCAATTCGACAATTTCGAAACAGCCACGCCAACGAGGACTTGAGTACAGGAACGTTAAAAGCATGAGCATCTCATCGGATGTTTGCACATTTGGATTCGACGGAACGTGGCCATAGAAGGATGGCTAGCGAGGACACGCAACGACGGGGAATACATCAACCCGATCCTGTATGTGTAATATTTATCATCCCGCACAGCGCAACGTACCCTTGGATCTTCAGCGTTTCGAAGAACGTAGTGCCTCGATGTGCCAATGACATCACCGTTAACGACGACTCTCTTAGAATCCCTGGGGCTATATAAACGACGATAGATGAGCACACATATGCACGCACACACACATATCTGGCGTGGAACGTGAAGGCACAGCCACTAATGAGAAGAGGCTGTATAATCAAAGGAGCGGTGCACACGGGCGGTCGTAATAAACGACGCACGGCGCCATGAAAACACTCACGCGAGTCCACATGACCTTTCTTTATTCATGGGAAATACACTTCATGACTCTCGCGTGATTACAACAAACACCGAAACTCTACTGAAGGTTATTAATCGTTCACAGATTCTATTAAGATCATTTTATTGAGGTCATTCTACCGAGAGTCCTCCGTGCGGTCTTGGTCGCTATTTTACCAGGCCCAACAGCCTCTGCCACGACATAAGTCGAGAAATCATCAGGCTCGTCAGCCTCTGCCACGACATTAGTCGAGAAAATATCCGGCATCAAAGCCTCTACCACAGCACAAGCTGGGAAACTAACAGACTCCCCACGTCTCTGCCACGATTCAAGATACCGCAGGCCCTGCGATGTCTCCTGAAGGGCCGGACAGAGCGCAGGCACCTTTACTGAACATGGACCACTTCCAACGGAATCTGAAGCGGCTGCCGGGGGTTCGGTCTCACCGTCCAACAAATGTCCGAATGGAAGCTGATTCATAGTGTCCAGCTGGAGTGACCCCTCATAATCCGTATTATCTTCATTAACATTAAAATTTCTCAGTAATTCACCTGTGACCTCATTCTCCCCAGCTTCTGCCTTCCCGCGCGCCAGGAAAACAGAAGCCACCATTACTTTATTATTGTACTCGTGAAATCTGTCATTCTTCTTGTTCACTTCGGAATCTGCAATCGATGACTCGTCTGCGCAGACGAGTACCTCTTCCAGACGCCTCGAACAAGAATTAGGAATTTCATCTGTCAGTGAAGGATTCAATTGGGAATTGGAAGCATGACTGAGTAGGTACAGTTGGATTGCGCGACAATGTATCTGCATTGGAGTTTACTCTACCAAATTCATGCACAATGTTGTAATCGTACTCATTTAACTTAATTCTCCATCTCATAATTTTAGAAGTGGGATCCTACGCATTATTTAGCCAAACTAATGGACGATGGTCCGTTTCTCATATTCAAACTCCCTCTCTATCTCAGACGCGACATCTATAGCTATTCCTAAACTATCCGCCTTCTCCCGTATCATTAAGGTTCTAATACTACGATTATGTAGCCCTCTCTTAAAACCCGTTATAGCTGTATGATTCAATAAATTTTTGACACCTTTAGCCTGTTCTGTCTCAAATTTCTCATTAGCTGCTTCCGTACCCCGATTTAAAATTTCATTCACCCTAGCCCCGTAACTATCAATGCTCTCACTATCCTTTTGACGTAAATTCTTTAACTCCTCCAGAACGCGATCAACATCAAAAGACCGAGTAAAAGCGGATTTTAACAAGTCGATCAATTCGTCCAACGTAGTCGGGGCATTGCTGTTAGATATGAGCTGATCTGTATGCCCTTCGATTTTATTGCGGATCAAAGCGAGTAAGTTAATCCTATTTCCGGGCTTAATTCGTGAATCCGCGAGTCTACACTGGGTAATAAACTTAGTTATTGAACAGGACTTTCCATCAAAGCGGGGAATCAAACCAGCGGCAAAGGTCATTGACATAAATAAAGTCTCCGAGGAATCAGAGGGTAACTCCGTAATTTCCACGGCATTTGAATCATCTGAGGGAGTTGATTCATTATCGAGGAGAGACAAATTGACTCTGCGAATAGGAGTTTGCGCGGATATTACGCTCAATTCATTCGACTGTAACACGGTTGAAGAAGACTCCGGTGCGGGTAACTCTGTTACTAAATCTTCTACCTCAAACGCGCCACTACCACTCAAGTCAGCCCTACTGTTTCGTATAGCCTTTACAAATCGGATCCTGTACGGCGGCATTTTGAAAATCTAAGCTATGCTTATCAAGTAAGATATAGTTTCTTATAATTATAAACTCATACAATTAAAACTTACGAACAAGGTGCTGCATAAAAGTCAGCTAATATTCCAGAAATACACTAAGATTACACTTCTATGATGTCACGTATAGTTCACTAATCCTAACTTGATGTATAGGTGTTCCAATTCCAATCCTCAGGTGATCCCTCACCGATCCTTTCCCTGGAAAATGATTTCCCTGATCCACCGAATGCGTTGGCTCCTTGGCTCCTCGGGTAGATTTCTCCTCTCGTCCGTCGGAATTATGGATATGAGCTCGTAATTATCAGCAGTATGTGTACTTCGATACCAACAGGTGCTTGCGATTCCAGGATTAGCGAGCACGGCCGCTGAAACCACCCATCTCCGGCATTCACCCTTGCCCCCAGGGAAACCGTGCAAAAACCTAAGGGAGAGAGGTTGCACTTTCACGTTGAGTACACAATTATAAACTGCTGCTTATCAATGTCAATTCACGAGTCTACGAAAATCACAGTTCTAGAAGTGCAGACTGTATATATCACACACTCACGAGCCGGCAAAGTTTATCACTCAAAAAATGTTTGTGAGATTAACGCGTTCATTTTCTTTCAAAATCCCACCGCTGTCACCAATTTTGTTGCGTATTTTAACGGTAGATTTTAAAATCAGAACGCGGGTTGGTGCCCGTGGAGCGCTGAACCGCTCTGCTCGTCGGAGTGCGGGAGTTTCAAATAAAACACTGTACAAGAACTATTGCTGAGTTAAACTTTGGACTTTTATTTGAACTGTTCGGGAAGCTGGTTAAAAACGGAATGAATGTAGCATTTCAAAAGATCCTCCGAGGTCCTCGCTGAAGTCGTTGGCCGAATCCTCCTAGTCCTCCCATAGATCCTCGTAGTCCAATCAGGATGGAGGATGCATCAGATCCAAGCGGTAGGCCGTCCTTCGGATGTCCGTACGCCCCCGCGAATCGGCGTCCATCTTTCCCTCCGTCTTCGGGTGGTGGTGGAAACTCGGTGGAAGCGCGCTTTTCCGTTACACAGCGGGGTGCCCACGTGGGAAGAGAAAGTAGGCTCTACTCCGAGGATCGAGAAACAACCCTTGAAGGAAATTTATGACTTTCTCAACGTCGCCAACACTTCTGGAGTCAATCGACACTCCTAAAGACTAACAAAGGACAAGGCCTTCTCAAAAGATTACGTGACTTAGAAGAAACTCGCGATTCGTTTTGGGGTCTGTTAATTGGTGTCCTCTTCCTGTTTTCGAGCTCTGCCCAAGATCTTTCCCACGTATGCCACCCGCATCGCACATCCTTAATAATGCTTTCTCAATCACACACACAACATCTACTTTCAAATTTCGCTCCTGATTTATCTATCGATTACATACATTTCCGTGGCTACGTTCGCGTGATCACGCAACACTGGACAGCGCCGTGAATTCAAATACAAACAAATAGATTCTGATTGACTTTATTATACAATTAATGCGTTGCATTCTAAGCGGAAAAAGGTCTGTACCGTTGGCAACGGTGCTCGAAAAGTGAGCACCGTAAAAACCGGTGCTGGGCCCATTCACGGCGCTATCCAGCACCGAAGAACACCGTTGTGAATGGGCGAAAACATCGGTGCTGAGCCGCTGAGTATCGAAAGCGATATCTTTAAAAGTATGAATATGTATCGTTGCTTTACAATGTCTTTAAAATTGTTATTTGCATCGTTGCTGCAACAAAGTGTGTTATATTCTACCTCAGCCTCTTCTAGAAGAGGCGAATAGATCTATTCGTCTTAACGATATTGTCGATATATATTGTTAAATATCAATAAGATATCGATAATCTATCAATAATCGGTAGTCACATATCTAATCAAGCATAGAAATCTGTAAACATGAAAATTGATGCTAAAATCAAGTAGAGTCTAATAAAAGGCATGAATTTGGGAAACATAAACAAATTAAGCTAAAACTTATTATTTTGATGAAATGTACTCAAAAAATGACGTTATGAATAGGAAATTTTGATTTCTTAACCACGAATAATTACACTCATCGACTTCATAAATATATCGTTGAGGCGTAATAATAATATTTTGGAAGGATGTTAAGTCATAAAAAGTTCACAAATGTAGCCCAAAAGAACGAAATATCCAATAAAGATATATTATCCTGTAGCATATAGGTTAAGTATATTGTCTGTCACTTCGAGGACAGAAAATCCACTCTTCGAAGTGACCGAAAATATAACCTAACTAAGAGACTGTACAAATGTTTATTACGTGGTTGTATTTATATAATATTTCTAATCGAAATTTATGGAAATAAGTGCAAATTATGCTTCTATCAAAATGTATTAGTAAACGGAATTATGCAACATGTTTCTTGAAATTAGTCTTAACGTTCATGCCGTTTTAGATTTTAAACGTTTCCGATAAGATTTAATTTCAATTCCTACCACTCGTAGCATTGTAATCTTATTTTAGACTGAATCGATAACGTTGGGTGTGACACGAAAATGGTAAGGGGGCTCGCGAGCCCCCCGAGCGTGTGACACAAAATTACATTCCGTGATAGGTCTATTCTATACCTGGTCTGTGGTATTACCATTTCTGTGCAGAAAAAACCTGCTGTAATACCGACCTGCCAAATCGGCCAGGTCACGTGACGTGTCTACCCCCTTAAGGCCAGGGTGACCAACCAGCAAAAATATTTTGTACTAACTTGGACAGCAAAAACGTACTAGATCTGAAAAAAAAGTACTAAATTTTTATTTGTTTTCGTTTCACTCTGTTTACCATATTATTGCCTTATTATCATTGATGAACTCAATGTAAAACTGCTAAATTAATATATGTACGACAAATATGAAAAGAAAATTGTCAAAACTAAAAATTATTTAATATGCTATTTACCTACATATATACAGGGATTCCCACACACAAGAAAAACACTGGATATATTTATTTATTTTTTATTATTATATGAGCAGATTTTGCTAAATTAATTAACTCTTCAGAAATAGTGTTACGAATCTAGTTGAAAAAAGGTGTACAGAAGCACACTATTGTTTCGTTCACAGGATTACACTTATGAGACAATTAACACTATGTACAATTATTTACATTGGCTTGAATTAATAAACTTTCACTGAATTGATACTTTGTCATGAAATCAATAAACGCTTGTATACCTTACCAGCGCTCTGGCCACATACACTCGCACTTGGTTTTACTTATAATAAGAGACTCCGCGCGATCGCGAAACGTGCTTTTCGTTCAGCACTCGAAGCGAGAAGAAGGCGGAAATCTCGTCTCCCGGAATCCTCGCCAGGATTCCGGGAAGTCATGTGATCCTAAGTGACGTAATTAGGAATCGTGAGGCATTGTAATTAACTGGGGACACCCAGAGATGGCTCACTCAGTCCCCCTTGTGTACAATTGCCGATTTGTATCGGCCCGCGGCCGAGCTCCACAACAAGCGTTGCCTTGCTCGTGACGTCGACGGCCCCCTTCCTCACTCTGTCTCCAACAAATAGTAAAATCTATAGCTGATGAATGTTTCAATTTTTCTTTTGTCAAGAGAAGTCCATTCATCGAGGAACATTGTAATTGATTTCTTAGTTTATTCTTATTTATTGTTACTGCTGAAAATATTCTTTCAATTGCTGTTGATGAATGAGGGAGACACAGTACAGCTTTAACTAATGTTGTTAAGTTAGGAAACATTTGTTCTCCTACAGCATTTTTCATTTCAAAAACTTTATTCCAAAAAACCATGAATTTTTGATCTTCTTTCAATGTTTCTACAGTCTTCAATAGTTGCCATTCTTTATCAAGCCCTTCATAACTATTTTCTTCAATCACATTAGGAAAATTTACAGCAAGTGGCATTATACTGGAAAAGCAGTCTGATTTGCACATTTCAGGATTTAGCATCATTAAACTTTTTAAAACAGGATCTCCGAAACTTATTCGTTTGAAAACTTGGCTACAGAACTCAACATAAAAGGACAAACATTTCACCTTAAAGTGTCTTATGTCTCTTTGTTACAAAGAATATTAAAGGATCGTTGCTAGGAAGCGAAAACGTATTAAAGAGAACAAGAGTCAGCAATTATCACAGGAGCACGAGGACGATTATATTTAAAATTGACGAGTCACGGTTACAGTTAGCATTTGAATTTATGTACAAAGCCAAAGGAAATATATACACTATTTACACTAAATTGTTTGATTGTTTTAGAAGAAAGCTTTAGTTGATAAGCAAGCGAGTGATGCGTTAGTAAGCACTTAAGCTCGTTACAAGCAATGAGTAACGTCGCGAAGCAAAGGCGCGAGAAAGCGAAAGTGTTTAGAGAGATTCCGAAAAGACGTGTTAATCGTAGCCCGGTCGCGAACAGAGAGAGATTCCAGGAAATCGCGCTCGATTTCCTGGAAGGAAGAAGTCCCCCTTCCATCGATCGCGAGTCGATGGGAGGGGTCCGTGATCGCTGCTCCACATGAGTCAGCGGGCCGTCGTCACTAAGCGCCTAATTATATACGGGCCCTCACAGATGGCGTGGGCATGCTGCTTTTCGGTACATTTCCCGCCCGCCTTCGTCGACCGACGAATTGGTCGCGTCCGAAGCTGTGTAGGCGATTGGGTGGTCGTTATGGCGTGATCCGATTTCTAGGCGGTGGCGCCGCTGGACTCATGTGGAGGCGTCTTGCAACTCAGGTGGGCGAGTTATTGTGTCGTCGAAGCAGGAAGTGAAGGTATGCGTTCTGGTACCTGTGCAGACGGTAAGAAAACTAATTTGCACACTGGGCGCACAAATTCGGATCGTGTAGTTTTGACAGTGACCACGCGTGTTAACCCATCGGCACCAGTGTGAAGCCGAGTGATTCTGGCTAGTGGCCACCGGGTAGGTGGCGTTAATTCAGATTTAATTAAACACAAGTCGCCGATCTGTGGCTGCGGGTGCTGATGGGTCCACTTGTTTCGAGCCTGCAGGGACTGCAAGTATTCGGAGGACCAACGCCTCCAGAATTGCAACCGTAGCTGTTGCAGGAGGTGCCGCCGAGACAGCCGAGACATGGGGACTTCGTCCACTCGGGGATCGGGCACGCTTAGCAGAGCATCCCCGATCAAGAAGTGTCCTGGTGTGAGGGTGGTCAAGTCGCCAGGATCATCGCTCATCCCCTGTAAGGGCCGGGAATTCAGGCACGCCTCAATCTGGGACAGCAGGGTCGACAATTCTTCGTACGTGAGGTGCTGCTCCCCGATCACCCGCCGAAGGTGATACTTAGTCGACTTCACTGCGGCCTCCCATAAGCCTCCGAAGTGAGGAGCCGCCGGCGGGTTGAAGCGCCACTCGATACCGTCCCTCAGCAAGGCGGAGTGGATCACCTCGTGTCGTGCGTCGCGACGAACCAGCATCTCACGTAGTTCCCTGGCAGCGCCCACGAAGTTTGTGCCTCTATCGCTCTGGATAACCGCACAGCAGCCTCGCCGAGACGTGAAGCGCCGCAAAGCGGCGAGGAAAGCCTCTGTACTGCAATCGGAAACGAGCTCTAAGTGGACCGCGCGCGTGCTCATACATACAAACAACGCCACATAGCCCTTCAGAGTACGTTGACCTCGGCTGCGTGACATCAGGAGCGTAACTGGCCCTGCGTAGTCCACTCCCACATGTAGAAAGGGCCGGGCCGGCGTTACCCGGAGGGCTGGTAGGTCCCCCATTAAGTGTTGTCCTGTTGCAGCGCGCCAGCGGAGGCACGTGACGCAGCGATGGAGAATGGCCTTGACCCGTTGTGTACCCTGGGGAATCCAGTAACGTTGACGCAAAGTGGCCAAGGTCAGTTGTGTTCCTCCGTGTAGTGTTCTGCGATGGGCCTCGTCCACCAACAGCTCTGTCAACCGGTTGTCTCTGGGTAGCAGGATCTGATGTCTGGCGTCCAAGGGTAGTGCGGCGTGCCGTAGACGTCCCCCGACACGCAGGAGGCCGTGGTCGTCTACGTAAGGGTTGAGTCGCAGCAGTCGGCTGCGGCTCGGTAGTGGTTGTCCCTTCTGCAGCTGCTGGATCTCTGAGGCATACTCCTGATGTTGGATGAGGCGGAGCCAGCAGGTCAAGGCGGCTTCTACCTCGGCTGGTAGCAGGTAGCTTCCTCTCGAACTGGTCCGATTCTTCCGCAGCCATCGCCGACACCAGGCGGTGGTTCTAAGGAGTAAAGTAAGGTTGGAGTATCGTTGCATTAACGTCTCGCCCGGTGCAGGTTCACCAGCCGCCACGTTGATGGTCTTCCGGGCTTCCAGGTCGGTTGGAATTACAGGCAGCGGATCCACGTGGCCCCAGCCCCTCGTTGAAGTCAGCCACTCCGGCCCTGTCCACCAGAGTGCAAAACTCGGTAGCTGTCTTGGTGGCAGACCTCGAGAAGCACAGTCCGCCGGGTTGTCCTTGCTGGAGACGTGGTGCCATTTGGCCTCAGGCAACGTGCGTTGTATCTCGGACACCCTGTTGGCCACGTAAGTTTGCCAGCGAGAAGGATGACCTTGGATCCAGGCCAATGTGACAGTGGAGTCGCTCCACAAGTGAACGGCAGTCCCACTCAAACCCAAACTTTCGCAGGTGAGGGCGGCTAGGTTCGTCAGTAGTGTGGCCGCACACAGTTCAAGTCGGGGTAGTGTAACCCGTTTCAAAGGTGCCACCTTGGTCTTTGCCGTGACCAGCTGGGTCCGGAAGGTGCCATCTTGACCAGCGACTCGAAGGTATATGACGGCAGCATAGACCCGCTCCGATGCGTCCACGAACCCATGCAGCTCCTGAAGTTGAGGGGCCTGTCGTACGCCGAGCCAGCGGGGAACAGCAATGCGGTTCAAGTCTGCCAGCTCTTCGAGGAATTGCGTCCAGTAGTCGGACTCAGCCGGCGGCAGCGGTGAGTCCCAATCTAATTTGAGTAACCAGAGAGATTGCATGAATATTTTGGCATTAATTGTAACTGGGGACACCAAACCCAGGGGATCGAATATCTTAGCGATCGTCGATAGAACCAAGCGCTGGGTTACGCCGCCGTCCGTGGATGTAGGCAGCACTTGAACCCGAAAGCAGTCGTCGGCCAGGCTCCAGTGGACCCCCAAGGCTGTGTGAGTCTCGCCGCTCTGCCATTTGCACTCCGGGACGGCGTCACCACCCGGTACATGCTCCATCAGAGCCGGTTCATTGGATGCCCATTTCCGCAGGTTGAACCCGCCCGCCTTGCAGAGTTGGTGTAGTTCGGCCTGTAGTTCCAGGGCTTCTTGTACGGAGTCGGCGCCGGTCACGACGTCGTCCATGTAGACGTCGCGTTGCAGAAGGGCCGCTGCTCGAGGATGACGTGGTTGCTCGTCCGCGGCCAGTTGCCGTAGTGTGCGGATTGCAAGGTATGGAGCACAAGCTAGACCATAGGTGACAGTGTTGAGCTCGTAATCACTTATGGCGTTGTCTTCTTTCGCCCTCCATAGGATCCGTTGGTATCGGCGATCGTCCGGATGGAGCAGTATCTGACGATACATTTTCTCTATGTCGGCAGTGAGGCAAACACGAAAGCGACGCCACCGGAGCAGCAGTTGGTGGAGGTTCGGTAGCAGATTCGGCCCCACCATCAGCGTGTCATTCAAGGATCGCCCAGAAGTCGTTACGTGAGAGCCGTTGAATACCACCCGCAATTTGGTGGTCGTGCTGCTCTCCTTCAGGACTCCGTGATGAGGTAGGTAATACGACGGTCCTGAGCGGTCACCCTGCATTGTTGACATGTGAGCAAGTTCCTTATACTCACGCATAAAGGCCTGATAGGCATGAGCGAAAGCAGGTTCCCTGCTGAACTTGGCTTCCATTCTCTGCAGCATGCGTCGGGCACCGTGACGCGACTCACCGAGCTCCAGTATGTCCCGAAATGGCAGTCGAACCATATAGCGGCCGGAAGGCAATCGCTGGTGAGTCGCCTGGTAGTGGTCTTCGCAGGCTTGCTCTTCCGGGGTATAGGCATTTGATACCTCCATTTCTTCTTGTTCCCAGAAGCGGCGCACCAGTGGCAAGAGCTCATCGGCGGCGGTGCATTGGAGAGACGATCGCTCGCGACTCTCAGCTGTCTCGCGTTCCGTTTCCGACGTGGCTGGTCCGGAAACGATCCAACCCAGAGTTGTATTCTGCGCTATGGGCTCCCCTGTACGACCTCTGGCTATACCGTGAAGCAGGACGAGGGCGAAAGCGTCGGCGCCCAGTAGCATTTCAATCGGCCCGTCGGAGTCGAAGCTGGGGTCCGCCAGCTTGAGGTCAGTGAGATGGTTCCAGGTCGATGCTCGGCGTGCGATGCGTGGTTGATACGCTGTTATACGGGGACCAGCGCGGAGATCACGTGTCTCTCTGGGGAGCTAAAATGAGCGGTGAATTCTAAAGTTACTCTACCCTTTATCCGCTCAGGTGGTTGGTTCCCGACGCCAACGAGACGAATATTGGCGGATCGTCGTGGCAGGCGTAGCTGCTGAACCACCGCCTCGGTGATGAGAGACACTTCGCTGCCTTGGTCAACGAGAGCACGCACTATACGGGGCGCCCCACCGGGTTGTAGGAGCTTGACGCGTGCAGTAGCCAACAGCACAGCAGGTAAGATGCTCGGCTCGCAACTTGAGGTATTAGCAGCGATCTCGCGAGCACTTGCGCTGTCTTCATGGATAGTAGTGTGGTGCCTTCCGTCGCATCGCTAGCACCTCTTCTCCGATTGGCAGTCGTGAACTTGGTGTCTTCCGAGGCAATTATAGCACAGGTTCGCGACCTGCAGCGCCGCTCGACGCTCGGAGGCCGTCTTGGCTTTGTACAATCGACAGTACAGTATAAAGTGATTAGCCTTGCAGAGGCTGCACGGTTCAGATGAGCGTCTAGTTTGGCTCACCTGATGAACCTTTGTTGTTTTCTGTGTTGTAGCTGGCTTCGTGTTTCGGCTCTCGCTTCCTTTCCGTTGCTCCTCCAAGGCCTCCAAGGTGTTGACGCGTCCTTCAAGGAAGCTTTGAAGTTCGTCGAAGGTAGGCGGCATCTTCGTCTTCCCGATGAGCGTCTCCCACTCGCGTCTGGACTGTGGATCCATGCGTTCCACGATTAGATGAACGAGCCAGTCGCCACTGGCGTCGAATGGCCGTTTCATAGCGGCAAGGGACTTGACGGAGTCGCATACGGTGTAGAAGAGACGCTTAAGCTCGGGCCCCGACTCGCGTTGAATAGAAGGTAAGGCAAAGATAGTATTCATCTGGGCCTTGACCATCAAGCGTTGATTATCGTAGCGATTCTGTAGCAGTTCCCACGAAGCCTCGAAATTCTCCTCCCTCTCAGGCATATTGCGAAGGAGCAGAGCAGCATCACCGGTAAGGGCACCTCGTAGGTAGTGTAGGCGGTCGGCATCCGTTAATGTCGTATCTTTGATCACTAGGGACCGAAAGAGACCTTGAAAAGACGGCCAATCCTTGTATTTACCGTCGAAGGTCGGCAAGGGTATTCGCGGCAGAGACGCATTGGAGCGAACGTTTCCAACTCCAGTCGCGGGCCCACTTTCCTCCACGGACCGGCGCTCGACGGCTAGAGCGGCAGCCCTTTCTAACTTCGTCAGGTCTTCTAATTTGTCCATGAGAAGGGCCTCCTGCACGGTGAAGACCTCCTCTATGGCTGCAGGCGTCAAAACCTTCTCTTGGAAGTAGGCGTTACCTGCAAAGGCTAAGTCTGAAGCCGCCAGCGCGAGAAGCTGGTCATGTTGCAGCTCGTATTTCGTCCAGTTCCTTCGGAGAGTGTCTAGTCTAGAGATCACGTTGCTCTTTATAATATTGTTCGTTCCTAGCTTTTTCAAATTGTCGAACGCCCGAGTGATTCGACCGTTAAGGTCGCGCTGACTTGTTATGAGGTGACTCATTGTTTGCAGGTGTGGAGGTCACGCGCGACGGTTGGACGGCACTAACGAACGTTCGAGCACTCGCGAACTGTTTCACAGGCACAAATTATCCGGCTCGAAGGACCAAAATGTTACAAAGAATATTAAAGGATCGTTGCTAGGAAGCGAAAACGTATTAAAGAGAACAAGAGTCAGCAATTATCACAGGAGCACGAGGACGATTATATTTGAAATTGACGAGTCACGGTTACAGTTCGCATTTGAATTTATGTACAAAGCCAAAGGAAATATATACACTATTTACACTAAATTGTTTGATTGTTTTAGAAGAAAGCTTTAGTTGATAAGCAAGCGAGTGATGCGTTAGTAAGCACTTAAGCTCGTTACAAGCAATGAGTAACGTCGCGAAGCAAAGGCGCGAGAAAGCGAAAGTGTTTAGAGAGATTCCGAAAAGACGTGTTAATCGTAGCCCGGTCGCGAACAGAGAGAGATTCCAGGAAATCGCGCTTGATTTCCTGGAAGGAAGAAGTCCCCCTTGCATCGATCGCGAGTCGATGGGAGGGGTCCGTGATCGCTGCTCCACATGAGTCAGCGGGCCGTCGTCACTAAGCGCCTAATTATATACGGGCCCTCACAGATGGCGTGGGCATGCTGCTTTTCGGTACACTCTTTCTGGAACTACATTCTTATGTAAACTCAGTAAAAGGGCTTCCACTCTCGCTCCTAGATATACATTTTCTATGTCCAAAAACTGACCATTGTTGGATGGATTTATCTTTTCAATTGGTGTAATTGTAACATATTGAGATTTCATGAAATATTTTATGATCATTTTCATTTTATCTCCTACCGATGAAAGTAGTCGATGAAGGCGGTATTCAGTGCCTTGGTAATCTAGATTTAGATTTACTACTGTTGGTACGATGAATGCTAAGAAGAGAAAATATTCCTTAATTAGGGGACTTTGTAATGCAGTTGCAATTAAATTGGCTTGCTCAATATTATCTTCTACTGCGCTCAACTGAAAGTATGAAAGCAGAGCATTCCATTGTTCTACTATTCTTTGCACAACATCATGCATCGAGAGCCAACGAGTTTTACCCAACCTCAGCAAATTATGTGGTTTTAAGTTTAACAGTTCCTGAATTTGTTTAAATTCGGTTAATCTTTTCGGTTTCTTTTGTATGAAATTGTAAATATCTGCACATAGTTCTTCTAATGACTTTGGTAGTTTTTTACATGCTTCAGCTACACATAAATTAAAGCTGTGACATATGCATCTAGCGACATATAAATGTTTATTTAATGACTTAAGGCGAGCCTGAATGCCAGAATATTGTCCCATCATAACTGAAGCATTGTCAGCAGCAAAGCCCAATAACTTTGGAAGAGGCACCTTCAGCTGGTTTAATAATTCTATAACAGCTTCAAACAAAGCTGAACTTGTTGCGTCACTAACATCTATGATATTTAAAAACGAATCCTCTATGGATTTTGTAGAATCATCATAGTAACGAACGACAACCGCTAGAGCTTTATTTGCTGTAATGTCAGTTGACTCATCAATGAGTAAAGAAAAATAAGTATATTGAAGTTTTTTTGTGATTTCATTGAGTGAATCTAGAGCCAAAGCATTTGGTATAATATAGGTACATTTAGTGCGTCCACACTGTATTTTTTTAGCAACTTCACTATCAGGGGTAATTGTTTTTATCAGAGTTGGAAGAGTATCCATAAGCCTCAAAGGCAGATTATGTTCAGCAATGTATGCACATAATCTTAATTCTGCCTCTTTAATTTGTTTCTCTAACTGGTTTTCGGAACTGGTTTTAAACAATGACATTATAGCTGGCGTCCTTCTTTTAAATTCTACACTCTGCTTGTGTTTTGGGGTGTTCGCATGACGAATCATTAGACTTTTGCTACCATTAATGCTTAGATCACAAAATTTACAATAAGCAGTGTGTCCTTTACTTTTACCAGAACTGATCTAAGATTTAAGAATGGGATCTCCCAACCATTCTTCTTTGAATTTTTGCTTATATGATTTTTTCACTTTTTTAGAAGAACTTTGTATATCTGAATCTGAATTAGAATCATACCTAGTATCACCTCTTTTACGCGAATTACCTTTATTAAAAGCGGATTTGTCCATCTTTAAAGGGAAAATATAAATAATATTTTTGATAATATTTCAAATCAAACTGCGACTGGGTCCTGTGAGCAATGAATCGGCGAGTTGGGAAATCACCAGTCAGCGATGCCAGAAAATAGTCCACCAACCTTGGCGTCGATTGGTTTGGAGCCAACACCTATCTTGGCATCGATTGGTTTGACGTGACTGCGTCATCACGCGCATGCGTGGCATATTCCCCGTCCACTACGGTAGATTATTTTCTGGCATCGCTGTCACCAACCAAATATACCGTTACTGTTGTAGGTGTTCCCCTTCTACCACGCGAAGGAAATTTATGAGAAATTCTGTTCGGAAGGAAGAAAGTACTAGATCTGTTGTTGAACGTACTAGAACACTATAAATTTATAAAAAGTACTAGATCTAGTACGAAAGTACTAGCATTGGCAACCCTGCTTAAGGCTGCCGTCCCGGCGGGCCTTGAATGCGTGCGTGCGCTCACACAAGCTAGGAAAAGCGTGTACGCATACGCGATGTAGTAAACAAACCGTTTTAACCGTCTTTCGTCCTGGAATCGGCACGGAGAAAGTTTTTGCGGCTATAGTTGCCTCCAGTAGACATCAGTGCATGGTGGTCTGGTGCGTTTGAAGGCTAACAAGTACCGTACGTTGAAATAATAATGAATTTATGACTCGAAAACTGACAGAATTAGGCTTCCAGGCTTCTCCGTTGGTGGCGCTAATGGTGTACTGCAGCTAGTGTTGGCTAGAACCATGATTTGTGAATCACGTGTGATCCGATCACGTTCGTTCCCAATCACGGTGATTTTTCACAGTGATCCGTGATTTTCGTGATCGTATCTGATTGGTGCAGGCAGAACAGTGATCTGTGATCCCTTCTGATTGGTGCAGGCAGAACGGTGATCGCTTCTGATTGGTGGAGAGTATAACTGCTCTTTGCACGCACCACATAACCTGCATATACTATATTAACGACGTCAAAACAGAAATGCGAGTTACATCGCACATATTAAACAGGGTGATGACACTCCATACTTGTGATTTTGTTATCATGGATAACGCCACCTGAGCGGATTGGTGTAAAACTAAATTCATTAAATTCCTGTAGGCGGGAACTTTGAAACGTGGGTTTAGGACTATTCAGTTATAGCGAATTCGATGCCTCGCACTGACTCTGCACTGGTGTCAGAAAATAACTCGGATTGGTTGATTCTTATAGAGCTATTCTCGTTTATATCAGAAACAACCAATCTAAGTAATTTTCTGGCACCAGTACAGAGTCAGTACGAGACACCGAATTCGCTATTAAATTGATCGAACTTCAGAAACGACTGAGATACAATTTCTGTACTACACATAATCATATTCTATGCATTCTATATACAATTTAAAAGTGTGTAGTCGTACAAAAATTGCATCAGAATCGTTTCTATTTGAACAGGAAAAATTAGACGTTACACATTTTTTCAGTTAATGCAATCTTTTATTTTGAATATTAATCGCTTGTATTAACGTGTTGCTCATTTCTGGCCGATATTTGATATTAACTTTTTGTTTGATAATATTATTAATACTTCTACAGAACTGTACGATACATTTCTTTTGTGATTAAATTAGAAATTATATTGCAGTGTGGGCAAACAAAACTAAAGTGTACATATCTTATTATGTATAGGTCAATTGTTTTCATAACATCGTGCGTGATATTTTCCGTGTTTAAAATGCACATAATAATATTATAGCATTGACTTATACATTGTAAAAAGTACGCCTCATATTGCTCGAGTAGATTGTCTGCAGAGTGTGAATCTTTTTTGAAAATATGTAATTTACATAACTCGCATTTTATGCGCGTATTAATAGTTTCGTTCAAATTTTGTAGCAAACATTCCATAATTCTATTGTTAACATTTGTTTTGATTGCGTTGTGCAACTTTATATGAACTCGAGGTTCCTCGATAATTGTTACATCCCGCGTATCATTGTTAATGAGTAGTATGTCTAGGCGGGTTCTAACGCAGGTCCTCTGAGGGGAGCGCGGGGGCGGGGGGAAGTGAGGGCGCGCGGGGGAGCGCGGCGGAGGGAAACCTGGGCGCGGGGCCTGCGGGGAGTGGAAGAGCGGTTGCGCGCGCACGAGCCGCGGAGTGGGGGAAGCCGCAACCGCGGAGGGGATCACTCCGGACCGAGCCGCCGCGGAGACCTGACCCACCGTCTCCGAAATTTTTCAAAGGGAGGGAATGACCCCCGAAAAGTCTTTTTCAGACTTTGGCCCACCCCGAAATTTTTTCAGACCTAACCCAGGGAGGGGACGGCCCCCGAATTTTTTTTCAAACCAACATGCAGCTGAAATTGTTTAATAATTTATTTTTTATCCGAAATTGTTTCGGACGATGTCGGGAAAGATCGACGTTCTTTTCTTTTACGCACCGCGTCTTCGGGACGGAAAGAGACAGAGCATTATTTTAAATCTAAATTCGAGGGAGAGAGAGACAGCACCACATAGCGGTACAATCGCAGATATTCTAAAATTTTGAATCAGCTATCTACAGAACCATTCTGTAGAAATATTATTTCAAGCAGATATGTAGCAAGCATTCTAAAGCTAACAGTATTTATTCTAAAGCGTTCCGATTTAACGTCGCAGCGTAATTCGACTCCTCTGGAGCAGCCGCGTGCGATGATGTCATGTGGTGGCGCGAAGAAGGCGCGAATCAGAATTATGCGGCGTCAGCTGAAATTTCTTTCTCCAACGCAGAGAAATAATAATAATTTTTTTGAAACGCCGAATCTTAGAATTACGTGGCGAGGAGAGGAGGAGGATAAATGAAATTGGTAAATAATATAGGTTTGAGAATATATATTGTTACAAAAATTAAAAGAATATATAAAAAAGAATATAATAAAAAAAAGAATATAATAAAAAAGAATACATAAAAAAGAATATAATAAAAAAAAGAATATAATAAAAAAGAATACATAAAAAAGAATATAATAAAAAAGAATATAATAAAAAGGATATAATAAAAAAGAATATAATAAAAAGGATATAAAATATAAAATATAAAATATAAAATATAAAATATAAAAATAGGAAAAAAATAGAAAAATAGGAAAAAAATAGAAAAATAGGAAAAAAATATAAAAAATAGAAAAATATAAAAAATATAAAAAACTACGTTAAAGGGGAAGGTGGTGAGGGGGTTGGTGATGGCGACGAAGAGGAAAAAAATAGAAAAATAGGAAAAAAATAGAAAAATAGGAAAAAAATATAAAAAATAGAAAAATATAAAAAATATAAAAAACTACGTTAAAGGGGAAGGTGGTGAGGGGGTTGGTGATGGCGACGGCGAAGAGGACGACGGCGACGGCGACGGCGTCGCCGGGGGCCACCATGGAGGTGTGTCAGTCGATGATGACGATGATGACGCCGGCGACGCCGCCTGGACCGGGGGCGCCATTACCCACCCTGGATGTGGTGGTGGCGGCAGCGGGCCCCGGACGTCAATCCAGGAGGGTGCTGGACGATGTGGCCGCCGCAGGGGCCCCATCCGACGGTAGGGTGTCCAAGGCCGTCGCAGCCGAGCCGCCATCGCAGGACCAATGACTTGTTGCAGGTCCTAGAACATACACACAAATGTCATTATAATTAAGCACATAAATAAATAAATAAATAAATATATTAAATATGAAACACACACACACACACACACACACACACACACACACACACACACACACACACACACAAACAATGCAGAGAATTACATACCACTTGAGGCGGTCGTGGGGGTGATGGGGGCGACGGTGGCACAATTTCATCACCCACCAGCTCCACATGCATCATGAAAAATATGTCCTAGAACACAGATACAAACGTCAGTGTAATAATGACACATTAAACATAATAAACATCAAATGTATAAAGCATTGCAATGTATTACATACCACTGGAGGCGGCGGCGGTGACGAAGGCGGCGACGGCGACGGCTGCGGCGACCCCCAGTCGCTCGACCAATTTGGGGAATGTGGGGGTGGCGGTTGTAGCGGAGGCGATTGGGGCGGCGATGGTGGTGGCGAGTTCTAAAAGATAATTAGCAATATAATATTCGCACAAACGTCTGATTTAATAGCACTCGGTTTCAACGATTAAACGCGATAAATATAAAAATATTTAAAAGTACATACCTCGGGGTCACACTCCGGCGCGATCCTGCGTAATCCCATGTTAAAAAAAGCACAATATTGGCAAAAACTGTCACACAGAAATTAGACAGCTCGCTGTCACGATTTGAAGAGCAACTGGTCTCGCTGCATCTCCAAGCTCTCGCGTATAAACTCATATCATGAAATCGAGAAGTGCGTAGCTTTGCAAAAGTAAGATGCTGTTGTTCTTCGCCATCTTCATCACAGGCCACCTGCATTTTCGCTGACCATCCTCCTCCATATACTTATCTTCTTCTTCACTGACCACCCTCTCCTTCTATGTACTCCACTTGCATTTTCACCGACCATCAACACCTTCCATGCATCTTCTTCGAACTACTCACTGGCCATCCTCTCCTTTATCTTCTTCGCGTGTATCATTTGACTGAATCGTTTCTCCTTCTTTGACACATCAATCGAACCACTCCGAACATGTATCGAACGGCTTTGATCGGGTATCGAACGGGTTTGATCAGGTATCGAACGGGTATCGAACGGCTTTGATCGGGTATCGAACGGGTTTGATCAGGTATCGAACGGGTATCGAACGGCTTTGATCGGGTATCGAACGGCTTTGATCGGGTATCGAACGGGTATCGAACGGCTTTGATCGGGTATCGAACGGTTTTGATCGGGTATCGAACGGTTTTGATCGGGTATCGAACGGCTTTGATCGGGTATCGAACGGCTTTGATCGGGTATCGAACGGGTTTGATCAGGTATCGAACGGGTATCGAACGGCTTTGATCGGGTATCGAACGGCTTTGATCGGGTATCGAACGGGTATCGAACGGCTTTGATCGGGTATCGAACGGCTTTGATCGGGTATCGAACGGCTTTGATCGGGTATCGAACGGCTTTGATCGGGTATCGAACGGCTTTGATCGGGTATCGAACGGCTTTGATCGGGTATCGAACGGTTTTGATCGGGTATTGAACGGCTTTGATCGGGTATCGAACGGCTTTGATCGGGTATCGAACGGGTATTGAACATGAATCATACCACTCTGAACGTGAATCGAACATGAATCACACCGTTTCTGCATAACTATCGTCTTAATCTAGCGTACATTACATGCAGGAGGTTGGGAGGGTGAAGAAAAAACATTTATACATTAAAAAAATTGATTTTATTTTATTTAAGCATTTCTCTCTGGCGTTTAGACCACCAGTTGAATATTTTAAATACATTTTGCATGGCACAGTGCTTTGCGTGTCTGCCACATCGCAGAGTATTAATTACATTTAGCTTATTTAGAGATTTGATATCCTCGTAGTCAATGTCCAGCGTCTCGATGACCACGTCCATTCTCGTATCTTCATCGAGGAAATCCGCAAGTCAGTCGCGTTTCTGCAACCCTTTAACGTATACGATATGGGATGCGTCATCTTCTTCGTCGATCGCATCAGCTACAGCTTTCGTAATTAGCCGTTTAGCCATACAGTATGGAACGTCTCCATCGTCCCACCGTAGCCCGTGATGTTTTGCCACCAACCACCGGATGTTCGATTTGTCGGATTTCGTAAGAAGATATTGCGGCATCGAACTCCCAAAAATATAGTGCGAGAGAATTGTTCCCTTTCGCAGGACAGCCACTTCCTTGACGACAAATCTTCCATCGACGATGAACCCTTGCAGGTCAACAAATGTTGGTACGACCATTATCGATACGATTTAGAGGTCCGCTCGCTTCCAAGACAGTCGGGAGAATGCAGTCCTTCTCGTAAAGCATCTCGATTTTCACGATGAAATATTTGTATGAATTTGACACAGGAGAGGGCGGGGCAATTTAATTGATTTTGCGCACCACGTTTGTCAGCGGATTGTATTCAACCACACGATCGTGTAGAATCAGACAGTAGGCCGTAGTATTTGCAGGCACATTCTCTTTACACTCGAATTCTATGCGCACGTCCACGGTGTCATTCTTGATCGACTCATTTTGTCGCGAGCAATCAATCACCACGAGGGGACCAAATTGTAAAAATTCGGCCACGGTGAATAATGCCTCGTTGCAACTATGTCCATAATACGATTTACGGAATTGCGTATACATGTGATACAAGATGGCATGCTTATTCTTGTCAAAGTCCAAGTTCAGGTCATCGTATGGGTAAAATTCCGAATTGAGAAAAAGTTTTACATTGGCCAATTTGCAGTTGTTGAACTTAGTAACATCTTCGCTCATCACATTCTTTCGATCAGTCTGTAGAACAAGGATAATAACTCGCGGCTTCTCCAGCTGTGCGGATGCCTTCACGGCCCACGAATGCTTGGTCGTGCTCTGTAAGAGAGGATACTCGTACAGATCCCACGAGTGAAAACAAATGCTAAGGTTTTTTCCACTTTCCAAAGCACGTAGCAACGATAGCTTATTAATGTCGTTCAGCGTCACATGAGGCATCCGCCATTGCACTTTAAGTAATTCAATTTCTGGTTCCAACATCGGCGATCCTATTAGAGAATTGTTGTCGTTGCGCGATCGTATTAAAATCAATTCGTGACGCGCATTAATAATCATGCGTTTGTAGTCCTCGCAAAATCCCAGCAAATATTTAAGCGAGATGCAAAAATTGAAATGATTTTTCACTATTAGCCCATCGCGTCGTTTCAAGCCCCATCCAGCATTCTCCATACTTTTGTCTTCGCCAGATGCCAGCGATACATAGTTTTTAAGCGTGCTAGTTATTCCAACGTTTCTGTTGCGATCAATCTCCACGCCATTCAGCTCGTATCGAATCTCATCGAATAAGAACGCCACGCAATTATTTCCCAACGTCACCGTTAATGTATCGCTTGGCTTGTTTATCTTCAATTTCCCCTCCAAGTAGAGGAAACTTTCACACGGCAATGTGTATAAATCCTGCTGCTGTATGGGTATTCTTATCTCATCGCTGTATCCAAACGTCGTGTTGACGTATGGGTTGTATGTGTGAGTCTCGAGCTTGACGATGCGATCGTCGAACGTCGGCTTCCCTCCAATGCTTAGAATGTCCACCATTTTTTTCAACTTAACCGTGCACAAGGAATCCCAATGATTTCAAAAATGCAATGTTCGCAGAACTGAGCCTTTTCTTTTTAGTGTAATCAGAGCTGTTGTTGTTGTTGTTGTTGTTGTTGCAAACAATTTCACTTGGAAGAAACGAGTTTCTGGAGTCGTTCAACACAAGCATCTCTTTCGGTCACGCCACACGTATTATCGTCGTCGCCGTCGTACGTGCAATCTGATGGTAATCTCTTCACCTCGAAAATCGAGCAACCGTCCGTCTTGATCCACAACGCGTATCGTTAGATCCGTAATGACCTGTGCGGTGATTGGAAGGTAAATGATCTGCGCGGGCGTTTCCGATATCTTATATCCTGGTGGGACTCTCGGAGAAAATTCATGTATCGTATGTACGCGCTTCCCATTGTTGTACGCGCCAGCGGTCACGCTGCATTCTACGCGAATAATGTTCACGTTCATGATATTAATTGGATCGTCCGATTCATACCACCGTCCAGGTTCTAATACCCGATTCGTCGAGAATCCCAGTAGCGATCCAATGTTATTGGGTTTCGTAAAGTCTATGGCGAACGAGCAGTACAGCTCGCTTTTCATGGTGTTGTTGTTGGGACGCAACACTATTGGATACACATCGTTGTCACCATCATCGATGCCGCCGAGATTTTGAGGATACCGCTCGAGTAATCGCTGCTTCAAATACTTGGCAATGGCGTCTAGTTCGTAGGAGCCGTGGGGAATCGTAATGTATTCATGAGTGGTGTCGATGCTATTGTTGATGTCATAGTTTACGACAAAGTGGAATTTATCGTTGCTCGAGTCGATGTTTGGTATCGTGTGATAAGTTTCAATGGTTGCTAGACCAAGCTCGTAATCATCGTCGCTCAAATCTATGGGCGGAAAGTAGCTTACCGCGAGGGTGCTACTCTTGCCGGTTAGAGTGAATGTTAACGACATATTCCGAGCTGTGCGACTGGACTGGTACTGAATCAGAGTGACGGGAAGTCAATCCTTAAATTTGGTGCCAATCGTTTGTAGGAAGCGTAGACATAGTTGTCCACAATTGCTCTGATCATACTTCTGATAAGCCGTTCGATTGTATTCGATTTTCACAGCATCTTTGTCCAGGTATTGTACCAATTCCTTAGGCGGTCGAAGATTCCCAAAACTGTCGAAATATATAGCTCGACACCCTCTCTTCGCATACGCCACCCAATGAGTCCCCGGCCCCTCGACATTGTCCAAATTCACGATACCACTCTCGTTTCGACGTACTCCTCCGGCAGGTAGCGCGTTACGCATGAAAACACCTCTAAAGAATGGAATACGCATACGTTTTGCAAACTCCTCCAATTGCGCGTCGGTAGTTACGCCCGCGGACATTTTTATTTTCTTTTCGACGTTTTTTTTTTCTCGTTTCGATATTCCCTGTCCGCGCTTGTATGGTGCGAGATAAAGTCCACGACCTTCCATGGAGCGATTATGGCGTTGCGTTTCCTGCAGCTGATGTTGGGCCGCCTTATTATCGTTTACCACCTTAGCGATCCCCGCCGCTCCACCAGCTAACGATCCGAGAACACCTAGCAGCGGGAGAAGTGGTAATATACCACCCCGTTTTGCCACTGGGAGAATCCACTTTTTCGATGCTCTCTTTGGAATCCGCTTTTTCGATGCTCTTTTTGGAATCCTTTTGCGCAATTTTGCTTTCATCCCCATTCCGATTTTCGTCTTGGCCTTCATAGCTGCCCAAATAGCCGTAGCAGCACCTCTTTCGCCCAGAGTCGAGTCTCGCGCAACGATGCGTTTTCGCGCTTTGTCAGCGAGTACGTTATCTGTCGCGTGCCTTTCGCCGAGGTCGTTGCTGCGCGAATACGCAATATCGTGTTCGCGACACGCTGCGTCCAACGGATTGATGCCTTGATCACCTCTAGCCAATCGTTTTGCCAGATGTGTTCCTGGACCGCACAACTGGTATCCCGGGATATGTAATTCGATAGGTAGCGCGTTTATCACCCGATTTAACAAACCATTACCTTTCTTTACTCGCATCGGCGACATTCGCTACAGTTTTTAATCAATGGTGCCGGACCGTCGATATGCGTTCGCTGCCAAGGGCGATTATAATGTTCCAGACACCGGCGATACTGTTGAACCTCGAAATCGGCTTTTATATGCTCGGGGAGTCTGTCCCACAACTGATCAATGTGTCTGCCAAACTCTCGCAGTAGAATAATCTTTGGTATATATTTCAACTGTTCAGAGGTTAAGTCTCGAATATCGCAATTATCCGACAGGATCAGAAGCATTTTGAATACTGAGCTGTTTTGCTTCAGCGCGGACCTATAAATAGGGCGCGTCGCCGCTTCGACGTAACAAAACCATTTTTCACAATTCGCGGAGAGGATGCGATTCGTGCGACAACCTGTGACGATACGCGTGACAAATTTTGACGATAAATCACGAGTGATGTCCTCGAAAACAAAGCGTAAACATGGCAGCATGCTACCAAACACTATACGCTGTCTCATTTGTGGCCCATCAAATTGTGGAAAGACCAACGTGCTGGTGAGCTTGTTGGAAAGTCCTCACGGTGTTCGCTTCGAGAACGTGTACGTGTATTCCAAGTCGTTGCAACAGCCGAAATATCAGTATTTGGAGAATTTATTGACTCCGATAAATGAAATTGGCTACTTTACGTTTTCGAATAACAGCGATGTCATCCCACCGAGCGAATCGCTTCCGAATTCCATTTTTATCTTTGATGACGTGGCATGCGACAAGCAAGATACGATAAGGGAATACTTTGCAATGGGGCGCCACTCGAACGTTGACTGCTTCTATCTCTGTCAGACGTATGCAAAGATTCCCAAACATCTTATACGCGACAATGCAAATCTGTTGATTCTGTTTAAGCAGGATGGTACCAACTTGAAACATGCGTACGACGATCACGTAAACACTGATATGTCTTACGAGGATTTCTGCGCTTTGTGCCGTAATTGTTGGCAACGGGAATATGGTTTCGTGGTAATAGACAAGGATAGCGCGATGCCCAATGGACGTTATAGAAAGGGATTTAACGAGTTTGCCGTACCGTGAGATGGTCAATTGTCGTCAACACGTCGGTGGGAAAGCAACGTCTGCGGTACAACGATGATTGATATCGATAGTCTGGAGATTAAGGATCGCGAGAGAATAGCGAAGGAAATTGCAAAAACCAGCGAATCCATTCGCAAGAAACATCAGGCTTTGAAGACTGGCAAGATGGAGGAAGATATCGCGTTGGAGAGATACTTCAAACCTGTCGTCGAACCCTTAAAACATATCATGAAAAATACCACAGCGGCAGAAGCTGACGCATCACCGTCGATGAGCACAGACGTTGGAGGGAATGAAACATTAACGCCTAAAACAAAAATTCAGTCGAAAGGGAACACATCGCGCAAGACAAAGAGGAAACCACACATGTCATCGGAATATTCACCCATAACCTCCACACCAGTTCAATCGAAGCGGAAACGACAGAATGCCGCGTCAAACGATTCCCCCGTTCCTCCCACACCAATAAATACCGGTATACAATCGCTCACAACCATTGATGACAACGTTTTCGAAACTAGTCCCGATGAGTCGTTTGCAACATCTATCAGACATCAACTCCAAACATCCGAGGGACAAGAAACGTTTCGCAGCCATTTCGGTCCGCTGGGGCAAAAATACATGGGCGCAATCCTAAGTGGTGATAGGGATACAACAATGGACTATGTGTATGGTGTATACTTTGGCAATAGTGGAATGATGCTTGGAGATAAGGCTTTCGATATAGACAAGGATGATAATATAATCATTGATGGTGTAAGATACAGAGGAACGTCCGGTCTTTACGAACTGATTTTCAAAAGAATTTCCGACGATGCCCTGTACACCGATGCCGACAAACAAAAATACAAAAGTATACTGCTGACGACGAATGCCCACAGACGCAGTCATAACGCTAAATATCCCATATTAAGCAATAAGGGATACAAGTACAAACATGTAATTGCACCTCTACTCCCCCGTGTATCGGCTAGTAGGACAGGGAAAGGTCTAAGAACACCGCTAGCTATGATGGTAAACGACAACAAGATCGATTACGTGCATTGGGACGATCCCAACGAGTTGGTGGATCGATTGCGTTTGTTGGAAGCGTCGCGTCAGGCTGGTAACAACTCCCACGATCCCGAAAGTCTATCGATTATCGAGGAACTCCGCGAGGTAGGCCTCATTATAAATTAAACCACACGTCGATGATTTGCACTGTATGCATCGAGATGCCGATCAACAAATTTGGAGTATCGCTCGAGAAGAGTGGAGCAGCTAGAATAGACTATTACAAATGGAGCGGCATGCTTCGAAATTATATACGAGATAACGCTCTTTGCGTGGACGGTGCCGACTTTGATGCAAAATCACGCAAGATACGACGCGTAGCTCAGCCGGTGGTTGACAGCGATGTCGTCAATAAACTATACATGGAAAAGAGCATTAAACTTTTGAGAGAGCAGCATGAAGAATTAGAGAGGAAGCTGGTCGTGTTTCAGAGAGATATGCTGACGTTGCAAAACAGCGTTAAAAAGATATCGCAGGCGTCAAATTCAATCCCACAGCAGCGCTGCGAAGGAGAATCATGCGAGGTGGCTGAACTTGTCCCCGGGCCGATTGGGAGCACATAATGCATGTACACGATAATTATCGCATCATTCGTGTCAAAGACACCTCTGCGATCAAACATGCAACCATTATCGAAATCCAAAAGTAAAGAAAACCATGGCCCCAAGAAGCGGCAACTTGTTGAGGAATTGCATGCTCCAGCTCGAAGACATTTCCCGCGGAGGCGAGTCATAGTGCACGGATACGACGATCTGTGGCAAGCTGACGTTGTAGAAATGCGTCCATACTCGCGATTCAACCAAGGCCACCACTACATACTCACCGTTATCGATGTGTTCCACAAGTATGCATGGGCGGTGCCGCTCAAGACTAAAAGTGGTGCTGAGGTGACGAAAGAGTTTGCAAAGATATTTAGAGATCGATATCCGAAAAATTTGCAAACCGATCAAGGAAAAGAATTTTACAACACCGATGTGCAGAAACTCTTGACAAAACATGACATTAATCATTATTCGACGTATTCGGTGATGAAGGCCTCCGTCGTAGAACGTTTCAATCGAACTTTGAAGAACAATATGTGGAAAATGTTTACGCTCAATGGAACCTACAAATGGACAGATGCACTACCAAGTCTACTTACAGAGTATAACGCGCGAAAACATAGAACCATCGGAATGCGTCCTCGCGATGTTACCCCTGTGATCGCCGACAAGCTGCTAGCCACCGTATACGGCAACATAAAGATCGCTGCTCCGGCGAGATTCAAGTTGGGCGAGTTTGTGCGCGTGAGCAAATTTAAAACCATCTTCGATAAAGGCTATACGCCGAATTGGACAACGGAGGTGTTCAAGATAACCAAAGTACAGGCAACTAATCCCGCGACGTATCTGCTCCTCGATTCCTGTGGAAAACCTGTTGCCGGAGGATTCTATGAACACGAGCTGCAACGCGTCACCGATCCTGATGTGTATCTAGTGGAAAAAGTGTTGCGTAGGAAGGGGGATAAGGTGTACGTCAAGTGGTTGGGGTTTGATAAATCACACAATTCTTGGATAAATAAAAATAATGTATTGTAACATAATAATATATGATTCAATAAAAAATACAATGATATATACATGTGTGAACAATTTTTTATACAATAATTCAACCATTTTATATGAAGGAGTTAATAAATACAATAATTTCTATTTTACATCGATTTTTTTCTTTTTTTTTACAACGGAATTTTATAATGGTATTTTATAATGTCCCCAGGGCAGAGTGTCGATCGAATCAGGTACGATATACCGCTTGTCGTCGTACGGACTTAGAGCGATTTTGGATTCCGAAATGGTGTACACTTTGTGCAATTTAGACCGTATGCACGATTGCCTGCGAACCATTTCGATCTCCCTTTGCAAACACTGCGCGTAGTCGTCGAAAGTTATCGTTCTGGCTATGACGTTGGTCTTGACGCCTTTCGCCTTTTTCGTACCTTTTTTGCCGTCTACGCGGAGTGCATACATTTTCGCTCTAAGACCTACAAACTCGGTCATTATCGCACCGTTATTTTCATCTTTCATCAGCCCCGGAACCTTCTTATTTACACACGGCATATTATATGAATTGTCGATAGGATAATCGCTTGTGTCGAATCTATCGATATCGCGTTTCATGGACTCGTAGATATCGTCGCATCGAATGTGATAAATGAGGCTGTCCGTGTCTGTGTATAGAATTTTACAATTTTGCCCGTGCAGGGGAGACATGTACTCGTGATGAAATTCGTACAAACAAATTTTTGATATGTCCAGAATGCACATACCCACGTATATCGGTTTGTTGAATTTCACCTCGAGTTTTCGCAATTCAACAGCTATTAAATTTTCCGAAAAAACACTTCTGCTGTGGAAATTCGGTTTCGCGATCATTGCCTCCGCGCCATATCGCCCTTCCCAATGTGTCAAAAGTTTTACGTCCACGTGATTTCGAACATTTTCCATAGTTTTACCAAATACCGCGTTGTTCATCAATTTGTACAAATTTTTTTCGAAGTCGTTTGTCGCGCCTGTTCTAAACCGTGTATTCAGTTCGATGTAATCGCGGAGCCAGGGGGATTGAGCGAATTGAAGCACGCGGTGTATCTTTGTAACACGAAGACCGTGACGCGTGCACTGCTGCAGGTTGCGATAATGAATAACGTAACGCTGCTTATCGTATACCGTCGCGAGTAACTTGTCCTGTCTGCTGCCAGGTGGTTTGGCACGCGTCGGGCAGAACGGTAGATCGGCATGAGCGTCGTGCAGACTTTGTGGATATTCCAGATCTACCTCGAGAATATACCCCGTGGGCGAATCGACAGCGATCGAAGACACGTTAAAACTTACAACATCTTCGACCCATTGAAATTTGACGTGTGGTAGGGGTTGACACATTGCCCATCCATACAAATTATTTACATCAAAGTACATCAAGTACGATGACTCTTCCGATGCGTCGTAAGATGGCATGTACTTGTTATTGGCATGTGCGTATCTTCCGGAACATTGACTCAAACCCCGCGTATACCGCGTTCGATAAACATGACCATATCGACGTCAGTGAGCAATTCGAATGTAATTTTGGTATGTTTTAGCATGGCATCCCACGTGAAACCGGGTAGAGTATAATAATGCGCTGAATCTAATCCGTAACTCTTGATACAACTTTCGCGAAAATTTTCAAAAATATCTGCCAATAACAAGACATCTGTTTTCAAATACAAATCGCTTGTATTCGCCCAAGGTTCTAATGCCGAAACGCTGCCAGACAGTCTCGGCGTGTGTGTAATCGCTCTCGGATACAGTTTCACCCGTTAACGAACTGTAGAATGATTCGCGCGGCGGTAAGCATGGGTCCTGCAACTAGTTCGCGCAATCAAGGTATTCGTACGGAAAGACACCTTTTCGCGTCAATAAATTGAAATCCTCGACGGATAATGTTTGAAATTGGGATCGTAAAATTTTTAATTGATCTATGCTAAGAAAAGATGCTAATTTGTCGAGACTGGTGTTGAGAAATTTGTACGAATCGATGAATCGCAATTTAATACAATTTCGCGAGTCTGAATCAGCCGTATCGTCGACATCTTTTGTGAAAGAAATATACTTTTCTTTAGTTATGGGTAATACGTCGACGTGACCTTCGAAAGCGGTAGCTATTTCCTCGATAATGAAATGTGAATCGTAACCGGATAAATTATGGAAAACTATGTGGATGTAAAACGCGTTTTTATAATTTAAATTGCACTCCGAATGTGCTGGGCCTCTAAACCGTCCGGATAGATGACAATGATCGCGAACTCGTACATCGCCAGCCTCGAATGGTTCTTCGCAAATATGACAGTGTGTTGCATCGCGAAATGCAGTCCACTGTTCGGTAGTTAAATCAATCATGGGAACATTACTGGTCAGGATGGGTTTGGTGAAATTCGCAAAATTTTTTAGTTCATCGACGAACCATGAAACACAATCCACGTCGCGACGACATCGATACGTCGATAGCGATGTATCGTACGAACAATGCATATAACAGGCTGTGCTGTGTACATTATGGTGTTGGTACGCGCGCAATTTATTATTGTCTATATCACCCGTTCGACTGTCCTCTGTTTTCTCGATGATGCACTCGAGTTCGGCGTACACCACGAAGGGGAGCCGCTCCTTCCTACAGTGGTTTTCGAAGCTGAGCAAGTTGTTGCCTTCGCTGGGCAGCAGGATGGCGCAGTCGTTCATCTTGCCACAGTCCAGCGAATGAAGCTCCAACTTCTCAGCAGATCCAAAGTAGTGCATGCATCTGTAAAAAAAACAAAAAAATTTTTATTTAATTTGTTTCGCGAGACATTTCAACATTTCATACGTTAATATACGTACCGGTCGCAGATGAATTTCTTTGCCTTCTTCTTGCTCAGCTGTGCGCTCACCAGCCGGGACAAGTCCTTGATCCATACAAAGTGCCCTACATCTCCATCATTCGGTATGTAGAGCAGGTTGATGTGCTGATCCCTCTTGTGGCTGGTGAGACGCAGCGGAAAGACCGTCTTCGTCTTCTCCGCCTCGAAGCTATAGATGTTGATCGAGATTTCGTTCAACCGCTCAAACTTCCCAATTTGCTCCAGGGACATTGGAAACTCAATGCCCTGGAGATTTAATACGGAAGCATATGGCGGATATGAACTTGGGCGCTCGGTGTCTCGTTCAGCAGGATGAAGAGCGGCGACCACTGCCCACGCGAAACACGCATTGTCCGGAGATTGCACACTGATCGTTGCCTTCTTCAGCGATATTTCCCGCGGCAACTTGTGGTGGCACCCTGCGCGCAGCGGATTGTACTTATTGACATTGACGGTTAGGTTGAGGATTCGCGTCAATGCCCATCCGCTGTCGCGTTCCTGGAACTCTTCCAGCGATGTCAGGGTGGGTTCGACGACGCATCGCTGGTACCACTCCTGCAGATCGGATGTGTCGAAGAGTTCGCAGTTCCGGGTGTTGATGCTTTTGCAAGCATGTTTATCACCCACCACAAATTCACCGTTGAACATCGTGTTCACTTTGAGGTTTCGACGTTTCCTCAAAGCGCCCCGCACATGCTCCAACACAATGGTCGCCGCATCCTGGAGGAAGTTGCGCGGCTCGATATAGTTCGAATTGAGCACGGCACCGGTTAACACGCGGCTATCGAACGCAGTGTCTATTTCGCGCCACAAAAGTCTTGCGCTCGAATGTCCTGCACCTTCGCGCACGAAACGGCCGCGCAACGAATGTTTCAGTCCTTCGAGTCGCGCGATTCGAGCAATCAGCGATTGTTGAACACCGATCGATAATCGCGGGCGTTTCACTCGGCTGTGTTCTTCCAACGATTCGATACACTCGTTGCACCGTTCTTCCCACGCGAGGTACTCTTCCCGTGAAATCAATCGTGCAGATTGATCCAATAATTGACGGGTTACGTGTGCGAATTCCATGATTGTAAATGGAGTGATTGTAAATGGACTGTATATGTAACGTCTTTTACGCGCAACAAGTTGCAACGATTTGAGACTTTGTGCAGTTCGGAGCGTGCTTTTATGACTGATACCACGATTTGGTATCTCTGTCTAACTCTTTTGGCGTACCCCCTCCCTCGAATGCACCGCATGCAAAAAAACGACGATCTGTGCAGTTTCTGCCGATACAGCATAATTCTTTCCGTGATTCACGCGTATGACGAATTAGCGCGCAAAATCATCCGACACAGTTTCTGCTGACACCGCATAATTCTAAGATTCTGCGCTTCCACAGGTATTATATTACATTCAACACGTGTCGAGACTTTTATCCTTGAGGATGGGGATTAAATTACATACAATGGTGCGATATGCTGCGACGTTAAGATTGAAAAACATTATGGAAAAATTGGTAGCTTTAGAATAAAATGCGGTGGTGGTGGGGGAACCAATTGCACCGCTATTTAAGCCTGTCTCCCGGTCGCTATTCCATCAATCGCTCAGTACCCTCAGTGACGTTCGACGGAACAAATAGCGCTCTGAAAAAAAATGTGCAGTACCAGTGTCGAAGGAAACGTTGAACGTATGAATTATTACGTTCCGATCGTGCGAGATGATGGTGTAGCTCGATGCGGTGAGGATACAGTTGCTTGGTAAGACTTAATTTTCACATATTCTCAAAATTGTATTCCTGATACGAGCGGACAATTTCATAGCTTTGATTGTTCTCTTAGCCCGCGCCGAGTATCGCGTATCATGGTCAGAAGATACGCGTTAACATCCATGGGCAGCAAGTATTTGGAAATTGGAATCCATGTACAGCCTACGATCGATGTTGAAGTTCTTCTCGGTGACAATCGTGGGAATCATCTGATATTACCATCGTATACATGGCATGTGCTATGCAACAGTCGTACAACCATCGAAGAACGTTCACGATTACCTGGATCACCTTCGATGCGGATTGCTGAATTAACGGTGGAATTTATTCGGATCTTTCATTCACCGATTGTAAAGATGATGCTACATGATAAGCCACTGTATTTCAAACCAGATACAGTATCATTTTTATTAAATCTTGAACCATGCATAAACTATGTGTATGCGCGGCTGCATCAAACTGCAGAAGATGTGAGGACAAAATTTGAATCTTTTGTTAACGTGCTACAGCAGGGCGATGTTGCCTGCGAAACATTAGATACGCGTCGTGCTGCTAAAATGATACGTGATAGCGAATATTACGACGAGGATTATCTTGTAGATTGCGAACTGGTAGCATGCGCCATCAATGATATTCTAGCTGATGCTCGTAAGAAAAAATGTTAAATTATATTCTTTTAATTTTAAATAAAATTTCTTAAACGTATATTATTTCTCCATTTTATTTACCCGTCCTCCTTCTCTCCTCGCCACATAATTCTAAGATTTGCTGACGTCGCATAATTCTATTTCGTTCGAGCGTTCTTCACGCCGTAAATCAGATCTCAAAATGCTACTGCAGCGGTCAAGACGTATGTTACCGAGAGAAAGGTTTTTTTTTTAAGAATTTATCGTATCTATGTCGAGCGCCTTAGGTGCAATTGCTTCAAAGTGAATCGCTTTTTGAAGTGGATCGTTTTTGAAGGAGACTGCTTTTGAAGGAGATTGCTTTCCAAGGATATCGTCAGTCGTTCGACGCATGGAAATACAATCAATTAATATCGTAAGTTTCCATTATCATATTTTTTAGTGAATCGTTGTGTTAGTAACTTTGAGAATTATAAGAAAAATCGGTTTCAGATTATGTCATTGCCCATAAATTTGAAACGTCCAGATACCGCTACGATCACCGGTGCTGCGACAGTTATTCATTCACACAGTCCGAAAGTGTATGTGGCGTGTCGAAATGTTGCGGTTCAAACCGAAGAAATTCGATGCGCAGAACTTTATGAGGCGGAAGCTAATCAGGATGGTAACATTTATTTAAAAGTATTTCGCAACCTAACGGATGACCATGCGTATGAGTACCTCGATGATGAGCAATATTGGTTGCGTCGATATGCGGACCAAATGTTTTTAGACTGCGATGATGTGTATAGGAATATATCTCTGCGGAATCGTACGCATGCTCCAAAGAGTATGGTTTGGCGAAACGTGAAAACAGAGATTGATTATGATAACGTTTCCGCGAATAAAATATCGGGGCTTCGGGCTGGCGTTGTTGGAGTTCAAACTGACCCTGCACAAGTTCCTGTAGATTTATTATTAAGTGAACTATTTGCTGATGACCCTATCGAGTGGGATACGTGTACGCCTTCGTCGCCTTCGTCGCCTTCGCCACCTTCGCCGCCTTCATCGCCACCATCCCCCTTCTTAGAATAGTTTTATATTTTTTTCCTATTTTTTTTATATTTGTCCACTTTTTATATTCTGTTTTTTCTATTTTTCTATTTTTATATTCTAGTTTTATTTTATTATTTTATTGTTTTATTTTCTTTTTTCTATTGTATTTTCTTTTTTCTATTATATTTATTACTTAATTGTGTTTTCTTTTATATTATATATATATTCTTTTTTATATTATATTCATTTATATTCTTTTTTATATTATATTCATTTATATTTTCTTTTTTTGTAAACAATATATATATATATATATATATATAATCTCTTAAACACATATTATTTACCAATTTCATTTATCCTCCTTCTCTCCTCGCCACCTAATTCTAAGATTTGCTGACGTCGCATAATTATATTACATTCTTCGCGCCACCACATGACGTCATCCCGTACGGCTGCTCCAGAGGAGTCGAATTACGCGAGATCGCGCGATACGCTGCGACGCTAAGATTTAAAATCATTTTGAAAATTTTTAGAACGAAAGCGATTGTACCGCTATGTAGTGCTGTCTCTCTCTCCCTCGAATTTAGATTTAAAATAATGCTCTGTCTCTTTCCGTCCCGAAGACGCGGTGCGTAAAAGAAAAGAACGTCGATCTTTCCCGACATCGTCCGAAACAATTTCGGATAAAAAATAAATTATTAAACAATTTCAGCTGCATGTTGGTTTGAAAAAAATTTCGGGGGCCGTCCCCTCCCTGGGTTAGGTCTGAAAAAATTTCGGGGTGGGCCAAAGTCTGAAAAAGACTTTTCGGGGGTCATTCCCTCCCTTTGAAAAATTTCGGAGACGGTGGGTCAGGTCTCCGCGGCGGCTCGGTCCGGAGTGATCCCCTCCGCGGTTGCGGCTTCCCCCACTCCGCGGCTCGTGCGCGCGCAACCGCTCTTCCACTCCCCGCAGGCCCCGCGCCCAGGTTTCCCTCCGCCGCGCTCCCCCGCGCGCCCTCACTTCCCCCCGCCCCCGCGCTCCCCTCAGAGGACCTGCGTTAGAACCCGCCTAGACATACTACTTTAATGTTATTTAAATTCTTAAATTGTATTAGAGGCATTTCAAACGTTTGCTCGCAATTAGCCATTTTACCATGGCTAGCAGTCATGTGTCTTAAAAATAACGATTTATACGATTCGCTAAATTGTAGACATGTTGGATTAATCAATCGCCCTCTATGCTGTCTGATTTGCGAGAAAAAGTTCTCCACGGCGTCCTGGTTTAATTTTCGCGTATAATATTGCTCATATTTCATAGAAAATATTCGTTGCGTAACAGTAATAAAGCCTTGTATGGTTAATATAAAATTTTGTAACGACGGAGGTACCTTGCGTTCACTTGTACCTTCTGTTTGAAAATACATGTTTTTTAGGGATTTTACGGCTTGGTCCCAGAAACGAACGTGGTTGCTGGTTGTAGTTACAGCTGATCGTAGCGGTTTACAACTTTTTTTGTCACCTTTCTCAGCATTCAAACTATCAAATAATTTATCAAAAAGCATTATGATTTTGACCGTATCGTATGCACGTTTACTCATTTTAAAACGACCTGTGGCGTCTGCTTCACCTGCAAAACAAAACACAATCTTCTTGTACTTCCGATTACTTACTATTTCGAGCCATGCTACTTATGGCCGCACCCATGGAGTGACTCAACACTTGTGTGGCATACCAGCGGCCGTAGCCGTGATGGAAAACACCGGTTCTCGTTAGATCACCGAAGTTAAGCATCACGGGGCGGGTACTGGGGAAAGATGGGAGACCACCTTTCTCCCAATACGCCGCTGCTGCTGGGACCCGAAGGAGAGAGAGGAGAGAAAAGAAGATATTGACTATAGTTCGTTGGGCAATATAAGCGAATAAAGCTTGAAACGCCATTCCTGTTTAACAGGAAAAACAATCAATACAAATACACTTGTGTGGCATAACACAACTTCATTTTTTTGATATTGTTTTTTCGCACGTGGTATTTTGTAATTCGAAGGATACTTCTGACATCTCCGCTTGCATGGTCAATTTCAAATGCTGTAATGATATCATCCCATCGTGCCTCATAAACTTTATTCCCCTCTGTCCATATTAGGTTTAGGTTTAGGTTTATTGTTCTCTTTGTACATATTACAAGATGGCGCTCCAAGTTAACACTTATTCTGCCCAATGAACTATTGTCTTACTACATTTTACAACTTTTCTTTTCCAGTATCTCACATTATAATATGTTATATATTACATTTATGTAAATGCTTATCCTTATCTTTATCTTATTGACTATTGACACATCTTACTTTGGTTATAAAATATAAGCTATAGACTGTTATATATATCCACATAAATCTACCTTCATATAAGTTCTTGTTAAGATTTTCCCTTTCTCTGTTCTATCCCTATATTTGAGCAACTTCCAGTCTTTTTGTTATCCTAAAAACTTGCAGGTTTGTACGTTTGTATTGATTAGTATCTTTATTCTCTCCTTCCTTGTACGTATTTTCATATTCAATCTTACTATTTCTTCCCCTCTTCTCTTCTTTTATTAAACCTTCTACCTCTTATCCTATTCTTCTTCTTTGGTCATATTCAATTTAGCTTTGTGTAGGAAACCTACTACCTTTCTGGCGACCCAGGGTATGTCTCCACTGATCTTCTCCACAATGCTCTCCCCCTCTCCAATTCCTCTCTCCCTCAATCCCTCTATCAAATCCCTTCTTTCATCTTCAAATCTATTGCACCTCCATACTACGTGATCTATATCTTCATTTTCCTCTCCACATTCACATTTAGGAGAATCCGCCATATTTTTCCTGTGTAGCGATTCCGCCAAGTTGTAATGGTTCGCTCTAATCCTACTCAATATGTTAATTGACCCTCTTTCCATATGTTTCAGATTTTGAAACCAGGGTTTTTTTTGCCCAGATTATTGTTATTCCATGAGAAGTATTTTTCTCCTTTGTATCTTCCTTCTTCTTTCATATCTCTGACTGAATTCCTCCACGCTTGATTTTCCTTTTCTGTTTGTAGGTCCTTTGCCGGTATTTTTATGGTACTATCTGGAACTCCTCCGGTATACTCTTTCGCTACTGCATCTGCTCTTTCGTTACCATCGACACCCAGATGTGCTGGCACCCATGCCAATCTCAAATTCCCTATCAAACTTGTGCTGGGATTTCTCTGTCTGCTGTTACGTACTCTCTTCTCCCTCTCCATCATTTTCTCTCTGATATTCCTTATTCTTGTGCTTTTTCCGTATTCGTTCTTCTCGTTTAGTATTGTTGCCATTGCACTCATTGAATCTGTGAAAATAATTACATCCTTATGTTCATATTTCGTTATTGCTATTTCTATTGCTTTGTCTATTGCAATAACTTCTGTAGTAAAGATTGAGGCCTTGTTACTTATACTATATCCCTCTTCCCTCCACGTCTCTGTCTCATCCTCTTTGACTACTATAGCCACTCCGTTTGCCCTCCCGTTCTCCATCTTCGATCCATTGGTGTAAATTTCTACCGATCCTTGTTCCCTTATTCCCATCTTTTCCCTTATCTCTTTTATTAGTGTTATATTGTCCACTCCTTCATCCCTCGCTAATCTACCCGTTCTCCAATCCATCATCTCCTCCATCCTTACCTTCTCTTTTTCCTTATCCTTATCTTGTTTCATCTCCACTACCATGGTTGCTTTCTCTTTATCAATGAATTCCTCGATATCTCCAGTTTCTCTCCATGCATCCACCAGCTCGTCTCTCCCCTCAATTTCCACCACTGGATTCCTCATTTCTTTCGTATATGCTTCCAATGCAGTTAAAACATCGCTACCTTCCTTTGCTCTTTGTTTAATAATGTATCTTCCCGCTATCATTTTTCTTCTATTATCCGGATCCATGATTCCTGCCTCCACAGTCATTACATTAGTGGGCGTTGATATTCTGTATCCCATAGCTGCTCTGATGCCAGCATTATGTATTTTCTGTAATCTCTCTCTCACTTTACCATTGTTTCCTCCGTAGATCTGTATACCGTAGTCTGTTACAGATCTAACTAAAGCTTTGTACAATATAATCATAGTTTCAGGGTTCGCCTCTTTCCTAACGTGGCCTATGTATCTTAACATGTCCAGTCTTCTCTTACATTTTTCCGCTACCTTATTACCGTGTTCCTCATACTTTAATTTTTTGTCCAGTGTGATTCCCAAGAACTTTGCTTTATCTTTTTCCTGTATTATTTTATCTTTAATTTTGACCGTTGCCTTTTCCTTATGTTTCGTATTGTATTTTCGGGTGAAGTTTAATATGTTTGTTTTTTCTTCCGCAATATCCAATCCTATTTTTTTTAAGGTTTGTTCCTATCTCTTCTATTGCTTCTTCTAATTTTGATACATTCGTTTGCAATGAGTTTCCAGTCGTATATATTGCTATATCATCTGCGTATTGCAATATTTTTATTTTATTCATGTCTAAACCTTTTGTTAAATCAGCTGTGTATATATTGTATAAAATGGGGCTTATTATCGCAACGTGAGGTAGTCCTTTCCACAGCTTTCCTGTTATTGGGGTATCGTAGCTTCTGATCCATTCTATTTCCCTTTCCGTAATCCATTGTTCCACGTATCTTCTCATCCTATATGGACATTTCTTTTGTTTGAGCTTTTGTATCACATTGTTATGTTTTACGTTGTCGTAGGCCGCTTTGACATCTATAAAAGCTGCCAGGGTCTCTCTTCTGCTCTCAAAACCGGTTTTAATATGTGTTGTGATTATTGCTATATTGTCGATTGTTGATCTATTTTTTCTAAATCCATTTTGATTTCTGTCCATGATATCTTCTTGTTCCGCCCATGTTCTTAGTCTTTCATTTACTATTTTCTCCATCACTTTACCTATGCAATCTGTTAGTGAAATTGGTCTAACTGCTTTTTTGTTTGGTTTATCCAAAAATATAATTATTGCTTTCTTCCATTTTTTTGGTATGTTCTGGGTCCTCCAAATCTCATTGAATAAGACCCTCATCGTGTCTATTAATTTTTCCGTAAGGTTTTTGATCGCATTGTATTCTAACCCATTTTCTCCCGGTGATGATTTTGGATTGGTGTTCTCTATTGCCTTTATCATTTCTTCTGTTGAGATCTCTCTGTCCCAGTACCCCATTTCCGTGTTTCCCTCTTCTGTATCTGTTGTGCTTTCTTCTTCTTCATCTTCCTCTATATTCTCATTTAGAATTTTTCTTATTTCTTTCAATTCTAGTTCTTTTCTCTCTTCTGTCGTTGGTTTATTAACTTCGCTCCCTTGGAATCCTCTATGCAGTCGTTTTATCTTTTTCCATATTTCGTATCCTCCTGTCTGGTGATTTATTGATTTGGCTAATTCCTCCCATGCCTTATTTCTCTTGTTCTTTATTTTTGCCTTCAATTCTTTTTCCTCTTCTTTCATATTATACCAATTGTTTTCATTGGGATTTTTAATAAATCTTATTACTGCCTTTTTCCTTTTCCTTTTCCCCTCATCACAATCTTTGTACCACCAGGGATGCCATACCCTTTTCGCCCTTTTACTATAATCCGTAAGGTGTGTTGTCGCGTCGTTATCTCCCTTTTCATATCGTCTCCTTTGTCCTCCTGGATCCTTCCCTTCTTCTCTCCTGGCTCCACTTCTTCTTTTTTTCCCTTCCTCTTCACCAAGCCTCGCCTTCTCTATTGCATTAAACATTGCTTCCTCTATAACTAGAAGTTTTTCTTGGATGTCACAGGTATTTTCTATCTCCGCTTTTGTTATTTCTTCTTGTTCCGTCAAATGTAATTTGTATTTTTTCCAATCTATCTTATCTGGGTTGTATAGTTTCGTAGTATATAATCTTCTTCTACTCTCTGCAATTTGTTTGCGTATTATGGGACCAATCATTTGATGGTCCGAACCAAGTGTATCTCCTTCTTCCACCACCTCCGCTTCTTTGAATATACCAAAAGTTGTAATTAGCAGATCTAGATTAGAGGGCTTGTACTTTCCTGAGCCTGTTCTTGACTTAGTATGTATGTTGTTAACAAACATATCTGCTTCCTCGATTGCTTCCAACAGCAGAATACCATCCCTGTCGTTTCTATCGCAATTCCATTCTTTGTTGTTAGCATTGAAGTCTCCCATTATAATCATTTCCGTTTGATTCCTTTTATTTTCAAATAGTACCTCCCATTCTTTTATATTCAGAGTTATTTCTGGTTGTTTATAAGCTAATATCACATCTACTTCCTTATTGTCTATGTTAACCGTGATTGCTGTTATCTCGGACTTATCTTTGATCCACCTAACCTTGTCCCTATTCCATATCATGATATCATTTCTTATAATTATATATAAACCTCCTCCTCTTCTTCCTCTCCTATCCTGTCTAATTACATTATATCCTTTTACTCTGATATTGTCTTTTTTTGTCAGCTATGTTTCTGTTATACCTATAATATCATACTCTTCTACTTTTTCTTTCAACTCGATCATCTTATTGCGAACACTCCTTGCATTCCAAATAGCAATCTTGCATCGTTCATTTTCTTTATTCATTATAAACGATATGATTTGTGATGTCTGAGTTGTTGATTATCGATGTGCTCTACCTACTATACCCTTTATTCTCTTACTTCAATTCGCTATTGACTATTGGTTGTTGTCCGAATAGCCTTGTTTCTCTATTTTATTTTCCTTTTCTTTATTCTTATCAAACTCTCGATCAAGCCTTTTGACCTCCTTATCCGTTTCCGCTTCCTGGTAATACTCTTCTCCTTCTCCTGTGTTGGTCTCTTCTTCTAACCATTCCTCTGTACCCATACTCTCGAAATCTGCGTCATTGCTCTCTGTTTCATCCATTTTATCTTCCTCGTATTCCTCTTCCCTTTGTCTATCTTGTGTCAAATCCATTATTTCTTCTTTTCCCTTGTTTCTCAGTAATTTGTCTTCCACTATCCTCACTTTATTTTTTTTTATCTATTTCTTCTTTGTTTTCTCTTTCTTCTTTTTCCTTTATCCCCATATCGTATGTGAGTGTATGTCGGGTATTCCAGTCCTCTTCTGTTTCTGTGTTTTCTACTTGTCTTTTACTTTGATCTCGCAGGCTATCTCTTGTTCTTTCATGTAGTTTTTCCTTAATTTTTCCGATCAGGTTTTTTTCCTCAATAATCTTTAGAATCTCTTCTATTAATTCTTCTTCCATTTTATTTTTCAGTGTATTCGTTGTTTCTGTATACTCTCTTTTCCTTGTGCTTTCTTCTCTCTCCCTCTTTTTTCTCTCCTCTTCCTTATAATTCATCCCGTATTTATAGGAGGTTCCCTTTTTGTGCGGATATTGATTTTCCTTGTTCTCCTTATCATAAATTTTCAGGTTATAGTGTGATGTTTTTCCTGTATACATTCTTCTCGTTTCCTCTTGAGACTTGATTTTCTCTTCTCTGTACTGTATATTTCTATTTGATTTGCTGTAATTTGGCTTATTGTATTGCCCCCATTTATTTTCAATCGTCTTTCTACTATCTCCCATTTCTACCTTTCTATTTTTTTCCTGTTCCCAAATGTCTTCCTTTGGTTCTTTTTCTCTTACCCATGTTCTTCTATAATTGTTTGAGTTTCTACTCTGGGGTACCTCAAGAGTACCTTATTCCATATATCCTCTTCCTCCCCTTCATTAAAATCATAGTATCTATCTCTCATGTCATTGTATGGATACTCTCTTGTTACTTGATCACACGCTGTTTTATATGAAACATTTTTGTACGCCATGATTTTTTTGATCCTCAATTCTCTCTGAGAGATCGTGCACTCTCTTGCTATACTAAGGTGGTCCCCACCGCAGTTAATGCATCTAGGGCTGTTGGTGCATTGTCCATGCTCTGTATCCGCGCATATAAAACATCTTTTTTCTGCAGACTTACAGTATGTTTGGATATGTCCAAACCTTAGGCATCTGTAGCATTGTTTCACTGATTCTATAAATGGTTCCACTCTAAGCCACACGTGACCCCACCCGATTAATAATCTGGTGGGTAGCGATTCTCCTTGCATCTTTAATAATATAGATTTGCTGTCTTCCCATACTGCCTTCCCGTCTCTTATTCTTCTTTTCTTTAGTCTTTCCGTAGTAAAATTTCCTTGATCCTCCATCAGCTCTCTTTGTAATTCTTCTATGGATCCCTCCCATTCATGAATAACCCCCTTTCTTATTTTCCATCTTCTAGGTATGTGTGCGTGGTAATTCGTCGTTTCCGATCTATTTCTATCTAGCATTCTATTCGCATCCTGTCTTAGTTTATATGTTACCTCTGCTCTGTTGTGGCCTACCATCTTTATACCCTGAAATTTAATTCCCGTTTCAATTAAATACCTATATATTTTGATAAGATTATTTTTCTTTTTCGCCGTGGTTTTGTCCCTGCTTAAAGTAATTACTACCAGGTATTCTCCCCTGCCATTCTCTTTTTCGTATTCATCTATCTCCTGTTCTATACCTTTGTTCTTTGCTTCTTCGTCGTTATTTTTAACCTCTCCAATCCTTCCCTTTGTTATTTCTTGCTTTTCTTCACCTCCTATCTGTACACTGTCTATTCCTTTTGTTTCTTTCCTCTCGGTCCTAATTTTTCCGTAATCTTTTTCTACTCCTATATCTGTATTCTTTTTTAATCTTTTGTTCTTTTCACTGTATTCATTTGTATCCTTAAGCGTGGGTTTCGGTTTTTGTTTTCTAATTACGTCTTCCCACTTTTTAGTCTTTTCTGTATCCCCTATTCTTATGTTGGTAGCCCTATCTTCTAGGGTATATTCATTCGGTTTTTCTCGTTCTTTCTCTTTTTTTTTATTCATGGTCTCCATATATCCGTTGTCGTTCCTATGTTCGTATTGTTCCTCTGTCGTTTTCTCCCTATTTGTTCTTTCATTACCTGTACTCGTTGTTTCTCCCTCTATTATCTCGTTGTCATTATTATCTCTCTTCCTCTTCTCCTTTATTTTTTTTCCTTCTACATCCCGCCCGCCCAGACGGCGGTTTCCCGCGTCCAGGTTTATAGGTTATTTTAACTTTACTTATTCTCTATTTTTTATTCCCTGTCTTATACTACCCTATTCCTTTTGTCCTATTCTTCTCCTCACTGTCCTCTTCCTATCTCCTTTTTCGTTCTCCTTTCTACTCCTTATCTTCCTTATATTTGCTGATTATTCCGTCTCCCTGATATATATGAACGTATCTTAGCCGCCATTTTCCTCTCTTCTTCCTGTCCATATTAAATTTTTTTCGTTAATAAATTGTTCCTTATGCTTTTCATAAGATGCGGCACATCGAATAGCAGCGTTTTTTCTTGGCCATTTATTACGATGCAGCGCTGTGGTTCTCTATTATTTTCTATGTAATATTTCCGCGAATTTTGGAGTAAATTTTTAACCGCCTTCCTGTTGGTTGCACCTTGGTCGCAAACGGTTGCAATTACATTTAACCCTGCAAAATAGAACATATTATAATACTCAATTTGCCAAAACAAATATTCACAGATTGCACACGACGTTTTAAAGACGTCCATTTTACGTCTGTTTTTAGTCTGAACGCCTGAAGATCTTATTTTTAGACGTCTATCCTAAGTTTAGTATTTAAACTTTGTTTAGGACGTCTTTAAGACGTGTGTGTGCTATCTGGATTGGTGAGTGCAAAATTTATTTTGGAATTCTATGCTTTACGTACCAGTTGTAATCAATTTTTGAAATACAGTCATCAGCAATGTTTGTAGATTCTCTGCTGTTACTGTTCCTTTACAGAATTTGTAAGCAACAACTTGCTTCCAATTTGATAAAATTCCTTTTACTAAAAAAACTATATGCATGGTCCATAATTACACCATTTTCCATGCCTAGTAATTCATCGTAATGTTTTCTGTATTCTACATGAGGTAATAGTGCAATTTCATCAAACATTAGAAAACATACTTTTTGCTTGGTTTTCATTTTATCAACATTCTCCTTTAAATGTGTGAAAATGAATTCATTAATGCCTGGTTTCATCGGAATTTCTTGCAAAACTCTTGCCATTGTCCGTTGAGAAGGGAGGTTGAACCATTTAGCTAAAACACGATATGCAGAGCCTGATGCTTTATATAATGCGAGGCACATTAACTTCTCTTCTGCTGTGTATCTTCTCCCCTGTGGTGAACCTGATTTATTTAATAATTGCTGCATATAAAATTTGACGGAATCTTCTGTTAAATCGTTGTTTGTGGCAACAAACACTTGTTTGGCCAATTTTAATCTTTCTTTTAGTGCCACAGCTCGGTTTTTATATATTCGAGTCGTGTTTTGTAAACTTCTAACTTTTCTATACAAGTGTTTTGCTTTTGGGGTCAAATGTGCAGATTTTGTAATTCCTAACTCATTCAATAATGTTTTTGGGACACCGACAAATAAAAATTATGAATAAATGTATACATAATAAATTTTGTCATTTTTTATTTCATTAAATACAGATTTATTATATACAATTTAAAAAATTTGATGCTAAAAACTATATCCCAGACTTAATAATAAAGGAATCCAACTCCCATATAAACAAAATGTAAATGTAATTCTTTCTTTTATTGTACCTCGTAAAGGCAAAACATATTAAATAGAAAACAGGTGCAGAAATTTGGGGGCACCAAAAATTTTTTTGCATAAGGGCGTCAATAGGGTGGTCCTTATATGGGTCAAAAATTTTTTTTCTCGAATTTTTGACGGGGCACCATCTCATTTGATTTTCTACCCTAAGAAACTATTTCAGTAATTTCTTCAAAAATTTTTAACAATATTTAGAGGTTGCTACCAAGGTTTGAATTTTAATGAAAACACTGTATTAATCGCTCATTTGTATTTATTGATATAAAACATTTAGCATGCAAAATTATTGTTTAGATTACAAATTAAGATGCCTCTTAATATTAAAATCATTCATAATCAGAATACAAGGGTTGATTTTTTTGTATCAGGGTATTTCTTCCTGTACTCTTTTACCAACAAAAGCAAATATTGCTTTTGCTTTTCATCTGTTGTCATCAGTTTATTATATTCCTCCATTAAAGCAACACCACGCTCAGCAATATCATTTACTACCCGCATAGAATGGACGATTTTCTTCGCAGCCTTAAAATCGGCGTCATCCTCCCAAGTTTCAACATCTTTATTCAAAAACTGTGATGAGATACCCAGTATCTGGAAAAATCGTAAGGAGTTGCTAGTCACAAAATCTTCGATGCTTTTTTCGATGATGTGTTTGACATCAATGCTTTTTCTTTTTGGGCAATCCTCTGCACCTTCAATTTTTAGTGCATCTACCATTTTTTTCTTATCTTGAACTGAAAGTTCATCGTCGAAAAAAGCAAAAGACACCAGTTCTTCCGACAAGTACCATAAATGGCCCAGTACTTTTTTCATGGCGACGTTGGCCATCGTTTGGTTTATACTTTGAAAGGCTGTAAGGTCTTTTAATAATTGTAAGTCGTTTCTCACTGCTGACCATCCGGCAGGGGCTTGAAACCAGTATTTTATATATATCATGACTGCGAAAATACAAATATCTTTCACAGCTTTCTGTTCCTTTTTCATCAGTTTAAACTGGTGTTTAAATAGAAAAATCTTCAAGCAATACATAGCTTTCGCCATCCATCTAGCACGGTTAAAACCAGCAGGCCTCCTAAATGAAATCCCTTTTTCAGGAACTCCTCCCAAGTAAATGATCGTGAGATGCAAGAACTCTTTGTAGTCGTCTCGAGGTTGATATAGTTGAAGTTGTTTCTGAGCGAAAGAAATCCTGTCTGCAGCAACATTTTCTACGATGTTTGAAGACGTAATATCGGAAATTACTGTTTTATAATCGCTTTGGTCAATTTTGTCCCAGTTGTTCCTAAACCTTTTAAACAATTGCATATCACTAGACGGACCGAGCGATTGACTCACTACAGCTTCTAACATAATTTCCATTATATGATGTCGACAAGCAAGCCAAAGCATATCTTTCTCCATTTTTTGCTCCAGAAGAACACAGGCTCCATTTCTCAAACCGGTGTTTACAGCTGTAGTGTCAAAACATAAACATTTTACTTTATCGCTCAAGCCCCATGAATTTATTGTTTCACAGACAGCTGACGCACATGTTTCGCCTGTTCCACGATCCAATTTTGGAACCGCTAGAAGCTGATCGACCCCATGTCCTGATACCAAAATTGGCAGACGATCTACAGTTTCATGTCCACTAATATCTTCAATTAATTTGCCATCCCAATGAATCGTTAATGGCAAATCAGGTTTGAACTCGCTTTTGAGAGACTCTGTGTGATGTCCCAGCTCCGCCACGGGGACCGCGCCGGTTAGTCTTCGCCAGCGCCGCTAGATGGCTAATCCTCTCACAAGTCCTAAACTCTAATCTCGTTCATATATATACAAGTTCCAAGTTTTACTCCTCTTAGTCCCGTGTGTCTAGGGCAGGGGCCGCCAGCTATAGCCCTACTGATGAGTCTGGCTGACGGTCCCAAGACGAAACGCACACCTTCTTTTCCTCCTCGATCTTTAAAATTGCCAATCTACCTGCCCCGCACAGTACTCCAAAAAGCGTGACCGGCCTTAGGGATTACGGTTACGCCGGAGACGACGGGGCAAGATCCCCTCTTTACGTTGCGAAGTCAATCATCAAATCACCACTCGATTTCGGACGTAACACTCTGCTATTGTTTTTCGATTTTTCAAACGCTGTCGACGAATAGAAGATCTATTAACATTAAACTCTGAAGGGTCACGTCCTGCACTTTTCAAAGTAGATGCTACGACCGCAGCTGCTTTTCTGTCACTTAATTTAGAGACATCAAGGCTAGCAGCTAAGTGGCTATTAATTATGTCTTTTCGAGCTCGCTTTTGTGACGGTTGCGCTTTTAAAGATTCTGATAAGACTTCGAAATCAGATACAGTTGTTTCTTCGCTGGTGGTAGAAGAAGAAAGTACGCACTTTTCTGTCAAAGCCGAGATACTTCTGTTTTCACGTTCACGTAATTTTTTAAGACGTTCTGCTTTCTGTTTCAATTTCTCACTTTTTCTTAAACTTTTTTTATCTACTGAACCAATTAAACCCCGGCGACCTTTCTGTCGTTGTGCTAATAAAAACTGCTTATCCTCTTCTATAGTCGTAATACTTAAAGCTTCAGAGTGAGCAATATCAAATAAATCTTCTAATTTTTGTTGCCAGTCTTGTTCTTTCTTCTTTAATGCTTCCGAACGTTTTTTCTTGTTCTCTTTATTTTTTTTCAGATTCTGCCACTCTTTGAAGTGTTTTTCTATTTTACTGATTACATGTTTTTTCAATCTCGTTGGTATACCAGCTTTTTCCCACAAATTTATCACTTCGCATGCAGCTACAGACGCAGAATCACAAATGGTTTTCTTTTCTTCGCTTTTGTTGTAAAAGAATAATCGTAATACTTCACCAATAGAAGGCAACTTTGACTGATTCAGATTTGGTAATGACTGACCGATAAGCCAAATGTTGGTTTTATTTCTAGTTAGTAAACACACGCCACTACTTGTGGATGCCATGACAAGTCGAAACAACTATGTATGCTTTCGGAAAAAATGCGCGTTCTCCTGCTAATGACTGAATGCAACTGAAGTGCGGGGCGGGGCTCACTACACGCGCTTTCGAGAAATATCGCAATGCCGCGCCTGACCGCTGGAAGCACGGGGAGAAATAGCGTAACGTTGCGCCGCGCCGGGCAAGACGAGACATGTAACGCTCGCGCGAGTCAGTGGCGGAAAAGACGTAGCTGACGAAAGACGTGTATTTTCTATGTTTTCCTTATGAATCTATATTTCTTCTTTTAATATACTCAATAAACTTCATAATCATTCCTACATATAGTTGAAGTGGCCATACAATGCTTTTTCTGAAAGTTTGACTGCTGGTAGCGACCTCTAAAAACTTTCCAAAAATTAAATAAAAAAATACTAGTTCATATTTTCGGGTAGAAAATCTTATGACAGGGTGCCGCGGTAATTTTTCAAAAGTCCAAAAATAAGGACCACCCTAGGCGTCAACCATCCTCGCGCCGGCTCTGACTGACACAATTAATTCATAATTTGAAAAATAATAAGTTAAATTTCCTTACACTTCTTCAATGTTGGTGTAACACAGCGCTCATCAGTAGAAGATTGTTCAGTCTGTAACTGCATGCTCGTTAAATTCTGTGGCTCTTCTATATTATGAGATGTAGACGATGAAGCAACTGAATGTATATCTATAAAATAAAGTTCCAAATTTTTTATATTTCTGAAAATAGTTCCTTATATAGTTGTAATATTCCAAATTATTACCTGTCTTGAACGGTAGGTTCTGTGAAGGTACCGTAGTACGTTTTAAAAACATATTCGACGATTTGTCATTAATAGTAAAGTGCTGATGGCATACACGAAAATTATCAAATACTCTGGTAGGATCCATTTCAACCAATTTTGGATTTGCTATCACTTCAATCCACATGTTAAAACGTTCTGTATCTTTAACAGGATTAGGAAATCTGTGTCTTGATGATTTTCTATCTTCACATCCGGGAACAGCACATAGTGTATACCGATTCATATTGAATCTACGATACAAAATGTTAAAACAATTAGAACGTAGAATCACAGCAAATAGCTACTGCCAATAGACATTTATGCGGACGCGTACCCTTCGCATAAAACAAGGGACATGTGTAGTTTTATAATATTCTATTCATTATTTTCTTTATTTGAAATATTGAATTTCAAAGATGTTAACATACCTGCTGATTCAAAGTTGTTGATGTATAAAATCACAATTTTCTCGCAACTTATGGAACACTTTAGACTAAAGCACACTGAAAACCACTGAAAACAACGCTTATGAACGCTAAGGACGCTTATAGCTAAAAGACGCCAACAGGCGCTTATGGACGCTTATGCACCATCAGGGGGGCCAAGCTTCCCTCTTACGAAAGTTGAAGCAGAGTTTGTAGCGCCTCCTGTCTACTAGGTGCGTACTAAACTGTGAATGTGTGAATCGGGACGTATGTGTATGTGTATACGTGTAATGCACCGCTTACTTTAAAACTGATCCATGGTCAGACGGACTTAGAAATGTAAACCAGGGAAAGTGAGGACGCCATTTGAAGGATTTCTGGTCATTCCAAAATTTAATCTTTTAAATTTTATTTTAGAAATGACAGGGGTCCTTTGAATCACGTCCGTACTTCCTCCGATTTACCTTCTGCAAATATAAATATAATTAAAAGTAAAAGTATAATTAGATACATAAATATATGTTAAATGTTATAAAAATTCTTTATTAATTTTAAATAATATTAGTCATTACAATTATTACAATAACAATGATCATATTAAATTCAACAATAATATTACAAAATTTATACAACTCCTAAAATATTTTACTTTATTTCCCAAATTGCTTCAATTCGTTGACATCAATAGAATCTGCACAATAATTAAATTGTTTACAAAAATTTTTTTTTCTTTAGGTTGTTTTCCGCACTACTAGGCAGTGTCGGATTTATACCGACTAAAACCGCTAACCCCATGCGCATACAAAACACTCATTTCCACTCCTACATGCAATATAAAAAGTCAAACACTCATGCAATATAAAAAATGAAACGCACATGCAATATAAAAAATTAAACACACATGCAACAGTCCGACAGCCAAACATATATACATAATAAAAAACGCATTACACACTCATACTGCAATCGCGTACATGCAAAAAGACTTCAAAGTAGATTCGAATATACAAAAACACAATTAGAACCTTTGCTTCCCATGTGATCTGCCATACGTCAAAGCACATAATGACAAACCAGACATTGGAATCATAGGTTCTTCGGAACAATTTAGTAGCCTATTGGTGGAAGAAATACATTTCTTTAATACATGATCGACATAGTTGTCGGTCAAATACACTTTGAGATGCCCTAAAGGGCAATCGCTCAGGTTGACATCAACTGAAAGGCTTAGACACGTTTGAATTAAAATTTTTAAATTACAATGTTCCGTGAAGTTATCGAAACAGTACTTAGTTAAAACATAAACCTCTCGCATAAATTGTACTATTAATTTTTTTTGTGTTAAAAAAGCTTGGCAACACGTAGCACAAGCTTGAATAAACGGTTCTAAGTAATCTAAATTGACAGTAGTAGCATCATAATTTTGCAAAATTGACTCTATTGATTCTACAGCTACTACTGGTACTGCATTATTAGAAAATTGAGAATTTTGATTACGAGAGGAAAATTCGAAAATTTCTTTAATATTTAACAAATTTTCACTACAATCTGCCTCGCAGTTTTGTCTTCCTGAGTTGGAAAACAATGAATTTATGAGCAATGACTTGTAGTATCCGGTAAATACTGAACAAGTCGGATTTGTATTTCTTCCACCATGTTGTCTTACCAGCGAGAAAAAATTTTCCAAAGGATCTTGGTTAAAATCTCTGGTTCTGAATCCTGCAAACCCAAGATCCAGCAAATAAGACTTAAGAATTTTGAACCCTTTCAGGGTATGTATCCAATTCTGCAACGCCGCAGGATACGCTTTATCTCCCGTTTTGCGTTTGATAAATCGCATACTTTGGAATAAGTTTATACACTTATTCCACATATCTGTGGCGTTACTTTCGTTATCCAAAATGGCCCTACTATTGACACTGTCGAAAAGTGAATTTAAATTTAGAAATAATATCGCCGTATCTATTCCCGAAGCTGACATCTTTCTGGATTTACAAGCACTTTCCGCCTCAGTAGTGCTCATAAGTTCTATAAGAGATGATACTTTACGCGAGAAGACTTGTGTACAATATTTGACACGCATCTTCTTAATTCTACTTGGAACGACATGCTGTTCCGTAATATTGACTAAAGTTCTAAAATCACCTCTACACCGATCAATGAAATAAGTATCCTCGAAATGGGACCATTTTGCTGTTCTTTCTACACCGTCCAGAGTATAACGAAGATCCTTCGTTAACAAATTATTTCTAATACATTTTAATAAATGAGGCGGATCAAACAGTGGTACTATCTTTTGTTCATCTACCATGATGAGCCCCTCTTCAGCTGACTTGCAATCTCTTTTCGTGTCGAAAAGTAACTGCTTAATCGCGCGTACATTTGTTGACCCTTGATCGCAAACCGAAGCAACAACTCTTAAGCGTATAAGAGTGCATTCCCGTACTATGGCCTTAAATGTACACGCTATCGACTCCCATGAAGCGGTGCCCCTACAAAAGGAGTACGACACTGTTTGCTTCCACGGTTTATCTCCAAATATCCCTCTTAACATAAAGACCTGAACATGGTCTGCAATGTCTCTATTACGTGAAAACCCGAAATCTACTAGTCCCTCTACAATATCGGAATTGACATTATAATGAAGCCGGGGACTAAGCTTCATTTCGTCAAATAACAAAATGCAATATCTGTACCGCGAATCCTCGAAATTGTCGAGTATATTTTCGATGCTGTTGAAGACAGACTTACTAATACCGGGAAATACAATGATTTTAGTGACCAGTTTTCTTAAGGTCTCTGTACTTGGTAAGAGGAAAATATTGGAAAGGTATCGATAAACCTTTGGACTTTGCTTCAGCAATGAAAGCGCAAAAATGTTGTCATCTAAAGTGTAATTTCTATTGAACTTAGGTCGTCCCATGTTACGGACTTGTAATGCAAAAAAGTCTCGCACAGTTGATGGCAGACTTTCAATGCGTTCCGCAAAGCCACGTTTTAACAACATTTCGATATGTTGCAAACGTTCCTTACATTCTATATGGCGTTTACGCATTTGTCTCCTCGTATCCTCGTTCCCTATCACGTAGTCTATCACTGTATTCCCTCTTCCTCCCGTGTATGTCCATTCCCCCTCCTCATCCCCTTCTACCTTTCCATTCAATATCCCCCACCCCCTCTCCTCCAGAAATCTACACAGCCTCCTCCCCTCATTATTCACCTCTCTGTCCTTCGATCTCCTACTTTCCAGTCCCTTCTCTTCCTCCTCTCCCCCACATCCCCCCTTCCCCCCCGTCCTTGCATTAAAATCTCCACCTATCACTACTCTCACTCCCTCCTCTCTCCCCCCATCCACTCCTCCAGTTCCTCTAGCTTCCCCTGCAGATCCTTATTTACGTACACCCCCACCACCACCCACCACTCCCGACCTATCCTCACCCTCTTCATCATTATGCCCTCCTTCTGCTCCCTTTCCCCTTCTCTTGTTTCCATCTCCTTCCTGACCCCCATTATCATTCCCCCCTTGCCCTTCCTTTCTTATTTTCCCTTCTTGCCCACTGCTTCTCCCACACATACCCCCTTGGCAACTTATCTCTCACCCTTCCCCAGTCTCTTTCCTCTATCCACGTCTCACACAGTACCACTACCTCCCATTCCTCTAACCCCTTCCAGAACTCTGCATCCTTATTTTTCACCCCTGCCACGTTCCAGAAAGCCACCTTATATATTCCTTTCCCCACTACATCCCCTCCCTCCCTTACCCTTTCCCCCCTCCTTTCCCCCCTTTCTCGTTTCCCTGATCCTCCATCCATTTCTCTCCTATTTCATCCCACCTCTTCATCCTCCCATTTACCCACATTTTCATGTACCCCACCTGCACATTCCTCCCCTTCCTCCTCTCCTCCTCTGCCTCTCTCTCTATCTTCCACTTCCCTCTTCTCTCCTCCTCTGCGAGGTCATCCTCAATCCTCTCCTTCCCGACCTTCAGCTTTTTCCTTGCCTCCATAATTTTCCTTTTTTCCTCCCTTCCCGCCAACTTCACTAGCACCATTCCACTTCCCACCCCTCCCGCTTTTCCTATCCTTGTCACATCCTTCATACTCACCCCCTCCAGCCCCATCCTCTCCCAAAGCTTCTTCACCCCCTCCTCCACATCCCCTCCTTCCCACCCCAATCCCCTTATTATTACATTGTTCCTCCTCCCCTCTCTATCCTTCCTATCCTGCATTACCTCTACCCTTCTCATCCTTATTTTCCATTCCTCCACCTGTCCCTCCTCCACCCCTACCTTACCCTGTCCTCCTACTTTCTCCCAGCTCTCCACCTTCTCTATCACTTCCAACATCCTTCTGTCCTTCCTTCCAACTTTTCCAACTTTTCCTCCAAACCTTCTCTCCTCACCTTCTCTTCCCTCATCCACTCTTCCCACTTCCTTCTTTCCCCTCTCCATTCCTCCTCCATCATTCTTCTTTCCTCCCTCTCTTTCCTCATCTCCTCTTTCATCTCCCTTATCTCCCTTATTAACTCCATCATCACTCCTTCCATACCCCCTCCCCCCTGCTCTTTCCCGCCTTTGCCCCCTTTTACCGGTGACCTTTTCGTTTTGCCACTCTTTTTAAACCCTCGCCACCCCTCTCTTTCTGTATTCTCCATCTCCTCCTCTCTTTCTCTCTTTTTTCCCATACCACTCTCCATGCTCCCTATACTGCTCCCCACACTACTTCCACTGTCCTTCCTATTCCTTTCCTTTATCGCTTCACTCCCCTTGTCCTTCCCCCCTTCCTCACCTCTCCCCCTGATTGCCCTTCTCCCCCCGACCCTCCCGCCCCAATCCCACCGAAATTCCCTTTCAACATTCTCTACTATCCTTTTCCCCCGTTTAAAAATTCCCGCCTTCTCTGCCGACACCTCTACCTCCTTTCCTCTCCGACAGGTGTCACCCCTTGCACCTATCCTTGCTCTTTCCCGCCACACTTCTCTCACCACTATCCCTAACCTCCAAACCTTCCCTTTTCCCTTCTATATCTCTGTCACCTTTACTCCTAGCCCTTTCCCTCTTATCCCTATCCTTTCCACACCTCTCCCTTCACCTCTACACTCGCACTCCACTCCCCTTTTCACCTTCTCTCTACTCTTTCTCCACGCCACACACACCACTCGCTCCCAACACACCTTTCACCCAACGCGACCGGAAACGGAAGTCTAGTACCCTGCTTCATATTTCCACCTTCTGCATTACAATTAAGCAACCCAAATTATGAAATAGCATAATAAAGAACGAAACATACTGTTTTAATATTTTTTTGTGTTTCTCCTGTCGGAGGCTCGCTTCAGCCACAGTTGGATGGACCTTTCGGTATCCAACTTGTTGCCAGTGGCGCCTCCTCTTTCGGCAGCACCTTCAACAAGAATTTCGATGAAATATTATATTTAAATTAGAGAATAATGAATATTAGCTACAGTAAAATGAGAGTGATATTTACATATTATCATTTTAGTTACGGTGGTTTCACTAAAGGGCCGTTTCCCCTTGCGCCCCAGCCCCAGCCAGCTGTATAGCAGGGCTAAATCGTTTTACATTAGGGGTGTCATTATTCGCTTGACTCGCTTGTAATTATCGGTACCTCCGTAGGTGGCGAATTCATTAACCTAAAATTTAAGAATTACTTAGCATTAACAAAGTAAATATAAAGTCATTTCGAAGAAATACCGAAAACCAATTTTAAGAACAACTTGAAACTTTAGATATTTCCTGCATTATATATTTTCTGCAAAATAGAATGACGTATCCCCACCATAATTTTTTACAAAAATAATTTCAAACACGATATATGTAAATATTTTACTTACCGCATCTTCAAATTCCTGTCGATTTTGTAATACCTCCTCCAGCATCTTGAAATCGTTTACCGATTTCAATGGAAATCCAAGATTTTCATGTTTTTCCATAATGGAAATTCTGTTTTTGGGGGGGGGGGGGGGCGTTCCCTTAAATTTTTTCTGCAATATACTTTAACAATTTGGCGTTCTCCACCGCAATTTCTCGAAGCATATGCACCTGAGTTGTCACAAACTTGCAGTGTTTGCAACATCCCGGGCTCTCGTTTTCTAGAAATGCATATATTAGCAATTACCAATGATGCCGTGAGAGGTGATGCCACGCGAGGTTCTCAAGGGCGAGGTTCTCAAGGGCGAGGTTCTCAAGGGCGAGATGCTCCTGGGGGAGATGTTCCTGGGCGAGGTTCTCTTGTGCGAGATGTTCCTGGATGAGGTTCTCCCCTCCGATCTGCTCCCGGTCGAGGATCTCCCGTGCGAGGTTTTCCCGTGCCAGGTTTTCCCGTACGAGGTTTTCCCGTGCGTGGTTTTCCCGTGCGAGGTTTTCGCGTGCGAGGTTTTCCCGTGCGAGGTTCTCCCCTGCGATTTCCTCCCGGGCGAGGATCTCCCGTGCGAGGATCTCCCCTTCGAGGTGTTCCAAGAAATAGGATCTGAAAATTAGAATTATTTCTGTCAAGGAGATACTATTTAAATAATAACTGATAGACAACATTAAACATGAGCTTTGTATTTCAAAATAATAAAAAATGATTAATGATTTCAATACAAAAAGTATAATTTCTTTTCCCTTTCAAAGCAATTGACCGAGATAAACTTTCTGTATGACAATACACACTTTTAATTTGTATATAGAATGCATACAATATAATTGTGTGTAGTCATACAGAAATTGTATCTCAGTCATTTCTTCAAATCAATTAATTTAAGTAAGGGGAACCGGACACAAGTTTCGAATTTGCCGCCGTCGATTACTTAGTTTCCGCCCAGCTACGTAGATGGAGGTGTAAGGCGGTAACAAATAGTGATCCTCTAGAGGATCACCAGTAACAAAAACAATATGTGGCTGTTACGTGTTGTAGCAGGGATTTCAGGATGCGGATGCGGATGCGGATGGGGATGGGTTCGCTGCCCGTGGAGCGCTGATCCGCTCTGCTCACGTTCGTCTCTTGATGTCAACCTCCAGTTTCTTCCAGTGATAATAAGGTTCAATAAATTGACTCAGACTTGTTCGTGTTGTAACTTGGTTTTAGTTTGTATTTTAAAGACAAATTAAAGATACGTCTAATAGCTTTGGTCGTTGATCAACGAATGAATGTACAAAAGATGCCGTCGTTTAGGATTGATTATGTAACATGTTTTTTGTTAATAAAGTTATCCAATTATAAAAATACTTCCTTAATTAATTATCTAACGGATTGTTTGATTGGTTCTCCCTACATTAAGAACGAGCGTTTTACAAGATGTCGGTGATTTAATAGCAAAGCAACCAAAACCAATATTTAATCAATATTACTTAACGAGCGTTTCTTGGTAGTAGCCGTTGCAAAGTTTTTGTTCTTAATTTCGATTGCTCCACTCGACACTTCAAATTTGGCGCGACTTATCGACTAACACGAAGCTATATTCAGGTGTTACTAAATGAGACCATAACATGGCATTACAAGTGTCGCCCCCATAGATAACTATAGATAAGTATCTCTCATAGCCGGAGTGGGACGTTTTACAGCGCCGCTTGCGACGCGGCTCAAAAGTAAAACAAGAGCGGGAAATCTCTGTCCATTTGAATATATTAATCACATAGACGAGACACTCAGTAGCTGACCACTAATGATTGGGACAAGATCACGCATTTTCCCTCTTTTGACAAAAGACAGAAAATGCGTGATCGTATCCCAATCACTAGTGGTCATCCACTGAGTGTCTCGCCTGAAAAAGAACACATAATAATACATTTAATAAAATTGTGTATACTTTATTGGGGAATTTTGTACAAATTTAAACTAGTAAATTGTTAATGTGTAATTTATTACAAGAAACATTTCTACGAAGATCTACAATGTTTAATAATAAATACTATAATCGATGTTCGGTGCGACAACATAAACTATAACGCCTCGTTTTTTTTTTTTTTAACGTCGGGAAATTCTCATAGGACACCTCAACGGCTCCAGGAGAAGACTGGAGCCGTCAGGGTAGTGTGAGACTTTTACTCACTAAAACCCCACGGTAGAGTTGGGCAAAATGTTATCTAATTACAAATTACGATTAAAATGTAGTTGTGTAATTGATTACACAATTACATTTTACTCGTAATTTGTAATTAGATTACATTTTGCCCAACTCTGCTCCACGGCCACATTCGCGCTTTATTGGGGGAGGGGCAGGTAGTTTTACAGAAAATATACAAAAGTCTTATGTCCTAATAATAATGAAATACTTAAATCTAATGGTCTAATTAATGCGACCTCGCCTTCCCGAAGAACATGAACGAGAATGATAACAATACAAAAATCGAAAATATCGGGTTGTTCGGAAAGTTCGTAGCGATTTTGACGACTGTTAAACATACACAACACAACAACTTTCTTACAAATAACGCCGAACGTTTCTACGCCATTTGAAAGGAATGGGCTATTTCAAAGAAAAACATGAAAACTTGTTGAGTTCTATATATGTTCAACAGCCGTTAGAAACGCTACGAACTTCCCGAACAACTCAAGCACATCATTTCTTTGCACACTTTTTTGAATACGTTGCGCGAGCCAATTCGTGTATACAATCGTTTGGCAGTCCGGAGCGCTTTCCTAATAGTATAAGATTAATATTTTTTGTATAATTAAGAATAAAAAATGTAACAAATTTTGTTATAAATATATCATATAAATTATGTTTCTTGCAACTCCGTAACGTATTTGGCAAATGCCTCTTGGAAGCTATAACTAAACGTGCTGTTATGCGATCAAACGTGATAAATTTGGAAATAAAAAAACTATTCAAATGGATAAGCTGTGAAAACATAGTAGTAAAAGTAGTATGGGGTCGAAGTAATAGATTCTGCCTGTATTCCATAATACTTATAAATGTACTGCTCGAATCCGTATGAGTTACAAGTAACTGTGCCTTTCAAAAAGAACAATTCTTTACGCTTTTGATTATTTTCTTTGCAAGGTATCCGGCAATATACGCATGCGTGTTTTCTATTACGTTTGTGAGACACGCTGAACCTGCATGCGTATATTGTGGTATAATCGAAAAATCCACTCGAAGTGTATCTGATTCGCTGGTTTCGGGCGCATTCATTACAAAACTTGTCAGGGTATCGAGTGCTTCCCCACTGTCAATTTCACAATTAGCATTACGCGAATGACTTGACATAAAATTGTTGACAATTAGACTCTTAAACGAATTCTTGAAAGAAGCACACGTGGGGTTCACATTTCGTACACCATGACTTCGAATACACCCGAAGAAATTTTCGAGTGGATCTTGATTAAAATTTCTAAGGCGGAGAGGACTGAAGCCGCGAGCCTTCAAATCTCTCCATATACATATAAACCCTGTAAGGGTGCGGATCCAATTGCTGATCGTCGGTGGTTTCTTGACTCCTCCTGCGCTGATGAATTCCATCGATGAGAAGACCTTTATCGCGTCTGTCCAAAATTCTTCACTGCCTAGGGCGGAAAGTCGACAAGAGGTGCAAAATGATATTTTCATTACTGGTATTGTGGAAAATAAACTTTAAAATTAAATATTACAAGTTGTACTATAAGTGGATTAAACTACGAATACAAATTCAGAGTAAGCTTATCAATAATCTCAAATAAATGTATTATAATAAAAGGCGTAATTTGGCAAGCTCGCCTAGGGCGCAAAAAAGACTCGTGCCGTGCCTGGCTATCTGACCGTGGCGCGCATGCGTCGAGCAGTCACGATTCCATCTGAGTGCTCGCACCCGTCGCGCACGCTCGCCGCGCACGCAAAGCGTTCCATCTCACTCCCCCCTTCGGCCAGAAAGGAGCGAGAAACGAACACTCGGAATTAGGGATCTGTTCACGATAGGAGTTCAACGCCGGTCCCGACCAGCGAGCACATACGGAGACAATACTGTATTTGTAGGTCACTAAAAGAGTTTTCTGACTCAAACGATGAGCAGAGCGGGCTGCATCGAACCTTCCTCTTTCGAATGAGACCTCACCCAGTCAAAAATCTGCTCATATAAGGACAAACAACGTCAGTCCGTGATTGCATTCCCAAATACGAATTCCGCCATATTGGCGATAATACAGAGCAAGTCACGTGACAAATTTAGTTGAGCTAGTGGATACGAGATGGCGCCTACTCGGGAGGATTGCCAACGTGGAATCGTAGCAAAACTGAAGCGTTAGGGTACGTTTATGTCGGAGCTGCGATAAACGATCAGAGCGGCGATAAGAGCGAAGCTTCGAAATACATTGTATTGATTTATAATGGAAGTGTTTATATGGGAGCAACTAGATGACCAACGATAAAAGCGTCGAGAAACAAATATTTCTTTTTCTTCGCTATTATCGCCGATCTCATCGACATATAATGAGAAACCTTTTTCGTACTGTCAGCTACCACAAAACAACAATTTATTTTATCAGTATACTCAAACGACACAAAATACTTTTAATTATATTCTTGAAACAATACCAGAAAAGTGTACCCGCAAAACTATCAAGTTTAAGAAGTCAATTTCAGTAGAAGAAAGACTAATTTTGAGCTTAAGAATGTTTTATTAACACATGAAAAATTATATATTACGACAAAATAACAAACTGGTTTGAAATTCAAACAAAACGACCTACGCAACGCTTGCTAGATGACCAACGATAAAAGCGTCGAGAAACAAACATTTCTTTTTCTTCGCTATTATCGCTGATGTCATCGGAGAGTAATAACCTTATTAACGATGGATATTGAAAAATTAATTACAGAGGTATTTATTAGATCTCCGTTATGGGATCAAAAAGAGAAAACTCACCATAATCGATACATACTAGATAAGTTATGGGATGAAGTAGCCGTTAAATTGAACACGAAACGTAAGCATAAATATTCACTTATTGTAGTAATTATAATTATTCATAACATGTACTTATAAGTACAGGGTGTCCCACCTAAGTCTGGACAGAGCGATATCTCTTAAAGTATTGTCGATAAAAATATAAAAAAAATAGTGCATTGCATGGTTCGAGGGGGCCAAATTACTAGCCCGAATGAATTTTGTTTTCGATTATTATTTTAAAAGATACGATGGTCAAGTTCGGTTTTTCAAATGGAACTATTTTTTTTGAAGTCCTGAGTTGATAGTGCGTTCCAAGACAAATTCAATAAGCTTTAATGTATACACTTGATTTCCACTGGTTTTTAAGATATTGCGCTTGCAAATTTACTGATTTTCACTGGAAGAAAACCCTCTGGAATAGCAAGGACTGGGGACGGTCTTACAGGCGCCACGGGTGGCCTTGCCTGTTGTAATAGATACCTACCTGCCAAAGGTCTACGCAGGCCCAAAGGCTGGACAATTCTTTTCCGTCAGAAATGCTACTTAGGTAGGTACATCTGCGGTATCGAGAAGCGCACCGTTACTTTTATTTCGCACTTGCTTCTACGCTCGGATGGCCGGTTCTTTTGGGAGGGATGCAAGTTGGATTGGTTAGGTTAGGAGGTGTGAAAGTTGCTAGACTAAATTTCAACCATAGGGAGCAGATTGTATTAGAACCAATCGGATTTGCATCCCTCACAAACGGCTGCTCTCTTGAAGAGGCCCTCTTCACAGCAATACCTCCTCCCCAATGCCCACCTTCTCTCGCACGGAATACGTCAACGCATGCTTTTGTTTTGATATCGAAGCTCGTGTTTATACTCGAGAGGACCACGCGACGACAGCGGGCTACCCCCTTTCTTCCTGTGTCTCTCCACGAGGAGTATTGCCGGTGGATTGTAGGAGCGTAGATGTCGGGATGCCAAGTTATTGAATTCAGGAGACGATAGAAACAGTTAATTACAAAACACACATGTACTATAATTAAAGTAAATCGTATTCCTCTCGGGCGGGAGTCGCCCGACGCTCGTAAAGGAGATGCGGCCTGGTACACCGTGGCGAGGGCTGCCCTTCGCAGTGCCTCACCCGATTTTTATGTCTTTTTCCGGAAAAAGGTACGAATCCTGGGCCGAACGTAACGAATTGGGGTCGAGCCCCCGCAGTCGAGGGTGAAATATCCATTGCAGCGTATTAAGAAATTTTTTTCTTCGTCGTGTCGAAAGAGAAGTGACGCCAATGGATTCCTTATGTTTTTCTGATGAAAATCATACCAAATATCATGCAAATTGGACTACTTTGACACAAGCTATTTGTATTCCCAATGTAAAAGTTGTCCGATTTACACGACATTTGATATGATTTTCATCAGAAAACCCCAAGGAATCCATCGGCGACACTTCCATATCCATACGATAAAGAATAAAGAATTATTTTATTTCCTAAACAGATCAGATACAGGGTAATTCTGGAGGTACGCCCGTCACCCCGTGGCGAGGACAACACCCCGGCAGTGCCGAATTTTATGGCTTTCGACCCTCGAAGGGTTTGGAATATCATTAAGAAGTGAGAAATGTTCAGGATTTCAAATGTTTGCTTCCTTTCTTCATCGTATCGAAGGGGAAAGTGATGCCGATGGATTCCTGGCGTTCCGTCGATTAAAATCATACCAAATATCATGCAAATCGGACTACTTTGACACAAGCTATTTGTACTCCCTATGTAAAAGTTGTCCAATTTGCACGATATTTGTAATGATTTTCATCGGAAAACTCCAAGGAATCCATCGGCGACACTTCCATATCCATACGAGAAAGAACAAAGAATTATTTTACTTCTTACACAGATACAGGGTAATTCGGAAGCAACGCCCGTCAAGGAGGTGCGGCGGTCTGGTACCCCGTGGCAAGGAAAACCCCCCACAGTGCCGCACCCTATTGTATGGCTTTCGACTCTGGAAGGGGTTCGAGTGCCTATTAAGAAGTGAGAAATCTTCGAATCGCGCATTTCTCATCAGATCTTTGCGAAAACGACACACATCGATTCCTTATGTTTCGCCGATGAAACTGACACCAAAAACGACGTAATTTGCAATTTGTATTCCTTATGTAAAAGTAGTTCGATTTACATGACATTTGGTATGATCCCAATCGGGAGAACGTCAGGAATCCTTTGGCGCCGCTTTCATATCGATACGATAAAGAATCAAAAATTTCTTACTACGTTATAATGGATATATCACATTTTCACCCCATGACTGTGGGACGCCGACCTCGATTCGCTACGGTCGGCCGAGGGTTGATACCTGTTTCAGAAATAAAATAATTCTTTATTCTTTATCGCATCGATATGAAAGTGGCATCAATGGATTCCTTATGTTTTTCCGATAACGATCATACCAAATTTCATGTAAATCGGACTGTTTTTAACCAAGTCAAGGCAGCTTGAAATGATATAAATCGAGTTTCCATGGAATTTCCTTCATTATGGCCTGAACTACGTCGTTCTTGGTGTCAGTTTCATCGGCGAAACATAAGGAATCATCAGTTGGCCTCGTTTTTGCAAAGATCTGATGAGAAATGCGGGAGTCGAAGATTGCTCAGTTCTTAATAGGCACTCGAACCCCTTCGAGGGTCGAAAGCCATCAAAATTGGGTGAGGCACTACGAAGGTCTGTCCTCGCCACGGGGTACTATGGCCCACCTTTTCTTGCACCTAATACGTCTGGCGTGCTTTTGTTTTTAAATTCGAACGCGTGTTTATACTCAAGGGATAAGGGATCCGTCTCGAATTTGTAGGGGAGACGACGCAAGCGGGACCACGCGCAGCGGACTACCCCTTTTCTTCCTGTGTCTCACCGCGAGACGTACTGGCACTTCTTCAGAGTAATTTCGTTTCCTACCCTATTGCCAGGGAAACATTCTTCAATGTAACATAGGAATATCTTCTTTCTGTCATCGTGTGGACCAGAAGATTAATTTTCGTCACGGTCAGCGTTGAGGACATCATTATAATTTATTTATATTGTAGCGGGGCACGGGTTATGGCCTGCCGAACGTAGAGGGTTTAGCTAGGGGAAAAGAAAAATGCCACATCTGGTTCCCATAAATTAAACACGCTGATCGGCCGGAGTGTTTCGCTATGGTCGCGGTTGATGACTGAAATGTCCCGCGAACCGGTGGCCAGATACAACGGTACGTTCCGATCCGTAATTATTGAGGCGACCATCCACCAACGCAGCACAAGTATTAACTCAGAGCGAAAGGTGTCGAAAGCCAAGAAGACAGCATGTTTGCTTGCTTTCTAAGTAGAAACCCAACAGATGTTGACGAACTGTCCCTCGAAAATACTAAATTGCCAATCGTAAACATTAAATGAGTTTCTCTTCATTCTGAGCTAGCCTCTCCTTTGTCCCGTAAGACGGAATAAGTTGTATTTTATTTCGCATTTCCTTCTACGTTCGGATGACCAGGATGGGTCCCAGCTAGGAAATGGTGGGTGTTATAAATTTTTTTTTCGTTGATCATAAAAACTTCCCCTTTGCATCTTTTAACCATCTACATGGATATTTCCAACCAATAAGGAAGAAGTTCCTTTCTTTTGAAAGGGCCAATGGCATCTTCTGACAAATTTTCCTCAGACTTAGGAAAAAGTCTGTGGATCAGACGTCATTAGACATTCACAACAGTACGTACCAGTTCTTTGGCGTGAACGAATCCACTCCAAAAATGCATCTAACTGTGAAGGATAAAGTGGAGTTAGTGCTTTTACGTGGTGAGGGACGCTTATCGTATCGCTTAGTGAGTGTAGAGTTTCACCAACGACATCTTGATCGACCAAAACCGAGTCCGCAAACGGTAAGTCTTTATCTTCATTTAGTGAAATACATACAGTTCAATACTGAATCTTTAACCCCTTTGTTACGGCGCCCCGGTCCGCGACGGCGCCGCTACCGACCAGGCGCCCGCGCCACGAGTGTACCCTTTTCGCTACGGCGGTGCGGTCCGATCAAGCCGCAAGCGAGTGGTTTGTTTAGAAATGAAACAGTGGATAACTGGACCAGACTAATGTAAACCTAGCTTAATCCGCGTTCGTCTCTACGGTTCGTTTCGTGGATGCCGGATATATTCGGCGTTAGGAGCGAAAGGGGTAACGCTTTCGGTGTTTATCAAAATAACGCGACTTGGTAAACAGAGTACAGTGAAAAGAAACTCTTTGGTACTGTGTAGTGATGGAAAAACTAGTACAGGGTGATTCTGGAGCTACGCCCGTCAAAAAGATGCGGCCTGGTACCTCGTGGCGAGGACAACCCCTCGCAGTGCCTGACCGAATTTTATGGCTTTCGACCCGCGAAGGGGTTCGAGTGCCTAATAAGAAGTGAGACATCTTGGACTTCCGCCTTTCCCAACAGATCTTTGCGAAAACGACACACATCGATTCCTTATGTTTCGCCGATGAAATTGACACCAAAAAACGACGTAATTTGCAATTTGTATTCATTATGTAAAAGTAGTCCGATTTACATGACATTTGGTATGATCCCAATCGGGAGAACGTCAGGAATCCTTTGGTGCCGCTTTCATATCGATACGATAAAGAATCAAAAATTTCTTACTACGTTGTAATGGATATATCACATTTTCACCCCATGACTGTGGGACGCCGACCTCGATTCGCTACGGTCGGCCGAAGGTTGATACCTGTTTCAGAAATAAAATAATTCTTTATTCTTTATCGTATCGATATGAAAGTGGCACCAATGGATTCCTTATGTTTTTCCGATAACGATTATACCAAATTTCATGTAAATCGGACTATTTTTGACTAAGTCAAGTCAGCTTGAAATGATATAAATAGATTTTCCATGGAAGTTCCTTCATTATGGTCCTAATTACGTCGTTCTTGGTGTCAGTTTCATCGGCGAAACATAAGGAATCGATGTGGTTCGTTTTTGCAAAGATCTGATGAGAAATGCGCGAGTCGAAGATTTCGCAGTTCTTAATAGGCACTCGAACCCCTTCGAGAGTCGAAAGCCATACAATCGGGTGAGGCACTGTGGGGGGTTGTCCTTGCCACGGGGTACCAGACCGCATCCTTTGACGGGCGTAGCTCCAAAATCACCCTGTATCTGATCTGTTTAGTAAATAAAATAATTCTTTATTCTTTATCGTATGGATATGGAAGTGTCGCCGATGGATTCCTTGAGGTGTTCTGATGAAAATCATATCAAATGTCGTGTAAATCGGATAACTTTTACATTGGGAAAACAAATAGCTTGTGTCAAAGTAGACCAATTTGCATGATATTTGGTATGATTTTCATCAGAAAAACATAAGGAATCCATTGGCGTCACTTCTCTTTCGACACGACGAAGAAAAGAATTTCTTAATACGCTGTAATGGATATTTCACCCCCGACTGCCGGGGCTCGACCCCAATTCGTTACGTTCGGCCCAGGATTCGTACCTTTTTCCGGAAAAAGACATAAAAATCGGGTGAGGCACTGCGAAGGGCAGCCCTCGCCACGGTGTACCAGGCCGCATCTCCTTTACGAGCATCGGGCGACTCCCGCCCGAGAGGAATACGATTTACTTTAATTATAGTACATGTGTGTTTTGTAATTAACTGTTTCTATCGTCTCCTGAATTCAATAACTTGGCATCCCGACATCTACGCTCCTACAATCCACCGGCAATACTCCTCGTGGAGAGACACAGGAAGAAAGGGGGTAGCCCGCTGTCGTCGCGTGGTCCTCTCGAGTATAAACACGAGCTTCGATATCAAAACAAAAGCATGCGTTGACGTATTCCGTGCGAGAGAAGGTGGGCATTGGGGAGGAGGTATTGCTGTGAAGAGGGCCTCTTCAAGAGAGCAGCCGTTTGTGAGGGATGCAAATCCGATTGGTTCTAATACAATCTGCTCCCTATGGTTGAAATTTAGTCTAGCAACTTTCACACCTCCTAACCTAACCAATCCAACTTGCATCCCTCCCAAAAGAACCGGCCATCCGAGCGTAGAAGCAAGTGCGAAATAAAAGTAACGGTGCGCTTCTCGATACCGCAGATGTACCTACCTAAGTAGCATTTCTGACGGAAAAGAATTGTCCAGCCTTTGGGCCTGCGTAGACCTTTGGCAGGTAGGTATCTATTACAACAGGCAAGGCCACCCGTGGCGCCTGTAAGACCGTCCCCAGTCCTTGCTATTCCAGAGGGTTTTCTTCCAGTGAAAATCAGTAAATTTGCAAGCGCAATATCTTAAAAACCAGTGGAAATCAAGTGTATACATTAAAGCTTATTGAATTTGTCTTGGAACGCACTATCAACTCAGGACTTCAAAAAAAATAGTTCCATTTGAAAAACCGAACTTGACCATCGTATCTTTTAAAATAATAATCGAAAACAAAATTCATTCGGGCTAGTAATTTGGCCCCCTCGAACCATGCAATGCACTATTTTTTTTATATTTTTATCGACAATACTTTAAGAGATATCGCGCTGTCCAGTCTTAGGTGGGACACCCTGTATAACAGAGTTTAAGCAGTATTTACAATAGGATTTTGACATAAGTAAGTTTTAAATAAATCGCGTACGTTTTGTGCAGCACGAGCTGGCCTACCAAAATCTGGCCTCACATTTAATTCTATGGAAATTTCTTGCAAATCTACTAAATGATGCTGAATACCTTCTATATCAATAATTGTGTTATGCAGGACACAAATAGCTTTAACAATATCGTCCGCTACATTTATAGAAGTTTCTATGGCTTTGCTTAACATTCTCCATTTAGAGAAAATAATTCCGAAAGCACACTCAACGGTTCTTCGTGCTCTTGATAATCTGGCATTAAAGTATTCTTTGTCTGCGTTTAACTCTCGAGCACTGTAAGGTTTCAGTAAATTTCTAAGAAGCGGATAAGCTTCATCTCCTATTAATACATATGGTACAGTAATTTCGGAATTTGGCAAGGCAGTTTCATTAGGAATATCGAGACGTCCCTCTGATAAATATAAAAATAGAGCGGAAGATCTGAATGTTCCGCCATCGCTCTGTTTTCCGTAAGCACCAACATCAATGTTTATAAACTTATAATTTGCATCCACTAGCGCTTGAAGAACAATCGAAAAAAATGGTTTATAATTATAAAACATAGAACCGGAATGTGGAGGACATTTAACTCTAATGTGCTTTCCATCAATAGAGCCTAAACAATTGGGAAAGTTCCAAATATTATAATAATCATTAGCGACTTTCTTGAAATCATCTTCTGTTGGCACTTTCATGTGAATTGGTTGAAGTATTGTCCATATTATTTTCACCATTTCACTTACAATTTTTGAAACTGTTGTGACTCCCACACGGAAAGAAAACGCTAAGCTTCGATATGATTGTCCAGTTGACAAGTACCTACAGATTTTATTACTTTTTGGTGATTTTTTCGTTTTTAACTTCTAGGAGATCTAGCAAGAAATAAATGGAAATCGTTGAGGGATAAATTTAGGACTGCCCTCGCATCTATTCCAAAACCAAAATCGGGAGATGCTGCAAATTTTTGCGATAAAAACCAATGGACATATTTTGAATCCCTTTTATTTTTGAAAGATCTGTTTACACCAAGATGTTCAGGAGGACATTTTGTTTGTAAAGAAAACGAATCAATATGCAATGATCAACATAGGGAACGAGGGTAGATCGGTATCACCCCAAGAGGATGTTGAAATAATATCTTACCCTTCAACATCAGCCGAAAATCAAACATTTATTAATATTAGAAAAAGACTCCTTACGACTCAAAATATTGGTTCGCAATTGTTAGATGTAGAAAAGAAAAAACTAAAATATTTAGAGAGGGAAGCCTGGGTGGTAAAGTGGGGGAACAGAGACCTCGCGACAGTCGAAAAGCTCATTCTACATGCGCGAAATGGGTTCCTTCTAAAATGACTTGGACTATAAATGGTTCATCTTCCCGAAACCTTAAACAACCGAAGCAATACTATTATGACAGCTCCACTATAAACACATCAAAGAAAGATATTTTCGCGCAGCTTCTATCGTTGCTCTTATCGTCGCTCTGATCGTTTATCGCAGCTCCAACATAAACGTACCCTTAGCTGGATACATACACGTGCCACAGTAAAGTAGTTGGGTTAGGTTATATGCAATCAGAGTTCGGCAAAATGTAATCTAATTACAAATTACAAATTACAATTAAAATGTAATTGTGTAATTGAATTACATTTTTTTCTGTGATCATTAATATTTAGGTAGTCGAGAAAATTGTGGTCAACTACCTAAATTAACGATTACAGAAAATAATGTAATCAATTACACAGTTACATTTTAATCGTAATTTGTAATTTGTAATTAGATTACATTTTGCCCAACTTTGTATGCAGTTTAGGCACACATTGACTAGAAACTGCTAGCAACTGTATACATTCACTAAATTAACGCTTTTACCGTGACACATATGTACATACATCACTTGAAATCGCTGTTGAATTTATGTTATAATTGAGGCAATGACTAACCCACATTAAAAAAAAATTTTGCTATTTTATGTGATTAGTAGAGCCTATTGGAATACGTTATTGCTACTAACTCAATTTCGAAAAACATGTGAGTTAGTTCGTTGTTGCTCTCGCTGCCTCAATTATATGGCAAAATACAAGAGATGAGCATTACTTAAATAACCCGAGCCAATTTTTATTTGAAACGCTATGAGTGAATTAATTTAATCATGAGGAATTCAATTGTTAGCCATGAATAATTTTCTCGTATTTATTCGTACTTTCTCGACTAAATATGTGATTTTTTTGCTAAAGCACGAATAAATACGAGAAAATTATTCATGGCCGACAGATGAAAGGCCTTCGAATAAAAAAATGATTGACTAAATGTATGATGGATATTTATTTATTATAAATACAAAATTAATTGAAGTAAAAAATTTTTTTGGCCCCTCTTCCTCCTCTGCCTCCTCGTCCGCCCCTTCCTCCTCTTCCTCCTCCTCCTCCTCCTCCTCTTCCTCCACCATAAATGATTTTTTTGTACTGTCTTCTGAGCTCGCTATACTGTAATATGAAACATAAACATATATCTTATATTAATTACTGCAATAATGTCTAGACGTTTTCACACTTTCATGAGAATGTAAGAAATGTTTGCGAGAGATCGCCTACGTATCTACATACCTGTTTTTTATACTGAAACGCCAGTTCCATCCAGTTTCTTTCAGTATTGTGCGGACTTCGTGCTCTAGACGAAGTCCGGCTGCTGCTCCGTCGCGGACTCCGCCGCGGACTCCGTCGCGAACTCTGTCCCGGGGACGGAGTCCGCCTGCTCCGTAGACTCCCTCCTTGCGAGGACGGAGTCCGTCTGTTCATGTTGGGCCTGCTGCCACCCGCAGCAGGCGGACTCCGTCCTCCCGACCGAGGCACTTCTTGCGCCGCTTCAAGCTGCTGGTCTTTATCAGTCATCTAAAAACGAGTCGAAGAAACAATGAAGCTATTGAACATGATGAAAATGGATTTGAAAGTGCAGTAGAAGAGTCAGAGTTGGGCAAAATGTAATCTAATTACAAATTTCAAATTACAATGTAATTGTGTAATTGATTACACATTATTTTCTGTAATCGAATTTAGGTAGTTGACCACAATTTTGTCAACTATCTAACGAATGCAGAAAATAATGCGCAATCAATTACACAATTACATTTTAATCGTAATTTGTAATTTGTAATTAGATTACATTTTGCCCAACTCTGAGAAGAATACACGTTTATCAAGTTGGTACATTTGAGTACAATATAGGTATAGGCTTCCTTTAGCCAAGATTTAGCGCAGGAGCGCAATTTTCAGATTTCTAAATGCTGGAATTTCTAATTTGGAAAGCGTTGAAATTCAAAGATTTCCAAAATTTGCAATTATGAGGTTATCAAGTTTCAAAATATCTGTATTTTCAAATGTCCAACATTTGTGATTTTAAAATTTCCGGTTTTTCCACTTCTGATGTTTAGAAACTGTTTAATTTTCATCACTTGTCTTCAGTTTCAACTAAAAGAAGCCTATATTGCACCCGAATGTATATACCTGTTTTAGACATTTCGCGGGTAAATTATAACATAACTTTCTTATTCTACGTGAGAATGAATACACGAATCTCTGAGCGTGAAGCTGCGTATCGACATTGCGAGGATGCCGCGCGAGGCACGTTTCGCGAAGTGGAGAGTCTGGAGACTACCTCGATCATAATCACTTTGCGAGGCTGTCGCGCGAGGCACGCTTCGCGAAATGAAGAGTCTGAATATTACCTCGATCATGATCACTTTGCGAGGCAAGTTCATGCGACGGTCTCGCGCTACCTCCAGCATGATATTTGCGTCGCCCGAGCAAGCGATTTTTGATCCTGGGGCCGCGAGGCACCTTTGAGCACGTCGAAAACTCGATGGCTGATGCCTCGTAAAGTAATCATCGTCGAGGTAGTCTCCAGACTCTCCACTCCGCGAGTTGTGTGCCACGCGAGGCAGCCTCGCAATGGCGATACGCAGCTTGAGAAACACGCGGACACTCAAACAATCACAGTTCACACGATAGATTTTGCACAAAAAATTACAACAATACTATGACGGTAATCGAAAACTTTACCCGGAATATGTCTAAATACAGTCTTGGTTTGGAAGTACTAAAATATAGAAGTATGTCAGTTGTTATGAAAGTGGCATCGGTCAAAATTTAAAAAAAATGAAATTGAACTTTACGTTTATCATGTATCACGTTGATATAATATGTAAAAAATAAGTGAAATGTAATAAACGAAAAATTTGAACTTAGACCACTTTTATAATAACCGGCACATATAGTGAAAAAGACAGGAATAGTAAGCGCGAAGGTACTTACGATCTTTACTGCTCGACAGTCGTTTTTTTTTCTGACGATCGAGCCTTTGCTACCCTCAAGGGTGGACAGGGCCCAAACTGCCTTTCTCACTCCCTCAAGATTTTGTATTTCACTCGCACCAAGGACCGAACGGGGCGTCATCGGCCCGCGTAAAAGTTCGAATGCGCAAAGGTTTGAAAACGCGGTGCGTGCCCGCGCATACTTGCGGGGTGGTCCTTCACCGTCAGGCAAATGGGAAAGGATAATGGTAGAACGAAATATGAATTCTTGGCTAATAAAGTCGATACGTCCAAAGTATATGCACAGGATAATAAAAAATTCTTTCCTGTGTACATTTCTGTGCATCAAACAGTATTCCCGGAAGTACATATTCTACGTAAATATATCAGCATACCACCAATCCTAATGAGAAAGAGAGGAACAGGACGCGTATATCCGTTCCTTGCCCACTATCTTCTGTTTAGCCTCTCAGCATCCGTAAACAATGCAGCGACAACACTAGCTGATCAGTTTCTTGTCGTTTGTACTACGGTGAAGACGCAGAAAGCAATCGGGCTTTTATTTGATGCGCGGATTGATATATGGAATATTCATAATTTGTGAATTGTTCCATTTCCGCGTGGTTCGTTACTGCAGTGCTGATAACTGTGTGTGTTCATTCACATTCATCATTGTCATGGAATCAAAGAAGGAAGCCGCAGATGCAAGAAATAGACGCTATTCGAAGGGTGATGCAAAAGTGAAGCAGCCTACGTTATCTGCAAAGCGTTTGTCCAAAAATACAAAGCGTCAAGAAAGGTAAGTTATGTGTTATGGTACAGATTTGTATGAAGTCACAGTTTGACATGTAGTAGTAGTAGTAGTAGTAGCACGGTATTTTATTGTATATAATATAGTATTATTCATATTCTTCAAATATGTATATCAACACAGCTATCTTTGACGCTTTACGTACACATATTCTATGCTATGCGCACCGCAACGCATGTCATTACTTTATCCCTCTTGCCCCATTCATTCTTTTCCCATTCGTATGTTCGTCATTATTTAATTAATTAATAATCCGATTTATATCGTGTTTGGACTCATTTTCATGTGAAAAATGTCAGCAGCACGTTCCTGCAATTTTCATACCGATGAGACGAAATGTAGAAATTTTAAATTTCGTCATATATATTATACAAACTATATGCGTTTTGTTAGTATAAAACGTTCAAACTACATATACCCGTTTCGTTAGATATGCTTACTTTATAATGCAGTTGTGATTATTTCAATCGTTGTACGTAGCTTCGAATGGATAAAACATGCACTTTAGATTTTATTTATGTGATGTAGAAGATAATGTTTAAAATTAGCAACAGTCATCGATGATTTGCGATTCGATGTTCAGCATATGTAGTTACGTGTTGAATAAGAAATACATAGTGCTTTTTCTTCTCTGGAATTTTGTCCGCAATATATACATCCATGTGTACCTTCAGCGAAATTTTTTCATTGAAAAGCGCAGTCTTCGAAACGTTCTCCAGGCCTCGCTGGCAACCTTTGTCCCAGCCCAGGCAATGTTTACGACATCTCAAGTACCCTGCAGTTGTGGATACTACTACGCGGAAAGCGAATTCTATTCCGTAGCAAGATGACGAAAAGGAGACGACAGCGAACTTCTAGTTCAACATCGAGTGGAAGTTCGGAGGGGACACGAAAAGATGACCGATTGGCGGAATTAGAACGGATGGTGGAGCGGCTGTCTCGCGGGACGCCATCGCAGAGCCGGAGCTCAAATGTTCGATCGGGGGACGAGCAAATGATACCTCGTTTTGACCCATCCAAGGACGACCTAGTGATAGAAAAATGGGTTGAGCATGTGGATGGATTGGCTGACCAATACGATTGGGATGACCGATCTATAATGCGACTTATCGCATCTCGGTTACGAGGGCACGCAAGATATTGGTACGACACACGTCAAAATGTTGCTGCGACTTGGACGGAGACGAAGGAGTTATTGATCCAGCAATTTCGTAAGTCTGTTCCATTTTGTAAATTATTTAAGGAGGCCGCATTGTATGAGACGAGGCCAGGCCAATCTCTGGGAGACTACTGTTTCCGAAAGTTGGACAAATTGCGAAAGTTAGATATACCCATCCCAGACAAATATCTCATCGATATGGTAATCGTTGGGATTAATAACGAACATATCGCCAGAACGGTACGGTCGGCGCAACAAACAGACGCGAACTCTCTCTACGCGTACATGGTGACGTTAGGAAAAGTTCCGACGGGTGACGAATCGCGACGGACGACGACGCGTTCTAACCGTGACGACTATTCAAGCGCTAGGCGTGCATCATCGCTGTCGTCAGGAAAACGGTCCCGTTCCGACACAACGGCAACAACCAACAAAGCTACGGCTGATAGTAATAGTAACGATAACGCTAATAAGGGTAGCAGCAGCAAACGATTATCCGTCGAATGCTACAACTGCGGCATAACGGGCCACATGGCAAGGGAATGTAGGAAACCGCGTATCGAATGTATGAATTGTCGCCGGTTAGGTCACGTTCGCGAGAAATGCCCTGCTACGAAAGCGGTTAATGAAATAGGATACATGGCTAGTCGTAAACCAAATTTGTATGAACGCGCTGTCCGAGTAAATGGCCACAAGATTAGAGGCCTAGTCGATTCGGAAAGTGCCTGCACTATTATACGTTCGTCGGTAGCCAATAGGTTCGGCATAGCTGTAATATCAACGGGAAATGCGGTACTAAAGGGATTCGCAGGGCAGATGGTAACAGCAGACACAATGGCGCGGTTAACAGTAAAAATTATGGACGCGGTAGCAGAGGTAGATGCAGTGGTCGTGCCGAATGAGCATATCGCGCATGAGGTTATCGTCGGACGAGACTTCTTAGAACAAGAACACGTAATTACGATGAAGCGTGGTAATCAGCTAATATTCAAACAAATTCCGGAACGTAAGAACGAGCTAGACGACGTGTGGGAAGTAAACTTTTGCGAAGTTTTAACAACGAGCAGATTAAAATTTGGAGATGTTGATGCTACGACAAAGCGACGATGTAGTGAATTGCTAGAAGAATTTAAGGATTGCATATCGTCATCGATGCGGGATTTAGGGAAGACGCACGCGACGTCTCTGGAAATTAAATGCCTTTCGGAAGTACCGGTCTCATATCGTCCATACCGTTTGGCAGAACCCGAGAAGAAAGTAGTACGATACATGATCCAAGAATTGTTAGATAACGGAATTATACGCGAGTCGAGTTCGCCCTACGCCAGTCCGATTACGCTGGTAAGGAAGAAGACGGGAGAGTATCACCTGTGCATCGACTATAGGAAATTAAACGCGATCACTATTAAGGATAAATACCCACTACCTCTCATCGAAGAACAAATAGATAAGTTGGGGGGAAACCAATACTTTATCGGGCTTGACTTAGCATCTGGGTATTACCAAGTCCCTGTCGCCGATGGGTCAATCACAAAGACGGCCTTTGTTACGCCGGAGGGACACTATGAGTTTATAAGAATGCCCTTCGGATTGTCAAACGCACCCGCAGTCTTTCAACGGCTAATAAATAAAGTGTTAGGACCACTAAAAAACTCGATCGCATTCGCATATATAGATGACATAATCATACCCTGCGATACGGTAGAGGAAGGATTGGAACGGTTGCGAAAGGTATTAGAGGTACTACGTGCGAACAATCTAACGCTGAAACTCGATAAATGTTCATTTTTCAAGCAAACCATCGAATATTTAGGCCGGGAAATTAGTAAGGACGGTGTAAGGTCCGGCCAACGGAAAATTGACGCTGTATTATCTATGGAAGCACCGCACTCGGTAAAACAATTGCGACAATTCTTAGGCTTAGCCAGTTACTTTAGAAGATTCGTTAAGAACTATGCCGCTATAGTAGAACCATTAACACGGTTAACTAAGAAAAATGAACCGTGGATATGGTCGGCGGAACATTGCAACGCGGTTACGATGATCAAGGAAAAATTGACAACACGCCCGATATTGACGATATTTGATCCGACGAGAGAGACCGAATTGCATACCGATGCCAGCTCACTCGGCGTTGGTGCAGTGTTGTTACAAAAGAACGACGGAAAAATGTCGGTCATCGCGTATTATAGTAAACAAACGACGGTCGATCAGCGGTGTTACCACTCATATGAGTTAGAAACCATGGCAGTTGTACTAGCATTGGGATACTTCAGAGTTTATTTGTTAGGTCTCAAATTTAAAGTGGTAACCGACTGCAACGCGCTACGCACGACATTTTCAAAGAAAGACTTGTTGCCACGGATTGGTAGGTGGTGGCTGCAGGTACACGAATTTACGTTTGATATTGAATATCGAGCAGGTTCGAAGATGGCCCGTGCAGATTAGGGTGGACCTTAGGTACTCTTGACGAAAATTATTTTGCGAGATTTTTTTGGTCCCGTCCCTCAGAAATGTGACACTTGTTGGGAAAATGATCTGGAAAACATTTCAGCTCGATTGGACCACGGGAAAAAGACGCGCCACGAATTTGAAAATTTTGAACTTTTTAAACCTTGACATAAATATACATTATGATATATCGTTGAATTTGTATTTTTTTCTGTTTAAGAATACAAACACAGCATATACGATTGTTACTGAAAAAACGTCCGTGACCTTGAAAACTCGAAAGAGTGGCCTTGAAAAAAAAATTTTTTCTTCCCACTATATTCGCCTCTTTATATACTAGAACTTTTGTCTGAAGAGTTTTTTCATATATCCATAAACGATGGAGATATTAAACATGTTTGATTTTCATTATAACGCTCCATTATACAGAAGAAAAGCAGTTCTAAGACTGAAAATAAGTTATTATAGCTATTATGTAAATTACGAATGGAAATGTCATTAAAGTATTGCGTCCCAGATTTGCTCGTGGACTCGTCAGTAGGGCCCAGCAGAACCTGTCTCAATTCCCGATACAACGTCTTAATACGTTCACCTTAAATTTAAGCTATCTGTAAATTTCTAAATTATGGATACCCTAAGCGTTTCGTCCCAGACCTGCTGGTGGACGTTCGATAAGACCGAGCAGATCTTGCCCTAGACGCGACTGTGTTAACAAACACAGTCTTAAATGCGTCTCAAAAATGCAAATAGCCACGGAGGTATTTATTAGGGGTTCCTTTATATTAAAAATGCTTTAAAAATCCTTTGATAAATTCTCTTTTGTGACGTCAGGATACTGCTTTCTATATTCCATCACATTCTGCAGTATAAATTGTTTCTCTTCTTCATTTTTTGATAATATTTTGTTATATTCTTCAATAAGTTTAACGCCACGTTCAGCGGTGTCATTTACCACTTTTAATCCTTTCACGATGTTTCGCCCAATTTGGAATGCCTCGTCATCATCCCATGTAGAAGGGTCTTTTTAAAAAAATGTGGTAGGTATTAAAAACCTTTCAAAGAATCTTTTGGAATCAGGAGAAATAAAATGTTCCATTTTTTTGTAGACGAATTGTTCCACATCCTTTGGAAGGATTTTATATTTTTTAAGGCATTCGTTGTCGTCACTGCTTTCACTGGCATTTATTGCCTCTATCATTTTTATTTTAGTGTCATTCCCAATGGCACTATCGAAAAATGATAATGCGGCAGTTTCTGGTGCCAAATACCACAAATGATTGATCATTTTGTTCATTGCAGTGCGGCTTATTGTATCGTCAATTTGACGATAAGCGAATAAATTGTTTATAAATTCCAAATCTTGTCGCGGGGCTTCTGTTGCGACTGGAGCTTGTATCCACGCTTTTAAATATAAATTGGCGAGGAAAATACAAATGTCGCGAATTCCAGTGGCCTTTTCGCTGGTCAAGATAAATTCTTTTCGGAATAAATATATTTTTATACAATATATCGCCTTAGCCATCCATCGAGCGTGATGAAAAGCTCCTGGAACTCGAAATATATAATTTGTTCTAGGAGTTCCGCCTAAGAAAAGAACTGTAAGCTCCAAGAATTCTTTATAATCTTCTCGTGGTTGTTTGATATTTTTCAAGGTGTGCATTGCAAACTCCAGCACTTCAGTACTATTTATAATTGTAGATTGGTGGACGTACTCGTCTTCAATTCCTGCCACAAAATTTGATTTATTGATCTGGGGCCAAGCTTGTTGAAATTGTTTGAAAAGTGGAATATTTGGACCCGATGATTTCTCTAACTTTACGTCAAAAACACTCCGTAAAATAAGTTCGTATATATGATGCCGGCAAGGAAAATACAGGGTCATCCGTTAAAATTGCAACCTACGCGCGCGCCAACAGACGAAAATGGCAACACCGCCTCACGGACACATTCCACTACAACCATGCACCGGCCCAGCGTTCGGAGGGTTAACAGCGACCGCTGGGTAGCAGTGATGCCCGAGCTTCGAAAATTTTAGGATGGTCTCTTTCAAATTAACGCCGCAACGAGCTGTGCAGAATTTCCCGGCCCAGGTAAGCGAGCCGCACGCTCCGCTTTTATGATCGGTTTACCACTCGCACCCCGGATTACTGTAATGAGGTTTGAAAACAATGTCAACTGATCTCGTACCCGTCTTAATTTAAAAAATTTTAGCTACGACAGGATTGATCGCGGCGCTATACCCTTATACGTAGAGATTTTTCGCCACCTGCGTGTAAAAGCCACAATAATGACGCATCGTTCCCAAAAATGACATTAACGGAAGCCGGTATATGCGTGGCGTTGAGTAGCTAAAAGGTTAAACATTCAAACACAAAAATTCTAGAAAAAAGATTCAAACACCTCTACAATCAAAGACCCGTCTCATTAGTTACTCCTTACGTCCGATCTATGCATGCACTGCATATAAGGATAAAATTATAAAAAAGAAAACCAGAACAATAGACTCTGAGGTCTGGAGAACTAACACATAATTGAATAAAAATTTAATTTCTCAATTTATGAAAGTAATGACACAGAAACAACTAGCGTATTGTTTATCAACATCATGATTTTTAAAAAGAGCATTAAATACGGTATTAAATAAACAGTTTGAAAAAGCTTTTCACAACAATTATGGTTAAAAAATTGATAAAAGAAAAATTAAGTAAACGTAAAATATTTTGAATTATCCATCATTAAGAGGGAATAATTTTTCCTCATTTTTCGGCGCAAATTGCATTCTGATATCTTTTATAATTCAAAAGTTATACGAAAAAAGCCACAAATTCTTCAACCCCGGTCGGGAAATTTCAAATAGCTTCTTGTGACGTTAATTTGAAAGAGACCATCCTAAAACTTTCAAAGCTCGAGCATCACCGCTGCTCAGCGGTCGCTGGCAACCCTCCGAACGCCGGGCCGATGCATGGTTATAGTGGAATGCGTCCGTGAGGCGGTGTTGCCATTTTCGTCCGGTCGCGCGCGCGTAGGATGCAGTTTTAACGGATGACCCTGTATAACAAATCTCTTTCAAATTTTTGTTTGAGAAGGATACATGCGCCTTGGAAACGTCCCATGTTTGATGACGTTGTGTCACAGCAAAGTGCTTGCACTTTGCTACCTAAATCCCATTTCTGCACTAAATCGTATACTGCAGAAGCTTGTTTGTCTCCAGTACCCGATAGATTTGCAGGGATTCCAAGCAGCTGCTCAATACCTCTGCAAGTTATTACTACAGGTAAACGATCAATTTTCTCATTGCCTATTAAAGCTGGCAACAGCTTTCCGTCCCAATGTAGTGTAATAGCACCAAGCTCACAGTCTTTGAACGCTACACGATATTTATCAGCAAGTTGTGCTCGAAGATCCGTGCGATGACGCCGTATAGACGTTCGATTAATAATTAAGTCGCCTAGGTCATGACCAAGAGCTTGAGCTGTTGCTGTTATTATATGAACAGCATCACGATCGCTTACTTTGCACTTGTCAAGGGTTGCAACAAGTTTTGGCGTAATTATATCAATTTGCGCACGTCTCTTTTTAGGGTTGCTTGGACCAGCTTCATCCACGGGAATAATAAAATCAATATTTTCACCCTCAATTGATAGGTGATCATCTTCTTCGCTGGATGATGCTACTTTGTCCATTGTTTCGTCTTGATTTAAACGATATACAAGTGTCAGTAAAGGCCAATATATCTTATATTATATATCCAAGATAACGATCAGTATTTTGAGTTTTAAAAATGAATTGCATAAAGAATATTTACCTTGCACAGCTTCTACTTCACACTGCGCCTGCCTTGATTTTTCTTGCTCCTTCCGAATCGTTTTTTTCTGTTCTTTCCTGTATGATATATGATCGCTTCCAATCATAGAACCAGGACGACCTTTTTTTCGTTGATTTAATAGAAAAAGTTTGTCTTCCTCTATTTTAATAGTTTGTAACGCATCGGCGGGTGCAATATCAAAAAGGTTATCTAGCTTGTCTAAAAACTCCTTCTCCCGATTTTTTTGCGTTTCAGTACTGCGCTTGCAACTTTTATGCAAAGCCGCCCATTCCTGATACAATGCATCTAGCTTGTCAATGCAATGCTGTGGTCTTTTCGTTGGAATTCGCGCTTTCTCCCAAAATATTTGAACTTCCTTAATAACTAAAGAAGCACTAGCCTTAAGATTCAATTTCACGTTCCGCATATTGTGAAATAGGACTCGTAAGACTTGCCCGTTGGATGGCAATTTTGCACCGATAATTTGACTTTCGTCATGATCGAGTAAATATAATTTTTTCCTTATACCTTCCATTTCACTTTCACTTTCACTACGATGTGTCACTGTTACCTCGCTGAACGCTCAGAACATAATGGCCCAACTATGAGTTTTCGGACCTTCTGTCCCATCCCTTCCTGTGCAGGTATAATTCTAACGGTTTCTGAGGGGTACAAACTGATTACCTGACTCAGCTGTAGCTGCATTTCGAAGGCTTTCAAAACTCGCATTTCAATACATGTACGAATTAAATATTTAAGAAACTGTAGTATTGTCAAAATTGCAACTATTTCACATGAAATTTAAAATGTTCCTTTATATACCATTGTCTACCTTTTTTCTACAAGCTATAAGGGCGTTTAAATAAGCATGTTTAATATCTAAAAGTTCTAGTATATAAAGAGGCGAATATAACGGGAGGAAAAATTTTTTTTTTCAAGGTCACCCTTTCGAGTTTTCGAGGTCACGGACGTTTTTTTGTTAACAATCGAATATGCTGTGTATGTATTCTTAAACAGAAAAAAAATACAAATTCAACGATATATCATAATGTATATTTATGTCAAGGTTTAAAAAGTTCAAAATTTTCAAATTCGTGGCGCGTCCTTTTCCCGTGGTCCAATCGAGCTGAAATTTTTTCCAGATCATTTTCCCAACAAGTGTCACATTTTTGGGGGCGGGACCAAAAAAATCTGATGGTCGAGAAATAAGGTCCACCCTAATGCAGATGCGTTGAGTCGAAATCCAGTGGTAACGTTAGAAGTGACGCACATTGACTTAACGGAGGCAGATTAGGTGCTAGCGGCACAACTGCAGGACGAGCAATTGTCTCGTATAAGGACGATACTTATTGACAAGGAACGCACGAACGAGACGAAGCAATACTTTAAAGAATATTTATTAAAAAATGACAAAATTTATAGACGACTGACGGACAGCGAAGAGGCGTGGGTGGTGCCACGAGGTGCACGAATGCAAATTTGTCGATTTTGCCATGATGATGTAAGACATCTGAGTGTCGAAAAGACGCTGGAACGAATCAGCAGAAACTATTGGTTCGCAGGTATGAGACGTTTTGTCACCAAGTACGTAAAAGCATGCCTCAATTGTGCTTACTACAAAAATGCGGGGGGAAAAAACAGTGCAAGTTAAACGTTATTGAGAAGATCCCTATTCCGTTTCATACAATACATATCGACCATGTAGTAATTGTTGATGGATTTACAAAGTTTACAATTATCGAGCCAGTTAAAGATCAGAAATCGAAGCACGTTCTGAAGATAATTACGAATCTAATATATCTGTTTGGAACCCCAACCAGATTAATTAGCGATAGGGGCACAGCGTTTACGTCGCACACCTTCAAAACATTTTGTGTGACGTACGGTATAAAACACGTGCTGAATGCTGTCGCTACACCGCGAGCGAACGGCCAGTGCGAAAGATACAACAAGACAATCGTAAGTGCTTTGGCGACGACCGCCGCCGGTAAAGATCCTGGAAAATGGGATTTGGAGGTAAAGAAAATACAAAATGCGTTAAATACGACCCACAATAAGGGTATAAACACAACACCTATGAAAGCACTCATAGGTCACAACGCGAAGGGCGCGACCGAAGCGCCCTTACTTAATGAAATCCAGGATGTGACTTACATCGGTTAGACGTAACTGAATTACGGAAGACCATATCAACGCACATTACGAATAACCAACGCGAACAAAAGGAACAGTACGATAAAACGAGACGCGAAGCTAGAAAATATAATCAGGGTGACCTAGTTTTGATACAGATAACGAGCGAGCCGGCGACAGGGGGTAGTCGCAAGTTATTCCCCAAGCACAAGGGACCTTTCCGGATCCACAAAGTCCTCATAAACGATCGGTACGAAGTAGAGGACCTACGTGAAGGTTCTAAAAGGGCACGAACGGTTGCAGCAGCCGACCGCATAAAACCGTGGATTACCATCCAAACAGACGATGAGTAAAACATTGATAGTAATAAAAAAAAAAAAAAGAAATGTGTGCAACGGCACTAGATATTAAGTAGCAATAATAATCAACCTAAGGACACGCGACGGCGTGTTGCTTAGGCGATATACGAAAAGCCGGGTGTTGGGGAGTGCAACGGCACTACCACACTGTATTTACGAACGGTCGACCTGAGGACATGCGACGGCATGTTGCTTAGGCGATATACGAAAAGACGGGTGTTGAGGAGTGCAACGGCATTACCACACTGTATTTACGAACGGTCGACCTGAGGACATGCGACGGCATGTTGCTTAGGCGATATACGAAAAGACGGGTGTTGAGGAGTGCAACGGCATTACCACACTGTATTTACGAACGGTCGACCTGAGGACATGCGACGGCGTGTTGCTTAGGCGATATACGAAAAGACGGGTGTTGAGGAGTGCAACGGCACTACCACACTGTATTTACGAACGGTCGACCTGAGGACATGCGACGGCGAGTTGCTTAGGCGATATACGAAAAGACGGGTGTTGAGGAGTGTAACGGCACTACCACACCGTATTTACGAATGGTCGATTTAAGGGCGCGCGACGGTGCGTCGCTTAGGCGATCAAACGAAACGGGTGCCAGGAGTATGACGGTACTACTGCACCACAGGTAGCAACGATGGGTCTGGATAAGCACAACGTTAGTAACTACGATCGATGGGAACAAATGCAACGACGTCGTGTCAAGGAAGTCGAAAAGAGATGGACCGTCTGGTGGGTAGTGCAACGGTGCTACGCCGCAGCGGTTAACGATACCTGGTCCAAGAAGACACAACGGTGTCTTACTTCGGCAGTTTGCTGGTGGTTGGCCTTTGACCTATAAGTAGGGCCGAAAACAGTACTTTCTTTACAGCTACCATGAGCCTGGGGACAGACTCAACTGTCAGGAAGGCCAAGTGTAAGGAAGTCATAACGCCTGCGGGGGCACGTGCAACGAGCACGCCGCCTCATTATGATCAGCCGCATCGAATTTGGGCGCTGATGCGTCGCGCGGGGGTTCTCGGAAAGCGGCGAAGAACCATCGTCGATACATTGTTGTATAAACGTCCCGTACGGCGCGAGACTGAATCCAACACGGGGCATCGCTGGCCGTCTTCAAAAAGGAGGAGACGCATTCGCTTTGACGAGTTTGAGTAGTACGGATCGACGATTCACTACCTGCAGGTCGAGTCGGGATTAGTTCCTTACATTATTGTTATTGAAAAATTGTTGTGTATCTGCAGGGTTGCCAGCAACATTATGCAGGACCGATTATTTAGCGGAGAGGAACACCTACAGGAGTGGTGGTAACGTGTACGTGATGAAGATCGCTGACGCACACATTACTACCACTCCTGTAGGTGTTCCCCCTCCGCTAAATAACGCTGTGTCTCTGTATTAGCAGACCGAGGCGCGGGCTTTATTTCTCGGCTGCTACGACCCCCGTTCTATCCTTCTCTTTTACGACCCATTGATAGCGACAAAGTAACCGCGAGAATCGGAAAATGCTGTTCGCTGAATACCTATACCTATATCGTACAAATTCAATTTCGAACCGAGGGACGCCTTTTTATTACTTATCAATTATTCCAATAAGTGAAAATTGTTTAATATACATATTCCTATTTGGTATCAGTTCCATCGGACATAATGGTACACACTTTTTTTTTATGAATGAGGTAATGCAAGCGATGTCAAGGTCAAGTTAGTTTTTTGCAATAGAACGGTATATTTTTTTTATTGAGGTGTCACGGGATGGTATTTTGATTTCTCGGTATGTATCTATTTGGGGATTTCGCCCGGGTAATATGTAATCGGTATTCCCCATCGATTTGTAGGGTTGACTTTATCTAAAATAAACAAACGTAACCGAGATGTTGATCACATTGAATGATCAATGAAAAATAACGTCTACGTCCCCGTATAACGTTCGGTCCCGTTTCCTGGGAATATCGATCGTGATACTCAAGCCAAAATCCAACTGACCCCAAGGACCTTACAGGCAACAATTTTGCCCATCTGGGCTACAGGCAGACAGCCCTTGCTGAAAAACCAAAAACAACGCTTCGCGCCCCCATCGATTCGGCTTGTGTGAAGGTAACGAAAGTCGAGGTCAGTCCCACGCTTTCGAAAAGCTATCTAAAGAGACAGGGTGATGCGCTGGAAAGCGTGCTTGTTGACGAGAACCAGACGGATCTCCAACACCGGCGCGGTCAAGTAGGGTTTACTTCGCGAAAGGCAAACGACACTTGTTTCTCGGACCCTTCGTTTCTCCGTTATTTTACAATGTCCCATAAAACGAAATACCACCCTGAAGCCCCTCGTTGAATTGTAGGAGAAATAGAATAGAATAATGATTTGGATTGCCGGTCTATCCTTTCTGCATCGTATTGTCTGAGTGTGCACAAGGGCAAAATGTTTGTTTGGAAATATTTTTATTCCTTCAGGTTATAATTTATTACAAATATGGTCCTGCGTGTCATACACAATGTTGTACCATTATATTATTATATACCATTACATTATATTATTACCAACTCTCTCTCTCTCTCTCTCTCTCCCTCTCTCTCCCTCTCTCTCCCTCTCTCTCCCTCTCTCTCCCTCTCTCTCCCTCACCCCCTCTCCCTCTCCCCCTCTCCCTCTCCCTCTCCCTCTCTCTCTCTCTCTCTCTCTCTCTCTCTCTCTCTCTCTCTCTCTCTCTATTTTCGCGGCATTCATACAAACACACTCTACAAGTTTTAATTTTAAATTTTGATTGCGTTAGTATTATCTTACACGCACACGGGTATTTAAACTTACTTCGTTCCGAGGCTTTCGCTTACATCGAGACTTTACTGTACTATATCTTCTTTTACTATGCCTCTTTTTCTTTTCTAATGTATGTTTTTCTTATTTCTATGTATGTACCAGGTGTTACTGGTTATTGACCCTTTACGTGCAGGCAACGATTGAAAACAGCACCGTGCCTCACGGTAGGTCAGGGCACCGTGGCGGACGCAGGTACGTATGCAGGAACCTCGTACGACGAAACACTTCCAAGCACATCTGCTGCGTATGATTTTCTTATGGACAGAATACACGAAGAAGATGTAGGAAATTTTCAAGACTTCCCAATTATCGAAGGAATTGTGGAACAAGTACATTTCCATACGGACGCAGAAGATATTTTAGAAGAAATACATTTCAACGCGGCCGAAGAGGAAATTGTGGAACAAGTGCATTTCGAGTCAAACGAAGAAGAAATTGTACAAGAAATAGATTTGGACACAGACAGGGATGAGATACATTCCGTAAGAGACATCAACGAAGAAACGACTCAAGATGTTGGAAGTGATGTCGATAACTGGGTGGTAGAAAATGCAGAACCAGAACAGCCGGAAAATCCAATTTCAGAAGGAATAGACTTCGTTGATTTTCCGTATGTTTTCGAACAAATAAAAAATCTTGGAAAACATTCGACTATTGGCTGTGGCATCGAACATTTTGAAATAATTATATGTCAACGGAATGGACTAGAAAATGTGTATTATGTAGAGTGCAAAATTTTCAAATACACAGAGCACATATCCTGTCTTCGAAAGAGTGATGCCACTATGGATATCAACCGCGCCGTTATTTCCGCAACAATGATGACGGGCGGCGGATATAATCAACTGGAGGACACACTGACTGCCGTGAACGTGTCCTGTATGACGAAAAGGATCTACGAGAAATGTCAGAATGGCCTAATCGATGCCCTCGAAGTGGCCGCAGAACGCAAAATGGAAGATGCTGGAAAAGAGGAAAAAGCATTAGCTGAGGTGCGTCCCAGAATGATAGAGCCACCTTAGAAAATAGTAGTTCTAAAAGTTTGGGTTAGGTTAGATAAAAATTACAATACCACATTATTCGTATGTTTATTTAATATGTATTTTTGCATATATAACACAAAATAAAAAACTTTTTCCGGTATAAAATTTAAAAACAAAACAGAACTATGTCCCAAAATGATAGAGCCACTTAACTAATCTTTATAACATTATTTAATTTTATCGTGTATTACATTATTAATAGCCTATGAAACCACCTTGTTTTGAAATAACCTTATATACTCTATTTGGCATTGAGTTAACCAGATTCTGCATGTGTTTTTCTGTAATTTCGTTCCAACAATCGGTAATCGCACATTTTAAGTCGGTAACATTAGCAAACTGACGGCCATTTTGGTATACTTTTCGTGATAATATACCCCGCAGATTCTCTATGGGGTTTAAATCAGGAGAGTACGGCGGCCAAGTCATTACCAATATCTGTTTACTTATGAACCACTCTCTAGTTGATAATGCATTGTGAATAGGTGCATTATCTTGTTGGAATTGATACACTCTATCATTAAATTCGTCTAAAATTGGTAATAAATTGTTCTCGAGCATAATTTGATAGTCATTGGCTTTCATTGGTCCGGAAATAAAAGCTAAAGGTGCTTTACCCGTCCCGCAAAATGCACCCCACACCATTACACTTGCACCACCTTATTGGCGTTTCGAAAAAATAAGTTCCTCTTTTCGAATATCGTGCCAATAACATTTCCAACCGTCTGGCCCATCTAAATTAAATTTTTTCTCATCGCTCCAAATGATATTCTTCCATTCAGTCGTCCATGTCATGTGTAATTGAGCCCATTCCATCCGCTTGGTCTTATTTACCTTATTTAAAGGTGGCTGCTTTTTCATCTACTTGCATTCTAACTGGCCTGATGACGTAATAAATCTATGAACGGTGGATTTTGCTGCTCCAATTCCTGGTAAAGCCGCTACTGCACGAACACTTGTAGAATTACTCATTTCTCGCAAAATTCTTCTTTTTTGGCGAGTCTTTAGTATAGAGGGGCGTCCTTTTGATTTGTTTCTACCATAATTTCCATTCAATAATTTAAAATTAGAAATAACGTGTCGGGAACGTTTCATTCTCTTTGCAATTTCTCTAATTGACATGTTGGCTTTAAGCATTTCAGTAATTTGTCCTCTTTCGAAATCGTTAAGCATTTTTCCTCTTCCCATACTGGTAACGTGTATTTTACGCTAATACGTTTCAACTGACTGTCAATTCGGAACATTTTAACTGATTGTTTCATCATTGTTGCCAATACGATAGAGCTAACCAAACATTGTTGCCAATATCATAGCATTATTAGTCGGCTCTATCATTTTGGGACATAGTTCTGTTTTGTTTTTAAATTTTATACCGGAAAAAGTTTTTTGTTTTGTGTTATTTATGCAAAAATACATATTAAATAAACATACGAATAACGTGGTATTGTAATTTTTTCTAACCTAACCCGAACTTTTATAACTGCTATTTTCTAAGGTGGCTCTATCATTTTGGGACGCACCTTATATCAAGAGGCGACGTACATGCAGAATCCAATCTACCGTTTATCCCAGTTGTCGCGGATGGCAGCTGGATGAAACGGTCCTATCGCGGAGGAGATTACAATTCTCTCTCTGGCGTAGGAGCCATCGTGGGATACCACACTAAGAAAGTGCTGTACATCAGCGTGAAGAATAAATTCTGCATGACTTGCTAAATAGCAGGTACGAAGAAGGAAGAACCGCGCGAGCATTGTTGCTTCAAGAACTGGGGTCGTAATCAGAGTTCAACTGGCATGGAGAGTGTTGCTTTGTCGAAGGCTTCAATTGCAGCATAGATATGCACGGCCTAATATACTCTATATTAGTTGCCGATGGCGATAGCAGTGTGTACAAGAAGATATTGGACAGTGATCCATATAAAAACTATCTGGTGCTGGGACGAAAAATAGAATGTACCAATCACCTGCTACGCAATTTCAGTAAAAAAATAAACGAAATCGGAACAAAAGGCCGCGATAAAGACCTAAGAGCTGTCGTAAAGAATAATTCTCGCCGCCTGCGTACTGGAATAAAGAAAGCTGCAGAATACCGGTTGCAAGAAGAAATAACACTCGAGGAACGAATAAGAAATTTGAAGGAAGACTTGAGGAATGTACCGAGTCACGTTTTGGGTGAACACAAGGAGTGTCAGAAGTTAGCATACTTATGTAAGAAATACTCTGATCCAAACAGAGAGGACTACGTACCAAGGTTGAGAGAAGCTGGTATTTATCAGAGTATCGAAGAAGCGATGCAGCCGCTTTTCCCTAAAGCTGACAGTTTGCTGCACGGTCTAAATAACAATGCGGTTGAAAATTTTAATAATATCATTGCCAAATTCATCGGAGGCAAAAGGATAAACTTTGGACGAGGGGGCTCGTATCAGGGCAGAGTCACCACTGCAGTCGTCCAATATAATACAAAAGAGGCGTTTAGCAGATTGAGTACAGCAATGGATAAAGAGCCATCAACCATGGTAAGAAAGCTGGAAGGACGTCGGAAGCGTGCAGCAGAAAAAGCAAGGGAATATAAAAAAGAAGCGAAAGCATCCTCCTTCCGAAATAAAAAACAATCGTGCGACCAGGATTACGGCCCTAACACAGAAAAACCAGATATGGAAGAGACAGTATACTCTTCCGAGTGTAAAAGGCACGCGGCTATACTCCATGACAGGCAAAGGATGCGATACGAGATCGAAGAGGAAACTCGCAATCAAGCGAATAGCGAAAAGTGGATTAGTTATAGAAAAAAATTATTAACTGCATCCAATTTCGGCAAGGTATGCCGATTACGAAACACTACACCACGGGCAAATACTGTGAAGAGTATAATGTACCCGCAACTTTCAAATTTGTCTGCTCTCCAGTACGGAAGGGAAAATGAGGCAAACGCCTTGAGACAAATGGAAGAAGAATTAGGAATCCATATTCTACCATGTGGCCTCTTCATCGATGGCACTGTGCCACACTTAGGTGCAACTCCTGACGGCCTCGTGGACCATGATAAAATCGTCGAAGTAAAGTGTCCTGAATCGGCCAAGGATTTATCACCTGCTGAAGCAATAAAGCAAATTGGTAATATACGGCGTATTTTCAAGGGTAATGAAATGAATAAAAATCATCATTACTATTATCAAGTGCAAGGACATTTGCACATAACGCAACGGGCCTATTTTTGTTTATGAACGCCGAAAGGAATAAAGGTTGCAACAGTAACGAGAGATGATCAATTCTGGGCAACAGAGATGGAAGACAAACTGAGCAAGTTCTATGAGGACTGCATGTTGCCAGAAATTATAGATAGCAGATACAATCGACAACAGCCGATTAGAGAACCTCCGTATATACAAAAAGGAGGAGCAGGTACGAGTACTCAAGAAAGTACATAAACCGATGGATGAAAACATCGCGATAGCACCGGCGAGTGCATCCAGCGCATGTGAAGAGCTGTCGAATAAGCAATTGTAATCCAAAGTGACTATTGCACCGGCGAGTGCAATCAGCGCATATGAAGAGCTGTCGAATAAGCAATTGTAATTCAAAGTGACTATTGCACCGGCTAGTGCATCGAGCGCATATGAAGAGCTGTCGAATAAACAATTGCAATCCAAAGTCACTAATGCATCGGCGAGTGCATCCAGCGCATATGAAGAGCTGTCGAATAAGCAGTTTACAAAGCGCAGGCAACACCTGAGCAACGTGGAGGCGCCTGGAGTGCGCAGAGTTACTGAGCTGCGACAAAGGGAGTTCGAGGGCGAACATCGTCGCAGAATGGCCGAATTCCCTATGAGAGAGAGCCCCGAGGAGTGGAGTTGTTTAGACAGGATGGGTCGTTCGCCGACCAAAGATCCAGGAAGTCTTTCGCTCGAGGAGAGAGTTTGAAGTTCTGAATGAAAAGTCTGAAGATTAGTCTAAGCTAATCTACTGGACTGGGCTGCGGAGGCTACCTTCGTAGCCCAGCTCTCTGTTTCTTTAAAGTGTTTCAGAGAGCACGAAACCCCACGACGAGGGACAAGGTGTCGGGGGACTGCCGCCGCAGCCTGGACGCGTTTCCGAATTCCCCGTCTGTGCTACGACAGAGTAGCAGTCCGCAGTGGAGCGCGGACATACGTGGAACCGCTTCTCTAGCCCTGTTGGCGTGGATCTTGGCTTCTCCCCGGTTTGTACAAACCAAGAGGTCCGCCTCAACAGGGTGGACAGCAGCCGGGAAATGGCATCTCCCAACCACCAGTCGGACAAGCGGTGCGACTGCTTGGATCGGCTGGAGGAGATGTCGCGAAGACGGGAGCGTTAACAGGACGCACAGGACGGTCCCCTGGGTCAGCACCGGAAGCCACGAAGAGGAATGGGGCCATCTGAAAGCCAAATCCTGAAAGAGGGAGAAGCGGACAAGAAGTCCAGAAGAAAGACAATGCAGACGAGCTGGGGTACTGGGCAGATTGATCGGGGAACAGGCCGGTAACATGCTCATGAGCTGTGATCCCCTGTTATCGGTTCCGTCCCGTCTTTCCGTCTTCCCGGTTCTTTCAGCTCCAACGGATTCTCTCAAATGAAAGTAAATGCTAATGCTTCTCCGTCTCTTTTGCATGGAATCTGGAGCCGTGAAGGGATTGAAATGTCAGGCTCGTACGGCTACCGGAAGGACATCGAGGATAAGTCCCTGGAGGAGAGGGTGGACCGCGACCAAGGATTCGACGAGGAGGAGGGAACGTCGCCGAAGCAGTGGAGACGTCGTCGCACGTCCTTCTGGAGGAGGCTGCCAGCAAACGAGGCAGCGCTGGAGTTTGCACGGGGTTCCGGAGGCTGCACGAAGGAGGATGCAGCGTTGGAGCGTTGAAGTCGACGTGGGACGTTCCAGAGTGGAGTTCCAGGGACGTCGCGGGACAAGGACCAGGGGCGTTTCGTCGAGGGAGAATTAGAAGCCCCGCGGTACCCGTGCCTGGCTGCTAGACGCGGAGCTCTCCGTGGATTTCGTCGTGGGACACACGGAAGAGGAACGCGCCCGGAGCTCCCCGTGGATTTCGTCGTGGGACCAAGAGTCGCAGGGTTCCAGCGACGTCGTGGGACAAGGAGCTGCGGAGTTCCGGAGACGTCGTGGGACAGGATGCTGCAGAGTTCCAGAAACGTCGTGAGACCAGAAGTTGGAGCGTTTCGTCGTGGCAGATCGAGAAGTCCGGTTGTATCCACGCCTTGCTCAGGGTTTTTCCGTGGTTTTCCCCTGAGCGAAATGGCAATTGCCGAGGCGGATGTCTGAAGAAGCCACGCAGAAGGCTGCACGACCACTTCTTCAGCCAGGGGTACGAAGATTCCGAAGAGGATTCAATGCGGCCGAGACGTCCGCTCTTCCAGAGGGGAGAGTAGTGTTGCGACCACCGGGTATAGGCCCGTGCATAGCCTGCTGGTGCTCGTAGCTGAATATAGAAGAAGGTCGGCCACCTTCGAGAGGACGATCGGGACGACGACCAGAAGATTGTCTTGTACCGAACGTCACAGCGTTCGGACGTGTGGGTCGTGCTTTTGTAACCGATATTGCTCTATGTAACAATATAGTTCAGTCGTGTGTACGCCCGTGTAATCATTATTCTACCCTTTGCGTCGGGGTGGCCTGCGATGGTAACGCCCGACAGTGGGGCACGTAACATAGGATTCGCGGAAAAAATCTCATAACTTCGGTTTCCCAATATTTTTTTAGTACTTTTTTAAATATTATTTGTTAATAACCAACGGTTATATGGACAGGAACATTAAAAGAATTGAAGCATCTTTAACAAATAAAATCATTGTGTTTCATAATTATTTAAACATCCAGTTCAGAATCCGTTCATGAAATCCGCTACTGAAAATGTGCAGGCTGGATGCGCGTGATTATTATGTGGTCAGCTCTTCGAAGTGACAGAAAATATAACCTAAGTATATGCTATGTGACAACAAATGTTTAGTGGCTATTTCGTTCTTTTACGAAACATTTGTGAACTTTTTATCACCGTTTCAAAACATTATTATTACGCCACAACAGTATCTGTAGGAAATCGGGTATAGCATATAGGTTATATTTTCTGTCACGACCACATAATACCTCCTTAAGGGGGTAGACACGTCACGTGACCTGGCCGATTTGGCCGGTCGGTATTACAGCAGGCTTTTTCTGTAATACCCATAGATACGCGGCTGCCTGGTAACGCGAGAGGGAGCTGTTTGCTATTTCCGTAATCTATTCTGAATAAGGAAAGAAATTCTCAGCTGTTACGCTGTACCTATATACTTGTAAATATTTAAACGGAAGGTCTGCTGGTACTGCAAACGTAGAAAATTCATTGTACATTTTAATTACTTGAAATGTACTTATGCTACAATATTCTACGTTGGCAGTAAGGAATTATAAATGAAAAGGAAAAATAGATAAGGGGATGTCTCCACAAAATGAAGTTTGTTATGTTACATATTTTTTATTAGCAAAGCACTGAAACAAAACATGAAATACACTTATTACAACAGAAAGCAGTTATGAACAAACACTATATATAAAATTGTGTTGGATGTTGAATTGGGCTAGTGAAAATGTGCAGGCTGGATGCGCGTAATTATTATGTGGTCCCCTCTTCGAAGTGACAGAAAATATAACCTATGTATATGCTACATGACAATAAATGTTTAACGGTAACCGAAACAGTATTATTACGCCGCAATAGTATCTTTAGGAAATCGGGTATAGCATATAGGTTATATTTTCTGTCACTTCTAGGACAGAAAATCCGCTCCTCCAAGTGACGGAAAATTCGCTCCTCCTAGTCCGGTCGGCGTCATGGAAGGGGTACCTCCTCCACCCTGCATTTGTGGTAGTTGCAACGATATTCCTGAGCCCAGTGTACATATGTACACTCTGGTTTGATCTGCAAAAATAAATAAATTTAATAAAAATTACTTTTTGTGTTTATACCACTTGAATGTAAAAACTGATACTTACACTTTCTGAAGAATCCATTATTATTATTTGCTGTTGGCCATAAATATTTTCTTGCAATGGCACTGACCCCTTTCGATTAATGTTAGTTTCCATAGAACCTGCAATAAAAAGTTAGAACGAGTTGTAATTGATCTGAATGCAGTAAAAATGTAAATGTATGTATGTTATTTACTTATCTTTATGCTTGCGGAGACGACTGCCTTCCTTTCCTCGCTTCATACTGGTTGCTGGAAATATCTAAAGCAATTTCATATATATGAGAGAAATATTCATGATGATTTCCAATTAATTCAATTATTTGCATAACAAAAGTATGTGTCATACTTACGCTTTTACACGTGTCATTTCCACTTGATATGAAAGATTACAGGTACTTATTATTAGGAGAGTGGGAAAAGGCCCACCACCACCCCCGTCATAGACGGTCCTATTCACTCTCCGTATGTATTTTCTAAATATTTTCTTACTTACATTTTGGAACATTGCTTATTTGACAGCTCTTGATATACGCTGGATGCACTCGCCGGTGCAATAGTGACCTTGAATAGCAATTGCTTATTCCACAGCTCTTGATAAGCGCTGGATACACTCGCCGGTGCAATAGTCACTTTAGATTGCAATTGCTTATTCCACAGCTCTTGATATATGCTGGATGCGCTCGCCGGTGCAATAGTGACCTTGAATATCAATTGCTTATTCGACAGCTCTTCATGTGTGGCTGGATGCACTCGCTGGTGCTATTGCGATGTTTTGTGTACTTTCTTGTGTACTCGTATCTGCTCCTCCTGTTTTTATGTACGGAGGTTCTCTAATCGGCTGTTGTCGATTGTATCTACTATCTATCATTTCTGGCAACATGCAGTCCTCATAGAACTTGCTGAGTTTTTCCTCCATCTCTGTTGCCCAGAATCGATCATCTCTTGTTACTGTTGTAACCTTCATTCCTTTCGGCGTTCATAAACAAAAATAAGCCCGTTGCGAAAAGTTGTTATATGCAATTGTCCTTGCACTTGATAATAGTAATGATGATTTTTATTCATTTCATTACGCTGGAAAATACGCCGTATTGTAGGAAGGTTCTTTATTGCTTCAGCAGGCAATAAATCCTTCGCCGATTCTGGACACTTTACTTCGACGATTTTATCAAGGTCCACCAGGCCGTCAGGAGTTGCACCTAAGTGTGGCACAGTGTCATCGATGAAGAGGCCACATGGTAGAATATGGATTCCTAATTCTTCTTCCATTTGTCTCAGGGCGTTTGCCTCATTTTCCCTTCCGTACTGGACAGCAGACAAATTTGAAAGTTGCGGGTACATTATACTCTTCACAGTATTTGCCCGTGGTGTAGTGTTTCGTAATCGGCCTACCTTGCCGAAATTGGATGCAGTTAATAATTTTTTTCTATAACTAATCTACTTTTCGCTATTCGCTTGATTGCGAGTTTCCTCTTCGATCTCGTATCGCATCCTTTGCCAGTCATGGAGTATAGCCGCGTGCCTTTTACACTCGGAAGAGTATACTGTCTCTTCCATATCTGGTTTTGCTGCATTGGGGCCGTAATCCTGGTCGCATGATTGTTTCTTATTTCGGAAGGAGGATGCTTTCGCTTCTTTTTTATATTCCCTTGCTTTTTCTGCTGCGCGCTTCTGACGTCCTTCCAGCTTTCTTACCATGGTTGGTGGCTCTTTATCCATTGCCGTACTCAATCTGCTAAACGCTTCTTTTGTATTATATTGGACAACTGCAGCGGTGACTCTGCCCTGATACGAGCCCCCTCGTCCAAAGTTTATCCTTTTGCCTCCGATGAATTTAGCAATTATATTATTAAAACTTTCAACAGCATTGCTATTTGGACCGCGCAGCAAACTGTCAGTTTTAACGAAAAGTTGCTGCATCGCTTCTTCGATACTTTGATAAATACCAGCTTCTCTCAGTCGTGGAACGTAGTCTACTCTGTTGGGATCAGAGTATTTTTTACAGAAGTATGCTAACTTCTGACACTCCTTGTGTTGACCGAAAACGTGACTCGGTACATTTGTCAAGTCTTGCTTCAAATTTTGTATTCATTCCTCGAGTGGTATTTCTTTTCGCAACCGATATTCCGCAGCTTTTTTTATACCAGTACGCAGGCGGAGAGCATTATTCTGTACGACAGCTCTTAGATCTTTATGGCGGCCTTTTGTTCCGATTTCGTTGATTTTTTTACTGAAATTGCGTAGCAGGTGATTGGTACATTCTATTTTTCGTCCCAGCACCAGATAGTTTTTATATGGATCACTGTCCAATATCTTCTTGTACACACTGCTATTGCCATCGGCAACTAATATAGAGTATATTAGGCCGTGCATATCTATGCTGCAATTGAAGCCTTCGACAATAGCAACACTCTCCATGCCAGTTGAACTCTGATTACGACCCCAGTTAGTAGGTAGGCTATGAGAGTTCTGGCTCAGCGGCGAGGGGTGAGGCGGGGCGGGGGTTACCACGCTCTTCCGCGACATGGGCTAGGGGGTGAGGCGGGGAGGGGGGTACCGAGTTCGTAGACGAGGGGGATGACGTCACAGGGGAGGGGGATTCGAAATGGCGTCTACCGAGTTCGTGGGTGAGGGGGATGACGTCACAGGGGAGGGGAATTTTCAAAATATTCAAAATGGCGTCGCGCGCGCAGGTCAAGTTCGTGGGCGAGGGGGCTGACGTCACAGGGGAGGGGGGTGGATTTTCAAAATTTCAAAATGGCGTCGCGCGCATTTCGTATTGGCGCCACCTATTGGATGTTTAAGGTACTTTCGGCCCGCGTCGGTATTTGGGCCCGCCTTGGTAAATTTTCCAGGTTTTTCATACACTTCGTGTTGGCGCCACCTATTGGATGTTTAAGGTACTTTGGGCCCGCGTCGGTATTTGGGCCCGCCTTGGCAAATTTTCCAGGTTTTTCATACACTTCGTGTTGGCGCCACCTATTGGATGTTTAAGGTACTTTGGGCCCGCGTCGGTATTTGGGCCCGTCTTGGTAAATTTTCCAGGTTTTTTTCATACATCTCGTGTTGGCGTCACCTGTTGGATGTTTAAGGTATATTTGGGCACGCATCGCCGCCGCGCAATCTCCGTACGCGTGCGGGGATCGGTGCGCAGGCGCGACCGCGACCGATTCGTGAAAATTCAAATCGCGTCTTCGATGATGATGATTTCTGAGAAAGAGGGCGAATGGCGCGCGACAGGATTGAACGCGTTTTTTATGCCTACGTGCACGCGCTTCGTGCCGTGTGTTTATATTTGAATCGTGGGACCGATGCAGCCCACGTGCAATGATGTAAATATATGGTGATAATTATTGTAAATCAATCATCGCGATAGCCCATGGAATAAACATTGCACCGCGCCATGCCGTGTGTTTATATCTGAGCAGGATTGAACGCGTTTTTTGTGCCTACGTGCACGCGCTTCGTGCCGTGTGTTTATGTTTGAATTGTGGGACCGATGCATCGCAAGTGCAATGATGCATACATATAGCGATAATTATTGTAAATCAATCGGCGCGATAGCCCATGGAATAAACATTGCACCGCGCCATGCCGTGTGTTTATATCTGAGCATTGACTTTTCCCAAGACCATGCCTCTAAGAAGGAAGTACCCTCGAGAAAACGCAATGTCCCTGAAGCAATAAATTAGGCGATGCGTTCACGCGAGCAACTAAGCGATAATTATTCGAGGTAGAGTTCCGAGTATTTTCACGATCGAGAACAGGGCGACGTCTCAAGCACCCTTCTCGAGGGTCTGCGAGTCAAGCGTCGTGGGAGCGTGTAAGGGCGAAAAGAATTCGTACATAAACCCACGGACATCTGGTTTACAGCAGACCCTTGTTATGGTCAAGCATCGTGGGAACGCGATTGACATTCGCTAAGACCACGCCTCTAAGAATTAATATATGGATATCAATATGTACGAAAGGATATTATAAATAACACGTTATAGGTATTGATGTGAAAGTCATACATTTATTATTAAAACATATATGCACGTACTATAGTGGTACGTGGTTTACATCACGCAGCATGGATTGTAATCCTAACGCCAACAATTCACAATCGATCAATGAATGCTTTTCGAAGTGCTCGCTTTCGGAAATTAATTTTACATAATTCGTTGGTACGGACGCGGTACGTAGAACTTCTACGAAGGTGGCATATTTACTGCTTACAGAGTACATATTTTCAGTTAGCCAGGTGAACATATGTTCAATGCAATGATTGTACGCGAATAGTTTACGCATCGTGGCTTCAGTCATATATATCACAGTGCGATTATCAGTGATTTTAATAAGTTGATCATCATGCATACGCGTGAACTCTAGTCGTAAATGATCAATTACGATGTGAGTTTGGGGCGATGTTGCGTTGCTACGTAATCGCTGAAGTATGTCAGCCTCGTTTTGTAGCAGGAGCTTCCACGTAGACATTGAAAAGCTCAACTCGCTGCCTTTATTGTCGGCTACGGTGATCTCAACATGGCACGAATCCATGCCAATGCGAATTCCAATACTTAGACGTTTATACACTGTTGCGGTCAGTGGGTAATCACGTCCTAGGATCCGTACGACTGATGGTTTTGGTGTTTTCAACGCTTTTGCCGTGATGAATCCAGAACTGTAAGAAACATGTACATGAAATTAATACTTTGATCGTATACGGTTACAGTGAAAGAAGTAAGTGAATGAAGTAAGTGAAAAGTGAAAAGTGAAAAGTGTATAATAACGCGTACGTACCTCATATTGAATTGTTGATGATGTTGTTGTCGTTGGCGTTTATTTGGAATGCCACCATCGTTGTCGGATGCGCAGGATGAATCGTTTAAGCCGCGTTTGTACATTTTGATATGCACTGCGTATGATTCTCTTCGGCGGAAAAATGACGCGAGCGATACTTGTTAACACTCGAGCGTACGTGACGTTATGAAGTCTGCAAGACTGACCAACGACATTTTATACGGATTCACGTACACGTACACGTCAATGTATGAAAGTATATCATATTAGTGATGGTGATGGTTAAGACATGTATGTATGTATACCGCACAAGGGTTAGAGATTACGCGGTAAATTCAAATGGCATGCACGACAAATTCAAGGAGCATGCGTGTCATAGAAGAGTTAGAGACGATTCGTGGGGCAAAACATAAAAGTGTAAGTGATAAAAGTATACTATAAGCTGGAATAATTAGTATCAAATTATTGAAGAAAAAGAAACTGTGAAACGGACACCCCCACCACACCTACTCCACGACTACCCCTACCCTGTAACGTGTAGGACTAACCTTCCAGCCTAGAGAACCGAAATGCATATAAGGACGTCGACCGCACCCGCACGGATCAGTATAGTTAATACATTTTACAAGAAGTATTTTTAAAAAATGTATCAAGGAATGAATGCCGCTATGATGCAGCGATGCATCGTAAGTATAGTTGTGTAAATTGAATTGGTGCAAGTATTTCATTCGACGATATTATATTGAAGTTGTGCGTTTGTTACAGCAACGACATGGCGAAATCGAGCGGACGTGGCACGAGCAGCGAGATGCATTGGCGCGAAAAATCGTAAGTATACTTTTTTTTTGTGTAAATTGAATTGATGTATTCATTCGATTGAGCAGTCTTCTAACAAAGTTCTGCGTTTGTTTCAGTATGTACTTCATAATTTAGCGCGAGTGTGGCGCGTAGAGCGGCGTGAAGCCATTCGATATCTAGTAAGTGTTGTTTAGTAAAGAAAAAATATATTGGTGCGCGTATATCATTCAACAGTGTTTTAATCGAATCGCGTGTTTGTTACAGCATGAACGAGAGGTTCAAATGACTGAATGGAGCGAAGATTTCTTAGGGGCGGTTGGGCGCCTCGTAAGTGATGTTTCGGAAAAATGATTCTGATGCGCGTACACCAATCGATGTTGTTTTAATCGTTTCGCACGTTTGTTTCAGCGTCGAGCTGACATCGAGGCCCGGGCGCGTGCTGGGGACCGCGATGTCGTAATCCAGCTACTCGTAAGTGATGTTTCGTAAAATTATATTGGTGCGCGTACACCATTCAATGATGTTTGAATCGAGTCATGTGTTTGTTTCAGCATCGCCAATACCCGACGAGGAGAGACGGGCGGATCTGCCGCGAGTTACGATATAAAATCCAAGATGCTAGGCGCAAGTGGCGCGAGGATAATATTGACGAGGAGTTTTGGGACCTCCCACAACTATTTAATGAGTGAGTATAAGTGAATTTTAATTGTTTGGTGTTTCGCGTGCTAATACTAACGTTTTATATATAATAATAATAATTTGGTGTTTTCTTTGTGTGTTGCAGGACGTAACATCACGAAGGTTTTTTCTTTTAAATTTTAAATTTTTTTTTAATTTAAATTTTTTTAAAATAAATGTATAACAATTTTTAAATAAATGTATATATTTTTTCTTTGAAAACAGTATATATTTATTAATGTACATCCACGTATGCATGCATACTTAAATTATAGAATAAGTATTTGCGTAAAATAACGTTCGTATGGGAGGGATCTTCTTGCTCGTGGGTAGAGGAATCAGTCGCCACTGTCATTACGCTCATCACCGCCGTCGCCGTTGTGTTCATCGCTACAGAAAACAGAAAAAAAAGATAATAATTCTTACATATTCGTTTCTCGGCATATGACGCGTAAAGTAGATTGTAATGTGCGTGTATGACTTACATTAGGTGACGCTACGTATATAATCCCATATTTTCCCGACATTCTCCAGCGCGCAAACACCGCCGTTGTTATGAAATGCACATCGAATGGCATTCGTTGAAGACTTCAGATTAGGAACGTCAGGCATGATCCCGCAATAATCATCGTCAACGTCGTAGCCGCCGTTGTCTTCGACAGTTCGAGCATTGTTGTTGTTGTTGTTGCAGTTGTTGTTGGTGTTGTTGATCTTTCGCGCCGTCAGTTCATCCAAATTGCATACATCCTTGTAACGGTTTTAGGCGTGGCGTTAACGCGAGTTACAGGTTTTCGGGATTGGTTCGAGTGGCGTGCGATAAAGAATTAAAATTCCAGAACAAGAATTTAACTTAATAGTGTTTATTCAAGGAAAACACTTTTAAATGATACATGAAAACGTAAATTAATGCCTTAATTCTAAAGAAATTAAAGAAATTAATTATGTTGCGACACTCGGTCGTTACAAAAAGTAAAGCTGATCCTCTTGGGTTGCGACTCTTGGTCGGTACAAAAGAATACCCGGCTGAACGATGGATTTGGAGTAATGTAACTTAAATAATTAATAGACAAATGCTGTAATTTTGAAGAGAATCGGTGAAACTAAATTTTCCCTCTATCCGTTTTGACGTGGAATAGCTCATATATATATACATATATCCTTACTAATATAATATATAAAAAAAATTTTAAAAAAATTAAAACCGACTTCAAAAAAATAAAATTGCACTAAAAAGTAAAAAATAATTTTTTCCCATATTTAAACTACGACTCTCATATTTTTTAAGCCGGCCCCAGATTTACGCAGTGCAAATGATGACTTAAAAAATATGAGAGTCGTAGTTTAAATAAGGGAAAAAATTATTTTTTACTTTTTAGTGCAATTTTATTTTTTTGAAGTCGGTTATAATTTTTTTAAAATTTTTTTATTTTTAACATTTTAGTTCTATATATATTGACACAACATGCTGTGGAGATATGCGCGTACGTACATAAGATAATAATAATTAGGTGACAATAGTCTTTATTATTAACCATAAGTAGCAAAATATTGGGCCAATGTTGATTTAGTCTAAGACGGGACCACCGGGGCATCGCCCTCTTCCGAATAAAAAAAAGATCATCAAAATCGGTCCATATGCTGAGGAGTTATGAGGGGACAACCATAATAAAAAAACATACAAACGGGTCGAATCCAGGGAGTCGAGACCGAAGCAGAAACCGAAATTCAGACCGGTCACATATTGGTCAAATAACCAGTAACCGTAACAAAGGTGGAGAGATTTCTGACCGTAGTAGCGAGAGGTTGCAAAAGGGAACCGAAGCTCCTGACCAATTGCACTTCGGTCGGGAATCGGGGACCGTAGTTCTGAGACGAACAGGGACCGGTCGGTAGATCGATCACCACTTCATGTATGGAGCGGTCCGCCGACTGGTTAGGGCTCCGGCTCGGTTTAGTTCGGGTGGGTTCGGTTCAGTTCGACCTAGCTGAATAGGCCGGGAAGGTACAGGGTCATCCGTTAAAACTGCAACCTACGCGCGCGCCAACAGACGAAAATGGCAACACCGCCTCACGGACACATTCCACTACACCATGCGCCGGTCCAGCGTTCGGAGGGTTAACAGCGACCGCTGGGTAGCAGTGATGCCCGAGAGCTTCGAAAATTTTAGGATGGTCTCTTTCAAATTAACGCCGCAAGGAGCTGTGCAGAATTTCCCGGCCCAGGTAACCGAGCCGCACGCTCCGCTTTTATAATCGGTTTACCACTCGCACCCCGGATTACTGTAATGAGGTTTGAAAACAATGTCAACTGATCACGTAGCCGTCTTAATTTCAAAAATTTTAGCTACGACAGGATTGACCGCGGCGCTATACCCTTGTACGTAGAGATTTTTCGCCACCTGCGTGTAAAAGCCACAATAATCACGCATCGTTCCAAAAAATGACATTAACGAAAGCCGGTATATGCGTGGCGTTGAGTAGCTAAAAGGTTAAACATTCAAACACAAAAATTCTAGAAAAAAGATTCAAACACCGCTATAATCAAAGACACGTCTCATTAGTTACTCCTTACGTCCGATCTATGCATGCACTGCATATAAGGATAAAATTATAAAAAAGAAAAGCAGAACAATAGATTCTGAGGTCTGCAGAACTAACACATAATTGAATAAAAATTTAATTTCTCAATTTATGAAAGTAATGACACAGAAACAACTAGCGTATTGTTTATCAACATCATGATTTTTAAAAAGAGCATTAAATACGGTATTAAATAAACAGTTTGCAAAAGCTTTTCACAACAATTATGGTTAAAAAATTGATAAAAGAGAAATTAAGTAAACGTAAAATATTTTGAATTATCCATCATTAAGAGGGAATAATTTTTCATCATTTTTCGGCGCAAATTGCATTCTGATATCTTTTATAATTCAAAAGTTATACGAAAAAAGCCCCAAATTTTTCAACCCCGGTCGGGAAATTTCAAATAGCTCCTTGTGACGTTAATTTGAAAGAGACCATCCTAAAATTTTCAAAGCTCGGGCATCACCGCTGCCCAGCGGTCGCTGACAACCCTCCGAACGCCGGGCCGATGCATGGTTGTAGTGGAATGCGTCCGTGAGGCGGTGTTGCCATTTTCGTCTGTTCGCGCGCGCGTAGGTTGCAGTTTTAACGGATGACCCTGTATGTATGCTGTTCCTTTCGCTCTCATTGTTTGTCTCTCTCGTGACGGGATTTGTGAAAGCAGACTGTTGCAGTTATTTGTTACTCTGACACTGTCAGTCCCAAACTGCGCCGATGTACCGAGGCATTGTTGTATTTGAAACACTACATTAAGAAGATCCAAAAGTGATCGAATTAGCGTGAAATGACCCGTAGAAAAGAATCCCCGTCCAAGTTAGAAAGTATCTGCAACTCAGGAAACAATTTCGCTTTTTTAAGGGAGTACACGGTGCGTTTCTGTAAGATGTTTAAAACGCTTTCATTCGACGACCCTTGAGCTTTCATAGGGAAGAACGGGGGGGTGGGGGCTGGTATGGTAAACCGTCCGCAATAGTGCAGCGCGCGGCTCGCTTACCTGAAACGGGGCGCACCGCTACCTTCGAACACACCATCCTACGAAAAACCTTATTTTGCAGACAGTAGCCTAGAAAGATGATCATACTTATTCAGAATTTAAAAACATACGATGTGGCAGGCAAAATTGCGAAAATAAGAATTTGCCTACATTTTTTGATGTTACAAAAATGAATTTCATAAAATATTATGTGAATAGGCAAAATAATCTATATTAAAAAAGAAAATAATGAATGCAATACGATAAATAATTCCAAAGATAAAAGTTTATGAGTGTAGCGTAGTTTCAAAAATGGATATGCAAAAAGTAATCAATTCACAACTGTGGTTCTGAAACAAATTCAGAACCATCAAAATAATAACTAACTCCCTCTAATTTCACATCGACTAGTTACATCCTGTTTCATTTTGATCAAAATTCCTGACATCGACGTCAAAAAGTGATCGAGTGGGATGACCTTCCTGCTATGTTAGTCGAAAAATAAAAGCACATAGTAAGGGAGAGTGGGGTAAACACGAACGCGGGGTAATCGTGAATGCGATGTTACAGCGTTTTAATAAATAAAAACGATGTTCTTTTTTCATTAGCTAATAGTTTAGGTCGTATCCAACGCCGGGCAGAAAGTAATAAATACAGAACGTTCATGCTATTCAAGATAAACACAATTTATTAATTTCATCATGTTTCAAGTAATATTTTGTCCATTTTCAATGGTATATAATTATTGTTGAATTAATGATACAATTGTTTTTTTTTAAGTTGAAATAAAGCATTTTTTTACCAACATTTTGTGACCAAGGCGTTACTTGAATCATGATTCTAACCTCTGAAATAAATTCTTTTTTATTTTTTGATGTCATGGAGTATTGACGAACAACTCGGATGGGGTAATCTCGAACCTTCGAGATTAGCAACGTTAATCGATTTTGATAAAATTTTCAGCATGTATAAAACTTACTTAAATCTACAAAAGGGATTTTTGAATTTTCATTACAGGCTCAGAAAAAAAAGTTTAGAAAACGAACTTTACAATTTTTTTCGATATTTCGACCAATTGCAATTTTTTCTAACGCACAAGAAGAGGAATTTGAAAAATACATTAGGTATAGGTTGTAGCAACATTTTTTATGGGTTGACCATTGAAATCGCGCTTTCTGTGCGATTTTTGCGATGTTTAGCACTCTGTTCGTGATTACCCCACTGCAGTCGAGTAATCACGAACACCAAGGGTTTTGCTTTTTCACTATAAAGTTGATTTTTATTATAATTTTTCAAAAATTCATCACAGTACTTTATAGATGAATAGTTTAAGTATGTTTGTAAATAATAAACAAATTCATTTCTCACACAGTTTTCGTTTTGTTTGTCTTTTTGCTTAGGTGTTCGTAATTACCCCACGCTCCCTTACGTATTGGGTTTGTAATACATATTGAAAACATCGTGAATGTTTGCATTTTCAGTCATTACATCAATTGGTCCAAAAATTCCATTTCTTGTACAATATGCATATAGGTACATTATAAATGATGAGAATTTTATTAACACTAACGTTTTACTTTTGAAAAAACTTTGGCGTTATCACCGTGCAAACTTCTGAAAATTGACTGTTATTGTTTCCAAAACAAATTGTTAATCCTTAAGGGGAACTTATCTATCATTAACTTTGTTTATTTACAACTAAACATTTTATTGATAAAAATATAAATTATTTCTGAAAATTATTTATAAAAATATTTCATTGCGACTATGAAAGTAATATCATCGACGAAGTATAGAATAGACCTATCACCTTATGGGACTTCGTGTCACCACCCAAACTGTATTACCGACCCATAACTCGAGGACTGAATTTAGCGGCCTCTGCTCATGAACAGCGTCCAACTTAGGATCTACTCTGAAATGTGTTGAAATGCTGAAAGGTGTGCGTGATTGTATACGTGTGACTTGTTTAGAGTGAGAGTTTGACAGAGGACAGGCTTTTGTTACGCTACGCTTTGGCTCGGTTTGTCAGCGACTCACGAGGATTCACGTGGATTTTTCTCCGAAAATCTATTTCGGTGATCTCTTCTTGAAAGCTTATATAAGCTATAAATTGCAAGATGACATTGATTGTTAGTACTTTACGTGTAGTGGAACACTTAACTAACATTTTCGCGAGTCGTATGTTGAAAAATATTAAAAATTGACGCTGTTACTGACATTCCCACAAATCCCTGCACTCCGCGCATGTCTAAATAGACGGTGCCCATCCTACGACACGTATAAATCAATGAGAACAAGGAATCCAAACGTTTTTTTTAAATTTATATTCGTAGTTTTCGGCACCCGAGGAGATTTTGCAATAGTTTATTTATTACTTGGGAACGATAGATTAGTAGTTAAAACTCTACGTTTCGTTACAAATTGATTGGCCTTTCCATATTAACTATTGTATGGATTTAAAAATTGTAAAGAACATCTCCGATGTAAGTACCCGAGCGTATCGCTTGCGTTAAGGTCTGTTTTCATTATTCCTAGATATGTACATATGAGAAAACAGTTATGGTATTTTTTAAACCACAAGTAAAAAAAAAGGTCCTGTTTTACGGACGTCGCGACTTGCGTGTGAGATAAAATGGGAGGGAAACGGCACGGAGGTCCTTTACGCGACAAACGATCATTCTGGCAGCGGCAACAAAGTATAATACTACATTGTCTTCTTGCATTCTCCGTGCGTCTGATTTTCGCATGTCGATGTCGGTCCACGGACAAGCTAGGCTTCTAGATTTTACTTTCTTCTACAAATTCTGCAAAAGCCGTAATCAGTAGCTAAAAGTGGAAAACATGTATGTACACATGCTAAGATAACCATAAGGTGAAATTTTTACATTCTCTGTTTCGGCCCGATTCGAGCATTTACGGCATATTAGTGAGATTTTTTTAATAAGAGGAAAATCAAATACGACGTGATTCGGGCAAGTAGGTATGTACATATGTAGAGTTGCTATACGTCCTGTATATACGGGACTGTCCCGTATTTCACTGTTCCCGTGAAATATTTTACAGAGTAAAATAAACCATTACCTATCCACATTTTTCATGTTTTATTTAATTAGCATTTAAATGTTCCGTATCAAAGCTTGACAATTATGGAAACCCTAAAAATAAATCACTACCTACCCACTTTTTTCATATTTTATTTGTTTAGCATTTAAACAAAATAAAAAATGGTAAAGATTCGTTAAGAGCAAACGCCTGATTTAGCGAGCTCTGCTTGCAAGACATTTCAAGTCGCATTGATTTTTGCCTTCAGGTGTATCGCGTTTCTGGGAACGGCGTCTGTTTAAAAAAAAAGACGAACTTTTCGATAGTCTTGACCTCAACAATCGATGAGAAAAAGGCCGCACATCTACTGAACGTTCGCTATCGTATTATTTTCTGGATTTTAAAAAAATATGTTATTATTTTTCCTCTTTCTGTACCAATTTTTTGCCGTACCTTCCTCATACCAAACTGCGTCGTAATTGGTTTCATTTTAGTAGACAAATCTGACATACAATACAGATGTTTGCATAATGATAAAAATATTGAAAAATTATTTTTCCATTAGAGGATACTGCATATTAATGGCCCTGTATTCCTTCCAAGCGCCGACCAACATGTTGTTATAAAGAGTCGGTAGCTTCTGAACAATTTTAGAAATCTATGTAAACCTGATATCTATGTTTTCATATTTAGAAGAGTGATAGGAACTAGAGGAAATGCTGTATTGCGTTGTCTCAAGCGTAAATGTTGTAAAACGTTTATAAGACCGACTCGAAAAATCCGATCTTACCATATTTTATGGAAGAAAGAAAGTCAGAAAAGCATGTATTTAGCCGCGTAATATAACATTTTTAATAGTTTTCTTAGCAGGTTAGTCAATTGAATGTCAGGGTGGCTTAAAGTAATTATTTAAACATTTAAAGACAGTTCTTCGAAATATAAAAGAAATAATTACGGCTACAGTCCCTAGTAATAATCCCACTAAATATAAAGAATTTAATGAAATTTAATGAACTTTTTTCCCGCTTGGGACCGCAAGTCAAATTTTCCGCGTACCCAAGCTCAGAAATATCATTCCAACTACCGCTAATGTAGGGTGGGGAAAGTTCCCCTTTCATGCGGCCGCCCAGGCTAGGGAAAATGCGCAGGCTGGATGCGCGTGATTATTATGTAGTCTCCTCCTCGAAGTGACAGAAAATATAAGCTATATGCTATATGACAATAAATGTTTGTAGCCTCGCTCCGTGGAGGTTCGCTATCGAACGGATGTGCGGGGTGGCCGAGTGAACGAGGCAAAGTGAGCTGTGTAACGGTTCTTTATTCTTATCGTCGAGGTACAAGGTTTCCCGGCCAGGTCTGTGCTGGCTAACAGAATCTTTGCGGCTTATCCTATGACCTATACTAGCGCGGTGGAGTGCGGGCGGCGCGTCGCGATCGCGGGGCACGGTTCGGTGCGTTTCGGCGGCAGAAGTAGGAGTGGGGGGTGGTCGTTCTGGTGCCTTGGCTGTGGTCTCCACCAATGGCCCTGACCGGGAAGTCTTGCATCCGCTCGCCCAGTGGGTAAAACCCGCGGGAGAAACGGAGACTGTAGGATGTCCTCCGGGGCAGACAAAGTCTGACCCTAAGATTGACGGTGGATATCGACCTGCGTCTAGAGGTCGGCGGACTCGCGTTCCTCTAGGAGCCGTGGAGGTGGGGGAATTCAAAAGAACGCAACGATACAGCTTGTGCAATACAAGAGATCGTTGGGAGAGCTCTGACCGTTCGCCTGTAACGCTCGTGGTAGACTCTGCCTGACGAGCCCGCCGCGCTTGCCTATAAGCAGCGCCGTGATGATTTTTCGAGCGAGAGCGCCGCTCGGCGTGCGGCCCTCTCGCGCCCGTGCTTGGCAGCGGCGGGCCGCGCCAGGCGCGCGTGGTGGGGGGAAAGATTCGCGTCCTACCGATATAACTCGTTACATGTTTATTGGCTATTTCGTTCCTTTACGCTACATTTGTGAACTTTTTATAACTTAACATCCTTCCAAAATATAGTTGTTACGCCGCAACGGTATATTTATGAAATTGGGTATAGCATATAGGTTATAATTTCTGTCACTTTGAGGTAGAGGTGTGACTATCGAAATGTTATCGATATTTCGATATATCGATAATATGGTTAAGATATCGTTGACGCGAAGAGACCCAGATAGCACACGACTTATAGACGACGCTATCCAGCACCGAAAAACACAGGTTGTGAACGGACGAAAATATCGGTGCTGAGCCCATTCAGTGTTTTTCGGTGCTGGATAGCGCCGTGAATTCAAATACAAACAAATAGATTCTGATTGACTTTATTATACAAATAATGCGTTGCATTCTAAGCGGAAAAAGGTCTGTACCGTTGGCAACGGTGCTCGAAAAGTGAGCACCGTAAAAACCGGTGCTGGGTCCATTCACGGCGCTATCCAGCACCGAAGAACACCGTTGTGAATGGGCGAAAACATCGGTGCTGAGCCGCTGAGTATCGAAAGCGATATCTTTAAAAGTATGAATATGTATCGTTGCTTTACAATGTCTTTAAAATTGTTATTTGCATCGTTGCTGCAACAAAGTGTGTTATATTCTACCTCAGCCTCTTCTAGAAGAGGCGAATAGATCTATTCGTCTTAACGATATCTTAACGATATTGTCGATATATTGTTAAATATCAATAAGATATCGATAATCTATCAATAATCGATAGTCACACCTCTAATCAAGCATAGAAATCTGTAAACATGAAAATTGATGCTAAAATCAAGTAGAGTCTAATAAAAGGCACGAATTTGGCAAACATAAACAAATTAAGCTAAAACTTATTATTTCGATGAAATGTACTAAAAAAATGACGTTATGAATAGGAAATTTTGATTTCTTAACCACGAATAATTACACTCATCGACTTCATAAATATATCGTTGAGGCGTAATAATAATATTTTGGAAGGATGTTAAGTCATAAAAAGTTCACAAATGTAGCCCAAAAGAACGAAATATCCAATAAAGATATATTATCCTGTAGCATATAGGTTAAGTATATTTTCTGTCACTTCGAGGACAGAAAATCCACTCTTCGAAGTGACCGAAAATATAACCTAACTAAGAGACTGTACAAATGTTTATTACGTGGTTGTATTTATATAATATTTCTAATCGAAATTTATGGAAATAAGTGCAAATTATGCTTCTATCAAAATGTATTAGTAAACGGAATTATGCAACATGTTTCTTGAAATTAGTCTTAACGTTCATGCCGTTTTAGATTTTAAACGTTTCCGATAAGATTTAATTTCAATTCCTACCACTCGTAGCATTGTAATCTTATTTTAGACTGAATCGATAACGTTGGGTGTGACACGAAAATGGTAAGGGGGCTCACGAGCCCCCCGAGCGTGTGACACAAAATTACATTCCGTGATAGGTCTATTCTATACCTGGTCTGTGGTAATATTTCATTTATAAAAATAGTTAAAGTAGATGTTTATAAAATTATCTATAAAATTTAATAAATTTAGAAAAAGACGTAAATGTATTTTTAAGAATTTATATATAAATTAAATTAATTGATTATATTTATTATTATAAATTTGTTTTATTTATACTATGTATTTCGCTGTGGATTGCAAACGATGCAAGGCCAGGTTACTAATATGATAAAAGATAAGTAAAATTACCTACTAATTAATTTTAGTCACGATTTGCGATTCACAACAGGGATAGTAACAATTTGTTTCACAAATTTTAATCGGGGGTATTTCTATTTTCTTCCTATTTCTCATGATGTGATGAATTCTAGTTGCCCGCATTTTTATCTCTCCCGACTTTGCGTCAACCGTATTGCAATCGGTCGAGACTCTCGGTTGACCGTTTTGCGAACCTCTCCATACAATAACTCCAACCTCTCCATAAATTAACGTTAATAATAAAAAGTGAAACGTTGCCTGTTTGTTTGCCCTTCTTTCACGCCTAAACGGCTGAACGGATTTCAATGAAATTTTGAATATATATTACATACGTCCTAGATTAGATTATAGGCTATTTATTTTATTTCTTACGCTTTTTTATTTTGGAAACATCATAAATAATTCCCGGGTGAAACCGGGTATATATATATACAGTATTGTCTCCGTATGTGCTCGGTTTGGTGTACACGATAGATGTTCGTCGCTACCCCCACCACTTCTGTCTCACTCTTGTCCGGCGAAGGCACGAGCGAGATGGAACGAGAGCCACTGAAAGCGAGCGAGGACGGTACGAGACAGACGACGCGTTGATGTTTTGTCTTCCTCCGTCTTTCGGGCACCGTGACACTCCGTCCTTTGCGTGCGCGACGAGCGTGCGCGATGGTCGCAAGCACTTAGGTGAGCACGGGAACCGCATCGCAAAATCGTGACGCAGGCCCGGCTCAAGCCTTTTTTGCGCCCTAAGCGAACTTGTCAAATTGCGCCCTTTATTATAATACATTTATTTGAGATTATTTATGACTTTACTCTGCAAAATTAAGCGACTGCCTAGGGCGGAAAGTCGACAAGAGGTGCAAAATGATATTTTCATTACTGGTATTGTGGAAAATAAACTTTAAAATTAAATATTACAAGTTGTACTATAAGTGGATTAAACTACGAATACAAATTCAGAATAAGCTTATCAATAATCTCAAATAAATGTATTATAAAAGAAGGCGTAATTTGGCAAGCTCGCCTAGGGCGCAAAAAAGACTCGTGCCGTGCCTGGCTATCTGACCGTGGCGCGCATGCGTCGAGCAGTCACGATTCCATCTGAGTGCTCGCACCCGTCGCGCACGCTCGCCGCGCACGCAAAGCGTTCCATCTCACTCCCCCCTTCGGCCAGAAAGGAGCTAGAAACGAACACTCGGAATTAGGGATCTGTTCACGATAGGAGTTCAACGCCGGTCCCGACCAGCGAGCACATACGGAGACAATACTGTACACATATGATATGTGTGTGTAACGGCAGTTTTGATGACATTTTATACGACGGATCGGCAGTTTCGGCGACAGTTGGCAGTTTTGACGCCCGTCATCAAAGCTATCGCGGTGCAAAGGCAGTTTCGACGACTGTCGTCAAAACTGCCTTTATACGGTTTGCATTACAACTTCCGTATATACATGAAGCATGTAAAGAAAATCATGGTGAAAATGCACCGATAAGCAATTGTTTTATTTTATAACGTTATAAATTAACGTCATAGCGTTATAAATTTAACAAAAAATAAAAAAAGGACTTGCCGCAACCGAGGATCGAACTCATCAACTTCAGATTTGCAATCATATGATGCGTTTCCACTACGGTGGCTCTTATTTTTGACTTTTCAATTTCATCGCTCCCCCCCCCCCCCCCCCCTCCCCACTGGTACAAAATAATAAAAAAAATCTGTGTAAAGGTTGAGCTTGATCGGGTAAGGTAAAAAGGGACCCTTGCGCCCTTGAACATTTAAATAATTATTTAACAGGTCACAAAGTCGATTTTATATAATTATCCTCCAAGTTATTGATTACATAAAATAACCTGTCAAACAGAAGTTATAGATTCAGACAAGGAGCATTTTTTATGTTGTATTACTTTTTCTCGTAGGACAAACGGTTTTCGAAAAAAGTCAGAAAAACTGAAACAAAAGACATGTCTATATCTTCGATATTTTTGCAAATTTCTGTCCCAAATTTTCAGCAATCGTTCAAAACATGCAAAAAAATCAATCTTTTTGGATTCTATCGGAATATGCCCCACCCCCCGTAAATATTTAAAAAATAGTCCTCGAAAATAAAAATTACAATCTTTTCCCCCTTCATAAATAAAATGTGTTGGACAAGGATATAAACTTTCAAAATTTGTAAAAAGAAATTGTTTTTTCATGTAATATTTTTTGACATTCCCGAACATTACATTAAACAATAATATTTTTGATTATTATCTACTGCAAAACATGCTTTAATCAGAATCTGTAAATACATATGAAAGCTGTGTTACACCATTAATATACCATAAATAAAGCTGTTAAGATGTATACAGTGACATATAGTTTGCTACACATATTAATGATGATTCTCTCTTCTCAACTCAATATCTGAAATTAACCCTAAATGATTCGATCCCATATCAACGTTTTAATAAAAATGTTCCTTTTCACCCTTGCATCGTTTTTAACTACTGTCTAAATCTAAACCTATGTTAATCTTAAAAGTAATATGAAGTTCATTATAAGATCATAATACTGTTACACTAATTTTAAGTGTGAATCGTGAATCGGTGGAGTTTCTCCCGGGGCCCAAATCCGAACTCGGAGTGTAAATAGCGCGATAAGCTGGAAGAGCGATACGATGCAATTTAAATGTAGCTACGTAAGCAGTCGGTCACATAACGTCGTCATCCTTGAACCTTCGGTTTATTACAAAGTATAAAGGGCCTCGAAGCAGGGCTGGCCATGAAATGGAGAAAGCGATAAGTGTTCCGAAAAAAGATCACTATGAGAGATCTCACTGCATTTATACCAGAACCTTCATTCAGTCGAGCAGCATTTTTTGTTAACTTATCTTTATTTCTTGATCTCTAAAATGTTTGTTAGACAGCGCAAAAGTGTAATTGAAAGTGATCCGAGTAGTGATGAAGAAGTAGTCAGATTTCGAAGAAAAGTTAGAAATAATATTGCATCAAGTTCAAGCTCGGAAAATGAAAATTCGTATGAGAGTGAAGATCTTGAAGAACTGTTAGAAAACCTGGCTATGGAAGTAGAGAATGATCAGACTGATACTATCGGTTCATCTGACAATATCCAGTGGAAGGAGTTCACCGGAAAGCAAAAATCATTTGAATTCACCGGGAAAAGTGGACTCCTTGTGGAACTACCTTCCAATATTACAGCGGGTGAAGTTCTTTCTCTTTTTTTGAATGAACAAGTGATAGACCTTATGGTGACGGAAACGAACAGATATGCAGAGAAAAAATTGTGGTACAATGCAAGCAGCGAACACGGTCGAATAAACAGATGGAAACCCACAAATTCCGAAGAGATCAAAATATTTCTTGACGTTGCTGTGGATGGGTTTAGTGCAAGCGCCACTAACCAAATGTTGGTCAACGGATCCTCTTTATAATTTTCCATTTCCCCGTAGTAAAATGCCTCGGAATCGATTCGAATTATTATTAGCAAATTTACATTTTGAAAAGAACGAAGCCATACAACATAATAATCGACTTGGAAAAGTGTTGCCATTAGTGCAGATACTTACAGATAATTACCAAAAAATATTTTTACCCGGCCCAGAAATTGTAGTTGATGAGACTATGGTTCCCTGGAGGGGGAGGCTCATATTCAGGCAGTACATACCGACAAAGTCGCACAAATATGGCATAAAACTGTTCAAATTGTGTTCTACAGAAGGTTATACGTGGTCGGCTAAAATATATGCTGGACGAGATACCTGTGGGATTAGGCAAGTTGGCATAACCGAAGACGTTTGCATCGAGCTCATAAACAAGCTATTGAATGAAGGGCGTACCTTGTTTATCGACAATTTTTATACAAGCTACGAATTAGCAGTGAAACTGTTAAATTTCAAAACCCATGTTGTTGGAACGGTACGCCACAACAGGAAATTTATGCCGAAACATGTTATGCTTCACCCATTGAAAAGAGGTGAAATAATATCACGGGAAGACGATAATGGTATTGTAGTGCTAAAATGGAGAGATGCCCGTGATGTCAGAGTATTATCATCGAAACATGCACCTTTTATGGTACTAATTTCGGATTCTTCCACTCATCGCGGTCGTCCTCCAAAACTAAAATCATTAGCAATCATAGCTTACAATAATGAAAAGTCTGGCATTGACAGGAGCGACCAAATGGCATCATATGCTACGACAATTCGGAAGAGCATAAAATGGTATCGCAAACTGGCAATTCACTTCCTAATAGGAACTTCTGTAGTGAATGCCCATATTGTTTATCAAAAAGCAACGAACCAGAAAATACAAATAAGAAAATTCCGAGAGCTTATAGTTCGAGAGTGGTTAGAACCGGAAAACGCAAGGCCCCAAACAACAAAAAAGGCGTCGCACCACCTGCAAGTTCGAAAAAATCCACAGGGCAAATCTATAAGAAGGATGTGCGTTCGGTGCTACGCAAAACAGAGGCGAACTCTCGAACGCTAGGAAGCAAGGAAAAATTTACAAAAAACTATAACGTATTGTCCTGAGTGTCCACAGTCACCTCAATTATGTTTACAAATTTTTAACGAATACCATCGTAACTAATAAAATGTTATATAATATTTCAAAAAAAATTTAAATATAGTATAAGTATATTTTTAATTTGTTTATTTTATATTGTGTATACTCGTCATAATCCCCATAAAAAACTTCAAAAAAGTAAAAAAATTGCGCCAAGTACATGAAAAAATCAAGGACGTAAAAGAGTATTATAAAATAAATCATAAAAAAATAGAAGATAATAATAATTTGAATATAAAAAAAGATGTGAAATCAAAATGAGCTGCAAGTACATAAAGGTGTTTTGTAATAATCACGGACATTTTAATAATGTGAAAATAAAATTTAACATCTAGACATTTGCCTAGATGTCCGTGGCCTGGAAGTTAAATACTTGGCGTGGCCAGGCAAGTTCAAGGTGTCGATGAATAAGAATTATTAAAAAACGCAAAATAATGAAAGTGTATTCATATTGTCATAGTTTTAAATTGACAAATTATGTGAAAGCTTGTGAGAGAAAAGGTATCGGTGTCGATGAATGATCTTACACTTGTTCTAAAATGCAATGTAATGAAAATGTACTCATATTGTCTGAGTTTTAAATGGACAAATTATCTGAAAGCCTGCGAGGGGGAAGTTATGGGTATTGATGATCTGAGAATACCTTGCCTGGCCACGCCAAGTATTTAACTTCCAGGCCGCGGACATCTAGGCAAATGTCTAGATGTTAAATTTTATTTTCACATTATTAAAATGTCCGTGATTATTACATAACACCTTTAGGACTTGGTTAGGTGAGAGTGTTGTGTGAGGTTGCGTGAGTGCAGTGGCGATATATTTGGTAGATTTTGCGAGTGTTTGCGGGGCGATAGATGGGAACAGGAGTTACGGAGTGGAAAGTGAGACATTTTGTTGGCGAGGAACATATAAGTATTTGAATACGGATACGAACAAAGAAAAGTAAAGCGTGTCAAAAAGCGAGCGGTGAGAGGTTAGGTCGAGGTGTGTCGACGCGGTGGAGGAGAGGTTGGAATGCGGTGGAGGGAATAGGTTAATATAAATAATAGACACGAGGTAAAAGTTTTTAGATTGTAAAATGGAGAAAAAGCTGAAAGAACAAGTAAGAAGGGGTAGACTAAGTAAAGCGAAAAGTATGGGGAAAAGTAAAAATGATAGTTTAGATATTAGGAATTTCAGTAAGCAGGAAGACAAAGGAGGGGCAATAGAGATTTCAAGAGTAGAGAAGAATGAAGAAAGCGAGAAAGGGGAAGAGACAGAGAAGAATGTAACATTAGGGATAATCCTAAAGGAGCTGAGAGAAGTCAAAATGGCAGTCAAAACTAGCAAGGAGGAAATGAAGGTAGAGATACAAGACCTGAAGGTGGAAATGGAAAGGAGAGAGAAAAGATGGTCAGAAGAGAAAAGAGTGATGAAGGAGAGAATAGAGCTGATGCAAAAGGAATTTGATGAATTAAAACAGGAAGCGAGAGATAACTACAGACAAAGATTGGACGAACAACAAAGAGAGGAAAAAGGATGGGAGAACAAAGTGAGAAGGACAGCCTACAGGAAGAAAGAGGTATGGGACTGGGAAAAATGATGGAGGAAAAGGTGGCAAGGATGGAGAAAATTGTAAAAGAACTGGACAAGAAGGAGAGGAAAGAAAACATTGTAATTAGAGGTTTAAAAGTAAAAGAGCAGAACAGCAGAGAAGAAGTTGAGAAATTCCTACAAGAGGAACTGGAGTATAACGGGGGGATAATATGGGCAAAATGTGTAGGAATGAATAAAGACGTAATTATTGCAAAAACAAGATCAGAAGAGGGTAAAGCGGACATAATGAAAAAGAAAAGGAAATTGGGACAGAAAAAAGTATATATAGACCATGATATGTCACAAGAGGACAGGAAAATACAAAAAGAAATTATAGAAATTGCAAAAACAGAAAGAAGCAATGGGAAATATGTTAAAATCGGTTACAAGGAATTATGGATAGAAGGGAAAAGATTTAGATGGCAGGAATTGAAGGAACCAACTAGTCAAGAGAGAGAGAAGAATTTTCCATAAGGCCTCAGGGTCAGAAGACAGAAAAGGCACGAGAGAGGGAAACGCAGGCAGTAAATGGAAACTTCCTTTTTTGGAACGTTGCAGGATTAAGTAAAAAAGACATAGGTTTTTGGAATTATGTAGAGAAATTTAATTTTGTAGGATTAACAGAAACATGCGTAGAGGACAAGGATTGGGGTAAAATAGTAAATAGGTTACCTGGAAGTTTCCAATGGAAATTTCAACCGGCAGAAAGAGCAGCTACAAAAGGAAGAGCGAAAGGTGGTATTTTAACAGGGGTGAAGAAAGAATGGGATGCAGGAGAAAAGGAATGGGAGGGCAAGGGGGTAATGGAGAGAAAAGTAAAAATTAAAAAGGAGAAATGGTCAATATGGACAATATATAATGGCGAGGGAATCAAAAATATAGAGAAAGAATTGGATAGATGTATAACAGAAAATGAGGAGCATTTCTTGATGATTGGGGGAGATATGAATGCCAGAATGGGAGTAAAAGGGGACCTAGCTATTGAGGGGGTAGAAGACATGGGTGTAGGGCAGGCAAAGAGACGGTCTAAGGATAAAACGGTCAACAACGAAGGAGGAGCTTTATTGAAAATATGTGAGGACAGAGGCTGGCATGTATTGAATGGTAATGTTATGGGGGATGAGGAAGGAGAATACACCTATGTAGGCAAACAAGGATCCTCAGTAATTGACTATGTTATTACGAACACAAGGGCGTTAGGAAGGGTTAGAAGTTTCCAGATAGGGGAAAGGGTAGAGTCGGATCACATGCCAACTGAAGTGGATATAGGAGAAGAGCATAGTAAGGAGGTTGAGGGAGGAGACGTCGTCAAGGAATATGTTATATGGGATGAAGAGAGCATAGAAGGATTCAGGAGAAAATGCGAAGAATATGATTATAAGGATGGAACACCCAATGTAGTATGGGAAGATCTAAAGAATAGTATCAGGTGCAATATGGTGAAGAAGAAAAGCAGGAGGAAGAAGATTAAGATTGGGCATTTAAAGTGGTGGGACAAGGAATGCGCTAGGTTAAAGAGAAAGGTAAGAAGAACACTAAGGAATTGGAAAAGAGGCAGAAGCACAAAAGAGGAATATATGCGAATGAAAGAAGAGTTCAGAAAGCGGAAAAATGAGAAGATAGAAAGCATGAGAGAAAAGGAGATGATGGAAATAAGGGAAGCAAAAACAGAGAGCCAAATCTGGAAATATATTAACAAAGAAAGAAAGAGAAGGAAAGAAGTAGGAACAGAAATCACAAAAGAACAGTGGATGGAGCATTTTATAAAACAACTAAACGGATCTAAAGAAAGGGTGTACGGGGAAAAAAGGAAAATAGAGAGGGAAGAGAAGGAGGGAGATGTTACGGATGATGAGATTGAGAAGCAAATAATAAAGCTGAAGAAAAAGAAAGCAGCAGGTGCTGATGGAATACCGGCAGAGGCGTGGATATGGAGTGCAGGGAAAGTAAGAACAAAAATTAGAGAGCTAATAAAAAAGATCTGGAATGGAGAGGGCTTCCCTATAGAATGGAGAAAAGGCGTGATAGTGCCGTTGCATAAAAGAGGAGACCTCCAAAAAGTGGAAAATTACAGAGGCATCACACTATTGAACACGGCGTATAAAATATATGCAGCGGTACTGAATGAAAGGATTAGGCAGAACATAGAAGAGGGGGAGATTCTAGATGACACACAAGCTGGCTTCAGAAAACACAGAAGCACAATAGACAACATATATGTGATCCAACATATTGTAGAAGAGGAAATTAAAAGGAAAGGAGGTAAGGTTTTTGCTTTCTTCGTGGATCTGAGGTCAGCATTTGACAAGGTAAATAGAGGGAAATTATGGGAGGTGATGAGAGAGAGAGAGGCATAAGAGTAGGACTCGTAGAAAGAACAAAAGAAATCTATGAAGAGACGAAAAATGTGATAAGATTAGAAAAGGGAATAACAGAAGAATTCTGGATAAAAACAAGCCTGAGACAGGGATGTGTTTTGAGTCCCACACTGTTTACAATATTTTTGGCAGATCTGGAAACACAGCTAAAAAGAATAGGTTGGGGAGGTATAAAGGTAGGGAATAGAAAAGTGTGCTCCTTATCGTACGCAGATGACATTGTGATGTTAGCGAAGAAAGAAGAAGACATGAGGGCAATGTGCAGCAAATTAGAAAAATACTTAGATCAAAAGGAATTATCTCAGAATGCAGAAAAATCTAAAATGTTAGTGTTTGGGAAGGGAAGAGGAAAGAAAAAGAAAACAATCTGGAAATGGAAAGATCAGGTAATCGAAACGGTCAAGGACTTTGTATATTTGGGTTTCCATTTACAGAAAAATGGAAATGTAAAGGAACACATACAGGAAAGGGTGAAAAAAGCAAATGTGGCAGTAAGACAAGTATGGGGCATAGGGGAAAGAATTTTTAAAGATAATTTCAGAAGAAGAATGCTCATGTTCGATTACCTGATAAAAGGAATACTGTTATATGGAGTAGAACTGTTCGGATGGAAAGAAAGAACGGAAATAGAGGCGATACAAATAAAATACATCAAATGGTGCTTAGGTTTAGATAGATGTACGCCGTCGTATATAGTCTTACAGGAGACGAATAGGGATAAGATTAGGATAGAGGCGGGAAGAAGGGCGTTAGAGTATGAGGAAAGGATCAGAAGGAAGGGGGGTAGTAACTTATTAAAAGAATGTCTCAGAGTGAAAAATGTAAGAATAAATGAAACATGGTGGGAGAGGGAAAGGATAGAATATATGAGAAGAAATGGATGGAGTCAGAACGGAGTGGAACAGTTGAGAGCGGAAGGGAAAGATATAAGGAAAATTCTGCCGGATAGGGATAGAGAAATACAAGGGCAAGAGCAAATAAATAGAATAAAAGAAGCGAAATATAATAAAATATATAAACACATCATGTGTTTTAGGCTACCAGAGTATCTGATGAGAGAGGTGAGGGGCAACAACCAGAAATTGATAGCAAGAGTGAGATGTGGAAATATGGAACCATATAATAGGTATTGGGAGGACAGTGAAAAGAGAAATTGCGTGATATGTGAAAGGGGACTAGGAACTTTGAAGCATTGGGTGGAAGAGTGTAAGGGAATAGAGAAGGGGGGATGTTCGTTAGTGGAAATGTTAGCGGGTAGAGTGAATGAAAGGGCAATAAAATGGCTAAGAATACTAGACAAGAAACTAAAAGACAAAAAGAAAGAGAAATGGGGGAGGGGAGGTGTGGATGGATGAGTGGTTAAGTAAATATGTAAACCAAGTCCTATTCTGTGGCCGATGAGGCTAGAATTATAATAAATATACAAAACACCTTTATGTACATTTTTGAAGTTTTTTATGGGGATCTCACTTCTTTTTACAAAGATAATTTGCATAGGGAATGAGTCCAGATAATTTTTAATATTATAAATTAAAAAGGTTGACCATCAACAGCCATGGGCTGCCTTATCACAGGACGGAATTGAGGATAAATTGTACGCAAGTTTAGCAACTATGACACAAACCATGTGTATATGTATAGTACTTTGTGTGGGGGAGAGTCGGGTAAAATGGAACGCTTAACTTTAGAGGGCGATAACTTAAAATCGGAAAGAAAAAACTAAAAAAAAATTAAAAAATCCGACTGCTTAAAAAGTTAAGTAAAGTGACAAAAATAATAATAATAAGATGACAATTTAAATTAACTGAATTGCCTGCAGTCGATGGCCTTAAATTTTTTGATGCTCTTGTTACGTACGCAGATTCATCTTCGTCTTTTTAACTCTTTCGTGTGTCCGGAATGCGCGTGACCCGACGAGGTCACCGTTTCCTGCAGTGGTGTGATGCAACCAAGTTTTCCCCGAAAACCCAATATTCAATGAAGGCACTCATGTCCCCACTACTTTCTAGCCGAATTTCATCGTATAAAAAGGGCCATGATTCCACACTCGGGGGCTCATTTCAAGTCTAGTACGTTTAGACGAAAGAGGCTTGCGAGATCCAGTATTATTTCAACTTAAACCAGACAGTACGTAGAGTTGCTGATAGGTGTTGTTACTATTAAAATCTTTGAGACCCCCACATTTCTCAGTGCGTCAAAACCGAGAGGTGGACTTAGGTACCGCGACAAATAAACACGAAAAAACAATTGTAAAAGACTGTGCTTATAGAATATAATCAATTATTTCTAATTCAGAGTTCTTTTATTTAAAACAATCATTATCTGAATTTCCTCTTCGAGATAAGCCCACAATAGATACTCCTTTACCGCTCAAGGTGTATCACATTATAAAGTTACGAGGCTAAACTAACTTTCCTAGTGGCTCCCGGGGATACCAGACCCCGGTTCGTCCACGATTTCCGAATTCCTAGTGGCTCCCGGGGATACCAGACCCCGGCTCGTCCACGAGTCCCACCTTCCTAGCGGCTCCCGGGGATACCAGACCCCGGTTCGTCCGTGAAACTTACCTTTCCTAGTGGCTCCCGGGAATACCAGACCCCGGTTCGTCCACGACATCCAACCTCCTTATAGCGGCTCCCGGGGATACCAGATCCCGGTTCGTCCGCTACTAACAAACTCAAACAACCAAAATTCAATCCTCGGCCTCGCAGCCGCCACTCTCATTGCCCTCAGCCTCGGCTCGTAACACTCTTCTATCCCAAGCATGTACCGCAATGACTAAAGAAAGTGCTTCAAGCTGGTAACAAAAAGATGTGGACAACATCAATTCAAATTGAAGCTTATATAGTGACATTTCAACTTCAAAGTATTTTGTAACTTATATGTGTCTCTCTTTATCCGTGTGGGAAATACTGTTAGTGTTGTTAATAGCCCATCAAATCTAATTAGGGCGAACAGCGATACACAATATTTATTAAGACAATATGTAATTTTCTATTTGGACTTCCGTTTCCGGTCGCGTGGGAGAGTGAGGTGAGAAAGGTGCGGTGTGTTTGGGAGAGAGGATAGTGTGTGAAAAAGTGAATAAAGGGCAGTGAGTAGTGGAGAAGCGGAAGTGTTAGGTTGGAAGGGAAGAGGGTGAAGGGAAAGGGAGAGTGGTGTGGGGAGTAGAGGTGAGAAGGTGAGAGAGAAAGGTTTGGAGGTTAGGGCAGTACGACAAGCGTGGTGTGAGGCGGGAAGAGAGGTAGTAGGCAGGTGGCGCGCTCTGCGGAAGATAGGAGGAGGTAGGACAGGTGACAGAAAGGAGGGAAATTTAAACGGCTAGCGAAGTGAAAGGAGTACGAGAAGTGAAGGGCAATAGGAGGATTGAGAAGAGGTGAAATAGAGTAAAGGAAAGCCAAGGGGTGAGAGGAAAAATGAGTGGAAGAAAGGAAAAGGGGGAGAGGGAAGGAGGGAAGGAGGAAGAAAAAGTTAGGGAAGGTGGAGAAAGGGGGCAAAAAGTAGATAGAGGAAGGAAGCATAGTGAAGGTTGTATAGGGAGTGTGGGGAGTGTGGAAAGCGTATCGGGTAAAAAGAGGAAGGATAGGGAGGAGGAAGAGGGAGGGGGGGGATAAACAAATGAAGTAGTTTAAAAGGAGCGATAAAACGGCGAGATCTCCGGTGGGAGGGAGTAAAGGGGGAGTAAAGGGTAGGGAAAGAGGAAGGGATGGGAGGGTTGGAAGGAATGATGAGGGAAATGATGCGAGAGATGAGGGAAATGAGGGAGGAGATGAGGGTGGATAGGGGGGAGAGAAGAAGGGTGGAGGAGGAAATGAGGAGGGAGAGGGAGGAGAGATGGAGGGAAGAGGAAATATGGAGAAAGGAAAGAAGAAGGTGGGAGGAGGAGATGAGAGAAGAAAAGGCAAGGAGGGAAGGTATGGAAAAAAGGATGGAAGAAAGGGACAGGAGGATGGTGGAGGTGATTGGGAAGGTAGAGGGATGGGAGAAGGAAAAAAGGAGCGGAGGGGTTAAGGAAGGGGTGGGGATAGAGGTAGGGGAAGAATGGAGAATGAGACCGAGAAGAATGGAGATAAAGCAGGATTAAAAGGAGAGAGAGGGAAGAAGAAATAATGTGGTGATAAGGGGGATAGAAATAGAGGGGAAGGAGGCGAAGGAGGAAGTGAAAAAATTATGGGAAAGAATGGGGGTGGGAGAGGAGGGGATAAAAGAGGCTGAGAGGATAGGTAAAACAGGGAGAGATGGGAGTGGAATGGTGTTGGTCAAACTGGGGGGGGAGGGAGGAAAAAAGGAAGGTGATGGAGGCGAAGAAAAAGTTGAGGGGTAGGAGGGAAAGAATAGAGGATGACCTCACGGAGGAGGAGAGGAAGACAAGATGGAAGATAGAAAGAGAGGCGGAAGTGGAGAGAGAGAGAGAGAGAGGAAGGAAAGTACAAGTGGGGTATATGAAGATGTGGGTAGATGGGAAGGTAAGGACGTGGGATGAGTTGGGGGAAAAATGGAGTGAGGAGCAGGGAAACGGGGGAAGTGGGCAGGGGGGGGGGAGGGGGAAAGAAACAATAAGGAGGAAGGAAGGAGTAAAGGGGGGAGATATAAAGTAGCATTTTGGAACGTGGCAGGGTTAAGGAGAAAAGATGGGGACTTTTGGAAAGGGTTGGAGGAGTGGGACGTGTTCGTGTTGAGTGAAACGTGGGTGGAGGAAAGGGAGTGGGAGTGGGTGGAGAGGAAGCTACCTAGGGGGTTCGTATGGGAAAGATAATGGGCCAAGAGGGAGAATAAGAAGGGGAGAGCAATGGGTGGGATGTTGATGGGAGTGAGAAAGGGGATGGAAATGAGAGAGGACGGAAGGGGAGAAATAGAGGGGATGTTGACGAGGGAGGTGAGATTGGGGAGAGAGTGGTGGAGGATAGTAGGGGTATATGTGAGCAAGGATCTGGATAGGAAGCTCGTCGAGCTAGGGGAATGGACGAAGGAGAGGGAGGGGGGCGTGCGAAATGTAATAGGGGGTGACTTTAATGCAAGGACAGGAGAGGAAGGAGGGGAGGTAGGGGAGGGGGGAGGAGGAGGGAGAGAGGGTGAGGAGCAGGAGATCAAAGGATAAGGAGGTGAACGGGGAAGGTAGGAAGTTATGCAAATACCTGGGGGAAAGGGGGTGGGGGATATTGAATGGAAGCGTAGAAGGAGACGAGGAGGGGGAATGGACATTTACCGGTGGGAGGGGGATCTCGGTAATAGACTACGTGATAGGGAATGAGGATACTAGGGAGTTAGTGGAAAGGCTGGAAGTAGGGGAGAGAGTCGACTCAGATCACCACCCGGTGGTGATCTGGGTGAAAGGAGGGGGGAGGGAGGAGGGAGTGACTGGGGAAAAGGCGCAGGGCGGAATGGGGGGGAGGGGTAATTGGAGAGAGAATGGTAGAATGGAATTTATGAAGAGTTTGGGGAAAAGGGAGGTAAGGGAGAGGGGGTAGAGGAGGAATGGGGGGAGCTGAATAGTAGAATAAAAGAAGGCAGTGAGCAAGATGGGGAAAGGGGAAAAGAAGGGAGGTTGGTGGGATGAGGAGTGTAGGGAGGAGAAGGGTAAGGTGAGGAGGGAGTTGAGGAGGTGGAGAAGGGAAGGAGGGGATGGGAGTGTATATAGGACAAGGAAGAGAGAGTACGGAAAGTTGTGTGAGGAAAAGAAGAAAAAGGAGATAGAGAGGTGGGAAAAGCAAGTAGAAGGTGTAAGAACGGAGGGGCAGGTTTGGAAGGAAGTGAACACGGGGGAGGAAGAAGAAAAGGAGGATAAATGAGAGAATAGAAATAAGGGAATGGGACGAGTATTTTAGGGGGTTAATAGGAGGAGTGGAATGGAGGGTGAGAAAGGGAGGAGAGAGAGGGAGGGAAGCGGATGAAGAGGGGGAGTTGGGGCGGGAGGAAATAGAAAGGGTGGTGAGGAATTTAAAGGACGGAAAGGCAGGGGGGGAGATGGGATTCAAAACGAGGTATGGAAGTATGGAGGAGAGGAGGTGATTGAGTGGTTGTGGGTAGTGTGTAATAGGGTGTGGAGGGGGAGGGTTGGCCAGAGGGGTGGAAAAAAGGGGTAGTGGTTCCGGTGCTGAAGAAAGGGGCGGGGGAAAAAGTGGAAGACTATAGGGGAATTACGCTGACGCAGACGGCGTACAAGATTTACGCCTCTGTGTTGGCTGAGAGACTAAGGGCGGATGTGGAGGGGAGGGGTTTGCTGCCACCGAGTTAAACGGGCTTCAGGAGGGGGGTTGGATGTATAGATAATATATATGTGTTGAATTATCTGGTGAATAGGCAGGTGGTGCGGAAGGAAAGGAAGATGTTGATTTTGTTCGTGGACCTGAAGGCTGCGTTTGATTCGGTGGACAGGGGGGTGCTGATAAAGGCGATGAGGAAGAGGGGGGTGAGGGAAGGGCTGGTGGAGAGGTGCGGAGAAGTGCTGCAGGAGACAGTGTGTAGGGTACGGGTGGGGGAGGAGGAAGGGGAAATGTTCTGGACAGCGAGGGGGGTGAGGCAAGGGTGTCCTCTAAGTCCAAGCCTGTTCACGCTGCTGATAGCAGACATGGACGAGGAGTTAGAGAAGGGAGGATGGGGGAGTAAAACTAGGGGGGAGGAAAAGATACACGCTAGCATATGCTGACGATGTGGCTGTGCTAGCGGAGGATGAGGAGGGGATGAGGGGAATGATAGGAAAGTTGGAGAAATATATGGATGGGAAGGGGCTACAGGTAAATGTGGAGAAGACGAAGATAATGAGGTGTAGGAGGGGAGGGGGGAGGTGGAAAAAATGAAATGGAGATGGAAGGGTAAAGAGCTGGAGGAGGTGAGGAGTTACAAATATCTAGGATACACGATAATGGGGGGTGGGGGGCAGGATGAGCATGTTGAGGAAAGAGTGAGGAAAGGGGCAGCGGTAATGGGGAAGGTGTGGGGGTTGGGGAAACGATTATTCGGGAAAGACTGGGGCAGAAGGATATGGTTATTCGATAGGTTGGTATGGGCGGTGGTGGGATATGGGGTGGAGGTGTGGGGGTGGAAGGAGAGGGGAAAGTGGAGACGCTGCAGGACAGGTTCTTGAAGTGGGTGTTGGGGGTGGATAGGGACACGCCAGGATATATGGTAAGGGAGGAGTTGAAAAGGGGGCTGTTGAGGGGTAGGGCAGGGATGAGGGCGTGGGGGTTTGAAAGAAAATTGGAAGAGGGAGAAGGAGGAGAGCTAGCGAGGTTGTGTTGGGAGGAGATGAAGGGGAGGTTTAAGAGGGGGAAGGTGTTGGAGGGGTGGGAAAAGGAAAGGGAACAGTTCTTCAGGGAAAGGGGGTGGACAGTTGAGGAGGTAGAAAGGGGAAGGGAAAGGGGGAGGTAAGAGGTGAGGAGATAGTGGACAGGGAAAGGAAGATGCAGGAGGAGGAGAGGTGGAGGAAGATAGGGGAGTCGAATTATAACAAGTGGTATGGGAGGGTAAAGATCCCGGGGATACCGGGATATTTGAAGAAGGGCTGGGGGGAGAGTAGATGGCAAAGGGTGGCCAAGTTTAGGTTGGGAAATGGAATGAGAGGGGGGAGGTATTGGGAGGAGGGGGAGAAAAGGAGGTGCAGGGTATGTGGCTGGGGTGAGGAGTCTTGGGAGCATGTGTGGGAGGTATGTATGGGGTGGGGAATAGAGAGGGGATGGCAAGAGATGGTGGGCGAGGTTTTGGGGGAGGAGGGGCAGGGAGAGGAGTGGTTAAGAAGTTTAGAGGAAGGAAGGGAGGCGTGTGGAGGAAAAGAGGGGTGAGTGGTGAGGTGAATGAAGAGATGGGAGTGAAAGGGCGGCGAGTGGAAGCGCGGGTCCGGGAGGGGGAGAGGAGACGGGAGAGCGGACGAGCGAGCGATAAGGATAGATTATAGAGTAGAGTTAAGAATAGGTTAAGGTAGGAATAAGGAGGAGGAGCAGAAGTAGGATAAGGTAGATTTAAGTGATTATGTATGGGAAGATTATAACCCTTAGGGGATTAATAAAGTTTATATATGTAATTTTCTATTTCGAAATAAATGTTCGAATGTAATTATATCAAATCATTTGCATCAAAAGATTTAAGGCCTCCGACTGCAGGCAATTGAGTTAATTTAAATTGTCATCTTATTATTATTTTTGTCATTTTAGTTCGCTTTTTAAGCAGTCGGGTTTTTAATTTTTTTAATTTTTTGTTACTTTTTACTTTTTTACTAATTATATATCCTATAACATTCGGAACGTCAAGACAATTCGAAAGACACCTCATTTGTCAAAATCGGTGTATCCGTACAGGCTCTAGAGCGTAACATGGGACATACATAGCCTGATAAACACAATACCCTCCTTTGCGTGCCGCAGTGGGGTAAAAAAGATACGGGACTTCAACAGCAGTCTTAAGTGGACCTTAGACCAGCGATGCCCCGATGGGCGGCCCGAGATAAACGAGCATTCATCGCGTTTTCCAAAGCTCGCGTGGAAGGGGATGCTCGAAACCAATGACGTTGCGGGCATGTCAGGGATGGGGAAAACTCTAGTAGTATGCGTGTAGGCTCGTACCCATAGGCTTTTACAACTGGGGCTCTTGGACCCCTAGTGTTCTACATTTTAGGAATTGGGAAAATAAACAGGAATTGACTAATGATTAAACAATAATATTATATAATTGGACGGAATAAACTTGAACAGTCCCATTTACACATCTGATTAACAAACAGTTTCTTATTAAACGATTTTTATTCAACTTCAATCCTCTGTTTGTTTGTATGTATGTTTGTTTAGTTCAAATCTAGAAACTCAATTTTAACCCACTTCCAACTATCCAATAGACTTGAAACTTTGCAGGCATACGTATTTTGGATGACAATACAAAATTATAAAGAAACAGAAACCGCCCCAGGGGTTTAAAATATTACCCAGTCATCAATAAATATAACCCTTAACCATAAATCCAAACGACTTGAAATCAGCCTATAACCAGAAATCAAATCAATTTAATCGACATGAAATCAGCATGTAACCACAAATCAAAACTAGACAATAAAAAGTAAATAAAGAAAAGAATTATTTTTTAGTTTTTAGTTTTTTTTGAATATTGTATAAATGTATAGTGTTAAATTTCAATTCGTGTACATAACTGTAAATAAATCACAATAGCTAACGAGGCGGCGCCTCTACGCCGCAATAATATTTATTAAGTATGTAATCTTACTTATAAGATGTAAAACAAATTTTAATTTTCTTTATTTACTTTTTATTGTCTAGTTTTGATTTGTGGTTACATGCTGATTTCATCCCCTTCCACGCGAGCTTTGGAAAACGCGATGAATGCTCGTTTATCTCGGGCCACCCATCGGGGCATCGCTGCCTTAGACTATAAGAAAATCAAAGCCTTTGTTAAGAAAAATATATGGCAAGACAGGAAAATGAGATTTACCGGAGGTATTGAAATCTTCGCCTCGCTCAAGTGGTAGGGTAAAGTGGAACACCCAGTTAAAGACTATGTAAAAGTACAAAATCTTTATTTTTATGATTTAAAAAGTATTCATTTATGTAAAAAACTATAAATATATGTTTTAGGTATATCTATTACAAATAAAATATAACAAAAAAATATATTATACACATAAGAAAAAATATTTCACCAGATAACATGAAATTTATTTAAAATAATCAAATACACATGGATAATAATAATACACATGAATATTGAATATCAACACGTGCATGGAGAATTTTTTAGATTTTAGTGTATTTTAAATAAAATCGTGTAACTTAAAACAAATCTTTTCGAATATTTTTTTATTATCTACTTTTTAGTGTCCAAGTTTTGATTTGTGGTTATATGCTGGTTGCATATCGATTGAACTGATTTGATTTGTAGTTACAGACTGATTTCAAGTCGTTTGGATTTGTGGTTATGGGTTATATTTATTGATGACAGGGTAATTTTTTCACCTCTCCCGTTTTTTTCTTCATAATTTTGTATTGTCATCATAACCACGCACGCCTGCAAAGTTTTAAGACAATTGGATTGGTGGAAGTGGGATAAATAGGTATTCCGTTTCACCCCACGCAGTGTTCCACTTTGCCTCACATGCAATAATTTAGTAAACATTTAATAGGTATTTTTAATTAAATAAATAGAAATAGAGTGACCTCTTTTTGCTAGAGTAAGTGTAGTTACTAGTTCTATTAATAAAATATAATTTATTTAAAAATTTATAATTCTGTAGTGAAACAAGAAACACTAATTAAATTCGTGCATTATCGAAGGTGTCCATCAAAATAACTGAATAGTATGTGTTAGAAAACTTATGCCGGATCGACGCTAGGAAGCTAGGAGCTATTGTAAGCGATACTAAAGAAGTCAAGACTTTCTACGGAACACAAAACTTTATAATTTAAGTGGTTAGGAGTTATTGTGTTTGAATTATGTACAAGGTCACGAAATTAAACTAATATTTTACACAGACTATTTAAATAAACTTAACTTAATAATTAGATTGTTAAACGCAAGTGCGTAAGCAATTTGTAAGCGTGAAGCAGCAGTTACTCCGCAGATGAGTAATTCCCGTAAGCAGCGAAAGCAATCGAAGCGCGTAGCGTTAGTAAAGGGTGCGTGCTATTAGTTTTAGAGTCGCGAACAGAGTACTGATCCAGGAAATCACCGTCGATTTCCTGGAAGGAAGAGCTTTCCCCTTCCATAGATCGTGAGTCGATGGAAGGGGCCGCGATCGCTGCTCCACATGAGCAAGCAGGCCGTTGCCTCTGCCTAATTAGCGTTGGGCCTGGGAGATGTCGCCAGAATGCTCACTTCTCGAACATTTCCCGCCCGCCTTCATCCATCGATGAATACTCGTGCCGTAGCGTGATCAGATCCAGTGACGGTGGCGCCGCTTGACTCATGTGGAGGCGTCATACAACTCAGGTGACGGTGTTACAGTGAGATCTAGTGCGCAGTGAAACCCGGAAGTGAAAGTGTGTGATCCTAAGCCTGTACAAAGGGTAAGAAGACAAGTTTAGTAATCGGTCGTACAAGCTCGGAACGTGCAGTTTTAGCCGTAACAACGCGCGTTAATCCGTCGGACCCTGCGTGCAACCGGGTAATCCTCGCCAGTGGCCACTGTCCGGGTGGTGTCAGTTCGGACTTGATTAAACACAGATCTCCGATCTGGGGCTGCGGGTGTTGGTGTGCCCACTTGTTGCGAGCTTGCAACGCCTGCAAGTATTCATTGCGCCACCGTTGCCAGAATTGTGACCGCATTTGTTGCAGAAGATGCCAGCGAGAGAGACGAGATTGTGGGATGCCGTCCAGTTGTGGGTCGGGCACGCTGAGGAGTGGTTCTCCGATGAGAAAATGCCCCGGTGTCAAGGCGTTCAGGTCCCCAGGATCGTCGGTGATCGCCTGCAGTGGCCGAGAATTCAGACAGGCTTCTATCTGGGAGAGCAGGGTCGTCATCTCTTCGAAGGTGAGGTGCTGTTCGCCTAGCACGCGCCGAAGGTGATGTTTAGTTGATTTTACAGCTGCCTCCCAGAGTCCTCCAAAGTGCGGGGCAGCAGGAGGGTTGAAGCGCCACTCTATGCCGTCCTTCAGTAGGGTGGATTGGATGGTCTCGTGACCATCGTCGAGGTGGACTAGCATATCCCGCAGCTCACGGGCAGCACCCACAAAGTTAGTCCCTCGGTCGCTCTGAATGACAGCACAGAGTCCTCGTCGTGAGGTGAACCGCCGCAGGGCAGCAAGGAAGGCTTCAGTGCTGCAATCTGAAACTAACTCTAGGTGGACGGCACGAGTACACAAGCACACAAAGAGGGCCACGTATCCTTTGTGTGTGCGGCGTCCTCTTCCCCGTATGGCTAGAAGTGTGAGGGGCCCAGCATAATCAATCCCCACGTGTAGGAATGGACGGGTTGGAGTCACCCTGGAGCGTGGTAAGTCCCCCATAAGTTGCCTTCCTGGTGTTGCTCGCCAGCGGGTGCAGGTGACGCAGCGATGAATAAGAGCTTTGACCCGTTGCCGGCCCTGTAGAACCCAGTATTTCTGTCGCAAGGTAGCAAGTGTCAGCTGCGTACCTCCATGCAGCGTGCGACGATGAGCCTCGTCAACCACGAGGTCAGTCAGCCTGTGGTCCCTTGGGAGGATAACTTGATGCTGGGCATCCAGAGGCAAAGCTGAATGTCGAAGGCGGCCACCGACTCGTAGTAGGTCCTGGTCATCCAAGTATGGATGCAGTTTCACCAGCTTGCTGTGGCTTAGCAGTGAACGCCCCAGCTTCAGCTGCTGAATGTCAGCCGCAAACTCCTGGTGCTGGATAATACGGAGCCAACGTGTGCGTGCTGTCTCCACTTCTGCTAACTTCAAATATCGTCCTCTCGTACTGACTGCTCTTTGTGGCAGCCACCGCAAGCACCAGGCGGTAATTCTAAGGAGAGAGGATAAGCATGAATATCTGTTTAACAACTCCTCGCCCATTGCAGGATCACCCGAAGACATCACGTTGGCAGTAGTTCGGGCCTCGAGGTCGGTAAGTGGTACGTTGAGCTGCTTCCTGTTGTCCCATCCTATTGGTGAAGTCAGCCAGGAGGGTCCAGTCCACCAGAGTTCAAAGTCTGGCAGCTGGTCGGGAGAGAGTCCTCGTGAGGCGCAGTCGGCTGGATTTTCTTGGCTGGAGACGTGGTGCCAGTGAGCATCGGGCAGTGTGAGTTGAACCTCCGACACGCGATTGGCCACGTAAGTCTTCCAGCGTGATGGGTGGCCTTTGATCCAGGCAAGAGTGATAGTAGAATCACTCCATAAGTGGACGGCAATTTTCTCCAAACCCACGCTCTCGCAGGTGACTGTCATGAGGCGGGTCAGTAAGGTGGCGGCACAGAGTTCGAGTCGTGGCAGAGAAATCTTCTTCAATGGAGCCACCTTCGTCTTGGCAGTGACCAGCTGGGTTCGGATGGTGCCATCATGATCGACAACTCGGAGGTAGATTGCTGCTGCATAGGCTCGTTCCGAGGCATCGGCGAAACCATGAAGCTCTAATTGTTGGGATGCGTGGTGTAGGCCGAGCCAGCGAGGTACGGCGATGCTATTCAACATGGGCAATTCCTTGAGGAAGCGAGTCCAGTATCCGGCATCAACCGGCGGCAGCGGTGTGTCCCAATCTAAATTGGTCAACCACAAAGATTGCATAAATATTTTTGCGCTAATCGTTACAGGGGATACCAAGCCCAGTGGATCAAATATCCTTGCTATTTTTGACAGGACTGTTCGCCGTGTCACTTCAGCGTCCTGATGGTTCTGCTGTACTCGCACCCTGAAGCAGTCGTCAGCCGGACTCCACTGGACTCCCAGTGCTTGGTGGGTTTCGCCAGCCTGCCACTTGCATTCTGGAATGGCGTCACCGATAGGCACCTGCTCCATTAATGCAGGATGATTAGATGCCCATTTTCGTAGGTTGAAGCCGCCCGCCGAGCAGAGTTGACGTAGTTCCTCTTGCAGTCCGAGTGCCTCTTGCACGGAGTCAGCGCCGGTCACGACGTCATCCACGTAGACGTCACGTTGAAGAATGGCCGCTGCTCTTGGATATCGTGGTTGTTCGTCCTCGGCTAGCTGTCGAAGCGTACGGATAGCTAAGAAAGGTGCGCAGGCTAGTCCATACGTCACAGTGTTAAGCCTGTAAACACTGATGTTTGTATCGTCCTTCCCTCTCCACAGGATCAGCTGGAAGCGGCGGTCGTCCGGATGGAGGAGTATCTGGCGATACATTTTCTCTATGTCGGCTGTGAGACAGATGCGATGTATCCGCCAGCGCAGCAAGAGTTGCGGCAGACTCGACAGGAGGTTAGGGCCGACCAGTAGCTTGTCGTTCAAGGAGTGACCCGTTGATGTGACGTACGAGCCGTTGAACACCACCCGCAATTTGGTGGTCATGCTGCTCTCCTTTAGCACCCCATGATGTGGCAAGTAATAGGCCGGTCCTGTAATGCTCCCTCGTACTTTTGTCATGTGCGTGAGTTGTATATACTCACGCATAAACTCTTCGTAGGCCTGAGCGAAGGTCAGATCTCGCCTGAATTTGGTCTCCATCCGTAGCAGCATACGTTGAGCACCATGGTGGGAATCGCCGATCTCCACGTTCCTGTGGAATGGAAGACGGACCATGTAGCGACCGGAAGGCAAGCGCTGGTGAGTTGTCCGAAAATGGTCTTCGCAACATTGTTCTTCGGCAGTATAGGCTGGCGTCACAATGATTTCTTCCTGTTCCCAAAACCGGCGCACAAGTGGCACAAGTTCCTCGTCGGCAGTGCATTGAAGTGACGTGGGGGCACTGCCCGTGATGTCGGTGCGTCTCGTCCTCGTCGTGGCTGGTCCGGACACGATCCATCCCAGCGTTGTATTCTGAGCTATGGGTTCACCGGTGCCACCCTTGATGAGCCCGTCACGCAGAATAAGGGCGAAGGCATCGGCTCCCAGCAAAAGCTCGATTGGCCCGTCTCCGTCATAGCTAGGATCCGCTAATGGAAGACCATGGAGGTGAGTCCATGTTGAAGCTCTATTGCCAATGCGTGGCTGGTACGCAGTGATTCGTGGCAACACCAGAGCCTTTATCACATGACACTCCGTAGGGTTAGTGTGCGCGGTGAATTCCAGCTGTACCTTTCCTCGTACCCGCTCGGGGAGCTGATTCCCGACTCCGAGGAGACGTATGTTGGCTGTTCTCCGTGGTAGACGCAGCTGCTGAGCCAATGCAGCAGTGACAAGAGACACTTCACTACCTTGGTCGACGAGGGCTCGCACAATTCTTGAATCACCGTCGAGTTGCAACACTTTCACACGCGCAGTAGCCAGGAGCACAGCAGGTAGGGAGCTCGACGCACCGCTTGAGGTATTAGCAGTAGCCTCTACGTCGTTGCTGGCAACCGCGCTGTCCTCATGAATGGTAGTGTGATGCTTTCCATTGCACAGCTGGCACCGTTTCTCCGAACTGCACTCCTTTACGTGATGGCGTCCGAGGCAATTGTAGCATAAATTCGCCGCCACTAGTGCTTCACGACGTTCCAGCACATTTTTTGATTTATAGGTGCTGCAGAAGAGCACGAAGTGGTTGGCTCCACATAACACGCACGGTTCCTGAGAGCGGTTGGTCTTGGTCACTTGCAACACCTTGACCGACTTCTGGCCTCCTGTAGACTTGATGGTACGTGCCTCAGGCTGACCTTTAGCTTTGCCCCCTTCCAGAGCTCCGATGGTGGTAATGCGGTTTTTAATAAACGCCTTGAGTTCCTTAAAGGTAGGAGGGGTAGTCTGGGAGCCGAGCTGGGTTTCCCATTCTCTTCGTGACTGCTGATCGAGTTTCTCGACCATCCAGTAGACCAGCCAGTCCCCGGTGCCGTCAAACGGGTGTTCCATGGCAGCAAGGGCCTCGACACAGTCGCAAATGGTGAAGTAGAATGTCTTGAGTTCTATGGCCGATTCGCGAGTGAGTGTTTGCAGTCCGAATATAGTCACCAATTGCGCCTGTACCAGCAGCCTCTCATTTTCGTAATGGTCTTGCAGCAGGTCCCAAGCGCGGGCGAAGGTCGCAGCTCTCACCGGGATATTCCTGAGAGCAAGGAGGGCGTCGCCCTTTAGGCTGCCCCGGAGGTAGTGCGGGCGCTCTATGTCCGTAAGGCTTCCATCGCGGATGACGAGGGATCGGAAGAGATCCCGAAATCCTGGCCAGGATTCGTAGGTCCCATCGAACTCAGGTAATGGTAGTCGAGGTAAGGAAGCCTTGGAGTGTACAACCGCTGGCGTGGAACTGCTCGACAGCCCAGACTCGTTGTGATCAGCATTAAAGGTCTGTAGCCGGTCGACGAACAGCGCTTCCTGAACAAGGAACAGCTCCTCAGTCACTTCGTGGCGACTTTCAGTAAAATATGGCATATCTCTCTGCCCCGGAGCAATCATTGCAAGCAGCTGATCGTGCTGCTGGTCGAATTTTGCCCAATTTTTCCGTAACATTCCCAGACGCGATTCGACAGCTCCTTGAGTGATCTTGGCAGCACCTAGCTTCTTTAAATTCTCGAATGCCCGTGCGATTCTGCCAACCAGGTCGTTTTGGCTCTCAAGTAACGGTTCCATTGTACTCAGGTGTTCAAATGCTCGCGAAAGTCAGCCGTTAAGGTCGTGCTGACTCGTTATGATGTGACTCACTGTTTGTAGATGGAGGTCACGCGCGACGGTTACACGGCACAAACGTTCAAGAACTGTTTTCACAGGCGCCGGATCCGGCTCGAAGGACCAAAAAATGTTAGAAAACTTATGCCGGATCGACGCTAGGAAGCTAGGAGCTATTGTAAGCGATACTAAAGAAGTCAAGACTTTCTACGGAACACAAAACTTTATAATTTAAGTGGTTAGGAGTTATTGTGTTTGAATTATGTACAAGGTCACGAAATTAAACTAATATTTTACACAGACAGATTTAAATAAACTTAACTTAATAATTAGATTGTTAAACGCAAGTGCGTAAGCAATTTGTAAGCGTGAAGCAGCAGTTACTCCGCAGATGAGTAACTCCCGTAAGCAGCGAAAGCAATCGAAGCGCGTAGCGTTAGTAAAGGGTGCGTGCTATTAGTTTTAGAGTCGCGAACAGAGTACTGATCCAGGAAATCACCGTCGATTTCCTGGAAGGAAGAGCTTTCCCCTTCCATAGATCGTGAGTCGATGGAAGGGGCCGCGATCGCTGCTCCACATGAGCAAGCAGGCCGTTGCCTCTGCCTAATTAGCGTTGGGCCTGGGAGATGTCGCCAGAATGCTCACTTCTCGAACAGTATGTATACGAAATCCTTCCTACAAAATTATGCGTACATTCATAATCATAAAATACATACAGTTACTCACAAAATTGAGCGTACACCTAGATTAGTAACGAAAATTGGCGGGAAAATGAATACAAACACACATATTTAAAAATGAAAACACAATATATATTTTATTCGTATATTTTACCAAACAATACGTAAAAAGAATTCTAAATAAAATGGACTATTGGTCTATATTTAACAGAAATTGTACAAGTACACGTATTTTAGTGGCACCAAATTGAGCGTACACCGTGTTAAAATACTATTTACAAACTTATACTATATCGTTTCCTTTATAAATACTTCGTCGCATATCCCCTGGCATCAATTACGGCTTATAAGCGACGTGGCATAAAATAAATTAGGTGTTTTATTAAAGAAGCCGAAGTTTTCCCATTCTTCTCGCAACTTTCGTTTGAAATCTTCTATATTCGTGAAATTGTTATTTACCATCCTGGATTTTATTTCTTCCTAGACATTCTCAATGGGATTGAGATCAGGTGACTGGGGAGGTGTTTTTAGCATCTTTGGGATATTATACAGCTACCATAATTGAACTATATATGATGAATGCTTTGGGTCATTATCCTGTTGAAAGTAATACACCCGCGGCATTTTTAATTTTTCTCCTGAATTTTTTAGATTCTTTTTTAAGATATTTAAGTACTTAATTTTGTCCATAATGCCATCTATGTATTCGATACTTCCGGTACCATTTGCACCTATACATCCTCATAACATACCGGATCCTCCTCCGTGTTTAACCGTTGGACATATATTTCTATGGTGGTGCTCACTATTTGGCTGTAGCCATACAATTTGCTTCCTTCTATCCCGTCCAAAAAATTGATTTTAGTCTCGTCAGAAAATATAACATTTTCCCAGAAACTTTCGTCAAAATTTACAAACGCTTTTGCAAATTTTATGCGTTTCTGTCTATTTGACTTGGGAGATATACGGTTTCTTTCGAGCGACTCGACCATTATATCCCTCTTTTCTTAATGTTCTGCGAACTGTTTCAACCGAGATATCTTTATTTATACGCGAGGAAACCTTTAACATTCATTTCCGCACACTTGTGTTCGGATTTATTTTAATTTGTCGACAAATGAATCGTTCATCAGTGTTCGACAATATTTTCTTTCTTCCTTGGTCAGGTGTATTTCGGACTGTTCCATCGTACCGAAATTTGTTTATAATTTTTTATACGGAAGAATGTGTTCTGCCGACTATTTTCCCTACTTGACGAAAGGATTTACCTTGCGAATATAAGTTTACAATAAGATTTCGTATCGAAATGTCAGTCTGCTTCCTCTTATTAGCCATGTTGCTACTATAATCGTCAATATACGGATAACATATAATTTTTTGTTTCTGATTCCTGAGCAACCGAACTTTGAAAGACATTTCGCGGGACTTCCTCTTCAATAATACCAACATTTAACCAATACAGACCTGCGTAATGTGAAAATTCCTACGTGTACGCTCAATTTTGTGTCACTAAAGTACGTGTACTTTTACAATTTCTGTTAAATATAGACAAATAGTCCATTTTATTTAGAAATTTTTTACGAATTATTTAGTAAAATATACGAATAAAATATATATTGTGTTTTCGTTTTTGAATATGTGTGTGTTTGTATTCATTTTTTCGTCAATTTTCATTACCAACCTAGGTGTACGCTCAATTTTGTGAGTAACTGTACATATACATAAAATCCTCAGTTTAGTTACAAATAAAAAACAGTTTGATGATATACAAACATGTCGCAATTCAAATTTCGGCAACTTACCTTGTGTTCGAGACTGGATTTTGGTTGCAATTCAATGGTACAACGATACATATTTGTAAAAACACGTGGCATCTCGAATTTTTAAAACTTACCTTATTTAACACTCGCCAGGTTATAACCCGACTGTAAGCTGTCAACATTTGGAGTAGATTGCGTAGTGAAGGTAGCGTTTGACGAACGAAACATATGTATATTAGTTCGTTTTGGCTGAAGGTGTGCGTGTGGTATACTACAACCACAAAGTTTCAGAATTTTTTGAATTTTCGGGTTCGGGATGTTCCCTTGTTAGCACTTGGTAGGTTATAAAATTCAAAATAGTATATTATATAAGTATGTACATATGTACAATGACCAGCGTGCGGAGCAATTAAGCTTGACAATAAGGTGTTTTTCCCCCTCCATTGTTAAGCTTAATTGCTCCGCACGCTGACAATGACGGACGACGATCCCTGCCGAATGGTCCGGAGAGTCGACGAATCGACAAACGAACATGTGTTAGTTTCCTTTTGGCTGAAGGTGTGCGTGTAACGCGTATATACGTATTATGGTTGACGAAAAATTTCTTGGAGAATCAGGAGAAGAAGAAGAAGAAAAATCTTACCGTTTTTGACAGATCCATGAGACGATATTATGATATCTCTGTCATGCGTGGACCGATTTTATTGAGATTGGTCCTATTCGAAAGCTTATACGCGGCTTACATAAGACAAATGCCTTTAAATTTAGAAAATATTGCAGGCTTGACGAGATATCAATGAAATAAGTTTCAGGTTAGGTTGGAATAGCCGGGCGACGAGTAAATAATAAGCTGTAGCGACAGTCGACATATACAGGGTGTCTTTCATGTACTTGGCGTCGAGACGCTACCGCGTCTCTCGATTGTGTTACAAATAAAATTAGTATAAATTACCTCCAAAATCCTGTTTTAATTGGACGAAGAAGAGCGTCACCCATAAACGGGTGACGGGGCCCCCGCGGAAACATAGCCGTCACCCAGATATGGGTGACGTGGCGACCAACGTGTTAATATTTATCATAATTAGTCCTGCTATTTGGCCAAGAATGAAAATATTTAGACGTAGATCATATTTATTCCATACATTCATACGTTAATAATGTTGAATTCAACCTTATCGCTAGAAATATCGTTAAGAATATGTTCAACGTCTACCTTCGTCAACCAATCATACCTGAAATACCTATTAATAAATACCCGTGTTAATAAAGTACATTAAGTGCTTCCCAATTTTGCATTACCAAAGTAAAAGTCCTGCCAGCGGATCAAATTACTTCAGTATAAAGCTGTCAAGTTTTTTAATAGACAAATGTATTTCTGAAATTTTCATCCGTTATTATTGTTATTTCATTAATTTATTTATTTTATAAAGCAAAACTTTCTAAAAGTGTTTATATTTCAGGTATGATTGGTTGACGAAGGTAGACGTTGAACATATTCTTAACGATATTTCTAGCGATAAGGTTGAATTCAACATTATTAACGTATGAATGTATGGAATAAATATTATCTACGTCTAAATATTTTCATTCTTGCCCAAATAGCAGGGCTAATTCCCAGTCAGCCAGGTCCGTTTTTGCAGATTTTGCTCAACGCCTGAGTACAAATGCCGGTGACAGAAAGACTACAGATTTGATACAGGATTTGTTATATTCGACGATGAAAGCAGACTGACAGCAGAAAGCTGACAGATTGTGCTGCTTTAACCTGCGAGCAGATTGGCGGCAGAGATTCTGCTGATGCAATTTAATGGCAGAATTCGAGCAGACCCTGCGCACCGCGATCTGACGGCAGATAGGCAGCAGAAATAGAGCAGATTCTGCTTACACAGTCTGCGAGCAGTTTGGCGGCAGAAAGTAAGGAGAGTCTACTGATGCAATTTAATGGCAGAAATCGAGCAGACCCTGCGCACCGCGATCTGACGGCAGATAGGCAGCAGAAACAGAGCAGTTTCTGCTTACATAGCTTGCGAGCACTTTGGCGGCAGAAAGTAAGGAGAGTCTACTGATGCAATTTAATGGCAGAAATCGGGCAGACCCTGCGCACCGCGATCTGACGGCAGATAGGCAGCCGAAAGCGAGCAGATTCTGCTTACATAGCTTGCCATTTTATTTATATTTAAATCGATTGATGGATACATGCATCGAAGTGATAAATAATCTTTCTACATTTTACAAAAATATTTATATTTTCTCTAATACATTTACCATACATATAATTTCAGTTTTTAATTTAATTTGTGTTTACAATTTTTACAAAATAGTGTAAATAGCACATATAAATTAGAAAAAGAACTTTTAATATTGACATTTATTAAATTTAATATTGACATTTAAAAATAAATCGAAAATTTAGAATAAAACTATAATTAATATAGCTGGTCGAAATTCTAAAAACGAATACAATATTAGTATAAGATTTATATTAAGATTAAGATGGCACTGAAAAGTACTGATTGATGTTACGTGAGGCGTTAATTTTTAAATGACCGAGCGGATGTGTCTTATTTCTTCCACGTAACGCTTAACGAATTTAGATATTTGTTTTTGGGATACGTACTTGCTACAACCAATACAGGTTGACCAGTCGGGATGTGGTACTTTGGTAGAGACAGGTTCGAACAGAATGAGACAGATTTAAGTAAATATTACCATGTATTACAATAAATAGCAAAAGGAAAATCGAAAGGTGGTACAAAAATGGGGAATTTACATGGATTTGCGTTATGAATAACAATACAAGGTTAAATCCCGGTATGTAGAATTTTGCAATATTCGGTGCGGTTTCGGAGATTACAGTTGTTCTAAACTGGATTCTAGAGCCAGCGTACGACGTATACGGCCTCGAACGTCAGTCGATAGACAACAATTGACGGACAATAATTAATCGACAATAATTGACCGCGGGAAAACCCCGTAACACGGAATGGATCAATTATCACGCGAGTGCTTGGTTTTGTACATTCTCTAATTGAAAATGATTTAAAAATGCGGTACCCGCGGAAAGAAGGTAAGACAGTTTATCGAGGGAGAATTCCCGTAACACACATTGGTTGGATCAACTGCCCCCTCCGTACATGGGTAACGAAAGAAACAAAAACGATTTTTATAAGATTGAAAGATTCAAACGGTGCCCACAATTCACATATATAGTAACGTACTCTAAAGCACTCACCGACCTCGTACACGTAGCCGGTTAGGCTATAATACCTATTACTCTCCTTCTTTCTTTCGCTTGAACGCTCTCTCTCTCTCTCTCTCTCTCTCTCTCCCTCCCTCCCTCCCTCCCTCCCTCCCTCCCTCCCTCCCTCCCTCCCTCCCTCCCTCCCTCCCTCTCTCTCTCTCTCTCTCTCTCTCTCTCTCTCTCTCTCTCTCTCTCTCTCTCTCTCTCTCTCTCTCTCTCTCTCTGCGCGATCTGGAGTGCTGGGCGCCGGTACGAGATGTTGAAGCGCAGGATACGTCGAACAGTACACTGATGTTATAGTGTTAACAGTTTTTGATTATGTCGGAGTTGAAGTAACGGTTTAACTTTTATTTATTAGAACGAGAAAATTATAATGATTTAAGATAATGAATAACGTAATAATCGAGTCTCTACGGGGACTGAGTCTTTCCACGTTAAGTATTAACTATTCACGATGGAACTCTAGCTCAAGGACTATTTTACACAAATAGCAATGTCCCTCGGACAGAACGTCTGCGCCCTACGCGACTTGCTAGCCGACTGCCACGAACGAAAGCAGGGTAGGCCCGAGCACATGGGACTTTGAACAAAGAGCGCCAAAATTGCTGACTCTGCACCTCATGCACACGAGCTCAACCGTCGTCGCTCGAACGTTCCCAACATCTCAGTGCCTAGGTTGTTATCGCGTCCGGCGTTCTAAGAACGTCGACGGTGTCGGAAGATTTTCGCATGGAAGAATGCAGTGGCGCAGCAGCTCATATAAAATTACTATTATAATTCGGTTTGTAAATCATTGACAATTGATCGAGGGAAACTCCCACAACACTCAATGGTAGGATCAGATGTCAATGCTGGTGTAACAAAATTTAACAGGGAAGAAAAATATAAGGTGGCCTACTACAATGTTTAGGTTTCGGAATGCTTATCACAACGCGCATTCTAAGAACGTCGACGGTGTTGGAGATCGTTGACAATAATCTTCCATGAGAATATGCCGTGGCGTGACAGGCTTCAAGCAGAATTAAATTATAACTATTAAGAATTTTCACAGACAATCGACTATTGATTGAGGGAAGTTCCCATAACACGTGATGGTTGAACCAGTCGTCGACATCTGTGAATTGACTGTTCAAGGAGAGAGTACAAAAGCAAAGGAGAGTACAAAATTTCATATACAAGACAGAAGTTATTCCAAAAGGACGAATAAGTTCCAAGAAAGAAAACGTTCCATACGGAATTATAAAAGGGAAAAAGTAACCGGCACGTAACATTGATATATCTATATATATATATAACATTGTCGTTTAAAAACATTGTCGTAAATTAATATCTTTACAAAATTAATGATATACAAAAATGGCGCCAATTATAACAATGGCTATTTATACAAACAATCGGATTTAAATTGAATAAAAGATTCATCATTGGAAGGAACAAAGAAGGTATGTAATAATATTAAGCAGATATATTTTTATAGAAATAAATATTTCAATACGAATAAATATTTTATTTAAAATACTTGGCGCGGCGAAACCAAAATAATGTTAATTGTCTTGGTATAAATAAAACAAGACAACACACGACTGAGACAAGAAAGATAGAAAAATATATATAAAAAAACACATTTATTCAGTTTAGCAACACCAATTCGGAGCGCAGCGCCAAGTATTTTGAATAAAATATTTATTGGTATTGAAATATTTATTTCTATAAAAATAAAGCTGCTTAATATTATTACCTTCTTTGTTCCTTCCAATGATGAAGCTTTTATTCAATTTAAATCCGATTGTTTGTATAAATAGCCATTGTTATAATTGGCGCCATTTTTTTATATCATTAGTTTTGTAAAGATTTTATTTTTTGACAATGTTTTTAAATGTGCTTATTTCATGTGCTCGTGCAGCAGGGTTACTTTCTTCTTCTCTTCTGCTTCGATTATCTGTAAATATATAAGAGCCACATTTTAGTTACAATTTAACATAGAACTTATAAAAAAAGAATGGCCTTTTGTTATAGTAAGTGTAGAGACTACATAATGTGTCCGAAGGAGGTGAGAGTGTATGGCAGAAGGACTTGTTGCCAGAAATTTAAATGCTAATGGTAATTTAGCGAAAATGAACGAAGAGACCCAATATATTTTTAACGCACAATGGCTATAACAACATTAATAATATTAATAAAATTAATTTAATATGTTTATTGGAGTATTGAAATAAGTATATTGTTAATGGGAAACTAATAAAATTAATGAATAGTGTAGCAGCTACTGTGGATTTTAAAGTATTACAAATATCGTTCACAAAAGATTGAAAAGAATAAAGGGAGATGTGTTTTCAGCGTACTTTCTTCACTAATGTTACTTGCTTTACTTAATTAATCTATGTCTTTTGACAAATTTTGCCGATTTACCTTATTTGATACATTTCCAGAAACGGGCAAAAGAAGATACTTCTCTGTCTACCGTAACTTTTTCCGGACAACCTTCAAGCCTGTGCATCCCCTTCATTTCTATCCAAGCCTATGCGTTCTCTTCATTTTTATCCAAGCCTGTGCGTCTTCTTCATTTCTATGAGCATACATAGAAACTCTAAATTAAAAATAGTTTGCTGGTATAAAAATATCTGGCAATTTAAATGCAATTTATTACAATATATTATTTTATACATACGTGTTACAAATTTCCAGAAACTTGTGTGAAAGAAGATGTTTCTCTGTCTACCGTAACCTTCTTCGGACAACCTCCAAGCCTATGCGTCCCGTTCATTTTTATCCAACCTTGTGCGTCCCCTTCATTACTATCCAAGCCTGTGCTTACTAACAAGGAAACATATCGAACCCGAAAATTCTGATTTTAATGAAACTCCGTACGATTATAGAGCATGTCGGAGTATGTAAGAAACGATTTTTTTTCTGCGGAAAAACACTCTGAGGGGGTGAAATCAGCCCCCAAATTTTCAGCGATTTTTCGTTTTTCGAGTATAACTTTGTAACGGTGCGAGGTAGAAGAAAACCGTAAATCGACCAAATGTTCAGTGTTTGATGCCGTATAACGCGCTGCAAAAGAAATTTTTGTACGTCCAACAATTTATAAATAAATTAAAATTTTCGTTATTTTATATATAATTTCTAACCGTGAGGGTTGGGGACGATCTTTTTCCGTGTAAAAGTTGTAATTCGCAATGGTTTACTAAAATGTAAAAGGAAAAAATTTTGGTTCATTTGTTTATTTGTTTACAAAAATTTTCCGCCTTTGTCCATATTACTACCATCTGCCACTTGACAATCGAGGATTTCGATGAAACTTGGTATACAAGCACACCATTTGGAACTATTCGACAAGTATTTGTCTTTATTGGCGGAAATTCATGTTTACAGGGTGAAACTACTCCCTCAAGGTTTAGGGGTGGGAACCTTCTAAAGCGTATAACCGAAAAAGTAATAGACATAGAAAGAAATGTTAAATACAAAAATTACTTGAATTTTTATGAGGAATAATATAACGGAAGTGCAACGGGAACAAAATCCTAGGTGGCGTCACAGTAGCCGTAAAATGTATTTCCAAACAGTAGTTGCACTCCAGGTGTGTAGTTTTCATTTTTTTTTTTGTATTTACGGGAACAATGTGTCAACGTTGAGATTGTGCTCGATTAGGAAAATCCAAAATGCAAAGCATTGTCAAGACACATTCCAGCCGACGTTAGGTCGAAAGTAACATTCAAAATCTGGTCGGAACGTAACAGAATATACAGACAAATAGGTATGCAATCAAAAGTGCTACAGACGAATGTACGGCATCAACGAGGGTATCTCTAACAATGTCTTTACATACGTGAATGATTCTCGAAGACAGTATAATCATTACGATACATATTACCACTGGCAGTTCTAACAGTATTGTCGTAGAAGACTGTTATACTTCTATGAAGAATGTGCGTGGTAGTGAAAGGCTTCGAAGAAATGATGAAAGCATAAGAACTTGTCGCACCATGCACAACGAATAACAGCTGGCGCTCCACAGATTGCACATTTAGGTGGATCTATGTTTTCTTGATTTTTAAAAGCAATATCCACGGGATGTTCAAACGTCGGTTTACAATTAGTAGGTATGTACCCACTTTTGTACCATCCATACCCGAACAAGGCATTGTATCTTGGTGCAGACAATTGATTGTGAGTTAGTGATTGTAGTTTTATTATATTGTTACGCAAATGCAAATTAACGTCTATGTTTAAAAGGAGTACTATATCTGAAAATTTTCTCACGAAGCCTTTCCATACCCGAAATCCGTATACGTCAAGCGGTTGTATCATACCGGTTGTTTTCTTTGGAATAGTGTAAATGGCGACTTGTTTATTGTTGGGAACAAGTTCCAACAGAGAAGCTGGACAGTGCCCAGTCCAGGAATCTAACAGAAGAGCACTTGAGGTCTGTGTATTAGGTATGTATACATTAGTAAACCATTCATGAAATAATTTTAATGTAATACTTTATTGTTTCCCCTCAGGGTTTACAATTCTTATCTCTACTCTTACATGTAATCCTTAAAAACCTAAACGCCTTAAACTCTGCTCCCCCCAATCCCGCTCGCACGCTCGCTCGCCCGCTCGCACGCTCTCCCGCCCGCTCGCTCCCCCGCTTGCTCCCCCGCTCGCCCCGCCGTTCTCCCGCTCGCTCTCTCGCTCTCCCTCCCCCGCCATACACGCCCTTCCTTCCCCTACCCACCCTAACCTCTGACCCCCGCTTCCGCTCGCCGCCTTCCTCTCACAATCCTTGCTCTTCCACTCTTCCACTGCAACCCCCCTCATTTCTTCCACCCTCCTTATCCATTCCTCTCCACTTCCCTCGTCACACAATACCTCCTCCACCACTTCCTGCCACCCCCTTTCCTTCCCCCATTCTGTACATACCTCCCACACGTGCTGCCACGTTTCCTCCCCCCATCCACACATCCTACACTTCCTCTCCTCCTGCTCCCTCCAATACCTCCCCCCCCCCTCATCTCATTCCCCAACCTGTACCTTGCCATTCTTCTCCACCTACTCTCACCCCACCCCCTCTTCAAATATCCAGGCACCCCCACTCCTTTTATCCTTCCATACCACTCATTATACCTGGACTCGCTTATCTTTTCCCATCTTTCCATATCCTCTCGCCTTCTTCCCCTGCAAACCATATCCTCCCCCCTCAATTCTCCCCTCCCCCTCACCAATTCCACTCCCTCCACTGTCCACCCTCTCTCCTAAAAAAATCCCTTTCTTTCCTCCTCCCATCCCCCCAACACCTTTCCCCTCCTCGCCCTACCTTTTAGCTCCTCCCAACAATCCCTCGCCAGCTCCCCCCCTGCCCCTCCTCTAACTTCCTCTCATATGCCCATGCCCTCATCCCCGCCCTTCCTTTCAACATATCCCTCCGCAACTCCTCCCTCACCAGATATCCTGGGGTACACCAATCCACCCCCAGCACCCATCTCAAATACCTCTCCTGCATCCCCTCCACCCCTTTCCTCTCTTTCCATCCCCAAATCTCTACTCCATACCCCATCGTGGCCCACACCAACCTATCAAACAGCCATACCCTTTTCCCCCAATCTTTCCCAAACTTCCTCTTCCCAATACTCCATACCTGCCCCATCACCGCTGCCGCTTTCTTCACCCTATCCCTCACTTGCGCCTCCTGCCCCCCACTCGTCATTAAGGTATATCCTAGATAAGTGAACTCCTTCACCTCCTCCACCTCCTTTCCCTTCCATCTCCATACCACCTTCTTACACCTCCCCCCCTTCCTACATCGCATCATCTTTGATTTTCCCACATTCAGCTGTAGCCCCTTCCCATCCATATACCTTTCCAACCTCGCCATCATCCCCTTCATTCCCTCTTCATCCTCCGCCAACACTGCCACATCATCGGCATACGCAAGGGTGTAAACCTTTTTACCCCCTAACCTCACCCCTCCCCATCCACCCTTTTCCAGCTCCTCATCCAAATCCGCCAAGAGCAACGTAAACAGGCTAGGGCCCAGTGGGCAACCCTGCCTTACTCCTCTAGCTGTCCAAAACACCCTCCCTATCTCGTCCCCCACCTTTACCTTACATACTGTTTCTTTCAACACCTCCTCGCATCTCTCCACTATCCCCTCCCTCACTCCTCTCCTCCTCATCGCATTTATTAACACCTCCCTGTCCACCGAGTCAAAGGCCGCCTTTAGGTCAATGAAGAATATCACCATCTTTCTCTCTTTCCTCGTCACCTGCCTATTCATCAGAAAATTCAACACATAAATGTTGTCTATGCAACCTCTTCCTCTCCTAAAGCCGGCCTGACTCGGTGGCAGCAACTTCTTCCCCTCTACCTCCTCCCTTAACCTTTCTGCCAACACAGACGCGTACACTTTGTACGCCGTCTGCGTCAGCGTCACCCCCCTGTAATCTTCTACCCTCTTTCCAGCCCCTCTCTTAACTACCGGTACCACTACCCCTTCCCTCCATTCCTCCACCCAGCCTTCCCCCTTCCACACCCTATTACAAATATCCCATAACCACTCCTCCACCTCTATCCCACCATACTTCCACACCTCATTTGTTATACCATCCCCCCTCCTGCCTTCCAATCCTTCAGATTCCTTACCACCCTCCTCACCTCCTCCTTACTTAACTCTCCCTCCTCGTCCTCCACCCTCCTTCTTTCCCCCCCTTTTCTCACCCTCCACTCCACTCCTCCTAGTAGCCCCCTAAAATAGTCCTCCCACTCCTCCATTCTAATCCCCTCCTCGACCCTCCTTCTTCTCCCCCTCTCACTATTTACTACTCTCCACACCTGCCCCTCTGTCTTTACCCCCTCGATCTCCTTCTCCCACCTTTCTACCTCCTTCCTCTTTTTCCCCTCACACATAATCTTATAGTCCTTTTTCTTTTTCCTATATTCTTTCCCGTCTCCTCCCTCCCTCCTCCATCTCCTCAACTCCCTTCTTACCTTCCATTTCTCCTCCTTACATTCCTTATCCCACCAACCTCTCCGTCCCACCCTCTCCCCTCCTTGCCCCACCTTCTTTATCACCCGTTTTATCCTGTCCCTCAACTCCCTCCATTCTTCCTGGATTCCTCCGCCCCCTCCCTCCCTCTTCCCAAATGCCCTTATGAACTCCTCTCTTCCTCTTTCGGTCCAGTTTCCCCTTGCTACCCCTCTTCCCTCCCCTGTTTTCCCCCCTACTACCCCCTTCCCGCCCTCCCCCCTCAACCATACCACCACTGGGTGATGATCCGACTCCACCCTTTCAGCCACTTCCATTCTGTCCACTCTTTCCCTCGTATCCTCGTTCCCTATCACGTAGTCTATCACTGTATTCCCTCTTCCTCCTGTGTATGTCCATTCCCCCTCCTCATCCCCTTCTACCTTTCCATTCAATATCCCCCACCCCCTCTCCTCCAGAAATCTACACAGCCTCCTCCCCTCATTATTCACCTCTCTGTCCTTCGATCTCCTACTTTCCAGTCCCTTCTCTTCCTCCTCTCCCCCCACATCCCCCCTTCCCCCCCGTCCTTGCATTAAAATCTCCACCTATCACTACTCTCACTCCCTCCTCTCTCCCCCCATCCACTCCTCCAGTTCCTCTAGCTTCCCCTGCAGATCCTTATTTACGTACACCCCCACCACCACCCACCACTCCCGACCTATCCTCACCCTCTTCATCATTATGCCCTTCTTCTCCCCCCTTTCCCCTTCTCTTGTTTCCATCTCCTTCCTGACCCCCATTATCATTCCCCCCTTGCCCTTCCTTTCTTATTTTCCCTTCTTGCCCACTGCTTCTCTCACACATACCCCCTTGGCAACTTATCTCTCACCCTTCCCCAGTCTCTTTCCTCTATCCACGTCTCACACAGTACCACTACCTCCCATTCCTCTAACCCCTTCCAGAACTCTGCGTCCTTATTTTTCACCCCTGCCACGTTCCAGAAAGCCACCTTATATATTCCTTTCCCCACTACATCCCCTCCCTCCCTTACCCTTTCCCCCCTCATTTCCCCCCTTTCTCGTTTCCCTGATCCTCCATCCATTTCTCTCCTATTTCATCCCACCTCTTCATCCTCCCATTTACCCACATTTTCATGTACCCCACCTGCACATTCCTCCCCTTCCTCCTCTCCTCCTCTGCCTCTCTCTCTATCTTCCACTTCCCTCTTCTCTCCTCCTCTGCGAGGTCATCCTCAATCCTCTCCTTCCCGACCTTCAGCTTTTTCCTTGCCTCCATAACTTTCCTTTTTTCCTCCCTTCCCGCCAACTTCACTAGCACCATTCCACTTCCCACCCCTCCCGCTTTTCCTATCCTTGTCACATCCTTCATACTCACCCCCTCCAGCCCCATCCTCTCCCAAAGCTTCTTCACCCCCTCCTCCACATCCCCTCCTTCCCACCCCAATCCCCTTATTATTACATTGTTCCTCCTCCCCTCTCTATCCTTCCTATCCTGCATTACCTCTACCCTTCTCATCCTTATTTTCCATTCCTCCACCTGTCCCTCCTCCACCCCTACCTTACCCTGTCCTCCTACTTTCTCCCAGCTCTCCACCTTCTCTATCACTTCCAACATCCTTCTGTCCTTCCTTCCAACTTTTCCAACTTTTCCTCCAAACCTTCTCTCCTCACCTTCTCTTCCCTCATCCACTCTTCCCACTTCCTTCTTTCCCCTCTCCATTCCTCCTCCATCATTCTTCTTTCCTCCCTCTCTTTCCTCATCTCCTCTTTCATCTCCCTTATCTCCCTTATTAACTCCATCATCACTTCCATACCCCCTCCTCCCTGCTCTTTCCCGCCTTTGCCCCCTTTTACCGGTGACCTTTCCGTTTTGCCACTCTTTTTAAACCCTCGCCACCCCTCTCTTTCTGTATTCTCCATCTCCTCCTCTCTTTCTCTCTTTTTTCCCATACCACTCTCCATGCTCCCTATACTGCTCCCCACACTACTTCCACTGTCCTTCCTATTCCTTTCCTTTATCGCTTCACTCCCCTTGTCCCCCCCCCCCTTCCTCACCTCTCCCCCTGATTGCCCTTCTCCCCCCGACCCTCCCGCCCCAATCCCACCGAAATTCCCTTTCAACATTCTCTACTATCCTTTTCCCCCGTTTAAAAATTCCCGCCTTCTCTGCCGACACCTCTACCTCCTTTCCTCTCCGACAGGTGTCACCCCTTGCACCTATCCTTGCTCTTTCCCGCCACACTTCTCTCACCACTATCCCTAACCTCCAAACCTTCCCTTTTCCCTTCTATATCTCTGTCACCTTTACTCCTAGCCCTTTCCCTCTTATCCCTATCCTTTCCACACCTCTGCCTTCACCTCTACACTCGCACTCCACTCCCCTTTTCACCTTCTCTCTACGCTTTCTCCACACCACACACACCACTCGCTTCCAACACACCTTTCACCCAACGCGACCGGAAACGGAAGTCCCATTCATGAAATAATTGTGTGCTTAATTTTCGTGATTTTGATGCTTGTATATGTACGTTTGGAGCATTAAATAATGTTTTCTTCACTTGAGGACCAAACGTTCCACTTGATTCTTTCAGCACGATTAGAAGGGGAGACATGAGTTTCCCAGCTGCAGAGATTACGGGTAATATGGTATAGCTATGTGTCATTGCTGAAAGGGACTGAACAACTGTCTCCACCTTTTTCGTGCCTTCAACTGCTAACGTACGACCAGAATGCAATTCAAGGTTGAAATTGCTTTCGTCCGCGTTATACACATGTTCGAGGCCGACAATGTCAATTACACTTTTGATCATGTTAACAAACTCTGTAGCACTGTTTTCCAAAGTTGCAGCGTCCGCCGCGTAAGAGCGGGTAATAAACTTATTTATCTTCCGAGATACAATATTATAATGTCTTTTAAAATTTAATATCCACATTGGCGAGGCTTTAAAATTTTGAAGAGAAACCGCTATATTTGCTTCCAACGCCCATTGTCGCAAATCAGTATCATGGGTTATAGCGTTTACGTCCGTAGCAGCACAAAACTGATTAAAAACATAACGGGATATTTGCATTAGTTTTTCCCTTCGATTCCCTCCCTTTTCTAAAGACTGCTCCCACCTGTATAACTGTGACACCGATTTTACCTTTCTGAACATTTGTCTAACGTTCTCAAGTGACAGACGCTTTTTCTTACCACCTTTCCAATAATCGACTGCGTTTTGTTTGTATTCCAAGTCCACGAGCCCACCTTCTTCTGGAACGCAGGCTTGTTCTTCATCTTGCGTTGACTCTAATACCTCAAGTAAGTCTTCTGGTGATAGTGCCTCTTCATCAACGAAGTCTTCTGAATGTGGTCGAAATGGTTGAAGGAATTCCAACGTCGTGTCTGTTTCCATGGTAAAAGATGTGTCCTCGACACTTCTTCGTATAATATCTGCTACAATATCGTGCAGTTCCACCTCTTGTTGGTTCGCATCCGGTCGATTTATATTTGCTACGTCGAATGTTATCATGAGCAATTGGATAACACGAACAGGATTTATTCGCACCATTCTTACAAATGTGCACCTTTAACAAATGTCAGAATCGAAAGACTAGGATGAGTATCGAACAGTACAGGTCTTACACTAGTGCTGTAATGAGTTACGTATCGTAATGTGATGAGAACTATGCACGAACCTTGACAATCGACTCACAAATGCGAATTTTCATTCTGGATCATTGCGTTTTATATACAACATCGGCCAACGTACTCGCTGTTTTTCCACGGCTTTTTTTATCGACATAACAACTATTTTTAAATCGCTGCGTAGATTGGCTTTTCTATTTTAAATTTGTCTGGTCACAACAATCGTAAACACGGTTACCCACACAGCGATGTGAATATAATTGTTATGCACGTATACGATCTGTTGGAGGGCAGAAGGTCACGATTACGGTGGCCGGTGTTGTAAATAAAACGTCGTGGTCGAGAACGATAATTTGCATTTGTGAGTCGCCTGTTTCCACCCGTGACAAACATTGTACACAAATTGACCAAGGTAAGAAGGAATCAAATACAATACTATTTACGAGCAGTGTTAGGCACAATTAAATTGTTTTGGGAATTAACAAATAGCAATTAAAATTTCATTTATTAACTGTGAATTATGTTATTCCTCATAAAAATTCAAGTAATTTTTGTATTTAACATTTCTTTCTATGTCTACTACTTTTTCGGTTATACGCTTTAGAAGGTTCCCACCCCTAAACCTTGAGGGAGTAGTTTCACCCTGTAAACATGAATTTCCGCCAATAAAGACAAATACTTGTCGAATAGTTCCAAATGGTGTGCTTGTATACCAAGTTTCGTCGAAATCCTCGATTGTCAAGTGGCAGATGGTAGTAATATGGACAAAGGCGGAAAATTTTTATAAACAAATAAACAAATGAACCAAAATTTTTTCCTTTTACATTTTAGTAAACCATTGCGAATTACAACTTTTACACGGAAAAAGATCGTCCCCAACCCTCACGGTTAGAAATTATATGTAAAATAACGAAAATTTTAATTTATTTATAAATTGTTGGACGTACAAAAATTTCTTTTGCAGCGCGTTATGCGGCATCAAACACTGAACATTTTGTCCATTTACGGTTTTCTTCTACCTCGCACCGTTACAAAGTTATACTCGAAAAACGAAAAATCGCTGAAAATTTGGGGGCTGATTTCACCCCGTCAGAGTGTTTTTCCGCAGAAAAAAAATCGTTTCTTACATACTCCGACATGCTCTATAATCGTACGGAGTTTCATTAAAATCAGAATTTTCGGGTTCGATATGTTTCCTTGTAAGCTACGTTACGTTTACTAGCGACGTAGCGACCCGAACGCAACGGCTTTTTGTCTTTTTCGTGCTGCGTGAATTGGCGATACATTTCTTCACCCTTACCACGCTCCCCTCTTGTCCTCACTTGACATGACGAATCTTAATCGAAAATTCGCCAAATTGGAACTTTGCATCGAAATATCTCAGCTTATAAGGCACGTAGGAACAAAACAAAAACACTTTTATAATGCAAATCAAACCCAGGCTATTCATCGAGACCATTAAAAAATTAATTGGATCAACCATTATTGAGATTCGATAATCAAAAGGTTCTTGACAGCGTTATAGAGACACAGTGTGTCTCGCGCTGTGCTCTTGATAAAGTGAGCACTGAGAAAGCGCTGTTTGGTTTCTTAATTCTTCTGCGTGCCAGTAAAACGAGATACGCATCTTCTAATATACACAGGAGCCCATGGATGAACAATTTTAATTTTGGCGCTATAATGGTAATTTCGGATAGGCTGCGCCATGTTGCCGAAAATAATGATTGGTCAGGATTGTACTGGACTACAGGGATGCCAGAACTGGGGATACTAGGGACGACTTACGATGTATGGGGAGTAGTAGAGGGGGCATCCTCGCATGTGTGCATAAGTATTATAGTATACATATAGCTACGGCCGGGACACACAGGGACAAGTGAGAACGTACGCGTCCCCAGCTCTGGCAACGCTGCTGGATTGCACAGGTGTCGGGCCGTCTGTGTTCCCCCTCCACTACAAATCCTTTCCAGGAACCAACGCTGCGCAGGTCTCCAAGCTTAATTGTCGCTATTCGCTACACTCTCAAACTGTCTCGAACACTCCGAGGTGAACCGTCGCAGCGTACCGGTGCAACGCAGAACAAGGAATTTACAGTGATTGTCCCACGTGTTGTATAAGAAATTTACAGTGATTGTCCCACGTGTTGTATAAGGAATTTACAGTGATTGGCCCACGTGCTGTACCTAGACGTTTACGAAGAATTCTAACATCTTCTAAACAACAAGAGATACGTAATTATGAACAGATTATAATTTGAAATTATCTCCTTCACGGAAATCGGAGGTTTTTATACGTATCGTACTGAGTTGGGCAAAATGTAATCTAATTACAAATTACAAATTACGATGAAACTGTAATTGTGTAATTGATTCCACATTATTTTCTGTAATCGTTCATTTAGATAGTTGACAAAACCAAATGGTCAATTACCTAAATTAACAATTACAGAAAATAATGTGTAATCAATTACACTGTTACAAAGGGGGCTAAAGGATAGGCACTATGGAAAGAAGCTAATTCTAGAAGCACTACACAAACTTAGTTTATTAAGGAGCACACGGACAATTAACTTTAACGTTCACGAATAACAGTTACTATTATAATTGAGATGTATATACAAGCCACAAATAAACTATACACTATTTACAATGAAATTGTTATTGCTTAATTATTAGCCAAGTAAGCGCGAAACTAGTCCCTCAGCAGATGAGGTAACTTCGTTTAAGCCGTGATTAGCAAGAGAAGCGTGCGAGCAAGTACAAAGCGTGTTTCGTAAGCGAGGCGCGAACAAAGAGTGTCGATTCCCGGAAATCTCGGTCGAATTCCTGGAAGGAATCGCCTTCCTCTTCCATCGATAGCGAATCGATGGAAGGGGCCGAGACGCCGCTCCACATGAGCAAGCAGGCCGCCGTCATGTGCCTAATTAGCGCTGATCATTGGGAGATGGCGTTAGTAAGCTGACTTTCGTACATTTTCTCCCCGGCATTCATCGCCCGATGAATAATTTGAAGTTGGCTGGAGATCGATGGACTGGTCGATGTGGCATGGCCAAATCGTACGGCGGTGGTGCTGCCTAGCTCATGCGGAGGCGTCAGGCAACGCCGGTGGAATTTAAGGTGTGATCAGTGCCCTGTGCCGATGGGAGAAATACCAGCTTGTGAATGGGTCGTACAAGTTCGGAACGAGCCGTTTTCACAGTACAGACGCGCGTTAACCCATCCGAGCCCGTGTGTAGCTTCATGACGCGAGCAAGTGGCCACTGGGCAGGTGACGTTAATTCCGTTTTGATGAGGCATAAGTCTCCGATTTGGGGCTGGGGATGTTGTTGCGTCCATTTGTTGCGTGCCTGAAGGGACTGTAAGTATTCTCTGGACCAACGTCTCCAGAACTGCAACCGCATTTGTTGAAGCAGGTGCCACCGTGAAAGCCGATTGGAAGGGACGTTATCGACGTCTGGATCGGGTAGGCTTAGTCGCCGACCAGAAAGTGTCCCGGTGTCAGCGGGCATAGGTCACCAGGATCGTCGGACATCGCTTGCAGTGGTCGAGAGTTCAAGCAGGCCTCAATCTGATGCAGCAGTGTTGTCAATTCTTCATAGGTGAGGTGTTGTTCGCCTATCACCCTCCGCAAGTGATGTTTTGTGGACTTGACGGCTGCTTCCCAGAGTCCTCCAAAATGAGGGGCAGCAGGGGGGTTAAACCTCCACTCAATACCGTCCTTCAACAGAGTGGAGCAGAGGAGTTCGTGTCCGGCGTCTAGGTGGGACAACATATTCCGTAGCTCTCGGGCGGCTCCTATGAAATTGGTCCCACGGTCACTCTGGATAGTGGTACAGAGTCCTCGACGGGACGTGAATCGACGCAGGGCAGCGAGAAAGGCTTCGGTGCTATAATCAGAAATGAGCTCTAAATGAACAGCGCGCGTACTAAGACATACGAACAAAGCTGCATAGCCTTTATATCTGCGTTGACCTCTGCCCCGTGACATCAGCAAAGTTAATGGTCCAGCGTAATATACTCCAACGTGTAAGAAGGGTCGAGCTGGTGTTACCCGGGCTGCTGGCAAATCGCCCATTAACTGTTTCCCTGTTGCAGCTCGCCACCGTATGCAGGTTGGGCAGCGATGGAGAAGGGCCTTAATGCGCTGTCGGCCTTGGGGTACCCAGTATTTCTGACGTAGCGTGGCCAAAGTGAGTTGTGTCCCACCATGCAGTGTCCTATGGTGAGCCTCGGCCACCAGCAACTCAGTCAGACGATTGTCGCGGGGTAGCAATACCTGGTGCTGGGCATCCAGTGCCAGGGCAGAATGGCGCAGACGCCCTCCGACACGGAGTAGACCTTGGTCGTCCAGATAGGGATTCATCCGTAGTAACGGACTTCGGTTGGGTAGAGGGCGGCCAGCCTCCAGTTGCTGGATTTCCAGAGCAAATTCGTGTCGTTGAACGATGCGCAGCCACCGGATTCTGGCAGCGTCTATCTCGGCTGGTGTCAGACGACCTCCACTCAGACAGGTTGATTTCGGGGGCAGCCAGCGCAAGCACCAAGCGGTGACCCTAAATAGGGAGTGTATGGAAGAATATTTATAAAGTAAATTTTCTCCCGGTGCAGGTTCATCCGACGTCGCGGTAGTGTGAGCTCGGGCTTCCAGGTCAGTCATGGGAAGTGGAGCTTGCTTCAAGTTGGTCCATCTCCCCGGCGTGGTCAACCAAGCAGGTCCAGTCCACCACAGGGTGAAGTCAGGTAGCTGGCTTGGAGAAAGACCCCTGGATGCGCAATCAGCCGGGTTGTCCTGGCTGGAGACATGGTTCCAATGAGCGTCGGGCAGTGTACGTTGGATTTCGGACACCCTATTAGCCACGTAAGTATTCCAGTGAGACGGGTGTCCTTGTATCCAGGCTAGTGTAATGGTGGAGTCACTCCACAAATGAACGGGGTTTCCGCTCAATCCCAAACTCTCGCAAGTGAACGACACTAGCTTGGTCAGCAGGACGGCAGCACACAATTCAAGTCGTGGTAGCGAGACTCGTTTCAAAGGGGCCACCTTGGTTTTAGCAGTGATTAGGTGGGTCTCGGCGAGATCCTCGCTGTCCACTACTCGGAGATACACCACTGCGGCGTAGGCTCGCTTCGAAGCATCTGCGAAGCCGTGCATTTCCAGTAGTTGAGGTGACTGCTGTACTCCAAGCCAGCGAGGAACAGAGACTCGGTTGAGGTCAGGCAGCTCTTCGATGAACTGCTTCCAGTGTCCGGCATCAGTAGTAGGCAGTGGTGAGTCCCATTCTAAATGTAACAACCAGAGAGACTGCATGAATATCTTAGCGTTAATAGTAACGGGGGAAACCAAACCCAGAGGGTCGAAGATCCTCGCAATAGCTGATAGGACCGAGCGTCGAGTGATCCTGCGGTCCGTTGCTGTAGGAGGCACTTGGACCTTGAAGCAATCATCGGCCAATCTCCAGTGGACGCCCAATGCTGTGTGTGTTTCATCGTTCTGCCATTTGCATGTCGGAGTGGCACCACAGGCAGGTACTAGCTCCATTAGAGTAGACTCATTGGAGGCCCATTTCCGCAGGTTGAAGCCGCCCGCCTTACAGAGTTGGCATAGCTCGATCTGTAGTTCTAGGGCTTCCTGCACCGAGTCGGCACCGGTCAAGACGGCGTCCATATAGACGTCGCGTTGCAGGATGGCTGCTGCTCGAGGATACCGTGGCTGTTCGTCTAGGGCGAGTTGACGTAGCGTGCGGATAGCAAGGAAGGGGGCACAGGCTAGACCATAAGTGACCGTGTTGAGGTCATAGTCCGTTATGACGTTATCTGCGTAGTCTCTCCATAGAATCCGTTGGTAACGGCGGTCGTCGGGATGGAGCAAGATCTGACGATACATCTTTTCTATGTCGGCAGTGAGGCAGACGCGGAAGAGACGCCAGCGTAGCAATACTTGGTGGAGGCTCGGTAGCAGATTCGGCCCCACCATCAGCGTGTCGTTCAAGGATTGCCCCGATGTCGTCACGTGCGACCCGTTGAATACCACTCGCAGCTTGGTGGTAGTGCTGCTCTCCTTCAGGACTCCGTGATGAGGCAGATAGTAGGACGGTCCTGCGAGATCACCACGCACTGGAGACATGTGAGTAAGTTGTCTATACTCACGCATAAATTCCTGGTAGGCCTGAGCGAACGTCGGTTCCTTGTTGAATTTGGTTTCCATTTTCTGTAGCATACGTAGGGCACCGTGACGTGACTCTCCGAGCTCCCGCCTGTCGCGAAATGGTAGTCGGACCATATAGCGGCCGGACGGCAACCGCTGGTGACTAGTCCGGAAGTGGTCCTCACAGGCTTGCTCTTCCGTGGTATAGACGTTGGATGCCATGATTTCCTCTTGTTCCCAGAAGCGTCGCACCAGAGGCAGAAGTTCCTCGGCGGCGGTGCATGGGAGGGACGAGTACTCACGGCTGTCAGGTAACTCGCGTCCTGGCTTTGAAGTCGCTGGTCCGGACACAATCCAACCCAGAGTGGTGTTCTGAGCTATGGGTTCGTCGGTACGACCCCTGACAATGCCGTGAAGCAGGATGAGGGCCAGGGCGTCAGCACCCAACAGCATCTCAATCGGCCCCTCGGATTTAAAGCTGGGGTCCGCCAAAGTAAGGTCCCTCAGGTGAAGCCATTTTGTAGTTCGGCTGTCTAGTCGTGGCTGGTAAGATGTTATGCGTGGCAATACTAATGCGGCTATCACGTGGCGTTCAGTGGAGTGAAAGTGAGCAGTAAATTCCAGCTGCACTTTGCCACGAATTCGTTCAGGGAGTTGGTTCCCTATACCGACGAGACGAATGTTTGCCGGCTTCCTAGGAAGCCGTAGTTGCTGGGCCAGAGTCTCGGTGAGCAGTGACACTTCGCTACCCTGGTCAATGAGGGCACGCACGATTCTGGAGCCCCCGTCGGGATGCAACACTCTCAAGCGAGCAGTGGCCAGCAGCACCGCAGGCAAGGAATTCGTCAAACAGCAAGAGGTATTGGCAGTAGTCTCGGAGGAGTCACTGGAATTAGTGTTGTGCTCGTGTATGGTGGTGTGATGTTTCCCAATGCAAAGTTGGCATCGCTTTTCAGAACCGCAATCCTTCACTTGATGGCGTCCGAGGCAATTGTAGCACAAATTAGCCGTCAGTAATGCTTCACGACGTTCATGCACAGTTTTTGCTTTGTAGAGGCTGCAGAAGAGCACGAAATGGTTGGATCCACATAACCCGCACTGCTCTTGAGACCGGCTGGTCTTGGTGACCTGCATCACCTTGGCCGACTTCTGGCCCCCGGCAGTCTTAACCGTGCGTCCTTCAAGCTGACCTTTAGTTTTGCCACCTTCCAGCGCTCCGATGGTGGTAATACGATTTTTGACAAACGCTCTGAGTTCATCAAAAGTCGGAGGGGTAGTCCTGGCGCCGAGCTGAGTTTCCCACTCTCTTCGCGACTGCTGGTCCAGCTTCTCTACCAACCAATAGACTAACCAATCTCCGGAGGTATCAAAGGGGCGCTCCATAGCAGCCAGAGCCTCGACGCAATCGCAAAAGGTAAAGTAAAAGGTCTTGAGTTCCATGGCTGACTCACGAGTGAGTGTCGGTAGTCCAAAAATCGTCGCCAATTGCGCTTGTACCAGCAGCCTCTCATTTTCATAGTGATCCTGCAGCAGGGCCCAAGCGCGGGCGAAGGTTGCCGCTCTCACCGGGAGATTTCTGAGGGCAAGGAGAGCGTCGCCCTTTAGGCAGCCACGAAGGTAATGTAAGCGTTCCACATCCGAAAGGCTTGCATCGCGGATGACGAGGGATCGGAAGAGATCTCGAAATTCTGGCCAGGATTCGTAGCTCCCGTCGAATTCCGGAAGCGGTAGTCGAGGTAAGGAGGCCTTGGAATGTCCGCTGGCTGACGTGGAATTATTCAAAACTTCAGAGTCGCGACGATCCGTATTAAATGACTGCAGCTTATCAACGAACAATGCCTCCTGGACAAGGAACAGCTCCTCAGCCACCTCATAGAGTGTAGTTTGAAAATAAGGTATATCTCTTTTCCCTGGAGCGACCAGCGCAAGCAGTTGATCGTGCTGTTTGTCGAATTTAATCCAATTTTTCCTTAGCAGCTCAAGACGCGTCTCGACGGCTCCCTGAGTAATCTTTGCAGCCCCTAACTTCTTTAAATTTTCGAAAGCACGAGCGATTCTGCCCATAAGCTCGGTTTGACTTTCCAGTAACGTATCCATTGTCCTCAGATATTCAAACGCACGAGAGTCGGCCGTTAAGGTCGCGCTGACTCGTTATGATATGATTTGCTGTTTTGGAGTGGAGGTCACGCGCGACGGTTAGCCGGCACTGTTTAACGGTCGCGAACTGTTTTCACACGCGCCTATCCGGCTCGAAGGACCAAAAATGTTACAAAGGGGGCTAAAGGATAGGCACTATGGAAAGAAGCTAATTCTAGAAGCACTACACAAACTTAGTTTATTAAGGAGCACACGGACAATTAACTTTAACGTTCACGAATAACAGTTACTATTATAATTGAGATGTATATACAAGCCACAAATAAACTATACACTATTTACAATGAAATTGTTATTGCTTAATTATTAGCCAAGTAAGCGCGAAACTAGTCCCTCAGCAGATGAGGTAACTTCGTTTAAGCCGTGATTAGCAAGAGAAGCGTGCGAGCAAGTACAAAGCGTGTTTCGTAAGCGAGGCGCGAACAAAGAGTGTCGATTCCCGGAAATCTCGGTCGAATTCCTGGAAGGAATCGCCTTCCCCTTCCATCGATAGCGAATCGATGGAAGGGGCCGAGACGCCGCTCCACATGAGCAAGCAGGCCGCCGTCATGTGCCTAATTAGCGCTGATCATTGGGAGATGGCGTTAGTAAGCTGACTTTCGTACAACACAATTACAATTTAATCGCAATCTGTAACTTGTAATTAGATTACATTTTGCCTAACTCTGGTATCGTATCGTATTAGCCCAGATGCCTACCGGCATCGCCCCGGCCATCCGACATTCTCACGAAGAATACTTTGTCGGATACGGAACGTGCCCGAACGTGTCGGACCGTGTCGGCGCTGACAATATGAATATATTCCGTTCCGTTCAGCCAAATCTTGCATACTTAAATGAGAAAACATTTGTACTATTTTACGAATCGTTTTCTGTTGACTGACTGATCGATGTTACCGTCCGACGAACGTATAATATGAACACTCGTGTCTGTGTCGGAACAGAAGCCGATACGGAACCGTTGCGTGTCAGATACGGATAACATAAATCGACCTTTATCCGTTGCACGTCAAATAAGGATAATCCAAGTGTAGCATGCAGAAAAGGAAGTTTGAGAAACGCTGACCATCGAGACGTTTCGAGAACACGCTTGTAGGCCGCCCGTGAGGAGAGACGTGCGGGCGCGGGACCGCGTCTCGCGAGGCTCGCGCTTAACAACGCATATGTTGATTTCTGCGGCCGCGGATAGCAACGATTGGGTATAAATTAGAGGACCGCAATGGCATTTCCTTCTTCGCTGTTCTGAGAGAGAGGACGAGGTACGACACACGGCCGCTCTCGGACAGCTTAGGGACTCCGGCAGGAGAGTTCGGCGATAATACCTGGACGCCTGCTGGAGGGACTAGGCACTAGAGTCTGTTCCTGGACGCTCGACCGATATGGAGAGTACGGCGATAATACCTGGACGCCTATTGGTCGAGAGAGTACAGAGCAACTCATTAGAAAAGAGAGGAGAGTACGGGAGAATATGCCTGGACGCCTGTTCGGTATGGAGAGTTCGGCGACAATACCTGGACGCCAACCGAACAGGAAAGTACAGAGGAACTCCTGGACGCCTCGTTAACGTAGAGAGGAGAGTACGGGAGAATATTCCTGGACGCCTGTTCGGTATGGAGAGTACAGCGATCATACCTGGACGCCAACCGAACGGGAGAGTACAGAGTATCTCCTGGACGCCTCAGTAGAGTAGAGTCGCGAAAGTACAAAGCCCCCTTCTTAAATACCCAATCGTTGAGAGAGGAGAGTACGGGAGAATATTCCTGGACGCTTGTTCGATATGGAGAGTTCGGCGACAATACCTGGACGCCAATCGAACGGGAGAGTACAGAGTAACTCCTGGACGCCTCATTAGAGTAAAGTCAAGTGCCGTTCGCACCATAGTATCTTTGAAAATTGTATAAATACATCGAGACGCAACGTCTGACCTTCGAAATTTGTAGCCCCATCCTGTCAATCAAACCATGTATTCCTTCCTAATCCGAATAAATCTTGTCTGTCCAGAAATATCCATATTCCTTTACAAACCAAAAGGCTACACAAGTAATTTTTATTCGACGCATGATGAATAAATTTTTTATTTTTCATTCGTTACCTGAAATTTTTATTTTAATAAAGATTTTGCTCATCTCTGGTCTTCAGCCATCAGATTTTACCAATGTTTCTGCAAAATCCTATTTGCCATTTCTAACTTTGTAATGCAACTTTTTTTGTATGAATTGACAACCTTCCAGAGCTTCTAAATCCGCATATCTTTCATTTTTTAGACGATTCTTCGATTAGATGCAATATTATGAAGATGAAATCATGAAATTTTATGTGAAACTAATTGTTTTAATTACTCATTATAGAACATCAAAATAAGGGTTTGTATTATACTGTTATAAGATAAGTCAGCAAGTATATTTCAGTTATTTATATGTGTCGTAGGCATTTTTTAAGATGATTAAACATAAGATGATTAAACTTTGAGAAGAAATTTTTAACTTTGAAAGAAATGTTTAAAAGTCTTTCTGCTCATATGTGTAGAACATATGTGTCAAATTTGAACGAAATCTGTGCAGCGGTGTAAATTTGTATTACGAACAAACAAACAAACATACAGACAGGAAATGAATTTTATACATATAGAAGAATATTTTTATATGTATATATAGATAGATAGATATAACTCTTTTGCTTAAAAAGTTTTTAAATTATTGTTTTCATTTATCTTATTGAGCATAGAAAAGTGCATATACGTTTTTGGGATACTTATTATGTGCCATTAGGTATTTTCATTTTTATTCCTGAATACAGTGACAATATTTTTCTCCAATTAAGGTCTGGGCACACATATCAGTTCCGTGTCAGTACCGTTCCGGCGGTAACACCTGAAAAATATAAAAATAAACAGATTAAATAAACATAGTCATTTCATAATAATAATGACAATAATAATAATAATAATAATAATAATGATAATTTATTTAAATAATAATATTAAGTCGCATACAACTAACTGAACCATATTTATTTTTACAATGATATTCTCACTTTATTGTAAATATCTTGTCGATAGTACCGCAGTTTGTAATTTAAAATTTGCGTCAATAAATTGGCAAGTTGCAGTTACATAAGACTCTGTAGCTATCGACGTCCAGGTATCTGTGGTTATTGCAATATAGTTTATATTGTGCAATATTTGTTTTAATTTGTTGCACCCTTCTAAATACAGGGTTTTCATTATTTTTTCCCTTAACGTAAATTTGCTAGGCAGTACGTATCTTAGGTCAAAACTTTTGAAACCCAACGTCATTCACTATATTATAAGGCTGATAGTCTGTTGCAATCATCATGGCTAATGTTTGGTCTAATTCCTTTTTCTTTTGAGAAGTACTGTCATACTGAAATGATCTCTTGAAAAAAGGGCTAATTGATCTATAACTAGATTGATTTGAACTGTGTTGGCTAGTGAAACTGGTACTGATACTCGTACTGATACTCGTACTGGTACTGGTACTGGTACTGGTACTGGTACTAACAATTGGATTGCAAACATTTATCCACGGGAATCATTCCGATTATTCTCCAGTCTCGGGAATACCCCAAAGATCGAAACAAAAAATGGCTGCCGTTGTCAAGTTTCGAGACTCGAGCACGTGGATAGCGTCGTGACATGAACAGAATGGAAGTGGGTGGAGAAGACTATCGATCACCATCGATAGTCATACAAAAATATCGATAGCTTTCGATATTGAAAACTATCGATAAGTATCGATAGTATATCGATAATTCTCCACCACTACTCACGGCCCTCATTTCGGGTTTGTTTTGGACTGTGACAGTTTTGTACGGTTCTTGAATGTTGAAAGGTGTGCCCGTGCAGCGGGGAGGACAAGATTTATAATGGGTCTTTTTTCTTTCAATAAGTGGTTTCGCTGATTTTTTCTTGAACGTTTCAAATTGTTGGCGATAGCTTTAGATTGTTAATTTTGGTGTACTATCATGTCGATTATTTTTGATTGAACTGAGTTAGCAACAATCGTTGCAATGTGCATTTGACCGGAACAGCTTGATTTCGTTGTGTTTCGTATGTTTATCACCGGGGCTAGTGCTGTACAAATGCTTTCCCCCAAAGAAGTGTTGCCATTATATGAGTTTTAATTAAAGTAATACAAATTGTGAAATGCTATGGTTGCCTTTTGTTCCTGTATCCTTGTTATTACTAGTGATATCTTTTCTTCAATGCACCCACATTTCCTAAATATTTCTACTGGAGTGCCGATTTGAAGTATATAATCTGACTAGGATCGGCGTGTTCTGGGAGATCTTTTATAACATCAAGGGACTTATGCACCAGAAGAATGAAATGTTAGTATACATTGCCAATTTGGAGTTGTTTGAAACCATACGTATGATCTGAAATGTCTTACGCATTAAAGAGGTCCTACGGCTGATTAGGGTAATTATGGGAGAGTTGCCGCACCTTACTCAAAATTGTCACCGTGTCTACATTTTGCACTGAATTTTTTGTCAAGGATACATATTATTGGTTGAACATCTTGTGCTACTACTAACATTAAAGAAAATCAAAATTTTAATATTTGTCACCGTTAAAAAATTGAAACTAAAAACATTTTCTTTTTAGGAGAGACGCTGCACATGCCGGAGTGGTGCCGTATTTCGAAAAACGTTTAATTTTCTATTTAAACTTGTTAATTTTAACTTTTTGTTAAAAAAAAAAAATAGTAAAAGCGAAGTAAATTGAAACATCTTTTTAATTTATACAGTTATAAAAGACAAGAAAATTGGAAAAATAAATAGGTACAGATACTATTTCTGCTTTTCTAAATTTAATTGCCTTTTCTTCTTCCTTTCACATTTATTACACATAAAATAAAAATAAAATGTGGAAAAGTGTAAAAATCCCACAAATGTGATTGGATTATCAGATCCGTCATTAAAAAATATATAATTTGCGCTAAGATATCACGGTATCTATTTTGAAACACTTTTTTTTATTTTTAACATTAAAAACATCATTTAGTCGACATAGCGGCCTTCCGATACAAGTCCGCATAAAAGTGCGGCATCTATCCCAAATGCCTGAAAGAGACATCGCACTTTCGTATTTCCAAGAGCTGTGTCAAATGTGACCTATTCTAGCCGAGAAATATTCCACGGAGTTTTTTTAACGTATTACAAAAGTTATATCACGAAAAATTATGAATTTTTATTACAATAAAAAAAATAAACTCTACTAGGTAGGTATAACTATTGAGGCAAAGTACGGTAGGCTGACCTCGAAAAATAGTAAAATCTTTAAAAATATTAAGGGAAACACGGTCTCGCTTATTAATCTAACCTAAACAATGAGCCTAAAGTAAATAAAATCGACAGTGTTGTATTTTATTACCGATAACCCTGAAATACCGAAAGTTCGGCGTCTCTCCCAGTGCGGCATCTCTCCCAAAATTACCCTAGATTATGTTCAAATGTATTAGAATTGGTTGAAAGGGTACAATATAGGGTAATTATGCAGAACAGGTGTTTCCTCACCGATTTCAATTATTTTTGGATATGTTGTCGGGGACATGATTCTGAACAACTTTTTCCTATACATGTTACCGCCGCTCGACCTTCGTTGCCGAGATATTTGCCAAAAACTATCGGTGCATTCTGCCCATACCTACATACATTGTATGTACTTGTATGCACTAGCCGTAGCCGAGCCCTTGGCTGGTCGTTCGACTGTTTATTCAGTATTGTTGTACACACATCACGACGTGAAAGACGTATCACTTTAGTTTTCTGTATCAAGAGTGTTGTTTCAGTACCGAGAGTGTTTGAAATGAAATTGTACGAATTTTTAAATATCTGCAATGATTATAACAATTTACTGGAGTTTTTAATTGAACAAAAAGTAATTCATGGAAGGATGAATTGCGCGAAATGCAAAACGGAAATGACGTTTAATAGTGAAATATTAGTGTTTGCGTGTTATAACACCTTCTATAGATTGAACAGAAACAAAAAACGCGTAAAATAACAGTGTATGTCAAGAATTAGTGCACTTCACAATACCTGGTTTGAAAATATACACATGCCAATTCAAAATATTTGTCGGTTTATTGCATACCATATAATGCTTCGGCCACCCAGACAAACATTTTTGATACAAGAATTAGGTATTTCTTCACACACAGCAGTTGATTGGGCAAGCTTTTGCAGAGAGTTGTGTGAATTATGGGTCGAAAAATCTTCGGTTCAAATGGGAGGCGAAAACAAAGTCGTCGAAATTGACGAAGCTAAGATTGGCAAGCGTAAATACAACAAGGGCCGTCTTGTTACTGGACAGTGGGTGTTTGGAGGAATTGAACGAGATAGTAAGCAAGTTTTCATTGAACCAGTACCAAATCGAACTTGCGAAACTCTACTTTCCGTTATAAAAAAATGGATTAAACCAGGAACAACAGTCATGTCGGACTGTTGGAAATCTTACAATTGTTTAAATGAAGAAGGCTACAGACACTTAAGAGTGAATCATAAAATCAACTTTGTTGATCTGGATACAGGGGCACACACTCAAAATATCGAGCGTGTATGGCGGGAAACACGAGCAAACGTTCCGCGTTATGGAACACGTGAATATCATTATTCCGGATACATAGCGGAGTTCCAATTTCGACGAAAATTCGATTTTAATAATCGCATAAGCGCGTTTTTTAACATAATGGCAGAAATCTTTCCACTTAGCAACGAATAAATTTCAATAAATTTCCAAATTTAACTAAAAGCAAACTAAGGTAGTTATATATATTCTTCTTTTCCGAGATATTCGCGAAAAACTTCGGTTGATTTATTCCAACTCAACGCATTCCACTTTCCAACTTCTCCCGGGTATTAGTATTGGTTTGGGTTAGATTAGTGGGGGGGGGGGGGGGCGCTTGCGGGCGCGTAACGCATGGTAGCGAACCGATCTGAGTTTAGAAATTTGAACCAGAAACTTGCGGATGCCCGTCAACACCCCGACTCACGTCGGTTCGCTACCATGCTTTACGCGCCCGCGAGCGGGCGCGCGCCCCCCGCCCTAATCTAACCCAAACCAAACTAATACCCGGGACAAGTTGCAAACTGGAATGCGTTGCGTCGAAATAAATCAACCGAAGTTTTACACAAATATCCCGGAAACAAAGGCCAGCTTCGTCATTTGCTTTGGTCCCATGCTGGCGCATACGTTACCACGGACGCGTACTGTAGATAGGTATACGGCAGAATACATTGTAGTAGTAGCAGCAGTTTTTCGCGAATATCTCGGAAACGAAGGTCGAGCGGCGGTAACATGTATAGGAAAAAGTTGTTCAGAATCATGTCCCCGAAAACATATCCAAAAATAATTGAAATCGGTGAGGAAACACCTGTTCTGCATAATTACCCAATATAGTTCTTGTTTTGTGCGTTTGGATCGGCCACAGCTGCCGTACATGCGTCTCCATGGCAAGTTGTTGAGAAGCATGGGCACATGTGAGAACGGACCTGTACTAATACATTGTATATATTTATACAAGAGATTCTTGTTTAAGTATTTAAATAAATATGCAACGTTAATACATTAATACTTTATAATCAAATTGTTGATATTTGTATGCAGAGTTGGGCAAAATGTAATCTAATTACAACTTATAAATTACGATTAAACTGTAATTGTGTTTCTGTAATCGTTAATTTAGGTAGTTGATAAAATTGTGGTCAACCACCTACATTAACGATTACAGAAAATAATGTGTAATCAACTACACAATTACAGTTTAATCGTAATTTGTAAGTTGTAATCAGATTACATTTTGCCCAACTCTGTTTGTATGCTATTTAAGAGCTAAATATGTACGTAATTTTAACGACATTGAGATCATTTTAATCATTCCAATTTTATCACTAATGAAATATAAAATTGAAATATCAACAAAACTAACATTCTTAACACTATTAATCATTTTAATCATCAGATTATGAATAGAATGAATATTTTTGTACCTTGATTGAATTAACTAACCAGGATATTAGTTAAAAAATAACAATTAATTTGCATTTAATAATTAAATTAAAATTATATATATTGAATAAAATATTTATTCGTATTAAAATATTTGTATTTATCTTTACATTCCGCTACAGCACATTTGTTGCCGAAATGTCTCAGTTATATTGCGGTTTAATATTTGAAACATTGCACGGAATATTGCCGAAAAGTTACAAGTAAATTTCTATGTCCGCCCCTGTGCAACATTGCAGGATATATTTCTGCAACATTTCTGAGATTTTACAGCAATGGTCGCGCAACATTTCTGAGATTTTACAGCAATGGTCAGGCAACATTTCTGAGATTTTACAGCAATGGTCGTGTAACATTTCTGAGATTTTATAGCAATGGTCGCACAACGTTTCAGGCAGAAGGGCCAAAAATAAAAATATCGGTAGAAAGGTATTATATACCGTGTCTTTGATGGACGCGACGACATGAATGTGTGCAGAAGCGTAGTAGTATAACGTCCGAGTGTTTTTTATAAATAGAAAATTCTTTTACCCCAATGAGATACGAGCCCATGACCTCGAGCACCGTAGGCGAACACTTTACTATTTTTTTTTTTTTTAAAGTGTTTATTGAAGGACAGTAATCAGTACATGAATGGCATTCAAAAACATAGAAAAAAACTGCCATGCAGTCGCGTCAATATAACAGTATGAACAGCTTGTACGATGCTTACGTAACTCACCGTCTAACAATCTTATTACATAGTAACTTAAAAATATTGTAAAATTAGTAACACAGTTGTGATCTCAGTCGGTGGCCAAAGTATTGCTTTGAATATAATAGTGGAAAAAATGTCCAATAAAAACCACTTATCATTCAATTGTATGGTGATAGGCGAAAAAAAGAAAAAAGAGACGTAGAAAAGGTAGAGAAGATAAGACTTACTACAGTATTGTCTCCGCGGGAGCGCTGGGGAATTGGTCAGTCGGTCCGTGTGCGGTACGTTGCCGGTCACGGTGGTCCCCGACTGGTCCAGCTATATTCCCCCCCTGCTCTGGAAGAGCGCTCCATCAGCCGTCGGCTTGCCGGCACATGGCTGATGGGGAACTCCGATGGGTTCCATGTTCCCTCAACTGGGTCGTCGACTCCGGTGGTACCCCCGGGCCTTATGGTCGCGTGGGGAGGATCCGAAGTCAGCCCAGGGCGGGGAACTTGGACGAAGTTGGAGGCTCGACCGGGGTAAGACCATGCACCGCACCTCCTCGTGGTGCTCCTGGCGCCCCTGCACGACATAGTCGGGTAGGGGCGCGGACGCGGGCATGGCATTTCACTACCCCGATGACGGATTTTCCGTAGGGGTGTCCACCCTGGCGGAAGCTTTCCGCCTACAGGGTGGACGGCACTCTTGGAACGGTCTCCGGGGCTGCGGTGCCCCCCCCCCCCCGCCTTAGAGGGGAAGCCGGAAGCGTATCGCTTCTGGGTGTATCGTAACCCGTGTTGGTGGAACGACGACCCCTCGGAGAGACCTGTCTCCCGAGGGTATGCGAAGCCACACGGACCGATGATCTTGCCTTAACCGGCCGGATCGCGAGGTAAGGAAAAACCTCTATAATAAAACCCCTTAACCCTGAGCCCCATTGGTGGTGCCAGGGCAGGTGTTCCCTCCCGGAGGGGCACCTGGGTGGAGCGGGTATGCTCCACCTAACCAAGATCCGTCCGGGGAACAGTCACCCCCCGAACGTAGCCCGCGCCCTTAGGGGCCCGGGCACTTGACTTCACCGCGGCAGTGACCTCCCCAAAGCGGCTCCTCGTGGGACACATATGGAGACCCCCCAGGTCGGTGCCCTACATACACCACCGGGTGACGACCCGGCAACAACGTCCCCGACCAACGACCGGGTTATGTCGCTGGAGCCATACGAGGACCGGTATTCGATCGCTTCGTGCGGGTCACCGGCCTCAAACCAGGACCGGTCTACGATCGCGGTTTCGCGGGTGTCCGGCCTGGCAGGGAGGGAGGAAGAGGAAGAGCAGGCGTGGATCGACGTCAGCGGGGGTGGCAATCCAGCCACACCCCGCGGCGCTCACGGCTGCGGCGCTTTCGGGGGGAGGCCCGGTTTATACGGGATCGCGACGACGACGCACCGAGGAGGGACTCACCCTCGGTGCAAGCCCCAAAAGCGGCGGGGGATGATACCCCGAGCGGGACTTTCCGAGTCCCGCACCCACGAGTCGGGGAGACTCCGGCGTCGGCCCCGCATTCCATCAGAGGTGGGCCGTACGTCCGGAGTGTGGAGGCAGTGTCCTCCCAGGAGACTCGAGGCTTACTCGGCCTCCACAGGGAGGTGGCAGAGTTGTTGGGGCGGCTGGATCCCGGGGCCGTCTCTCTCTCCACCCCCTCTCAATGCGGGTCGCCGACCGCTTCCAACCGGTCGGCGCGGACTCCAGCCCGCATCGACGAAATGCTCGTGCCGCGCGTCGTGCTTCGACGATGCGACGCGCCCGTGGCAGGTGGAGGAGATGTCGTCGACATCTCCTCGGATGAGGGGGAAACTCCGGGACCCATGGGCCGGAGTGTCTCACGGCGCCGGTGCGGACATCGCCCCCGCTGCGGCGATGGACGTCGACACTCCGTCCGGCGGAGCCGACGATAGCGGCGGAGTGCACGCCGGCGCGAGTGCGGACCACACTCGCGTTGGTGGCGCCGGCGTGGAGGGTTGTTCCAACGCCCTCCAATCGTCGTCCGATGGCGGTGTCGACGAGAGAGGGAGGCCGGGCTTTGTGCCCGGCAAGAGGGGCCGGAAGCCGGGAGTATGGACCAACCCCGCCAGGCTGGGCCCGGGCATGAAGGCCTTCCCGAGCCGTGCCGAGCTCCGAGACTGGGCGGAGACCATGCCCGTCGGAGGCTTGGCCGGCCAAGCTCAGCGCGAGTTGGACGCCGTGGCGGCGGTTATTGCTGCCGCTAAACACGTCAAGTCCACGGACGTTCGCGCAATCAGGATCGCCATCCGCCGCGCATCGGCGGTGGCGGCTGAGCTAACCGGGAGGGCGGAGCGGGGCGAGAACCCCGATAAGCCTGCGAGGGAGGTGGTTTTCCGCCAGGGAGCGTGGGAGCGTAGGTCCCACAAGCTCTCCTCACAGGTGCGGGCCCTGACGGAGCAGGCGCACTCCCTGGGGGAGGGCCTGCACGTGAAGGAGCGGGAGTTAGAGTTTCTCCGCGGCAAGTATGCCAGACTGGAGACTCGCGCAGCTCTGGCCGGGGTGAAGGTGGTGGAGTCGGAGGAGCTTTCCTTCCGACCGCGAGCCCCTTTGCCCACGCGCGCCGAGCTCCTCCCCTCCTGTGTGCCCCCCTGGGACGACTCTTGCGTCCAGGTGGAGGTGGCGCCCACCGCGGGGCCCTCGTCGGCGGCCCGCTCCGGGCCCTTGCCGGGCGGCGCGTCTGCGCGCCCCGAGAGGAGCAGGGGGGTGGGGAGGAAGCGGAGGAGGATCGTGTCCCCCCACTCCTCATCTGCTGAGGACACTCGTCCTGCTGCCGCCGGCCCCGCGGCTGTTGAACAGCCGTGGGACGTCGTGTTGCAGCGCATGGAGGAGTTGGAGAGGAGGGTTGACGCCCGCCTCCTCTCACTCGGGAAGGTTCTGGACCGGGGTGGGCCGGCGTGGCGGCCGCCCGTTCCCCCGACGCCCCTCGCCCTTGAGTGGGCCAAGATAGGGCGGCAGAAGCCTACCGCCGACGGGGCCAAGAAGAGGGAACCGCTCACGGGGGAGGGCGAGAAGGCGAGACGGTTGGAGGGGCGCGCCGCCGGGGCGCCCTCCGACAAATCGGGCGGGGTAGCCCCCCCTTCTGCGCGGGGCGCGTCCGGATCGGGGCGGGGCTGTGCCCCCCTCCGGGACACTGGCCCCCGCGGGGGAGCCGGAGGGAAGAAGAGGAAGAGCGGGGGGAAGACAAAAAAAGGGGCGAGGCCCGAGCCGCCCCGTGCCCCCCCACCTCGGTCCTCGACGCCCGGCGGCGCCGGGACGGAGATGAAGAGGGCTGGTGGAGCGCCGGGCACTCCTGGTGGATCGGGGGGCGCGCCGCTGGCCGGTGCGACGGGAGGTGGCGGGGCCCCTCCCCGCCCGCCGACCAAGCTGTCCAGGGGGCAGCGGAGGAGAGCCGCCAAGGCCGCCAAAAACGCTGGTGCGGGGGTGATAACGCCGGTTCCCGGCGCCCCCCCCCCCCCCCCCCCACCCAAGCCTCAGCCCCTGGGTCCCAGAAAGCTCTCCAGAGCTCATGGGCCCAGGTGGTTGGCCGAAAGGCCAAAAGGGCGGCCAAGGCGGCTGAGAAGAAGAAGGCGGCCGCGCCCACGGCGGCTGCCAAAACGGCCAATAAGAACGGCCGGGGAAGGGGTGGGGGGCGAGGCGCCGCGACGCCGGCCCCCCCGAGGTCAGGCGCACCCGGGCGACCCACGGTGCCGATACCGCGCACCCCCAGAACGGCGGCGGTGACTTTAACCGCCCCCGGTGGGGGAGAGAAAGAGTTCTCCGCGCGGGTCGCTGGCGCGATGGCGACCATAAATGTCGCCGACCTTGGCATCACAGCCCTAAGACCAAGGCGCGCCGTCACCGGGGGTCTCATTTTTGAGATCCCGGGGTCGCAGGGCTCGGCCAAAGCCGCCGCCCTCAAGGAGAGGCTTGCGGAGCGGTTGGGGGACGCTGGTATTAAAATCCAGTGCCCCCAGAAAACGGCCGAGTTCCGGCTCTGCGGCCTGACAGAGCTGGCGTCGGACGACGCAGTTCGGGGGGCGATTGCCACCCAGGGTGCCTGTCCGCCCGAGAGCGTCTCGGTCGGCGAGAGGCGCCCCGATGCCACCGGGCTATTTACGGCGTGCGTCCGTGCCCCTGTGGCGGCTGCTGCCAAATTGGTCCGGGCGTCCACCCTGGTGGTGGACTCGTTGATCGCCCGGGTCGTGCCCTTAGAGCAGCGGAGGCTCCAATGCTTCCGCTGTCTCAACTTTGGGCACGTGCAGGCCAAGTGCGACAGCCCCACCGATAGGAGCCGGGCCTGCTACCGGTGCGACGCCGAGGGGCACACGGCGCGTCGCTGCACCGCCGTCTCGAGGTGCCCGCTATGCACCGACGCGGGCCTGCCCGGTGGCCACAGGATGGGTGGCCCGGCGTGTCGCCCTCCAAAAAGGGCGCCCCCCCCCCCCACGGCAGAAAGAAGGGAGGAGAAGGGAAGAAGGGGGCGGCTGCGGCGTCATCGTCCGCGCCGGCTCCCCCCGCGATCACCGAGGCGCCGGAGGCCATGGAGATCAGTGCTCTGGCTTCCACGTCGGCGGCCAAGTCCGGCGCCGGCAAGAGGAAAGATCGCGGGGAGCCGGACGTTCCCGGCGGTGGCGCGTCGTCGCCGCCGCTGGAGTCCGAGGCGTCCCCGAAGGGGCCCAAGAAGAAGAGGGAGAAGGGTGGGAGCGGCCCAGTGCTCCCCCCTGTCGGGCCTCGGCCGGTGGGTAAGGGCGCCCTCCTCAAAGCGGGGAGGGAGGACTCCCCCCGCTTGGCCTCGGGAGACGCGGGGGAGTTATCGTCCCCCCCGCGGAGAGGAATCGTGGGGAGGCCCCCCCCCCCCGTAATTGTTACGGGGGAGTCGGCTCGACCCGAGCAGGATCCGGGGGAGGCCGGCATAGCGACGCCACGCGATGCCTAGTGGCCCCCCGGTCCTGCTGGCGAATGCCAACCACTGCATGCGAGCGCACGACCTGCTTGAGCAGGCTCGCGTGGAGTTGGGGGTCGGGCTGTCAGTCATCGCCGAGCCGTATCCGTTGGTGGACCGAAACTATCGGTCCACAAACCCGGATCGGCAAGTGGCGATGACGTGGGCGATGGGAGGGGGAGCCCCGCCGTGCTCGGTCGCCCGGCACGGGCGGGGCTGGATGGCGGTACGCTGGGGGGATTTCCTCGTGGTGGGCTGCTACTTCGCGCCGAGACTTTCCGTCCCGGAGTTCGAGGACCGGCTACACGAGCTGGGGACGTTCATCGTTCCCCATGCTGCTCAGCCGGTCATACTCCTGGGAGACTTCAACGCCCACGCTTTCGAGTGGGGCGCTCCCAGGACGGACTCCCGGGGCGAGGTGCTGCTCGAGTGGGCGGAGGCCGCGGGATTCGTTCTTAAGAATCCCGCTGGAGTCACGACGTTCCGCGGGCCGCAGGGTGAGTCGGTTATCGACTTGATCTGGGTTAACCCTGCGGCCGCTTTCCGGACGTCGGACTGTTGGGTGGCGGAAGACGTGGAGCCAGGTTCCGATCACATGTACGTGATGCTGGCTACCGCGCCCGCTGCCCGGCCTCCTCATGCCCCTCGAGCCAATAGGCAGCCCCCACGTTGGGCGCTCGGACGCTTAGACGTCGACGCGGCCCGACTCGCCTCCTCCGTTGTCGCCTGGCCGCCTTTGCCGGGCGACGTGCTGGACGACCCCGTTAATGGTTCGCCCCGCCCTTTGGTTCCGGCGTGCGTTGCAGAGTATCTGCGACGCAACGATGCCGCGAGCCGGGGCGCCGACCGGGGGTCGGAAGGCGGTGTACTGGTGGTCGCCAGAAATAGCCGAGCTTCGCGCGGCGAATCTGGCGGCCCGACGCCGGTACACCAACACCCGCCGTAAAGATCCGCGGCGGGTGCCGGAGGGGCGGCTCCAGGAGCTGCGCTCCGCGTTTTCAGCGGCGCGCAGGAAACTCCGTGGAGCCATAGCCCGGGCTAAAGCCCGTTCGGCCGACGAGTTCGTCGCGACCCTCAACCAGGACCCTTGGGGGCGCCCATACAAGGCCGTGTCTGTAAAGCTCGGACCTTGGGCGCCCCCCGTCACAGAGGGCCTCGATCCCCGGTTCCTCACCGAGGTACTGTCGGCGCTGTTTCCCCCTCCCCCAACACCTGGGGAGGACGGCGTCGACGAGACCGGGGATCCATGGTTGGAACGGGGCGCGGACACTTCCGGCGCCCCGGAGGTCAGCGACGAGCTCGCGTCCTCTGTAACGCGCATGCGGCAGAGGAGCGCGGCTCCGGGGCCGGACGGAGTGCCCGGGCGAGTCTGGGCCTGCGCCATGAGCGCCCTTGGGGACGGCCTCAAGCGGCTATTTAACGCCGTTCTGAGGACCGGGAGGTTCCCCCCGGCGTGGAAGGAGGCGAGGCTGGTGCTGCTCCGCAAGCCCGGAAGGCCCGCTGAGTCACCCTCGGCCTATCGGCCGATCTGTCTCCTCGACGAGGCGGGCAAGCTCTTGGAGCGTATCATCGCTGCCCGCCTCTGCGGCCATCTTGGGGCCGTGGCCCCGGATCTGTCCGACCGCCAATTCGGTTTTAGGCGGCAGCGTTCGACCATCGATGCTATTCGATTGGTTCGGACGCTGTCCGACCGGGCGGTCGAGAGGGGCGGCGTGAGCGTCGCGGTGTCGTTGGACATCGCGAACGCGTTCAACGCCGTCTCCTGGGCGGCGATCGAGCGGGCGCTACTGTTTCACAGCGTCCCGCTCTACCTTCGCCGCCTGATCCGGGACTACCTCTGCGGTCGGGTGGTCGCGTACGTCGGGCGGGACGGTGACGGGGTGGCTCACGTGCACCGCGGCGTTCCACAGGGGTCCGTACTTGGGCCCCTACTATGGAACCTTGCGTACGACGCGGTGCTGCGGGTGGAAATGCCATCGCCAAATGTGTCGCTCGTCTGCTACGCAGACGACACTTTGGTGGTGGCTTCCGGGCGGCGGTGGCAGGCGGCGATCAGCCTCGCCGAAGAGGCACTGCGACGTGTCGTCGCCTCGATCCGGACGCTTGGTCTGCGAGTCGCCTTGGATAAAACCGAGGCAATGTGGCTCGCGGACAGGGTTGGGAGTGGTGTCCCCAACCGGGCGTCCCTTAGGATCGGGGAGGCCTGCATCAGGGTCGGCCGATCGATGAAGTATCTCGGCCTGACCCTGAATACCTACTGGCGATTCACGCGTCACTTCAGGGCCCTCGGCCCCCGACTCGAGGGACAGGTGTTCGCCTTAGGGCGAATCATGCCGAGTCTCGGGGGCCCTCACGAGGGTGTTCGGCGGCTGTATGTAACGGTCGTCCGGTCCATGGCGCTATACGGCGCCCCTATATGGGCCGGCGACCTGGAGGACTATTGCGTCGGGCGAGAGCTACTCGCTAGAGTGCATCGCCGCGCGGTCCTCCGCGCCGTGCGGGCTTACCGCACGGTCGCATACGCCGAACTGTCCGCTCTGGCCGCGTCCCCCCCATTTCATCTACTCGCGGAGATAGAGGCGGAGGTTTACTCCGCCGTCCGAGATCTCCGCGAGGCGGGGGACGCGGCGGCCGACGGACACCTGGTGGCGCGGGGCCAGGCCCGGCAGCGCATGGAGGCCAAATGGCTCCAGTGGCTGTCCCTCCCAGAACATCGGGAGGGACGCGTTGTCGGGGCGCTGCTGCCCGTTCTCGACGAATGGGCGGCGCGCGGGTATGGCAGGTTGACCTTCCGCCTGACGCAGGTGATCTCCGGCCATGGGTGCTTCGGGGATTACCTGTGTCGCATAGGGCGGGAGGCCACGTCGCGGTGCTACAGCTGCGACTCGGGCGAAGAGGACTTGGCCGACCACACCCTGGCTAGATGCCGGGAGTGGATCGATGATCGCCGGGTCCTCGAGTCGCGGCTGGGCCCCGACCTCGGCCTTCCGATAGTCGTGCGTCGGATGGCGAGAGATCGGGGCTGCTGGGAGGCAATGTCCCTCTTCGCCGAGCAAATCATGCTCGAGAAGGAAGAGGCGGAGAGGGACAGAGTGCGGGAAGGACACCCGTCCCGCATCGGGCCTCCCGGCCGCCGACGCGCGCGGCATAGATGACCCGGAGCCGGGGGAGGCCGAGTGGCGACTTAGCGAGTCGCCCCGCTCCCCCCGTCAAGCGGCTCCGGCCGCCGCGTCGGCGTACCTCCCCCGAAGAAGTCGGGGGAGGGGATGGAGGGCCGAGGGATCGCTACCCTCGGCCCTGGCCTCCCTCTGTGAGGGGGGAGATTGGTGGGAGGAGGGTGGCCCCGAAGTCAATTGTTGGGCCACACTATCGTCCGCGTGAGCCGCCGCGGCGGCGCGGTGGCAGCGCGCTGTTGCCGCGGCGGCTGTGTGAAGGGGCGGACAGGGGAGGGCCCCGCTCAACATCCAGAGGGCCCTCCCCCCCTCGGGAGCGGCGCTAAAGGCCGCTCCCCGTGCGATCGAGCGGCTCCGGGGTGAGCGACGGCGGCCGATAGTTGGGCCTCCCTCCGTTGTTGGTGTGTGTGTCAACATCACACACGAGGCGGGCGGCCCCTACGGCCATTTATGCCGTCGCCCCGCCCGCCCGGCCCCGCGCTACATCAGTGGGCCGGGCGGAAAGCAGCTCGATCACGGGGCCGTGGGGTAGCGGTGTCGGGGGACACCGCTCGCCCTAGCAGCAGCGGCCCCAGTGGCGACGCGGACGTGTGGTCCGTCGCGCGTCGTCGGTGCGGAATCTGGGGGAGGTATAACTCCCCCAGGGATGACCCCGGCACGTCTGCCGGGGCTGTAAGGGTGGCGCTGCAGCATGCGCAGGAGGGGGGGGCAAGCGAAAGTATCGCTAGTTTGATCTCGCCAAAGTCCCTCCCCTCAGGCGCGCAGCGCTGCCCCCGAGGACGACCACCGTGGTGGTTTTAGTGGGTGCAAGCCCCACATAACCCCTGGCCCTCCCCCGAGGGCTGGGGGTATCCGTAAGGGATTTCCACCACGTCAACAAAAAAAAAAAAAGTATTGTCTCCGTATGTGCTCGGTTTGGTGTACACGATAGGTGTTCGTCGCTACCCCCACCACTTCTGTCTCACTCTTGTCCGGCGAATGCAAGAGCGAGATGGAACGAGAGCGAGCGAGAGCCACTGAAAGCGAGCGAGGACGGTACGAGACAGACGACGCGTTGATGTTTTGTCTCCCTCCGTCTTTCGGGCACCGTGACACTCCGTCCTTTGCGTGCGCGACGAGCGTGCGCGATGGTCGCAAGCACTTAGGTGAGCACGGGAACCGCATCGCAAAATCGTGACGCAGGCCCGGCTCAAGCCTTTTTTGCGCCTTAAGCGAACTTGTCAAATTGCGCCCTTTATTATAATACATTTATTTGAGATTATTTATGACTTTACTCTGCAAAATTAGGCGACTGCCTAGGGCGGAAAGTCGACAAGAGGTGCAAAATGATATTTTCATTACTGGTATTGTGGAAAATAAACTTTAAAATTAAATATTACAAGTTGTACTATAAGTGGATTAAACTACGAATATAAATTCAGAGTAAGCTTATCAATAATCTCAAATAAATGTATTATAATAAAAGGCGTAATTTGGCAAGCTCGCCTAGGGCGCAAAAAAGACTCGTGTCGTGCCTGGCTATCTGACCGTGGCGCGCATGCGTCGAGCAGTCACGATTCCATCTGAGTGCTCGCACCCGTCGCGCACGCTCGCCGCGCACGCAAAGCGTTCCATCTCACTCCCCCCTTCGGCCAGAAAGGAGCGAGAAACGAACACTCGGAATTAGGGATCTGTTCACGATAGGAGTTCAACGCCGGTCCCGACCAGCGAGCACATACGGAGACAATACTGTATTTAAAACTAAATCTAAGAACATATGTACAGATATTTACAAAAGTGATCCCAATGAGACCTGTTGTCTACTGTATAATTTGCATTAATTAAATCTAATAACGGCTTGCTGTCAATCGAGCAGCTCACGCATGAACGGGCAGGTGCCATTGAGCCACCAATATTTCGCAAATATTAAACTATGAAAATCGTACAGATTTTTTTCAGGTACTTTAGTAGAGTAATTAAACTTATCGGTCTCGTAGATTGTGTCGTTCAGGGTGAGCGCAATACGTTTGTCTGCCTTGTTTCTCTTGATATTTCTGTCATCCTGAATAAGGCCTTGGGCATCACAGGTAAGGAATGCCTGAGGAGACACATATCCCGAGGCAAATTCTGTAGAGGCAGAGAAGTTCATTATTAATGTTTGGGAGTTTTGCAAAGTATTCTCTCGTAATTTTGATCATAAAGTTGTCTATACGCGGGATCTCAGCTTTACTGTATAGTATTTGGTTGCTCACATAGTGCTGCCAATCAGAGCTCTGTGATCGATAAAGGCCCAAACAGGCTCTCAGACACTTACGCTCCAAGCATCGCAGTCGCTCAGCATTAGTATGATATGCATAAGTATTGGTCGAACTAGCAACATATATAAAATTGTTTTGGCTTTTGTAGATAAGTATTTATTATGGAAGATCCTACTATTGCTTAAAAATGCTTTACTTGCTTTGTCTAACTGTATTTCAATGTGTTTATTTCCTCTAAGTAGGTAATCAATATGTACACCAAGGTATTTAATAACCTTTCGGTGCGGGATCGGTGTTCTGATATTAGAGCCGGGCGTAAGTGTCGAGATCTGAAAGTCTTTTTGGCCCGCTGTGATCTTATTGGATAATTTGGCCAAAGGTTTACGAAACAGTATAGTTTCACATTTGGCAGGATTTATTCTTAAATTCCACGATGCTAAGTAACTATTTGCATGATCTACAGCCGTCTCCAGACCATCCCGTATACGGCTCACCCTGTTGTCAGCTAAGTATATAACAATGTCGTCCGCAAACGACAGCATTGCTGGCTGCCCGGGTTCATTAAATTTAAATAATCTAGGGAGTTCGCTAATAAAAATATTAAAAAGTATCGGCGAATTAACCGTACCCTGTTGAAGACCCTCCTCGATCCTGAATCTGTTCATAGATATGCCAACACCATCCCACGTGACAAAGCTTTTCCCACTGACCATATCCCAAACCATATGTATAAGCCAATTTGGGAAATTTCTTCTGCTCATTCTGACAATTACACCGTTTAGCCAGACCGAATCAAAGGCCTTCTCTAAATCTAGGAGCGCGGCTCCTACTGGACGACTATTGGCCACCTGACTGTTTATGTCCGCAAGCATTTTGTGTACGGCATGAGTTGTAGCGTGGAGGTGTTTAAAACCAAATTGACTCTCAGGTATTACCCTGTTTGAATTACAATGTTCGTTCAGAGCGTCATTCAAGATCGCCTCAAAAACTTTGCTTAAGCTGGGTGTGAGGCTGATAGGTCGATAACTAGAAGGGTTATTGGGGTTTTTCCCTTTCTTAAGGATAGGTAAAACTTTCGCCTCCTTCCAAATCACGGGAAAGTAACACCTATTGATAGCATTGTTAAAAATAACGGTTATATCGAAAATTAATTTAGGGGGTAAATGCTTAAGAACAATCGGCGGAATTCCGTCAAGGGCGGATGAAGTCTTGTTAGGAAGACGTTTGAGTAAATTGGTCATCCAAGCAGGGTTACAAAAAGGTTGCAATACCTCACCCGTTAAGACGGGATCATTGGCAGGATTATTGGTTTCAAATTGGACTAGAGTGACATTTTGAACACGGTTGTTATTAAATTCTAGTTTTATTGCCTCTGCCTCTTGGTCAACTATCTGCTTTAATCTGGTGCCGTTGTTAAGGTAACGAGGTGAATTAATATACTCGTAATGGGCTCCAATAATGTTGAGCTTATCAGAACGCTCAGAAAAAATAAACTCATCTCCTATTTTAGCTACATTCGCAAGACTACATCCGCTTCTCTCAAGAACTGCCTCTTCATCCTCCTTGACATGGATATTTTCAATATTCGCGAACTGTTTCGGTCGAAAAATGGCATTGATTTTAGGGAAGAAGTTATCTGATTTTCAAAAGTCAATTTTTTTAATTACATTGGTCCAATATCCCTCAATTGCCGATCTGAACTCACGTTGCAATGCTTTCGTTAACTTTTTTAGAGTCTTTTTAGCCGTCCTAGTTATCCTCAAACGAGCTGATGGATCTATAATATGCAATTTATGTAACAGTGAAACTATATACTTTTTATTCTTTTGCAATTTTCTGATTTTATTATTTATATATTTATTGACACTATCTGTCTGCTTGTAGCTTGGTATCGTAGCAGACATCGATTGTATAATGGTATTTTTAATGTATTGCAAATGGTCATCTATTTCCTCTATTGAAAGATTAATATCTAATTGAATATCACGAACATATAATTCTGCTATTTTACGCGTGAGAGCATCCCATTTGATGGCTTTATAATTATATTTAATACCTTGGCTTGTAGGCCCACACAGTATGAAATTCTCATTCTGAACCTCAAAGATCAAAGATATGGCCGCGTGGTCGCTGTCGTATGGGAGTGTCCTAGCTTTATCATGCAGATCATCAGTCCAGACCAGTCGGGCATCCGCCAGACAGATATCAAGAAATGATCGAGCAGGCTTAAAGGTAGGAAAGGCCGGCGTTATTATCCTAAATTTGTAATTAGTATCATGCACAGATGCATATAATTGCCACGTTGGTTGTTAGCGTAGTCTCCCCATGCCTTACGCCTGGCATTGAAGTCCCCAGCTACTAAGAAATAATTTTTATTCTCATTCAATTTAAGATTTTGAAAGAGATTATTGATCTCGTTTATAAAAATACACCTGTGGTCATTCCTAGCGTATACGCTCACTAGAAATAAAGTTTTATTATTGCTCATGTTAATTTTTATGATAGTGTGTTCAAGAATTTCATTAGTGGCTGCAGATGGCAGGTCCACTATTTCAAACGGTATCCCTTTTTTAATGAGAATAGCTGTGCCTCCTCCTTGTACCGCATGAGGCCTATCCCTTCTGATTATATCATAATTTTTAAAAGAAATTACATGGTTTTTGTTTAGTTTTGTTTCCGAAAGGAATATGAAGTCGTATTTGTAAGTTTCTGCAAACTGCACTAATTCGAGTCTGCGATAATTTGCAATCAATGAATTTACGTTGATCGCAGCTATTCTTATTGGTTTGTTGGTGTTCGGAATTCTGGACATTTTTATTTGGAATGTAAGGTGTTCAAAATGAACTCAATTTTGTGCGAATTTTCCGCTACTCTATCTGCAAGCAATTTAAATTGCGAGGTAACTATCTCCGCGATTTCATTTTTAAATTCAGTTACCCATGGAGGATATGTTGATGTTTGCTGACGATCTTGATGTAGATGATGTTCCCTGGATTGGTGTGGGTGACGCTCCCTGGATTGAGTTGTCGTCTCGGTGTCTGGAGGTGTTGGGGTCCAGGTCGATGCCATCCTTTGGGGGCGTGGACGCAGTCGTCCACCATCAACAACTGCTTGAGCGAATGACACGTCCTCTCGGATTGACGCGCTGATATTATTTATTTTCTTGGTTGTTAATTGAGCTTTAACCATATTGCTCAATTTCTTTTGCTGCTGGGCAAACTTAATATAAGGACATCCCTTGTGTGACGCAGGGTGTTCCTCTTGCCAACAGTTGGCACACTTTAGCTGGTGTTTATTATCCTCTTTTTGTATGGGACAGCTTCCCGGTTCATGAGATTTGGCGCACTTAACACACCTATATTCTAAGAAACAATTCTTGCTGGCGCGACCTAGTCGTTGGCATTTCCGACATTGGAATATACTGGGCCTCCTTAGATGTTCCCATCGGACTCTTTGGAAAGCTAGTGATTTTATTTTAAACAAATCTTTGGTCTTGCTATTGGTTGAAAGTTGCAGGAGATAGTGAAATGCGTCTGGTCGCGTTCTATCGTATTCAAATTTGGTCAGGTTATTTATTTCAGTCTCTGGTAGTTTGAGATCTTCGATTTCTTGTCTGATTTCTTCTGTGGTGAAGTTTCCTTTAATACCTTTTAATAGTATGGATTTAGGTTTAAGGTTCTTTGCTGTGTATGTGTAAAATTGCGTTTTATTATCTAAGAGTAAATTTGTGATCGCTTTGTAATGGTCTGAAGATAGCGCATAGATAATATGATTGTCTTTGGATGTCTCCTTAATAACGAATGCTGCCTTTGGTATGTTAGCAGTGGTTATTGTATTTATCAATATATTGATGTCCGTCTTAACTGTATATATAGGTAGTTGTTTTTTATCTTTTTTGGTTGTTATTGTGTCATGGGGCCCTGATGCAGGGGCATTGTCTTCAATGTCCATATCCTGTTAGGCGAACACTTTACCGCTGCAGCTACAACCGTTGATTGAGAAGATTGCTTAATCTCGACCGCTAGGTGGCCGCGGCTCCGAGACGGCTCTCGCGGGCGAAGATGTACGGCCTCACGATATAAAGGCCGCGGCGAGCGGAATCAGGAGCACTTGTGCATGTCGCTATACGCCTTCACGCAATACAAGACGCTCACTTTTTGCTAGCCTCGAGGTGTGTCAGTGTTCGGCCATCACCACCACTGTACCAACACCAGCCTCCGTCCGAAATCGGCCCAGATTTATCTTGCGCCTCACCGAAGTCAGAGAGGTGTCTCTGCGCCCGCTAAGCCACAGCCCTATTGCACTCTGAAGCTCTATCGTACGACTCTCGAATGAACGCGCCCCATAAGGCCATTCCGAGCAGAACGTTCAACAACTCCGCATCCTACCTCCTAGACCGCTCGTCGAAAGTCGCCGCCGCCGCGAACCGACGCATCACCGTTACCGCTCGAGCACGGGAGCTCTTCCGCCGCGCTACTAGTACGGAACTACCGGACTAATGTTAATCAAACACGCTATAATCACAGACGAGGTATAGAATAGACCTATCAACCAACGTATTTTTCTGTCACCGGTTTGGGGGGTCCTAGGACCCCCTTACCATTTCAGTGTCGCATGCAACGTTACCGGTGAAGTCTCGAAACAGATTGTAACGCTACGCGTGGTAGGAATTACAATTCAGCACGGGTAAAATAAGGTTATTTTTTTGACAGTCGAAGCCCGCGATTTACAAATGTTTCTGTTAGAGTAACAATTTAAAAATCGTCTTATGAACATATTCCGTTCAACGGAAGAGAAAGGAGGATGAATATAAAACGATATCACATTAGTCTTTTAACTTTGCTGTCCTATTCCGGTTTATTTAACGCAAAACAAATTTCATTCGCTTGCAATAACGTAATTTGTAAAAACAGTGCTTTAATGTTTTTTAAGAGCACCTGTTGCTGAACCCCACCCATTCATCATGTGTTTGCGCATACATTAATGATGGTCTATATGATATAATACAGACATATAATAATAACAATAATAATAATAATAATAATAATAATAATATCTTTCTACTGTACTATATTATTTAAAAGGAACATATCGAACCCGCACACACCGATTTTGGTGGAATTTTGCAAGTGTGTAGAGTAGCTAAAAATATTCGATATATATTTTTTGAAGAAGGAATTCATTCTCCTCCATAACTATTAGAAAAATTCATTTGTTTATACTATATACTAACTGATGTTGACTGACTAATGTTAACTGATGTTCGGATGTTTCAGTAAGTTTATTCACTATGTCCGATTTGTTTGTATATTATTTTTCACACGCTATTATTTTACTAACTATTGAAAAAGCAATAAATGTTTCATATGAAACTTTTTTTATTTGATCGAGGAAACTGAATAGTATAGGAGGAGAAAGGAGTACGGTATTTAGAATGCAAGAAGTGAATATATTTAAGGTTTGGAATACATAATGTGCTCGACACGACCGTCCTATGCGAGCGACTGCAGGAGACCAGAGATGGCCAACAAATTATTTGAAATAAAAATTTGTGTACGAAATTTTTATTTCAAATAATTTGTTAGCCATCTCTGCAGGAGATTGTCTTCGTCGGCCGCCGATCGTCTCGTTCTTTTGTCCATGTCGACGGGATCGACGTCGCATATCTGCCGCGTCCAACAATGCGTTTGCAGACTTCAGAATCTATTGTTCTGGTTTTCTCGACTTCAAAAAAATAAAAACGCGATAAAAAGTAAAAAATAATTTTGTCCCTTATTTAATCTATGACACTCAATTTTTTTAAGTCGGCGCCAGACTTACACAACGCAAATGATGAGGCACCGATATAAAAAAAATTGAGTGTCGTAGATTAAATAACGAACAAAATTATTTCTTACTTTTTAGTGCATTTTTATTTTTTTGACGTCGGTTTTAATTATAATTTTCCATTTTATGCAACGATGCGCCATTATTGTGGCTTTTACACGCAGGTGGTGAAAAATCTCTCCGTACGGGAGTATAGCGCCGCGGTCAACCCTGTCGTAGCTAAAAGCTTTGAAATTGAGACGGGTGCGAGACCAGACGACATTGTTTTCAAACTTCATTACAGTAATCTGGGGTGCGAGTGGTAAATCGGATCATAAAAGCGGAGCGCACGGCTCGCTTACCTGGGCCGGGAAATTCCCAATAGCTCTTTGCCACGTGAATTTGAAAGAGACCATCCCAAAATTTTCGAAGCTCAGGGATCACTGCTGTTCAGCGGTCGCTGGCAGCTCTCCGAAGAGATTGCCTTCGTCGACCGCCGACCATCTCGTTCTTTTGTCGATGTCGACGGGCTCGACGTCGCGGTTTCAGCCACGTCCAACAATGCGTTTGCAGACCTCAGAATCTATTGTTCTGGTTTTCTTTTTCATAATTTTATCTTCAATGCAGTGTATGCATAGATAAGACTTAAGGGGCAACTAATCAGACATGTCTTTGATAGTAGCGGTGTTTTAATTTTTTTCCTAGAATTATTGTGTCTGAATGTTTTAAACTTTTAGCTACTCAACGCCACGCTTATACCGGCTTCCATTAATACCATTTTTTGGAATGAGGCGCCATTATTGTGGCTTTTACACGCAGGAGGCGAAAAATCTCTCCGTGCAGGTGTATACCGCCGCGGTCAACCTTATCGTAGCTTAAAATTTTGAAATTCAAGACCATTATACTCATTCATCTTTTTCCTTCAGTGTCGGATCTGTATTCGTACTCAGAAAGTTAACATTCGATGGCCACGACATTCTGGCCTTTTCACTGTACGCTCTCTTGAAATCGGTTGAACGGTAACGCGTACCTTTTTTTACAACCCTGAGGGGTTCTTAGGTAAAAGCTTTCAAACGATGCGGCTCGGGGGTCATAAACGCTAGAGTAGTGACATAAGGACAAAGTCAGCAATAGGCCATTCAGTAATCAGTATGCCAATTTCTATCATAGAAGTATCACAAATGGATTACTAGTATTTTTCTGATGAAAATGAAACCAAACTTGATAAAATCCTGATTATTTTTAATGACTGTAATGGAAAGTACTTGGAGTAGAGTAATTGAGGAAAGTAATGAAGAGTACCTGAATTCTACGTGAACTGACACGGAACTGCTATGTGTGTCCAGATCTTAACGTAAGCGATACCTACGCTCGTGTATTTACATGGTAGATATTTTTTATAATTTTTAAATCCATTCAATAGTTAATAAGGACAGAGCCAATCAATTTGTAATGAAACATAGGGATTTAGGGGCCTAGGATCCCAAAAACTACGAATATAAATTTTACAAAATCGTTTTAATTCATTATTTTCAATGATTTTTACATGTCGTAGGATGGGCACCGTCTGTTTAGACACGCGCGATGTGCAGAGATTTGCGGGAATGTTAGTAATACCGTCAATTTTTAATATTTTTCCATTACATGTAAAATACTAACAATCAGTTTCATCTTGCAATTTATAGTTTAAGCTCTCATGAAGTGCCATATTACAGCGCCATATAGGCTCTTGATCCCCGAAATAGATTTTCAGAGAGAAATCCGGCGTGAGTCGTTGACAAACCGAGCCAAAGCGTAGCTTAGCGAAAGCTCGCCTTCTATGTTAAACTCTCACTCTAAACATGTCACATGTATACAACCACGCACACATCTTTCAGTATTTCAACACATTTCAGAGTAGTTCTTGAGTTGGACGCTGTTCATGAACAGAGGTCGCTAAATTCAGTCCTCAAATTATGGGTCGGTAACACAGTTTGGATGGTGACATGAAGTCCCATAAGGTGATAGGTCTATTCCATACCTCGTCTGTGCTTTAATAAAGAACTGTTACTTGTTACCCAGCATCTACTCATTCGCCGAACCCGGACATACCGACTGAGTCGGCAAATAATCCCTTCTCCGTCCCACCGGTAACCGCCTCACCACCGGAGACGATTACACATTTCACAGCTCAGACTTCTTTACAAATATCATTTATTGCTGTATATAGTTTAATAGTTTGCTTAAACTTTATAGTGCTAATTAACTAATTGTATTAATGACTTATATCACATATTGTCCGTGTTTACATATATGGTAATTATTTACTTTAGCGATTCCTCACCGATTTTGATGAAATTTGGATATGTTTCCGGGGACACGATTTTGTACAACTTTTTCCTACACATGTTACCCCCGCTCGCCCTTCGTTACCGAGATATTTGCGAAAAACTTCTGTTGATTTATTCCGACGCAACGGACACAGCGATCAACTTGAGGTGGTTGGTCATCTGGGGGATGTGTTTATACGTGTCCCTGGACACCTCCGGGCGCGAAGCGCCCCGTGGTGGACAGCACGTGGAAATGTGATTGAAAAAAATTACTTTCTTTTTGAAAAAAATTACGGTAATTATTTACTTTAGCCATTCCTCACGGATTTTTATGATATTTGGATATGTTGTAAAACTCCACATTCTGAGTAACTTTTTCCTATATATGTTACCCCCGCTCGGTCTTAGTTTTCGAGATATTCGCAAAAATATTTTTTAAATTTCTTGCTTTGGTGTTATAATTTGGGTTAGTGTTAGATTAGGATTGGTATAAATAAATATAAGTGCACTTCACATTAAACATTATTTTCAATTATTATTGACAGAAATTGGAAACATTTCAGCCATTATATCAAAAAATGCAACTATTCTTGTATTAAAGTCGTGTTGCCGTCGAAACAAAAATTCTCCCATGTAACCAACATAATGTTGTTTTCGAGTTCCATATCGTGGAATGTTGGCTCGAGTTTCACGCCAACAACGTTCAATATTTTGGGTATGTGCCCCACTATCTGGATCGACGAAATTCATTTTATGATTTACAGTAAAATGTTGAAATCCTTTTTTGTGTAGACAATCATATGATTTCCAACAATCGGATAGAATTGTAGGACCTGGTTTAATCCACTTATGAATCACACCCAGCAAAGTTGTGGATGATCTATTTGGAACTGGCTCGATGAATAAACGTTTGGTTTCACGTTCAATTCCACCAAAAACCCATTGTCCAGTAACAAGTCGTCCTTTATGATACTTCCGTTTTCCAATTTTTGCTTCGTCAATTTCTACAATTACGTTATCTCCTCCGAGTTGGACCGAATTCTTCTCTATCCACAAAACACACAATTCTCGGCAAAAACTTGCCCAGTCAACAGCTGTTTTCGACGAAATACTCAATTCAGTTTCCAGAAAAGTTTGTCGCGGTGGTTTTAACATTAAGTGGTAACCGATGAAACGGCAAATGTTTTGAACAGGGAGGCGTGATTGTTCGAACCAAGAATTTTTATACGCACTAATTTTCAGATTACATTGTATTTTAATGCGTTTCTTACTGCTATTTTTAATATAAGATACTGTATGACACGAAAATTCTAAATTCTGCCGATCAAATTTCATTTCTTTCCCACATTTCATACAATTCATAGTACCGTGGATCACTTTTCGTACAATTAAAAAATGAATTAATTCATCGTAATTATTACAAATGCTCAAAAATTCATATAACTTCATTTTACTTTATAATATGAAACCACGTTGTAACACAGTAACTGCAAATACAGGACAGACTCGTGAAATATTACTACTCAGTAGTTATAGCCGCGTTTCTACTATCGAGAGTGTGAGAACCCGAAAACGGGCGAGACGAAACGAAAGAGTCGACACTTTGAAACTTTGTTTCGCTCCGTCTTTCAGCTCGAGCTCGAGCTCGACCCGCAGGTGGGCCTACGATGCATCAGCGCAACTTTGTTGTATACATGTTACCGCCGCTCGACCTTCATTTCCAACGTAATTTTCCAAGGAAAAGTAATTTTTTTCAACCACATCTTCGCGTGCTGTCCACCTCGGGGCGCTTCCCGAGGTGTCCAGGGACGGAGATAAACACATCCCCCAGATGACCGATCACCTCAAGTTGATCGCTGTGTCCGTTGCGTCGGAATAAATCAACAGAAGTTTTTCGCAAATATCTCGGAAACTAAGGCCGAGCGGGGGTAACATGTATAGGAAAAAGTTGTTCAGAATGTGGAGTTTTACAACATATCCAAATTTCATCAAAATCGGTGAGGAATCGCTAAAGTAAATAATTACCACATATATTCCCACAGAGGTTGCCTGTGAAATGTAACACTGTATTCTGTTTGTTGACATATGTGATATAAGTAATTAATACAATTACTTAATTAATACCATAGAGTTTAAATAAACTCATAAACTATATACATTATACAGCGACAAAAGATATTTGTAAAAAAGTGTTACATGTACCAATTACTGCCAGTGTGCCTACTATTGCCATTTAATTGATCATAGATAATAAAAAAGTTCCGTATTGTTGAGTGAAAATATGTACGTCCGTATTTATTTGAGATTGATTGCTGGAATCTTGCACGTATATTGCGGGTGCAACATTGCGCTCGCAAAGTATGAGCAAGATTCTAACAATCAAACTCAAATAAATACGGAATTATAGCAAAATCTCTTATGTCTGGAAGTATTTTACAAGATCAAATGATCACAAAATAGCAAAATGTAACGTTTGTTGCAAGGAATATAAGACTAGCGGTAATACTAGCAATTTAGCAGATCACATTAGAAGATTTCATCCAAATATAGAAAAAGATTCTGAATCAGAATCATCAACAAATAATGAAACAATATCAAAATCCAGTATAATGTCCATAAATACTTTTTTTAAAAAATCTTTAGAATATGAAAAGAATTCAGAAAGAAAAAATGAATTGGATAAAATGTTAGCTTTGATGATCGCAACTGATTTCCAGCCTTTCAACATTGTAAATGATAATGGTTTTAGAAAATTTGTAAAACTTTTGGATCCTAAATATAAAATACCGAGTAAATTCACGATCAGGGAACGTATAATGAAAGATATTTATGCAGAGACTCAACAAAAATTAAAAAAAAAAATTAAACGAGACTAAATATGTTGCGTTAACTACAGATATTTGGACAGCGGACAATAATGATTGGTATTTGACAATCACATGTCATTTTATAAATAAAAATTTTGAATTAAAAAATATTGTTTTAGCAACAAAAGTTTCATGTAAAAATCATACTGCAGAAAATATTGCAGAATTAATGCAAGAAATTTCCATAGAATGGGAAATTGAAAATAAATTTTCTTGCATCGTGACAGACAACACAGCTAACATGATTAAGGCATGTGATATATACAAAAAGAGACATTTACCTTGTTACGCACATACTTTGAATTTAGTAATGCAGGATATGCTTGGCCTGGAGAGTATCGAAGAAATACTTAAAAAATGCAAAGAAATTGTTCACTTTTTTAAAAGCAGCACTGTTGGAACAGAGATGCTTAAGAAAAAACAAGGAGCAACAAAAACTCCGGAATACAGACTAATTCAAGAAGTACCAACAAGATGGGATAGTTCATATTACATGGTCGAAAGGATTTTAGAAATAATTGATCCTCTGAATCAAGCACTAATTAAATCACGTAAAGCTCTTCTGGTGCTAACAGTGGACGAAATAAGTATTTTAGGTGACTTAAAATGTTCGCGCAAGAACGTGGGGCACCAACGCACTTGTTTTAACGCGCAAGAAGTTAAAACTGCACGTTGCGATGTGTTAAAGAGTTAAGAGTAATTTTTGTGAATGCATTGTAATAGAGGTACAATAAACGAGCGCGTCTATTATGTATCGACCAGAAACTTATCCTAATTATTAAAATCACACAGGCTTAATTAACAAAAGAATAACCGCGCAAGTACGCGGTGTAAAACTAGAGAATGTAGCTCCTTTCGTATTACCGGAGCACCGATAGATCTTTGTTTACGCGTAACAGATAACAGCGATGTTTATCGGTACGCGGTTCACAGGCGAGAGAGCGATCGCGGAGAGGGTACGGGCCAAGCCACCGGTTCGGGAGATCGGACACCTGGCCAATCAGCGCGGACCACGTATGTGTCGCGCGACAATGCTAATTAGGAGGGAGAACAATAACTAATTAGTCCAGGTGTCAATCCCGAGATGGCTCGACTAGGTCGTCACCGCGATCGCCCAGTCGCTACACCGGTAGCAGTAGCCCGTTCAAAACCCGCGCTTCTTAGCGAAAGCGAGTATGCGCACATTGGTCGTATCGCGGCGATCAATCCCAAACAAAAAAAATTTGGTTTTTGCTTTTGAAGAAGCAACAAAGAAAATTTCTGGTTCCAACTATGTAACGATTTCTATAATTATTATACCCCTGAGTTGCGGAATATATAACTATCTAAACAATATAACTGAAGATTTGAATACCAATGAAGGAAAAATAGTTTGTGCAAAAGTAACAGAATCTGTAATAGGAAGAATCTTCCCTTACGAGTTAAAATCTGCAACAAGAATTGCAACAATTCTTGACCCAAGGTTTAAAAAAGAAGGTTTCAGGAATCCAAAAAACTCTAAGGAAGCCTCGCTTTTATTGGAACAAGAAATGAATAGTATTTTAAGAGAAAAAAACAGCAATACAACTACAAAGTACAGAAATAACATCACCATTAAGATCACCATCACGAAAATCTTTATTTGCATTTTTGGAACAAAGAATTGGAGAAAAGAATAAAAATATAACAGCAGATGTTATAATTTTGAAAAGACAATTTTTGGAAAAAGAAAATGCCTCAGAGAAATCTGATCCTTTAGCTTTTTGGAAGGTAACTTAAATATTTGATTATAAATTGTAATTTCCTGTTGATTATTTGTATCCTTTTTAGGGAATTGGTGAAGATATGAATGTCTTAATACAGCTAGCATTTAAATATTTATGCATCCCTTGCTCTTCCACAGCAAGTGAAATAACTTTTAGTGCTGCAGGTCAAATCATAAGTGACCGCAGATCAAGATTAAAACCTAAAAATGTGGATACATTAATTTTTCTTACAATTAATAGGAATGAATGGTTGTCAAATTCATAGCAATTAAATAAAGGTTTATTATTTTAGATAAATAGAAACCTTTTTTATTTCTAACACATATGTTAATTGTACATAATAATATGTTGTATCTATCGATAACTATCGATAGTTGGTGACCCAACAATCGAAAACTATCGATGGTGCCAACTATCGATAAATCTCCACCACTACTACGCGGTAGGCGACTGCGCTTGTGCTACGAGCGTACGAACAAGCAAGTCAGCATGCATCGAAGGAAACCGCGTTATACAGTTTTTTTTTTTTAAAGCAGAATCTTGAATAAGAATTATTTGAAGTGAGAGGACAAGAAATACGTAAATGTCGTTTTTAAATCTCTCTCCCTCTCTCTCTCTCTGTCTCTATATATATATTTAGTAGTTTCCGAGTTTACCCGTTGCAGACACAATAATACTTTCCGCTTTATATATATATATATATTTGACCAATTCTCCTGCGGTTTTCACAGATGTGTAGAGACAACATTTGGGAAGGTTTTAGGCTATCTATCATCTCAATATTACTAAATGGGAGTGAGTAATAAGCGAAATAGTGAAGCGAAGCAAATAAATCTTACGTGGCGTCCACCGCGGTGCGCGCAAGAGATGCGCGTACGGTTCCCCGTACGGTGGTGGGGATCACGCGGTTGTCAGGAGTACAGACCCTTCCACCGCCCCCAACCGCGTTCGTTGTCCGTGCTCCTGGCATGCCCGGGGGAGATGCTTGATGCCTTTTCTGTAAATATTCATAGGTTTTTGTAAATATTCACAGTTATTCATTAGCTGAATAGATGTTTTAAGCAGTTACGTTTTCTTAAATATTATTGCCGTTATTAATACATAATATGAGAAGCCCAGGCAACGCCGGGTACTTTAAGCTAGTAAGGCATAAACGAAAAGATAATGTAACAAAAAATGTACAAGTGATCGAAACTCGTTATTCAGGTAAAAATCCGTAGTTTAATAACAGCCAATGAGCCAACACAACTAAATTTAAAAAATAATATTAGGTGTATGAATAAATTCATTCCGATTTTAGGGTACAATAACACCCACACAGCACACGGCGCCTTAAAGGCGCCTGTTTTCGGCCTGTTTTAGGCCTGAGCGCCTGAGCGTCCGGATTTGTAACAAGGTGCCTTTAAGACGCCTTTAAGGCGCCTTTGGGACGCCGTGTAACGACACTGGCGCCATCTATACAAAGTTTCACAGGCGCCTTACAGGCGTCTATAAGGCGCCGAAAAGGCGCCTTTTGAGGGACTGTCGACGGCCTTATAGGCGCCTGTAAGGCGCCTCTTGGGCGTCGTCAGTCGTGTACCTGCACTAACGCCATCTATACAACGTCGTCTATACTATGAGGTGCATTTCAATCTTAAAGGGTATTTCAGCGAAAGTGTATTACCGACTCCTAATTTGAAGACTGGACGTAGCGCCCTCTGCTTATGGACAGCGTGCAATTCAAGAACTACTCTAAAATGTATCGAAATGTTGAAAGATTTGTTTAGAGCGAGAGTTTGAAACAGGCGGCAGATGTAGAGACGTGTACGTGCGTTAGAGGTGTACGAATTTCTTTCCGAAAATCTATGCGGGGAGTGAGGAGTCATATGGACTCGAATACGGTACATCCTGAGAATTTGTATTTTATCGGGTCTAAATTAGGCTAAAGGCATTGGGACGGTGTTGAAGACGGTTATCGATACGATGAAAATAAAATTAAATTTGATAAAAATATATTTCCATTTATTTCATTACAGTACACTACAAATTATACCATCCACTGCATTACACTATGTGTGTTTACAAATATTGGAAAACTACAATACTACAATATTATTATTCTATTTGTTATAAATTATAAATTAAATTATTATATTTCTATAATCAAATTACTGGTGCGTGCATGCGCGAAATGACTATAGAATGCAGTTACAATAAGTTGTGAATACAACCTGTAGTTGGTTGGAATATACAAAACAGAGTATACAAAGTGTACACAGAATACACAGATCACATACGCACTTAAAATATATGTACAATACATAAAATATATAAAAATATAACACACGTTAGAGTACTTAATACACATATCGGATTTTATAGAATATACAGTAGTGATAGAGTAGTAGATACACCACACAGTGGCAGACAAACGTATACATATACACTTTTTAAAATCGCATAGCTTTTTACAAAAAGTGAACTAAACGAGTTCGGTTTTTTTAGAAGTTAGAAAGATCGGTTTACTATAATAGGTATATCGTTTATTCGCCGTTTTGAAAAATTGGAATTTTCGAAATAACAAGAAAAAAACGGTTTTTCAAAGTTTTTTATGTGAGCTTATAATGAAAATTTAAAAAATGCCCTTTTTAGATTCAAGTAAGACATACGCATGCTGAAAATTTCATCTAAATCGGTTAGCTACAATCGCTGAGCTACAAACGCTTAAAGATCGCAGAATAAAGTCGAAATCGCTGGTACATGCCGAGGGCAGGGATTTTGAAATACTGTCATGTTAAGGTGTCATTCTGGTTAGCGCGCCGATAAATTAAGCGAATTTCAGGAATTTATTGCGAAGATAAGAATTATAGTAATGTAATAAAACTTTTTTCTATTGATTAAACTACATTTCTACAGCAAATAAAAAATATAAAAGTAATCAAATTATTGCTTTTAAAATGGTTTCTGAAGGCGATTTTGATGACATATTTAAAAATTCATGCCTCGCTCGTGCAGGTGATTTCAGCAGTTGGACTTATCTGAAACCAAAAATACAAACAGATTCTTGATCAGTATGACTGTCACTATGACCCGAACTAGAATAAATGATTTATCCTTAAAATTAACAAGGTGGTCTATGTCGAAGATTTTCAGAATAAAGTCATAAATAATCTCAAATAAATGTATTATAATAAAGGGCGCAATTTGACAAGTTCGTCTAGGGCGTAAAAAAGACTTGAGCTGGGCCTGCGTCAAGATTTTGCGAAGCGGTTCCCATGCTCACCGTAACTCGCAAGCGCACGCAAAGCATTCCATCTCGCTCCCCCTTCGGCCAGAAAGTAGCGAGAAACTCACACTTGGAATTAGGGCTCCGTTCACGATACGGGCTCACCGCTGTTCCCGACCAGCGAGCGGCTAACGAGACTTTACAAGAAACAGAATTTGTTTATTTTTCATCGTATCAATATGAAAGTGACACAAATGGATTCCTGGCATTCTCCCGATTAAATTGACAGAAAATAATTTAAATCGGACTATTTTTAACGAACCGAGCTTTCAATCCTGCAAACAATGTTTGACGTGATTTCCTTAAAAATATGGTCCGAATATTATAATTTTTGGGGCCAATTTGATCGAGAAAACATGAGGAATTGATGGACGTCACTTTCGCAAAGATCTGATTAAAAATGCAGAACTGCAGATTTGTCACTGCTTAGTGCGCAACATTGTATGGCCCCGCTAGTTTCGAGCGTCGAAACCCACGAAACTCAGCGAGTCGCATGATTGCCAGCGTGAAGGACAAGAGGAAACTTTCCATGGCGAAGGAAAGTCAGCCTTCTATAGAACTCAAATCAAGAAAGACTTTGCTGACAAACTTTATATTCACGTCAAATAAACACTTTAATTGTAAAATTTAGACGACGAACTATTGTTGAATTTCGCCAGTTCTTTCATATGCATTACTTGGTTGGGAATTCCTGATCCCAAAGTTTCATTCATTTCCCTATTAGAAATGTTGCTTCAAGTCTTGATTCAAGTCATCATTGCTTTTTCTCGTACATAGAACATATATATGTTCGCGAGTAGGGGTCACGAATGACGCAACTTTGGTTTCCCAAATAAATTCACATTTATCAGGGCCCCCACCCGAACCGCTTGACAAGGAGACTGAATGATGTAAACCGAGTGCGAGTGAAATAGCGGCGCACCAGCGAGAGACCCTCGGTCGACGGCGACTTGAGTCATCGAGTATTGAATATGAAAATGTTCATATTTCTCATTACACCTTGATATATACACGGGTATAGCATAGAGGTTATATTTTCTGTCACTTCGAGGATAGAAAATCCGCTCCTCCAAGTGACAGAAAATATAACCTATATGCTATATCCAATTTCCTAAAGATACTGTTGTGGCGTAATAATCCCTAGTAGCATTTGTTGTTGGCATACAGTTGGGCCACGCACATAATATTAGTTGGCCAACAGTTAGATTTGGCACTTTTCTTTCAGGTTGGGCCAACAACATATGGCCAAGGTAGGCTTTCCTACCGTTGCCCTATTATTTATATTCTTTTCAAAAGACGTCTTAAAGACGTCCAGAAGGTGTCTTAAAGAACTTCAAAAGACGTTGAAAACACGTCTTTTTCAGGCCTGGTTTAGGAAAAAAAAATCGCGGGTGAGGAGAATCGAACCCAAACTTTCCGCTTACAAAGCAATCGCTGTTCGCACTTACCCAACACATTTCCTTGTAGACACTTCTAATTTCTAGTTACATACCTAGTATCAATTGTTTATAAAAACTGTGCAGTGACGCGAAATATTCTACAAAATATCATTCGACCTTCAAATTCATTCCTTAAAATTTCACATTCGCCTCAAGACAGACGTCCTCATTACGTATTTATAAATAAGAAAAGAAAAATCACAACTTGGAATATAATAACAGGTTTTTGGATGTAGCAAATTTTCTGACACTTATAAGACGACATTTAATCACCGTTGTAAATTTTTGTTAATTAACCAACCATAGTAATTGTAGGCCCAACATTGAATATTCGTAGGCACACTGTTGTAACTTTTTGTTAATTAACCAACCATAATAATTGTAGGCCCAACATTGAATATTCGTTGGTACACTGTCGTAACGTTTTTGCCGTAGGCTCTATGTTGGGAATTTGTAGGCAAAAACACTAACTATATCCCAACTAATTCCCAACTGTTGGCTACCGTTGGCCAACCAGAAATGCTACTAGGGATAATGCTTCGGAAGGATGATAAAAAGTTCACAAATGTAGCGCAAAAGAACGAACTAGCCGCCCAACATTCATTATCATATAGCATATACATAGGTTTTATTTTCTATCACTTCGAGCAGGGGACCACATAATAATCACGCGTCTCCAGCCTGCGCATTTTCACTAGCCCAATTCAACATCCAACACAATTTTATATATAATGTTTGTTCATAACTGCTTTCTGTTGTAATAAGTGTATTTCATGTTCTGTTTTAGTGCTTTGCTAATAAAAAATGTGTAACCTAACAAACTTCATTTTCTGGAGACATTCCCTTATCTATTTTTCCTTTTCACTTATAATTCCTTACTGCCAACGTAGAATATTGTAGCATAAGTTCATTTCAAGTAATTAAAATGTACAATGAATTTTCTACGTTTGCACTACCAGCAGACCTTCCGTTTAAATATTTACAAGTAGGTACAGCGCAACAGCTGAGAATTTCTTTTCTTATTCAGAATTGTTTACGGAAATAGCAAACAGCTCCCTCTCGCGTTACCAGGCAGCCGCGTATCTGTGGGTATTACCATTTCTGTGTAGAAAAAACCTGCTGTAATACCGACCGGCCAAATCGGCCAGGTCACGTGACGTGTCTACCCCCTTAAGTCACGTAGAAGACACCGAAATAGGTGCGCGCAATAGCTCAAATTCTGCAGTAAACAAAACACTCAGATAGCCCGCTGGAACGAATTCTTCAGGTGGATCCCACGGCAGATGATTGGAAGGTATCATCTCCCACCGTCCTAATTGTCATGTGACAAACCTGGAGAAGGAGTGATCGACAGCCCTATAAAAAGGGACTGACCACCCACGGAGCTCATTATTATTATTATTCAATAATGTATTATCAATTATCAATCAATTAAATTATAAAATATATATATACATTAATTATTATATCAAAAGTTTCAACACAAAGACTTATACAGTATTAAAATCAAACCAGTATAGAAATAAAGGTGAATTTATATTATTATCAGTGAGTGAAGTGTTTCCATTCCCCTTACCCCGTCCTCTAAATCAGAACATTTGTTTTTTGGTAAAATGAAATAAATTACGAAAATGTACACTCATAATTCACGGATTGCGCTGATTGACGGTATTACCTATGAGCAGAACGTTGCCCGCGGGTTTACCAGAAATTAAGCGTAAACCTTGATCTACGCGATTTGTTTAAATATTAATGAAATTCTAATGAAATATTTGCAATTACATCAAGCTTAGCTTCCCCGATGGTGCTGCTGAAGAGCAGAACGTTGCCCGCGGTAGCACCTGGTGCGGAAGGTGGAGATTGATTTATCGGTCAATTAATAATTGCTGTTTAAAATACCAAAGAACAAATGCCAAGAAAAATCGTGCGTGGCGACGTGTGCAATTAAAGAAATTCGACCGTCGACCAGGCTCAGGAGATATCAGAGGCTTCATCAGGAAGTTAAATCCAAATATCGCAATAAGAAAGGTAGGGTACTTCACAGAATAATAATATTGAATTTCTAAAAACGTTGTCTCAACTATCCCAGAGCGTAAATCCCTGGATTTGCTCAAAAGCGGTTAAATATGAGAACTCTATAAAATCGCGCCCCAAATAGGAAGTAGAGACGTAACATATGAGTTTTTAATGGTGGCAGCGGTGGGATTGTCCGCAATAGTTGAGAAGTAAAATCAAAAATCAAAAGAAAAGTGTAAAATCAAGAGTCTTGTCGGATCACGGTGAAAGGGACGAGGAGGAGGAATTGCGAAAGCAAACAGAAGTAATTCGACAGGCAAAGGCAGCGTTAGAATCAAGGGGTGAATTGACTCCTGCTGAAACATTAACTCAACTCCTCACAATATTAACGTTGTGGGATGAAAAATTCGAGCATTTAGAGTCAGTAACAGCAAGAGTAAAAAGATTAGAGAAGGAACGTGCCGAAGACGTTCACAGTATCAAATCTGAGATAATCACCCCCAATCCGATCGAAAAACGTCCAGTATCGCGTGAATTAGAAATTCGCGACTTTAAATCTAAACACGATTCGATGGAGGGAAAAATACCTATCAAACTCGTGTTAGAAGCAGTTCCTCTCTTTGATGGCTATCGACCATCTGTTTTCCAATTTTTAAAAGCATGTGAACGGGCAAAATCAATGTTAGCCCCTCAGCAAGAAATGCAATTAACAAAACTATTAATGAACAAACTACGCGGACATGCTTTAATTGCGATAGGCGATTCCGATCTAATTACCTTAGACGAATTCGGAAATAAATTGAAACAGTATTTCGCGCCGTGTAAAAACGTAAACCAATATAAAGGCGAATTAGGAAATACGTTCAAAAAACCAGGAGAAAATATTCTCGACTACATAACTCGCGTTCAAGATTTACGTTTGGCTATAATGGACGGAGAAAAACGAAATAACGGGGAAATAACCGCTACGCTGCAGGAAAATATCAATGCGGACACATTAGAAGCTTTTATTAAAGGATTACCTCGTGAAATTTCTTTACGCTTGAGACAGGAAAGTCAAGGATTAGAGCTAGATGGAATCTATGCTCTAGCTGTAAAAGTCGATAAAGAGGTTAAAATAGAAGACGAAAGAATGAAAGCAAATTCAAATATTCGTCAACAACCCGTGTCCCGCTATCAAGGAGCGAATCCGTCGGTACCCCAAAATAAACCGAATTCCGGATTCCCTAAAAACGAAGGAGCCGTAGCGAAATGGCAAAATAACCAGCCGCGAAATAGCGCGTGGCAACCAAATTCATCGCGAAATGACGGAGCAGCAGCCTCGCCATCAAATCAGTCAGAAATATCTTGTAACAATTGCAAGAAACCGGGACATTTGATCAAGGATTGTTTCAAGTTCAAGGCCAAGATAGAATCAGGAGAACTTGTCCCATACTCACGAATGAGTCAGGGAAACGAGGAGGGCCATCCGGAAACGTCAGGCGCAATCCGGAGTGGGAACCCTCCACAGCGCCAGAAAATAATGAAGGTAGGAGTCCCAAAAACGGAGGAAGCAAAACCATACGGAAAATCAACGCCCTGCAAACCAACGTTGGAAATCGAGGAAAAGAAGTCAGCAAAAGAAAAACAAACCAAGAGGGACCCGATGGAGGAAGAAGACGAACAAATAAACGAACAGTAACTGTTCCAATTAATACCGTACGAAATATTCCAACAATACTAATAACATCTCCAAATCTGGAAGGGAAGGCACGATTAATGGTTGACTCGGGATCCGATGTCAATCATCGGAAATCAATGGTAACAGCATCGACAATCGTCAACACTCAAGAAATCATATATATCCGTGGAATAATCGATTCGAATCAAGCTACCTTAGGGACTGCATCAATAATGATTGCGAATCATCCAGTGAATTTCCACGTGGTAAACGACATACTGTTTGACGATGAAGACGGAATCTTAGGATCCGAATTCCTGTTACATCAAGAAGCCAGCATCGATTATGCAAAAAGGCAAATCAAGTGGGGAAAAAACTATATTCCCTTTAATACATACGAGGAGATATTCGTGCCAAAAAGGAGTTCAGTCCCTTTCCATATTAATATAGCAAATCCAGAACTGCATGAAGGATACGTAGGAAAATTACACATCAAGGAAGGAATCTATTTGGGAAATGCCCTAGTAACAAATCAAGAGGGAAAAGCCCATATGAGAATAATAAATAGTACGGACGAAGATTATAATATTGTAGTACCTACAATCGAAATACTTCCATTTGAAGAACGTTCTTATAAACGTTGTAAATTAACCAAGATATCGAAAGAAAATCGATTCGAGGAAATCTTGAAACTACTAAGGTTGGATCATTTAAACAAAGAAGAAAAAGAAAATGTGATGCAACTAATAAAAGAAAACGAAGATCGTTTTCATCTAGTAGGAGAAACTTTGGAAGGAACAGATAGCATACAACATAGAATTCATACTACGGATGATATACCGATAAATACTCGGCAGTATCGATATCCATCTGTTCATAAAGATGAAATAAACCAACAAATAAAAGAATTATTGGAAACTAGTGTGATAGAATCATCCTCATCTCCATATAGTTCTCCCATATGGATCGTTCCTAAGAAACCAGATTCAACAGGGAAAAAACGATGGAGGGTAGTAATCGATTATCGTAAATTAAACGAAAAAACGATAGGTGATGCATATCCTCTACCAAATATTACAGAAATATTAGATCAATTAGGAAGCGCAAAATATTTCTCTGTATTCGACTTAGCATCAGGGTTTCATCAGATTAAGATGGCACCAGAAGACGCACACAAGACAGCATTTTCTACACCATACGGACATTATCGGTTTACAAGAATGCCCTTCGGATTGAAAAATGCTCCTGCAACATTTCAACGCCTTATGAATAGCGTTCTATCAGGACTTCAAGGAACCGAACTTTTTGTTTATCTGGATGATATAGTAATATACTCCCGTTCTCTTCATGAACACGAAATAAAATTTACCAGATTAATGAAAAGACTACGAGAAGCAAAACTAATGCTTTAACCAGACAAATGCGAATTTTTACGACATGAAGTGATCTATTTAGGACACATAATTGATGAACATGGAGTAAAACCAGATCCAAAAAAGATCGAAGCTGCAGAAAATTTTCCGAGACCTAAAACCCCTAAGAACATTAAACAATTATTGGGATTAATAGGATACTATAGACGATTTATACCTGAATTCTCAAGAAAATCGAAACCATTAACAAATTTATTGAAAAAGACAAAGAAATTTATTTGGGACAAGGAGGAAGAAGAAGCATTTCAAATATTAAAGAAAGCTCTAATATCCAAGCCGATACTTCAATACCTAGATTTTTCGCACCTGTTCAAGGTAACGACGGATGCTTTGGGTTACGCCATAGGAGGAGTGCTTAGTCAGGAATTTATCGGCGAAGATCTTCCTATTGCTTATGCGTCCCGCTTATTAAATCCAGCAGAACAAAATTATTCTACGATTGAAAAGGAATGTTTAGCAATTATTTATTGCGTAACGCATTTTAGACCCTATTTATATGGTCGTAAGTTTAAAATAGAAACAGACCATAAACCTCTAGTATGGATGAATTCAATAAAAGATCCAAATTCTCAAATTTGGAAATGGAAACTTAAACTATCCGATTACGAATTCGAAATAAGCTATAAGAAAGGGAAAAGTAACCTCAACGCTGATGCGTTATCTCGAAATCCACCAGAAATATGCCTACCGATAAGAGCAAGGGAGGAAGAGGATCCTCCAGAAGGCGAACCGCCTCAAAAGAAAAACTTACGGTCAACTTCACCGGAAGATTTCAAAGGACCAACGACGAGAAGTAGAAAATTAGCCTTCCCAAATAGGGAACTCAAATATTTAGAATTCCCAAATAGGGAACTCAAATATTTAGAATTCCCAAAAAGGAGCTGTAAACGCATACCAATACCAGAAGAATCAGAAGATGAAGATATGGAACAAAATACGTTATCTACAGAAACGTCTCAAATTTGGGAACAAAAACGAAAAAGAACTTTATCAAGTGATTCATCTATTGCTGGTCCTTCGCCAAAAAGGAAAATCCAAGAAGAACCAATTGACATCACAGGAACATCACAAGAAGAAGAAGAAGTAATTGAAACCACTGGAACACTACAAGGAGAAGAATCAATAGAAACATTAGAAACACCGCAAGACGAAGAATCTATGAAAATAGTAGATATATCTCCATCACCGCTTCAATAATCACCTAGAACAACGACAAGTAGAGGTGAAGATATAATCCCTCAGCAAAACCAATTGGTGATAAGAGAATCTAGAGATTCTCTGGCAAAAATAAAAGATAATAGAGTCATTTTCATCGGATTGGATGGAAGTCCAATCGATAGAGGTGCTAAAGAATTAGAAACAGAAAATTTACTACCAAATCATGTAGACCTTACCTTGGAAAGGGCCCGTCCAGTACCAGATGGAGCCAGATATATAATAAGTCTACCGATCAAGGAAGATTCAAGAATTGCTATACGACCTGATAATATTTTAAATGGTCTCATGTCATTATGGGACGTAGTCACAGAATTCGATTTGGAATCGTTCGCCATAAGTAGAACCCATAACATAGAAGACGTACCATGGAAATATATTATAAACAGATTAAAGGACGTCTTCAAGGAATTACCGATTACAATTACTATTTGGACTGGTGATGTGGTAACACCACCTGAAAATCTCAGAGAACATATAATAAAAGAAAAACATACATCGTCCAGTGGAGGACACAAAGGAGTTACAAAAACCTACCACAGGATACGACAAAATTATTATTGGGAAAACATGAAAAAGGAAATTCAAAAATTCGTTAGAGAATGCCAAGATTGTCAAATGAAGAAATTAACAAGGATAAAAATAAAACAACCAATGGTCTTGACAGATACTCCAGGAAAGGCGTTCGACAAAATCAGTATGGACATCGTTGGACCATTACCAAAAACTAGAAAAGGAAGAACACACATACTAACGATACAAGATTTGTTAACAAAATATTCAATAGCGATACCTTTAGCTCGAACCACCTCTGCCGATATAGCAGACGTATTTATAAAACGGTTTATTTGCCAATTCGGATCACCTAAAGCTATTTTAACAGATCAAGGAACAAATTTCACCTCAAATTTGATAAAAATCGTCGCTAAACGATTCAAAATTAAACGCTATGTTACTACAGCCTATCATCCACAGAGTAACGGTTCGATAGAAAGATCGCATCACGTACTAACAGAATATTTAAAACAATATACTACAAATGACGATAATTGGGATGATTGGATAGATTTAGCAATGTTTTCATATAACACTGCAGTACATGAGGGTACTAGATTTTCACCACATGAATTAGTTTTCGGATGCATTGCACGAGAACCTTCGAGCGAAAAACCCATTGGTGAAGATTTGGAACCCACATACGCCGAATACCTTAGAGATTTATTTCATAAAATAACTAATCTGCAAATTCAAGCCCGAGAAAATTTGATAAAGGCAAAAGCCAAGTCTAAACAATATTATGATCGAAAAATCAATCCGCAAGATTTTAAAGCAGGAGATTTAGTATATCTCTTGAAAGAACCTCGGAGAACAAAGTTCGCAGATCAGTACTCAGGACCGTATAAAGTACTTGAATTGTTGCCTAATCAGAATGTCAAAATATTATCTGATGGAACAACTCGTACAGTACATATAAATAAACTTAAGCTCGCGTATATTAAGTCATATCCAGGTTGATTAATAACCAAATAAAAGTATACAAGTAGAGAATAGATCGACAAAATGACTAAGTAATAAAATACTTAGATTGTCGTCTATTACAAATCGAGTACCCATAAAGATACTTGTTATATATATAGAATAAGATTAAGAGAGTACGAAATATTAAAGGGAATATACGTTATTAACATAATGATAGTTTAAAACAAATTTTTACTTTTGTTAAAAGGAGAGTCACCATGATTTTAACATGGATGATTTCAATCAACTTGAACCCTGTTTGGGCTCTCATTGAATACGATTGCAATGGGGAACATATAAACGTGACAACCGTTTCATTAAATTCAGTAGGAGATTGTGAAATTAATCCAATCTCCACAACTACAAAGGAAACCTACATTCAACTTCTGCAACTCTCGGACTTTAACTACGTGGAAGTCATCCAATGCAAGCTGATAATTTCAAGAACCATCTATTATTGCGGAATGCATTCACACATTTCTGCAGTACACAACAGAACATCCAAAGTTATTCATTTTGGAAACAACAAAGGAAAGAACATTTGCATCTTTACACAAAATTCCAGTAGAAAATTTGGATATTTTCACGTACGTAAATTCCAAATTTGTCTACGTGGAGAAACATATAAGAACTGAATTGAAAACTCTATACCGAGATATAATTATACAAAAATGCTTATTGGAACAACAAATACTAAACAATGCTCTAATAATTGCTACGCTGAAACCAGACGAATTTGCTAATATAGTCACGAAAACACCGGGACATATGGCACTAGTAGCTGGCGAAGTCATTCATATTGTAAAATGCATTCCTGTTCAAGTTAAAATACGTAAAACAGACGAATGTTATATAGAGTTACCTGTGTGGTTAAGAAACAATTCAATGTCCTTAACACCACAAACACATATTTTAACCACACAAGGGACACATCGAGAATGTAGTCCCATTCTACCAATCATGTATGAAATTGACCAAGCATGGCACAGAATTTCACCACATCCAATTGAAGTTCGTCCACCACAAATATTACATCCAAAAACAAAACTCAACTGGCATTATACATCTCCTTCGGATCTCGCAACAAGTGGAATATATACACAGAAGGAATTGGAAAATTTAAGGGATCACATAATGTTCCCTGCAGAAAAAGCAGCCGTATTAAATACACTCGCCAGAGGAGTATCCGGGAAAAATATTTCCGCAGGATCAATTTCAATAATGGGAATTATGGATGAGGAAACCATTACCTCATTAGCCGAAAATGCAGTAACCAAATTCTGGAACAAATTCCTTAAATTTGGAACAGTCACCGCAGGACTACTTGGAATTTTTATTATCATTAAAATCATAAAAACAATATTTGATACCATTGTACACGGATATCAAATACATGCAGTCTATGGATGCGGACTACACTTGTTAGGGGCGATTTGGAGCTCCTTAACAACTTTAATAATACATCTGGCCAAGAAAAAGCAACCGCCATCGCAGAATGCAGATCAACCAGCAACAACTGACGAGGGACGACAACCGACTCCAGCGGCAAGAGAATTCAAAGAAGCCATCCAAGAATTAAAACAAATTCCTCCGGAAATTTGCTTTCTAAGGGGGAGGTGTCACGTCCCGCGACGTGGAGGGTACTATTAATTAACCTTGCAATCATTCGTATTTACTATTTCGTACTTTAGAGGTATTATAACCACCTCACATAAGTAATTAAAACAATACATAGCCAATAAGGCACTATAACCAAAAATCGCGATAAGAAGAGCTCGAACCGTGAATCTACAGACGGCAACAGCGAGCAAGAGAGCAGCTATCACAGGAGGTGGCGGCCAGCCGGCTACACAAATACCAGGAAGGCCCAACTAACACCAGCTGACGATCAGCGTGGGACGGAGGCCCCTATCAACCAATGCAGCCGACACCCTCACGGATCTGCGCTCCTGATCATCGCCAGTAGTTTGCCCTCCCTTTATTTCCCGTAAATCGAGCTCCAATACGGAACCGATGTGTATTAACTTCAATCCCTAGTATGTGGGCTGTACGAAACCAATCGTACAGAGCACATCGAAAACCCAATAGCGTAAACATATAAAAAATGAATTAAAATAAGAATTTAACTATCGACGCTACTGAGAGTTTCGTATAACTGCAGAAATACGTCTTAAGTCACATAGAAGACACCGAAATAGGTGCGCAATAGCTCAAATTCTGCAGTAAACAAAACACTCGGATAGCCCGCTGGAACGAATTCTTCAGGTGGATCCCACGGCAGATGATTGGAAGGTATCATCTCCCACCGTCCTAATTGTCATGTGACAAACCTGGAGAAGGAGTGATCGACAGCCCTATAAAAAGGGACTGACCACCCACGGAGCTCATTATTATTATTATTCAATAATGTATTATCAATTATCAATCAATTAAATTATAAAATATATATATATACATTAATTATTATATCAAAAGTTTCAACACAAAGACTTATACAGTATTAAAATCAAACCAGTATAGAAATAAAGGTGAATTTATATTATTATCAGTGAGTGAAGTGTTTCCATTCCCCTTACCCCGCCCTCTAAATCAGAACATTTGTTTTTTGGTAAAATGAAATAAATTACGAAAATGTACACTCATAATTCACGGGTTGCACTGATTGACGGTATTACCTATGAGCAGAACGTTGCCCGCGGTTTTACCAGAAATTAAGCGTAAACCTTGATCTACGCGATTTGTTTAAATATTAATGAAATTCTAATGAAATATTTGCAATTACATCAAGCTTAGCTTCCCCGATGGTGCTGCTGAAGAGCAGAACGTTGCCCGCGGTAGCACCTGGTGCGGAAGGTGGAGATTGATTTATCGGTCAATTAATAATTGCTGTTTAAAATACCAAAGAACAAATGCCAAGAAAAATCGTGCGTGGCGACGTGTGCAATTAAAGAAATTCGACCGTCGACCAGGCCCAGGAGATATCAGAGGCTTCATCAGGAAGTTAAATCCAAATATCGCAATAAGAAAGATAGGGTACTTCACAGAATAATAATATTGAATTTCTAAAAACGTTGTCTCAACTATCCCAGAGCGTAAATCCCTGGATTTTCTCAAAAGCGGTTAAATATGAGAACTCTATAAAATCGCGCCCCAAATAGGAAGTAGGGACGTAACAATAACACAAAATTGGAAAATAACCGGATTTTCAGGTCTCAGTTAGACCCCCTTAAAGTGAATTTGGACAGTGAACAAAAAATGCGTTGTAATCAGAAGGAAATTCGCTACATATTCGCAAAGTTTCAGTATTTTTTAAATTTCCGGGTTCGGGATCTTCCCCTGTAAGCGGTAAACTGTCCACATTTGGTGTTAATATAAATTGTGTTGTCTTCGATGCGGAATAAATCTACAGACTGTACGAGTTTTAATATTGATGGATTCTAAACCAAAATGGTAATAAATGGTTGGGAAGAGAATAGCGTAACGGAAGAGAATGGATATAAACTTACGTGTAATAAAACCGGCACTTGTATATCTTTGAATGTTAAAGAATCACAACATTTTGTAAAACTAAATGTATACATCGTTTAAAATGTCACGAACAGTCGGTGTTCCTTTGCTTTCGTGTATCCAGCGACTTGGCAACATCTCTGTAGGATACAGCAACTCGCCCCTTGCTGCAAGCGGCCTTCTAGAAATCACTGTTGGCCATATGTACCCGAAAACTGTACATATATTCAAGTGGACGGTGAGCAAACTCGTCCGAGTGCTAACGGCGTGACATTGGCCGTTTCCAGGTTTCCCGTTTCGGAGGGGAAACATTGCCGACTCTGTGGAAACATCAACCTGCGTATTCATTTGGAGTTTTGTCACCTGGTTATCATCATCAGGTGACACTCGTATCATGTATTGTATAGGATTTCTAATCCATTGCTAATATATTCTCATAAACATTTAATGAAGATGAATATATGTGTATATACATTACATTCTTAACGATATGCATTGACTATATGATGTACTTTAATACTTGACAGTAATTATTATTAACATCTCCTTTTTTTTGTTCAATGCGTCCTGCATTGTTGTTAATCTTTCCAATCCCACTACCTCGCTTTTGCATTAAAAAATCACACGCATTTACTATATCGTCAATACACTTGGCGGAGAGACACAGGAACAATAGTGGTAGTTCTTTGACTGCGCGCGCGGCGTCAAAGTTGGGAGTGAAAAAGACTCGTCTGCCGCAATATCTCGGAAAGTAGGTACCATAGGGAAAATCTTTGAGGCGAAAGTGATGCATCTTTTTATAACAAATTCAGCCGATCGTGATCAAATTACGAATAATACGTCAATTTGTTTAAAGAATATATGAAAATGTAGTCATTTTTACTCCTTTTTCTTATAGATTGTCGATCCATTTTGGTGTAAATTTGTCAACGTACACTACGGACCAAACGTAGTAAAGTATTAAAGTACATCATATAGTCAATGCATATCGTTAAGAATGTAATATATATATATATATAAGTATATAGTGACTCCAGAAAGTGTTCGTTCACAGTTTAAAACAGAATAACCCCTTCGAGGTTGGGTCAAACGATTCTAGTTTTTTTCAGAAGCTAGAAGGATGAGTTTACTCGTTGAGGTGTTTCGGCGTTTTGGAAAAAATTGCAATTGATCGGAATATAGCGAGGAAAATAGTGATGGTCTCTTTTTCAACTTTTTTATCTGAGTCCGTATTGAAAATGTAAAAATCCCGTTTGTAGATTCAAGTAAGTTGTATGCATGCTGAAAATTTCCTCAAAATCGGTTAACGTAGCTATGAGCTATAAACAATTAAAAGTGGTGATAAAAACAACTTTCGGCAATTTTCGGCTGAAATGTGTGATTAAACCTTACTTAAATCTACAAACGGGATTTTTACATTTTCAATACGGACTGAGATAAAAAAGTTGAATAAGAGGCCTTCACTATTTTTCTCGCTATATTCCGATCAATTGCAATTTTTTCCAAAACGCCGACACACCTCAACGAGTAAACTAATCCTTCTAGCTTCTCAAATAAACTCAAGTCGTTTGACCGAAATTCGAAGGGGTTATTCTGTTTTAAACTGTGAACGAACACTTTCGGGAGTCACTGTATATATCTTCGTTAAATGTTTATGAGAATATATTAGCGATGGATTACAAATCCTATACAATACATGATACGAGTGTCACCTGATGATGATAACCAGGTGACAAAACTCCAAATGAATACGCAGAAAACGGGAAACCTGGAGACGGCCAATGTCACGCCACCAGACTCTCGGGCGGCTTTGCTCACCGTCCACTTGAATATATGTACAGTTTTCGGGTACATGTGGCCAACAGTGGTTTCTAAGAGGCCGCTTGAAGCAAGGGGCGAGTTGTTGTATCCTACAGAGATGGTGCCAAGTCGCTGGATACACATTGGCGGCGATTTGTTGCCCGGTCTACTCAGACGCACCTTAAAGGTACTACCCGTGGCGCAAACAAGACAGTGTAAAATCAGTAAATTTGCAAGCGCAATATCTCGAAAACCAATTGAAATAAAGTGTATACGTTACAGGTTATTAAATTTGTCTTGAATCGCACTGTCAAGTGATTTCTAAAAAAATATATCGTTCTATTTAAAAAACGAACTTGACCATCGTATCTCTTAAATTAATAATCTACAAAAAAATCGAACCATGCAATTCCATACATGTTGACATTTTTAAACGATTTTATTCAGCTTCGATCCTCTGTTTGTATGTTTGTTTGTTTGTATGTTTGTTTGTATAGTTCAAATATGGCAACTCAAACTTAACCCTCTTCCAACTAACCCGCGAAATTCGTACTACAAGTAGAGCTGTTCAAGTACCCGGAAAAAGCAAGCCGAGCATAGATCGGCTCGAAAAACCGAGCGGCTCGGATAGAACCAAATAAGTACTTGATTTTTTTTTCAACCGGCCCGAAAGAACAGGGCGGAATGGAAAGAAGCGAGCAGGTCGAATGAACTTCGAGCAGATAGAAAATTATTTGTCTGATTTATTTGAAACTTGGTACACATATTCTTAAAGGTATTATCTAAAATTTAGTATAAAATAAATGTTTTAAGTTTGCCTTGTTAGGTAAAAAACTAATAGCGATATTCACCTTGCTCTCATTTGTATAATAAATTTTTTTCTTCTCAAATCCGTATACTAATTGTCTTGTTGCTTTCCGCGTCACCTTGTCCGCGCGGATTTAGCTGCAGGTACAGGTAAAACGGCCTTTCGCCCCTATGGCGTAGGACCTATGCGGATATATACTACTACCAATAAAATAATAAAACGTTTCGTACCGACCGTAGCAAAGTATAATGACTTGCCACGTTTATTTCTTAAGGACCTCTGCTGAATTGTACGTGTCTTGTATTTTTTTCGCCGAAATTATTAAACAGGGCCTTCCGTTGGAAAAAGAATTTCAAACAACGAGACGCGTATTTTCGTCGTAATTGCCACCACATGAAATGAGACAAATTCAATGAAATGAATTTTGCCGTACTTGCTCCTTTTTCACGCAGATCGTTCGTTCACCCTCGGCGTGAGCTGCTTACGTTCAATATTAATTACGTCTTTGTCTCGTAAGATTTCTGCCACTTCCTTTCTCCCAATACCCGAAACGCGTTTCTTTTAACGGGCTAACAATTTTACGGTCCCATGTTTATCTAACATGAGAAAGACCATGATTCTAGTGTTCATTAATAAAATATCTACAATGTAGCATACGGATTTTAGAAGAAAAAATTTATTGTACAAATGAGAGCAAGGTGAATATCACTATTAATTTTTTACCTAACAAGGCAAACTTAAAACACTTATTATTGTAAGTCCGGGAGATTCCGACCACTTTTTGGAAAAGAAATTGTAGCATCGTTGTTTTTCACATTTTTGTCGTTTTATGCACATTAAAGCAAAGCCCAAGCAATTTAGGGTATATATAAATTATAGTGTGCGATAATTTCAAATATTTATTTTCATTTTCAATCAAAAACATTGGCACTGCAACTGGTCGGTCTCACCCGCATGTCGGGGTTAAACCGTCCACCCACTACGAGTAATCAAGGTAGTGATCGAACACCTTATCAAAAAAAATAAAAAACGAATACATACGTATTGTTGGTGTTACACTGTAGTTATATGCATATTATATCCTCAATTTCGGAAGAGCGTAAATAAACTTACCTGTTTTTCAAGTCTCGGCCCCACTGTAAGTTGGTCTAAAAACTTTCAGCCTCGCATAAAGTCTTAACTGTATCTTATAATTCAAATATGGATTTGTGACAATGACACACAGTGCCCTATCTTGCGTCAGTCTTAAAATATCAGCACTGGCCGGACTCTCCCGGTGGTCGAAATCTCCCGGACTTACAATATATACGAATGGGTTATCGCATAAAATAAAATGATATGCTACATTTTAGATACCATTAAGAATATGTGTACGAAGTTTCACATAAATCGGACAAATAGTTTTCGATCTGCTTGAAGTTCATTCGGCCCGCTTGATTCTTTCCAATCCGCCCGGTTCTTTCGGGCCACTTGTAAAAATAATCAAGTACTTATTTGGTTCTATCTGAGCCGCTCGGTTCTTTCGGGTACCTGACTCGGCTTGGAAACCGAGCCCCGGATTGTTTCGGATTTCCAGCTACCCGAATAATCAAGTACTCGAACAACTCTAACTACAAGTCTATATTTCTTACATCGCGATAGAAATGAGCATTTCGATCGTTCGTGCTACCTCATCCCTCTCCCCCGCACATACCGCAATGGCCTTTAAATTGTTTTAAAATATGCAACAAATCTTTAGTCGTACGATGAGAAACATCATGATGCAAAAGTCTAGAGACCTAACCAAAAAGACGATTTGGGGTTATTTGTTTGATCCGGCAATTCCTCTCATTGTCAGTACTACATATAATAAACGCAGGGTCCCACTAATGCAACGGCGCGCCGCGCACGGGTCTGATTTACGAGTTTCTCGGTTTTTCGAGCAGATTGGAGCACTTGAAAGAGTTGATTTTTACGACGAGGCGCGCGTCGAAACCGTGCGTGTGCGCCCTATGCAGGGATTTCGACGTGCTGAAAGCTGCCTCGCAACCTCAAGAGCAAAAATCGAATGGCGGAGAAATATGGACACCAATGGAGTCCGGGCATTCTCCCGATTAAAATTATACCAAATGTCATGTAAACCGTGCCTTCGACGTCGGCGTTCTTTTAATTCGATTGGAAAAACATGCGAACAGACACGGATCATGGACATAGGTCCATTCCTATGTCCATGACACGGATGAGTGTGTTCGCATGTTTTTCGAGTCGAAGTAAAAGAACGTCTACCTGTACCGTCGTTAACCGCCAACTCGCGGGACAATACGGTCATAAACCGCGACCCTGGCGAAACGCTCTGGCCGATCAGACTGATTAATTTTTGGGTACCAGATAGTAGTAGCTAATCCCTCTACGTTCGGCAGGCAATAAACCGTGCTCCACTACAGCATAATTAAATTATACTGATGTTCTGAGCACTGGCCATGACGTAAAATTAATCTTGTGGTCCGCACGATGACCAAAAGAAGAAGATGTTCTTATGTTAGATCGAAGAATGTTTCCCCGGCAATGGGGTAGGAAACGAAATAACTCTGAACAAGTACCAGTACGCCTCGCGGTGAGACGCAGGGACAAAAGGGGTAGTCCTCTGCCTGCGCGTGGTCCCGCCCGCGTCGTCTCCCCTTCTACGGCTCCCTTAACTCTCGAGTATAAACACGCGCACAAATTTTAAAACAAAAGCACGCGTTGACGTATTCCGTGTGAAAGAAGGTGAACCTTGGGGAGGAGGTATTTGCTGTGAAGAAGGCCTCTTCCAGAGAGTGGCCGTTTGGGACGAATACAAGCCCGATTGGTTAAAGAGCAGCTTACATTAGGATCGAGCGACGCCGAAAACGCGCAAGAAAAACGGTCCCGAAACATCACCTGAAAAAAAAGTAACCGTATCCACGCGCGAAAAATACTTACCTGTGGGAATCTGGTTGCCAGATGTGTAGCTTGGCTATAGCTCGACTCACCCAGGACCTCGGGAGAAAAACCCGACAGTATGCCGAAAATCATAAAGTCCTTTTACCTGAGAACGGAGGCACGATAGCGACGAAAGTCGAAATCCCTGAAAAACGGCACGGTGTCGATTGCCCCTTATCGACATATCTGGTAGACAAATGCTTAACAACGAACGCTTCGGCAACAAGCGATTGCCCAGTCGCAAAGAAACGAAGAAATTTCGCTTCAAAAATAACAAATTTCCAGCTGTAAATCGCCATCACCGCCAGGACTGTTCAGCTTCCACACCCCCTTTCGAAGCCAGATACAGCGTAAGTCCCCACCGTAAAACCCTCGAAAGTAGAACAGCATGGGCCCATCCGCCCTTGACTATACTTATACCTATTAAAAATCACGTTGACTGGAACAGTTTGTACATACTACTAATATGCAGAGTTGTGCAGAATTGCAATTGAATTACTCCATGAATTATAATTACAAAATAATTCAATTACATCGTACACGATTACATTGTAATTCGTAATTCAGATCTCGCATTCAATTAAAATACATCGTAACTCGTAATTGCAATGTATTTGCAATTGTAATTGCGTAGTACAATGTAATTGAATTATAATTACGAATTAAGAGGTAACCAAATTGAGAGCTAATAAGAGGTGGGAAAGAAATATGTAGGTAAATGTTTCGAATAGAAAAAAATTACTATGAGTGCAGAATATGGTATTATTCATAAATTTATAATATATAAAAAGAAATAAACTCTTTTGTTACATTTTTTCCACTTTTTTTCTCACTTCTTCAGAGTTTTGAGCTGTTCAAGAAGTGAGCATTCTGGCGACATCTCCCAGGCCCAACGCTAATTAGGCAGAGGCAACGGCCTGCTTGCTCATGTGGAGCAGCGATCGCGGCCCCTTCCATCGACTCACGATCTATGGAAGGGGAAAGCTCTTCCTTCCAGGAAATCGACGGTGATTTCCTGGATCAGCACTCTGTTCGCGACTCTAAAACTAATAGCACGCACCTTTTACTAACGCTACGCGCTTCGATTGCTTTCGCTGCTTACGGGAATTACTCATCTGCGGAGTAACTGCTGCTTCTCGCTTACAAATTGCTTACGCACTTGCGTTTAACAATCCAATTATTAAGTTAAGTTTATTTAAATAGTCTGTGTAAAATATTAGTTTAATTTTCGTGACCTTGTACATAATTCAAACACAATAACTCCTAACCACTTAAATTATAAAGTTTTGTGTTCCGTAGAAAGTCTTGACTTCCTTAGTATCGCTTACAATAGCTCCTAGCTTCCTCGCGCCGATCCGTCATAAGTTTTCTAACAGAGCTGTAATCTAATTACATTGTATTTCAATTACATTGTAATTCAATCACACACACAATTACAGTAATTAGGAATTTAATGAATTGAAAAGTTTGAATTATGTATATACACAATACCCTTATGTTAGAAAAAGTAATAATATTTAATTAAAAAGGAATACTGGACTAAATCTGCTATGTAACGCATTAGACGCGGCTGTCGACTGTTGGTGGCGCGCCAGATTTATATATATCGACATATTTTCTAAAATTATTTATTAATCAGTGTGAAAATTGGTGAAAATCTTCTTTGTATATTAAGGAAAAACTTTGTTGCTGCAAGTTATATGTACCTCAAAATTGCCTCGATACTTTTTAACGGCGAACATTGAGAAACATGGGTTATGTCCAGCATTCCTTTTTAATTAAATATTATTACTTTTTTCAACATAACGGGTTTTGTGCATACGTTTTACGGCTTCGCTAGAGTTTTCTGAAGTTATGTTTTAAGTCTCATAACGATCCCTTAATATTTACTCAAGTTATCGCAATTTATGTTTAAAGAAATAATGATTTTGGACGATGAAAAATTCCTTGTTTATTATTTTTCAACTCGAATAGTAATGATTCGATAAACAAACTGTAAATAGAAAAAATGTGTGTCGTGACGAGCTTTACAACATATTTTTTAAAATTCAGTTTAATAACATTTAATTTTCCAATCTTTCTTAGCGTTTGGACAATTGTTCACATTTTCCAGCGCTAGTCCCCTTATTGCATCCGACCCTTCAATTAACAATTACTTCCGCGATACAGTCCACAGTGTATTTGAACGCTAAACGCGGTGGACAGTTTAAACTTTTGCCCACAAAAAAAACGGGTTTTCAGCCCACTGTGCGCCGTACACGAAAACACCTAGACCTGACCTTTGATTTTTCCATTATTAGCGGACTCGCTCCGCCGACGACCCGACCCTCACAATTTCCTGTCTCTGCTTATTGTCACCCCCCCCCCCCCCCCCGCGACTCTGATCATTGCCAACACGTGCAACACAGATTTGCGGAAGAGACGATCGGTTACTGCGAGGTGAAAGTTTTAAGACTCAACCCCCTGAAATACAAACTCCCCTTAATTTCACGTGAGCAACGTCATATCCGATTTTGAACAGAATCCCAGACATCGAATTAAAAAAGTGATCAATTTGACGCGGCATTAGGCACTCTAAAGGCCGCCATACACGCTCCCTCTTGCCCGTTCGATTTACGGACTTGCATGAAGTCAAAAGTTGTAATGCAACACGGAGCGCGTGTGTTAATTGTCTGGCATGAACGCAATCACCGCAAGGTTGATTTTTCTGTGTTCAAATTTGCCGCATATCAAAATTAACGGGAAGTGTAGGCCACCGGCAGACAGATTTAAAATTATTGACACGTGTAATTTGCTGAGAGGATTTATCGAATCGTACAAAGAAGATCAATGCATTTGGAAAATTAAATCTAAAGATTACTTGGACAAAAATATAAAAAAGCTGGTTATAATATCTTAAGGGGGTAGACACGTCACGTGACCTGGCCGATTTGGCAGGTCGGTATCACAGCAGGTTTTTTCTGCACAGAAATGGTAATACCCATAGATACGCGGCTGCCTGGTGACGCGAGAGGGAGCTGTTTGCTATTTCCGTATTCTATTCTGAATAAGGAAATAAATTCTCAGCTGTTGCGTTGTACTTATAAAAATTTAAACGGAAAGTCGGCTGTTACTGCAAACGTAGAAAATTCATTGTACATTTTAATTACTTAAAATGTGCTTATGCTACAATATTCTACGTTAGCAGTAAGGAAATATGAGTGAAAACGGAAAATAAATGAGGGGATGTCCCCAGAAAATGAAGTTTGTTAGGTTAGACATTTTTTTATTATCAAAGCAACGAAACAGAACATAAAACACACTTATTACACGTCCTATGCAGAAAGCAGTTATGAACAAACATTATATATAAAATTGTGTTGGATGTTGAATTGGACTAGTGAAAATGCGCAGGCTGGATGCGCGTGATTATTATATGGTCGGCTCCTCGAAGTGACAGAAAATATAACCTAAGTATATGCTATATGACAACAAATGTTTAGTGGCTATTTCATTCTTTTACGAAACATTTGTGAACATTTTAGCATCCTTCCAAAACATTGTTATTACGTCGCAACAGCATCTTTAGGAAATCGAGTATAGCAATTAGGTTATATTTTCTATCACTTCGAGGAGAGAAAATCCGTTCGTGAAATCCGCTACTGAAAATGCGCAGGCTGGATGCGCGTGATTATTATGTGGTCGGTTCCACGAAGTGACAGAAAATATAACCTATATGCTATATGACAACAAATGTTTAGTGACTATTTCATTCTTTTACGAAACATTTGTGAATATTTTAGCATCCTTCTAAAACATTATTATTACGCCGCAACAGCATCTTTAGGAAATCGAGTATAGCAATTAGGTTATATTTTCTGTCACTTCGAGAAGAGAAAATCCGTTCGTGAAATCAGCTACTGAAAATGCGCAGGCTGGATGCGAGTGATTATTATGTGGTCGGTTCCTCGAAGTGACAGAAAATATAACCTATATGCTATACCCGATTTCCTGAAGATACTGTTACGGCGTAATAATAATGCTTCGGAAGGATGATAAAAAGTTCACAAATGTAGAGCAAAAGAATGAAGTAGCCGCTCTACATTTATTGTTTATTAATTTCCTTAATTATGATCCGAATTATATCATTCTTGGGGCCAATTTGATCGAGAAAACATAAGGAATCGATTGACGCCACTTCCGCAAAGATCTGATTAGAAATTGCAGAACTTCAGATTCGTCACTGCTTAGTGTGCAACATTGTATAGCCCCGCTGGTTTCGAGCGTCGAAGCCCACAAAACTCAGCGAGACACATGATTGTTGGCAAGCATCGCATTTGACGATTCTAGCTAGCGAATCACCTTGTATAAATGCTAATAAACGATAGTGTGAAGTACGCAAATGGTTAGGCTCGGATTATCGGGAAAGACCTACCCACCCCACTGTTTTGCTTTCTCGCTGCGAGCGAGGACCTTCGGGCCCGAGTAGACCACCCGTTGACAGCCGAGAGTAATAAAACCGACGGACCAGATAAAATGTTTATGTTTTTGATAACTGTTGATGAAAGTATTACCAATGGAGTTTTTAGGGTTTCTCGATGAAAATGATGCCAAACATGGAGCAATTCGGTCCAGTTTTAGTGAACGTAGTGTGTGTCCTAATCATGTATTCATAAGAAAAAATAGACTGAATTGCTTCGCGTCTCGACTCATTTTCGTGGACATAAACTCACCAATCCATCGGTGGTAACACTCTTATCAAGGTGTAATGAGAAATATGAACATTTTCATATTCAATACTCGATGACTCAAGTCGCCGTCGACCGAGGGTCTCTCGCTGGTGCGCCGCTATTTCACTCGCACTCGGTTTACGTCATTCAGTCTCCTTGTCAAGCGGTTCGGGCGAGGGCCCTGATAATTGTGAATTTATTTGGGAAACCAAAGTCGCGTCATTTGTGACCTATGTACGAGAAAAAGCAATGATGACTTGAATCAAGACTTGAAGCAACATTTCTAATAGGGAAATGCATGAAACTTTGGGATCAGGAATTCCCAACCAAGTAATGCATATGAAAGAACTGGCGAAATTCAACAATAGTTCATCTAAATTTTACAGTTAAAGTATTTATTTGACGTGAATATAAAGTTTGTCAGCAAAGTCTTTCTTGATTTGAGTTCTATAGAAGGCTGACTTTCCTTCGCCATGGAAAGTCTCCTCTTGTCCTTCACGCTGACAATCATGCGACTCGCTGAGTTTCGTGGGTTTCGACGCTCGAAACTAGCGGGGCCATACAATGTTGCGCACTAAGCAGTGACAAATCTGCAGTTCTGCATTTTTAATCAGATCTTTGCAAAAGTGACGTCCATCAATTCCTCATATTTTCTCGATCAAATTGGCCCCAAAAATTATAATATTCGGACCATATTTTGAAGAAAATTACGTGAAACATTGTTTGCACGATTGAAAGCCCGTTTCGTTAAAAATAGTCCGATTTCAATTATTTTCTGTCAATTTAATCGGGAGAATGCCAGGAATCCATCTGTGTCACTTTCATATTGATACGATGAAAAATATCAAATTCTGTTTCTAGTAAAATCTCGTTAGCCGCTCGCTGGTCGGGACCGGCGGTGAGCCCGTATCGTGAACGGAGTCCTAATTCCAAGTGTGAGTTTCTCACTGCTTTGGAACCGCTTCGCAAAATCTTAACGCAGGCCCGGCTCAAGTCTTTTTTACGCCCTAGATACATTTATTTGAATACATTGATGTCCTTACTCTTAATTTTTACTCGTAGTATAAAACCGTTGTAGTACAATTTGTGGTATTTCATTTACAAATTTATTTTTAACAATGCCAACAATGAAAGGACCATTTTGCACCTCTTGTCAACCTTACGCCCTAGCAGTTATCTATTTTTTCAGAGTAAAGCCATAAATAATCTCAAATAAATGTATTATAATAAAGGGCGCAATTTGACAAGTTCGCCTAGAGCGCAAAAAAGACGTGAGCCAGGCCTGCCTCAAGATTTGCGAAGCGGTTCCCGTGCCACCGTAAGCGCTTGTGACCATCGCGCACGCCTCTCACGCGCACAAAGGACGGAGTGTCAGGCGTCCGAAAGACGGAGCGAGACAAAATATCAACGCGTCGTCTGCTCGTACTGTCCTCACTCGCTTTCAGTGCCTTCGCTCGCTCTCGTTTCATCTCGCTCTCGCCTTCGCCGGACAAGACTGAAACAGAAGTGGTGGGGATAGCGAAAAGTCCGTATCGTGTACAGCAAACCGAGACCGTAACGAGACTTTACTGTAATCGATGACACATTACCAAGCAACGGTGATCTCACGCGGCTCGCACCACAAAGGTTCTCGTCGGTTATTCGAGCTTCTAAGATCGTATTCAGATATACCTTTCGGTGGCCACTGAACTCCAACTGACAAATCCACGATCGTCAGATGGTGGTGGCTGATTTCTCCGCGATCGCTGTTCACGAAAACGAATCGACCGGCCAATATATCTGCATACGATCTTAGGATAAAAATACGATGAAAGATGAAATAGTATTCGAAACTCAAGATGAAAGGCCTTCGAATAATCAAAGGAAACTAAATATCCGAAGCTAAACAGAATTTTATATTTAGGGTACACACACCCTCCCCGAAACCTCGTGTCGATCGGCCACTGGGGCCATTCGGAAGTATATTCTTTTATTTAAATAATGCCCATCTCTGCATAGGACCGTAAAGAATTACAAAAAAAATCAGGGAGTCAACTGTTGACCGATTTGGAGACTTTTCCTTGTTACATGTTACATACAATAGTCGGAAGAATAATAATAAGAGCAATAATTGCAAATAATTGCCAGAACTTCCACATTCTGAAAATATGATATCAGTAAATCAATATTTCCAGTATTAGTAAAAAAGTTCCAATTTCTCTTTTCTTATTTTAAATAATGTGATCATATAATTATAACATAAATTCGACAGCGATTTCAAGTGATGTATGTGTCACGGTAAAAGCATTAATTTAGTAAATGTATACAATTCCCAGCAGTTCCTGGTTAATATATGCCTAAAATGCATATAACCTAACCTACAATCGTACGAAAATGCATACATTGACTGCATCACGCTTTTACTGTGGCACATGTATCCAGCTAACGCTTCAGTTTTGCTATGATGCCACGTTGACACTCCTATGGCGTTATGTGCCAACAATTTTGCAATGAATGACCACGGTACTGGGTTTAATACTTTTATTTTGGTAGTTAAGAAAGGCACCGTAAGGGAATAAAATAGGAACTCTAATATTGCGCACGTGTGTGTAAAAACAGTCGTTCGAACGAGTCTCGTCTCTCCTTTTTTGACCACGAGTAGAAAAGAGTGTGTTCACTCAGGCCGTGGCACGAGGGTTTGCTTCCGGCTCCGCCGGCGCTGGTGGTTGTCCGATGGTGGGCGGATCTCTGCCGGTAAAAAGGTTGGAGCCGCCACATCTACTCCCCCCCCCCCCCCAGAGACCGCATAGGGCTCGGCGTGAAAAGTGTCTTTTTTATGTGTGTAAGTCTTGAGTGGTTTGTCCATTCCTCCTTGTTGATGTGGCTGATTGATATCTTCTTCCCTGATCGATTGGGCTTGAGAGGAATCATTCCTCGTAATGTAGGCTGGCTTCAATCTGTCCACCGATACAGTCCTTTCCTCTCCTTCAACGATGATGACAAATCTCCTGTCGTCCAGTCTTTTTTTGACTAGGTGGGGGCCCGAATACGGTGGCCGAAGTGGTGGCCGGACTTCGTCAAGACGCAGGAAAACATGTGTGCAGTCCTGCATGTTTGATTGCACGAATATTTTTGCCTTGATGTGGTGTGCTGTTGGTGTCGGGCGAATCGCTCTCATGTATTCCCTGTGCTTTTCTAAGAAAATTTCAGGGTCAGTTGGTAGATCGTTGTGCACGAAGAAATCCCCTGGAATTCGCAGGGTGGTGCCAAATAACATTTCAGCAGGAGAGGCTTTTAGGTCTTCCTTGTAGACCGTTCGTAGACCGAGCATGACCGTGGGTAATAGGTCCGGCCATGGAATGCTGGCGTTGCACATCAATGCAGTTTTTAAGGTGCGATGCCACCTCTCGACTAAACCATTTGACGCTGGGTGGTATGGTGTCGTGCGTATGCGTTTTGCACTGATAGTGTTGGTAAGTGCATTGAAAAGCGCATTCTCAAACTGGGATCCTTGGTCTGTAGTTAGTGAGAGTGGCGTCCCAAATAAGCAAACCCAGTTGTCGAAAAATGCTGAGGCAACCGTGGGTGCAGTAATGTCTTTTAGTGGTATCGCCATTGGAAATCGAGAAAAACGGTCGATTATAGTGAGACAGTACTTAAATTCTCTTACCTCTGGCAAATGTATGATGTCGAGGTGAATGTGATTGAATCTTTGATCCGGAACGTCTATTTTGTTTGGTAGCTGCTTATTATGTCTTTGTATTTTGGCTCTTTGGCATGGGATGCAATGTCTAGTCCATGCTAACCCATCCTTGCAAATTCCTGGCCAGATAAATTTTTGCTTCAACAGTCGACTGGTAATTCTTCCACTTGGATGTGACAAACCGTGGACAGTGTTGAAAGCCGTTTGTCGAAGCGACTGTGGAATGTAAGGTCATACGTAACCGGTCGATGTATCACAATGAAGGGTGTAATCCGAGTCGATCGTCAGCTTTTGTAAAACGATGGAAGTTTCTCCGTTTAAAATGCGTTGAAGCTCGTTGTCTTTCTCTTGCTCTTCTTGTATTCTCTGAGGGCTGAGCACCGTCGGCATATCTATAGAGCAAATCCTGGAGAGCGCGTCAGCCACGACATTGTCTTCTCCTTTTACGTGGACTATTTCCGTTGAGAATTGAGATATGAGGTCCAATTGTCTGAGTTGTCTGGGGGAAGCTTTGTCCATCCGCTGCGAGAAAGCATATACGAGTGGTTTGTGATCAGTTCTGATAATGAACTTACGACATTCCAGTACGTGTTGGAAGTGTTTGATGGCCGCGAATACCGCTAAAAGTTCCCTATCATAGGTGCTGTAATTCCTCTCAGCTGGAGATAGTTTGCGAGAGAAAAACCCGATTGGTCTCCAGATGCCGTTCTCCATTTGTTCCACGGATGCCCCAATGGCTGTGTCCGATGCGTCTGTTGTGAGCATCATAGGTGCTGACGGTGATGTGAACGCAGCGGGGGTTGTTAAGGCTATGCTAGCTTTAGTGTCATTAAACGCTTGAAGAGCGTCAGGCGTCCAGGTAATTTTTGTTTTGTCGTTTTTAACCGAATTTTTTAGGTACTCGTTGAGGGGTACCTGCAGTTTCGCTGATTGAGGAATGCAGCGGCGGTAATAATTGATCATACCCAAGAAACGCCGAAGCTCTGCGACAGTCCCAGGCTTCGGGTATTCTAAAATGGCTTGAACTCGTTCTGGCGGCGGTTTGTAACCCTGTTGGTTAATGAAGTAACCCAAAAAGTTTACCTCAGTCTGTCCCAGAGAGCATTTGGTGGGGTTGATCGACAGTTCATGGTCCCTGAGTCTCTTTAATACCTCTTCAAGGTGGATTCGGTGTTGTTCGGGTGAGTCGGAGGCAATGAGAATGTCATCGATGTAGCAGAAGACATAGTCCAAGTCCCGGAAAATGGTGTCCATGAAACGCTGGCACGTCTGAGTGGCGTTCCTTAAACCAAACGGCATAACCGTGTATTCAAAAAGACCAAAAGGTGTGGCAATGGCAGTTTTTTTCATGTCCTCAGTGGCCATTGCAATTTGGTGGTATGCTCTGGCCAAATCTAACGTTGAAAATATGGTCTTCCCGTGGAGCCTCTCGAACAAATCCTGTATAACGGGCGGCGGATATCTGTCAGGAACCGTTTGATGATTGAGTTTTCGAAAATCGCCGCATAACCTCCAAGAGCCATCCTTCTTCCTGACCAAATGTATTGGGCTGGCCCATGGGCTACTCGATGGCCTAATGTGTCCAACCAGTTCCAACAGGACTTTTATTTCTACTTTAGCTGCCCTTAATTTCTCACCTGATAACCTGCGAGGGCGTTCGGCAACTGGTTGGCCTGTGGTAATGATTCTATGAGACGCTGCATTGGATGCCCTAGTGAGAGGACGGACTGTTGGTCGTGTAATATCTATGTATTGACTCAGAAGTCCATGGTAATCCGAGGCTGCACAGACTGTGGAAATCCCACTTTCACCAGTGGAGTGTAGGTCTCCCTGGATGGTTAGGGCCGTGTGTGAGTCCAGAAGTCTTTTATTTTTTAGATCAACCATTAGTCCGAAATGGGCAAGAAAATCTGCCCCAATGATGGGCGAATTGACATCGGCGATTAAGAAGGGCCAATCGAAAGCACGCCTGAGACCGAGATTGATTGATAAAATCTTTTCCCCGTAAGTGCTAATGGGAGTGTTATTAGCTGCATACAGTTTGAAAGGACTAGGCCGGCGAAAACCTGTGGCCAATCTCCTAGGTAATACAGAAATTACTGAGCCTGAGTCGATCAGGTATTTAACGTGGGTTGTCTTATCATAAACGTGGAGGCGAATTTCCGTCGGTGACAGATTGTTGTTGCTGTCGCAGACTGCCTCAACCGACGACAGCTTGGTTAGTTTCCCGGAGGCTGTTCGGTGAAACCACAGGGAGTTACACACTTCTTAGCATCAATGCCATATTTCTTATGACAATAACATATTTCTGGCCCCTCCCGTGAGCGAGATCTGGGTCGCGAGCGCTGTAGATGCTTAATTTGGGTCTCTATTTTGCTAAGTCTAGAGTTTATCTGTGAGAGGTGAGTGATTACCGCCGTGTCCAGCTGACCCGTCCACTGCACAGGCGCCTGTGTTGTGGCAGCCACTGTTGCCATTGACGTGGGTTCTGCAGCCGTGATTGACATGGGCGCTGTAGCTCCTGATTGCACGGAACTCCTGTCGGTTGCCATGACGTAGACAGCTGATGTGGTCTCTAGGAGCCTGTCCGCCACTTCCGCTAAAGCAGTAAGATCCATGTTGTTGGAGAACACAAGTAAAGGTCGAATGTTCGAAGGCATTCGATTTAACCACAGTGATTGCAGGGCATCATCCGTGATGCTTCCTGCAGCTAGTTCACGCATCTCTCTCAACAGCTGTGAGGGCTTTTTGTCAGACAGTTCCAGGTTCGTCAATAGTTTGTGTAACTGCTTTTCTCTGGAATCTGAAAGCCTCTTTATCAACGTTTGTTTGAGGTTCTGATACTTATTCTCCGCCGGAGGCTGATACAGTATGTCTGTGATTTGTTGTACAGTATCTGGATCGAGAGCTCTCAATGTCGCATTGTATTTGGCTGCGTCCCCTCTTATCGACGACGCCTGAAATTCAGCCTCGATCATAAAGAACCAAATGTCAGGCCTATCTTTTAGAAATTTAGGTAGCTGTACTTTCCTGATAGCCGCGATCAGCTCTTCATTGACATGGCCTACCGTAGCCTGGGGCGGAAAGTTCGTGGGCCCTGCGTTTTGAAGGTTTTGAATCATCGTTGAGCTGTGCTGATCGAGCGAGGTGTCCTCGATTGTCAGGGCACTGTTATCCAAGGAGTGTGACGGTGTGGACATCATGGACCGTTCGTAACAATTCGTCAATGTGTGGCCACAAGTCCGTAGTAGGTTACCGCAGAAACACGTGGTGCCGTGATCCAGTCGGATCACGTCGGGGTCACCAGTTATGGCGTTATGTGCCAACAATTTTGCAATGAATGACCACGGTACTGGGTTTAATACTTTTATTTTGGTAGTTAAGAAAGACACCGTAAGGGAATAAAATAGGAACTCTTATATTGCGCACGTGTGTATAAAAACAGTCGTTCGAACGAGTCTCGTCTCTCCTTTTTTGACCACGAGTAGAAAAGAGTGTGTTCACTCAGGCCGTGGCACGAGGGTTTGCTTCCGGCTCCGCCGGCGCTGGTGGTTGTCCGATGGTGGGCGGATCTCTGCCGGTAAAAAGGTTGGAGCCGCCACAGTCCTCCCGAGTAGGCGCCATCTCGTATCCACTAGCTGAACTAAATTTATCACGTGACTTGCTCTGCATTATCACCAATATGGCGGAACTCGTATTTGGAAATGCAATCACGAAATTACGTTGTTTGTCCTTATATGACCAGATTTTGGGCTGGGTGAGGTCTCATTCGGAAGAGGAAGCTTCAATGTAGCCCGCTCTGGTCATCGTTTGAGTCACAAAACTCTTTTAGTGATTTACAAATACTTGGAATCTGCAAGGGTATTTTGTCGATTTTTTCTCTACTTTGGACACTCATATTATCAGATATCAACACAATCTCGTTGAGCCATGACCAGAGCGGGCTGCATTGAACCTTCCTCTTTCGTATGAGACCTCACCCAGCCCAAAATCTGCTCATATAAGGACAAACAACGTAATTTCCCAAACCCATGTTTCGGGTCAGATTGTGTCGGTATACAGCGCGCTGCATTACCCGTGTCTACCCCCTTAATAAATAAATTAAAGGAATTAGATCAGGATACGAATAAAGATGCAGTAGTAATTCTGCTCTTTTCAGTAGCGGCACTGTCTTCTTTGACCACTACTGTACTCGAGATCATTGCTTCCTTTTATTAGCGTTTTTTCCGGGTTTAAACGGCCGATTTTTCAGCCGATTTCGTGATCTCTTTTCTAGGCGACAAAAAAAGATACGACATTGATGCCTCGTATACCTACACTTTTATTCATCTTTTGGCTGTTTAAAATCATGAAGGATGATTTAAAATCTTTACAACTTTCAAAATTATAACCGTTGTTAACCGTACACATCCTTGTTGCCTTGTCCCAAGGCTAGCGGCTTTTCCACTGGGCAGAAGAAAGAGAACCAAACGTTTTTTTAATCCTTACGAGTGGTGCTATCGCCCTTACCACGACCAGAAATTTGAAAAAAAAATCTACAGAATAGCAGACGGTTAAAGATAAAATACGTTTTCTCCTGCAGTTTTTGTAACTTTTAGGTGCCCAAAAAAAATCGATGTTTAGAAAATAATGACCTGATTTTTGTAGTGGCGGTAGCGACACTCATAAGGATTAAAAAACCTTTGGTTCAATTTTTTCTGCTTTGCTGCTTTAAAGAGCTTTTCTGGCAAGTCTGCAGAGGAATATCCGTCGGCAGGATGGGGGCTGTGCCGCGTAGTGGGGGGTGGCAAGGTTTCCTTGGACCCTACAGGTAGCAAGGAAACTGCAGCAGTTATCGCAGAACCATCGCAGGGACGCACGCTAATTTCCGCTATTTTCCATACGTTTTCAAATATTTTTTTCATTTTATTGTTAGTCTGTAGTTTATTCCTATTTTTTTCTTATTATTTTACATAGTTTTAGTAATTTTATATTATTTTTATAGTGTGTTTTATCGTATTTTTATAGTATTATTTATCGTGTTTTTATCTTATTTGTATCGTATTTTTATAGTGTCATTTATCGTATTTTTATCTTACTTGTATCGTATTTTTATAGTGTCATTTATCGTGTTTTTATCGTATTGTTAATGTTTTTTATCGTGTTTTCATAGTATTTGTATTGTGTTTTTTTTACTATTAGTCAACGTGTTTAAAGTTAGTTGTCTTTAGTGTGTACCTTTGGCGTTTGGTTTCGACCACATCCATATATGTATTCTCCAGGTAAGTTCTATATTTCTGAAACCAGTGTTGCACTTTGTTTTTTCTACATTACAGTCAGTTTATTTCTATTATCTTCATTACTTTAATAATGACTGGCAAATTGAAATTGAATAAGCGTGCTAAAAGATCACTTAATCGTTCCGTTCAGGAAGCCAGAACATCATTAGATGATAATTCTTCGCATTTAACATCTGCAATCCACTTTGTTAGTACCCCACTAGTGATGTTTAACCTGGAACTAGTTCACAATCATTTTCACATTCAACATCTTGTCTTTATCTTCTCATTACCAATATACTTATATATTTCACCTGGCACGAGTTCGCAATCTTCTTCCAATATTACCGAAAGTAATGTAGAACATTCTCCGAATTATAAAGAAATTCAAAATTGTGTCTCCTTCGAAAATTCACAGACTTCTGAAGAATTTTCAACTGAATTGAGTAATCCTAATTCAGCTTCTTCATTGGCAGAGTGGGCTGTATCACATCAAATTTCACATCGAACAATAAATTATGTACTCCACATTTTAAAAAGATCAGTTTCCAGTACTTTACATGCCAGAACCCAGAACCCTTTGAAAAACAGCCAGAAACGTAGAATTAAACGTATCAAAACAGCTAATTATCACCATTCTGGATTAAAAAATAGCATTTTAAAACTCATTAAATCTATAGGTGTATCCCCGTATAAATCTTAAAAATTAGGAAATTCCCTTTCAGAAGAATGCAATTTGGGTCCTTCTCTACTTTTTAATGTCGCAGAAATAGCATATAAATGTGTGAACTTAGAATATGCTCATTCAATGTTTGAATGTTAGAATGTCTTTATGACGATAATATTAATGATTCAGGTTTTGATTTTTTCTGGTCTCAATTTCGCTATACCTTTCAAGCTAAGAATACACGCTAGTAAATTTCTAAACATGTTTTGTTTCACGAATACTTGTGTATACAGGATTAGAAATGGCGCATACGGGTTGGCTCATCGTCGAATTCATTGGCAATGAATCGGTGTCTGAAGTCCCCACGGATTGGGTGGTAGGAGGAGTTTGTTATTGGCCACCTTACAAACCCAGCCGCATAACAGTGGCAATCAAGAATTGTGAGCTGCGCGATGAATCGTGGGAGAAGCTCGCCGTATCAGTCTTTCCCAGTGGAATCTGTTGTACGTTGAAATTATTATTATATTTACTTATTAATTATAGTACTAATTGGTGAGTAATTATTATACCCATTAATCACTAATGTGTTCATTCAGATGATTATGCCACGGCGAGGGCAAAAGCAAAAAAAGCGGAGGAAACAAGCGACCTACAGTCAGACGTGGAGGCCGCAAAGAGGAAAATTATACTGAAAAGGTATTCGAGCAGTGAGGAGTCAGGGCCTGACAACACACCGCTGATGTCCTCACCTCCACCAATGGAGGAAATCATTCCAGGCTCAACGTCGCTGTTATGCCCACCTCCAAAAATGAGGAAACCAATTACACGATCAGGTGTGTAAATATGCTATATAAAAATTACGATTACCTAATACAATCTTCTAATTCCCTTCCCGCTACTTTGTTTGATTCAATCATATTATTTTTCTGTTGAATTTATCTTCTGTCCTAGGCGTTTGTGTAAAGAATCATGTTGTTTCACCGATTCTGTTGGTAAAAGTCCCTCTTCTTCTGCGTTATTTAATGTACAAATTCCATCTTGCAGCGATGTGGTTGCCAACATCTGCCCTTGTGGATTAGTAACAATACATTTTTCACATTTTTCTTACGCTTTATTTACAGTAGATGCGTTTTGGATGTGTCCGCAATTCTGCTTCCTTACCTCGAGAATTATTATGTTCGCTTTCGTACTAAGTAGGCCGTTCCTTCGACGCAACCCCACAGGTTCTCGCTTTATGAATACGCCTGCATAGCAAGGTCTAAAGATTTCGAACTGCCGTAATTTTCACAACCAATGTCCTTAGAGAGGTTCTATTTCGTATGCGATCCCGATACTCTTGGGGGCCATGTTTGCACGCCTTTGTACTTGCAACTATCGAATTTAATGCAGTAGAGAGTTTATAATTTTTGGACGTGCTAGCACTAGAACATGTATGACAAGCCTGCCTTGTCAAATATACTCGAAGAGTTAAATACCTAGCAGAGATGAGCTTGACGGCAGTTTACAATCCGTAGGTCCGTAGATAAAGTAAAAAATCTACGGATTTTTCCGTAGGGTTGGTAACACTGCTCGTTCTGTCCGTTCCTGTTTGTTACCACTTGAGGTACCCCTGATTAAAGCACTGACGAACGCGCGAGATATAAAATATATATGTTTATTAATGTTTGCAACAGAACTCTTTAATAAAAACAATTTTGGTTTTTAGACGAAACAGTATACCCTGCGGGGTCCAGCACCAGCACCCCTACAGCACATTTTGTTGCAGAAACGTTGCACAAAAGTTGCAGTACATTGCAATGTTGCCGTTTGGTTGCGAGTTGCATTGCAATATTACTGCAAAATTGTAGAAACATTGCCGTGCAATATTTCAATGGCCACCTTTGTGCAATGTTACAAAAATATTGCGCACACATTGCCGTGTAATATTGCTATGGCCAGATTTATGCAATGTTTCAGGAATATTGCGCACATATTGAAGTGCAATATTACAATGGCCAAGTTTGTGCAATATTTCGGGAATATTGCGCACATATTGCCGTGCAATAATACAATGGCAAAGTTTGTGCAATATTTCGGGAATATTGCGCACATATTGCCGTGCAATAATACAATGGCAAAGTTTGTGCAATATTTCGGGAATATTGCGCACATATTGCCGTGCAATAATACAATGGCAAAGTTTGTGCAATATTTCTGGAATATTGCGCACACATTGACGTGAAATATTGCGCATATATTGAGGTACAATCCACATGAAATGTTTCAGCAACGAATCCGCAATAAATCCGGAATTACGCGGAGCGATCTCGAATTGTCGACACGCAGAATACAGTCTAAGATTCCACAGGCTACCTCCGAGGGAATGTATGCGAACGTGGACAATATTTTATATAAATAATTAATACAATTATTCAATTAACACATATGGTTTAAACAAATTCATTAACTATATACAGCAACAATCGAGATATGCAAATAAGTGTCACACGTGCCAATTACTGACAGTGTCCCTACCATTCATATTTAATTTATTATGCGTAATGAACAAGTTCCGTATCGTCGAGTGAAAATATCTAAGTCCAGATTTATTGCGGATTTATTGCTTAAATCTTGCTGATAAGTTGCGAGTTCGCAACTTAACGGTTTGCAACTTAACGGCAAGATTTCGGCAATCAATCCGCAACATATCCGGACTTAGAAATTTTCACGCGACAATACGGAACTTTTTCATTACGCATAATAAATTAAATGTCAATGATAGGGACACTGGCAGTAATTGGCACGTGTAACACCTTGTTTACGAATATCTTTTCTTGCTGCATATAGTTAATAATGTTATTTAAACCATATGTGTTAATTAAGTAATTGTATTAATTATTTATATCACATATGTCGACAAATAGAATACTGTATTACATTTCACAGGCTACCTCCGAGGGAATATATGTAAACACGGACAATATGTTATATAAGTAATTAATACAATTAGTTCATTAGCACTATAAGGTTTAAACAAACTGTTAAACTGTTTACAGCAATAAATTATATTTGTAAAGAAGTCTGAGCTGTGAAATGTATATCCACTAACACTAAAGACTAGAAAATAAAAAATATATAAACAAAATTATGTTAAACGATTGTATTAAAAATGCGCTAAAAATTAAAACAACATTATTTTCTTGTACTACGCAGGATATTTCATTTCAGAATATGAATCAACTTCATACAACATCAAGCGTCGGAATGAATTTGTTGTGAAATATTCGGATCCGCGATTAGGGAGATGTAATGGGGTTTGTCAAAACGAATCTTCGTTTTTGAATAATTTCTGTTTAAAGTGTTGCATGGTAGGACCACAGACGAGGTATAGAATAGACCTATCACCTTATGGGACTTCATGTCACCACCCAAACTGTATTACCGACCCATAATTTGAGGACTGAATTTTGAAATACTGAAAGATGTGTGCGTGCTTGTATACATGTGACTTGTTTAGAGTGAGAGTTTAACATAGAGGGCGAGCTTTCGCTAAGCTACGCTTTGGCTCGGTTTGTCAACGACTCACGCCGGATTTCTCTCTGAAAATCTATTTCGGGGATCAAGAGCCTATATGGTGCTGTAATATGGCACTTTATGAGAGCTTAAACTATAAATTGCAAGATGAAACTGATTGTTAGTATTTTACATGTAGTGGAAAAATATTAAAAATTGACGGTATTACTAACATTCCCGCAAATCTCTGCACATCGCGCGTGTCTAAACAGACGGTGCCCATCCTACGACATGTAAAAATCATTGAAAATAATGAATTAAAACGTTTTTGTAAAATTTATATTCGTAGTTTTTGGGATCCTAGGCCCCTAAATCCCTAAGTTTCGTTACAAATTGATTGGCTCTGTCCTTATTAACTATTGAATGGATTTAAAAATTATAAAAAATATCTACCATGTAAATACACGAGCGTAGGTATCGCTTACGTTAAGATCTGGACACACATAGCAGTTCCGTGTCAGTTCACGTAGAATTCAGGTACTCTTCATTACTTTCCTCAATTACTCTACTCCAAGTACTTTCCATTACAGTCATTAAAAATAATCAGGATTTTATCAAGTTTGGTTTCATTTTCATCAGAAAAATACTAGTAATCCATTTGTGATACTTCTATGATAGAAATTGGCATACTGATTACTGAATGGCCTATTGCTGACTTTGTCCTTATGCCACTACTCTAGCGTTTATGGCCCCCGAGCCGCATCGTTTGAAAGCTTTTACCTAAGAACCCCTTAGGGTTGTAAAAAAAGGTACGCGTTACCGTTCAACCAATTTCAAGAGAGCGTGCAGTGAAAAGGCCAGAATGTCGTGGCCATCGAATTTTAACTTTCTGAGTACAGATCCGACACTGAAGGAAAAAGATGAATGAGTATAATGATCTTGAATTTCAAAATTTTAAGCTACGATAAGGTTGACCGCGGCAGTATACACCTGCACGGAGAGATTTTTTGCCTCCTGCGAGTAAAAGCCACAATAATGGTGCATCATTCCCAAAAAAAATGGCATTAATGGAAGCCGGTATAAGCGTGGCGTTGAGTAGCTAAAAGTTTAAAACATTCAGACACAAAAATTCTAGAAAAAAAATTAAAACACCGCTACTATCAAAGACACGTCTGATTAGTTGCCCCTTAAGTCGTATCTATGCATACACTGCATTAAAGATAAAATTATGAAAAAGGAAACCAGAACAACAGATTCTGAAGTCTGTAAACGCATTGTTGGACGTGGCCGAAACCGCGACGTCGAGCCCGTCGACATCGACAAAAGAACGAGATGGTCGGCGGCCGACGAAGGCAATCTCTTCGGAAAGCTGCCAGCGACCGCTGGACAGCAGTGATCCCCGAGCTTCTAAAATTTTGGGATTGTCTCTTTCAAATTCACGTGGCAAAGAGCTATTGGGAATTTCCCGGCCCAGGTAAGCGAGCCGCGCGCTCCGCTTTTATGATCCGATTGACCACTCGCACCCCAGATTACTGTAATGAAGTTTGAAAACAATGTCGACTGGTCTCGTACCCGTCTCAATTTCAAAACTTTTAGCTACGACAAGGTTGACCGCGGCGCTATACTCCCGTACGGAGAGATTTTTCGCCACCTGCGTGTAAAAGCCACAATAAAGGCGCATCGTTGCATAAAATGGAAAATTATAATTAAAACCGACTTCAAAAAAATAAAAATGCACTAAAAAGTAAGAAATAATTTTGTTCATTATTTAATCTACGACACTCAATTTTTTTTATATCGGTGCCTCATCATTTGCACTGTGTAAGTCTGGCGCCGACTTAAAAAAATTGAGTGTCATAGATTAAATAAGGGACAAAATTATTTTTTACTTTTTATCGCATTTTTATTTTTTTGAAGTCGAGAAACCAGAACAATAGATTCTGAAGTCTGCAAATGCATTGTTGGACGCGGCAGAAATGCGACGTCGATCCCGTCGACATGGACAAAAGAACAAGACGATGGGCTGCCGACGAAGGCCATCTCTGGTCTCCTGTAGTCGCTCGCATAGGACGGTCGTGTCGAGCACATTATGTATTCCAAACCTTAAATATATTCACTTCTTGCATTCTAAATACCATACTCCTTTTTCCTCCTATACTATTCTGTTTCCTCAATCAAATAAAAAAAGTTTCATATGAAACATTTATTGCTTTTTCAATAGTTAGTAAAATAACAGCGCGTGAAAAATAATATACAAATAAATCGGACATAGTGTATAAACTTACTGAAACATCCGAACATCAGTTAACATTAGTCAGTCAACGTCAGTTAGTATATAGTATAAACAAATGAATTTTTCTAATAGTTATGGAGGAGAATGAATTCCTTCTTCAAAAAATATGTATCGAATATTTTTGGCTATTTTGCACACTTGCAAAATTCCACCAAAATCGGTGTGTACGGGTTCGATATGTTCCTTTTAAATAATATAGTACAGTAGAAAGATATTATTATTATTATTATTATTATTATTATTATTATTGTTATTATTATATGTCTGTATTATATCATATAGACCATCATTAATGTATGCGCAAACACATGATGAATGGGTGGGGTTCAGCAACAGATGCTCTTAAAAAACATTAAAGCACAGTTTTTACAAATTACGTTATTGCAAGCGAATGAAATTTGTTTTGTGTTAAATAAACCGGAATAGGACAGCAAAGTTAAAAATCGAATGTGATATCGTTTTATTTTCATCCTCCTTTCTCTTCCGTTGAATGGAATATGTTCATAAGACGATTTTTAAATTGTTACTCTAACAGCAACATTTGTAAATCGCGGGCTTCGACTGTCAAAAAATAACCTTATTTTACCCGTGCTGAATTCTAATTCCTACCACGCGTAGCGTTACAAGATGTTTCGAGACTTCACCGGTAACGTTGCATGCGACACTGAAATGGTAAGGGGGTCCTAGGACCCCCCAAACCGGTGACAGAAAAATACGTTGGTTGATAGGTCTATTCTATACCTGGTCTGTGGTAGGACTGTAAGTTCGAATACGTAAGTAAACTTCTCAATCAACAGTTGTAGCTGCAGCGGAAAAGTGTTCATCTACGGTTCTACAGGTCGCAGGTTCGAATCTCCGTGGGGTAAAAGGATTTTTCTATTTATAAAAGGTACACGGACCTTTATACACAATGATATTTCATGTCCCCCTCACAGACACGTCCGGTATATGCAATAATATGTTCGTGTATATAAAAATACCGTTATTTTTATTTTTGGCCCTACTGCCCGAAACGTTGCGGGACCATTGCTGTAAAATCTCAGAAATGTTGCCTGACCATTGCTGTAAAATCTCAGAAATGTTGCGCGAACATTTCTGTAAAATCTCAGCAATGTTGCCTTACCATTGCTGTAAAATCTCAGAAATGTTGCGCGAACATTGCTGTAAAATCTCAGAAATGTTGCCTGACCATTGCTGTAAAATCTCAGAAATGTTGCGCGAACATTGCTGTAGAATCTCAGAAATGTTGCGCGAACATTGCTGTAAAATCTCAGAAATGTTGCAGAAATATATCCTGCAATGTTGCACAGGGCGAACATAGCAATGTACTTGTAACTTTTCGGCAATATTCCGTGCAATGTTTCCAATATCAAACCGCAATGTAACTGAGACATTTCGGCAACAAATGTGCTGTAGGGGCAATGGAAGCAAAGGGAGTTTCTCCCGTACAAATAGTCAAGTTGGTAAGCCAATATATGTGTATATTCTATGCGGAGATAGTTTTTTATCATGGAAAGTTACAGTGAAAAAATATAAAATGTAATAAATAATTTTCAGAAAACATAGATGCAGGCCCCAGTTGCAGCACCAGCAGCAGCAACAGCAACGCTACCGATTTTAAAATATTAATCGACCTAAACCACGCCATGATGGCTCAGAACAATTTCTTGAGAACGTTACTCCTCGAAACGCTGGAGCGGGTGAAAAACCTGGAAAGTAAAGTACAAACGCAAGCAGCACCAGTGCCGGATCGGAAACGATCATTTTTTGTAAAATTTAATCATTTACAATTTCCGTTGAACTACGTAGAAAGAGTGAAAGAGTTGGAGGCTATATTAAAAGATGAAACCAATTTCCAAGATGCAGTAAGTAAAATATCATTATAGACTCTCTCTCTCTCTCTCTCTCTCTCTCTCTCTCTCTCTCTCTCTCTCTCTCTCTCTCTCTCTCTCTCTCTCCCCTCCCTCCCTCCCTCCCTTTCCCCCTCCCTTCCTCCCCCCTCCCTCTCTCTCTCTGTAGTCCAACCTGTAGGATAAGCCATTTTAATTTAGCCAAGCTAATAATTTTTTAATTATGGGTAAATGAATTTGCAAATATTTGGAGGAGCCAATATATATGATTTTACAAAAAGGGTTTTGGGCTCCATCCTTATGAATGATTTGGCCCTGATGTTCAGCTGGCTGGGGAGGCAGGGGAAGCAACCATTTTATAAATTAAAGTTGGCACAAGTCGTTATAGGTATGTAATTATCACCCAAATTTCACCATAGCTAATACTGATTAATGTAGAATTCAACATCTAACATCTTGTTGAAATTCTTGTTTAAGATGCTGCGGAAAAGGGGAAAGTGTCAACAAACAGGAAGGAAGCGGAGTCCTCCATCCAGAAATGGTTGAAGCGAGCGTGCGACCGGAAAGCGGCGCAAAAATAAATTAAGTAACGGCAGTGCCGCCCTTAGGGTTTGCGGGGCCCGGGGCAAAAATCGATATTATTGAAAACATCTAATTGAAAACAGATAACAGATTACGTCTTTAGTTCACGCGTCACTTAAGCTTGCCAAAAATCTATTCTAGAAAAATTGATAACTTGACAATTATACTTAATTCATTTACTTTTTACAAAATGAAGTCCCTAAGCGCGGGGCCCGGGGTCAGGGCCCCGTTTGCCCGGTGCTAAGGGCGGCTCTGCCTAAGGATTAACCTTAAGAGGGGGTAGTGGAATATTGGATACGTAAAATCGTTAGTTCATTCACGCTAAATTATTTTGATACCAAACAATGGTTATAGTCGTGATTTTGACGATCTATTGTGGCCACGTTTGCGAGTATTTACAAAAAAAATCGTCGGAATGTATAAAATTGTCGAAGTTATTAATCTTTGAAGATAGTCCTGTACGGCGCGCCGCTGCAGGTGGTGTACATCGATTCAGGTGAACCAGGAATCTGAGGAATTTGATACTTGTGTTATTATATATATTTTATATATATGTTATTGTTACGTCCCTACTTCCTATTTGGGGCGCGATTTTATAGAGTTCTCATATTTAACCGCTTTTGAGCAAATCCAGGGATTTACGCTCTGGGATAGTTGAGATAATGTTTTTATGAATTCAATATTATTATTCTGTGAAGTACCCTACCTTTCTTATTTCGATATTAGCTTTAACTTTCTCGAGATGGGACCTGATGAACCTCTGATATCTCCTGGGGCCTGGTAGACTGTCACTGGCGCTTCTCGATGTTTAGTTTCTTTAATTGCACACGTCGCTACGCACGATTTTTCGCGGCATTCGTCTTTTAGAATTTAAAATAGTTATTATTTATCGACCAATAAATCACTCTCCACCTTCCGTACCAGGTGCTACCGCGGGCAACGTTCTGCTCTTCAGCGGCACCATCGACGGAGGCAAGCGTGATTTTTCATATTTTTGCAACATTTAATTAGAATTTCGTTGATATTAGAACTAATCGCGTCAATCACGCCTTGCGTTTAATTTCTGGTAAAACCGCGGGCAACGTTCTGCTCATAGGAGTTCCCATCAATCAGCGCAACCCGTGAACTATCAATACACATTTTCGTAATTGAGTTTACTTAATTAAAAGACGAGTGCTCGCTTTTGAGGATAGGATAAAAGGATGGAAACTCTCCACTCACTGTTTAAAATGTTAACAACACTTTTATTTGTCACTTTAGACTTTTACACTTTGTTATTGATAAAAATATGTTTATCGGTGAACATGGTAATAATAATAATAATGAGCTCCGCGAGTGGTTAGTCCCTTTTTATAGGGCAGTCGATCACTCCTTCTCTATGATTTGTCACATGACAAATTATTGGTAGGAGACCCCATCCCACAGCCTCAACCTGGAATCTTCCAGGAAGAATCTTCCCATCGTTCTAATCCGAGAGTTTTGTTTACTACTTAGTCACGTTCCTTTTCGTTCGCATTCTTCGTGACTAATACGTGTTAATTTTATCTGATTCCCAGCGGCGACGATAGCAAGATTCTTAATACATATTTATAAGTTTAGATTTATAAGTTTATAATATTTTCTGTACGGTTAGTTCCGTGCAGCTTACGTACTAGGGTTTGAAGTTAAGTACTTGGTATGGGTATCGGTGATCGATTTGCGGGAAATGACGAGAGGGCAATCTTCTGTCGAGGATTAGGGGCACAGCTCCGCGAAGATGTATCGTCTCCACTGGTTGATATGGGCCTCTGTACCACGCTGAACATCAGCTGGTGTTGGCTGGGCCTTCTTGGTGTTCGTGCGGTCAGCTATCTGGTATACAGCTGGCTGTCCGCCACCTCCTCGATCTGGCTGTCCTGCTCGCTGCCGTCTGCACATTCTTCTCTCGATCTCTTCTTATCGTTGTTTATGATGATAATGCCTTATTGGGTATTTGTTACGTAATATTTTGTATAATGATAGCCAGGCACGGCACGAGTATTTTTTGCGCCCTAGGCGAGCTTGCCAAATTACGCCTTTTATTATAATACATTTATTTGAGATTATTGATAAGCTTACTCTGAATTTGTATTCGTAGTTTAATCCACTTATAGTACAACTTGTAATATTTAATTTTACAGTTTATATTCAACAATACTAGTAATGAAAATATCATTTTGCACCTCTTGTCGACTTTCCGCCCTAGGCAGTCGCCTAATTTTGCTTATAGCCAAAGAAAATACACCCATAACATGTCTTAGACTAAATAAATCATTTATATGTACTTTTGAAAAATGAAATTCTTATATTTTGTATTTTAGGTACATATTTGTAACAACATTGTTAAATTTCCTAGATGAAAGGAAGGACAACCTCGACGTCCTTCGTACAATTCAAATTTTCACAAAAATATTAATAGATACATCATTATTGTACGTATGTCCACGTAATATCGGAAATATTTACAAGTATTTACATAATTGTAAGGCATTACATATATATTATTGGCCTTGATAATTACTTAAATATCTGGGTACAATATGTTCGTATGTAATAGGCAACTGGTTCCTTTTGTCTGATAATGCTTGATTCTTCAGGGCCAATTTGCATCCTCTTCGAACGATTTTCTTACAGGAGAACACTAGATAACAAACAATAACAGAGGTAGATTATGTACTTCATCCGCACTTAATACTCTATCACATGGTACATTTGTCAACTGAAATGATGTTTACTCTTCGTACCAATGTTCAGATTCTTCCATCCCTTCCATAGATCATAGCGTTGGCCATTTTGTTCTTTTCAGCTCCTGATTAAAAATCTTCGCGAAGAATGCCTCATGCTGTAAACAATTTATGAAGTATTAATCCTTACTGCCAACAGTAAAACAGACCGTCATACATGCTTAAGAAATGTAACTTATCTTTTTTTCGAGATTGGTGACCAAGCTGTTTCTTTGCAGATCCTTCCACGTTGACGCTGTCCTTTTCCACTTGAAATTGTTGCGATCTTGAAGCGCCGTATCTTCCCAGGGGCCTGTAAATCTTGAATCCTTGTAGTCCTGGTTTCAGTTCGAATCCTGTAAAAAACTGATTTTTTTTCATTTAGCCAGCAATACATACTTGAGAGCATCTTATAAATGAAACAAAGTCTATTTCACAGTTTACCTTCGGTGATTTCATTTCTTTTTATTCCGCAGGAAATGGTTTTGTAAACTTCCGATCGTATCTTGGATGAATTCTGGTTCATCTTGGGCGTGCATTTGCAAATCGTCAAGCAGTTCCAACAAATGCCTTATTCGCCTATCTTCCGATGGAAGCTCTTCATGCAAGTTTTCCTGTCGTATATCTTCTGCTTGTTCAGTTTTTACTACCGGCTCTTCTTTTTCTGTTTCTGCAACCGGCTCTTCTTCTTCTGCTACCAGTTTTTCCTCCTCTTCCTCTTCCTCTTCTTCCTCCTCTTCTTTTTCTTTTCCTTCTAACGGTTCCTCTTGCTGTGTTCCGTTCTGTTTATCATTGATTTCTTCTGTTTCATCTGCGGATAAAGTCTCTGTTTCCTCGCATGTTTCTAAATATTCTATAACTATTTGTTCAGTGGGTTCTTCTTCTATTATAGCGCCAATCATTGCTTCCAGTTGAGCTTCTAATGGATCAGTAGGCTCCTCCTCCGTGACTGGTGTGCCCGGAGGGATGTTCCGCATAATTTTCTTCCAGGCATTCGCAATATTTATGGATTCTACATCTTCCCAAGCTTCGTGGACGATGTTTATGCAATCCTTTATATCGTACTTCCGGTGAAATTCCTGTATTCCACCGGGGTAGTGGAGGATTCGCCGTAACATTTTGTGGCGGAACGATCTTTTCATCTTTGCGATAATGCCTTGATCCATGGGCTGTAGAATGGAAGTGGTATTAGGGGGTAAGAACATAATCTCGAAATTATCGGTCTTGCATTTGGACGGTTCTACTTGATGTCCTCCAAAGTTGTCCAACAATAGAAAAATTTTACCACTTCCCCCACTCTCTAATTGCCGTTTCGTCACGGCGGGCTTAAAATGGTTTTCAAACCAATCTGCGAATACTTTTCGGTCCACCCAGGCGCTTTTCTGCGATTTAAATACCACTGGTAACTTATTTCTTACGTGCTTCAGTGCCCTTGGATTTTCAAATTTATATACGAAGAGGGGGATCAGCTTGTGGGTTCCTGTTGCGTTAGCGCACAAGCCCACGCTTACACGGTCTTTCTTCACCTTCTTTCCTGAAATCCTTGCTTCTTTGCCATGGACCAAAGTTTTCGTGGGTACAGTCTTCCACGCCAGACCAGTTTCGTCCATATTGTATATGTTTTCTAACTGGATGTCCTCTTCTTGTATTTTACGTATAAAGGATGCTGTAAATTCTTCAGCTGCCGCCACATCGGCACTTCCTTTTTCACCGTAAATATTAACTAGGCGGATGTCGTGACGATTCTTGAATCTCGCCACCCATCCCCTACTGGCCTTGAACCCTGTTGTTCCTGCAAATTGTGTCGCTATTTCAATAGCCTTCTTCTGCAGCAACAGGTCGCTGATTGTGTCCCCTAACACTCTTCGTTCTAAAAACCATGTACGAAGACGATTATCCAATTCATCGTATTTCAGTTTCCGCATTTTCTTCATTTTTCGGATTTGGACACCCTTGCTGCCAATTCGGTGTAACGCCAATTTATTTCGCCGAATGCGGCGAACTGTTGTAGGGTGAACACAATATGCCATTGCAAGTGCATTAACCGATTCACCATTTTCAAGTTTCTGCACTATATCCACCTTCTGCTGTATTGAAAGTGCGGTACGTTTTATTCCACTATTGCACGCCATTTTTTTCACTACACTTTTCAAACACCGTCACTACACTTTCGAAACACTTTCAAAACACTTTTCAATTTCTTGAAAAAGTCACGATCACCTTACGTACTCAACAGAAGTCGATCGCGAACTGTGAGCTGGCGGTCAGCGGGACGCGCGATCACATGATCGCGAGCAGTTAGCAAGACAAAAGAACTCGGGCCGTACGGGAAAAAATCCCGCCGTTGCGAGGACTGTTACCAAGCGTGTGGCGCCTTTTCATTACGTATCGACATTTATTTGAGATATATTGATGATCTTTACTCCCATACTTTGTTCGCAGTTTAAAATTATAGTACAATTTGTAGTATTTCATTTAAATGTTTATTTTTAAGAAATGTCGACACGTCCTCGGTAACGGGTAACAGTCCTCGCGTAACAGGCCCGAGTTCTCTTGTTCTTCTAACTGCTCGCGATCGTGCGATCGCGCGTCCCGGTGACCGCTAGCTCACAGTTCGCGATCGACTTCTGTTGAGTACGTAAGGTGATCGTGACTTTTTCAAGAAATTGAAAAGTGTTTTGAAAGTGTTTCGAAAGTGTAGTGACGGTGTTTGAAAAGTGTAGTGAAAAAAATGGCGTGCAATAGTGGAATAAAACGTACCGCACTTTCAATACAGCAGAAGGTGGATATAGTGCAGAAACTTGAAAATGGTGAATCGGTTAATGCACTTGCAATGGCATATTGTGTTCACCCTACAACAGTTCGCCGCATTCGGCGAAATAAATTGGCGTTACACCGAATTGGCAGCAAGGGTGTCCAAATCCGAAAAATGAAGAAAATGCGGAAACTGAAATACGATGAATTGGATAATCGTCTTCGTACATGGTTTTTAGAACGAAGAGTGTTAGGGGACACAATCAGCGACCTGTTGCTGCAGAAGAAGGCTATTGAAATAGCGACACAATTTGCAGGAACAACAGGGTTCAAGGCCAGTAGGGGATGGGTGGCGAGATTCAAGAATCGTCACGACATCCGCCTAGTTAATATTTACGGTGAAAAAGGAAGTGCCGATGTGGCGGCAGCTGAAGAATTTACAGCATCCTTTATACGTAAAATACGAGAAGAGGACATCCAGTTAGAAAACATATACAATATGGACGAAACTGGTCTGGCGTGGAAGACTGTACCCACGAAAACTTTGGTCCATGGCAAAGAAGCAAGGATTTCAGGAAAGAAGGTGAAGAAAGACCGTGTAAGCGTGGGCTTGTGCGCTAACGCAACAGGAACCCACAAGCTGATCCCCCTCTTCGTATATAAATTTGAAAATCCAAGGGCACTGAAGCACGTAAGAAATAAGTTACCAGTGGTATTTAAATCGCAGAAAAGCGCCTGGGTGGACCGAAAAGTATTCGCAGATTGGTTTGAAAACCATTTTAAGCCCGCCGTGACGAAACGGCAATTAGAGAGTGGGGGAAGTGGTAAAATTTTTCTATTGTTGGACAACTTTGGAGGACATCAAGTAGAACCGTCCAAATGCAAGACCGATAATTTCGAGATTATGTTCTTACCCCCTAATACCACTTCCATTCTACAGCCCATGGATCAAGGCATTATCGCAAAGATGAAAAGATCGTTCCGCCACAAAATGTTACGGCGAATCCTCCACTACCCCGGTGGAATACAGGAATTTCACCGGAAGTACGATATAAAGGATTGCATAAACATCGTCCACGAAGCTTGGGAAGATGTAGAATCCATAAATATTGCGAATGCCTGGAAGAAAATTATGCGGAACATCCCTCCGGGCACACCAGTCACGGAGGAGGAGCCTACTGATCCATTAGAAGCTCAACTGGAAGCAATGATTGGCGCTATAATAGAAGAAGAACCCACTGAACAAATAGTTATAGAATATTTAGAAACATGCGAGGAAACAGAGACTTTATCCGCAGATGAAACAGAAGAAATCAATGATAAACAGAACGGAACACAGCAAGAGGAACCGTTAGAAGGAGAAGAAAAAGAAGAGGAGGAAGAAGAGGAAGAGGAAGAGGAGGAAAAACTGGTAGCAGAAGAAGAAGAGCCGGTTGCAGAAACAGAAAAAGAAGAGCCGGTAGTAAAAACTGAACAAGCAGAAGATATACGACAGGAAAACTTGCATGAAGAGCTTCCATCGGAAGATAGGCGAATAAGGCATTTGTTGGAACTGCTTGACGATTTGCAAATGCACGCCCAAGATGAACCAGAATTCATCCAAGATACGATCGGAAGTTTACAAAACCATTTCCTGCGGAATAAAAAGAAATGAAATCACGGAAGGTAAACTGTGAAATAGACTTTGTTTCATTTATAAGATGCTCTCAAGTATGTATTGCTGGCTAAATGAAAAAAAATCAGTTTTTTACAGGATTCGAACTGAAACCAGGACTACAAGGATTCAAGATTTACAGGCCCCTGGGAAGATACGGCGCTTCAAGATCGCAACAATTTCAAGTGGAAAAGGACAGCGTCAACGTGGAAGGATCTGCAAAGAAACAGCTTGGTCACCAATCTCGAAAAAAAAGATAAGTTACATTTCTTAAGCATGTATGACGGTCTGTTTTACTGTTGGCAGTAAGGATTAATACTACATAAATTGTTTACAGCATGAGGCATTCTTCGCGAAGATTTTTAATCAGGAGCTGAAAAGAAGAAAATGGCCAACACTATGATCTATGGAAGGGATGACCGCTGGGAAGATACGGCGCTTCAATATCGCAACAATTTCAAGTGGAAAAGGACAGCGTCAACGTGGAAGGATCTGCAAAGAAACGGCTTGGTCACCAATCTCGGAAAAAAGATAAGTTACATTTCTTAAGCATGTATGACGGTCTGTTTTACTGTTGGCAGTAAGGATTAATACTACATAAATTGTTTACAGCATGAGGCATTCTTCGCGAAGATTTTTAATCAGGAGCTGAAAAGAAGAAAATGGCCAACACTATGATCTATGGAAGGGATGACCGCTGGGAAGATACGGCGCTTCAATATCGCAACAATTTCAAGTGGAAAAGGACAGCGTCAACGTGGAAGGATCTGCAAAGAAACGGCTTGGTCACCAATCTCGAAAAAAAGATAAGTTACATTTCTTAAGCATGTATGACGGTCTGTTTTACTGTTGGCAGTAAGGATTAATACTACATAAATTGTTTACAGCATGAGGCATTCTTCGCGAAGATTTTTAATCAGGAGCTGAAAAGAAGAAAATGGCCAACACTATGATCTATGGAAGGGATGACCGCTGGGAAGATACGGCGCTTCAATATCGCAACAATTTCAAGTGGAAAAGGACAGCGTCAACGTGGAAGGATCTGCAAAGAAACGGCTTGGTCACCAATCTCGAAAAAAAGATAAGTTACATTTCTTAAGCATGTATGACGGTCTGTTTTACTGTTGGCAGTAAGGATTAATACTACATAAATTGTTTACAGCATGAGGCATTCTTCGCGAAGATTTTAAATCAGGAGCTGAAAAGAACAAAATGGCCAACGCTATGATCTATGGAAGGGATGACCGCTGGGAAGATACGGCGCTTCAATATCGCAACAATTTCAAGTGGAAAAGGACAGCGTCAACGTGGAAGGATCTGCAAAGAAACGGCTTGGTCACCAATCTCGAAAAAAAGATAAGTTACATTTCTTAAGCATGTATGACGGTCTGTTTTACTGTTGGCAGTAAGGATTAATACTTCATAAATTGTTTACAGCATGAGGCATTCTTCGCGAAGATTTTTAATCAGGAGCTGAAAAGAACAAAATGGCCAACGCTATGATCTATGGAAGGGATGGAAGAATCTGAACATTGGTACGAAGAGTAAACATCATTTCAGTTGACAAATGTACCATGTGATAGAGTATTAAGTGCGGATGAAGTACATAATCCACCTCTGTTATTGTTTGTTATCTAGTGTTCTCCTGTAAGAAAATCGTTCGAAGAGGATGCAAATTGGCCCTGAAGAATCAAGCATTATCAGACAAAAGGAACCAGTTGCCTATTACATACGAACATATTGTACCCAGATATTTAAGTAATTATCAAGGCCAATAATATATATGTAATGCCTTACAATTATGTAAATACTTGTAAATATTTCCGATATTACGTGGACATACGTACAATAATGATGTATCTATTAATATTTTTGTGAAAATTTGAATTGTACGAAGGACGTCGAGGTTGTCCTTCCTTTCATCTAGGAAATTTGACAATGTTGTTACAAATATGTACCTAAAATACAAAATATAAGAATTTCATTTTTCAAAAGTACATATAAATGATTTATTTAGTCTAAGACATGTTATGGGTGTATTTTCTTTGGCTATAAGCAAAATTAGGCGACTGCCTAGGGCGGAAAGTCGACAAGAGGTGCAAAATGATATTTTCATTACTAATATTGTTGAAAATAAACTGTAAAATTAAATATTACACGTTGGACTATAATTGGATTAAACTACGAATACAAATTCAGAGTAAGCTTATCAATAATCTCAAATAAATGTATTATAATAAAAGGCGTAATTTGGCAAACTCGCCTAGGGCGCCAAAAATACTTGAGCCGGGCCTGCGTCAAGATTTTGCGAAGCGGTTCCCGTGCTCACCTAACTGCTTGCGACCATCGCGCACGCTCGTTGCGCACGCAAAGGACGGAGTGTCTCGGTGCCCGAAAGACGGAGGGAGACAAAACATCAACGCGTCGTCTGTCTCGTACCGTCCTCGCTCGCTTTCAGTGGCTCTCGCTCGCTCTCGTTCCATCTCGCTCTTGCCTTCGCCGGACAAGAGTGAGACAGAAGTGGTGGGGCTAGCGACGAACACCTATCGTGTACACCAAACCGAGCACATACGGAGACAATACTGTATATATTTTATACAAAGCATGGTATAATAGAAAATGAAATATATATATATACATATATATACATATATGTGTGTGTGTGTGTGTGTGTGTGTGTGTGTGTGTGTGTGTGTGTGTGTGTGTGTGTGTGTGCGTGTGTGTGTGTGTGTGTGTGTGTGTGTCCAACTGAGAACTTCCTTGTTTTTTCAAGTATCTGTAAACAAATTTTAAATAAATAAACAATGAAAATGAATTTTTATCGAGTCTGATTTCATTTTTATATTAAATCTAAATTTATCATCAAATTTATATTATAATTAATCAGTATCGATAACCATCGTAAATACGCCCTAATGGCGATTTTTAAACAGCTGCATTTAACCTAATTTATCGATAATTAAGACGCCTGTCAGTCCTAATCCAGGCCTGTTTAAGGCGTCTTTAAGGCGCCTATTCCAGGCGTCTTTAAGACGCCTGTTCCAGACGCCTGTCAGTCCTAATTCAGGCGTTTTAAAGGCGCCTTTAAGGCGTCCCGTTTTGTAACATCAGGCGCTCCGAAGGCGCATATTGGATGCTCGTGGGACACTCGCGGCGCCTTTAAGGCGCCTCGAGCGCCTGGGAGTAGGCGCCTGTGTGCTGTGTGGGCAGTTCGATTTAAAAAATATGAAAACAACTCAATCATCGAAATAATTTCCATTATTGTTGATTACCTTTTGCCATTTTTCTGGCAGCTTATGAATACCACCGCGATAGAAATTCGGTAGCTTTGTACTGATTATGTAAATCCAGTCGGAAAGAATTTATTCATACACCAAATATGATTTTTTAAATTTAGTTGTGTTGGCCGTTATTAAACTACGGATTTTTACCTCAATAACGAATTACGATCACTTGTCGTACATTTTCTGTTACATTACCTTTTCGTTTATGCCTTATTTAAAAACGAAATTTACGTACTTCTTGTCCTCTCACTTCAAATAATTCTTATTTAAGATTCTGCTTTAAAAAAAAAAAGTGTGTAACGCGGTTTCCTTCGATGCATGCCGACTTGCTTGTTCGTACGTTCGTAGTACAATCGCAGTCGCCTACCGCCTAGCCAACGCTACCGCGTGAGCTCGGGCGGAGGGCGCGCGCTCTGATTGGTCGGGGTTTTTTGTTAATATCTCTTTAACGAAGCTTCGGACAATATTTTTGCTAAGGACAAAGTTGTTTCAAATCACTCCCTGAGTCACCCCTTCCAAGGAACTCCGAAATTTTTGGGACATACTGTATATTACTTTCATTGCTAATGCTTAGCGCATTTCATATTATTGTCTATTGCTAATACCTATTACTTTTCATATTATTGTGTACTTCATGTTCATCTATATATATTGCTACTGATTATCATTTATATAAATGTCTATGTGCTAATGCTTAACGTCCAACGTATTATTATAATACTACCGCTATCGCATTAACTGTGCATGGCATATTCTCGTGCATTAAACTGAATAAACGTTCTTATTCTAAATAACGCTTCGAATTATTTTAGTAATCCTTCGGTTACGGAGATTCCAAATCATAATAAGCTATTGTAACAGCTGATCTCGCTTCACGAACGCCGGGATTTCTTATAGTGTTTACAAGGCTTACTTTCGCATAGGTCTTGTACAACCATACGGCTACTTCTATTTCAAAGAAATATCACGGGCTGCTTCTTGAAGAAATGCCTTTAGAAACCCACGCCTGTGCTCTAACGGGTGTCACCCTGGTGCGGGATTATTGTTTAAACATTCCCTGGTCGCTCAGTGCTACCAGGCTGGTCTTCGCGCTTGAAATCTTACTCGCCCTCAGTGCTACTAAGCTTGACTTCGCGCCTAACATTCCGTTACGATCCCACATTGTCATTGTCCTAACCTCCGCCACCCAGGACGTGACAATATATATACATATATATACATATATAATTTTAATTAAATCAAAAATTTAATAATTTAATAAATATCAACATTCTCTGTCACTACCGGAAGTTATTTACGAAACTTATGTTCCTTGTACCTTCTCTTTCCACAATATCATTACAATAGATTTTTGTTTACGTATTTAAATAAATATGCGACGTTAATACATTAATACTTTATAATCAAATTGTTGATATTTGAATGCTATTTAAGAGCTAAATGTGTACGTAATTTTAACGACATTGAGATCATATTAATCATTCCAATTTTACCACTAATTAAATATAAAATTATAATATCAACAAAATTAACATTCTTAACACTATTAATAATTTTAATCATCAGATTATGAATAGAATGAATATTTTCGTACCTTGATTGAATTAACTGACCAGGATATTAGTTAAAAAATAACAATTAATTTGCATTTAATAATTAAATTAAAATTATATATATATAAAATATGTGGAAGGGTTATTGAAGCTATAAACACACCTTGATTCGTCTAAAAATAAGAGATTAATTTATTTTAATGGAATGAATTAGACTAGGATTACACTAATTGCACGTGGTTGACTAACCTAAAAATAAGAGAATCAATAATTAAATGTTTATGCTTCTACTTTTCTGTCAATCAGTACTTGTTGAACAAATCTCGATTTATAGCTTAACACTAAATAATATATATTGAATTAAATATTTATTCGTATTAAAATATTTATTTGTATTTATCTTTACTTTTATGTACTTGCAGCTCATTTTGATTTCACATCTTTTTTTTATTTTGTAATTATTATTATCTTCTATTTTTTGTGATTTATTTGATTTCATGTACTTGGCGTAATTTTTTTACTTTTTTGAAATTTTTTTATGGGGATATATATATACACCTCATACCTGACATTCCTGCTAATCACATAAATATATATATACACCTCATACCTGACATTCCTGCTAATCACATAAATATATATATACACCTCATACCTGACATTCCTGCTAATCACATAAATATATATATATACACCTCATACCTGACATTCCTGTTAATCAAATGAGCCTTGAAGGCGCCGCGAGTGTCCCACGAGCGTCCAATATGCGCCTTCGGAGCGCCTGATGTTACAAAACGGGACGCCTTAAAGGCGCCTTTAAGTGTGTGTGTGTGTGTGTGTGCGTGCGTGCGTGCGTGCGTGCGTGCGTGCGTGCGTGTGTGTGTGTGTTTGTGTGTGTGTGTTTCTATATCAAGATGACCTTACGCACGCAATGAAAACAGAATGCACTTACATAAGAAGTATAGCTAGGTGATACACATGTAAGTATGCAAATTATACAAAATGTACAGAATATACAGAATATACATATAAAGACACTTAACGCTTCAGCGACGGCGCTGAATTTAACAATTTCTCTATGCGGACGGCGGTCGCGTGCCAGTATTCTCTCGAAGCGGACGGCGGCAATGATGTAGCCAGTTCCAAAATTATACTGGGATTGGTTATTACAATTTACATTAAGTTTATAAAAATAGTTTATTTTTAAGTCTAAATAAATTAATAACTATAGGTGGATTAATTGAATCTAATAATGTGCCAATTACTAACTGCATCGGAAAATAATGTTCATAAAATAATAAGTACAAAACAATGTACAAACAGTTTACAATTATTTTGTAACTTATTTGAATATATTTTTCTTACATTAATATACTCGTGCAAGAAATACTTAATACTTAAAATTTGACCGTTCTTAAGTTCGGTAACAAGAAACTACTTTTTCACGGATTTGTAGCTGACACGTGAAAAATTTATTAATTACTTAATTATGCGTTATGATATACATCAGCGAAACCATCAGCAAGATACTTTGAATATTCACAAATCGAATTCAATACTTTTAACACTCGTTCCGAACAGAAAAAAAATCATATTTAAATATAAAAGAAAATAAAAGTGAAATTTTTACTGGACCTATAGTATTCCTTCCTCTACAGAGTGGAATTGCCGCATCAACATTGGATGTTTGTAAAAGACTTTATAACTGATTAAAGACGATTTTTTTTCCGTAAAAATGTGGGGAAAAAATTGATTCGTGTGTAACTCTTACAATTTTTGTTCAAATTCATCGGCAAGTTTCCACTCTGTAGATATTGCTGTATAGAATAATAATCACCTGAAAGCATTTCGCTTTCAGATTCCTGGTTCACCTGAATCGATGTACACCACCTGCAGCGGCGCGCCGTACAGGACTATCTTCAAAGATTAATAACTTCGACAATTTTATACATTCCAACGATTTTTTTTTGTAAATACTCGCAAACGTGGCCACAATAGATCGTCAAAATCACGACTATAACGATTGTTTGGTATCAAAATAATTTAGCGTCAATGAACTAACGATTTTACGTATCCAATATTCCACTACCCCCTCTTAAGGTTAATCCTTAGGCAGAGCCGCCCTTAGCACCGGGCAAACGGGGCCCTGACCCCGGGCCCCGCGCTTAGGGACTTCATTTTGTAAAAAGTAAATGAATTAAGTATAATTGTCAAGTTATCAATTTTTCTAGAATAGATTTTTGGCAAGCTTAAGTGACGCGTGAACTAAAGACGTAATCTGTTATCTGTTTTCAATTAGATGTTTTCAATAATATCGATTTTGCCCCGGGCCCCGCAAACCCTAAGGGCGGCACTGCCGTTACTTAATTTATTTTTTCGCCGCTTTCCGGTCGCACGCTCGCTTCAACCATTTCTGGATGGAGGACTCCGCTTCCTTCCTGTTTGTTGACACTTTCCCCTTTTCCGCAGCATCTTAAACAAGAATTTCAACAAGATGTTAGATGTTGAATTCTACATTAATCAGTATTAGCTATGGTGAAATTTGTGTGAAATGAATGTTACAAAAAAAGTGGTCCCGGGTACGTCTTTAATACGTCTTGGATTAGGTCTCAACAGGCGTTCCAAAGACGTAATTAAGACCTATTTATCGATAAATTAGGTCAAATGCAGCTCTTTAAAAACCATAAGTAGGGCGCATTTAAGATGGTTATCGATACCAATTGATTATAATATAAATTTAATAAAACAAAGGGTTATCAAAATGAAATCAAAATTAATAAAAATTAATTTCAGTTGTTTATTGTTACATGTCTTGCTTTATAAAATATATATCATTCGTCGTGTGTTTAAAAATATTTAAGAGCTATACTTATACAATACTAGATAACCTACCTAGATAGAATACTAGATAGAATACCTAGATAATTACATACTCTATCCAAAACTATTCGAATTTTTCATTTCAGATGATCCTGCTACGAGCTACGATGGTCACCGCAAAACGCTTAAACAAAAAGGAGATCCCAGTCATCGCCTATAAGTCTCAAATCTTTTAATATTCTTTATCGCAAAAATACTGAACTATCCTTTAGATGTACGCTTAACAATAGACTAATAGTTATTAACACTAAACCTACCAAAGCGATCAAATGACCGCTTTTGAGACTTTAATCATAAATGTTTTCTAATTAATACATGACAATTATTTTGTGTTTTATTGCCCCTGCTAAATTCTGTATTATTTATAATCAATTGGAAAAAAATATAACGTTTATTTGAAAAGCGGTCATTTGACCGCCATCGGTAGAAACAGGTATATATAAAATGTCAGTAAGTTTAGTGTTAATAACAGTGTAACGGTTTTTCTAGAAAAAAATCCCAAAGAAGCGCATTGTTTCGACCGCTCTAGGTAGGCCCCTTAAGGTAGTTCCTGAATAATCTACTAAATTACAGAATTCTTTCAAATTTCGTACAAAACTAATTTGGAATACAAGAAACCCTTGTACAAAGTTTAAAATCGATTTACCACATAGCTATCGAGATATTGTTAATTAAAGTTAATGGATTTTAACACAGTGAAATATGGCGAAATCAAACAAAGAGGGTTATAGTTTCAGTTTTTCTTCTGAAACAGGAAAACCATATTTAAGAAATGTACCAAAATTGGCACAAAAGTACATTGAAATGTTAGGAAATGAATTTATGAATTTCTGCAAAACTGACCACATAGTTTCTTCGTAAATGCCCATAAAAAAATAGGTTTACGTCCAAATTTTTGAACAGTGAATGTGGCAACGTCGCACAATCGATATGTTTAGTCATTTAAATAGCGAACGAAGATTCAGATTTATATGAACTTTTTTTCTGACATATTGGTTATAAAAGACGCTCCGAATGAATGCGGCGTTGTCAGATCTGCTGTTCCAATTCACTACGCTAATTAATTTAATGTTCCATTTTCGTAGGGTAAACCAACCAGTAATTGGCCGCATACCAGTGAATGACCATTGGGCAAAGAAATGTAAATTTTAAATTTAAAAATTACTATATGTTCATAAATGGAGTGTAGTTGCACGTTTAATATCCCATATTTTTAATTATGCGTATTAAACAAACATTAATAAGTACGATTCTTAATAAAAGTATGCGGTTATTTACTGGGCTTCTCATTCAACAATTCGGTCATTCACTGGTTGGTTTACCCTATTCCTGCTTCTTTCCTTCTCTTTTCGACTGCGATCGTCAGAGTCTGGTCGGTATGGAGGGGGGCCGTTCAGCGTGGCAGCAAGGCGGAGGGGCTCCCGGCTGCTCGTGAGTCGCCAGTTAGTCACCCTGTAAAATAACCCTGTAAAATTTATATTAACATTAAACTTTTTAAAATATATATACATGATGTTAAAAATTATTATTATTATTTCCATAGTATGATACTACTTTATATTTATCGTTTATTATCCAACTCCAATTTGATTAGCATAGTTGGTTAGAAACTACCTTAACTGTACCAAAGAGGAGATGTAATAAGAGGCGTTACTCCGGGCGGAACCTTTGAAGTCCTTACTTAACCTTGGCATTTAAATTGGTTGTCTTTTCGAGCGGGATATTCAAATCGACTAAATGTACCTTCCCGTATTTGGCTGATTATTGCCGAAGATTGTCGAAGTTCACCGATCATTGCCGAATGGGCATTTAAATTGGTTGTCTAGTGATTTCCTTAGTTTATTTCTGTCCTTGTCGAGTGACGCCTCTTATTATATCTCCTCTTTGACTGTACTCCATTACTCCCTGAACGCACCGGGGTTAATTTTTTTCTCCGCGACCAACTGTCTTTCCGACGCCCTCTTTATCCAGGACATTATTGCGCCTTCACATTTTTTCTTGGTGTTAACCACCTTGGCTTTTTCTGCCGCATCTTAAACAAGAATTTCCATAAGACATTACATTGAATTCTATATTAATCAATATTAACTATGGTGAAATTTAGGTGATAATTACATATAACTGCTGACGCTAATTTTAAGTTGGCGAAGACCTCCTTGCTCCTCCTCCCGAGCCAACTGTATTTTATTGTTACTTCATTTGTTAAAACGGATCCTAAGACCCGTTTTACAAAATTATACGCGTTCGAGCCCCCGAAACTTGCAAATTCGTTCACCTATAATTAAGAAATTATGAAACATTAACGAATTAAGTATAATATTGTATCACAGAAATAATGGACATATATTTTATAACGAAATATGGTGTTTTACTTACGGCGTCTTGGAAATTTTTGGGGTCCTTTAAAATCTCCTCCAATTCTTTTACTTTGTCCATTGATGTCAGGGGGAATTGTAAATGACTAAATCTAGAGAAAAATGTTTGATCCGCCACTGGTGGTGGTGGCAGCTGGCGTTGATTTTCTAATACTGTCAGGCGCTGCATCATTTCCAGCTGTAATGTTCTTTGAATATTCATTTGGTACATCACATTTGATAATTTTGCATTAATTGCAGACAGCGCTTCCAATATTCTGCAACTGGGGCCTGCACCTAAGTTTTCTGAAAAATTATTTATTACATCTTATATTTTTATTATTACATCTTTTTTATTATTACATCTTATATTTTTTCACTGTAACTTTCCAACTATCTCCGCATAGAATAGAATTATCTTTATACACATATATTGACTTACCAATTTCAATGTTGTTGCTGGATGGAAAATTTCCCTCCTGGCTTCCACAGCTGGTGCTGGGGAATACGCTTTCCTCTAAAAACCAAAATTATTTTTGTTAAAGAATTCTGCTGCAAACATTAAACATATATATCTCGCGCCCTCGTCAGTCGTCACTCGTCAACTCTGGTAAGCTCGAATGCAATCGAATCTCGATCGGCCACAATCGTTTGAGCTGAGTGTACCTCTGACAAGCCCGATTTTAACGAAATCGCCTTGCATGTATTTAACTCTTCGAGTATATTTGGCAAGGCAGAGTTGTCGTACATTTTCTAGTGCTAGCACGTGCAAAAATTACATCGGATTTGTTTTGAATCTTTCTACACATTAAATTCGGCACCCAAGAAGAATTAGAGTATTAGAAATTACATAGTTTCAAGTAGAAAGATGTGCAAACATAACCTCCAAGCGTTGTCGGGACCGCGTACGAAATAGAACCTCTCTAAGAACAAGTTAATTGGCCGTGAAAATTACGGCAGTTCGAAATCTTTAGACCTTGCTATGCAGGCGTAGGTTACGTCGAAGGAAGGGCCTAGTACGAAAGCGAACATAATAATTCTCAAGGTAAGGAAGCAGAATTGTAGACACATCCAACACGCATCTACTGTAAATAAAGCGTAAGAAAAATGTGAAAAATGTATTGTTACTAATCCACAAGGGCAGATGCTGACAACTACAGCGCTGCAAGATGGAATTTGTACATTAAGTACTGCGGAAGAAGAAGCATTTTTAACAAGGGAATCTGTGAAACAACACGATTTTTTACACAAAACGCCTGGGACAAAAGATAACGTCAACAGAAATAATATGATGGAACTGAGCGCAAAGTAGCAGGAACGGTATGAGAAAATTATAAGTCCAGAGAACCAACCATGTGAAATATGTGTCAAGTATAGGCATGCAAAACACTTATTAGATTAAATATGCACCACTACTTGTGGTTCCATGTCATGGGAATCCATTGGCAAAGACTAAAAATCAAATATTCAATACACAAGCAAAACATATTGATATCTACCAGCACTTTGATATAGAAAACGCGCATAATAGGAATATTAAAGTTAATCGTTTACTTAGAATAACGAAAAGAATTAAATTGCTTCAGATATTATCATTTTTATGTAGCATATTTTCACACCTGATCGTATAACTAGTTTGCTTCTTTTTGGAGCTCTGGGTAACGGCGACGTTCTTCGTGGACAGATGTCCTCCATTTGTGGGTCAGCCCCAGACTCCTCACTGCTCGAATACCTTTTGGGTATAATTTTTCGTTTTGCTCCCTCCACGTCCGACTGTAAGTCGCTCGTTTCTTCTGCTTTTTTCGCCCTTGCCCTCGCTGTGGCATAATCATCTGGATGAACACATTAGTAATTAATGGGTATAATAATTAGTCACTCATTAGTACAATATTTAATAAGTATATATAATAATAATTTCAACGTACAACAAATTCCACCGGGAAAGACTGATACGGGGAACTTTTCCCACGAATTATCCCGTAGCTCGCACTTCTTAATCGCTACTGTCATACGACTGCGCTTATACGGTGGCCAATAACAAAAACCCTCTACCACACAATCCGAGGGGGCTTCAGACACTGACTGATCGCCATTGAACTCGATGATGTACAAGCCCTTCCGCACCATTTCTAATCCTGTATACACAAGTATTCGTGAAACAAAACATGTTTAGAAATTTGCTAGCGTGTATTCTTAGCTTGAAAGGTATAGCGACATTGAGACCAGAAAAAATCGAAACCTGAATCATTAATATTATCGTCATAAAGACATTCTAAAGACAGTACAAACATTGAATGAGCATATTCTAAGTTCACACATTTATATGTTATTTCTGTGACATTAAAAATTTGAGAAAGACCCAAATTGCATTCTTCTGAAAGGGAATTTCCTAATTTTGAAGATTTATACGGGGGATACACGAATACATTTAATGAATTTTAAAATGCTATTTTATAATCCAAAATGATGATAATTATCTGGTTTGATACGATTAATTCTACATTTCTGGCCGTTTTGAAACCGATCTTTATAAAACGGGGAGTATATCATTTATTGCTCGATGTGAAATTTCATGTGTTACAGCCCACTCTGCCAATGAAGAGGCTCAATTTGGACTATTCAATTTAGTTGCTCATTCTTCAGAAGTCTGTGAATTTTTGTGATGCAGGCAAAATTCTGAATTTCTTCTAAATTCGGAGAAAATTCTACATTACTTTCGGTAATATTGGAAGAAGATTGCGAACTTGTGCCAGGTGAAACATATTATAACATAGTATTGGTAATGAGAAGATAAAGACAAGATGTTGAATGTGAAAATGATTGTGAACTAGTTCCAGGTTAAACATCACTAGTGGGGTCCTAGAAAAAGTGGATTGCAGATGTTAAATGTGAAAAAAATAGCATAAATTGAATGAAGAAAATAGAAATAAACAGACTGTAATGTAGAAAAAATGAAAGGCGATACTTGCTTCAGAAATATGTAATAGATTTAGAGATATTTGGAGATATAGAACTTACCTGCAGAATACATCTTCTTGTTGTAAAACACACGTCGAAGAAATACACTAAACTAACTTCAAATACTTACACTAATACTAATAATAAAAAAAAAACACAATAATAAAAAAGCACACAATAATAAAAAAAAGCACACAATAAGAATAAAAAAAGTAACACAATAATAAAAAAGCACAATAAGAATAAGAAAACCACACAATAATAATGAAAAAACACACGATAAAAATACTATAAAAATGTTATGCGAATAATATAAAAAAAAATATAAAACTACTAGAACTAAGTATGTATTATAATGATAAACTAGGAATAAACTACAAACTAACTAAATATGAGAAAAATGTATGTATTAAAAGTTGAAAATAGCGTAAATTAGCGTGCGTCCCCGTGGATGGTTCTGCGATAACTGCCGCAGTTTCCTTACCTGTAGCCTACAAGAAATCCTCGCCACCCCCCACTACGTGGCACAACCCTCATCCTGCCGACGGATATACCTCTGCAGACTTGCTAGAAAAGCTCTTTAAAGCAGAAAAGTAGAAAAAATTGAACCAAACGTTTTTTTAATCCTTATAAGTGTCTCTATCGCCACTACCAAAATCAGGTCAATATTTTCTGAACATCGATTTTTTTGGGCCACCTAAAAGTTAAAAAACTGCATGAGAAAACGTATTTTATCTTTAACTGACTTCCATTTTGTAGATTTTTTTTCAAATTTATGGTCGTGGTAAGGGCGATAGCGACACTCCTTAGGATTAAGAAAACGTTTGATTTACTTTTTTCTGCCCAATGGAAAAGCCGCTAGCCTTGGGACAAGTCAATAAGGATGTGTTCGAATGACGACGCTTATAATTCTGAAAGTTGTAAAGATTTTAAATCATCCTTCATGATTTTACACAACCAAGAGATGAATAAAAGTGTAGGTATACGAGGCATCAATGTCGTATCTTTTTTCGTCGTCTAGAAAAGAGATCACGAAATCGGCCGTTTAAACCCGGAAAAAACGCTAATAAAAAGAAGCAATGATCTCCAAAGAAGAGACTGCCGTTACTGAAAAGAGCAGAATTACTACTGCATCTTTATTCGTATCCTGATCTAATTTCTTTAATTTATTTATTAAGATATTATAAACAGTTTTTTTTTTTCATTTTTATCCAAACAATCTTTAGAATTAATTTTCCAAATGTATTGATTTTCTTTGTACGATTCGATAAATCCTCTCAGCAAATTACACGTGTCAATAATTTTAAATCTGTCTGTCGGTGGCCCACACTTCCCGTTAATTTTGATTTGCGGCAAATTGGAACCCGGATACATCAACCTCGCGGTGATTGCGCTCGACAGACAATTGACACACGCGCTCCGTGCTGCATTACAACTTTTAACTGTATATGCAAGTCTGTAAATCGAACAGGCAAGAATGTGTGTGTATGGGGGCCTTTAGAGTACCTAATGCCACGCCAAATTAATCACTTTTTACCTCGATGTTTGGGATTCTGTTCAGAATCGAATATGACGTTGTTCACGTGAAATTAAGTGGAGTTTGTGTTTCAGGGGGTTGAGTCTTAAAACTTTCACTTCGCAGTGACCGACCGTGTTTTCCGCAAATCTGCGTTGCACGTGTTGGCAACGACCTCAGTCACAGGGGGTTGACAATAAGCGGAGACAGGAAATCGTGAGGGTCGTCGGCGGCGCGAGCCCGCTAATATTGGAAAAATCACAGGTCAGGTCTAGGCGTCTTCGCGTGCGGCGCATAGTGGGCTGAAAACCCGTTTTTTGTGGGCAAAAGTTTAAACTGTCCAGGGAATATCACACCTCGTTTAGCGTCCAAATACACTGTGGACTGTATCGCGGATATAATTGTTAATTATATACCTAATATAGTGTATCGTTGGTTGTTCTGGCTGTGTTACTCGCGACAGCAAGCCCAACCTTTGCAAAACTTCATTACATTTGTTTGAAGTTCCATTGCATCATTGTTTCAACGTGAATATAACGTCTACTTTTGCAGAAGTACAGTTACAAGCCCTACTTGACCCTACCGTGTCGAACGCTTGTTGAATGTACAAAAAAACGTAGTTTCTATAAGAAAACAGTGAAAGGAATGTTAATTACTTCAATTTATCAAGTAACACGCTTCCTGAATGAAATTAAGACCAACAGAATCTTATAGAAGGTATTGGTGAATTAATGCCAAGTGTTGGTTGGCTTTTGACCCACTGTGCGCCAATCCATTTCATTTCTTTATACATATTAGTACGTACAAACTGTTCCAGTCAACGTGATTTTTAATAGGTATAAGTATAGTCAAGGGCGGATGGGCCCATGCTGTTCTACCTTCAAGGGTATTACGGTTGAGACTTACGCTGTATCTGGCTTTGAAGGGGGGCGCGTAAGCTAAACAGTTCTGGCGGGGCAGGCCATTTACAGCTGGAAATTTGGTATATTTGAAGCGAAATTTCTTCGTTTCTTTGCGACTAGGCAATCGCTTGTTCTCGAAGCGTTCGTCGGGAATTTCAACTTTCGTCGCTATCGTGTCTCCGTTCTCAGGTAAAAGTCACTTTATGATTTTCGGCATACTCTCGGGTTTTTTCCCCGAGGTACTGGGTGAGTCGGGCTATAGCCAAGCTACACATCTGGTAACCAGACCCCCTAACCCCCTCCTAGCGCCTGTACCGCACCACACAAGCATACCCGTCCCTCCATCCGTGTGCCGTACGCTCGCTCTCCGGCGCGAATTCGTTTTCCCGACATCGAAGCGTTTGGGTCGCAAGCAAAAAGTCATGAGTTCAAATCCCGGTACGGATATTCTACTTTTTTCTTTATTTATTCTCTAATTTTTCTTCCTATATTCTGAGAAGTCTAAAGACTTGAAAACTGTTAATTTATAAAACATTTTCGAAGCTTGATTTGTTGCTAAAGATGCGATCACCTTCTGGCTTGTACCGCACCACTACAGGCGTACCCTACCTTCTGTTCGTGTGCCGCGCTGCCTGGCCGGCGCTCTCCGCCAAGCATTCATTTCACCGAAGTCCTAGAGCTTGGGTCGCAAACAGAAAGTCCGAGGTCCAAATTCCGGTGCGAATATTCTACTTTTTTCATTAATTATTCTCTAATTTCTCTTTCTATATTTTCAGTAGAATAAAAACTTGAAAACTGTTAATTTACAAAGCATTTTCGCAGCTGACTAATGTACGATGTTGGTCTTCTGCCTTTTGTATACATAAACAGAAATAATTCCTTGAAATGCTACTTTCTAGGATGGACTCTTTAAAATTCACGTCACAATGAATAGTTACAGAATCGGTGATTTCCGTTTCAGCTAAGCGAGCCACCCGCTCCGCTATTACGGTCGGCTTACCACTCGCACCCCGGATTACTGTAATGAGGTTTGAAAACAATATCGACTGGTCTTGTACCCGTCCAAATGATGTCATTTATACCTACAGAAGAGTTTTACTAACCCACTCTTGGCCAACGACACTCTTTTCGTGTTAATCAGGTTTATACGTATCTGCTTATTTGCTTCTTGATTATTTACGAAAATTGTGCCACTTTCTCGTGGTTTCCATCTCACCGCGAGGCGTACTGGTACTTGTTCAGAGTTATTTCGTTTCCTACCCCATTGCCGGGAAAACATTCTTTGATCTAACATAAGAACATCTTCTTCTTTTGGTCATCGTGCGGACCATAAGATTAATTTTACGTCATGGTCAGTACTGTAGCAGAGCACGGTTTATTGCCTGCCGAACGTAGAGGGATTGGCTAGTAGAGGAGAAAAATGCCATATCTGGTTCCCAAAAATTAATCAGGCTGATCGGCCAGTACGTTTCATCAGGGTCGCGGTTTATGACTGTATTGTTCCGGGAGTTGGCGGTTAACGACGGTACAGGTAGACGTTCTTTTACTTCGACTCAAAAGAAATGCGAACGCACTCATCTGCGTCCGTCCGCATGTTTTTCGAATCGAATTAAATTAAAAGAACGCCGACCGACGGCCAGACTCTCTCGCACACACGGTTTACATGACATTTAGTAAAATTTTAATCGGGAGAACGCCGGGAATCTATTGGTGTCCATATTTCTCCGCCATTTGATTTTTACTCTTGGGGCTGCGAGGAACTTTCCAGCAAGTAGAAATCGCTGCATAAGGCGCACACGAACGCTTTTGACGCGCCCCTAGTCGTCAAAATCGACCCTTTCTAGTGCTTCAAGCTGCTCGAAAAACCGGGAAACTCGTAAATCGAATAACCCCCAATTATCTTTTTTGCTAGCACTGTAGGCTTTGCAACATAATGTTTCTCATTGTACGACTAAATATTTGTTGCATATTTTAAAACAATTTAAAGGCCATTGCGGTAGGTGCGGGGGAGAGGGATGAGGTAGCACGAACGATCGAAATGCTCATTTCTATCGCGATGTAAGAAATATAGACTTGTAATTAGAGCTGTTCGAGTACTTGAATATTCGAGTAGCTTGAAATCCGAAACAATCCGAGGCTCAGTTTCCAAGCCGAGCCAGGTACCCGAAAGAACCGAGCGGCTCGATAAAACCAAGTACTTGGTTTTTTTTCAAGCGACCCGAAAGAACCAGGCGGCTTGGAAAAAAGCGAGCGGGCCGAATGAACTTCGAGCAGATCGAAATTTATTTGTCCAATTAATTTGAAACTTGGTACACATATTCTTAATGGTATTATCTAAAATGTAGAATATCATTTTATTTTATGCGATAACCCATTCGTATATAATAAATGTTTTAAGTTTGTCCTGTTAGGTAAAAAATTAATAGTGATATTCACCTTGCTCTCATTTGTACAATAATTTTTTTTCTTCTCAAGTCGGTATTCTCAAAACGCCGAAACACCTCAACGCGTAAACTAATCCTTCTAGCTTCTCAAAAAAAAAAAATCAAGTCGTTTGACCCAACTTCGAAGGGGTTATTCTGTTTTAAACTGTGAACGAACACTTTCGGGTGTCATTGTACAGGGTCATCCGTTAAAACTGCAACCTACGCGCGCGCGAACAGACGAAAATGGCAACACCGCCTCACGGACGCATTCCACTACAACCATGCATCGGCCCGGCGTTCGGAGGGTTGCCAGCGACCGCTGGGCAGCGGTGATGCCCGAGCTTTGAAAATTTTAGGATGGTCTCTTTCAAATTAACGTCACAAGGAGCTATTTGAAATTTCCCGACCGGGGTTGAAGAATTTGGGGCCTTTTTCGTAGAACTTTTCAATTATAACAGATATCAGAATGCAATTTGCGCCGAAAAATGAGGAAAAATTATTCCCTCTTAATGATGGATAATTCAAAATATTTTACGTTTACTTAATTTTTCTTTTATCAATTTTTTAACCATAATTGTTGTGAAAAGCTTTTGCAAACTGTTTATTTAATACCGTATTTAATGCTCTTTTTAAAAATCATGATGTTGATAAACAATACGCTAGTTGTTTCTGTGTCATTACTTTCATAAATTGAGAAATTAAATTTTTATTCAATTATGTGTTAGTTCTGCAGACCTCAGAATCTATTGTTCTGCTTTTCTTTTTTATAATTTTATCCTTATATGCAGTGCATGCATAGATCGGACGTAAGGAGTAACTAATGAGACGTGTCTTTGATTGTAGCGGTGTTTGAATCTTTTTTCTAGAATTTTTGTGTTTGAATGTTTAACCTTTTAGCTACTCAACGCCACGCATATACCGGCTTCCGTTAATGTCATTTTTTGGAACAATGCGTCATTATTGTGGCTTTTACACGCAGGTGGCGAAAAATCTCTACGAACAAGTGTATAGCGCCGCGGTCAATCCTGTCGTAGCTAAAATTTTTGAAATTAAGACGGGTACGAGATCAGTTGACATTGTTTTCAAACCTCATTACAGTAATCCGGGGTGCGAGTGGTAAACCGATCATAAAAGCGGAGCGTGCGGCTCGCTTACCTGGGCCGGGAAATTCTGCACAGCTCTTTGCGGCGTTAATTTGAAAGAGACCATTGTAAAATTTTCGAAGCTCGGGCATCACTGCTACCCAGCGGTCGCTGTTAACCCTCCGAACGCTGGGCCGGTGCATGGTTGTAGTGGAATGTGTCCGTGAGGCGGTGTTGCCATTTTCGTCTGTTGGCGCGCGCGTAGGTTGCAGTTTTAACGGATGACCCTGTATACTTATATCAGGCATGGAACTAAAGTGAACGCAGCGGCCGTTTTTCGGAGGCAACGCCTCCTTTCTCCCGCCGCGCGTCTTGGCCCCCGCGGCGGGCCTAGGAGCTTCGAGCGCCTCAGACCCGTACCATATGAACCGCGCGTGGCGCATTGGGGCGACACCCGTATCAATAGATTTCCGCATCACCAATGGGGTACTATTATCGATGCGTTTTTTTTTGTCAGTGGTATCCCCTGTAGGCCTGTTCCACTGTGTCACGCGATAAAAATGGATAGGAAAAACGTGTTTTACTATCAAAATTTTAATTACGTTTGGGAAAACTTAATTTTCGCGCACTTTTAGACGTGCTGGGCATATCTAAAATATCAACGGGGAGGCTGGTCGACGTTGTACGTATTAAAGTTGAAAGCGAGGAATCGCTTAGTCGTGTGCGCTGTTCTGTCTTAATGGCACGCATTTTTGAGAACGAACATTCGCACAAATATGTTGACCCGAACATGGAAAAAATTCGGAGCGCGAAATTTCTAAGTTTAGGGTATGTCGATTCTTCCAGCGTTTTAAAGAATTCGGCTCCTTTTTCTTCCCTCGTTTTCAAAGAAATGTCGTGCTGAAGATCGCACAGTTCTTCTTGATACTCGAGGGCCTGTTCTTCAATTTTTACGGTGGGGGGATTCTCAAAGAGAATTAGATCATTTCTGAGCGAATCGAAGTCAGTGAAATGCTCATCGAACTGATCTATCACCGATTGAAGAACGTGTAAATGATTATCAAAATCACACACATTGCCGAATTCCTCGAAAATTACCCTACACGAGGGAAAAAAGAAAAATTTTTTTTCTTCCAACAGGAGATGATTTTGATACACTACCAGCCTCCTACGAAAAGAATCGACGTGGCTGCACAACTGCGAAATAGTGTGACCGGGTTTCTGCAGTTTTAAATTTAATGTATTTAAATGATTAGTCAGATCTACTATAAGTGAGAGTTCACAAAGGAAACTCGCATCTGTTAATAAGGGGAAATATTCTGCTCCCTTTTTTTCTTGATATTCTTGCAAGAAATGGAAGACCTCATTTCTTATAGCAAAGAATTGACTTACAAGGGGAGTCCACGGTGAGGTAGTCATCGATTTTGATGAACCTTGGCACGATGGATCTATGTCGAAAATAAGTAAATATGTGTCCGAGCGTTTCTGCCATTTGGCCTTAATAACAGAGATAATTACATGTAAATTATTATACATTTCATAACGCCAATAGAAAATATAAATGCCATAACGTTAATTTAAGGATATGGCGTGGAGCGTTTGGTAAGACGTCGACGTGGCATTTGCTGCGGTCGTGAGTTCGATTCCGCCTCTGTCTAGATATTGTTTTCATACTTTATTTTTTCCACACAATTCTTTTAAATGTATAAATACAATTATTATTTTTTTTTTTAACGTGAGGAAATTTTCAAAAGACACCCCGACACCTCCAGAGGGGAATCCCCCGAGGGTGCCAGGGTAGTGTGGGATTTTTACCCACTAAAACCCCACGGCCACCATCGCGCGATGGGGTACCACCGGAAACTTCGAATAAGACTTCGCAGTACTGTTCCTGAATAATTAATATACCTATAACATAAGAACTATTATATAATAACGAGCGGTAATCTCGAAAAATTAGCATCCTGAAAATTAATATCAGTACACAATTCAACTCACAGTAACGAAATGAGATATATATTTATGTTCTTACGTTTCCATTATTATTATTTGTATTATTATTATTATTATGTGAATGAAGTTTGCTTTCCAATAGACCTGAGGCGATCGAATTGTAGATGTAGCAAATCAGGATTTATAAATTGTGCTGCATGCAGAAACATTTTATGTTTTTATGACCAATATCACCTGGAGAGCTGCAGATAATGGAAACGTAAGAACATAAATATATATCTCATTTCGTTACTGTAAGTTGAATTGTGTACTGATATTAATTTTGGGATGCTAATTTTTCGAGATTACCGCTCGTTATTATATAATAGTTCTTATGTTATAGGTATATTAATTATTCAGGAACAGTACTGCGAAGTCTTATTCGAAGTTTCCGGTGGTACCCCATCGCGCGATGGTGGCCGTGGGGTTTTAGTGGGTAAAAATCCCACACTACCCTGGCGCCCTCGGGGGATTCCCCTCTGGAGGTGTCGGGGTGTCTTTTGAAGATTTCCCCACGTTAAAAAAAAAAATAATAATTGTATTTATACATTTAAAAGAATTAGTGAACGTTACTACCGTTACCTTTTTTTCTCACTATTCATACAGTGTGGAAAAAATAAAGTGTGAAAAAATAAAGTATGGAAAAATATCTAGACAGAGGCGGAATCGAACTCACGACCGCAGCAACGCCACGTCGACGTCTTACCGAACGCTCCACGGTATATTCTTAAATTAAGGTTATGGCTTTTATGTTTTCCATTGGCGCTATGAAATGTTTAATAATTTACATGTAATTATCTCTGTTATTAAGGCCAAATGGCAGAAACGCTCGGACACGTATTTACTTATTTTCGACATAGATCCATCGTGCCAAGGCTCATCAAAATCGATGACTACCTCACCGTGGACTCCCCTTGTTAGACATTTCGCTGCACTAAGCCAGCGTACTTCGCAATGCAAACCGACATCAGTGTAAGCAGCGTTATGCGTTTCAAGAAATTCTATGAATTTCCTGTGAGATAGAAATTTATTTCCGCCCTTGATATAATTGATTAGTTGCGTAACCTTCTTCATGGCGGAAGATAATTTTATATCTCTCCCACATAACGCTTCCTGATGAATGATGCAGTGCATCATTCAGAATTTAAACCCGCGTTTTTTAAACTATCAAGTATATCAAGGAGGTCGTACATATATTCCTGAAGAAGCTTCTTCGGTGGAAAAAGCTCGCATAGCTTCTTACGCTATTTCTCATTTAATAGCAAAGCAGGGTAAACCGTTCACTGAGGGCGATTTCGTAAAGAAATGTCTCATTGAAGCGGTTAAATCCTTCGGGACGTGTATCACTCTTGAAGAAGCTGAGAGCATCGCATTGAGTAGAAAAACTGTGAACTCCCGAATTTTTTATATAGGCGCTTATATCCACAGAGCAAAAGTTAATTGAACTTTTAACTAACTGTCGTTATTTCTCTTTGTGTTTGGATGAAAGCACCGATAACCGGCATACGAGTCAATTGAGCATTTTCGCTCGCATTGTACAAAATGATTTTTCGTATGTCGAGGAGCTTTTGGACTTCGCGCCTTTGCACAACACAACGACAGGACTGGATATTTTTAACGCAGTAGAGAACACTGTTAAAAAATTCCAGGTTGACTTTTCTAAATGCTCTGTAGTGGTAACCGATGGTGCAAAAGCCATGACAGGTGCCAAAATAGGACTGAACGGGCAGTTTAAAAAGCGCGGGTTTAAATTCCCAATGATGCACTGCATCATTCATCAGGAAGCGTTATGTGGGAGTGATATAAAATTATCTTCCGCCATGAAGAAGGATACGCAACTAATCAATTATATCAAGGGCGGAAATAAATTTCTATCTCACAGGAAATTCATAGAATTTCTTGAAACGCATAACGCTGCTTACACTGATGTCGCTTTGCATTGCGAAATACGCTGGCTCAGTGCAGCGAAATGTCTAAGTCAATTCTTTGCTATAAGAAATGAGATCTACCATTTCTTGCAAGAATATCAAGAAAAAAAGGGAGCAGAATATTTCCCCTTATTAACAGATGCGAGTTTCCTTTGTGAACTCTCACTTATAGTAGATCTGACTAATCATTTAAATACATTAAATTTAAAACTGCAGAAACCCGGTCAAACTATTTCACAGTTGTGCAGCCACGTCGATTCTTTTCGTAGGAGGCTAGTAGTGTATCAAAATCATCTCCTGTTGGAAGAAAAAAAATTTTTTCTTTTTTCCCTCGTGTAGGGTAATTTTCGAGGAATTCGGCAATGAGTGTGATTTTGATAATCATTTACACGGTCTTCAATCGGTGATAGATCAGTTCGATGAGCGTTTCACTGACTTCGATTCGCTCAGAAATGATCTAATTCTCTTTGAGAATCCCCTCACCGTAAAAATTGAAGAACAGGCCCTCGAGTATCAAGAAGAACTGTGCGATCTTCAGCACGACATTTCTTTGAAAACGAGGGAAGAAAAAGGAGCCGAATTCTTTAAAACGCTGGAAGAATCGACATACCCTAAACTTAGAAATTTCGCGCTCCGAATTTTTTCCATGTTCGGGTCAACATATTTGTGCGAATGTTCGTTCTCAAAAATGCGTGCCATTAAGACAGAACAGCGCACACGACTAAGCGATTCCTCGCTTTCAACTTTAATACGTACAACGTCGACCAGCCTCCCCGTTGATATTTTAGATATGCCCAGCACGTCTAAACGTGCGCGAAAATTAAGTTTTCCCAAACGTATTTAAAATTTTGATAGTAAAACGCGTTTTTCCTATCCATTTTTATCGCGTGACACAGTGGAATAGGCCTACAGGGGATACCACTGACAAAAAAAAACGCATCGATAATAGTACCCCATGGGTGATGCGGAAATCTATTGATACGGGTGTCGCCTCATTGCGCCACGCGCGGTTCATATGGTACGGGTCTGAGGCGCTCGAAGCGCCTAGGCCCGCCGCGGGGGCCAAGACGCGCGGCGGGAGAAAGGAGGCGTTGCTTCCGAAAAACGGCCGCTGCATTCACTTTAGTTCCATGCCTGACTTATATTATATATTACATTTTAAACGATATGCATTGACTATATGATGTACTGTAATAGTACTTGACAGTAATTATTATTAACATCTCCTTTTTTTTGTTCAATGCGTCCTGCATTGTTGTTAATCTTTCCAATCCCACTACCTCGCTTTTGCATTAAAAAATCACACGCGTTTACTATATCGTCAATACACTTGGCGGAGAGACACAGGAACAATAGTGGTAGTTCTTTGACTGCGCACGGTCCTCAAAGTTGGGAGTGAAAAAGACTCGTCTGCCGCAATATCTCGGAAAGTAGGCACCATAGGGAAAATCTTTTAGGCGAAAGTGATGCATCTTTTTATAACAAATTCAGCCGATCGTGATCAGATTACGAATAATACGTCAATTTGTTTAAAGAATATATGAAAATGTAGTCATTTTTACTCCTTTTTCTTATAGATTGTCGATCCATTTTGGTGTAAATTTGTCAACGTACACTACAGACCAAACTGTGAAATACGGATAATTAGAATTCTTAAATTTCGGCAGTTTTAGTAAAAACTAAATACACTACAGGGTCATCGTTTAAACCTGCAACGCGCGCGCGCGAACTTGTAAAATGGCAGCACCGCCTCACGGACGCATTCCACTACAACCATGCACCGTCCCGGCGTTCGGAAAGCTGCTAGCGACCGCTGGACAGCAGTGGTGCCCGAGCTTCGAGAATTTTGGGCTGGTCTCTTTCAAATTAACGTTACAAAGAACTATTCAGAATTTCCCGGCCCTGGTTGAAAAATTTGGGGCCTTTTTCGTATAACTTTTGAACTGTAAGAGATATCGGGATGCAATTTGCCCCGAAAATGAGGAAAAATTATTCCCTCTTAATGATGGATAATTTAACATATTTTACGTTTACTTAATTTTTCTTTTATCAATTTTTTAACCATAATTGTTTAAAAAGCTGTTGGACACTGTTTATTTGATAATGTATTTAACGATGTTTTTAAAAATCGCGGTGTTGATAAATAATAGGGTAGTTGTTTCTGTATCATTACATTCATAAATTGAGAAATTAAATTTTTATTCAATTATGTGTTAGTTCTGTAGACCTCAGAATCTATTGTTCTGGTTTTCTTTTTTATGATTTTATCCTTAATGCGGTACATACCTAGATCAGACGTAAGGGATTGAATTTTTTTTCTAGAATTTTTGTGATTGAATGTTTTAGCTATTCAACGCCACGCCTATACCGGTTTCCGTTAATGTAATATTTTGGAACGATGTGTCATTACTGTGGCTTTTACAAGCAGGTGGCGAAAAATCTCTCCGTACAAGGGTATAGCGCCGCGGTCAACCCTGTCGTAGCTAAAATTTTTGAAATTGAGGCGGGTACGAGATCAGTTGACATTATTTTCAAACCTCATTACAATAATCTAGGGTGCGAGTGGTAAACCGATCATAAAAGCGGAGCGCGCGGCTCGATTACCTGGGCCGGGAAATTCCCAATACCTATCTCTTTGCGACGCTAAAATTTTCGTAGCTCGGGCATCACTCTTGTCCAGCGGTCGCAGGCAGCTCTGCGCTGGGCCGGTGCATGGTTGTAGTGGAATGCGTCCATGAGGCGGTGTTGCCATTTTACAGGTTCGCGTGCGCGCGGGTTGCAGGATTAAACGATGACCCTGTATATTGAACTCGCTATGCGTAGCGAACGGGAACCTCAGGTATACATTGTCGTAAAGGATGTAAAATTTTATTACACGCTGGGCCTAATGAACCAGTTGTTTCAGAAAAACTAACCAGGCTGATCGGCCAGAGCGTCTCGATAGAGTCGCGGTTTATGACAGTATTGTCCCGCGAGGCGGCCGTGGACAACGGCACGCGCGGGTCTCCAAACGAAGCGAGCTCTCGGAGCTAACAGTTCAGACTACAGAGCGATGCGAAAATTCATTAATCGTTTATGGTGGGCAATTCCGAAGTTTCGAAGACGGTTTTTCCGAAACAACTGGTTCCATTAGGCCCAGCGTGTAATAAAATTTTACATCCTTTACGACAATGTATATCTGAGGTTCCCGTTCGCTACGCATAGCGAGTTCAATATAGTGTATTTAGTTTTTACTAAAACTGCCGAAATTGAAGAATTCTAATTATCCGTATTTCACAGTTTGGTCTGTAGTTTACATTGACTAATTTACGCCAAAATAGATTAACAATCTTTAAGAAAAAGGAGTAAAAATGACTACATTTTTATATATTTTTTTAAACAAATTGACGTATTATTCGTAATCTGATCACGTTTGGCTGAATTTGTTATAAAAAGATGCATCACTTTCGTCCCAAAGATTTTCTCTATGTTGCCTACTTTCTGAGATATTGCGGCGGACGAGTCTTTTTCACTCTCAACTTTGAGGGCCGCGCGCAGTCAAAGAACTACCCCTTTTGTTCCTGTGTCCCTCCGCCAAGTGTATTGACGATATAGTAAACGCGTGTGATTTTTTAATGCAAAAGGGAGGTAGTGGGATTGGAAAGATTAACAACAATACAGGACGCATTGAACGAAAAAAGGAGATGTTAATAATAATTACTGTAAAGTACTATTACAGTACATCATATACTTAATGCATATCGTTAAAAATGTAATGTGTATGTACATATATCCATCTTCATTAAATGTTTATGAGAATATATTATCAGTGGATTGCAAATCCGATACAACACATGATACGAGTGTCACTTAATGATGATAACCAGGTGACAAAACTCCAAATGAATACACAGGTTGATGTTTCCACGGAGTCGGCAATGTTTCTCATCTGAAACGGGAAACCTGGAAATGGCTAATCTCACACCGCTAGCACTCGGGCGAGTGTGCTCACCGTCCATTTGAATATATGTACAGTTTTCAGCTACATATAGCCAACAGTGATTTCTAGAAGACCGCTTTAAAGGCCGCCACATACGGTCCGGCCGGCCGAACGCCGCACAGTGGTCGGGATAGGGATAGTTAGTGACATTCGTGTTGTGTAACTTTTAAACTATAAAAGATATCGGAATGCCGCCAAAAAACAAAATGAAAAAATTATTCCATTCTAATGATTTATAATTGAATATATTGTACGTTCATTTGATGTTTTTTCAATTTTTTTCAACTTAATTGTTATAAAAAAATTTGAAAAAACTGTTTATTTGGTAGTTTATTTAATGCCCTTTAAGCGTTTAAATCGCTTGTTGGGGAAAGTTTTAGTTTCCGATTATAAGGAAAAACCAAATAGTACTATCAGAAATTGTGACGAAATCTACAGTTTAGTTAAACATTATTATTCATTTATTATTAATTTATTCAACGGATTTATTCATTTCAGCGTATTAAGAAATCCTTTATTCTTTATTGTATCGGTATGGAAGTGATACCGATGGATTCCTTATGTTTTTCGGACGAAAATCATACAAAATTTCATGTAAATCGGACTATTTTTAACAAATTCGCTTGAAATTATATAATTCAATTTTTCATGGAATTTGTTTCATTATGGTTCGAATTATGTCGTTCTTGGTGTTAGTTTCATCGGCGAAACATAAGGAATCGATAGACATCGTTTTCGTAAAGATCTGATAAGAAATGCGGCAATCATGGACATTTCTGACTTTTTAATGGTATTCCAACCCTTCCGACGGTCGAGAGTCATCAAATTCGGTGAGGCACTGGGGGGTCCTGTCCTCGCGACAGGGTATCAGACGGCATCTCTTTGACAGGTGTCGCTGGAGAATCACCCTGTAGTATACATTCAGTAGATTTCAATAGATTGAAACTTGCGTGATAATTACATAGGGTGACCTGTCCAGTGAATTAACACTTAAGCATGTCTGTTAAAATTAGTATTCAAAAATCGTTATTTAATTCCCTGAAAGTTATTTCTGCAAGCAAGCTGTTTTATTACGAAAGGCAGACATCCCGGAACACAATTCTAACAATGTTTGATAGTTATAACTTTCATTAAAAGTCCGACAGAGGATTATATAAAAAATGGGCCAATGACCAGTGAATGAACATAAATTTCTAATGAATGAACAGGGGTACCCCAATGAATGAACGGGATAATAACAGAGATTAGGTTTTCAAAGTATTTAGACGATTTTTTGTGTAAATAATTTTTTATTCTCTAATTGCAATAATATTATTGATTTGATACTTTACTAGTCTTGTAAGATCATAATCATGCATAGCTGAAATTTATTTTCTGGGGTGGGTTAACTTAATCTTCACACTGGCGGCGAAAGTGTCAACAGAAAAAAAGACAGGTTAAGTTGTTCATTCATTGGTAAAGTAAGAAATGTCCGCGTTTGCCAGTGAATGAACGGCCGTAGGGTCAACTGTTGAATAAACGGAATTAATGCCGTGTAAGTTAGAAGTAAAAAGAAAAACGCCTTTGCGAGACGTCTGTGGGTGTCCACTCTAAATTTCGGTGTAAGTTTCAACGTGAAATGCGCGCGATAGGCGTTAATTTTTCGTATTACATAAGCAACGTTCATTCAGTGGGGGGTGTTCATTCACTGGACAGGTCACCCTATCACGATTTGTGCCAATTTTAACTTGATGAACGGCTGCTTTGCCTGTTGCCCCAGCCAGCTGTATTGCAGGGCCACGTCCTTCGTCAGGATGCTGGATAACACTCTTTTGGTGAAATCGTGCATATTGGATCCCCCAAATATGTAGGAACATACATAGAACTACTAGATTGAAGAATAACGTAAACTCATTTTAATTTAACCGAGCGGTGCTTTGTTATAATATTAACAATGATATTTTACTTACTGCATCTTGAAAATTTTGCTCATCTCGCAAAATTTCTTCGAATTCCTCAAGCTTTGTAATTGAGTTGAGGGGAAACTCCAAGTAACTGAATTTTTCGAAGAAGTGCTCCTTCTCGATCACTGTTGATGCGCCTGATTCTTTTTCCAGGGCATTCACCCGCTCCCTGGTATTAATTAATAAAACTTTCAATAAGTTTATTTGTGATATCATTGAATGGTTCTGAGCGATGATTTCAGTATTCTGCTGAATTATGTTTTGCTGATTAAGTACAATTTCGCTTTTCGGATTCTTTTCTCAACGGCACGCCCCTCATTTTTGCCACCAGCTTGGCCGCCTTCCTGGCTTGGGTATAGTCATCGGGAAGTACGTAGGGTAGACCGTGGTTGGTAGTAACACTTTGACTTTGGAATACGATTATACAAAAACTATTAAAGTTACAACAAAAGTTTTTATACGAAAATGTTACTTACTTATCTGACATTTATTGAGCCATAACAGCTTCGCTGTTTGTCAAGTAATATCCAGGTTATTAACAAAAAATGAGAAGCGGACAAAGTGTTACAATCGTCCCCGACTCCGGGTCGGTTGTAACACTGCATGGAGTCAATAGTAGCACAAATTTAACTTTACAAAATTAAAATATTTATTAATTTTAATTATAATAGTAAATGGAAGAAAGAAAAATTGATAACCATGTGACGTCCCACTATTTTTCGCGCGGTACAAACCAAAGACTCTCTCAATAATCTCAAGATTACTCCACCAAAGTCCTTCCAACTCAACACTTACCCCTTTTCCCCAATCACTGATCACCTTGGCGATGTACCTTAGCGGTCCCCATCTCAAGATGGTCGGTACGAAACCTCTTTCACCTATTCGCCCTACGAGGCACGAATTCCTTCCTCGTACTAAATCTAAACAAGTCCCTCGCCCCAAAAAAAAACTTCTCTTAAATCGAGACCACGTCTCACCCCTTCTCTAACACCTTCCAATTCAAGACCACAATTACCCCTTTCCCATCAAAGCACCCATAATCCATTCGATGGGTTGAGTATCTCCTCTTCGTAAGCATAAAAACCCCAAAAGCCTAAGCGATGAATATTTGGCGTACATGTCATAAGCACGTCGGATAATGGAGACACCATGCGAAAACCCCGGAAGACCAAAATTCTATTGTCTACGAGTCTAATTATAGACTCCACCTGCGTATCTATAAAAACCCCGGAAATCTTCCGTGCTTACCGCGTGTACCCTTCATACCCTAAACCGAAAAGAGTATAAATATGAGGGCCCGCGCGAAGAGAGCGCTCTTTCGACGAAATCTATCTCCGAAAGCTATTGTTAACGCTACGAGTATAATTAAATCATAGTGCAACAATCATCATTTCACCAATCATAGTAAGCTATTATCATTATCTTTAATACCATTGTATATCATCCACATTTCATACTATTATTCATATTGCTTTCTCATATTATATAATCTTATTAATTCTTATTGCAATCATATTATTATTTTGTCTTGTCAACGCTTATTGCGATTATATTACTTGTCTTATTAACGCTTATTGCAATCATATTATTATTTTGCCTTGTCAACGCTTATTGCGATTATACTATTTGTCTTACTAACGCTTATCGTTTACATCTTTCTACTTTATTATCGTATATTGTATTTCATGTCCATACACATATTTGATATATTTTTACATCCATTTATAAATATTATGTGCTAATGCTCATCGTCAATGCACCACAACAACAGTGCATGACATATATTCGTGTTCGAAGCTGAATAAACAGTTATCTAAATCACCCGTCGAATTATTGTGTCAATCCTTCGGCTACGAAGATCCCAAACATAACGGGCCGCCGCAACAGCTGATCTCGGTTCGCGAACTCAAGTGTTCTTATAGTGTTTACAAACGTTCTTTTGCATGGGCCGCGTACAGCCGTGTGATTTCTTATATAGATGCAACGGCAAATCCAATTACCGAACCGGAACAAAAACCCACAAGTGATCTAACGGGTGTCCCCCGGGTACAATTTCGCCTTTAAACCTTCCCTGGTTGATCAGTGTGCAGGATTCAAGATCCTCGCCTAAACTCCCTCTACCCTCAGTGTGCAGGATTCAAGATCCTCGCCTGAACTCCCTCTACCCTCAGTGTGCAGGATTCAAGATCCTCGCCTAAGATCCCTCTACCCTCAGTGTGCAGGATTCAAGATCCTCGCCTGAACTCCTTTTACCCTCAGCGTGCAGGATTCAAGATCCTCGCCTGAACTCATTCTACCCTCAGTGTGCAGGATTCAAGATCCTCGCCTAAGCCTCCCCCGAAACACAGTGTGCAGGATTTCAGATCCTCGCCTGGGCCCCATTAACCCCGCAGTGTCATTGTCCCCAAAGACCTCCACCCGGGACGTGACAACCAATTATGCGGTATCGCAATTGTGACAGAAATAGAAAACGTTTTGGCTGGTACATTCTTCATGTGATCAATCCTTACATTCAGTACATACCGCCCATTTTTCATTTGCTTGCTTGTGCTGTGCTATATTATTCCATGCAAACAAGACACTATTATTCATCTTCTTTGTCACTATTCGGTTCTGTCGCGGTGCAACCGACCCCGACTGCCGATGTTACAATCGACCCCAGCCAGGTTTTTGAACTTAAATTATAAATTTTTATTAACGAGACACTCAAAAGTGATAACTAACGATCAGTATTACTTTAAAAATGGCCAGATTAAATATTAAAAAAAAGAAAAAAAGAGAAATTGCAAAGTGAGTATTTATATTACAATTTTAAATCAGTAAGAAGAAGTTACTTTAGGGTATCAAAAAGTTATTTTTTCCACTATACATGTCTATTGTGTATCTATACCGCTGGGACATGGATGTGTGTATTCCAAATGTCATTCTTCAGCATATATCCAAAATTTGTGTTAATATCTATCATATGTTCTGAGATATTTAACGTGTTACAATCGTCCTCCTGTTACTATCGCCCCCGGGCTACCCTATTAGTAATTAACTGAATTGCATATTTATTCCAAATCGTAATTTGAACGTACCAAATGTGCCATTTCTAAAGGCGATTACATTAAATTCAATTATAAAATTCGGTGAAAATTTTAAGATGGTCTCTTTGAAATTAACGTCGCAAAGAGCTAGGTATTGGGAATTTCCCGGCCCAGGTAATCGAGCCGCGCGCTCCACTTTTATGGTCGGTTTACCACTCACACCCCAGATATTACTGTAATGAGATTTGAAAATAATGTCGGCTGATGCCGCGATTGAGAATTCCGAAGAGCGAGCGAAAGGGAATGAAACAGTTGACACGAAGTTCCCGTCGACTCTTTCGTCCTCTCACTCTCGACCGAAGGATTTCAAGAAATGGTGGGGATAGTCACCGGGTGTACTACGCATGGTAAAAACGGGACAATAACGACGAATTACTGTATCAAAACAAAAACAGGTACAGGCGTATGCACTGCGAGAAAGGGTGAGGCGTAGGGGGGAGATTATATTATGACCAATCGGACCTGCATTCGTTGCAGACGCAACGCTTTCACCTCTTCATAGTAATATTTTCTCTTTATGGCCCACGTTTTCTCGCAGCGCATATGTCAGTGCGTCCTTTTGTTTTGATATTGTAGCGCGTGTTTATACTGAAGAGATAAGGGATCAGTCTCCAATTCGAAGGGAAGACGTCACAGGTGGGATCACGCGCAGTCAGCGGACACCCCATTTTCTACCTGCGTCCCTCCACGAGGCGTATTGCTGCCCCCCGGGAGTAATGTCGTGTGATTTTTTAACACAACAGCGAGTCGGTCAGGCTATATGAATTAAGAACAATGCAGGATGTAGTGAAGAAAAGAAAGACAAATTATTCAATAAAATAGAGCTTTAAAATCTATCATATGGTAATTGCATTATTATTATTATTATTCAAAATGTAATTTTTAAATTTTTGATTATCTGTTTATGACAATATTAGCAATGGATTAAATTTATTCACATAGATCCATCCTTCACGATTAAAAAAAAAGACGCAAGTTTATGCCTTCAATAATGTAGGTCATTAAAATTAATTTCTGTAGGCGGGTTTCGTAAAAATCACCGAAAGCAGGAAACTTGGAAGATTTGTATTTTTTAAACAATTTCGAATCGGCAAAAATGAGGACTTAACCCTCCCTAATTTCATATGGACTACCATATATGTATTTCAATATCATGAAAATCCGAGACATCCAAGATTTTAGAAAAGTGTCACATCTCTGCCTCTATCTTCCACGCTGAACGCAATGCACTCCAAACTCCCTTTGATGTGTGGAAGAAAACCTACAACGGTCGGCTCAGGCCATGTGCCTTCGCCGGCATTCGCGAGTCGGGTCGCATGCGCCGAGTCACCACGAATGACACGTCCACACTAGCATATGCGTTCACGCTCACCCAGTGATGCCAGATCGGGGACGGGTTCCCTCGAGAGTTTCCCCCACCTCGCATGCACACTATGCACCAATCACGTGCGTGTAGATCACATACGCGACTCCTGCATAGTGTGCATGCGAGGTGGGGGAAATTCTCGAGGAAACCCGTCCCCGATCTGGTATCACTGCACGCGACACGGTAGTTACTGCTGAACCGTCGAAGGCAAAGGGTGACATTTTAAACGACGTACATTTATTTAGTTTTACAAAGTGTTGTGTTTCTTTTACATTCAAGGATATACAAGGGCCAGTTTTATTACACGTAAGTTCTAAATCCATTTTCTTCCATTACGCTATTCTCTTCCCAACTATACAGTCAGTTCTATCTATTTCCTTTTTTTACCGCAATAATGACTGGCAAAATAAAATTATAGAAGTACTATATGCGTGCCAAGAGATCTCAAAATAGTTTCCTTCAGGAAATCCGAGCCACAACATCATCAGATGCTACTTTCCCACATTCACTCCCGCCTGGCACTAGTTGTTCACAGTCAGTTTCTCAATCAACATCTTCCGATCTCTGTACCACTACAAATGTCATTTCACCTGGCATTAATTCTCAACCTTCTGTTAATATCACTCAGAGTGATGTAGGATTCGTTGAGAATATGGAAGACATTGAAAATTTCGCCAGATTCGAAAATTCTCAGACCACCGATAGTCCCAATTTATCAAAGTCACTAGCATAGTGGGCTATAAAACATAATATTACTCATAAAGCCATTAACGATGTATTACCCATTTTAAAGAAATCAGTTTCAAGTCATTTACCCTCGGATGCCAGGACTTTTTTAAAAACTCCCAGCAATGTACAGATTAAATGTGTCGATCCAGGTCAGTTCCAGATAGCATACAGACGTCTTAAAGACGTCTGTAAGACGTCTGTTTCAGACTTTCAAGACGTCTCGAAGACGTCTTCGTAAAGTCTGGGTTAGATCTAATGCAGTTCTTAAAAATACGTTATTAAGACGTCTTCGTAAGGTTTGGATTAGGTCTGATGCAGCTCTTTAAAAGACGTTATTAAGATGTCTCGAAGACGTCTTCTCAATGTCTGGGTTAGGTCTAATGAAGCTCTTTAAAAGACGTTACGAAGACGTCTGTAAAATGATATTAAGGTGGTTTTGAAAATAAAATGAAACTTAATAAAAATTCATTTCATTTATTTAATTACAATTAATTTGGTTTTTATTATTATTACATCGTAGGCGTTATAAACTATATTGTCAACTGCATTACTGTGTTTTTTTGCTTACAATTATTGAAGAGCTATACTTATATACAATGTTAAATTATGTTAATGATATACAGACGCATTGTACATTATTCATATTATATAATTTTATAATTACAATACGGGTGTTTATGCACGAAATGTATGCAGGATATATGCACTTACAATAGATATATGTAAAACATTCAGAGCACGGTGTAGTTGTAGTCTATTACACCGTAATGCAGAGTATGCAAAATACACAGAGTACGCAAAATATACAGGGTATAGAGAATATATGTAGTAGGGTGTCCCTTATTTTTCAAAGTTTTTATTTTACAACGCATAGGCTCTAAATTTTTTTATTGTTCCCCAAAATACTAGAAAATATTTTTTTACGTTATTTGATGCAGTGCAACCCGTGCCGACATGCGCGGAAACATGTTCAAACAAGTTGCGTTACAGGTGCGGCGCGTGCCCGCTGTTATTGTCATTCAGTCTCGGCTTGTTGGGTAATTAACGCGGATTGTTTTGTGTTTCGAAGATGTCAGTGGAACTAAGAAGCAATAAAAAAGTATTTTCTTGGTTGGTGAGGTAAATCACCAAATAACGGGTGCAAAATTACCGTCTAATCGTCAAGTTCTCGCAGTTCTATTTTTTAACATACGCGAAGTTAAATTGACTGTAAGTGAAAGCACAAATCTTGTCATTAGGGAGTGCATTATATTCTGGGAAAAAGCTAGAATACCTACGAGAGCTGTTCCTAATTGCGTTAAGAAGCTCGTGGATCTTTACCATGTCTGGCGAGACCTGCAAAAAAATTGCAAGAAGACACAGGATTTTCATAGTCGCCGCGAGGAGGAGTTTCAACAGGATTTGGATAATTTATTCGATGTCGCACACGCAAATGCTCTCGAAAAAATTGAAATAGGCGAAGATAAAGTTTTCTTACAAAAACAGAGAGAGCCAGGCCGCCCGGGGTGCTTAGCGGGTATAGACAAAAAGTTAGCTGAAATGGAAGAAAGGGCAATGCTAAGAAAACTAGCAGAAGAAAAAAAAAGATTAAAGCAAATGCCTTTAGAGAGCTTAATGACATCTGTTACTTCATACAGCTATACAACATCTCAAGAAATGCAAGATCAATCTACAAGCTCTGAAGGAAGTCTGGAAGAACCTTTGCCTTCCACATCTCAATCCGTAAGTTCTTTAGTTACGACGACAAAAAGAGGAAGGAAAGATTTTATCACGTCTAAATTAGTTGCAACTTTAGACAGATGTCAACTAAGCATCAGAGATTCTGTTTATATAATTCAGGCTGTGGTAGAAGCACTTAGTTGCGACGATTACCCAATCAACAAATCTTCTCTTCAACGCGTTCGAACACAAATGAGAAAAGATAGAGCAGAATCCATATAATCCGCTTTTCAAAATAACGTACCTGAAGTAGTTACAGTTCATTGGGATGGAAAACTGTTACCTGCCCTGGATGTGAGAAGCTGTACAGAAGAACGCCTGCCAATTATTATCTCATTTGGGGAGAAGGAACAACTTCTAGCAGTACCGAAATTAGAAAGGTCTTCCGGTAAAAATCAAGCGCAAGCAGTATCAAACGCGCTTCATGATTGGAACCTTACTGATAACGTACAAATACTGTGCTGTGATACGACAGCATCTAATACAGGCCGCTTGAATGGCGCTTGTGTGCTTTTAGAACAAACTCTAGAAAGAGAATTGTTACTCGTTGCTTGTCGCCATCATGTTTATGAACTGGTGCTGAAAAGTGTATTTGAATCAAAGATCCAACAAATCACTAAGAGTCCCGATATCCCACTATTCAAAAAGTTTAGAGAAAACTGGAAGAATATTAATCCTAATGCAATCGAACGATGCACTGATTTTGTCAAACAACATCTCTGTGACGCGATCATTAATGACTTGGTGACGTTTTTTAACAACGAACTGGAAAAATCGATTGTACGCGACGATTATCGAAAACTCATCGAACTCGCTATTATTTTTTTGGGAGGTGATTACGAAAATAAAATTAAAATCAGACCTCCAGGCGCAATGCACCAAGCGCGATGGATGGCAAGAACTATTTACTCCATGAAAATATGTTTGCTGCAATCTCAATTTAAAATGAGCGTTAAAGACAAACAAGCTTTACAAGAAGTTTATTTATTTATTGTGGCAGTTTATGTGAAGCCCTGGCTTGGATGCAGTTTGGCGGTAAAAGCGCCGAATCAAGATTTTAGTTTTTTGAAGACGCTGAAAGATTATGTAACAGTTGACAAATTAATTTCCAAAGCAGCTTTAAGCAAATTTAGTCAACACTTATGGTATTTAACGGAGGAAATAGTCGTCCTATCAATTTTTGATGACAAAGTTGATGAACAAACCAAACGGAACATTGTAGCAAACTTACAAAGAGAAAGCTTTTGCAATTTTGAAAAGAGATATGTTCCATCGAAGGAAGAGATGTCTGTCTCTATATATGGTAGATGGCATTTCATCAGTTATTTTAAAAGTTATTTTATGCATACTATAGCTATTTTTTTTGTTTTAGAAAAATCTTTGAGTGATTTCGTGTCTCAAAAGAGCAAAGATTTATTTTCACGATTAAAAATTCATAGCAGTTTCCTTCAAGAAAATGTGTCTTCGTGGGAAGAAAATGCCGCCTTTGTGGAAGCTAAAAAGAAGGTTTTCAGCTTGAAAGCAGTGAATGATACAGCTGAAAGAGCTGTTAAACTAATGCAAGACTTCCATGGTTTAATAACTGCAGATGAAGAACAAAAGCAACTTCTATTACGCTGTGTGCAAGAACATAGAAAGATGTATCCAGATTGTAAAAAAGAGACTTTAAAAAGGAAGTATCCCAAGTAGTAATGTATTTTTTTGTGAATAATTAAAGAAAGGCATTACCTAAATTTGTGTTTTCATCAATATGTACCTAACTTATAAATATTTGCGATGATCTACTCACATATTAAGAAATGGCCAAAAACAGCTATTTTCTAAAACTGTGTACCCTGTCGGCACGGTTTAAAATAAACGTAGGAAGTTGAAATTTTGTATTTGAGTAAAGATTAGTATATTAAACAGAATTAGAGGGTATGCGTTTTGATAATTAAGAAAAAATAAATTTCGCCCATATAAGGGACACCCTAATATGTAGTATAAATAAAAAAGTTGTCATTTTGCATTAGTAGTTGACAATGTTGACATAACGCACGTCGTTCGTATCACCTTGAAGTGCCGTGCGGTCTGCAATGGTTCCTTTGCTGAATCCAGTTTCCTTTTTTTTTTACGTGGGGAAATCTTCAAAAGACACCCCGGCAGGCACCACTGCCGCCAGGATAGTGTGGGATTTTTACCCACTAAAACCCCCGGCCACCATGGCGTCACACGTTTCGTCTGGACCGGACTGTTGACGACCTTTTTGTTATCTGAAATCAAAATAGTATATACATACTAGGTATATTCATGCGATTACGCTGATTGCACAGGAGCAATCTCGATTGGTCATGCGAATGACGTATTACTACCGTATTTTGGCTTCTACTTACAAGTAACATCTGCCTCATCATCACTGCCATCAATATTTTTTAGATGTTGTTAATTTCCTGTCGGAAGCTCTTTTGAGCCAGACCTGTATGGCTTCTTCGGCTTCTTTATGCGAAGTGCCAATGTTTGCCTTCTCTGCAGCACCTTAAATAACAAGAATTTCTATAAAACATTATGACACTGAATTCTACAGTGATCAATATCAGCAACAGTAAAATATGGGTGATAATTACAGATTATAAGCTTGGCCAGATTTAAAGTATTAAATTTCTTTTTTCCTTTCTCATTGGTTATTAGCGCCGATAGTACTCGCTTGACAAAATCATATATTCTGGAGCCGCCAAATTTGGCAAATTCGTTAACCTGCAATATAAAAATTATTTAACATTGACAAATTCAGTATAATTTCGTTTCGGAGATATACCGAAAACGAATTTTGAAAAAGTTTGAAACTTTACATATTTCCTACATACAGGATATATGTATACATATAATTACAAAGATGGTATTTTACTTACTCCATTGTGAAAATCACCTTCATTATTTAAAATCTCCTCAAATTTCTCAGTATCCTCCAAACTGTTTAGAGGAAATTTCATTGTATATTTCCGGAAAATTGATGCATTCTTTTCATCTCTTTGTACCAGTCGACTCTGCATTTCATTCATAAAAGTTTTGGTCTCCGCTGTAAATGTTTCCATTTTCTCCCTAACACGTTTTATTTCTTCAACCGAGTCCACCACAAGGGCTCGAAGCAAATGATTTTGAGTGACGAGAGTGTCCATATTTTTGCTATGTAACGCGCACCCGCTGCACGTAGGGCGTGCGTCTACATCTTCTGTAAATTATCAATAACATTTCATATTTGTTCAGTGTAACTATTCGTGTTAAAGAATATTTCCGCGTATAATATCCTCATACAAATATCTAGAGACGCGGTAGCGTCTCGACGCCAAGTACATGAATCGACACCCTGTATATGTTATGTCGACTGTCGCTACCGCTATCATTTACTCCAGGCCTTCCCAAGTAGGGGAAATGCACTCCTGAAACACATGTTTCGGTTCTCCCTCCAACGCTGCGCCTTCAGCTAAGGTGGGACGGTTCCCACTACCCTCTCTCCGAGGAGACAGTAACGCCGCTAGGAAGCATGTTGGGCGCTTTAGGGTGAAAGTACCAAATGTGTCAAGTTTTTATAGGAAATTTCATAATGACTTAAAAATAGTAGGAAAAATTAAAATTTAAACTAGCATTTCAAAATGACGTAAAAAGAATTTAAATAAAATTATTACATGCAACGATGCAGTAATACAATAATCGTAGTGATGTCTTTTCATTAGAAAAATATATTCATTTTTATAAAAATACAAGTAGTAGTTATTTTCTAAACTTTCGTACAATACATAAATACATTTTATATTTTAAACAACTTTCGTACAATGCAAATGTGTTATACATTTTATTTAGTTTTATGAAAATACAATCAGTACTTATTTTATAAATTTTTGTACAATAGTAGTATAGCTATGCCGATTCCAACGCAGGTCCTCTGAGGGGAGCGCGGGGGCGGGGGGGAAGTGAGGGCGCGCGGGGGAGCGCGGGGCCTGCGGGGAGTGGATGAGTGGTTGCGCGCGCACGTGCCGCGGAGTGGGGGAAGCCGCGATGATGGAGGGGATCACTCCGAGCCGAGCCGCCGCGGAGACCTGGCCCACCGTCCCCGAAATTTTTCAGAGGGAGGGAATGACCCCCGAAAAGTCTTTTTTATACGATGGCCCACCCCATAAAATTTTTCAGACCTAACCCAGGGAGGGGACGGCCCCCAGGATTTTTTTCCAAACCAATATGCAGCTGAAATTGTTTAATAATTTATTTTTTATCTGAAATTGTTCGGACAATGTCGGGAAAGATCGGGAAAGATCGACGTTCTTTTCTTTTACACACCACGTCTTCGGGACGGAAAGAGACAGAGCATTATTTTAAATCTAAATTCGGAGGAGGGAGAGAGACAGCACTACATAGCGGTACACTCGCAGATATTCTAAAATTTTTAACCAGCGATCTACCAAACCATTATGTAGCAAGCATTCTAAAGCTAAACAGTATTCTAAAGCGTTCCGATTTAACATCGCAGCGTATCGCGCGATCGTGTGTAACTTGACTCCCCTGGGACAGCTGCGAGCGATGATACCATGCGAAGAACGCATGAACAAAATATTATACTTTGGAAACGTTGTACGTGTGAGGAGAGAAGGTGGGTAAATAAAATGGAGAAATAATATACGTTTAAAATGATAATATATTGTTATATAGAATAATAATATTAATATATAAAAGAAATATAATAAATGAAATATATATATAATAAAAAGAAAAAATAATATATATATATATATATATAATAAAAGAAATACAATAAATGAAATATATATATAATAAAAAGAAAAAATAATTAATAATATATATATATATATATATATATATATGTGTGTGTGTGTGTATGTATAATAAAAAAAGAAAAAATAAGAAAATGTAAAATAAAAGGGAAAAAATAAAATAAAAATATATAAACGTCAAAAGTCGTCGGGGGGCGACGGTGGGGGTGATGGTGATGATGTGGGTGATGACGGCGGCGGCGGTGACGGTGGTGACATGGGTCGTGGTCCTCGCTGGGCCCCCGGTGGTGGATATGGCAGCGATCGCGCGCTCATCATGGGGCCAATTATTGGCCCCGACCTCCGCATCTGCACCCCCAGGGGTGCGACCTGGGGTACATCCTCCGCCCGACCCATCAAGAACTCCTGCAAAATATGCAGTGGAATATCCTAGAACACAGACACAAACGCTGATATAATATTGATACATTAAACATAAACATCAAATGTACAAAGCAATACAAAGTATTACATACCACTGGAGGCGGCGATGGCGATGAAGGTGGTGAGGGGGGCGGTGAGCCCCAGTCGCTCGACCACGTTGGTGATGGGGGTGGCGAACGCTAGAACATAGAAGCCCCACGATTCAATATTGATATGAACGTCTGATTTGATCTCGCTCGATTTCAACGGTTAAACGTGATAAAAATGTCAAAAATATTGTTGTGTACATACCACAGAATCATTATTTTGCGATGCAGGTGGCAGATATTCTGGTGCAATTCTTGTCAGCCCCATTTTTCACACAGAAAAATCACACAAATTTTCACTTCAAAAACGTTATGTACCTGTCAAAACGACTGTTGTCTATAACGATTTGACGAGAACTGGTCTCGCTGCATCTCCAGGCTCTCGAATGTAAAACCCTCCTATCTTGAAATCGAGAAGTGCATAGCTTTACAAAAGTGAGATGTTGTTGTTCTCTACCTTCATTTTCGCTGACCAGCCTCTCCTTCTTCGCACGCATCTTCTTTCCCTTCTTCTTTGGACACATCATTCAACTGCACCATACCACTCGAATGTGTATCGAACGTGTATTGAGCCACTTTTATCGTATATCGAACATGAATCGAACGTGAATCGAATGTGAATCGAACGGGTATTGAACGACTCTGAACGTGAATTGAACGGGTATTGGACGACTCTGAACGTGAATCGAACGTGAATCGTACCACTTTCAACATCAATCGAACCACTTTCAACGTGAATCGTACCACTCTGAACGTGAATCGAACGTGAATCGTACCACTTTCAACATCAATCGAACCACTTTCAACATCAATCGAACCACTTTGAACGTGTATGGTACCACTTTCAACATCAATCGAACCACTTTCAACATCAATCGTACCACTTTCAACATCAATCGAACCACTTTCAACCACAATCGAACCACTTACAACATCAATCGTACCACTTTCAACATCAAACGTACCACTTTCAACATCAATCGAACATGAATCGAACCACTTTCAACATCAATCGAACCACTCCGAACATGTATTGAACCACTTTCAACATGAATCGAACCACTTTGATCGTGTATCGAACGTGTATTGAACCACTTTCAACCACAATCGAACCACTTTCAACATCAATTGAACCACTTTCAACATGAATCGAACCACTTTGATCGTGTATGGTACCACTTTGATCATGTATTGTACGTGTATGGTAACTTTCAACGTCTATCGTACCACTCTGAACGTGTATCAAACCACTTCTACATAATTATAACTATCGTCTTAATCTAGCATACATCATGTGCAGGAGATTAGGTTGGAGAGGGTGAATAAAAACATTTTTTATATGCATTAAAAAATTGATTATATTTTATTTAAGCATTTCTCTCTGGCGTTTAGACCACCAGTTGAATATTTTAAATACATTTTGCATGGCACAGTGCTTTGCGTGTCTGCCACATCGCAGAGTATTAACTACATTTAGCTTGTTTAGAGATTTAATATCTTCGTAGTCAATGTCCAGTGTCTCGATGATCACGTCCGCTCTCGTATTTTCATCGAGGAAATCCACAGCCAGTTGCGTTTCTGCAACCCTTTTACGTATACGATATGGGACGCGTCATCTTCTTCATGGATCGCATCAGCTACAGCTTTCGTAATTAGCCGTTTAGCCATACAGTATGGAACGTCTCCATCGTCCCACCGTAGTCCATGATGTTTTACCACCAACCACCGAATGCTCGATTTGTCAGATTTCGAAATGAGATATTCTGGCATCGAACTCCCGAAAATATAGTGCGAGAGAATTGTTCCATTTCGTAGGACAGCCACTTCCTTGACGACAAATCTTCCATCGACGATGAACCCTTGCAGGTCAACAAATGTTGGTACGACCATTATCGACACAATTTAGAGGTCCGCTCACTTCCAAGACATACGGGAGAATGCACTTTTTCTCGTAAAACATCTCGATTTCCACGATGAAATTTTTTTTTTTAGCACGAATTTGGCACAGGAGAGGGCGTGGCAATTTAATTGATTTTGCGCACCACGTTTGTCAGCGGATTGTATTCAACCACCCGATCGTGTAGAATCAGACAGTAGGCCGTAGTATTTGCAGGTACATTCTCTTTACACTCGAATTCTATGCGCACGTCCACGGTGCCATTCTTGATCGACTCATTTTGTCGCGAGCAATCAATCACCACGAGGGGACCAAATTGTAAAAATTCGGCCACGGTGAATAATGCCTCGTTGCAACTATGTCCATAATACGATTTATGGAATTGCGTATACATGTGATACAAGATGGCATGCTTATTCTTGTCACAGTCCAAGTTCAGGTCATCATATGGATAAAACTCCGTGTTGAGAAAAAGCTTTACTTTGGTCAATTTGCAGTCGTCGAACTTAGTAGCATCTTTGCTATCAGTCTGTAGAGCAACGATAACGACTCGTGGCTTCTCCAGCTGTGCAGATGCCTTCACAGCCCAGGAGTGCTTGGTCGTGCTCTGTAAGAGAGGATACTCGTACTGATCCCACGATTGAAAACAAATGCTCAGGTTTTGCCCACGTTCCAAAGCACGTAGCAAGGATAGCTTATTAACGTCGTTCAGCGTCACATGAGGCATCCGCCACTGCACTTTAAGTAATTCAATTTCTGGTTCCAGCATCGGCGATCCTATTAGAGAATTGTTATCGTTGCGCGATCGTATTAAAATCAATTCGTGACGCACATTAATAATAATGCGTTTGTAGTTCTCACAAAATCCCAGCAAATATTTGAGTGGGATGCAAAAATTGAAATGATTTTTCAATATTGACCCATCGCGTCGTTTCAAGCCCCATCCGGCATTCTCCATATTTTTGTCTTCACCAGATGTCAACGATACATAGTTTTTAAGGCTGCTAGTTATTCCAACGTTTCTGTTGCGATCAATCTCCACGCCATTCAGCTCGTATCGAATCTCATCAAATAAAAACGCCATGCAATTATTTCCCAACGTCACCGTTAATGTATCGTTTGGCTTATTTATCTTCAATTTTCCCTCCACGTAGAGGAAACTTTCACACGGCAATGTGTATAAATCCTGCTGTTGTATGGGTATTCTTATTTCATCGCTGTATCTAAACGTTGAGTTGATGTATGGGTTGTATGTGTGAGTCTCAAGCTTGACGATGCGATCATCGAACGTCGGCTTCCCTCCAATGCTTAGAATGTCAACCATTTTTTTTTCAACTTAACCGCGCACAATGAATCCCAATGATTTCAAAAATGCAATGTTCGCAGCACTGAGCCTCTTCTTTTTAGCACAATCAGAGCTGTTGCAGTTGTTGTTGTTGTTGTTGTTGTTGTATACAATTTCGTTTGGAAGAAACGGGTTTCTGCAGTCGTTCAGCACAAGCATCTCTTTCGATCACACCACATGTATTATCGTCGTCGCCGTCGTACGTGCAATCTGATGGTAATCTCTTCACCTCGAAAATCGAGCAATCGTCCGTCTTGATCCACAACGCGTATCGTTAGATCCGTAATGACCCGTGCGGTGATTGGAAGGTAAATGATCTGCGCGGGCGTTTCCGATATCTTATATCCTGGTGGGACTCTCGGAGAAAATTCATGTATCGTATGTACGCGCTTCCCATTGTTGTACGCGCCAGCGGTCACGCTGCATTCTATGCGAATAATGTTCACGTGCATGATATTAATTGGATTGTTCGATTCATGCCACCGTCCTGGTTCTAATATCTGATTCGTCGAGAATCCCAGTAGCGATCCAATGTTATTGGACTTTGTAAAGTCCACGGCGAACGAGCAGTACAGCTCGCTTTTCATGGTGTTGTTGTTGGGGCGCAACACTATAGGATACACATCGTTGTCACCACCACCATCACCATCATTGACATCGGTGCCACCGAGATTTTGAGGATACCGCTCGAATAATCGCTGCTTCAAATACTTGGCAATGGCGTCTAGTTGGTAGGAGCCGTGGGGAATCGTAATGTATTCATGAGTGGTGTCGACGCTGTTGCTGATGTCATAGTTTACGACAAAGTAGAATTTATCGTTGCTCGAATCGATGTTCGGTATTGTATGATAAGTTTCAAAGGTTGTTAGACCAAGCTCGTAATCATCGTCGCTCAAATCTATGGGCGGAAAGTAGCTTATCGCGAGGGTGCTACTCTTGCTGGTTAGAGTGAATGTTAACGACATATTCCGAGCTGTACGACTGGACTGGTACTGAATCAGAGTGGTGGGAAGTCAATCCTTAAATTTGATGCCAATCGTTTGTAGAAAGCGTAGACATAGTTGTCCACAATTGCTCTGATCGTACTTCTGATAAGCCGTTCGATTGTATTCGATTTTCGCGACATCTTTATCCAGATATTGTACCAATTCCTTAGGCGGTCGAAGATTCCCAAAACTGTCGAAATATATAGCTCGACACCCTCTCTTCGCATACGCTACCCAATGAGTTCCCGGCCCCTCGACATTGTCCAAATTTACGATACCGCTCTCGTTTCGACGTACTCCTCCGGCAGGTAGTGCATTGCGCATGAAAACACCTCTAAAGAATGGAATACGCATACGTTTTGCAAACTCCTCCAATTGAGCATCGGTAGTTACGCCCGCGGGCATTTTTAGTTTCTTTTCGACGTTTTTTTTTCGTTTCAATATTCCCTGTCCGCGCTTGTATGGTGCGAGATAAAGTCCACGACCTTCCATGGAGCGATTATGACGTTGCATTTCCTGCAGCTGATGTTGCGCCACCTTATTATCGTTTACCGCCTTGGCTATCCCCGCCGCTCCGCCAGCTAACGATCCGAGAACGCCTAGCAGCGGTAGAAGTGGTAATATACCACTCCGTTTTGCTACTGGAAGAATCCGCTTTTTCGGTGTTCTCTTTGGAATCCTTTTGCGCAATTTTGCTTTCATCCCCATTCCGATTTTCGTCTTGGCCTTCATAGCTGCCCAAACAGCCGTAGCAGCACCTTTTTCACCTAGAGTCGAGTCTCGCGCAACGATGCGTTTTCGCGCTTTGTCAGCGAGTACGTTATCTGCCGCGTGCCTGTCGCCGAGGTCGTTGCTACGCGAATATGCAATATCGTGTTCGCGACACGCTGCGTCCAACGGATTGATGCCTTGATCACCTCTAGCCAATCGTTTTGCCAGATGAGTTCCTGGGCCGCAAAACTGGTACCCTGGGATATGTAATTCGATAGGTAGCGCGTTTATCGCCCGATTTAACAAACCACAACCTTTCTTCACTCGCATCGGCGACATTCGCTACAGTTTTTAATTAATGGTGCTGGACCGTCGATATGCGTTCGCTGCCAAGGGCGATTATAATGTTCCAGACACCGACGATACTGCTGAACCTCGGAATCGGCTTTTATATGCTCGGGGAGTCTGTCCCACAACTGATCAATGTATCTCTCGAACTCTCGCAGTAGAATAATTTTTGGTATATATTTCAACTGTTCAGAGGTTAGGTCTCGAATATCACAATTATCCGACAGGACTTGAAGCATTTTGAACACTGAGCTGTTTTGCTTCGGCGCGGACCTATAAATAGGGTGCGTCACCGCTTCGATGTATCAAAATCATTTTTCACAGTTCGCAGCGAGGATGCGATTCGTGCGACAGCCTGTGACGATACGCGTGACAAATTTTGACGATAAATCGCAAATGATGCCCTCGAAAACAAAGCGCACACATGGCAGCATGCTACCAAACACTATACGGTGCCTCATTTGTGGCCCATCAAATTGTGGAAAGACCAACGTGCTGGTGAGCTTGTTGGAAAGTCCTCACGGCGTTCGCTTCGAGAACGTGTACGTGTATTCCAAGTCGCTGCAACAGCCGAAATATCAGTATTTGGAGAATTTATTGGCTCCGATAGATGAAATTGGCTACTTTACGTTTTCGAATAACAGTGACGGCATCCCACCGAGCGAATCGCTTCCGAATTCCATTTTTATCTTTGATGACGTGGCATGCGACAAGCAAGATACGATACGAGAATACTTTGCAATGGGGCGCCACTCGAACGTTGACTGCTTCTATCTCTGTCAGACGTATGCAAAGATTCCCAAACATCTTATACGCGACAATGCGAATCTGTTGATTCTGTTTAAGCAGGATGGTACCAACTTGAAACATGTGTACAACGATCACGTAAACACTGATATGTCTTACGAGGATTTCTGCGCGCTGTGTCGTAATTGTTGGCAACAGGAGTATGGTTTCGCGGTAATAGACAAGGATAGCGCGATGTCAAATGGACGTTATAGAAAGGGATTTAACGAGTTTGCCATACAGTGAGATGGTCAATTGTCGTCAACCTGTCGGTGAGAAAGCAACGTCTGCGGTACAATGATGATTGATATCGATAGTCCGGAGATTAAGGATCGCGAGAGAATAGCGATGGAAATTGCAAAAACCAGCGAAGCCATTCGCAAGAAACATCAGGCATTGAAGTCTGGCAAGATGGAGGAAGATATCGCGTTGGAGAGATACTTTAAACCTATCGTCGAACCCTTGAAACATATCGTGGAAAATACCACAGCGGCAGAAGCTGACACATCACCGCTGACGAGCATAGACGTTGAAGAGAATGAAACATTAACGCCTAAAACAAAAATCCAGTCGAAATGGAGCACATCTCGCAAGACAAAGAAGAAACGACACACATCATCGGAATATTCACTCGTAACCTCCACACCAGTTCAATCGAAGCGAAAACAACAAAACGATTCCTCGGTTCCTCCCACACCAATAAATACATTTCCCAGTGTACAATTGCTTGCAACCGAGGATGATGATGACGACGTTTTCGAAACTAGTCCAGATGAGTCGTTTGTAACATCTATTAGACAGCAACTTCAAACATCTGAGGGACAAGAAACGTTTCGCAACCATTTCGGTCCGCTGGGGCAAGAATACATGAGCACCATCCTAAGTAGGGATAAGGATACAGCAATTGACTATGTGTACGGCCTATACTTTGGCAATAGTGGAACGATGCTTGGAGATAAGGCTTTCGATATGGACAAGGATGATAATATAATCATCGGTGGTGTAAAATACAAAGGAACGCCCGGCCTTTACGAACTGATTTTCAAGAGAATTCCCGACGATGCCCTGTACACCGATGCCGATAAACAAAAATACAAAAGTATACTGCTGGCGACGAATGCCTCCAGACGCAGTCATTGTGCTCAAAAACCCATATTGGGCAACAAGGGATACAAGTACAAACATGTAATTGCACCACTAGTCCCCCGCGCATCAACGAGTAAAGCAGGAAAAGGTCTAAGGACACCACGAACTATGGTAGTAAACGATAACAAGATCGATTACGTGCACTGGGACGATCCCAACGAGTTGGTGGATCGATTGCGTTTGCTTGAAGCGTCGCGTCAGGCGGGTAACAACTCCCACGATCCCGAAATTCTATTTATTTACGAGGAACTCCGCGAGGTAGGCCTCATTATATAAAACCACACGCTGATGATGTGCGCAGTATGCATCGAGATGCCGATCAACAAATTCGGGTTTCGCTCGAGAAGAGTGGAGCAACTAGAATGGACTATTACAAATGGTTTGCTTCGAAATTATATGCGAGATAACGCTCTTTGCATGACCGGTGTCGACTTTGATGCAAAATCACGCAAGATACGACGCATAGCCCAGCCGGTGGCCGATACCGATGCGGTCAATAAACTATACATGGAAAAGAGCATTAAACTTTTGAGAGAGCAGCAAGAAGAATTAGAGAGGAAGCTGGTCGTGTTTCAAAGAGATATGCTGACGTTGCAAAACAGCGTTCAAAAGTTATCGCAGGCGTTGAATTCTATCCCGCAGCAGCACTGCGAAGGAGAATCATGCGAGACGGTTGAACTTCTCCCCGGGCCGATTGGGAGCACTTAATGCATGTACACGATAATTATCGCATCATTCGTGTCAAAGACACCTCTGCGATCAAACATGCAGCCAGTATCAAAATCCAAGAGTAAAGAAAACCATGGTCCCAAGAAGCGACAACTTGTTGAGGAATTGCATGCTCCAGCTCGAAGACATTTCCCGCGGAAGCGCGTCATAGTGCACGGATACGACGATCTATGACAAGCTGACGTTGTAGAAATGCGTCCATACTCGCGATTCAACCAAGGCCACCACTACATACTCACCGTTATCGATGTGCTCAGCAAGTATGCATGGGCGGTGCCGCTCAAGATATTTGCAAAGATATTTAGAGATCGATATCCGAAAAATTTGCAAACCGATCAAGGAAAAGAATTTTACAACGCCGATGTGCAGAAACTCTTGACAAAACATGACATTAATCATTATTCTACGTATTCGGTGATGAAGGCCTCCGTCGTAGAACGTTTCAATCGAACTTTGAAGAACAATATGTGGAAAATGTTTACGCTCAATGGAACCTACAGATGGACAGATGCACTACCAAGTCTACTTACAGAGTATAACGCACGAAAACATAGAACCATCGGAATGCGTCCTCGCGATGTTACCCCTGCGATCGCCGACAAGCTGCTATCCACCGTATACAGCAACATAAAGATCGCTGCTCCAGCGAGATTCAAGTTGGGCGAGTTTGTGCGCGTGAGCAAATTTAAAACCATATTCGATAAAGGCTATACGCCGAATTGGACAACGGAGGTGTTCAAGATAGCCAAAGTACAGACAACTAATCCCGCGACGTATCTGCTGGTCGATTCCTGTGGAAAACCTGTTGCCGGAGGATTCTATGAACACGAGCTGCAACGCGTCACCGATCCTAATGTATATCTAGTGGAAAAAGTGTTGCGTAGAAAGGGGGATAAGGTGTACGTCAAGTGGTTGGGATTTGATAAATCACACAATTCATGGATAAATAAAAATAATGTATTGTAAAAATAATAAAAATAATAATACATGGTTCAATAAATACAATGATACATATATGTAAACGTGTGAACAATTTTTTATTTTTAACCATTTATAATCCAGTTAATATATATATATATGCAATGATACATATGCAATGATACATATATTGTACATGTATGAACAATTTTTATGCAATAATTTCGCTATTTATAATAATTTCTATACATTTGCAAATAATAATTCTACTATTTATAAGAAACGAGTTAATAAAGAGCGATGGCAAAAAGCAAACAATAAAAAAAAATATCGATTATGGAATATTCTTGTCTCTGTGAGCGTTATGATAGTTGTCAGAGACTGAGGCTTCGTTCACACGAAGAGAGCGGCATCAAGTTCAAATTTCTTTTTATAATGGAATTTTATAATGTCTCCAGGGCAGAGTGTCGGTCGAATCGGGTACGATATGCCGCTTGTCGTCGTATGGACTTAGAGCGATTTTGGATTCCGAAATGGTGTACACTTTGTGCAATTTAGACCGTATGCACGATTGTCTGCGAACCATTTCGATCTCCCTTTGCAAACACTGCGCGTAGTCGTCGAAAGTTATCGTTCTGGCTATGACGTTGGTCTTGACGCCTTTCGCCTTTTTCGTACCTTTTTTGCCGTCTACGCGGAGTGCATACATTTTCGCTCTAAGACCTACGAACTCGGTCATTATCGCACCGTTATTTTCGTCCTTCATCAGCCCTGGAACCTTCTTATTTAAGTGGGGCATATTATATGGATTGTTGATAGGATAATCGCTTGTGTCGAATCTATCGATATCGCGTTTCATGGTCTCGTAGATATCATCGCATCGAATGTGATAAATGAGGCTGTCCGTGTCTGTGTATAGAATTTTACAACTTGGTCCGTGCAGGGGTGACATGTACTCGTGATGAAATTCATACAAACAAATTTTTGATATGTCCAGAATGCACATACCCACGTATATCGGTTTGTTGAATTTCACCTCGAGCTTTCGCAATTCAACAGCTATTAAATTTTCCGAAAAAACACTTCTGCTGTGGAAATTCGGTTTCGCGATCATTGCCTCCGCACCATATCGCCCTTCCCAATGTGTCAAAAGTTTTACGTCCACGTGATTTCGAACATTTTCCATAGTTTTAGCGAATACCGCGTTGTTCATCAATTTGTACAAATTTTTTTCGAAGTCGTTTGTCGCGCCTGTTCTAAACCGTGTATTGAGTTCGATGTAATCGCGGAGCCAGGGGGATTGAGCGAATTGAAGCACGCGGTGTATCTTTGTAATACGAAGACCGTGACGCGTGCACTGCTGCAGGCTGCGGTAATGGATGACGTAACGCTGCTTATCGTATACCGTCGCGAGTAACTTGTCCTGTCTGCTGCCAGGTGGTTTGGCACGCGTCGGGCAGAACGGTAGATCGGCATGAGCGTCGTGCAGACGTTGCGGATATTCCAGATCTACCTCGAGAATGTATCCCGTGGGCGAATCGACCGCGATCGAAGACACGTCAAATTTTTCAACATCTTCGACCCATTGAAATTTAGCATATGGCAGAGGCTGACACATTGCCCATCCATACAAATTGTTCACGTCAATGTACAACAAGTACGATGACTCTTCCGATGCGTCGTAAGATGGCATGTACTTGTTATTGGCATGTGCGCATCTTCCGGAACATTGACTTAAACCCCCACGTATACCGCGTTCGATAAACATGACCATATCGACGTCAGTGAGCAATTCGAATGTAATTTTGGTATGTTTTAGCATGGCATCCCACGTGAAACCGGGTAGAGTATAATAATGCGCCGAATCTAGTCCGTAACTCTTGATGCAACTTTCACGAAAATGTTCAAAAATATCTGCCAATAACAAGACATCAGTTTTCAAATACAAGTCGCTGTATTCGCCCAAGGTTCTAATGCCGAAACGCTGGCAGACAGTCTCGGCGTGCGCGTAATCGCTCTTGGATACAGTTTCACCCGTTAACGAACTGTAGAATGACTCGCGCGGTGGTAAGCATGAGTCCTGCAGCTTGTTCGCGCAATCAAGATATTAATAAATTGAAATCCTCGACGGATAATGTTTGAAATTGGGATCGTAAAATTTTTAATTGATCTATGCTAAGAAAAGATGCTAATTTGTCGAGACTGGTGTTGAGAAATTTGTACGAATCGATGAATCGCAATTTAATACAATTTCGCGAGTCTGAATCAGCCGTATCGTCGACATCTTTTGTGAAAGAAATATACTTTTCTTTAGTTATGGGTAATACGTTGACGTGACCTTCGAAAGCGGTAGCTATTTCCTCGATAATGAAATGTGAATCAAACCGGATAAATTATGGAAAACTATGGGGATGTAAAACGCATTTTTATAATTTAAATTGCACTCCGAATGTGCTGGGCCTCTAAACCGTCCGGATAGATGACAATGGTCGCGAACTCGTACATCGCCAGCCTCGAATGGTTCTTCGCAAATATGACAGTGTGTTGCATCGCGAAATGCCGTCCACTGTTCGGCGGTTAAATCAATCATGGGAACATTACTGGCCAGGATGGGCTTAGCAAAATTCGCAAAATTTTTTAGTTCGTCTACGAACCATGAAACGCAATCCGCGTCGCGGCGACATCGATACGTGGATAGCAATGTATCATTTGAGCAATGCGTATAATAGGCTATGCTGTGTACGTTATGGTGTTGGTACGCGCGCAATTTATTATTGTCTATATCACCCGTTCGACTGTCCTCTGTTTTTTCGATGATGCATTCCAGATCGGCGTACACCACGAAGGGGAGCCGCTCCTTCCTGTCGTGGTTGCTGAAGCTGAGCAAGTTGTTGCCTTCGCTGGGCAGCAGGATGGCGCAGTCATTCATCTTGCCGCAGTCCAGCGAATGAAGCTCCAACTTCTCGGCAGATCCGAAGTAGTGCATGCATCTGTAATAAAACAAAAAATTTTTTATTTAATTTGTTTCGCGAGACATTTTAACATTTCATATGTTTCTATACGTACCGATCACAGATGAATTTCTTTTTCCCGTGTCTGCTCAGCTGCATGCGCACCAGCCGGGACAAGTTCTTGATCCATACAAAGTGTCCTACATCTCCATCATTCGGTATGTAGAGCAGGTTGAAGTGCTGATCCCTCTTTTGGCTGGTGAGACGCAGCGGAAAGACCGTCTTCGTCTTCTCCGCCTCGAAGCTATAGACGTTGATCGAGATTTCGTTCTGCCGCTCAAACTTCCCAATTTGCTCCAGGGACATTGGGAACTCAATGCCCTGGAGATTTAATACGGAAGCATATGGCGGATATGAACTTGGGCGCGCGGTGTCTCGTTCAGCAGGATGAAGAGCGGCGACCACTGCCCACGCGAAACACGCATTGTCCGGGGATTGCACACTGATCGTTGCCTTCTTCAAAGATAATATCTGTGGCAACTTGTGATGACACCCCGCGCGCAGCGGATTGTACTTATTGACATTGACGGTCAGGTTGAGGATTCGCGTCAATGCCCATCCGCTGTCGCGTTCCTGGAACTCTTCCAGCGATGCCAGGGTGGGTTCGACGACGCATCGCTGGTACCACTCCTGCAGATCAGATGTGCCGAAGAGTTCGCAATTCCGGGTGTTGATGCTTTTGCAAGCATGCTTGTCACCCGCCACAAATTCGCCGTTGAATACAGTGTTCACTTTGAGGTTTCGACGTTTTCTCAAAGCGCCCGCACGTGCTCCAGCACAATGGCCCCCGCATCTTGGAGGAAGTTGCGCGGCTCGATATAGTTCGAATTGAGCACGGCACCAGTTAACACGCGACTATCGAACGCAGTGTCTATTTCGCGCCACAAAAGTCCCGTACTCGAATGTCCGGCACCTTCACGCACGAAACGTCCACGCAACGAATGTTTCAGTCCCTCGAGCCGCGTGATTCGAGCAACCAACGATTGTTGAATACCGATCGATAATCGCGGGCGTTTCACTCGGCTGTGTTCTTCCAACGATTCGATACACTCGTTGCACCGTTCTTCCCACGCGAGGTACTCTTCCCGTGAAATCAATCGTGCAGATTGATCCAATAATTGACGGGTTACGTGCGCGAATTCCATGATTGTAAATGGAGTGATTGTAAATGGACTGTATATGTAACGTCTTTTACGCGCAACAGTTTGCAACGATTTGAGACTTTGTGCAGTTCGGAACGTGCTTTTATGACTGATACCACGATTTGGTATCTCTGTCTAATTCTTTTGGCGTACCCCCTCCCTCGAATGCACCGCATGCAAAAAACGACGATCCGTTCCAACATGGTTCTGTGCAGTTTCTGCCGATACAGCATAATTCTTTCCGTGATTCACGCGTATGACGAATTAGCGCGCAAAATCATCCGACACAGTTTCTGCTGACACCGCATAATTCTAAGATTCTGCGCTTCCACAGGTATTATATTACATTCATCCTTGGGGGGTTGGTTCAAATTACATGCGATCATGCGACAGGCTGCGACGTTAAGATTGAAATAGAATTATGGAAAAATTGGTAGCTTTAGAATAAAATGCCGTGGTGGGGGAAGCAATTGCACCTCTATTTAAGCCAGTCTCCCGGTCGCTATTCCATCTATCGCAGAGTAGCCTCGGTGACATTGATAGACGAGATACGACTACAAAAATTGTGCAGTGCCGAAGCAAACGTTGAACGCATGAATTATTACGTTCCAATCATGCGAGATGATGGCGTAGCTCCATGTGGAGAGAATATATATTATGACAGGTAAGGCTTATTTTCTACATATTCTCGAAATTTTTTTATGTTTATTCCTGATACGAGTGGACAATTTCATAGCTTTGATTGTTCTCTTAGTCCGCGCCGAGGATCGCGTATCATGGTCAGAAGATACGCGTTAACATCCATGGGCAGCAAATATTTGGAAATTGGAATCAACGTAGGACCTATGGCCGATGTTGAAGTTCTTCTCGGCGATAATCATGGGAATCATCTTATATTACCATGGCATACATGGAATGTGCTATTCGACAGCCGCGAAACCATCGAAGAACGTGCACAATTACCTGAACCAGACTCGATGCGGATTGATGATTTAATGGTGGAATTTCTTCGGATCTTTGATTCATCGATTGTAAAGATGACGCGAGCTGATAATTCACTGTATTTCAAACTGAATACAGTATCATTTTTATGTAATCTTGAGCCATGCATAAGCTATGTGTATCCGCGACTGCATCAAACTGCAGAGGATGTGAGAGTAAAATTTGAAACTTTTGTCAACGTGCTACAGCAGAGCGATGTTGCGTGTGAAACATTAGTTGCGCGCAGCGCTGCTAAAATAATACGTTATAGCGAATATTACGACGAGGATTATCTTGTAGATTGCGAACTGTTAGCATACACCATCAATGATATTCTAGCCCATGCTCGTAGGAAAAAAAATGTTAAATTATATTTTACATTCTTCTAATTTTAAAGTCTTTTCGTTTGTAACAATATATATTCTCAAACGTATATTATTTCTCCATTTCATTTACCCGTCTTCCTTCTCCTTTCGCCACCTTACTCTAAGATTTGCTGACTTCGCATAATTCTATTTCATTCTTCGCCCCGCCAAATGGTAGGTATCATCGCACGCAGCTGTCCCAGGGGAGTCAAGTTACACACGATCGCGCGATACGCTGCGACGTTAAATCGGAACGCTTTAGAATACTGTTTAGCTTTAGAATGCTTGCTACATATTGGTTTGGTAGATCGCTGGTTAAAAATTTTAGAATATCTGCGAGTGTACCGCTATGTAGTGCTGTCTCTCTCCCTCCTCCGAATTTAGATTTAAAATAATGCTCTGTCTCTTTCCGTCCCGAAGACGTGGTGCGTAAAAGAAAAGAACGTCGATCTTACCCGATCTTTCCCGACATTGTCCGAAACAATTTCAGATAAAAAATAAATTATTAAACAATTTCAGCTGCATATTGGTTTGGAAAAAAATCCTGGGGGCCGTCCCCTCCCTGGGTTAGGTCTGAAAAATTTTTTGGGGTGGGCCAACGTCTGAAAAAGACTTTTCGGGGGTCATTGACTCCCTCTGAAAAATTTCGGGGACGGTGGGCCAGGTCTCCGCGGCGGCTCGGCTTGGAGTGGTCCCCTCCATCATCGCGGCTTCCCCCACTCCGCGGCACGTGCGCGCGCAACCACTCTTCCACTCCCCGCAGGCCCCGCGCCCATGTTTCTCTCCGCCGCGCTGCCCCGCGCGCTCTCACTTCCACCCCGCTCCCGCGCTCACCTCTGAGGACATGCGTTGGAATCGGCATAGCTATACTACTTACAATATGCGACCGCTGGGGAGCGGTGATGCCCGAGCTTTGAAAATTTTAGGATGGTCTCTTTCAAATTAACGTCACAAGAAGCTATTTGAAATTTTCCGACCGGGGTTGAAGAATTTTGGGCCTTTTTCGTATAACTTTTGAATTATAAAAGATATCAGAATGCAATTTGCGCCGAAAAATGAGGAAAAATTATTCCCTGTTAATGATGGATAATTCAAAATATTTTACGTTTACTTAATTTTTCTTTTATCAATTTTTTAACCATAATTGTTGTGAAAAGCTTTTGCAAACTGTTTATTTAATACCGTATTTAATGCTCTTTTTAAAAATTATGATGTTGATAAACAATACGCTAGTTGTTTCTGTGTCATTACTTTCATAAATTGAGAAATTAAATTTTTATTCAATTATGTGTTAGTTCTGCAGACCTCAGAATCTATTGTTCTGGTTTTCTTTTTTATAATTTTATCCTTATATGCAGTGCATGCATAGATCGAACGTAAGGAGTAACTAATGGGACGTGTCTTTGATTGTAGCGGTGTTTGAATCTTTTTTCTAGAATTTTTGTGTTTGAATGTTTAACCTTTTAGCTACTGAACGCCACGCATATACCGGCTTCCGTTAATGTCATGTTTTGGAACGATGCGTCATTATTGTGGCTTTTACACGCAGGTGGCGAAAAATCACTCCGTACAAGGGTATAGCGCCGCGGTCAATCCTGTCGTAGCTAAAATTTTTTAAATTAAGATGGGTACGAGATCAGTTGACATTGTTTTCAAACCTCATTACAGTAATCCGGGGTGCGAGTGGTAAACCGATCATAAAAGCGGAGCGTGCGGCTCGCTTACCTGGGCCGGGAAATTCTGCACAGCTCTTTGCGGCGCTAATTTGAAAGAGACCATCCTAAAATTTTCGAAGCTCGGGCATCACTGCTACCCAGCGGTCGCTGTTAACCCTCCGAACGCTGGGCCGGTGCATGGTTGTAGTGGAATGTGTCCGTGAGGCGGTGTTGCCATTTTCGTCTGTTGGCGCGCGCGTAGGTTGCAGTTTTAACGGATGACCCTGTACACCGGGTAAGAAATATGTTAGGTTTGTGAGGTAATTTTCAATCAGTATAAATAATTTATTGAATATTTTGCTTTATTATTGGGAAGTTTCCATAGATTCATATTCCAGAAAAAGACAATTGGCCTATGATAACTAAAGTATGATATGAATATATTTGATTGTAATTTATCTAAATATCTAACAAATACAGCGTCACACAGTGGCGAGTTTGTTCGAAATCATGACCAAACGTAAATTTTTTTTATTTTAAGAATCTATGTAGTGTACTTCATTTATGAAATGTCAGAGCATGTTTTTCTGTTAAAATCAATTTTTAATCTGCAATTTTCTAAGAGATATGCAACTTCAAACTTAATAGCATTAGAAAATCGATTTTTTCAGGCAAAACTGAAAATTATTTTACGATTTATTGTCGATGTAACAAGATAATCTGTCAATGTTAGTATTGTCTAATATGCTCGAAATTCATATTTACATTAATTGCATTACTTTTGAAATATTTGTACAACTATGGTAGATAAAAATAACAAGATCTATATATGTTTTTCTTTCTTTGAGCGAATAGTAGTCGTGTATTAACTTAATACTATTAAGCGAGATCAAATTTCGATTTTCTTGGACTTTATTAGGAGAAAGTGGGGCAAAACCGGGTACCCGGGTCAGACCGGGTACCACTGTTTATCTAAGACAAGAGCTGCGATATGCAGCCAACGTATGGTGTTACATTCGGGTGGACCTCACGACGGAATGAGATCAGTCGTAGAGCAAAGACCGTCGTAGTTTTTCATTTAGAGAAGTTTAAAAATTTCGAGTTGGAAAGTTCCAGTGTTGCGTTGGTGAATTGTCTTTTTTATACTACTTGGATTTAAGGAATCGATTACGGTAAGTACTGCATTGTATTCTGTAGACTTTACACAGTATTTTGCCGTTTTACCCGGTTCTTTATCGCATGTTGAAGTGTAAATATTTAATGTTTAGTATATCACCTCATTTGGGGCAAAACTTCTTTTTTTTTTTAATTCATGAAAATCACATACTTTTCAAGCGTTTTGACCGGAGGGTACCCTTAAAGTAAAGTTTAAAGGTCGCAGAAGAAGTTCTGATTGAAATTAACTGCGACAATCTGTGACCTTACCAGTTATCGTCATTTGTTTCTCGGGGGGGCTAAACCATCTGGAGGTTGTGCACGTTTTCGCTCATGACAAGCTTTCTCAGTTGATGTTTTCGGCATGATAAACACTAATTGTATTAAAAATAATACACAAACATAATAATACGCACGAAGTATTATTTAAACACAAATGTGAGTACGTTATTATGTTATAAGGAATAATAACTAAGTAGTGTATACTATTAACCACTCAGAAATCTAATGAGGAACGCAGCGAATTCAGTCGATTAACAGAAGAAAACTATTTTTGAGTTAAAAGAAAGGAGTGGGTGCAGCGCAGGACTGCCAGGGAATACCCTACCGTAGTGGAGGGGGAACACCTACATTGGCGTCGATGGTTGCGTCTCGGCGTCATCACCCACGCATACATATACCGCAATGCTGTGTAGGTGTTCCCCCTCCACTACTGTAGGGACGTTTTGTTCGCCGTTCAGCGGCATGAGGCCAAGTCACTCTACCGTGCGTAAGGAAGTTTCACTTCAAAAAAATTAATTTCAATATGTCCGTTTTTTGGGGAGTTATTATGGTTGCTCTTCATGGCGTCCGCGTCGATGAGGGTAACACTGTCCAACACGATTTTTGGTCCGCAATATCCGCTGGGTGATTACTGTAGTGTTTTTCGCCCTGAACACGAATCCCAAAGCAAAATTGCTCGATCACTCTCAGTTTTCAAGAAATTCGATTTTGAAAAAAAATGTAAATTTTCAATTTTTAACATCTTTTTAGTTCAAACAGTAATAGTTATTCGGTTGCTTGTTCCAGCAAATTATTCTATGAACCCTCACGAACACAACGATAGAAGTTATTATTGAATTATACATTATAGAATTAGAGAATATATTTAAGAAAGCAAGATGTAGAAAAGGAGGCTGGTACTTATTTCCACTGTCGTCGACATGCGCGCTAAGCATCCGCGTGCGCGCCTGGCAGAGCGTCGGCCCATTTCGTGCGCGCGGCCTCATAAATTAGACCCTTTCAAGGGGACGAAAACGTCGTTCGCGGTGCGGCGTGGCACTAGTGGGACCTTGGCTTTAACGGACGGGGTCCCCAATCTACAGGGTCATCATTTAATAAATAATTAATTAAATTTCAATAAAAACATTTAATATCTCTTATTCGATAAATATAAAATTAATTATGCTTAAAAATAAACTAGAGGCACAGTATTTGGGTACCCCACAGTAAGTTGACTCCTCTACCCTAGGGAACGGGAACCTCAGGTATTGTTGTAAAGGATGTAAAATTTTATTATATGTTGGGCCTAATGGAACCAGTTGTTTCCGAAAAACTAGCCAGGCTGATCAGCCAGAACGTCTCAATAGAGTCGCGGTTTATGACAGTTTTGTCCCGCTATGCGGCGGTGGACAACGGTGCGCGCGGGTCCCCAAACAAAGATAGCTCTCGAAGGTAACAGTTCAGAGCGGAGTGAAAATTCATTAATCGTTGATGGTATCCGTATTTTCGAAGACGGCCTCGACAACATCTAATTGACAGATTTCCAAAGGGCAATCAAGATCGTACCTTCGCCGTCTTTAAGAATTTACAAATTATTCGATGTGAACAAAGACTTGCGGGGCAATACGGTCATAAACTGCGACCCTAGCGAAATACTCTGGCCGATCAGCCTGATTAGTTTTTGGGGACAAGGGACGGTACCCAAGCCAGCACCCTCAGTTTTTACCTAAATATGCCAGGTGTAAGAAAGATGCCATCAATGTGACAATTATTAACGTCGCAAAGACCTATTGGGAATTTCCCGCACCAGGTAATCGAGCCGCGCGCTCCGGGCAAAACTGAAAATTATTTTACGATTTATTGTCGATGTAACAAGACAATCTGTCAATGTTAGTATTATCTAATATGCTCGAAATTCATATTTATATTAATTGCATTACTTTTGAAATATTTGTACAACTATGGTAGATAAAAATAACAAGACCTATATATGCTTTTCTTTTTTGAGCGAATAATAGCCGTGTATTAAGCGAGATCAAATTTCGATTTTTTTGGACTTTATTACTACATATTTGAAGAACAAACAAAAAATAATTGTTTGAATTTTATCAATTTTTGCATTAGATATACAGCATTCATTGTACCACTGTAAAAATTAGAGTTCCGGACGGGCGCTATCAGAACTCGTGGCAATTCACTCTACCGTGTGTAAGGAAGTTTCACTCCAAAAATGGTTAAAATGTGACAAGAGATGCGGAGAGAAAGAGAAAGTGGCAAGCGATAATGCAAACGGCTCGACGACGCACAGCTTGAGTGTGGCTGAGCTAACGTGAAGGAAATGCGTTCCCGAGTGGCCGTTTCTTGCTTCTTTTTTGCTCAAAGATGGAGCAAGACAAAGTGTCAAGGCTCGTACCGTCTGTCACGTACCGTTCCTCACATTCAAACTCTCTGACTCGCTCTCGCGTTCGCCAGGACACGAGTTCTTTTTAGCTGCGGTATCTCCAGTTAAATGGGTGATACCATCCTCCAATGTTCCATCCCCAGCAACGTGATAACTCGGAAACGGTTAGAAAGGGAAAAAAATATTGTAACAAAAATCACATGATTTTGAAGAATAATTCATTTTTGTTAAAATATTTTTTTCACATTTCTAATCGCTTTCTAGTTAACTCTTTGGGGGTCGAACTTTCGAGGATGGTATCACCCATTACGCTTGAGTTACCGAAGTTAAAAATAAATATGTATGCATTAGCTTTGGCATGCATTAGCCTACAAGCCCATAGAGTATCATCAAAATCGGAACCGAACCGTTCGCGACTCTTTCTTGTCACAACCGAGCCCCCTACCGAAAGGGTGAAGGATCTGGCCACGGAGTGGGGACGGTGGGGGTGTCTATTCAGTACTGATAAAGAGACAGCGATGAACCACCCGGCAGTTACTCCAGAACCGTGGACGGGTAAGTGAGTGATTTGGGAACCTACATACTCTACGAAACATATACTTTATTATTTTATTATTAGCCTATATTCTACACTTTTAGTTTATTTTTAATTTGAGTGTGTGACGTCCCAGCCCCGCCACGGGGACCGCGCCGGTTAGTCTTTGCCCCAGCGCCGCTAGATGGCTAATCCTCTCACAAGTCCTAAACTCTAATCTCGTTCATATATATACAAGTTCCAAGTTTTACTCCTCTTAGTCCCGTGTGTCTAGGGCAGGGGCCGCCAGCTATAGCCCTACTGATGAGTCTGGCTGTGACGGTCCCAAGACGAGAAACGCACATCTTCTTTTCCTCCTCGATCTTTAAAATAGCCAATCTACCTGCCCCGCACAGTACTCCAAAAAGCGTGACCGGCCTTAGGGTTTACGGTTACGCCGGAGACGACGGGGCAAGATCCCCTCTTTACGTTGCGAAGTCAATCATCAAATCACCACTCGATTTCGGACGTAACAAGTGTATATTTAGTTTTAGTTAATTATTAATTTCAGTGTATAATGAGTGTTAGTATATATTTAGTTGCAGTGCATATTTTGTAAAGGTATATTTTTACTATATATTTTATTCCGGTATATTTTTAAAGCACGTGTGGCCTTTCGTTAGAATCAAACTAAATTTTTACATATTGTTCCTTCGTTAATTAAAAATGAGTGGCAAACCGAATTTGCAAAAGTATTATAAGCGTGCAAAAAGATCGCGAAATCATTCCCCACCGAAACCCTCAACATCATCTGATGCTAGATTTTCAGGCAGTAATCATGAATTCCTTGTCAATAATATTCATAAAGTACCTGATTTTAGTTCTTCTCAGTCTTGTTTAAATATTAATGAAAATAATGTAGAGTATTCAAATCGGACACAACAAATTAAGGATGACATTTCTTTTGAAAATTGTCAGGTTTTGAAAAATGCAGGGGAAAATAATTGCCCTATTAATAATTATACTATTAATAATGTCACTGCGGAATTGTCAGATCAAACGAATAATCCTGCTTTGTCTCTTTCGCTAGCACAGTGGGCTTTAAAACATAATGTTTCTCATTGCGCGATTAATGATTTGCTTCGTATTTTAAAAAAATCAGTTTCATCCGATTTACCGTTAGATGCTAGAACACTTTTAAAAACAGTCAGGAAATTAGAAACAAGAATCGTTGAACCGGGGCATTATCACCATTTTGGTTTGAAAAATAGTATTCTGAAACTTATTAAGTCCTCGGGTGTGTCGCATGTTAAAGGTAATACAATTCAAATTAATGTTAATATTGATGGCTTACCGCTGCGAAAAAGCTCCAATAGTCAAGCTTATCCCATTCTATGTAGCATCGCGGGATTTTCAAATGTTGATATGGTTGGCATATATCATGGTTATGAAAAACCTGAAGATGCCAACTGTTTCTTACATGATTTCGTATAAGACGCAGTAGACATTATTAATAATACAATTTCGATTGATGGGCAGTTGTATCGTATACAAATAAAATCTTTTATTTGTGATGTCCCTGCAAAATCATTTATCAAATACACCAAAGGGCACGCTGGCTATAATTCTTGTTCAAAATGTAATACTAAAGGAGATTTCGTAGATGGAACATGTTTTCCGGAAATTGACAACATCACTTTACGTACAGATCGCGATTTTAGATTACAAGTAGATCACGAGCATCACACAGGCAAATCAATTTTAGAAAACATTCCTGGAATTAACATGATAGACTCCTTTCCCCTCGACTATATGCACTTAGTGTGTCTAGGCGTCGTAAAAAAATTACTAGTTAATCTGTGGGGTATGCAAAACCCAGCACAAAAAGGTCACGTATAGAAGTATCCGCCATATTCTGCTCACTTATAAATGTCGCGAAAAGTATGCCAAAAGAATTCAATAGAAAATCTCGAAGTTTGAATGATTTGAAAATATAGAAAGCAACGGAATTACGACAATTTTTATTATACACTGGACCAGTAGTTTTATTACATAATATGAGTAAGGACAGATATTTAAATTTTCTTTCACTACATGTAGCGTCAGTTATCTTATCAAATTACAGATATTTTAACCATCTAGATTATGCATCCCAATTATTAAAATATTTTGTTAAGACCTTTAGAATATTATATGGGCCACACAACATTTCGCACAATGTTCACAATCTCTTACACATCACAGAAGATGTTAAACTTCATGGACCGCTCGACAATTTCAATTGTTTTCCATTTGAAAATTTTTTGCAAAGCATCCCAAAGTCTCTTAGAAAGGGTGACAAACCTTTAGAACAAATTGTTAAAAGACAAGCAGAGAAATCTAACTTCATGTCAGAAGAAATGCATCCTAATGTTGTATTTCCTCTGTTTAAGAATGAACATTTTAAGGGTCCACTAATGGAGAATATTACAGAGTCTAAGCAGTTTAGAACTATAGCTTTCAGAAATTTTATTTTGAAAATTAGTCACCCCAACAACTGCTGTTGTCTTAATGATGGTAGCATTATTTTTATAAAAAATATAGTATCTAGAAATGAATGTAATGAAGTAATTGCACAAAAAGTTTTGGTTTTAAATGATTTTTATAACAATCCAATCAAATCATCAGAATTAGGAATTTAAGTTGTACAACGACGCCATTTAAGCCTTCTACAAATTTTTAACGTAACACAAATTTCCCATAAATGTGTCAAATTAAAAACTGATGGAAAATTTATTATTTTCCCATTACTACACTCCATTTAATGTTCATAAGTACGATTCTCTCTGTTTATCACTTGAGATACTCGTTCAATCTTTGTATTATGTACTATGTAGTGTTTACGGTAACAATATTAATTATTCAGATTTCGAGTTTTTCTGGTCTTAATGTTTATGTAAGATTCTGTAAGTCTCTGTAAGTTAGAAAGTAGATGCTTAGAAATTATATACGAAATGCCGCGGATGGACCAACCAATCAAGGCCAACACATAGAAGACGGACAGATTAGGAAGTATATCACCAAATAACAAGGCGCGTAATAATACAGACAATCTTTAGACACATCTTTATTTATAGTTGTTCGTATAGGATATTAGATAATTTCACACCTCTTTTTCAGGAATCTTTATACAGGGTATTCAACCAACTTTGCCCGCATGAAATATCATCGCCACTTCAAATAATAGACGAAAATGTTACGTATAAAAGTTGTAGGGTATAAAAAAATACATAATAAAGTGTTAGAAATATTGAAGCACCACCTCGTAAGAGGGGCTGCATGGTTAAGCCTAAACAGATGTGGCCAGCGTGACGCGTACAGCGACGATGGGCCCGACCAGCGCGGCGCCGTAGACGTCGTAAATTGGCATCAGGGTCCTTAGGAGTTTCCTAAAGAACAACAGGGGACTTTCCACGGGACGGAAAGTCAGTCCAGACCTCGTATCGAGAAATACCTTTCAACTTTACCCCTTGTTCGGCATCGAAATAAATATATATATCGTATAATTTAGACAGTGGGTTTATTCTGCAACCTTTAGTCTTTTCTTACAACAGTCTCATCAGTTTCTTTACCGGTGGGGGCAAAGAGCAGATCTAGAGGTCAATTTTGTTTAATTAATTTCTTGATTTTGTAGAGGTTCGCAACGCGTCCAGAAATTTTGCCCGGCATATAAAGGTTAGAAATTGAATCATCGATACGACCGGCGGAAACACAACCGGTACCCGCGACGTACCCGCAACGATCGAGAACCGAACATTCCCGAAATCGACCAAGCATAAATACGACCACCAGCAGCGCGGACGGTATCAGTATTGTTGCGTTGCCTCGCGAGTCAAAAACTTACTGTATTTATTAAGAGTAGCCGTAAGCGTTAATTTAAGATAGTGTATAAGTGTAGTGCATAAGTGTAGGGTTTAAGTTTGTACAATAAATAGTTTATAAGAGGCAGCGTGATGCACCCGTTTCACTATTCCTACAAATTCCATTTTCTTCGATTTCTGACTTACACCACTTTCATAATCACCGACAAATATCTATTGTAACTGCAGATATTCTGCATATTCTGTATATTTTGTATACTCTGTAAAATCTATTTACAAATCTATTTTTGTATATCTATTTTAAGTGTATATATCCTGCATACATAATAATAATACAAATAAAACTAATTGGTATTAAATAAATGAAATAAATTGTTATTGAGTTTGATTCTATTTTGGAAATCACTTACATACTTCCTTAAATTTATATTAAATCGTACCAGTACAATTCGGACGTAACAAAAAGACGTTTTAAACATGCTCAGAAAGGCTGGATTTCCTATCCGCGATCGGCCGAACCGGCGCACACTGGTTCCAAAGTGACTTTTTGCGGTCAAAATTCCGTATCTCCGTCAATTCTCAACCGATTTTTGATTTCTTTGGCTCATTTTGTAGGGGATTAAATTTGCTAAAATATCGCATAGTAGTTTTCCAAAATTTTCTTTAGGGATTAAAAGAAAACAAATTCTGAACTCTTGGTTCCGAAAGAACGAGTTTATTAACCAGTTTTTTCATATAACATTAAAACGAGATAAAATAAAAAAAATATAAATTAAACAATTCAAATTTAAACAAGTTAGTCTTCTTCCACATATTCTACATCTTCATAATTAGACAAAAGATATTTTGCGTCTTTTTCTAGTTCAACAGACGCAGTTGGCCATTGGGACCTCAAAATCGAAATTAAAGGATCCGATGTTATTAATAAATTATGCATTATATCCTCATTTGTCGAAAACCTCGAACTTTTTCTGGTATTAAATTGTCGGAATCTTTTAAAATCTTTGTTCCTAGATTCCTGGGCTTCTTCCGACATCTGACCAATCACAGCCCCACTTAGAAATTAAAACTAAGTCTTTTTTGGTGGGAAGATTCCCAGATTTGTGCAATAATGAAAACAACCTCGAAACAGGACAGTCAAGTAAGCATTGTAAATTTATACTTACTCCTCTATCTGAAATTGTTATTGACGGATAACATTATTTCTTCGCTTCAAGAATGTTTTTGTACGTAGGAAATATACAAGAATCTTTTTTTGTGGATTAAGAGCGAATTCTGTTGTACTGAAACTTAGTAAGCTTGGCATTAAAATATATGGCCAAAGCTTCTTCTTTGGACAAACATTTAACAGGCTGACGTTTCATTTATCGAATTATCAGAATCTATAGACAACATTAGATCATGGAATTTATCAGCAATGTTCTTCTGACTTGAGGTTTGCAAACTGAAGAAAGAAATTACGCCTTCGTCGTCGATCCGATTTTGTTTTGTAGGCAACAACGCTAGTGGCTGCAGTCATTTGTTTGTTAGCAGACATTGGGAGAATATTCGTCAACGATTCTGTGTCTTGGCAGTTGTGCGGCATAGAGTGATCAACCTATTAAATCGAGTCATTTGCACTTTTTACGGCTTTACTTTTATACAATAAAATGGTGCACATAAAGGTTAAAAATATAAAGTTAGCGAAAATTATGCTCTCAGGAAAAAATCATGATGTAAGCTACTTAGCCAACTTCCTTTCGGAGACCTTTCTAGTCAAAATGGAACACAGGACATCATTGGCTAACAAAATAAGTAAGGACTTTTCATATACATTTAAAAAAGGATGGATCGGCTCTTCGCGAACAACAGAGCGTTTTTTAGCTAAAAATGATTTCTGGCTTAACGAATGCTATTTTGAATGGTCGGACCCCAATTTGCCAATACCAACTCCCTCAGACACTGTTGGACGGCCGGAAATAAACTTTGAAGCGAGTTTGGAACGATCAAAAAGAAGAAAAACTGAATTATTATGTGCGACACATTCGCAAAAGGAACTCCAATTTGCGTTGGAACACAGTTTGCGAACCTCAGGTCACAAGAACATTGCTGATAAACTCCATGCCCTAATGTTGTCTATAGATTCTGATGATTCGATAAACGAACGTCAGCCTGTTAAATGTTTGTCCAAAGAAGAAGCTTTGGCCTTATATTTTGATGCCAAGCTTACTAAGTTCCAGTACAACAGAATTCGCTCTGAATCCATAAAAAGAGATTCTTGTATTTTTCCTACGTACAAAAACATTCTTGAAGCAAAGAAAGAATGTTATGCCTCAATAACAATTTCAGATAGAGGAGCAAGTATAAATTTACAATACTTACTTGACTATACTGTTTTGAGGTTGTTTTCATTATTGCACAAATCTGGGAATCTTCCCACCAAAAAAGACTTAGTTTTAATTTCTAAGTGGGGTTGTGACGGTTCGTGCGGGCACAGCAATTACAAACAAAATTTTGATAACCCTGAAGATTCCAACGAGAGCCTGTTTATGATGTCCTTGGTTCCACTACAATTAATCCATTCACTTTCCACGAATGACGCTCCATGTTGGATTAACCCTCATCCGTATTCAACAAAACTTTGTAGGCCTATTAAATTTGAATTTGCAAAGGAAACAAGTACCAAAATAACTGAAGAAATAAACGTTATAAAGAATGACATAGAAAAATTGTCCCCAACAAAAGTGCAAATTCAAAGAAAACGCTTTACAATAAAGCATAGCCTACACATGACAAGGCTTGATGGTAAAGTTCACCAAGCTATGAATGGAACTCCTTCCGCAGCCTCCTGTTATATTTGTGGGGCCAAACCGTCTGAAATGAACAATTTGAACTTAGTCAGGAATAAATCTATCCAGGAAGGATCGGTGGAATACGGTTTATCCACTCTACATGCCTGGATTCGGTTTATGGAATGCATTTTACACATAAGTTACCGACTTGAATTTAAAAAGTGGAGCGCAAGGCGACCGGAAGAAAAAATGATCATGGAGGAGTCCAAAAAAAGAATTCAGTTAATGCTTAAACAAAAACTTGGTATAACTGTGGATGTTCCAAGACAAGGTTCGGGTACTTCCAATGATGGGAATACAGCGCGACGATTTTTCCGCAATTGGAAGACAGTAGCGGAAATCACAGAGGTGAATGAAGAACTTATTTACAAATTTTTTATAATTTTACAAGTTCTGTCGTGTGGAAGCAGCGTAGACCCATCAAAGTTCCAATCTTTTTCTCTCGAAACGGCCAAAATTTTTATTAGGGAGTATGGATGGTATTTTATACCATCATCAGTACACAAAATTTTAATACACGGAAAAGACGTTTTAAACGCGACTATTCTGCCGATTGGTCAGATGTCGGAAGAAGCCCAGGAATCTAGGAACAAAGATTTTAAAAAAATCCGACAATTTAATACCAGAAAAAGTTCGAGGTTTTCGACAAATGAGGATATAATGCATACTTTATTAATAACATCGGATCCTTTAATTTCGATTTTGAGGTCCCAATGGCCAACTGCGTCTGTTGAACTTGTTACGTCCTGAAGGGACTTTTGTGAATCACCCCGAGCGGTTGGGATGAATTATCGGGTCCTTGCTCTGTTAAGGTGCTAAAGCACGCCTTGACTATACTTACTGAGGATCGGGGAGGTAATAAAGGGGTCGAATAAAAGAGTACAAGGGATATAAAGGAAAAAACAATCAAGAAAATATATTGTTACAGAAATTAATCAGAATTTCATACCTCGAGACGGCGCTTCGTCTCAGCTGTCGCTTGCAGTTATCGCACGGCACGCTTGCCGTCTAGCGTTTCGCTCGCTCGCTGTATCGCTCTACCTAGCGCAGGTCGTGGTCGCTCGTTCTGGTCTCGGGTAGCACACGGAAGTCGGTGACCTGGGGTCCGTCGCGCCTCTTAGTCTCGGATCGTCGCTTATCTTCGCGGTCGTACGTCGGTCCTGATTGACGCACAAGGGCACTCCCGGCGAGGCCGCTTCTCGGTGTGTCAGATGGAGTTACCCTTTTACGAATTACTAACGGCCGAAAGCGCTTCGCGGAATCAACGCGGAGACATGGTCGCGGTATCTAGACGGCCCTCCGGCTCGTCGTGACTCCCTAACTTGAACTCTCCAATCTGAATGAATTTTTCCGGCTCCCGATCGCGGTCCGAACCTCGAACGATCCCCATAAGTGGGGGATACTGCCCCGTCGGCAGCTGCCGATTGCCTTGCTAATTTCCCTGAATATTGCGAAATATCCGGGACCGAGACGGGCGCGGGCGCCGTCCCCATGACTGTTGCCATGGGCTAAGCACAACGTGACTTCTACACGCGAGGCGATTCCACTGAATCGCCTTTTTGAAAGAAAGCGACGCGAGGACAGCGAGCACGGGATGGACCTGAAGGGCCCATGTAACAAACTAGAAAAAGACGCAAAATATCTTTTGTCTAATTATGAAGATGTAGAATATGTGGAAGAAGACTAACTTGTTTAAATTTGAATTGTTTAATTTATATTTTTTTATTTTATCTCGTTTTAATGTTATATGAAAAAACTGGTTAATAAACTCGTTCTTTCGGAACCAAGAGTTCAGAATTTGTTTTCTTTTAATCCCTAAAGAAAATTTTGGAAAACTACTATGCGATATTTTAGCAAATTTAATCCCCTACAAAATGAGCCAAAGAAATCAAAAATCGGTTGAGAATTGACGGAGATACGGAATTTTGACCGCAAAAAGTCACTTTGGAACCAGTGTGCGCCGGTTCGGCCGATCGCGGATAGGAAATCCAGCCTTTCTGAGCATGTTTAAAACGTCTTTTTGTTACGTCCGAATTGTACTGGTACGATTTAATATAAATTTAAGGAAGTATGTAAGTGATTTCCAAAATAGAATCAAACTCAATAACAATTTATTTCATTTATTTAATACCAATTAGTTTTATTTGTATTATTATTATGTATGCAGGATATATACACTTAAAATAGATATACAAAAATAGATTTGTAAATAGATTTTACAGAGTATACAAAATATACAGAATATGCAGAATATCTGCAGTTACAATAGATATTTGTCGGTGATTATGAAAGTGGTGTAAGTCAGAAATCGAAGAAAATGGAATTTGTAGGAATAGTGAAACGGGTGCATCACGCTGCCTCTTATAAACTATTTATTGTACAAACTTAAACCCTACACTTATGCACTACACTTATACACTATCTTAAATTAACGCTTACGGCTACTCTTAATAAATACAGTAAGTTTTTGACTCGCGAGGCAACGCAACAATACTGATACCGTCCGCGCTGCTGGTGGTCGTATTTATGCTTGGTCGATTTCGGGAATGTTCGGTTCTCGATCGTTGCGGGTACGTCGCGGGTACCGGTTGTGTTTCCGCCGGTCGTATCGATGATTCAATTTCTAACCTTTATATGCCGGGCAAAATTTCTGGACGCGTTGCGAACCTCTACAAAATCAAGAAATTAATTAAACAAAATTGACCTCTAGATCTGCTCTTTGCCCCCACCGGTAAAGAAACTGATGAGACTGTTGTAAGAAAAGACTAAAGGTTGCAGAATAAACCCACTGTCTAAATTATACGATATATATATTTATTTCGATGCCGAACAAGGGGTAAAGTTGAAAGGTATTTCTCGATACGAGGTCTGGACTGACTTTCCGTCCCGTGGAAAGTCCCCTGTTGTTCTTTAGGAAACTCCTAAGGACCCTGATGCCAATTTACGACGTCTACGGCGCCGCGCTGGTCGGGCCCATCGTCGCTGTACGCGTCACGCTGGCCACATCTGTTTAGGCTTAACCATGCAGCCCCTCTTACGAGGTGGTGCTTCAATATTTCTAACACTTTATTATGTATTTTTTTATACCCTACAACTTTTATACGTAACATTTTCGTCTATTATTTGAAGTGGCGATGATATTTCATGCGGGCAAAGTTGGTTGAATACCCTGTATAAAGATTCCTGAAAAAGAGGTGTGAAATTATCTAATATCCTATACGAACAACTATAAATAAAGATGTGTCTAAAGATTGTCTGTATTATTACGCGCCTTGTTATTTGGTGATATACTTCCTAATCTGTCCGTCTTCTATGTGTTGGCCTTGATTGGTTGGTCCATCCGCGGCATTTCGTATATAATTTCTAAGCATCTACTTTCTAACTTACAGAGACTTACAGAATCTTACATAAACATTAAGACCAGAAAAACTCGAAATCTGAATAATTAATATTGTTACCGTAAACACTACATAGTACATAATACAAAGATTGAACGAGTATCTCAAGTGATAAACAGAGAGAATCGTACTTATGAACATTAAATGGAGTGTAGTAATGGGAAAATAATAAATTTTCCATCAGTTTTTAATTTGACACATTTATGGGAAATTTGTGTTACGTTAAAAATTTGTAGAAGGCTTAAATGGCGTCGTTGTACAACTTAAATTCCTAATTCTGATGATTTGATTGGATTGTTATAAAAATCATTTAAAACCAAAACTTTTTGTGCAATTACTTCATTACATTCATTTCTAGATACTATATTTTTTATAAAAATAATGCTACCATCATTAAGACAACAGCAGTTGTTGGGGTGACTAATTTTCAAAATAAAATTTCTGAAAGCTATAGTTCTAAACTGCTTAGACTCTGTAATATTCTCCATTAGTGGACCCTTAAAATGTTCATTCTTAAACAGAGGAAATACAACATTAGGATGCATTTCTTCTGACATGAAGTTAGATTTCTCTGCTTGTCTTTTAACAATTTGTTCTAAAGGTTTGTCACCCTTTCTAAGAGACTTTGGGATGCTTTGCAAAAAATTTTCAAATGGAAAACAATTGAAATTGTCGAGCGGTCCATGAAGTTTAACATCTTCTGTGATGTGTAAGAGATTGTGAACATTGTGCGAAATGTTGTGTGGCCCATATAATATTCTAAAGGTCTTAACAAAATATTTTAATAATTGGGATGCATAATCTAGATGGTTAAAATATCTGTAATTTGATAAGATAACTGACGCTACATGTAGTGAAAGAAAATTTAAATATCTGTCCTTACTCATATTATGTAATAAAACTACTGGTCCAGTGTATAATAAAAATTGTCGTAATTCCGTTGCTTTCTATATTTTCAAATCATTCAAACTTCGAGATTTTCTATTGAATTCTTTTGGCATACTTTTCGCGACATTTATAAGTGAGCAGAATATGGCGGATACTTCTATACGTGACCTTTTTGTGCTGGGTTTTGCATACCTCACAGATTAACTAGTAATTTTTTTACGACGCCTAGACACACTAAGTGCATATAGTCGAGGGGAAAGGAGTCTATCATGTTAATTCCAGGAATGTTTTCTAAAATTGATTTGCCTGTGTGATGCTCGTGATCTACTTGTAATCTAAAATCGCGATCTGTACGTAAAGTGATGTTGTCAATTTCCGGAAAACATGTTCCATCTACGAAATCTCCTTTAGTATTACATTTTGAACAAGAATTATAGCCAGCGTGCCCTTTGGTGTATTTGATAAATGATTTTGCAGGGACATCACAAATAAAAGATTTTATTTGTATACGATACAACTGCCCATCAATCGAAATTGTATTATTAATAATGTCTACTGCGTCTTATACGAAATCATGTAAGAAACAGTTGGCATCTTCAGGTTTTTCATAAACATGATATATGCCAACCATATCAACATTTGAAAATCCCGCGATGCTACATAGAATGGGATAAGCTTGACTATTGGAGCTTTTTCGCAGCGGTAAGCCATCAATATTAACATTAATTTGAATTGTATTACCTTTAACATGCGACACACCCGAGGACTTAATAAGTTTCAGAATACTATTTTTCAAACCAAAATGGTGATAATGCCCCGGTTCAACGATTCTTGTTTCTAATTTCCTGACTGTTTTTAAAAGTGTTCTAGCATCTAACGGTAAATCGGATGAAACTGATTTTTTTAAAATACGAAGCAAATCATTAATCGCGCAATGAGAAACATTATGTTTTAAAGCCCACTGTGCTAGCGAAAGAGACAAAGCAGGATTATTCGTTTGATCTGACAATTCCGCAGTGACATTATTAATAGTATAATTATTAATAGGGCAATTATTTTCCCCTGCATTTTTCAAAACCTGAGAATTTTCAAAAGAAATGTCATCCTTAATTTGTTGTGTCCGATTTGAATACTCTACATTATTTTCATTAATATTTAAACAAGACTGAGAAGAACTAAAATCAGGTACTTTATGAATATTATTGACAAGGAATTCATGATTACTGCCTGAAAATCTAGCATCAGATGATGTTGAGGGTTTCGGTGGGGAATGATTTCGCGATCTTTTTGCACGCTTATAATACTTTTGCAAATTCGGTTTGCCACTCATTTTTAATTAACGAAGGAACAATATGTAAAAATTTAGTTTGATTCTAACGAAAGGCCACACGTGCTTTAAAAATATACCGGAATAAAATATATAGTAAAAATATACCTTTACAAAATATGCACTGCAACTAAATATATACTAACACTCATTATACACTGAAATTAATAATTAACTAAAACTAAATATACACTTGTTACGTCCGAAATCGAGTGGTGATTTGATGATTGACTTCGCAACGTAAAGAGGGGATCTTGCCCCGTCGTCTCCGGCGTAACCGTAAACCCTAAGGCCGGTCACGCTTTTTGGAGTACTGTGCGGGGCAGGTAGATTGGCTATTTTAAAGATCGAGGAGGAAAAGAAGATGTGCGTTTCTCGTCTTGGGACCGTCACAGCCAGACTCATCAGTAGGGCTATAGCTGGCGGCCCCTGCCCTAGACACACGGGACTAAGAGGAGTAAAACTTGGAACTTGTATATATATGAACGAGATTAGAGTTTAGGACTTGTGAGAGGATTAGCCATCTAGCGGCGCTGGGGCAAAGACTAACCGGCGCGGTCCCCGTGGCGGGGCTGGGACGTCACACACTCAAATTAAAAATAAACTAAAAGTGTAGAATATAGGCTAATAATAAAATAATAAAGTATATGTTTCGTAGAGTATGTAGGTTCCCAAATCACTCACTTACCCGTCCACGGTTCTGGAGTAACTGCCGGGTGGTTCATCGCTGTCTCTTTATCAGTACTGAATAGACACCCCCACCGTCCCCACTCCGTGGCCAGATCCTTCACCCTTTCGGTAGGGGGCTCGGTTGTGACAAGAAAGAGTCGCGAACGGTTCGGTTCCGATTTTGATGATACTCTATGGGCTTGTAGGCTAATGCATGCCAAAGCTAATGCATACATATTTATTTTTAACTTCGGTAACTCAAGCGTAATGGGTGATACCATCCTCGAAAGTTCGACCCCCAAAGAGTTAACTAGAAAGCGATTAGAAATGTGAAAAAAATATTTTAACAAAAATGAATTATTCTTCAAAATCATGTGATTTTTGTTACAATATTTTTTTCCCTTTCTAACCGTTTCCGAGTTATCACGTTGCTGGGGATGGAACATTGGAGGATGGTATCACCCATTTAACTGGAGATACCGCAGCTAAAAAGAACTCGTGTCCTGGCGAACGCGAGAGCGAGTCAGAGAGTTTGAATGTGAGGAACGGTACGTGACAGACGGTACGAGCCTTGACACTTTGTCTTGCTCCATCTTTGAGCAAAAAAGAAGCAAGAAACGGCCACTCGGGAACGCATTTCCTTCACGTTAGCTCAGCCACACTCAAGCTGTGCGTCGTCGAGCCGTTTGCATTATCGCTTGCCACTTTCTCTTTCTCTCCGCATCTCTTGTCACATTTTAACCATTTTTGGAGTGAAACTTCCTTACACACGGTAGAGTGAATTGCCACGAGTTCTGATAGCGCCCGTCCGGAACTCTAATTTTTACAGTGGTACAATGAATGCTGTATATCTAATGCAAAAATTGATAAAATTCAAACAATTATTTTTTGTTTGTTCTTCAAATATGTAGTAATAAAGTCCAAAAAAATCGAAATTTGATCTCGCTTAATACACGGCTATTATTCGCTCAAAAAAGAAAAGCATATATAGGTCTTGTTATTTTTATCTACCATAGTTGTACAAATATTTCAAAAGTAATGCAATTAATATAAATATGAATTTCGAGCATATTAGATAATACTAACATTGACAGATTGTCTTGTTACATCGACAATAAATCGTAAAATAATTTTCAGTTTTGCCCGGAGCGCGCGGCTCGATTACCTGGTGCGGGAAATTCCCAATAGGTCTTTGCGACGTTAATAATTGTCACATTGATGGCATCTTTCTTACACCTGGCATATTTAGGTAAAAACTGAGGGTGCTGGCTTGGGTACCGTCCCTTGTCCCCAAAAACTAATCAGGCTGATCGGCCAGAGTATTTCGCTAGGGTCGCAGTTTATGACCGTATTGCCCCGCAAGTCTTTGTTCACATCGAATAATTTGTAAATTCTTAAAGACGGCGAAGGTACGATCTTGATTGCCCTTTGGAAATCTGTCAATTAGATGTTGTCGAGGCCGTCTTCGAAAATACGGATACCATCAACGATTAATGAATTTTCACTCCGCTCTGAACTGTTACCTTCGAGAGCTATCTTTGTTTGGGGACCCGCGCGCACCGTTGTCCACCGCCGCATAGCGGGACAAAACTGTCATAAACCGCGACTCTATTGAGACGTTCTGGCTGATCAGCCTGGCTAGTTTTTCGGAAACAACTGGTTCCATTAGGCCCAACATATAATAAAATTTTACATCCTTTACAACAATACCTGAGGTTCCCGTTCCCTAGGGTAGAGGAGTCAACTTACTGTGGGGTACCCAAATACTGTGCCTCTAGTTTATTTTTAAGCATAATTAATTTTATATTTATCGAATAAGAGATATTAAATGTTTTTATTGAAATTTAATTAATTATTTATTAAATGATGACCCTGTAGATTGGGGACCGCGAACGACGTTTTCGTCCCCTTGAAAGGGTCTAATTTATGAGGCCGCGCGCACGAAATGGGCCGACGCTCTGCCAGGCGCGCACGCGGATGCTTAGCGCGCATGTCGACGACAGTGGAAATAAGTACCAGCCTCCTTTTCTACATCTTGCTTTCTTAAATATATTCTCTAATTCTATAATGTATAATTCAATAATAACTTCTATCGTTGTGTTCGTGAGGGTTCATAGAATAATTTGCTGGAACAAGCAACCGAATAACTATTACTGTTTGAACTAAAAAGATGTTAAAAATTGAAAATTTACATTTTTTTTCAAAATCGAATTTCTTGAAAACTGAGAGTGATCGAGCAATTTTGCTTTGGGATTCGTGTTCAGGGCGAAAAACACTACAGTAATCACCCAGCGGATATTGCGGACCAAAAATCGTGTTGGACAGTGTTACCCTCATCGACGCGGACGCCATGAAGAGCAACCATAATAACTCCCCAAAAAACGGACATATTGAAATTAATTTTTTTGAAGTGAAACTTCCTTACGCACGGTAGAGTGACTTGGCCTCATGCCGCTGAACGGCGAACAAAACGTCCCTACAGTAGTGGAGGGGGAACACCTACACAGCATTGCGGTATATGTATGCGTGGGTGATGACGCCGAGACGCAACCATCGACGCCAATGTAGGTGTTCCCCCTCCACTACGGTAGGGTATTCCCTGGCAGTCCTGCGCTGCACCCACTCCTTTCTTTTAACTCAAAAATAGTTTTCTTCTGTTAATCGACTGAATTCGCTGCGTTCCTCATTAGATTTCTGAGTGGTTAATAGTATACACTACTTAGTTATTATTCCTTATAACATAATAACGTACTCACATTTGTGTTTAAATAATACTTCGTGCGTATTATTATGTTTGTGTATTATTTTTAATACAATTAGTGTTTATCATGCCAAAAACATCAACTGAGAAAGCTTGTCATGAGCGAAAACGTGCACAACCTCCAGATGGTTTAGCCCCCCCGAGAAACAAATGACGATAACTGGTAAGGTCACAGATTGTCGCAGTTAATTTCAATCAGAACTTCTTCTGCGACCTTTAAACTTTACTTTAAGGGCACCCTCCGGTGAAAACGCTTGAAAAGTATGTGATTTTCACGAATTAAAAAAAAAAGAAGTTTTGCCCCAAATGAGGTGATATACTAAACATTAAATATTTACACTTCAACATGCGATAAAGAACCGGGTAAAACGGCAAAATACTGTGTAAAGTCTACAGAATACAATGCAGTACTTACCGTAATCGATTCCTTAAATCCAAGTAGTATAAAAAAGACAATTCACCAACGCAACACTGGAACTTTCCAACTCGAAATATTTAAACTTCTCTAAATGAAAAACTACGACGGTCTTTGCTCTACAATTGATCTCATTCCGTCGTGAGGTCCACCCGAATGTAACACCATACGTTGGCTGCATATCGCAGCTCTTGTCTTTGAAAAACAGTGGTACCCGGTCTGACCCGGGTACCCGGTTTTGCCCCACTTTCTCCTAATAAAGTCCAAGAAAATCGAAATTTGATCTAGCTTAATAGTATTAAGTTAATACATGACTACTATTCGCTCAAAGAAAGAAAAACATATATAGATCTTGTTATTTTTATCTACCATAGTTGTACAAATATTTCAAAAGTAATGCAATTAATGTAAATATGAATTTCGAGCATATTAGACAATACTAACATTGACAGATTATCTTGTTACATCGACAATAAATCGTAAAATAATTTTCAGTTTTGCCTGAAAAAATCGATTTTCTAATGCTATTAAGTTTGAAGTTGCATATCTCTTAGAAAATTGCAGATTAAAAATTGATTTTAACAGAAAAACATGCTCTGACATTTCATAAATGAAGTACACTACATAGATTCTTAAAATAAAAAAAATTTACGTTTGGTCATGATTTCGAACAAACTCGCCACTGTGTGACGCTGTATTTGTTAGATATTTAGATAAATTACAATCAAATATATTCATATCATACTTTAGTTATCATAGGCCAATTGTCTTTTTTCTGGAATATGAATCTATGGAAACTTCCCAATAATAAAGCAAAATATTCAATAAATTAGTTATACTGATTGAAAATTACCTCACAAACCTAACATATTTCTTACCCGGTGTACAGAGTCATCCGTTAAAACTGCAACCTACGCGCGCGCCAACAGACGAAAATGGCAACACCGCCTCATGGACACATTCCACTACAACCATGCACCGGCCCAGCGTTCGGAGGGTTAAGGGGGTAGACACGTCACGTGGTCTGGCCGATTCGGCAGGTCGGTATTACAGCAGGTTTTTTCTACACTGAAATGGTATTACCCATAGATACGCCGCTGCCTGATGCACGCGAGAGGGAGCTGTTTGCTATTTCCGTATTCTATTCTGAATAAGGAAAGAAATTCTCAGCTGTTGCGTTGTACTTATAAAAATTTAAACGGAAAGTCGGCTGGTAGGAAACGTAGAAACGTAGGAAATTCATTGCACATTTTAAATACTTAAAATGTGCTTATGCTACAATATTCTACGTTAGCAGTAAGGAAATATGAGTGAAAACGGAAAATAAATGAAGGGATGTTCCCAAAAAATTATGTTTGTTAGGTTAGACATTTTTTTATTAGCAAAGCAACGAAACAGAACATGAAATACACTTATTACACGTCCTATGCAGAAAACAGTTATGAACAAACATTATATATAAAATTGTGTTGGATGTTGAATTGGACTAGAGAAGATGCGCAGGCTGGATGCGCGTGATTATTATATGGTCGGCTCCTCGAAGTGACAGAAAATATAACCTAAGTATATGCTATATGACAACAAATGTTTAGTGGCTATTTCATTCTTTTACGAAACATTTGTGAACATTTTAGCATCCTTCCAAAACATTATTATTACGCCGCAACAGCATCTTTAGGAAATCGAGTATAGCAATTAGGTTATATTTTCTGTCACTTCGAGGAGAGAAAATCCGTTCTTGAAATCCACTACTGAAAATGCGCAGGCTGGATGCGCGTGATTATTATGTGGTCGGTTCCACGAAGTGACAGAAAATATAACCTAAGTATATGCTATATGACAACAAATGTTTAGTAGCTATTTCATTCTTTTACGAAACATTTGTGAACATTTTAGCATCCTTCCAAAACATTATTATTACGCCGCAACAGCATCTTTAGGAAATCGAGTATAGCAATTAGGTTATATTTTCTGTCACTTCGAGGAGAGAAAATCCGTTCGTGAAATCCGCTACTGAAAATGCGCAGGCTGGATGCGCGTGATTATTATGTGGTCGGTTCCACGAAGTGACAGAAAATATAACCTAAGTATATGCTATATGACAACAAATGTTTAGTAGCTATTTCATTCTTTTACGAAACATTTGTGAACATTTTAGCATCCTTCCAAAACATTATTATTACGCCGCAACAGCATCTTTAGGAAATCCAGTATAGCAATTAGGTTATATTTTCTGTTACTTCGAGGAGAGAAAATCCGTTCGTGAAATCCACTACTGAAAATGCGCAGGCTGGATGCGCGTGATTATTATGTGGTCGATTCCTCGAAGTGACAGAAAATATAACCTATATGCTATACCCGATTTCCTAAAGATACTGCTGTGGCGTAATAATAATGTTTTGAAACGGTGATAAAAAGTTCACAAATGTTTCGTAAAAGAACGAAATAGCCACTAAACATTTGTTGTCATATAGCATATACTTAGGTTATATTTTCTGTCACTTCGAAGAGCTGACCACATTATAATCACGCGCATCCAGCCTGCGCATTTTCTGTAGCGGATTTCATGAACGGATTCTGAACTGGATGTTGAAATAATTAGGAAACACAATGTTTACGGGGTTTATTACGATTTTATTTGTTAAAGATGCTTCAATTCTTTTAATGTTCCTGCCCATATAACCGTTGGTTATTAACAAATAATATAATAAAAAGTACTAAAAAATATTGGGAAACACCGACGTTATGAGATTTTTTCCGCGAATCATATGTTACGTGCCCCACTGTCGGGCGTTACCATCGCAGGCCGATGTCGATGACGTCGTCCCGATCGTCCTCTCGAAGGTGGCCGACCTTCTTCTATCTTCAGCTACGAGCACCAGCAGGCTATGCACGGGCCTATACCCGGTGGTCGCAACATTGCTCTCCCCTCTGGAAGAGCAGACGTCTCGGCCGCATTGAATCCTCTTCGGAATCTTCGTACCCCTGGCTGAAGAAGTGGTCGTGCAGCCCCGTGGCTTCTTCAGACATCCGCCTCGGCATTTGCCTTCTCGCTCAGGGGAAAACCACGGAAAAACCCTGAGCAAGGCGTGGGTACACAACGTCCCTAGAACTCTGCAGCTTCCTGTCCCACGACGTCTCTGGAACTCCGCAGCTCCTTGTCCCACGACGTTGCTGGAACCCTGCGACTCTTAGTCCCACGACGAAATCCACGGGGAGCTCCGGGCGCTTTCCTCTTCCGTGTGTCCCACGACGAAATCCACGGAGAGCTCCGGGTCCAGCAGCCAGGCACGGGTACCGCAGGGCTTCTAATTCTCCCTCGACGAAACGCCCCTGGTCCCTGTCCCACGACGTCCCTGGAACTCCACTCTGGAACGTCCCACGTCGACTTCAATGCTCCAACGCTGCATCCTCCTTCGTGCAGCCTCCGGAACCCCGTGCAGACTCCAGCGCTGCCTCGTTTGCTGGCAGCCTCCTCGAGAAGTACGTCCGACGACGTCTCCACTGCTTCGGCGACGTTCCCTCCTCCTCGTCGAATCCTTGGTCGCTGTCGACCCTCTCCTCCAGGGACTCATCCTCGATGTCCTTCCGGTAGCCGTACGAGCTTGACACTTCAATCCCTTCACGGCTCCGGATTCCATGAGAAACATTAACATTTACTTTCATTTGAGAGAATCCGTTGCAGCTGAAAGAACCGAGAAGACGGAAAGGCGGGACGGAACCGATAACAGGGGATCACAGCTCATGAGCATGTTATCGGCCCGTTCCCCGATCAATCTGACCAGTACCCCAGCTCGTCTGCATTGTCTTTCTTCTGCACTTCTTGTCCTCTTCTCCCTCTTTCAGGCCTTGGCTTTCAGATGGCCCCATTCCTCTTCGTGGCTTCTGGTGCTGACCCAGGGGACCGTCCTGTGCGTCCTGTTAACGCTCCCGTCTCCGCGACATCTCCTCCAGCCGATCCAAGCAGTCGCACCGCTTGTCCGACTGGTGGTTGGAGATGCCATTTCCCGGCTGCTGTCCACCCTGTTGAGGCGGACCTCTTGGTTTGTACAAACCGGGGAGAAGCCAAGATCCACGCCAACAGGGCTAGAGAGGCGGTTCCACGTATGTCCGCGCTCCACTGCGGACTGCTACTCTGTCGTAGCACAGACGGGGAATTCGGGAACGCGTATCCAGGCCGCGGCGGCAGTGCCCCGACACCTTGTCCCTCGTCGTGGGGTTTCGTGCTCTCTGAAACACTTTAAAGAAACAGAGAGCTGGGCTACGAAGGTAGCCTCCGCAGCCCAGTCCAGTAGATTAGCTTAGACTAATCTTCAGACTTTTCATTCAGAACTTCAAACTCTCTCCTCGAGCGAGAGACTTCCTGGATCTTTGGTCGGCGAACGACCCATCCTGTCTAAACAACTCCACTCTTCGGGGCTCTCTCTCGTAGGGAATTCGGCCATTCTGCGACGATGTTCGCCCTCGAACTCCCTTCGTCGCAGCTCAGTAACTCTGCGCACTCCAGGCGCCTCCATGTTGCTCAGGTGGTGCCTGCGCTTTGTAAACTGCTTATTCGACAGCTCTTCATATGCGCTGGATGCACTCGCCGGTGCATTAGTGACTTTGGATTGCAATTGTTTATTCCACAGCTCTTCACATGCGCTGGCTGCACTCGCCGGTGCAGTAGTGACTTTGGATTGCAATTGTTTATTCCACAGCTCTTCACATGCGCTGGCTGCACTCGCCGGTGCATTAGTGACTTTGGATTGCAATTGTTTATTCCACAGCTCTTCACATGCGCTGGCTGCACTCGCCGGTGCATTAGTGACTTTGGATTGCAATTGTTTATTCCACAGCTCTTCACATGCGCTGGCTGCACTCGCCGGTGCATTAGTGACTTTGGATTGCAATTGTTTATTCCACAGCTCTTCACATGCGCTGGATGCACTCGCCGGTGCATTAGTGACTTTGGATTGCAATTGTTTATTCCACAGCTCTTCACATGCGCTGGCTGCACTCGCCGGTGCTATCGTGATGTTTTCATCCATCGTTTTATGTACTTTCTTGTGTACTTGTACCTGCTCCTCCTTTTTGTATATACGGAGGTTCTCTAATCGGCTGTTGTCGATTGTATCTGCTATCTATAATTTCTGGCAACATGCAGTCTTCATAGAACTTGCTCAGTTTGTCTTCCATCTCTGTTGCCCAGAATCGATCATCTCTCGTTACTGTTGTAACCTTTATTCCTTTCGGCGTCCATAAACAAAAATAGGCCCGTTGCCTTTTCGTTATGTGCAATTGTCCTTGCACTTGATAATAGTAATGATGATTTTTATTCATTTCATTACCCTTGAAAATACGCCGTATATTACCAAGTTGCTTTATTGCTTCTGCAGGTGATAAATCCTTGGCCGATTCAGGACACTTTACTTCGACGATTTTATCATGGTCCACGAGGCCGTCAGGAGTTGCACCTAAGTAAGGCACAGTGTCATCGATGAAGAGGCCACATGGTAGAATATGGATTCCTAATTCTTCTTCCTTGTGTCTCAAGGCGTTTGCCTCATTTTCCCTTCCGTACTGGAGAGCAGACAAATTTGGAAGTTGCGGGTACATTATACTCTTCACAGTATTTGCCCGTGGTGTAGTGTTTCGTAATCGGCATACCTTGCCGAAATTGGATGCAGTTAATAATTTTTTTCTATAACTAATCCACTTTTCGCTATTCGCCTGATTGCGAGTTTCCTCTTCTATCTCGCATCGCATCCTTTGCCAGTCATGGAGTATAGCCGCGTGCCTTTTACACTCGGAAGAGTATACTGTCTCTTCCATATCTGGTTTGTCTGCGTTAGGGCCGTAATCCTGGTCGCACGATTGTTTTTTATTTCGGAAGGAGGATGCTTTCGCTTCTTTTTTATATTCCCTTGCTTTTTCTGCTGCACGCTTCCGACGTCCTTCCAGCTTTCTTACCATGGTTGGTGGCTCTTAATCCATTGCCGTACTCAATCTGCTAAACGCCTCTTTTGTATTATATTGGACAACTGCAGCGGTGACTCTGCCCTGATACGAGCCCCCTCGTCCAAAGTTTATCCTTTTGCCTCCGATGAATTTGGCAATGATATTATTAAAACTTTCAACAGCATTGTTATTTAGACCGTGCAGCAAACTGTCAGCTTTAGGGAAAAGTGGCTGCATCGCTTCTTCGATACTCTGATAAATACCAGCTTCTCTCAACCTTGGTACGTAGTCCTCTCTGTTTGGATCAGAGTATTTCTTACAGAAGTATGCTAACTTCTGACACTCCTTGTGTTCACCGAAAACGTGACTCGGTACATTTCTCAAGTCTTCCTTCAAATTTCTTATTCGTTCCTCGAGTGTTATTTCTTCTTGCAACCGGTATTCTGCAGCTTTCTTTATACCAGTACGCAGGCGGAGAGAATTATTCTTTACGACATCTCTTAGGTCTTTATCGCGGCCTTTTGTTGCGATTTCGTTTATTTTTTTACTGAAATTGCGTAGCAGGTGATTGGTGCATTCTATTTTTCTTACCTGCACCTGGTAGTTTTTATATGGATCACTGTCCAATATCTTCTTGTATACACTGCTATCGCCATCGGCAACTAATATAGAGTATATTAGGCCGTGCATATCTATGCTGCAATTGAAGCTTTCGACAATAGCAACACTCTCCATGCCAGTTGAACTCTGATTACGACCCCAGTTCTTGAAGCAACGATGCTCGCGCGGTTCTTCCTTCTTCGTACCTGCTATTTGGCAAGTCATGCAGAATTTATTCTTCACGCTGATGTACAGTACTTTCTTCGTGTGGTATCCCACGATGGCTCCTACGCCAGAGAGAGAATTGTAATCTCCTCCGCGGTAGGACTTTTTCATCCAGCTGCCATCCGCGACAACTGGGATAAACGGTAGATTGGATTCTGCATGTACGTCGCCTCTTGATATAGCTAATGCTTTTTCCTCTTTTCCAGCATCTTCCATTTCGCGTTGTGCGGCCACTTCGAGGGCATCGATTAGGTCATTCTGACATTTCTCGTAGATCCTTTTCGTCATACAGCACACGTTCACGGCAGTCAGTATGTCCTCCAGTTGATTATATTCGCCGCCCGTCATCATTGTTGCGGAAACAACGGCGCGGTTGATATCCATAGTGGCATCACTCTTCCGAAGACAGGATATGTGCTCTGTGTATTTGCACATTTTGCACTCTACATAATACACATTTTCTAGTCCATTCCGTTGACATCTAATTATTTCAAAATGTTCGATGCCACAGCCAATAGTCGAATGTTTTCCAAGATTTTTTATTTGTTCGAAAACATACGGAAAATCAACGAAGTCTATTCCTTCTGAAATTGGATTTTCCGGCTGTTCTGGTTCTGCATTTTCTACCACCCAGTAATCGGCATCACTTCCAATATCTTGAGTCGTTTCTTCGTTGATGTTTCTTACGGAATGTATCTCATCCCTGTCTGTGTCCAAATCTATTTCATGTACAATTTCTTCTTCGTTCGACTCGAAATGTACTTGTTCCACAATTTACTCTTCGGCCGCGTTGAAATGTATTTCTTCTAAAATATCTTCCGCGTCCGTATCGAAATGTACTTGTTCCACAATTCCTTCGATAATTGGGAAGTCTTGAAAATTTCCTACGTCTTCTTCGTGTATTCTGTCCGTAAGAAAATCATACGCAGCAGATGTACTTGGAAGTGTTTCGTCGTACGAGGTTCCTGCACGCGTACCTGCTTCCGCCACGGTGCCCTGACCTACCGTGAGGCACGCTGCTGTTTTTAATCGTTGCCTGCACGTAAAGAGTCAATAATCAGTAACACGTGGTACATACATAGAAATAAGAAAAAAATACATTAGAAAAGAAAAGCAGGCATAGTAAAAGAAGATATAGTACAGTAAAGTCTCGATGAAAGCGAAAGCCTTGGAACGAAGTAAGTTTAAATACCCGTGTCCGTCTGAGACAATACTAACGCAATCAAAATTTAAAATTAAAACTTGTAGAGTGTGTTTGTATGAATGCGGCGAAAATAGAGAGATTGAGGGGGAGAGAGAGAGAGAGAGAGAGAGAGAGAGAGAGAGAGAGAATGGAGAGCGAATGATAAGGCATGGTAGAGAAAGAGAGGGAGCAGAAGGATCGTACGAACGAGAGAGACACAGAGCAGTCGAACAATAGAGGTGTACCTGACAATTGATATACTCGTTATGTGCAGTCTAATAAAGTTATATATTTGTTCGCAAAAAGACACAACAAACTTTTTTATTTTTGGTTACTTATCATGGATATGAATCATTTATACTTATATAATTTTCCAAACCATATCGTGTTTGGTGCCATTTTAATCGGAAAAATCGTCACAAATATGTTGGTAAAAAATTGATTAAAAAAGAACCAAAAATAAAATAATTTTTATCGCGAACCTCGTTTGCGTCGGTGTTGTCTCTCACCGATTTTCGATTTCGGATCGGGTATGGCACGATCGGCGCTCGTGCCATATTATACGCTTCAGTGATTCCAAGGGGGACGACTCTAACTAGGAGTGATAAAAATTAACATTAACGATACATAGTCACAATTTTTAACCCTAATCGAGATTTTACCGTACTTCCTACATTTGTAAAAATTTGTCGACAGCCTGGATCGTTGGAGAGGAGAGCGAGTGGAAGAAAGGACTGCCGATTGTTCCCATCTTTTTCATTCGCAGTCCTTCTCTGCGGCCGACGCGTATTACCACTAAATATGTGTTATCTAAATTATATCGTGTTTGGTGTCATTTATCATTAGGGAAACATCACAAATACTACGATGCTTTATTTATGAAAATATTATTATTATTGCATTACTGTGAATATCATTCATCATTCAGGCGTAGCGTGATACAAATGTTCCTCTTAGACAACGTGATTCCCTCGCTACGCAAACCGAAGGACATGCACTTTTGGCCCGTTTTCTTTTCACACGCAACATCTACACAACCGTCTCCGCTACTCGCAAGCGAAGGCAGCCACAAGCAGACTGCGCTGCGATACGCTGCTGTGTCCGTATGCATGTGTCTTTTTGCATTTCAATCCTGGGTCATTCAACGCGAAATCGGACACTTTTCGGAGTACCATTTACATAAACGTATTTCAAAGAATTTTTCAAAATTTTCAAGATCTTGGAAATTGACTTTTTTTCATTAAATTATAACTGTTGAACTAAGAGAAAGGTAAGAATAAGCTTTTGGGTGCTTACACTGGGGAAGTAAGAGTACCTAATAAAAATTATGTCACTTAAAAAAAAGAAATTTTAGACCATTTATTCTGCAATTGCTTTAAAGAAATACAATTTTACACCAGCAGGGCGCTATTTCAAAATTTGAAAAAATGAGGATACAGCCCTAGTTGTGCTCTTTATGATCACGTTTTCAGAAACGCGGACACTTTAAAATTGGTCGCATGAAATTGAATTGAATGTAACGCTGCGTCGCCCAATACCGGCTGGACTAGCTAAGCCGCGCGGTATTAGCAGCGGTCAAATGGCTATACCTGATATTGTTATGTAGGGTTCTCACGAATGGTAAGAATTTGACAAAAACTGAAAGAGGAAAACTTTTAATATTTTTTATATCCAACATAATACGGTATGTCATCTTTTGGTGTTCGCGATATTTTCCGTGAACCGAAGGTGACCTTCAGTTTTTTAAGTGGAATGCTACATATTTCATTACCCGATATGAAAGTGTACTATGACTTTCAAGGCCACTCAAGGTTAGGAATGAAAGAAATAGATAGTTGTATATTGTAGCACGCACGGCTCAGTCTGTCGAGCCGTTGCTGGGCAACGCAGCGTCACATTCAATTAATTTTCATGCGACCAATTTTAAAGTGTCCGCGTTTCTGAAAATGTGATAATAAAGAGCACAAGTAGGGCTAAATCCTCATTTTTTTCCAATTTTTAAATAGTGCCCTGCTAGTATAAAATTGCATTTGTTTAAAACAATGTTCAATTGTTCAAAAGCTCATTCTTACCTGTCTCTTTGTTCAACAGTTATAATTTAATGAAAAAATGTCAATTTCCACAATCTTGAAAATTTTGTAATTCGCGTGGAATGACCCTTCTTGAAAATCTATAATACTGTCTGGAGAGAGAGAGAGAGAGAGAGAGAGAGAGAGAGAGAGAGAGAGAGAGAGAGAGGAGAGAGAGAGAGTTGGTAATAATATAATTGAAATGGTACAACATTGTGTATGACACACAGGACCATATTTCTAATAAATTATAACCTGAAGGAATGAAAATATTTCCAAACAAACATTTTGCACTCAGACAATACGACGTAGAAGGGATAGACCGGCAATCCAAATCATTATCCTATTTTTAACGTTGTACCTCCTACAATTCAACCAGGGACTGCAGGGTGGTATTTCGTTTTATGGAACGTTGTAAAATAACGAAGAAACGAAGGGTCCGAGAAACACGTGTCGTTTGCCTTTCGCGAAGTAAACCCTACTTGACCGCGCCGGTGTTGGAGATCCGTCTGGTTCTCGTCAACGAGCACGCTTTCCAGCGCATCACCCTGTCTCTTTAGATAGCTTTTCGAAAGCGTGGGACTGACCTCGACTTTCGTTACCCTCACACAAGCCGAATCGATGGGGGCGCGAAGCGTTGTTTTCGGTTTTTCAGCAAGGGCTGCCTGCCTGTAGCCCAGATGGGCAAAATTGTTGCCTGTAAGGCCCTTGGGGTCAGTTGGATTTTGGCTTGAGTAAAAAAAAATATAATTGTTTTCTTACGTCCGGATAGATGTTGTGGTACTCAGAAATGCATAGAAAATTTCACGATCGATATTGCCAGGAAACGGGACCGAACGTTCTACGGGGACGTAGACGTTATTTTTCATTGATCATTCAATGTGATCAACATCTCGGTTACGTTTGTTTATTTTAGATAAAGTCAACCCTACACATCGATGGGGATACCGATTACATATTACCCGGGTGAAATCCCCAAATAGATACATAGCGAGAAATCGAAATACCATCCCGTGACACCTCAATAAACAAAATATACCGTTCTATTGCAAAAAACTAACTGGACCTTGACATCGCTTCCAGTACCTCATTCATAAAAAAAAAGTTTGTACCATTATGCCCGATGGAACTGATACCAAACAGGAATATGTATATTAAACAATTTTCACTTATTGGAGTAGTTGATAAGTAATAAAAGGCGTCCCTCGGTTCGAAATTGAATTTGTACGATATAGGTATAGGTATTCAGCGAACAGCATTCTCCGATTCTCGCGGTTACTTTGTCGCTATCAATGGGTCGTAAAAGAGAAGGATAGAACGGGGGTCGTAGCAGCCGAGAAATAAAGCCCGCGCCTCGGCTGCTAATACAGAGACACAGCGTTATTTAGCGGAGGGGGAACACCTACAGGAGTGGTAGTAATGTGTGCGTACCACCACTCCTGTAGGTGTTCCTCTCCGCTAAATAATCGGTCCTGCATAATGTTGCTGGCAACCCTGCAGATACACAACAATTTTTCAATAACAATAACGACTCAACTTTTTTACTTTTAATTTTTTCTGCATAAATATTTTTTTCTAATATTCATAACATTTTCCTGATTATGGTGAGAGCAAATGTGATACAATGTCGACAATTACATCGTGTAACGTGTACGAGAAAATCTGTGTGAAAATATGTTGCTACGGAATAGAATTCGCTTTCCGCGTAGTAGTATCCACAACTGCAGGGTACTTGAGATGTCGTAAACATTGCCTGGGCTGGGACAAAGGTTGCCAGCGAGGCCTGGAGAATGTTTCGAAGACTGCGCTTTTCAATGAAAAAATTTCGCTGAAGGTACACATGGATGTATATATTGCGGACAAAATTCCACAGAAGAAAAAGCACTATGTATTTCGTATTCAACACGTAACTACATATGCTGAACACCGAATCAGAAATCATCGATGACTGCTGCTAATTTGAAAAATTATCTTCTACATCACATAAATAAAATCTAAAATGCATGTTTTATCCATTCAAAACTACGTACAACGATTGAAATAGTCGTAATTGCATTATATAGGAAACATACGTATTTTCTGAACATGTGTAAAGAAGAAAAGGAAATGAAGTCTACAGAAATGTTGTGTATCGTATATAACGAAATTTTAAATTTCTACATTCCGTCTCATCGGCCCGAAAGTTGCAGGAACGTATTGCTGACAGTTTTCACATAAAAATAAGTCCAAACACGATATAAATCGGATTATTAATTAATTAATTAAACAATGATGAACGTACGAATGGGAAAATAATAAGTGGGAAAGAGGTGTAAAGTAATGACATGTGTTGCTGTGCGCATACCATAGAATATGTGTACGTAAAGTGTCGAAGATAGCTCTTCATATACGTATTTGAAGAATATGAATAATACTGTATTGTATATACCGTGCTGCTACTACTACATCACAAACTGTAACTTCATACTAATCTGTACTATAACACGTAACTTACCTTTCTCGATACTTTCTACTTTTCGACAAACGCTTTGCCGATAACTTGGGCTGCTTCGCTTTTGCATCACCCTTCAAATAGCGATAGTTCCTTGCATCTGCAGCTTCCTTCTTTGATTCCATGCCAATGGAATGATCACACACACTTATCAATACTATAGTAATAAACCACGCAGGAATGGAACAATTCAGAAATTATGAATATTCCATATGTATCAATATCTGCGCAGTAAATAAAAACCCGATATGCTTTCTGCGTCTTCACCGTAGTGCAAACGACAAGAAACTGCTCAGCTGGCTTTGTCACTGCATTGGTTACAGATGCTGAAAGGCTAAACAGAAGATAGTGGGAAAGGGACGGATATACGCGTCCTGTTCCTCTCTTTCTCATTAGTATTGGTGGCATGCTGATATATTTACGTAGAGTATGTACTTCCGGGAATACTTTTTGGTGTACAGAGATGTGCACAGGAAAAAGTTTTTGATTATCCCGTGCATATAATTTTGACGTATCACCGACTTTATTAGCGAAGAATTCATATTTCTTTCTACCATTATCCTTTCCCACTTGCCTGACGGTGAAGAACAGTAGTAAGGCTATAAGAGTTCTAACTCAGGTCCTCTGAGGGGAGCGCGGGGGCGGGGGGAAGTGAGGGCGCGCGGGGGAGCGCGGCGGAGAGAAACATGGGCGCGGGGCCTGCGGGGAGTGGAAGAGCGGTTGCGCGCGCACGAGCCGCGGAGTGGGGGAAGCCGCAACCGCGGAGGGGATCAGTCCGGGCCGAGCAGCCGCGGAGACCTGACCCACCGTCCTCGAAATTTTTTAGAGGGAGAGGCCCACCCCCGAAAAGTCTTTTTTCAGACCTTGACCCACCCCGAAAATTTTTCAGACCTAACCCAGGGAGGGGACGGCCCCCGAAATTTTTTTTCCAAACCAACATGCGTCGGAAATTGTTTAATAATTTATTTTTTATCCGAAATTGTTTCGGACGATGTCGGGAAAGATCGATGTTCTTTTCTTTTACGAACCACGTATTCGGGACGGAAAGAGAGAGAGAGAGCAATACTTCGTTATAAATCTAAATTCGGAGGGTGGGAAAGAGAGAACATCACTTTTAAAGCTAAATTCGGGAGAGAGAGAGAGAGAGAGAGAGAGAGAGAGAGAGACAGCACTACATAGCGGTACAATCGCTTTCGTTCTAAAAATTTTCAAAATGATTTTAAATCTTAGCGTCGCAGCGTATCGCGCGATCGTGTGTAACTTGACTCCTCTGGAGCAGCCGCGTGCGATGACGTCATGTGGCGGCGCGAAGAATTATGCGACGTCAGCAAATCTTAAAATTATGTGGCGAGGAGAAAGACGGGTAAATAAATGGAGAAATAATATAGGTTTAAGAAATTTATTTAAAATATAAAGAATACAATCTAACATTTTTTTTTCCTACGAGCATGGGCTAGAATATCATTGATGGCGTATGCTAACAGTTCGCAATCTACAAGATAATCCTCGTCATAATATTCGCTATCACGTATTATTTTAGCAGCGCTGCGCACAACTAATGTTTCACACGCAACATCGCTCTGCTGTAGCACGTTAACAAAAGTTTCAAATTTTACTCTCACATCCTCTGCAGTTTGATGCAGGCGCGGATACACATAGCTTATGCATGGCTCAAGATTACATAAAAATGATACTGTATTCAGTTTGAAATACAGTGAGTTATCAGCTCGCGTCATCTTTACAATCGATGAATCAAAGATCCGAAGAAATTCCACCATTAAATCATCAATCCACATCGAGTCTGGTTCAGATAATTGTGCACGTTCTTCGATGGTTTCACAGCTGTCGAATAGCACATTCCATGTATGCCATGGTAATATAAGATGATTCCCACGATTATCGCCGAGAAGAACTTCAACATCAGCCATAGGTCCTACATTGATTCCAATTTCCAAATATTTGCTGCCCACGGATGTTAACGCGTATCTTCTGACCATGATACGCGATCCTCGGCGCGGACTAAGAGAACAATCAAAGCTATGAAATTGTCCGCTCGTATTAGGAATACAATTTTGAAAATATGTGAAAATTAAGTCTTACCTGTCAAATGTGTTATCCCCACATGGAGCTACGCCATCATCTCGCACGATTGGAATATAATAATTCATACGTTCAACGTTTCCTTCGACACTGGTACTGCACATTTTTTTTTTCAGAGCGCTATTTGTTCCGTCGAAAGTCACTGAGGGTACTGAGCGATTGATGGAATAGCATTCGGGAGATTGGCTTAAATAGCGGTGCAATTGGTTCCCCCACCACCGCATTTTATTCTAAAGCTTTTTCCATAATGTTTTTCAATCTTAAAGTCGCAGCATATCGCACGATTGTATGTAATTTAATCCCCATCCTCAAGGATAAAAGTCTCGACACGTGTTGAATGTAATATAATACCTGTGGAAGCGCAGAATCTTAGAATTATGCGGTGTCAGCAGAAACTGTGTCGGATGATTTTGCGCTCTAATTCATCATACGCGTGAATCATAGAAAGAATTATGCTGTATCGGCAGAAACTGCACAAAACCATGTTGGAACGGATCGTCGTTTTTTTTTTTGCATGCGGTGCATTCGAGGGAGGGGGTACGCCAAAAGAGTTAGACAGAGATACCAAATCGTGGTATCAGTCATAAAAGCACGCTCCGAACTGTCCAAAGCCTCAAATCGTTGCAACGTGTTGCGCGGAAAGGACGTTACATTTACACTCCATTTACGATCATGGAAGAATTCGCGCAAGTAGAACATCAATTGCGGGATCAATCTGCACGATTGAGTTCGCGTGAAGAATACCTCGCGTGGGAAGAACGGTGCAACGAGTGCATCGAATCTTTAGAAGAACACAACCGAGTGAAACGCCCGCGATTATCGATCGGTATTCAACAATCGTTGGTTGCTCGAATCGCGCGGCTCGAGGGACTGAAACATTCGTTGCGCGGACGTTTCGTGCGCGAAGGTGCTGGACATTCGAGTACGGGACTTTTGTGGCGCGAAATAGACACTGCGTTCGATAGTCGCGTGTTAACTGGTGCCGTGCTCAATTCGAACTATATCGAGCCGCGCAACTTCCTCCAGGATGCAGCGACCATTGTGTTGGAGCACGTGCGGGGCGCTTTGAGAAAACGTCGAAACCTCAAAGTGAACACTGTATTCAACGGCGAATTTGTGGCGGGTGACAAGCATGCATGCAAAAGCATCAACACCCGGAACTGTGAACTCTTCGATACATCCGATCTGCAGGAGTGGTATCAGCGATGCGTCGTCGAACCCACCCTGGCATCGCTGGAAGAGTTCCAGGAACGCGACAGCGGATGGGCATTGACGCGAATCCTCAACCTGACCGTCAATGTCAATAAGTACAATCCGCTGCGCGCGGGGTGTCATCACAAGTTGCCACAGATATTATCTTTGAAGAAGGCAACGATCAGTGTGCAATCCCCGGACAATGCGTGTTTCGCGTGGGCAGTGGTAGCCGCTCTCCATCCTGCGGAAAGAAATGCCGATCGCCCAAGTTCATATCCGCCATATGCTTCCATATTAAATCTCCAGGGCATTGAGTTTCCAATGTCCCTGGAGCAAATTGGGAAGTTTGAGCGGTTAAACGAAATCTCGATCAACATCTATAGCTTCGAGGCGGAGAAGACGAAGATGGTCTTTCCGCTGCGTCTCACCAGCCAAAAGAGGGATCGACACATCAACCTGCTCTACATACCGAATGATGGAGATGTAGGACACTTTGTATGGATCAAGGACTTGTCCCGGCTGGTGAGCATGCAGCTGAGCAGGTGCAATGGAAAGAAATTCATCTGCGATCGGTACGTATAGAAACATATGAAATGTTAAAATGTCTCGCGAAACAAATTAAATAAAAAATTTTTTGGGGTTTACAGATGCATGCACTACTTCCGATCTGCCGAGAAGTTGGAGCTTCATTCGCTGGACTGTGGCAAAATGAACGACTGCGCCATCCTGCTGCCCAGCGAAGGAAACAATCTCCTAAGGTTCAACAACCACTGTAGGAAGGAGCGGCTCCCCTTCCTGGTGTACGCCGATCTGGAGTGCATCATCGAGAAAACAGAGGACAGCCACCGAATGGGTGATGATAATAAATTACACACATATCAACACCACGAAGTTCATAGTATAGCCTATTACATGCATTGCTCGTACGATACATCGCTATCGGTGTATCGATGTCGCCGCGACGCGGATTGCGTTTCATGGTTCGTCGATGAACTAAAAAATTTTGCAAATTTCGCCAAACCCATCCTGGACAGCAATGTTCCCATGATTGATTTAACTACCGAACAGTTGACGGCATTTCGCGATGCAACACACTGTCATATTTGCGAAGAACCATTCGAGGCTATCGATGTACGAGTCCGCGATCATTGTCATCTATCCGGGCGGTTTAGAGGTCCAGCACATTCGGAGTGCAATTTAAATTATAAAAACGCGTTTTACATCCCCATAGTTTTTCATAATTTATCAGGCTACGATTCACATTTTATTATCGAGGAAATAGCTACCGCTTTCGAAGGTCACGTCGACGTATTACCCATAACTAAAGAAAAGTATATTTCTTTCACAAAAAATGTCGAAGATACGGCTGACTCAGACTCGCGAAATTGTATTAAATTGCGATTCATCGATTCGTACAAATTTCTCAACACCAGTCTCGACAAATTAGCATCTTTTCTTAGCACAGATCAATTAAAAATTTTACGATCCAAGTTTGAAACATTATCCATCGAGGATTTCAATTTATTGACGCGAAAGGGTGTCTTTCCGTACGAATACCTTGATTGCGCGAACAAGCTGCAGGACCCATGCTTACCACCGCGCGAATCATTCTACAGTTCGTTAACGGGTGAGACTGTATCCGAGAGCGATTACGCGCCCGCCGAGACTGTCTGGCAGCGTTTCGGCATTAGAACCTTGGGCGAATACAGCGATTTGTATTTGAAAACAGATGTCTTGTTATTGGCAGATATTTTTGAAAATTTTCGCGAAAGTTGCATCAAGAGTTACGGACTAGATTCGGCGCATTATTATACTTTACCCGGTTTCACATGGGATGTCATGCTAAAACATACCAAAATTACATTCGAATTGCTCACCGACGTCGATATGGTCATGTTTATCGAACGCGGTATACGCGGGGGTTTGAGTCAATGTTCCGGAAGATACGCACATGCCAATAACAAGTACATGCCATCTTACGACGCATCGGAAGAGTCATCGTACTTGATGTACATTGACGTGAACAATTTGTATGGATGGGCAATGTGTCAACCTCTGCCATATGCTAAATTTCAATGGGTCGAAGATGTTGAAAAATTTGACGTGTCTTCAATCGCGGTCGATTCGCCCACGGGATACATTCTCGAGGTAGATCTGGAATATCCACAACGTCTGCACGACGCTCATGCCGATCTACCGTTCTGCCCGACGCGTGCCAAACCACCTGGCAGCAGACAGGACAAGTTACTCGCGACGGTATACGATAAGCAGCGTTACGTTATCCATTACCGCAACCTGCAGCAGTGCACGCGTCACGGTCTTCGTATTACAAAGATACACCGCGTGCTTCAATTCACTCAATCTCCCTGGCTCCGCGATTACATCGAACTCAATACACGGTTTAGAACAGGCGCGACAAACGACTTTGAAAAAAATTTGTACAAATTGATGAACAACGCGGTATTTGGTAAAACTATGGAAAATGTTCGAAATCACGTGGACGTAAAACTTTTGACACATTGGGAAGGGCGATATGGCGCGGAGGCAATGATCGCGAAACCGAATTTCCATAGCAGAAGTGTTTTTTCGGAAAATTTAATAGCTGTTGAATTGCGAAAACTCGAGGTGAAATTCAACAAACCGATATACGTGGGTATGTGCATTCTGGACATATCAAAAATTTGTTTGTACGAATTTCATCACGAGTACATGTCTCCCCTGCACGGACCATGTTGTAAAATTCTATACACAGACACGGACAGTCTCATTTACCACATTCGATGCGACGATATCTACGAGACCATGAAACGCGATATCGATAGATTCGACACAAGCGATTATCCTATCAACAATCCATATAATATGCCCCACTTAAATAAGAAGGTTCCAGGGCTGATGAAGGATGAAAATAACGGTGCGATAATGACCGAGTTCGTAGGTCTTAGAGCGAAAATGTATGCACTCCGCGTAGACGGCAAAAAAGATACGAAAAAGGCGAAAGGCGTCAAGACCAACGTCATAGCCAGAACGATAACTTTCGACGACTACGCGCAGTGTTTGCAAAGGGAGATCGAAATGGTTCGCAGACAATCGTGCATACGGTCTAAATTGCACAAAGTGTACACCATTTCGGAATCTAAAATCGCTCTAAGTCCGTACGACGACAAGCGGCATATCGTACCCGATTCGACCGACACTCTGCCCTGGGGACATTATAAAATACCATTGTAAAAAAAAAAAAAAAAAAAAACTATTGTATTTATTATAAATAGTGGAATTGTGTAATATAAAATTGTTCACTCATGCATAGAAATTATAAATGGAGGAATTAATGTGTAAAAATAAAAAAATTGTTCATATATATATATATATATATATATATATATATATATGTAAATGAGTGAACAATTTTTTTATATATATATCGTGCGTTATACTCTGCGAGAAGACGCGATAGCGAATCGATCCATCTGTAGGTTCCATTGAGCGTAAACATTTTCCACATATTGTTCTTCAAAGTTCGATTGAAACGTTCTACGACGGAGGCCTTCATCACCGAATACGTCGAATAATGATTAATATCATGTTTTGTCAAGAGTTTCTGCACATCGGCGTTGTAAAATTCTTTTCCTTGATCGGTTTGCAAATTTTTCGGATATCGATCTCTAAATATCTTTGCAAACGCTTTAGTCACCTCAGCACCACTTTTAGTCTTGAGCGGCACCGCCCATGCATACTTGCTCAACACATCGATAACGGTGAGTATGTAGTGGTGGACTTGGTTGAATCGCGAGTATGGACGCATTTCTACAACGTCAGCTTGCCACAGATCGTCGTATCCGTGCACTATGACGCGCCTCCGCGGGAAATGTCTTCGAGCTGGAGCATGCAATTCCTCAACAAGTTGTCGCTTCTTGGGACCATGGTTTTCTTTACTCTTGGATTTCGATACTGGCTGCATGTTTGATCGCAGAGGTGTCTTTGCCACGAATGATGGGATAATTATCGTGTACATGCATTATGTGCTCCCAATTGGCCCGGGGACAAGTTCAGCCGCCTCGCATGATTCTCCTTCGCAGCGCTGCTGTGGGATTGAATTTGACGCCTGCGATATCTTTTTAACGCTGTTTTGCAACGTCAGCATATCTCTTTGAAACACGACCAGCTTCCTCTCTAATTCTTCCTGCTGCTCTCTCAAAAGTTTAATGCTCTTTTCCATGTATAGTTTATTGACGGCATCGCTGTCAGCCACCGGCTGAGCTACGCGTCGTATCTTGCATGATTTTGCATCAAAGTCGGCACCGTCCACACAAAGAGCGTTATCTCGCATATAATTTCGAAGCATGCCGCTCCATTTGTAATAGTCCATTCTAGCTGCTCCACTCTTCTCGAGCGATACCCCAAATTTGTTGATCGGCATCTCGATGCATACAGTGCAAAACATCGACGTGTGGTTTAATTTATAATGAGGCCTACCTCGCGGAGTTCCTCGATAATCGATAGAATTTCGGGATCGTGGGAGTTGTTACCCGCCTGACGCGACGCTTCAAGCAAACGCAATCGATCCACCAACTCGTTGGGATCGTCCCAGTGCACGTAATCGATCTTGTTGTCGTTTACCATCATCGCTAGCGGTGTCCTTAGACCTTTTCCGGCTTTACTCGTTGATGCGCGGGGGACTAGTGGTGCAATTACATGTTTGTACTTGTATCCCTTGTTGCCCAATATGGGTTTTTGAGCACAATGACTGCGTCTGTAGGCATTCGTCGCCAGCAGTATACTTTTGTATTTTTGTTTATCAGCATCGATGTACAGGGCATCGTCGGGAATTCTCTTGAAAATCAGTTCGTAAAGGCCGGGCGTTCCTTTGTATTTTACACCACCGATGATTATATTATCATCCTTGTCCATATGGAAAGCCTTATCTCCAAGCATCGTTCCACTATTGCCAAAGTATACGCCGTACACATAGTCAATTGTTGTATCCTTATCCATACTTAGGATGGCGCTCATGTATTCTTGCCCCAGCGGACCGAAATGGTTGCGAAACGTTTCTTGTCCCTCGGATGTTTGAAGTTGCTGTCTAATAGATGTTACAAACGACTCATCTGGACTAGTTTCGAAAACGTCGTCATCATCATCATCCTCGGTTGCAAGCAATTGTACACTGGGAAATGTATTTATTGGTGTGGGAGGAACCGAGGAATCGTTTTGTCGTTTTCGCTTCGATTGAACTGGTGTGGAGGTTACGAGTGAATATTCCGATGACGTGTGTCGTTTCTTCTTTGTCTTGCGCGATGTGCTCCATTTCGACTGGATTTTTGTTTTAGGCGTTAATGTTTCATTCTCTTCAACGTCTATGCTCGTCAGCGGTGATGTGTCAGCTTCTGCCGCTGTGGTATTTTCCACGATATGATTCAAGGGTTCGACGATAGGTTTAAAGTATCTCTCCAACGCGATATCTTCCTCCATCTTGCCAGACTTCAAAGCCTGATGTTTCTTGCGAATGGCTTCGCTGGTTTTTGCAATTTCCTTCGCTATTCTCTCGCGATCCTTAATCTCCAGACTATCGATATCAATCATCATTGTGCAGCAGACGTTGCTTTCTCACCGACGTGTTGACGACAATTGACCATCTCACGGTACGGCAAACTCGTTAAATCCCTTTCTATAACGCCCATTAGGCATCGCGCTATCCTTGTCTATTACCACGAAACCATACTCTCGTTGCCAACAATTATGACACAGCACGCAGAAATCCTCGTAAGACATATCAGTATTTACATGATCGTTGTACACATGTTTCAAGTTGGTACCATCCTGCTTAAACAGAATCAACAGATTGGCATTGTCGCGTATAAGATGTTTGGGAATCTTTGCATACGTCTGACAGAGATAGAAGCAGTCAACGTTCGAGTGGCGCCCCATTGCAAAGTATTCCCTTATCGTATCTTGCTTGTCGCATGCCACGTCATCAAAGATAAAAATGGAATTCGGAAGCGATTCGCTCGGTGGGATGACATCACTGTTATTCGAAAACGTAAAGTAGCCAATTTCATCTATCGGGGTCAATAAATTCTCCAAATACTGGTATTTCGGCTGTTGCAACGACTTGGAATACACATACACGTTCTCGAAGCGGACACCGTGAGGACTTTCCAACAAGCTCACCAACACGTTGGTCTTTCCACAATTGGATGGGCCACAAATGAGGCACCGTATAGTGTTTGGTAGCATGCTACCATGTTTGCGCTTTGTTTTCGAGGGCATCACTCGTGATTTATCGTCAAAATTTGTCACGCGTATCGTCACAGGCTGTCGCACGAATCGCATCCTCGCTGCGAACTGTGAAAAAATGATTTTGATACATCGAAGCGGTGACGCGTTCTATTTATAGGTCCGCGCCGAAGCAAAACAGCTCAGTGTTCAAAATGCTTCTGGTCCTGTCGGATAATTGTGATATTCGAGACTTAACCTCTGAACAGTTGAAATATATACCAAAGATTATTCTGCTGCGAGAGTTCGAGAGATACATTGATCAGTTGTGGGACAGACTCCCCGAGCATATAAAAGCCGATTCCGAGGTTCAGCAGTATCGTCGGTGTCTGGAACATTATAATCGCCCTTGGCAGCGAACGCATATCGATGGTCCAGCACCATTGATTAAAAACTGTAGCGAATGTCGCCGATGCGGGTGAAGAAAGGTTGTGGTTTGTTAAATCGGGCGATAAACGCGCTACCTATCGAATTACATATCCCGGGATACCAGTTTTGCGGCCCAGGAACTCATCTGGCAAAACGATTGGCTAGAGGTGATCAAGGCATCAATCCGTTGGACGCAGCGTGTCGCGAACACGATATTGCATATTCACGTAGCAACAACCTCGGCAAAAGGCACGCGGCAGATAACGTACTCGCTGACAAAGCGCGAAAACGCATCGTTGCGCGTGACTCGATTCTGGGCGAAAGAGGTGCTGCTACAGCTATTTGGGCAGCTATGAAGGCCAAGACGAAAATCGGAATGGGGATGAAAGCAAAATTGCGCAAAAGGATTCCAAAGAGAGCACCGAAAAAGCGGATTCTTCCGATAGCAAAACGGGGTGGTATATTACCACTTCTCCCGCTGCTAGGTGTTCCCGGATCGTTAGCTGGTGGAGCGGCGGGGATAGCCAAGGCGGTAAACGATAATAAGGTGGCGCAACATCAGCTGCAGGAAATGCAACGTCATAATCGCTCCATGGAAGGTCGTGGACTTTATCTCGCACCATACAAGCGCGGACAGGGAATATCGAAACGAAAAAAAAAACGTCGAAAAGAAAATAAAAGTGCCCGCGGGCGTAACTACCGACGCGCAATTGGAGGAGTTTGCAAAACGTATGCGTATTCCATTCTTTAGAGGTGTTTTTATGCGTAACGCGCTACCAGCCGGAGGAGTACGTCGAAACGAGAGCGGTATCGTAAATTTGGACAATGTCGAGGGGCCGGGGACTCATTGGGTGGCGTATGCGAAGAGATGGAGCTATATATTTCGACAGCTTTGGAAATCTTCAACCGCCTAAGGAATTGGTACAATATCTGGACAAAGATGTCGTGAAAATCGAATACAATCGAACGGCTTATCAGAAGTACGATCAGAGCAATTGTGGACAACTATGTCTACGCTTTCTACAAACGATTGGCATCAAATTTAAGGATTGACTTCCCACCACTCTGATTCAGTACCAGTCCAGTCGTACAGCTCGGAATATGTCGTTAACATTCACTCTAACCGGCAAGAGTAGCACCCTCGCGGTAAGCTACTTTCCACCCATAGATTTGAGCGACGATGATTACGAGCTTGGTCTAGCAACCTTTGAAGCTTATCACACAATACCAAACATCGACTCGAGCAACGATAAATTCTACTTTGTCGTAAACTATGACATCAACAATAGCATCGACACCACTCATGAATACATTACGATTCCACACGGCTCCTACGAGTTCTAGTTAGACGCTATTGCCAAGTATTTGAAGCAGCGATTACTCGAGCGGTATCCTCAAAATCTCGGTGGCACCGATGTCGGTGACAACGATGTTTATCCTATAGTGTTGCGCCCCAACAACAACACCATGAAAAGCGAGCTGTACTGCTCGTTCGTCATAGACTTTACAAAGTCTAATAACATTGGATCGCTACTGGGATTCTCAACGAATCGGGTATTAGAACCTGGACGGTGGCATGAATCGGACGAACCAATTAATATCATGAACGTGAACATTATTCGCATAGAATGCAGCGTGACCGCTGGCGCGTACAACAATGGGAAGCGCGTACATACGATACATGAATTTTCTCCGAGAGTCCCACCAGGATATAAGATATCGGAAACGCCCGCGCAGATCATTTACCTTCCAATCACCGCACGGGTCATTACGGATCTAACGATACGCGTTGTGGATGAAGACGGACGGTTGCTCGATTTTCGAGGTGAAGAGATTACCATCAGATTGCACGTACGACGGCGACGACGATAATACGTGTGACGTGATCGAAAGAGATGCTTGTGCTGAACGACTCCAGAAACCCGTTTCTTCCAAACGAAATTGTATACAACAACAACAACAACAACAACAACAACAACAACAACAACAACAACAACAACAACAACAACTGCAACAGCTCTGATTATACTAAAAAGAAGAGGCTCAGTGCTGCGAACATTGCATTTTTGAAATCATTGGGATTCATTGTGCACAGTTAAGTTGAAAAAAAAATGGTTGACATTCTAAGCATTGGAGGGAAGCCGACGTTTGACGATCGCATCGTCAAGCTCAAGACTCACACATACAACCCATATGTCAACTCAACGTTTGGATACAGCGATGAAATAAGAATACCCATACAGCAGCAGGATTTATACACATTGCCGTGTGAAAGTTTCCTCTACGTGGAGGGAAAATTGAAGATAAACAAGCCAAACGATACATTAACGGTGGCGTTGGGAAATAATTGCATGGCGTTCTTATTCGATGAGATTCGATACGAGCTGAATGGCGTGGAGATTGATCGCAACAGAAACGTTGGGATAACTAGCACGCTTAAAAACTATGTATCGTTGACATCTAGCGAAGACAAAAATATGGAGAATGCTGGATGGGGCTTGAAACGACGCGATGGGTCAATATTGAAAAATCATTTCAATTTTTGCATCCCGCTAAAATATTTGCTGGGATTTTGTGAGAACTACAAACGCATTATTATTAATGCGCGTCACGAATTGATTTTAATACGATCGCGCAACGACAATAATGCTCTAATAGGATCGCCGATGCTGGAACCAGAAATTGAATTACTTAAAGTGCAATGGCGGATGCCTCATGTGACGTTAAATGACGTTAATAAGCTATCGTTGCTACATGCTTTGGAACGTGGGCAAAACCTGAGCATTTGTTTTCAATCGTGGGATCTGTACGAGTATCCTCTCTTACAGAGCACGACCAAGCATTCGTGGGCCGTGAAGGCATCTGCACAGCTGGAGAAGCCGCGAGTTATTATCCTTGCTCTACAGACTGGTCGAAGGAATGTGATGAGCGAAGATGTTACTAGGTTCAACAACTGCAAATTGACCAATGTAAAACTTTTTCTCAACTCGGAATTTTACCCAGACGATGACATGAACTTGGACTTTGACAAGAATAAGCATGCCATCTTGTATCATATGTATACGCAATTCCATAAATCGTATTATGGACATAGTTGCAACGAGGCATTATTCACCGTGGCCGAATTTTTACAATTTGGTCCCCTCGTGGTGATTGATTGCTCGCGACAAAATGAGTCGATCAAGAATGGCACGGTGGACGTGCGCATAGAATTCGAGTGTAAAGGGAATGTGCCGATAAATACTACGGCCTACTGTCTGATTCTACACGATCGGGTGGTTGAATACAATCCGCTGACAAACGTGGTGCGCAAAATCAATTAAATTGCCACGCCCTCTCCTGTGTCAAATTCCTACCAAAAGAAAATTTCATCGTGAAAATCGAGATGCTTTACGAGAAAAAGTGCATTCTCCCATCTGTCTTGGAAGCGAGCGGACCTCTAAATCGTATCGATAATGACCGTGCCAACATTTGTTGACCTGCAAGGGTTCATCGTCGATGGAAGATTTGTTGTCAAGGAAGTGGCTGTCCTATGAATGGGAACGATTCTCTCGCACTATATTTTTGGGAGTTCGATGCCGCAATATCTTCTTACGAAATCCGACAAATCGAGCATTCGGTGGTTGGCGGTAAAACATCATGGACTACGGTGGGACGATGGAGACGTTCCATACTGTATGGCCAAACGGCTAATTACGAAAGCTGTAGCTGATGCGATCGCTGAAGAAGATGGCGCATCCCATATCGTATACGTAAAAGGGTTGCAAAAACGCGACTGGCTTGTGGATTTCCTCGATGAAGATACGAGAATGGACGTGGTCATCGAGACGCTGGACATTGACTACGAGGATATCAAATCTCTAAATAAGCTAAATGTAATTAATACTCTGCGATGTGGCAGACACGCAAAGCACTGTGCCATGCAAAATGTATTTAAAATATTCAACTGGTGGTCTAAACGCCAGAGAGAAATGCTTAAATAAAATATAATCAATTTTAATGTATAAAATGTTTTTCTTAACCCTCTCCAACCTAATCTCCTGCACATGATGTATGTTAGATTAAGACGGTAGTTATAATTACGTAGAACTGGTTTGATACACGTTCAGAGTGGTATGATAGACGTTGAAAGTTACCATACACGTACAATACATGATCAAAGTGGTACCATACACGATCAAAGTGGTACCATACACGATCAAAGTGGTTCGATTCATGTTGAAAGTAGTTCGATTCATGTTGAAAGTGGTTCGATTCATGTTCGATTGATGTTCGATTCATGTTGAAAGTGATTCGATTCATGTTGAAAGTGGTTCGATTGATGTTCGATTGATGTTTGATTCATGTTGAAAGTGGTTCGATTCATGTTCGATTCACGTTCAGAGTCGTTCAATACCCGTTCGATTCACGTTCGATTCACGTTCGATTCACGTTCGATTGATGTTCGATTCATGTTGAAAGTGGTTCGATTCATGTTCGATTCACGTTCAGAGTCGTTCAATACCCGTTCGATTCACGTTCGATTCACGTTCGATTCACGTTCGATATATGATAAAAGTGGCTCAATACATGTTCCATACACATTCAAAGTGGTATGATCTAGTCGAATAATGTGTCCAAAGAAAAAAAGGGAAAAGAAGATGCGTGTGAATAAGGAGAGGATGGTCAGCGAAAATGCAGGTGGCCTGTGATGAAGATGGCGAAGAACAACAGCATCTTACTTTTGCAAAGCTACGCACTTCTCGATTTCATGATAGGAGTTTATACGCGAGAGCTTGGAGATGCAGCGAGACCAGTTGTCTTTCAATCGCGACACTAGTAGCTGGTTCTTTTTGCAAGTGACATTTTTTTTGTACAATTTTGTGTGCAATGGGATTACTAAGAATCGCTCCTGAGTGTGACCCCGAGGTATGTACTTTTAAATATTTTTACATTTATCGCGTTTAATCGTTGAAATCGAGCGAGATCAAATCAGACGTTTGTGTCAATATTGAATCGTGGGGCTTCTATGTTCTAGCGTTCGCCACCACCATCGCCTGTGTGGTCGAACGACTGGGGGTCGCCGCAGCCGTCGCCGCAACCGTCGCCGCCGCCACCGTCACCGCCACCGTCGTCGTCGTTGACGTCCGTCGTCCGTCGTCGTCGTCGTCGTCGTCGTCGCTGTCGCCGTCGTCGTCGTCGCTGTCGCCGTCGTCGTCGTCGTCGTCGTCGTCCGTCGTCGTCGTCCATCGTCCGTCGTCCGTCGTCCGTCGTCCGTCGTCGCCGCCGCCGCCGCAGTCGCCGCCTCCTCCTCCACATGTTTGTAATAATACTTTGCATTGTTATGTGTGTTTGATATTTATTATGTTTGATGTATCAGTGTTATATCGACGTTTGTGTCTATGTTCTAGGATATTCCACTATCCATATTGAGGGCATGGCTGGTGGGCCTGGAGGCTCGTGCGCTGCAGGTTGCACCCCGAGGGGTGCAGATGCGGCAGTCGGGGCCGGCATATGGGGCCGCGCGGCTGCGGCCATATGCAGTGCCGCGGCGGCCAATGGTATGGCTGCCGGCTGCAGTTAGATGGGCACCATATGAAATTCCACACCCTCCATCGCCACCATCGCCCCCCGCACCACCATCGCCACCATCACCCCCATCACCACCATAATTTTATATTTTTCATTTTTTATTTTTTATTTTTTATATATTATTTTTTATATATTATTTTTTATATATTATTTTTTATTATATTCTTTTTTTTTATATTCTATTTTATATTGTATTTTTATATTCTTTTTTCTATTTTTTATATTTTATATTTTATATTTCATATTTTATTATCTATTTTTATTATCTATTTTTATACTCTTTTATATTTTTTCTTTCTATATTTCTATTTTATATCCTTTTTATTACATTCTTTTTATTATATTCTTTTTATTATATTCTTTTTTATATATTATTTTTTATTATATTCTTTTTTTATTATATTCTTTTTTATATATTCTATTTTATATTCTATTTTATATTCTTTTAATTTTATAATAAATATATTAAAACATATATTATTTCCCAATTTATTTACCCGTCTTTCTCCTCGCCACATAATTTTAAGATTTGCTGACGTCGCATAATTCTTCGCGCCGCCACATGACGTCATCGCACGCGGCTGCTCCAGAGGAGTCAAGTTACACACGATCGCGCGATACGCTGCGACGCTAAGATTTAAAATCATTTTGAAAATTTTTAGAACGAAAGCGATTGTACCGCTATGTAGTGCTGTCTCTCTCTCTCTCTCTCTCTCTCTCTCTCTCTCCCGAATTTAGCTTTAAAAGTGATGTTCTCTCTTTCCCACCCTCCGAATTTAGATTTATAACGAAGTATTGCTCTCTCTCTCTCTTTCCGTCCCGAAGACGTGGTTCGTAAAAGAAAAGAACATCGATCTTTCCCGACATCGTCCGAAACAATTTCGGATAAAAAATAAATTATTAAACAATTTCCGACGCATGTTGGTTTGGAAAAAAAATTTCGGGGGCCGTCCCCTCCCTGGGTTAGGTCTGAAAAATTTTCGGGGTGGGTCAAGGTCTGAAAAAAGACTTTTCGGGGGTGGGCCTCTCCCTCTAAAAAATTTCGAGGACGGTGGGTCAGGTCTCCGCGGCTGCTCGGCCCGGACTGATCCCCTCCGCGGTTGCGGCTTCCCCCACTCCGCGGCTCGTGCGCGCGCAACCGCTCTTCCACTCCCCGCAGGCCCCGCGCCCATGTTTCTCTCCGCCGCGCTCCCCCGCGCGCCCTCACTTCCCCCCGCCCCCGCGCTCCCCTCAGAGGACCCGAGTTAGAACTCTTATAGCCTTACTACTAAGGACCACCCCGCAAGTATGCGCGGGCATGCCCCGCGTTTTCAAACCTTTGCGCATTCGAACTTTTACGCGGGCCGATGACGCGCCGCTCGGTCCTCGGTGCAAGTGAAATAGAAAATATTGAGGGAGTGAGAAAGGTAGTTTGGGCCCTGTCCACCCTTGAGGGTAGCAAAGGCTCGATCGTCAGAAAAAAAGTGACTGTCGAACAGTAAAGATCGTAAGTATCGTAAATCTTTTCACTATATGTGCCGGTTATTATGAAAGTGGTCTAAGTGCAAATTTTTCGTTTATTACATTTCATTTCTTTTTTACGTATTATATCAACGTGATACATAATAAACGTAAAGTTCAATTTCTTTTTTTTTTAATTTCGACCGACGCCACTTCCGTAATAACTGACATACTTTTACATTTTACTTTCAACCTAAGACTGTATTTAGACACATTCCGGGTGAAGTTTCATTACCGTCATAGTATTGTTGTAATTTTTTGTGCAAAATCTATCGTGTGAACTGTGATTGCTTGAGTGTTCGCGTGTTTCTCAAGCTGCGTATCCCCATTGCGAGGCTGCCTCGCGTGGCACAACTCGCGGAGTGGAGAGTCTGGAGACTACATCGACCATTATTACTTTACGAGGCATCAGCCGTCGATTTTTCGACGTGCTCAGAAGTGCCTCGCGGCCCCAAGATCAAAAATCGCATGGCTCGGGCGACGTAAATATCTTGCTGGAGGTAGCGCGAGACTGTCGCACGAGCCTGCCTCGCAAAGTGATCATATGATCGAGGTAGTCTCCAGACTCTCCACTCCGCCAAGCGTGCCTCGCGCGGCATCCTCGCAATGTCGATACGCAACTTCGCGCTCAGAGATTCGTGTATTCATTCTCACGTAGAATAAGCAAGTTATGTTATAATTTACCCGCGAAATGTCTAAAAAAGGCACATACATTCGGGTGCAATATTATAGGCTTCCTTTGGTTGAAAGTGAAGACAAGTGATGAAAAAGTTTCTAAACATCAGAATTGGAAAAATAGGAAATTTTAAAATCACAAATGTTGGACATTTGAAAAATACAAATATTTTGAAATTTGATAACCTCACAATTACAAAATTTGGAAATGTTTGTATTTCAAAACTTTCGAACTTGGAAATTCCAGTATTTAGAAATCTGCAGATTGCGCTCCTGCGCTATATCTTGGCTAAAGGAAGCCTATATTGGACCCGAATGTACCAACTTGATAAACATGTACTCTTCTATTGCACATTCATATCCGTTTTAATTACGTTCAACTGTTTCTTTGACTCGTTTTTAGATGTCTGGCAAAGAAAATGAAAACAGGCAACGTCCCCAAGACGGAGCCGGACTCCGTCCCCGAGACGGACCGGGACTTCGTCCCGACGACGGAGTCCATCCCGAAGTCGGTCTTCGAGCAGCGGTCGAACTCCGTCGTCGGAACGGAGTTCCCGAGCCGACCTGTACAAGCAACTGGCGTTACATTTTATAAAGGAGGTATGTAGATACGTAGAAGATCTCACGTAAAACGATCATACTGGATTTACACATTTCTTACATTCTCATGAAAGTGTGAAAATGCCTAAACATTATTTTAGTAATTAACATAAGATTCATGTTTATTTTTCATATTACAGAACAGCAAGCTCAAAAAAGAGCTGAGACAGTGGAGATACGGAGAAAGAAGTGGAAGAGGAGGAAGAGGTGGCAGAGGAGGAAGAGGTGGCAGAGGAGGAAGAGGAGGCAGAGGAGGAAGAGGAGGAAGAGGGGCAAAAAATGCTTTTTATTTTAGTTAATGTATATTATATTAATAAATAGTAAACCAAAATGTATCATATATGTAGTCAATAATTTTTTTATTCGAAGGCTTTTCATCCGTCGACCATGAATAATTTTCTGGTATTTATTCGTTCTTTAGTCGAGAAAGTACGAATAAATACGAGAAAATTATTCATGGCTGACAATTGAATTCCCCATGAATGTTGGACATTTTTCGATAACCTGAAACGTTGCTCTTGTTTTCTTTAAATAGTTGAGAGTCAAATTATTTTTCTTACATTTTATTTGGTAGATACGTTTAAATTGATTGTTATACTAAAAGAATATTACTTATAAAGTTTGATTTGATTAATTTTTAGTTTGTAATTGCATGTTGAAATTCATGTAACGTATACGTCACACTGAGCGTGTACGGATTAAAAAAGCGAAATTTTTTTCATTCGTATAACGGTTTCTATTGCGGGGACGTCTCCCGGTAAATGCGTCACCACCAAAGAAGTCACGGCAAGCATCGAGTTCAAATTCTAAACCCTCGGATCTACAGCGTTTCGACAATGTTGACTATTCGATCGTGTTCAGCGATGACAGGTAGCGCTGTAAACTTTGCCCTTCTGGTCACATTCAATCAAAGTTCAATCAATTGCAATGTTCACTTATGCTCGAGCGCAAAAAGAAATTGTTTTGTAAATTACCATAGTAAAAATTAAGATTTTGTACTTCGTTTATACATTCTATAACAAAAATATGTATTTTTCTTTTCATTTGTAAGAGATGTTATAAGTATAAATGAATCAAACCACGAGTATATCGTTTAGAAAAGATATATTCATGTTTTATTCATTTATACTTTTAAGATCTCTTACACATTATAGTAAACATGCATTTAGAACACAAATTTTGTATTTTAAATATTCAACCACATATTACTCCATACATGCCCAGTGTGACGTATACGTCACATTTAGAAAATCATATTTCCACTGGCTTTTTTGGGAAAAAAAAGATGAAGTACATGTATTGGCCCCATTTTTCAATTAACTAAGCGCAATAAATAATTTTTTTCTGCCGGGAAAAGTGTCTGGACACTAATTAGTAATGCCCATCTCTGGTATTTTGCCATATAATTGAGGCAGTGAGAGCAACAACGGACTAACCCACACTTTTTACAAAATTGAGTTAGTAGCAATAAGGTACTCCAATTGGCTCTGCTAATCATATACAATAGGAAAACAATTTTTTAATGTGGGTTAATCCGTTGTTGCTCTAACTGTCTCAATTACTATAACATAAATTCGACAGCGGTGATGTATGCGTTAAAAGTAAAAGCGTTAATTTAGTAAATGTCCACAGTTTTCAGCAGTTCCTAGCAGTGGTGGGTCCGTATTTTAGCTAACGTTGAAAAGAGAATTTTCTGCGTGTAGAATAAGACGTAGTACAAAGCTCAATTTTATTACGTTCGTGTATTTTACTGTATAAAATTATATTGTTTGAAAAAACATTGCAGACTGTGGAATGCGATAACCTGTATGGACATATCGTATTCATTAAATTCAGAATTGCAACAACATACTTATTGTTGGATGATGAATTTTTCCAACCATCTAAAAGTAGAACTGCATTTTTGGATTTAACCCAAATTCGTTGTAATCTTGAAATTTTGCGTTATGTAAATTATTCGACAATGTTGTTCGTAGTTGGAATTTTATAAGCTGGTTTCAATTTATGAATAAAGTTCCTAAAGTGGTCAGATTCAATAATACTAAACAGAATGGTACATCCAAAGAAACAAACTGCTAAAGCTTTATCAATTTCTTCAGAATCCATGTTGATATACGTAAAAATTCGAGTATCTTATGCACACCAAAGATATGACTACAAAAATTTCATATTATTTATAATTTTGTTATAATTATATTCCAATCTTTCTTTTCAAAGTCATTTAAAATATTGTGCAGTAAAATTCAATGCAATAGGTAGAGGTTAATAGTTTGTATTTAAATTTTTGACATTTTCTACATTTTATACAATTATTTTCAATTTTTACGCGTGTCACGTAGTAAATTCGATATAACGTAGTAAACCCACCACTGGTTCCTAGTCAATATATGCCTAAAATGCATATAACCTAACCTACAATCGTCCGAAAATGCATACATTGACTGCATCACGCTTTTACTATGGCACATGTATCCAGCTAACGCTTCAGTTTTACTATGATTCCACGTTGGCAGTCCTCCCGAGTAGGCGCCATCTCGTGTCCACAAGCTCAACTAAATTTGTCACGTGACTTGCTCTGTATTATCGCCAATGTGGCGGAACTCATATTTGGGAATGCAGTCAGAAAGTTACGCTTGATTTCCTTATATGAGCGAATTTTGGGCTGGGTGAGGTCTCATTCGAAAGAGGAAGGTTCAATGCAGCCCGCTCTGGTCATCGTTTGAGTCACAAAACTCTTTTAGTGACCTACAAATACTTAGAATCTGCGAGTGTTTTGTCGATTTTTTCTCTACTTTGGACACTCATATTATTACATATCAACACAATCTCGTTGAGCCATGACCAGAGCGGGCTGCATTGAACCTTCTTCTTTCAAATGAGACCTCACCCAGCCCAAAATTCGCTCATATAAGGAAATCAAGCGTAACTTTCCAAACCCATGTTTCGGGCCAGATTATGTCGGTATACAGTGCGCTGCATTACCCGTGTCTACCCCCTTAACAGCGATCGCTGGGTAGCAGTGATGCCCGAGCTTCGAAAATTTTAGGATGGTCTCTTTCAAATTAGCGCCGCAAAGAGCTGTGCAGAATTTCCCGGCCCAGGTAAGCGAGCCGCACGCTCCGCTTTTATGATCGGTTTACCACTCGCACCCCGGATTACTGTAATGAGGTTTGAAAACAATGTCAACTGATCTCGTACCCATCTTAATTTAAAAAATTTTAGCTACGACAGGATTGACCGCGGCGCTATACCCTTGTACGGAGAGATTTTTCGCCACCTGCATGTAAAAGCCACAATAATGACGCATCGTTCCAAAACATGACATTAACGGAAGCCGGTATATGCGTGGCGTTCAGTAGCTAAAAGGTTAAACATTCAAACACAAAAATTCTAGAAAAAAGATTCAAACACCGCTACAATCAAAGACACGTCCCATTAGTTACTCCTTACGTTCGATCTATGCATGCACTGCATATAAGGATAAAATTATAAAAAAGAAAAGCAGAACAATAGATTCTGAGGTCTGCAGAACTAACACATAATTGAATAAAAATTTAATTTCTCAATTTATGAAAGTAATGACACAGAAACAACTAGCGTATTGTTTATCAACATCATAATTTTTAAAAAGAGCATTAAATACGGTATTAAATAAACAGTTTGCAAAAGCTTTTCACAACAATTATGGTTAAAAAATTGATAAAAGAAAAATTAAGTAAACGTAAAATATTTTGAATTATCCATCATTAACAGGGAATAATTTTTCCTCATTTTTCGGCCCAAATTGCATTCTGATATCTTTTATAATTCAAAAGTTATACGAAAAAGGCCCAAAATTCTTCAACCCCGGTCGGAAAATTTCAAATAGCTCCTTGTGACGTTAATTTGAAAGAGACCATCCTAAAATTTTCAAAGCTCGGGCATCACCGCTCCCCAGCGGTCGCTGGCAACCCTCCGAACGCCGGGCCGATGCATGGTTGTAGTGGAATGCGTCCGTGAGGCGGTGTTGCCATTTTCGTCTGTTCGCGCGCGCGTAGGTTGCAGTTTCAACGGATGACCCTGTATATGTAGATTTTGCATAAATAAGTGTCACTTCTGTAGTGTGTAGTGTAAAATACATGGTCTTTTTTTTCTTGCTATTTTGAAATGTAAACAAATATATACAAAAAGTTACAGAAAATTTCATCAAGCATTTATATCCTAAAAAATCTCCGAAAATCACCTTATTCTTAGCAGTTTACTTGAGTCTCCCCCCTTAAGAATCTGGCGACGGTGTAGGGATGAGGGGGTGCCTCCTAGTTAAGAACGTTGACGAAAGGGACGGAGCACTTTCTTGACGGCGGTTACTGCAGAACCTTTGACGCGATAGTTCGGTAGTAGTACCTATATACAGACTCAGCGGAGACTTTTAAAGTGTGACATAGTGTTTCTTCGTGTTACATCGTGTTACGTAGTAGCATATATTTTACAGTTTTAAGCGTTCTTAATTTTAGTGTGTATATATATTTTTAGTGTTATATATTTAGTCTCAGGATATATACATATATTTTTTAAAGGTAAGTGGGTTTGTTAGTTTCATCAAAGTTATACGTTCATCGTAGCATCATATAATCTGTCTTCATCTCACAAGGGAAGTCAGGCAACCTGGAAATTTAGAAAAGCATGCAACTTTGTGTGCAAATAGAGTAGTTGATTTCGTCGTAAGACGAACCTATTTTTTATCGGTGCCATAGTGCGGTTTTAAGCCAGGAACATACTATTGAAACGCCGCGCCACCCAACGCGATACGACGCGTGTTGACTCAAATCAAATGTTGCTATTTTCCATGATTTACTATGAAACAGAAACATATTATTAACATCCGACGCGAGGTGACGCGCCCAGGTGTACATTTATATGTGCACAGTTCGCATCGTGTGTGGACGCGTCGGGTGGCGTGGCGTTTCAATAGTATGTTCCCGCCTTTAGAGAGTGAAATCATCCCGTGAAAAAATGCAGAATTTTCTTTTTCGTGGAATATCTCGATAACGGTGAGGGATATCGAGAAGAAGTTTCAACAAAAGTTGCACCTTTTTTGCTATCTACAAAACTGCATAAAACCATACATTTCCAGTTACCCTTACCACCAATCCTTAGTTCGTTAAGTATTTTTGTAGATATAAAAAAAGGTGCAACTTTGTTGAAACTTCTTCTCGAAATCCCTCACCGTTCTTGAGATATTCCACGAAAAAGAAAATTCTGCATTTTTTTCACGGGATAATTTCACCCTCTAAAACCGCACTATGGCACCAGTAAAAAATAGGTTCGTGTTACGGATCAACTACTCTATTTGCACACAAAGTTGCATGCTTTTCTAAATTTCCGGGTTGCCTGACTTCCCTTGTCAGTAGATTTCCAAATGCGTGGTGCCTTTTACAATATCAAAATATCCTTCTCCTTCAGCCTTCTCAGTGCTTTTCCTACATACTATCCCAATTCGAATCCTGTTGCCTCATTTTTCTGTTTTTTTTTTAATAAGGGCCGGTGCAGTCGAGCGGTTTGCGGCAGTTTGCCGCCACGGTAATGGATTGCTAGAACCTAGAACACAACGTTATAAATATTCGCGGCGGCAAACTCCCGCAAACCGCTCGCCTGCACCGGGCCTTACAACCAGATGTTTAATATCAATGTCGTATTATATTTGCACTTCAGCGCTCAAACAAACACGGTCGAAATAATGTCGAAATCGTGGACGATCGTGACATTTATCCACGACGAATCGGTCGAAGCTGTGCCGTCCTCCTGGATAGAGGACAATTTTTGTTTCTGGCCCGCCTCCATGCAATTCTCACGACTCGCCACCGCTCTGAAAAGGTGCGAGCCGGTCAACAACACCTGGCCGAAATATGAAATAACCATTTTCGCTAATGCTACTTTTGGTAGGTTGTAATTATTATAAAGGATAAATATGCAATTCAATTATTTACTAATATGTACTTTCAGATGATTACGCAAAAGCACGCTCGAAGGCCCGAGATGCGGAAGAGACTAGCGATCTGCAATCAGATAAGAAGGCGGCCAGGAAACGTAAAAGAATCCCGAAGCATTTTTCAACCAGCGATTCGGAGTCCTCGCCGGAAATGTCTCTACCGACGCCGCCGAAAATAATAAAAATTGAAAAGTTAGGTGGGTGAATACAAAGGGGAAATATGCTCTACAAAATTTCAACACCTGGAAGTATTTATTTCCTTTTTTTTTTTATTTACTTAGTATCTCTTTAACAAAAATAATTTTTATTTTCAGACAAGAGTATTAACGTAATACATGGATCTAAATTGAATACCGACAAGAACAATGACGTTACAGAAAAGACCAACATCGTTATTGGTAAATTAATACCCCATAAAAAACTTCAAAAAAGTAAAAAAAATACGCCAAGTATACAAAAATCAAATAAATCACAAAAAAAGAAGGTAATAATATAAATCACAAAAAAAAAACAGAAAAAGTATACAATACAAAAAAAGATGTGAAATCAAAATGAGCTGCCAGTACATAAAGGTGCTTTCCAACTGCGCTTAAGATGACACAACTACATACACACAGCTAAAATGCTGTGTTCATACATTCCATTACAATGTATTACATAATATTAAGCAGATATATTTTTATACAAATAAATATTTTAATACGAATAAATATTTTATTCAAAATACTTGGCGCTGCGAAACTGAATTGGTGTTGCTAAACTGAATACATATGTATAAATTGCAATAATCTTTTTCTTTCTTTCTTGTGCGTGCGTTCGTGAATGTGTGTACAGGGTCATCCGTTAAAACTGCAACCTACGCGCGCGCGAACAGGTAAATTTGGCAACACCGCCTCACGGACGCATTCCACTACAACCATGCGCCGATACTTCCGCCATCTATGAGCCAATGATGAAAGTGTAGAGTCTTTTAGGTGCCAGTAGAGAGCGTAGGATGCTTTTGGCTTTCGCCAGAGAATGTTAAATTTGACGTAGCAGACGGGCAAAAGAAAGGTAGCCATTTTAAGAGTGCAACCGCGCCGATCCCGTTATCTACATATGCAATTGTCCAGCAGCGATATTAGCCCAGAGTTGGGCAAAATGTAATCTAATTACACCTTACAAATTACGATTAAAATGTAATTGTGTAGTTGATTACACATTATTTTCTGTAATCGTTAATGTAGGTGGTTGACCACACTTTTATCAACTAGATAAATTAACCAATACAGAAAATAATGTGTGATCAACTACACAATTACAGTTTAATCTTAATTTGTAAGTTGTAATTAGATTACATTTTGTCCAACTCTGTATTAGACCACGCTGACACGTTAGTGGCCCGGGTTGAAGAATTTGGGGCTGTTTTCACATAACTTTTGAACTACAAAAGATATCGGAATGCAATTTGCGCCATAAAATGGGGACAAATTATCCCCTTCTAATGATGGAAAATTTACCAAATTGTACGTTTACTTAATTTTTCTTTTTTCAATTTTTTGACCATAATTGTTACGAAAAGCTTTTGCAAACTGTTTATTTAAATATTTTATATCATGTTCTTTTTAAAATTCATGGCGCCGATAAGCAGTAGGCTAGTTGTCCCTGTATCATTACTTTCACAAATTGAGTAATTAAATTTTTATTCAATTATATATTAGTTCTGCAGCCTCAGAATATAATGCTCTAGGTTCCTTTTTCGTGATTTTATCCTTAATGTAGTGCATGCACTACAGATAGGAAATAAGGGGTAACTACTAATGGGATGTGTCGCTGTTTCTACCAGTCTTTGAATTTTTTCTACAATCTTTTCGTCTGAACGTTTTAGCCCTTTAGCTATTACACGCCATGCCTGTAGTAGCTTCTGTTTATGTCATCTTTTGTAATGGCACATGAAAATGCGCAGGTTGGATACGCGTGATTATTATGTGCTCCCCTCCTCAAAGTGACAGAAAATATAACCTATATGCTATAACAGATTTTATAAAGATACAGTTGCGGCGTAATAATAATATTTTGGGAGGATGTTAAGTCATACATAGTTGACAAATGTAGCGTAGAAGAACGAAATAGCCAATAAACATTTATTGTCATGCAACATATAGGTTATATTTTCTGTCACTTCGAAGAGGGGACCACATAATAATCACGCGCATCCAGCCTGCGCATTTTCACTAGACCGGGCGGCCGCATGGAAGGGTACTTTCCCCAGTCTGCATTAGTGGTAGTTGGAATCAGAGATGGGCAAAAAATTATTTTAAATAAAAAATTGGTTTCGAATAAAAGGCAGAAATTTTAATCGGAACTCATCAAATATAAATAACCCGGAGTTATTTATTATTCAAAGCGCCGTAAATAATGATTTTATTCGACGGGAATTCATCCGACGCTTCGAATAATGTTCTCCCTCTCATTTATATTCATATCCGAAAATTATTTCAAGCTTGGCGAGCCTTGAGCGCCTTTGATCGAAGCCGAGCGACATTGTATCGTTCACCCGTCTAATTTGCAGCGCGAGGTTGCTCGGAGATGTGTCATCGATTATGCAGAAACGGAATTTCTTTATTTTTCATCATATCAATATAAAAGTGACAGCAATGGATTCCTTGCATTCTCCCGATTAAATTGACCAAAGAAATTAAATCGGACCACTTTTAACGAAACGGGATTTCAATCTTGCAAACTAATTTTATACGTAATATCGTTAATTGTGGCAGTGAAAGCAAACAACGGACTAACTCGCATTCCTTTCGAAATTGAGGCAGTAGCAATAACGTATTCCAACTTGGAACCATATTCTTCAGCCCGATGTACGCCACTATGGGGTGACTTACGTTAATATCATCTTTTGAAACGATACGCCACTGTGGTGGCTTTCACACGCAGGTGGCGAAAAATCAAGCCAACCCTGTCGTAGCCAAAATTTTTTAAATTGAGACGGGTACGACACCAGTCGACACATTATTTTCAAACCTCGTTACTATAATCTGGGGTGCGAGTGGTAAACCGGCCATAAAAATGGAGCGCTCAGCTCGCTTACCTGGGCCGGGAAATCCCGAATAGCTCTTTGCGACGTTAATTTGAAAGAGACCATCCTAAAATTCTCGTAGCTCGGGCATCGCTGCTATCCAGCGGTCGCTGGCAGCTCTGAGAAGTGTGCCTCCGTTTGAAACTCGAATTTCGGTCACACTCGGGCTTCGTAGCGGGCAGACACCCGTTGCCTTGTTCGTTCGCGCTCGGTGTTCGGCCACGTTCAGAACGCGTTACGTCACCGATCGTGGGGGGTCGTTCCAGCGCGAATGTCTTCAAATAATAATTACATGAATGGAGGGACGAAGTGGGAACTGATTCTTGCGTAATTGATTTGGGGAAAATTTTAACATGTGAGCCACACGATTTGCCACATGGCCACCGTTTTTGTTCAAATACTTTGTTCATGTCCCTCTTATTTTTTTTTATGATTGTATCTCTAACGTAGATATGCGTAGATCGGACGTAAGGAGTAACTGAGAGAATGTGCCTTTGTTTGTAGCGGTCTTTAAATTTTTTCCTACAATTTTTGTGTCTGAATGTTTTAATCTTTTAGCTGCTTAACGCCACGCCTACACCGACATCCGGTTACGCATTTTTTTGGAACGATACGCCATTATTGTGGCTTTTACACGCAGATGGCGAAAAATCTCTCCGTACAGGGGTATAGCGCCACGGTAAACCCTGCCGTAGCTAAAATTTTTGAAATTGAGACTGGTACAAGACCAGTCGACACATTGTTTTCAAACCTCGTTACAGTAATCTGGGGTGCGAGTGGTAAACCGGCCATAAAAACGGAGCGCCCAGCTCGCTTACCTGGGCCGGGAAATCCCGAATAGTTCTTTGCGATGTTAATTTGAAAGAGACCATCCGAAAATTCTCGGAGCTCCGGCATCACCGCTGTCCAGCGCTCGTTGACAGCTTCGAACGCCGGGCCGGTACGAGAAGTGGCTTCTCGCATGCTTCGACATTCAATTTCTCTTACAAGCCCATCATTATATTTTCCTTAAATTGATTTCGCCCTTATTGTTGATTTCGTCCTATTGTTCACCTACACTACTTTGCCCTAGGTATTATCGGTTTACTCGCCTGCTTCTTTGCGCGTTAGAATTTGATCTGAAAACAATCGCACGGAACAGTCTTCCGCGTAGACCTCCTCGCGCCTCAGTTTTCATATTTATTTATTGTGGCCTTCACATGCAGGTGGCGAAAAGTCAAGTCAACCCTGTCGTAGCTAAAATTTTTTAAATTGATGCGGGTACGGGATCAGTTGATATTGTTTTCAAACCTCGTTACAGTAATCTGGGGTGCGAATGGTAAGCCGGCCATAAAAGCGGAGCGCGCGGCTCGCTCACTTGAGACGGTGACCTCCGATTCACTAATAGCTGTTTGCGACGTTAATTTGAAAGAAAGCATCCTAGAATTTACCTTATTTTCTAGGTAGCGTTTCTAAGAATGGTTTATATTTATATATGTATGAAAAAGGCATACGACTAATATCGTACAACAACCAGTTGCAACTTCAACTGTTATTCGAATAAGGTACTTCTGGGCTGTTATTTCGAAACCACCGTCTATTTTAAAAAGAGACACAGAAAATAATTTTATTCAACAATTAATACTTTTATTTTAAAAGTATTAACTAGTTTTACAACATTGGAAGGAAGACTAAACTGTTCAAGACTTTCCAGAACATCTTAATTCGAATAAAGGTCGAAACAAATTTGAAACTTTCGTCGGGAATTTGAAGAGAATCTCGAGGTATAGAGATCTTGCCCGTATTTTGCCAGTCCGCTACGAAGCTCCGGTTTCCAAGCCCCCCGATGACTAAGTGCTACGAACCACCCGATAGCCCAACTCCCGGTCACATCGTCGAGCACGCGTTCCTAGAGTTCTTAGCTCAACTGTGTCATTGAGAGTTTCTGGGGCCAAATTTATTGTATTACAATATCCTTCCAAAATGCTAATATTAATTAATTAAAACGAGGCATAAATCCTTGGTAACTGTAGTTAACAAAATGCGAATTCCCAACAGATTTAGCATTTCAAGTTTGACCATTTTTTCGTCGATGTTTTCAACGATGCATCTTTTAAGGGGAGGTTCTGGTCTAAATGTCGATTTGTTTTTATTTCATTTTTCGAATGTTCAACCTGTTAGGAAAACGTGTTTAAAAGGATTTGTTGAAATTCGTAAAATTCCCGAAGTTATAGGCATTTGAGTAGCGGCAAATGCATGGGTCACAACCGGTCACTCGGCGCTCACGTAAAACTTTAAACGCGTTTTTCCCGAAACAGTGTTTTCAAAATCGGTGGGACCTGTATCTCCAAAAGTTATTATCCGATTCGACTGAAACTTTTTTTATTTTGAAGAATATACTTCTAGCTAGGGGGGGGGCTAGAAAAAATTACAAAAATTGAAAAATTAATAATTTTTAAGGGCGTTGAAAGGACGAAAAATACATGGAAAAGTGATTTCAAGCTTGAAGTGTTGTTATTCTCTCAAAAATGTAATTTTTGTAATTTTTTCAGTTCCCCCCTAGCCAGAAGTATATTCTTCAAAATAAAAAAGGTTTCAGTCGAATCGGATAATAACTTTTGGAGATACAGGTCCCACCGATTTGGATCAATTTTTTGACGCCTTGACTTTAACGACTCCCCAGGGCTGTCTGCAATAACTAATTATAAAACAAAAAATATATTTCTATAATTTAAGACATCCTTAATACAATGCAAGAAATCCCATTAAATTATATATAGTAGTTTTCCTTTAATTAATTCCTAAATATCACCTATTTTTTTGGGCTCTAGACCAGAACCTCTTAAGGGGGCCGTCTCAGCGGGCCATGAGTGTGTGCGTACGCTCGCACAAGCTAGGAAAAGCGTGTACGTATACGCGTGTAGTAAACAAACCGTAAATTACAACTTTCGTCCTGGAATCGGCCAAAAGGAAGTTTTTGCGGGTATAGTTGCCTCCAGTAGACATCTGTGCAGGGTGGTCTGGTGCGTTTGAATGCTAATAACCACCATACGTTGAAATAATAATGAATTTATGAATCGAAAACTGACAGACTGAAACTTCAAGGCTTGTCCGTTGGTGGCGCTAATGGTGTACTGCAGCCACGTAGCACCAGCGTGACGTATAAGCAGGGCCGACGCGAGGTTAGTTGGCGCCCTTATGCAAGAAAATTTTTTAGTGCCCAAAATTTTTGCACCTATTTTCTATTTAATATGTTTTATCTTTACGGGGTGAACATTTCGTTTATGTGGGGGTTGGATTCCGTTATTATTAAGCGTGCGATATAGTTTTTTAGCGTCCCATTCGGCTGGCGCCCTTATGCGGCGCGTAACTTGCATAATGGTTCCGCCGACCCTGCGTATACGCGATGTAGTAAACAATCCGTAAATTACAACTTTCGTCCTGGAATCGACAAGAAGGAAGTTTTTGCGGGTATAGTTGCCTTCAGTAGACATCAGTGCAGGGTGGTCTGGTGCGTATGAGCGCTAATAACCACCGTACGTCGAAATAATAATGAATTTATGAATCGTGTACTGAGACAGACTCGAGAAATGACAGAATGAAGCTTCCAGGATTCTCCGTCATCGGCGTTGATGGTATATTCGCGCTATGTACCATCAGAACCGGTGGAAGACCAAACTAGCCGATAAATGTAGGAAAGACATAGTTGCCGAGACGTATCGAGAGTCGAATCGCGCTGTTGCCGCATTTCCCCTATCACTATTTTGCCATCAAGGAGACTTGAACGAATCACGGCGAAGCGGTTGAAGAACAGAAATGGGCAAAGATAATATCTGGATAAACTCAAATAAAAGATACTACAGTATTGTCTCATTACGGGCTCGGTTTGGTGTACACGATGTGGACTTTTTCGCTATCCCCACCACTTTTGTCTCACTCTTGTCCGGCGAAGGCGAGAGCGAGCGAGAGGCACTGAAAGCGAGCGAGGACGGTACAAGACAGACGACGCGTTGATGTTTGGTCTCGCTCCGTCTTTCGGTCGCCTGACACTTCGTCCTTTGCGTTCGCGCCCGTCGCGCATGCAAAGCGACCCATCTCGCTCCCCCCTTCGGCCAGAAAGAAGCGAGAAACGAACATTCAGAATTAGGACTCCGTTCACGATACGGGCTCAACGCCGGTCCCGACCAACGAGGACTTGGGCTGTTCGGCGGCAGCTTGTAATCTCGGTTGGAGAGGTATACATAAGGTTGCCACCCGTACTTTAAAATAAAGTATCTTACGTTATTATAGGTAAATGTACTCTATACTTTTGAATAACAATAAACTACGCGAAAATGCTTTATTTCACAATTAATGATATTACGTGAAACGTAACGCAATAATATTATCTTCTATCTGTTCCCGCCACTTCAGCATTTACTGAGAGAGTTTTCTCTGTCATGAATGTGAAGTGGCGGGATGAAATAAATAACACCTCTCTCAATCTAATAATAAACGAATGATTTATATATTTCAATATGAATATTGAGTGCAATGACGCCATTGAGATATTTCAAAATAATACAAATTTACTCTGCAATGCTAAAAGCAATAGAAAATATGTTTGGAAGAAATAAAAACTAATAAAATTAAAATGTACTTTTAATTTGTTGAGAGTACTTTTTTGTATACCCCACAAAAGTAAATGTACGTTATTTTTCTGTAAAAAAGGTGGCAACCCTAGGCATACAGTGTTGATAAAATGTAAAACGTGACATTTTCAGTATTCAGTAACATACTGCTGAGATTGTCCAGATGAAAATGAATTCAAACACGGTATAAATCGGATTATTTATTCGAAGGCTTCGAAATTTCAAATGACTTTCGGCAGCATGTTTATCCGAACCGGCGCGATCTCTCTTCGTGCTGAGGACTTGGGCTGTTCGGCGGTGGCTTCTGATCTCGGTTCGAGCCTCGACTCGAAACGCATACCTACAGTATTGCTTGAAGTGGATTATGTATTAATTAAATGTAAAACCTAACGTTTTCAGTAACATACTGCTGAGATTTTCCAGATTAAAATGATTTCAAATGTGGTATAAATCGGGTTATTTCTAGAACTGCATTATATAATTAAAGATAAATGTAACATTTCTAATCTAATAATGCTAAAAAATATATAAAAAAAATTTATGTTAAACGATTTTATTCCAAATGCACTAAAAACTAAATTAAAATACACTAAAGACTAAATAATTATTCTTGTCTTGTACTACAATTTTTTACCTATACGAACGTAACGAATCATTTCTCGTTATAAATTGTGCATTTACTATGGAAATCGCGATGCCACTAGCGTGCCGAACGCAACGGCTTTTTGTCGTTTTCGTAAAGAACTCGAATGACTGATTCCAAGTCGTTTTGTGGTTATGGGTTATATTTATTGATGACTCAGTAATTTTTTCACCCCTTCAGGGTTTATTTTTTTTTAGATATTGTATTGTCATCCAAACTACGCACGCCTGCAAAGCTTCAAGACAACTCGATAGTTGGAAGTTGGAGTTGCTAGATTTGAACCATACATACATCAAACACACAAAAGTACCTACAAACAAACCGAAGATCGAAGCTGAATAAAATCGTTTAAAAATAATCTGATTTATGCCGTGTTTAAATTCATTTTCATCTGGGAAATCTCAGCAGTATCTTACTGAAACGTTCATGCCGATACGATAGAAAATGTGAAAGTTTTACATTCTATTAAAACAAACAAAATAAACAATCGTTGAACAATCATATCATTATATTTTTTCACAAGTAAACATAAATATTGCACAGAATGACAGAAGATAATAAGAATTGCGAAGTTTAGAAGGGATATTGATACGTAATTTAGTAATGTTTCATTGATATGTTTTCTAATTTCACTACCCAACCTCTTTATCTTTCATTATTGCTATCCTCCTTTATTTTTAGCGAGGCTCTGACGCTAGACGCAGTGATCGGCGGGCTCCAGCTACCGCTGATGGAGGGGGAAACACCTACAGGAGTGGTGGTTATGTGTGCTTGAATTGTGCCTGCATCAGTCACGCACACATAACCACCGCTCCTGTAGGTGTTTCCCCCTCCATCAGCGGTAGCTAGAGCCCGCCGATCCTTGCCTAGACGCAGCTCTCGTGCCATATTCCTTCAAGACTTCTCGATAGAAAGAGCTGTGGCAACAGCGCAGCAGAGACGGAGAGAACAGAAAATGTGGCAACCATGCGTAAAAAATTCGTCTACATAGAGTACCTGGAGATGTCACCTCTGTAGATGTTCTTTTTATCGACCGCAGTAGTTTCATTAGGGTCCGTGTGTTTACTGGGGACGCTTCGATCGATTCGGACAATAACAAAAATGAGACGGCCCCCTTAATTGAAAATATATGTAGTGCTTCTGGCTGATTTAACTACGCTTCCCGACAACGTACTACTTTTAAAAAATTCTCAAATTTAACGGCTAATGGTGATCATGTGTGAAATTGTGAGCGATTTGGGGTGCAATGGCTGATATGTTTATTAAACCAGATATGTTTGTTGAGATGATATGTTTGTTGATCAGAGTTATCCTCGTTAACGTTTTTGGTGGCCCTAAAAAGGGCCGTTGGTTGCTGCTGGCCCTGAAATAAGGGCCGATGATTAATAATTTAAAAATGTTGCTGGAAGTGGCCACCGTTGTGCCTTAGACAGGCGTGTATCCTCTTCACCTTGTTTTCGAACACTCGATTCAACGTTTCCGGTGTAACGTTGGCGATCGAAGCGGTGATGTTGTCCCGCAACTGCTCGATGGTGCCCGGATTAGTGGCGTACACCTTGCCCTTCAAGGTACCCCACAAAAAGAAATCCGGAGGCGTCAGATCTGGCGATCGCGGCGGCCACAAACCCTGAGAAATTACCCGTTCGCCAAAAAATTCCTCCAGCATTGCCATTGTTGACCCTGCTGTGTGTGCTGGTGCCCCGTCCTGTTGGAACCAGCACCTCCTTTCCTCGGGTTCCAACAGGGAAATAAATTGAAACAAAAGGTCTTGATACTTACCTGCCGTTACGGTGGTGTCGAAGAAGAGTGGTCCAACGATTCGCTTACGCGATATTGCACACCAGACACCAATCTTCGCCGAATGAAGAGGCTTTTCCCGGATTTCCCTCGGATTCGCTATGCACCAGCTCCTGTTGTTCTGGTTGTTTACCTGGCCGTCTAAGTAGAACCAGGCTTCGTCGGTGAAAAATAATCTATCTGCAACAGAAACACCCCCTACCTCCAGAAAATTAAGAAACCATTTACAGTACCTGCGCCTTGCCTCATAATCCGGCTCCTTGAGCTCCTGGACCGTCTGATGCCGATAAGGATGCAAATACAGCTGCTGTGTTGCTCGATGAGCGCTTCCATACGACAAATCGCACTGTTGTCGCAGCTTCGCCAATGACGTATGGGGCGCTTCTTCGATAACTTGCTGCACCTCGGCCAGCTTCTGGTTCGTCAGCACAGTTGACTTCCGGTTATGCTTACTATTCTGCACGCTTCCACCCTCACGTAGTTTCCGTGACAAACGGCTGATAGTACTCTTATGTGGTACTGGAGAGCCTGGGTATTTATTCTGAAATGCTAATTGGGCTGCCACGTATGATCCCGTGCGCCAATAATTGTGCACGAGACACGTTCGCTGCTCTACGGAAAACTGCATTCCTAGTTAATAGGTAGGTATGCAATGCTTTTCTGTAGTACTGAAAAGTACTGATTGTGGTGATTGCTGTTCAGTGTAACACTGAAGAGTACTGATGCTCTGCGTTGATGCGTCGCTCCACGATGTGCTCTGCTTCTGTGCTGAGTCAGTACTCATTTTCATTTCGCAAAGTCGGCCCTTTTATAGGACTTTGTGCTTCCGCGCCCGAAGCCAACCAAAACGGCAGGTAAGTATCAAGACCTTTTGTTTCAGTTTATTTCCCTGTTGGAACTCGAGGGAAGGGAGTTGCTGGTTCCAACAGGACGGGGCACCAGCACACACAGCAGGGTCAACGATGGCAATGCTGGAGGAATTTTTTGGCGAACGGGTAATTTCTCAGGGTTTGTGGCCGCCGCGATCGCCAGATCTGACGCCTCCGGATTTCTTTTTGTGGGGTACCTTGAAGGGCAAGGTGTACGCCACTAATCCGGGCACCATCGAGCAGTTGCGGGACAACATCACCGCTTCGATCGCCAACGTTACACCGGAAACGTTGAATCGAGTGTTCGAAAACAAGGTGAAGAGGATACACGCCTGTCTAAGGCACAACGGTGGCCACTTCCAGCAACATTTTTAAATTATTAATCATCGGCCCTTATTTCAGGGCCAGCAGCAACCAACGGCCCTTTTTAGGGCCACCAAAAACGTTAACGAGGATAACTCTGATCAACAAACATATCATCTCAACAAACATATCTGGTTTAATAAACATATCAGCCATTGCACCCCAAATCGCTCACAATTTCACACATGATCACCATTAGCCGTTAAATTTGAGAATTTTTTAAAAGTAGTACGTCGTCGGGAAGCGTAGTTAAATCAGCCAGAAGCACTACATATATTTTCAATTAAGGGGAGGTTCTGGTCTAGAGCCCAAAAAAATAGGTGATATTTAGGAATTAATTAAAGGAAAACTACTGTATATAATTTAATGGGACTTTTTGCATTGTATTAAGGATGTCTTAAATTATAGAAATATATTTTTTGTTTTATAATTAGTTATTGCAGACAGCCCTGGGGAGTCGTTAAAGTCAAGGCGTCAAAAAATTGATCCAAATCGGTGGGACCTGTATCTCCAAAAGTTATTATCCGATTCGACTGAAACCTTTTTTATTTTGAAGAATATACTTCTGGCTAGGGGGGAACTGAAAAAATTACAAAAATTACATTTTTGAGAGAATAACAACACTTCAAGCTTGAAATCACTTTTCCATGTATTTTTCGTCCTTTCAACGCCCTTAAAAATTATTAATTTTTCAATTTTTGTAATTTTTTCTATCCCCCCCCCCAGCTAGAAGTATATTCTTCAAAATAAAAAAAGTTTCAGTCGAATCGGATAATAACTTTTGGAGATACAGGTCCCACCGATTTTGAAAACACTGTTTCGGGAAAAACGCGTTTAAAGTTTTACGTGAGCGCCGAGTGACCGGTTGTGACCCATGCATTTGCCGCTACTCAAATGCCTATAACTTCGGGAATTTTACGAATTTCAACAAATCCTTTTAAACACGTTTTCCTAAAAGGTTGAACATTCGAAAAATGAAATAAAAACAAATCGACATTTAGACCAGAACCTCCCCTTAAAAGATGCATCGTTGAAAACATCGACGAAAAAATGGTCAAACTTGAAATGCTAAATCTGTTGGGAATTCGCATTTTGATAACTACAGTTACCAAGGATTTATGCCTCGTTTTAATTAATTAATATTAGCATTTTGGAAGGTTATTGTAATACAATAAATTTGGCCCCAGAAACTCTCAATGACACAGTTGAGCTAAGAACTCTAGGAACGCGTGCTCGACGACGTGACCGGGAGTTGGGCTATCGGGTGGTTCGTAGCACTCAGTCATCGGGGGGCTTGGAAACCGGAGCTTCGTAGCGGACTGGCAAAATACGGGCAAGATCTCTATACCTCGAGATTCTCTTCAAATTCCCGACGAAAGTTTCAAATTTGTTTCGACCTTTATTCGAATTAAGATGTTCTGGAAAGTCTTGAACAGTTTAGTCTTCCTTCCAATGTTGTAAAACTAGTTAATACTTTTAAAATAAAAGTATTAATTGTTGAATAAAATTATTTTCTGTGTCTCTTTTTAAAATAGACGGTGGTTTTGAAATAACAGCCCAGAAGTACCTTATTCGAATAACAGTTGAAGTTGCAACTGGTTGTTGTACGATATTAGTCGTATGCCTTTTTCATACATATATAAATATAAACCATTCTTAGAAACGCTACCTAGAAAATAAGGTAAATTCTAGGATGCTTTCTTTCAAATTAACGTCGCAAACAGCTATTAGTGAATCGGAGGTCACCGTCTCAAGTGAGCGAGCCGCGCGCTCCGCTTTTATGGCCGGCTTACCATTCGCACCCCAGATTACTGTAACGAGGTTTGAAAACAATATCAACTGATCCCGTACCCGCATCAATTTAAAAAATTTTAGCTACGACAGGGTTGACTTGACTTTTCGCCACCTGCATGTGAAGGCCACAATAAATAAATATGAAAACTGAGGCGCGAGGAGGTCTACGCGGAAGACTGTTCCGTGCGATTGTTTTCAGATCAAATTCTAACGCGCAAAGAAGCAGGCGAGTAAACCGATAATACCTAGGGCAAAGTAGTGTAGGTGAACAATAGGACGAAATCAACAATAAGGGCGAAATCAATTTAAGGAAAATATAATGATGGGCTTGTAAGAGAAATTGAATGTCGAAGCATGCGAGAAGCCACTTCTCGTACCGGCCCGGCGTTCGAAGCTGTCAACGAGCGCTGGACAGCGGTGATGCCGGAGCTCCGAGAATTTTCGGATGGTCTCTTTCAAATTAACATCGCAAAGAACTATTCGGGATTTCCCGGCCCAGGTAAGCGAGCTGGGCGCTCCGTTTTTATGGCCGGTTTACCACTCGCACCCCAGATTACTGTAACGAGGTTTGAAAACAATGTGTCGACTGGTCTTGTACCAGTCTCAATTTCAAAAATTTTAGCTACGGCAGGGTTTACCGTGGCGCTATACCCCTGTACGGAGAGATTTTTCGCCATCTGCGTGTAAAAGCCACAATAATGGCGTATCGTTCCAAAAAAATGCGTAACCGGATGTCGGTGTAGGCGTGGCGTTAAGCAGCTAAAAGATTAAAACATTCAGACACAAAAATTGTAGGAAAAAATTTAAAGACCGCTACAAACAAAGGCACATTCTCTCAGTTACTCCTTACGTCCGATCTACGCATATCTACGTTAGAGATACAATCATAAAAAAAAATAAGAGGGACATGAACAAAGTATTTGAACAAAAACGGTGGCCATGTGGCAAATCGTGTGGCTCACATGTTAAAATTTTCCCCAAATCAATTACGCAAGAATCAGTTCCCACTTCGTCCCTCCATTCATGTAATTATTATTTGAAGACATTCGCGCTGGAACGACCCCCCACGATCGGTGACGTAACGCGTTCTGAACGTGGCCGAACACCGAGCGCGAACGAACAAGGCAACGGGTGTCTGCCCGCTACGAAGCCCGAGTGTGACCGAAATTCGAGTTTCAAACGGAGGCACACTTCTCAGAGCTGCCAGCGACCGCTGGATAGCAGCGATGCCCGAGCTACGAGAATTTTAGGATGGTCTCTTTCAAATTAACGTCGCAAAGAGCTATTCGGGATTTCCCGGCCCAGGTAAGCGAGCTGAGCGCTCCATTTTTATGGCCGGTTTACCACTCGCACCCCAGATTATAGTAACGAGGTTTGAAAATAATGTGTCGACTGGTGTCGTACCCGTCTCAATTTAAAAAATTTTGGCTACGACAGGGTTGGCTTGATTTTTCGCCACCTGCGTGTGAAAGCCACCACAGTGGCGTATCGTTTCAAAAGATGATATTAACGTAAGTCACCCCATAGTGGCGTACATCGGGCTGAAGAATATGGTTCCAAGTTGGAATACGTTATTGCTACTGCCTCAATTTCGAAAGGAATGCGAGTTAGTCCGTTGTTTGCTTTCACTGCCACAATTAACGATATTACGTATAAAATTAGTTTGCAAGATTGAAATCCCGTTTCGTTAAAAGTGGTCCGATTTAATTTCTTTGGTCAATTTAATCGGGAGAATGCAAGGAATCCATTGCTGTCACTTTTATATTGATATGATGAAAAATAAAGAAATTCCGTTTCTGCATAATCGATGACACATCTCCGAGCAACCTCGCGCTGCAAATTAGACGGGTGAACGATACAATGTCGCTCGGCTTCGATCAAAGGCGCTCAAGGCTCGCCAAGCTTGAAATAATTTTCGGATATGAATATAAATGAGAGGGAGAACATTATTCGAAGCGTCGGATGAATTCCCGTCGAATAAAATCATTATTTACGGCGCTTTGAATAATAAATAACTCCGGGTTATTTATATTTGATGAGTTCCGATTAAAATTTCTGCCTTTTATTCGAAACCAATTTTTTATTTAAAATAATTTTTTGCCCATCTCTGATTCCAACTACCACTAATGCAGACTGGGGAAAGTACCCTTCCATGCGGCCGCCCGGTCTAGTGAAAATGCGCAGGCTGGATGCGCGTGATTATTATGTGGTCCCCTCTTCGAAGTGACAGAAAATATAACCTATATGTTGCATGACAATAAATGTTTATTGGCTATTTCGTTCTTCTACGCTACATTTGTCAACTATGTATGACTTAACATCCTCCCAAAATATTATTATTACGCCGCAACTGTATCTTTATAAAATCTGTTATAGCATATAGGTTATATTTTCTGTCACTTTGAGGAGGGGAGCACATAATAATCACGCGTATCCAACCTGCGCATTTTCATGTGCCATTACAAAAGATGACATAAACAGAAGCTACTACAGGCATGGCGTGTAATAGCTAAAGGGCTAAAACGTTCAGACGAAAAGATTGTAGAAAAAATTCAAAGACTGGTAGAAACAGCGACACATCCCATTAGTAGTTACCCCTTATTTCCTATCTGTAGTGCATGCACTACATTAAGGATAAAATCACGAAAAAGGAACCTAGAGCATTATATTCTGAGGCTGCAGAACTAATATATAATTGAATAAAAATTTAATTACTCAATTTGTGAAAGTAATGATACAGGGACAACTAGCCTACTGCTTATCGGCGCCATGAATTTTAAAAAGAACATGATATAAAATATTTAAATAAACAGTTTGCAAAAGCTTTTCGTAACAATTATGGTCAAAAAATTGAAAAAAGAAAAATTAAGTAAACGTACAATTTGGTAAATTTTCCATCATTAGAAGGGGATAATTTGTCCCCATTTTATGGCGCAAATTGCATTCCGATATCTTTTGTAGTTCAAAAGTTATGTGAAAACAGCCCCAAATTCTTCAACCCGGGCCACTAACGTGTCAGCGTGGTCTAATACAGAGTTGGACAAAATGTAATCTAATTACAACTTACAAATTAAGATTAAACTGTAATTGTGTAGTTGATCACACATTATTTTCTGTATTGGTTAATTTATCTAGTTGATAAAAGTGTGGTCAACCACCTACATTAACGATTACAGAAAATAATGTGTAATCAACTACACAATTACATTTTAATCGTAATTTGTAAGGTGTAATTAGATTACATTTTGCCCAACTCTGGGCTAATATCGCTGCTGGACAATTGCATATGTAGATAACGGGATCGGCGCGGTTGCACTCTTAAAATGGCTACCTTTCTTTTGCCCGTCTGCTACGTCAAATTTAACATTCTCTGGCGAAAGCCAAAAGCATCCTACGCTCTCTACTGGCACCTAAAAGACTCTACACTTTCATCATTGGCTCATAGATGGCGGAAGTATCGGCGCATGGTTGTAGTGGAATGCGTCCGTGAGGCGGTGTTGCCAAATTTACCTGTTCGCGCGCGCGTAGGTTGCAGTTTTAACGGATGACCCTGTATATTCTCTATACCCAGTATATTTTGCGTACTCTGTGTATTTTGCATACTCTGCATCACGGTGTAATAGACTACAACTACACCGTGCTCTGCATGTTTTACTTATATCTATTGTAAGTGCATATATCCTGCATACATTTCGTGCATAAACACCCGTATTGTAATTATAAAATTATATAATATGAATAATGTACAATGCGTCTGTATATCATTAACATAATTTAACATTGTATATAAGTATAGCTCTTCAATAATTGTAAGCAAAAAAACACAGTAATGCAGTTGACAATATAGTTTATAACGCGTACGATGTAATAATAATAAAAACCAAATTAATTGTAATTAAATAAATGAAATGAATTTTTATTAAGTTTCATTTTATTTTCAAAACCACCTTAATATCATTTTACAGACGTCTTCGTAACGTCTTTTAAAGAGCTTCATTAGACCTAACCCAGACATTGAGAAGACGTCTTCGAGACATCTTAATAACGTCTTTTAAAGAGCTGCATCAAACCTAATCTAAACCTTACGAAGACGTCTTAATAACGTATTTTTAAGAACTGCATTAGATCTAACCCAGACTTTACGAAGACGTCTTCGAGACGTCTTGAAAGTCTGAAACAGACGTCTTACAGACGTCTACAAGCCATTTAAAAGACGTCTTAAAGACGCACTGTTTCCTGACAAACGACGTAAAAAAACGTCTATAGACGTCTTTAAGACGTCTTTACGACAATAGCAGACGTCTTTAAAACGTCTTGAAAGTCTGAAGCGGACGTCTTTAGGACGTCTTTAAGACGTCTGTGTGTTATCTGGAACTGACCTGGATCGACACATTTAATCTGTATATTCCTTGGAGTTTTTAAAAAAGTCCTGGCATCCGAGGGTAAATGACTTGAAACTGATTTCTTTAAAATGGGTAATACATCGTTAATGGCTTTATGAGTAATATTATGTTTTATAGCCCACTATGCTAGTGACTTTGATAAATTGGGACTATCGGTGGTCTGAGAATTTTCGAATCTGGCGAAATTTTCAATGTCTTCCATATTCTCAACGAATCCTACATCACTCTGAGTGATATTAACAGAAGGTTGAGAATTAATGCCAGGTGAAATGACATTTGTAGTGGTACAGAGATCGGAAGATGTTGATTGAGAAACTGACTGTGAACAACTAGTGCCAGGCGGGAGTGAATGTGGGAAAGTAGCATCTGATGATGTTGTGGCTCGGATTTCCTGAAGGAAACTATTTTGAGATCTCTTGGCACGCATATAGTACTTCTATAATTTTATTTTGCCAGTCATTATTGCGGTAAAAAAAGGAAATAGATAGAACTGACTGTATAGTTGGGAAGAGAATAGCGTAATGGAAGAAAATGGATTTAGAACTTACGTGTAATAAAACCGGCCCTTGTATATCCTTGAATGTAAAAGAGGTAATTATGCAGAACAGGTGTTTCCTCACCGATTTCAATTATTTTTGGATATGTTGTCGGGGACATGATTCTGAACAACTTTTTCCTATACATGTTACCGCTGCTCGACCTTCGTTGCCGAGATATTTGCCAAAAACTATCGGTGCATTCTGTCCATACCTACATACATTGTATGTACTTGTATGCACTAGCCGTAGCCGAGCCCTTGGCTGGTCGTTCGACTGTTTATTCAGTATTGTTGTACACACATCACGACGTGAAAGACGTATCACTTTAGTTTTCTGTATCAAGAGTGTTGTTTCAGTACCGAGAGTGTTTGAAATGAAATTGTACGAATTTTTAAATATCTGCAATGATTATAACAATTTACTGGAGTTTTTAATTGAACAAAAAGTAATTCATGGAAGGATGAATTGCGCGAAATGCAAAACGGAAATGACGTTTAATAGTGAAACATTAGTGTTTGCGTGTTATAACACCTTCTATAGATTGAACAGAAACAAAAAACGCGTAAAACAACAGTGTATGTCAAGAATTAGTGCACTTCACAATACCTGGTTTGAAAATATACACATGCCAATTCAAAATATTTGTCGGTTTATTGCATACCATATAATGCTTCGGCCACCCAGACAAACATTTTTGATACAAGAATTAGGTATTTCTTCACACACAGCAGTTGATTGGGCAAGCTTTTGCAGAGAGTTGTGTGAATTATGGGTCGAAAAATCTTCGGTTCAAATGGGAGGCGAAAACAAAGTCGTCGAAATTGACGAAGCTAAGATTGGCAAGCGTAAATACAACAAGGGCCGTCTTGTTACTGGACAGTGGGTGTTTGGAGGAATTGAACGAGATAGTAAGCAAGTTTTCATTGAACCAGTACCAAATCAAACTTGCGAAACTCTACTTTCCGTTATAAAAAAATGGATTAAACCAGGAACAACAGTCATGTCGGACTGTTGGAAATCTTACAATTGTTTAAATGAAGAAGGCTACAGACACTTAAGAGTGAATCATGTAACGATTTTAGGCGTGGCGTTAACGCGAGTTACAGGTTTTCGGGATTGGTTCGAGTGGCGTGCGATAAAGAATTAAAATTCCAGAACAAGAATTTAACTTAATAGTGTTTATTCAAGGAAAACACTTTTAAATGATACACGAAAACGTAAATTAATGCCTTAATTCTAAATAAATTAAAGAAATTAATTATGTTGCGACACTCGGTCGTTACAAAAAGTAAAGCTGATCGTCTTGGGTTGCGACTCTTGGTCGGTACAAAAGAATACCCGGTTGAACGATCGAATTAGAGTAATGTAACTTAAATAATTAATAGCGACGTTTAGTCGAATGAAAGGAATTAGTTTATGGATAATGACTCTCGGTCGATAAAGGAATTAGTTTGTGGATAATGACTCTCGGTCGATAAAGGAATTAGCTTATAAATCTAGGAGATTGAATATGTTTAAGTTGAGAATCGTTGAGTTGTTTCATTAGTTCATCAGGGGCGGTATTGCCACCTGGAATAGTCTTGTTCCCTCGTCGCTCAGGAGTAATATTACTAACCTGAGAATAATAATTGTCAATAATTTAGCTTCAACAACTAAGTGGCCAGCAAAGCGGCCTCCAAGGCTGGAACCTCTCGCCAAACCTAGCGACTATGGCCTTAGTTTGAGCGATCAGCGCAGCCAAGTGTCCAGCAAAGCGGCCTCCAAAGTTGGAGCATTAAATTTATGGTGGAATCGGTTATTAACCTTAAATGATTCTTGTAAAGGCTTTAATGAATTCATGTATCTGAATGATTCTCTCTGGGCTTCCTTGCCCGTATTTATACATATTCGGGGAACTGGGAGCGCACCAATAGGAACGGAGTTCGACTATTACGCGTCAATCATTCTCGTCTCGTTCGATCCGTTCTCCAGTCGGTCTACTGAGCGAGTGGAGAGCGCAGGCGCGCGCGTGGAACGCTCGGTTCCCTCTCTCATTTGCCATGCACAAATTACAATCACTGCTTCTGATCTTTACTCTCGTCGATCCGTTGATCGACTGAGGATCGCGCATGCGTTCGATTCTCTCACTCCTTTACACTCAATTCTCTCTTTCGACACACTCGCGTCTCGGTATCCTGAGCTAATATTAATATTAATCCTAAACACTCTTTATAAACGTAAGAATAATAAGAATATAATAAGAATCTAAGTATTTAAGTATTATTAATTAAGTTTATTAACGAAAAAGAAAAGGGGCATGTTTGGGGGTTTGTTACATCTCGCCGCCCGGGGTAATCTCTCGTCCTCGAGAGATTGGGTTTTGGGGAATGGTCATTTCAAAAGGGTGAAGGGGAGGGCTTGGGCTGTCCACTTCCTCGTCCATGTATTGAAATTTTTGAATATCGTCATCCACTGTCAATCTCTCTCCTGTGGTTGGAGGTGGTGCATGTCCAGAACCGAAGAGAAATATGTATTTCCAGGCTCGTTGTCGAGGGTCAGAGGGGGATAATTTAATATAATCGCACCAATTGATTTGAGGAATGTCTATTTTATTTAATTTCCGCCATTGGGTTTCCCTTTTTGTTCTATTTCTTTTTATGCCTGCTCGACGATGTGTCATTATTGTAATTATTTTAAATTTTGATTTTGCAAAAATTCTCGCTATCGATCGTCAAACTGATCTGTATCAGCCACTGTCGATTACTATTCTGCGCGCAATATTGATCATCTCGGCTTTGTTCTCTCATCTCCGCGACCTATTCTCTCGCGACCTACCTTTTTTTTTTTATTGACAGGATTGATACGGAGATCCACTGCGCAGTTTGGAAGGAAAATAAAATTTATGATTTTATTATTTTGTGATCACCATTCGGTGATCACGTTTATTGCTCCCCCGTTACGGAGGATCCCCTCATCCACACCTTCATTATCGAAATTAAAATGTGCCTCGATACACTCAGGGCACCTTCTCGCGTGATATACTGTATATAACTCCGAACCACATAGTTTGCAATCGCGAAAGGCAAGGGCATTTGATCTTAGAATTAAAATGTGATTAAAGGCCCGGGGGTAGAACAATCTATAACCTTCTGGTAGCCACTCATAACATTTTCGACATATTTTCCTTTTAAAAATGTCATAACGGTCTTCGTATAATAATCCTGGTCCTTGAAGGCATGCCAGCCTCATCAATTTTAAATAAATTGTTGGATAATTTTCAGGTAATATCCCGTCCCACGGTCCATAGAACTCCTCGTCCATATCGGTCGGACGGAAGGCACGGGAATGGAATACTGGCATATCTTTTAAAGTCAAAAGTTCCGCTTATTAATTTCATTGATTTAATAAATTAATTTATTCTTTTCGATTCTTTTACTTACTTTTCTTTTATATATATATATCACCTTCTCTATCACTTCTCTATTAACACTTTATTTTTCACTTTATAATTCAGTGAAATCTTGGTGCGCATTAAATTTTTGAGCTGAATCTCGTCTTAATTAATCCCGCGGATCTCCCCACTTTTCGAAGTCATGGCTCTACATCATTACCAATCTGATTATGGTCCCTAGTATTATTATGGTTTGGTGAAATGTAAGCCTTCTTAATCCTATCCTGATGTACGATTCTAGTAAGACGGGGACTTATTGCCAGTTTCACGTTATTATTCTCTAGTACGTCCATAATCACATACGGTCCGTCATATTCATTACTAAATTTGTTCCTTTTTGGTTTTAATAGCATTACTTTTTCGCCTTTATGATATTGGACGGATGATACTTTCTTATCATAATAGTGTTTTTGTCTAAATTTGGAGTTTTCTAAGTTATATCTGCTTATTTCACGAATATTTACCAATTTATTCATCAAGTTATCGACAAAATCTGGATATGTGTTTAACGAATCATTTGGTGCCATGCTAGATGGTTGTCTAGCCTTTTTTCCGTAAATAAGTTCATAAGGAGTATACTTTGTACTTTCATGTACACTAGTGTTGTAAGAAAACATTGCTTGTGGCAACCACTGATCCCATTGTTTTTCTTTTGTTATATAGTGTTTTAAATATTCGATTAGTACATGATGACTTCTTTCTAGCGAGCCATTTGATTGGGGATGAAATGCGGATGTTTTATATTGTTTGATGTTGAAGACTTTGGCAAATTTTTTCATAACAGACCCGATAAATGAAGAGCCTTGATCTGTCAAGATTGCCTTGGGACATCCATACTGACATATAAAGTTTTTCATAAAAGCTTCAGCTATTTCTTCGCTCGTGAATGATACTAATGGTATGGCTAATGAATATTTAGTTAAATCATCCTGTATCGTGAGTATGTAGCTATTTCCTGCTCGAGTATATGGTAATGGCCCTACAATGTCCATAGATACCTTATCGAACGCGTCCAATGGTGTGTCTGTTATCACCATAGGTTCTCTCGTTTTTACTCGTACTAATTTTTGTCTTTGACAACTCATACAGGTTTTAATGTATTGTTTAATATTTGCTTTCATATTTTTCCAATAATATAAACACCTGATACGCTCATATGTTTTCGTTATTCCTTTATGGCCTCCTACTGGTGATTCATGATTTTCTTTTATTATTGTTACCCTATCTTGTTCCATAGGTAATTGTATGGTTCCGTTACAAATAGTTATTGTGATATTGGTCTGTAATAATTTTAATTTAATTATATTCCTTATTTTTTCCCATAATGCATTATTACTTTCTTTATATAATGATATTTTCTTAATTCCCCATTCTATGAGGTTATGGCATAGGTTTCCTAATACAGTGGCATATGTCTGTATCGTCGGAGGATCCTGTATTACCATTCCTAAAATTAATTGACTTCCTTCTGAAATTTTTATTACTTCTCCTATTTCGAATGGGATTTCTGAGGTTATTGTAAGCATCTTTCTTTCTTTCAACTCTATTCCTGACTTCTCCACTGGATTGCCTTCTGTATTAATGAATATTGCTAATGTCTCTCTTCTCATCCATAAATGATCATTTATTTCTATAAATTTACATTTAATTGGAATGTTGCTTATTATCATGGGTAATCCCTTTTGTTTGATATTCCTTTTCCTTGGTTTGGTAGATTTAATAAATTTATTTTTATTTTTATTTGTATCTTTAGGGGTTTTAGGAAGTATTTTATAATTCCCATTTCCTTCTCTTTTTAATATTAATGGCGATACTTGTCCTGATTCTGTTCCGCTGGATTTAAAATTTTTTTCTTTTTTAGGAGGGATGAGTTTGATGCTGCAACTACTACTGCTAGAAGAATTTATTTTAGGGGGATCACGATATACGTGGGTTTTAGGAACTTCTATTTCTTCATCTATTTCCATTATTTCATCCTCATTAACTATTCGTTGGTTTATAATTGGTTTTGTTAAAATTTCGCCTCGTCTTTGTTGGTTCGTGGGTGATAGTATCTCGACCTCCATTTTAGATGTTCCTGGTCTTTCTAAATCAATGACTGATTTAGGCGGAGGGTGTACCTCGACTGACACCTGAATATCCTTGTTTATTTCGAAACTATCTGTTGACTGTTTAGTTTTTAAGGGTTCATTGACTAATGATTCTCCCTCTTTTGTCTGTTTTCGGACTGGTCGACCTGTCGATGAGGTTGTCGTAGTCTGATGTTTTCGCTTTAATTTTCGTTTAATTTGGTAGTGATCTTTTATCAGGTCATCAGAATCGGTTGAGTCGCCCGTGTCACTTGCATCACCTGGTCTTATTTTTTTCTGAGTTGGTCTGCCTGGTGGTGATGTTGTTGTTGTTTGACGTTTCCGCTTTAATTTTCGTTTTATTTGATAATCATACATCATTGGATCTTCAGTGTCATCTGAGTCATCTGAGTCCCATGATGAAGCATCTCCCTTGGGTTGTTTTAATGGTCGTGGATTCCCAGATTCTGTATTAGTGGTCATCTGTGATCGAGTTCGTTTTTCGCTTGCTTGTAGAGGAAGAGTAGGTATTGGATTCCTTGATAGGGCATCAGCGTTGGTATTATATTTCCAGGGTTTGTAAATGATTTCGTAATCATATTCAGCTAACCTAATTTTCCATCGCATCAACCTTGAAGTTGGGTTTGCCAATTTATGCAGCCATTCTAGAGGTTTATGGTCCATTATTAATTTACATTTCTTGCCATAGACGTAGGGTCTAAAATGTTCCATGCCGTATACTAGTGCTAGTAATTCACGCTCAGTCGGTGCGTAACGTGTTTCGGCATTGTTTAGGACTCTGGAGGCATATGCGATCGGAAGGTCCTTTCCAATTTCTCCTTGACTGAGGACGGCTCCCACGGCGTATCCAGAAGCGTCCGTGGTAATAATAAATGGAACGTCAAAATTCGGATATTGTAGTATAGGCTCGCGGCATAACGCGTCCTTTAATATCTCGAATGCTTCTTGTTGTTTGCTCGTCCAAACGTAATTATTATTTTTCCTTGTTAGATCTGATAATGGTTTAGCTATTTTCGAGAAATTTTTTATATATCTACGATAGTACCCAGCCAGTCCAAGGAACTGTCTCACATTCTTAATTGTTTTTGGTAATGGAAAATCCTTAACAGCTTCTAATTTTCTTGGATCTGGTCGAACTCCATTCTCACTAATAATATGTCCTAAATACGCTACCTCTTTCTTTAAAAATTCACATTTATCTGGTTGCAGACTTAAGTTTGCTTCTGAAGTGAGCGAGCATAGATTACTATGTCGTCTAAGTACACGAATAATTATACACCCTGTAATCCTGTAAGAACTTGATCTATCAATCTTTGAAATGTGGCAGGGGCGTTTTTTAGTCCAAACGGCATTCGGTTAAATTCATAGTGTCCATAAGGAGTGGAAAATGCTGTTTTATGTTTATCATCTGGATGCATCGGAATTTGATGGAATCCTGAAGCTAAATCAAATACTGAGAAATATTTAGCACTACCAAGTTGATCCAATATATCTAGTATATTCGGCAATGGATATGCATCTCCTATTGTTTCGTCATTTAGATCACGGAAATCTATTACTACTCTCCATCTTTTGTTTCCTTTACTGTCTGGTTTCTTTGCGACTATCCATACTGGGGAATTATAAGGAGAAAATGAAGATTTAATAATATTATTATTTAATAATTCGCATATTTGTTTATTAATTTCCTCCTTATGCACCTGCGGGTATCGATACTGTTTAGTGTTTATTGGTATTTCAGTTTTTGTAATTATTCTGTGTTTAATTACACTTGTAGCTTCTAGTCCTGTTCCAGGGAGATGAAATCTATCAGAATGTCGTCTAATTAACTTTTCTATATTTTCTTTTTCTTCAGGATTTAAATGATTAGTACGGAGTAATTTTAATACTCGTTCAACATGCTCTGGGGTTTCAAGAATTTCTGGCATCTCTACTTCCTCATAAGGTTCTATTTGTATGGGTGGTATCGCTAATGTTATCTCCTTATTGGATGTATTAATAACATAAAGATTAGCTAACCCATTATTATTGGTAACCAGAGCATTTCCCATAAGGATTTTAGGATGTAAGTTTAATTTAGGTACGTATCCGGTTTTAAGATCTGAGGCGAGAACTTTAATCTGCACTTGACACCTTGATCGGTTCGGTATGGTTACCTTGCAATTTTCGAATGGTAAAATATAATCTCCTACTACTACAGCTGATTTAGCATAATCTATTCTGGCTCCAATTTCTTTGAAAAAGGTCGTACCTAATAATCCATCTTGTGCGATAGGCAATGTTTCGACAACATGGATCTCTACTTCGGTGTTTAGAAATTTAACTTTAATATATCCTATAGTGGGAAGAATACTATTAGCTATTCCTTTTAATTCGTATACAGCATCTGTATAAATTGGAATGTCAAGAGAAATAGATTCTTGTTTAATTATGCTTAGATCGGCACCAGTATCTATCATCATTTGGATTTCAGGTTTGTTAAATTCTGGCCCTGATAGAGTAAGGTTTGGCGATTTTCCAATTCTTAACATTTGTAAATTAAGTGCACCCTGTTTTTGTGTTGAAGCTTGTTGTGTATTATCTGAAGCTTTAGGTGTTTCTGGTTTAGAGTTTACAGTTCCTTCACGATTCTTATTATTATTGTATATTCTCTTACGGCATTGTTCGATAGTATGACCCTTGATTTTATAATATCTACATTCTATCTGCGATGTTGGACGCGATACTGAATTATTTTGTGGATTTAACAGTCTACATTCTTGAATAGTATGTCCCACTCGTCGGCAATGATTACAAAATTTTGACTGCCAGGATATCTGTGATATTTGTCTCTCAGGGAGTTTACTACTACAATTCGTTGTTGTATGGCCGTAACCAAAACAATTAGTGCATTGCACAGAGTATGACAGACCTTCCGCGAATCTATTCCTCATTAAATTATCCTGATTTTCTGCTTCTGCTTAGATCGCGGCGGTAATAGCACTATCCAAATCAGCGAAGTCAACTGTTCGCATTCTCGCGTAAACCTCCGGTCTCAATCCTGTCAAAAATGTTCGAATTGCATTTACTTCCGCAGTTTGATTATACTGCTCGACATTCTGAGGAACTTCCGTTTCGTGACACGTCTTTATTTGTTGGAGGATTTCCGACACACGGCTACTGTAATCGACAGTTGCTTCGTCCGGCAGCTGAGCGATTCTGGACATATCACCGTATAATTGAATTGACGAATGTAATGGAGCAAAGCGAGAATTAAGTACTCTAATGAGTTCATCTATGGTATTGTAATCTCCATTTAAAACAACTCGTGAGGCTTGGCCATATAGTTTATTTTTTATAATCTGTACTAGTCCATACTCGGCGTTTGGTGCGGCCATATTTTTCGCGTTTTTACAACATTTTGTAAATTGATACATAGAAATATTTCGTCCATCGAATGCCGGAACCGTATCTGCGGCATCTCTAATTCTAATCTGAGGGTGGCGCATATTTTCCTGATCTAAGTGCAGGTTTTGCATTTCGACTACCACATCGTTTAAAGGATTGTTTTGCGCCATGATTAGAACGCTTACTTCGCAATTTATCAAAGAAGAAAAATTCTCGTTCTTCGCTATAGGAGGGTTACTCCTTTGCCACACAATTCGCGGTTTTGCAAATCAACTATCCCACCGCTGCCACCAAAAATTTCTCCTGTAACGATTTTAGGCGTGGCGTTAACGCGAGTTACAGGTTTTCGGGATTGGTTCGAGTGGCGTGCGATAAAGAATTAAAATTCCAGAACAAGAATTTAACTTAATAGTGTTTATTCAAGGAAAACACTTTTAAATGATACACGAAAACGTAAATTAATGCCTTAATTCTAAATAAATTAAAGAAATTAATTATGTTGCGACACTCGGTCGTTACAAAAAGTAAAGCTGATCGTCTTGGGTTGCGACTCTTGGTCGGTACAAAAGAATACCCGGTTGAACGATCGAATTAGAGTAATGTAACTTAAATAATTAATAGCGACGTTTAGTCGAATGAAAGGAATTAGTTTATGGATAATGACTCTCGGTCGATAAAGGAATTAGTTTGTGGATAATGACTCTCGGTCGATAAAGGAATTAGCTTATAAATCTAGGAGATTGAATATGTTTAAGTTGAGAATCGTTGAGTTGTTTCATTAGTTCATCAGGGGCGGTATTGCCACCTGGAATAGTCTTGTTCCCTCGTCGCTCAGGAGTAATATTACTAACCTGAGAATAATAATTGTCAATAATTTAGCTTCAACAACTAAGTGGCCAGCAAAGCGGCCTCCAAGGCTGGAACCTCTCGCCAAACCTAGCGACTATGGCCTTAGTTTGAGCGATCAGCGCAGCCAAGTGTCCAGCAAAGCGGCCTCCAAAGTTGGAGCATTAAATTTATGGTGGAATCGGTTATTAACCTTAAATGATTCTTGTAAAGGCTTTAATGAATTCATGTATCTGAATGATTCTCTCTGGGCTTCCTTGCCCGTATTTATACATATTCGGGGAACTGGGAGCGCACCAATAGGAACGGAGTTCGACTATTACGCGTCAATCATTCTCGTCTCGTTCGATCCGTTCTCCAGTCGATCTACTGAGCGAGTGGAGAGCGCAGGCGCGCGCGTGGAACGCTCGGTTCCCTCTCTCATTTGCCATGCACAAATTACAATCACTGCTTCTGATCTTTACTCTCGTCGATCCGTTGATCGACTGAGGATCGCGCATGCGTTCGATTCTCTCACTCCTTTACACTCAATTCTCTCTTTCGACACACTCGCGTCTCGGTATCCTGAGCTAATATTAATATTAATCCTAAACACTCTTTATAAACGTAAGAATAATAAGAATATAATAAGAATCTAAGTATTTAAGTATTATTAATTAAGTTTATTAACGAAAAAGAAAAGGGGCATGTTTGGGGGTTTGTTACAATCATAAAATCAACTTTGTTGATCCGGATACAGGGGCACACACTCAAAATATCGAGCGTGTATGGCGGGAAACACGAGCAAACGTTCCGCGTTATGGAACACGTGAATATCATTATTCCGGATACGTAGCGGAGTTCCAATTTCGACGAAAATTCGATTTTAATAATCGCATAAGCGCGTTTTTTAACATAATGGCAGAAATCTTTCCACTTAGCAACGAATAAATTTCAATAAATTTCAAAATTTAACTAAAATCAAACTAAGGTAGTTATATATATTCTTCTTTTCCGAGATATTCGCGAAAAACTTCGGTTGATTTATTCCAACTCAACGCATTCCACTTTCCAACTTGTCCCGGGTATTAGTATTGGTTTGGGTTAGATTATTGGGGGGGGGGGGGGGAGCGCTTGCGGGCGCGTAACGCATGGTAGCGAACCGATCTGAGTTTAGAAATTTGAACCAGAAACTTGCGGATGCCCGTCAACACCCCGACTCACGTCGGTTCGCTACTATGCTTTACGCGCCCGCGAGCGGGCGCGCGCCCCCCGCCCTAATCTAACCCAAACCAAACTAATACCCGGGACAAGTTGGAAACTGGAATGCGTTGCGTCGAAATAAATCAACCGAAGTTTTACACAAATATCTCGGAAACAAAGGCCAGCTTCGTCATTTGCTTTGGTCCCATGCTGGCGCATACGTTACCACGGACGCGTACTGTAGATAGGTATACGGCAGAATACATTGTAGTAGTAGCAGCAGTTTTTCGCGAATATCTCGGAAACGAAGGTCGAGCGGCGGTAACATGTATAGGAAAAAGTTGTTCAGAATCATGTCCCCGAAAACATATCCAAAAATAATTGAAATCGGTGAGGAAACACCTGTTCTGCATAATTACCGTAAAAGAAACACAACACTTTGTAAAACTAAATAAATGTACGTCGTTTAAAATGTCACCCTTTGCCTTCGACGGTTCAGCAGTAACTACCGTGTCGCGTGCAGTGATGCCAGAATCGTGGGTTTTCGCCCACGGGAGCTACCCCCACTCCACGACCAAACGTACCCCCCCCCCTTTCGCCTGTACTGCACCAATCAAGCATACCCGTCCCTCCACCTGGCCGGCCGCGGCGCGGCGCTCTCCTACGAGAATTCGTTTTCCCGACATCGAATAAAAATATATAAAAAAAAATTTATGTTAAACGATTTTATTAAAAATGCGCTTAAAACTAAAAAATGATTCTTTTCTTGTACTGCAATTTCGATGGTGTTTTTTCACTTTAAATATAATCGACGAGCAGGATATGTCATAACAGAATATGAATCAATTTAATACAGGATCGAGCCACGAAATGAATTTGTTGTGACATATCCTGCTCCACGATTTTATTTAAAGTGCATTTTTAATAAAATCGTTTAACATAAAATTTTTTTTATATATTTTTTATTTTCTAGGGTTTAGTGTTTATGAGTTTCCCCTCAACTCGATCGCAAGGGTTGAGGAATTAGATGAAATTTTGCAAGATGAGCAAAATTTCCAAGATGCAGACCCCAGTGGCAGCTGCACAGAAAACAACAATCCTGCTGATGAGTATTTACAGGCATTAATTGAGCAGAATATCCAAATCATGGCTCAGAACCGTTGGATCCTATCTCAAATGAACTTGTTGAAAGTCTTATTAATTGAAACGAGGGAGCGGGTGAAAGTCCTGGAAAAGAAATCAGGCGCAGCACCACTGATTGAGAAGGATCAATTCCTCGACGAAAAATGTAGTTATTTACAGTTTCCCCTCAACTCGATCGCAAGGGTTGAGGAATTAGTTGAAATTTCGCAAGATGAGCAAAATTTCCAAGCTGCAGGCCCCAGTGGCAGCAGCAGCAGCAGCAACAACGCTACTGATGGGTACTTAAAAACCATAATAGAACAAAACCGTGCAATAATACAACAAAATAATTTGCTGATCACATTATTGATAGAAACGATGGACCGGCTCAAAACACTGGAAAATAAACCAACTGCACCTGTAGTTGATAAAAAACAACCATTTCTTCTCAAGTTTCAAAATTTGAACTTTCCAATAACCTCTGTTGAGAAGGTGAAAGAACTGGAAGAAATTGAATAAAATTAATATAATTTCCAAGACGCAGTAAGTAAAATATCATTGTTAATATTATAACAAAGCTCCGCTCGGTTAAATTAAAATGAGTTTACGTTATTCTTCAATCTAGTAGTTCGATGTATGTTCCTACACATTTAGCCGGGTCCAGACCTGTATGAGTATACGCTGAGCAGGCTGAGCGCGCACGAATATTCTGATGTGGACGGGTGAAACGGTAGCCAGGGCCGCGTGCTTCTACGTCAGAAAGGGTGAGCGCAGTGATGCCAGATCGAGGACGGGTTCCCTCGAGAATTTCCCCCACCTCGCATGCACACTACGCCGGAGCTGCGTGTCCGTGAGCTCGGCGCTTCGGACAACGTCGGGAAAACGAGAGAGAAAACGAATGTGTGTCGTTCTCTCTCGCTCTTGAAACGCTGTGATCCACGGTGAGGTGCAAGCGACACGCGGCCGTGCGCGATCTTCTTGAGTGCCTCGAAATACACTTTTCACTTTCTGACATATGTATAATACTCTATAATGAAAAAAAATTTGGAAAAAGTTTTGTTACGGAAATCACGTTTTAAGACCTCCTGATCACGTTTTGACTATTTAGAAAAGAACTTTTTTTTAAATATCTCATACATCTGTTAACACGATTACGTTTAAACGGCAAAATGGATTTCAATGAAACTTTATATTTAAATTTTATATTCTTGTCTTAAGATCCGATTAGATCACGAAAAATGATAATTACCCGTTATGGTTCTTCGATTTTTCAGATATACGAACTAAATTCTACATAAAAAAAAAGTTAAATAAAGTTCTTCTGTAACTTCTTTAACAAAGAAAAATGTACATTCATAATTTCTGGTTTTCATTTTAAATTTCCGTACTTTGTATTTGAGCTACTTCTATTTTTCAAACCTTAAAATGAATTTTTTTATTAAAAGATGAATATTTTGATACTGTAAATTGGTGAACTTTGTTAAAATTAGAATCCACTCTTGGCCAGTACCATGGACGCTGTAGCAGCCTTCGATAACAAATATTTTTTCAGAGTATTATCTAAAATTTAAAGACTAAACGTAATCACATTTCTCGCTAGATTTTTCGATAATTATATCAAGTTGCGACAAAGAATCACGCACTATTTGCACATTAATTACGCGCAGCGTGCATGTTACCGCTCGATGGAAACTACGGGAAAGTGGTGGTCTCTTCCATCGGGAGGGAAATGTAAACAATTGGTTATGCAAAGCTAACATCGCGATACATGTTGTACACTAAAATGTACAAAAACATTACAAAAATAGAAAAGAAAAGCAGCACGTAAATATATCAATTGGGTTAGATATATTGACGAGATGTAAGACTGAAATAATGCTACAATTATTTACATTTCCAAAGGATAGAAAGCAAGCAGAGGAATTTACTATAATACATGCGACAGAATTTCGAGATAATTGTTACATATAAAAGTAGGTAAGCTATGCCGATTCTGGATACGGGCGGCGAGGGGGTGAGGCGGGGCGGGGGGTACCGGACCGAGGGCGCGGGGGCGAGGTATGGAGGGGGGGGGGGGTACCGAACCGTGGGCGCGGGGGCGAGGTATGGAGGGGGTACCGTATCTACGGCGAGGGGTGATGACGTCACAGGGGAAGGGGGATTTCAAAATTTTCAAAATGGCGTCCGCCGCCGCGCAATCTCCGTACACGTGCGGGGATCGGTGCGCAGGCGCGAAAGATAAGGCGCGAAAGGATGTAACGCGGATGCTGTAATTCGACACCGATACCTATTCGAGATTAATTAATCTAAATAGCCCAATCGTTCGATTTTCTCACATCCATTCCATTTTTTTCGCAGTTTTTGATGTGGCACTTGGAATCCGCGTGACGTTGGATTTGCGACAACCCGCAAGCAAATGATTTTTTACAAACCGAACAGAAACACGAAAAAGGATCATCGGCGACCTTATGCAACCAGGGCTTGAAATCCTCAAGCCATTGAGGCATAAAAATCTTTCTCGAGACCTTAGCATGCACAGTTATTCGCGGAATTTTTTTAGATGAAAAATATTTATGTCTCGCTGATTCCGCATGCCTTTTAACGCTCGACGAGCCGCAAGAAAAAGTTTTCTCGCATGAAGAACAGTAGAAAAGACTTTTATCATTAGGTACTGCGCGAATCCACGATCGGAACTTCTCATTCGTTTCCCACATCGGCCGATAAACAGGAGTAGCCTTTTCACCTGTTTTCTCGAACGTTTCCATCATACTTACCACAAAAAATTGAAATATGCAGGAAAAATATTATATACAAAGCAACAAGCAAATGCTACTAATTACACACTTCCAACACGAGAGATCCGAATTCACGAAATGAGACACGAAAAACATGCAGACAGCGCGAAAGAAATAGTATCCACCACCTGATCTCTAATTCTACTGAAATGACGGTTAAATGTCGCGAAGCGCGACTGCGCGACCCCCCACGAAACGCATCGGACACATAAACAAAGCATACGCGACCACTTGGGTTCGCGCGAATCTGACCGTCAAATGTACTTGACGAAAACCAGGCCCGAGCGAACCCTCGAAACGAGAAACGAAAAGAATAGATAGGAAATCATAAAATAGTAAGAAAAATTCAGATAGGAGAACAATCGAAGAAAAGGCTAAAAGAAATATAATAAATACTCGTTAGGAGCCCGCCGTCAGCCCCGTTCGTCGGGCTCCTAATGAGTATTTACTGTAACAGCAAGGCAGTGGTGGCAGTACCGAACTGCCACAGATGCATTTACCAGTTACCTTTCTGTAACCTCCTATTCTTGTACAATTCCTATTATACCAATTTACACATTTTAATGTACAACATGTATCGCGATGTTAGCTTTGCATAACCAATTGTTTACATTTCCCTCCCGATGGAAGAGACCACCACTTTCCCGTAGTTTCCATCGAGCGGTAACATGCACGCTGCGCGTAATTAATTTGTAAATAGTGCGTGATTCTTTGTCGCAACTTGATATAATTATCGAAAAATCTAGCGAGAAATGTGATTACGTTTAGATTTTAGATTTTAGATAATACTCTAAAAAAATATTTGTTATCGAAGGCTGCTACAGCGTCCATGGTACTGGCCAAGAGTGGATTCTAATTTTAACAAAGTTCACCAATTTACAGTATCAAAATATTCATCTTTTAATAAAAAAATTCATTTTAAGGTTTGAAAAATAGAAGTAGCTCAAATACAAAGTACGGAAATTTAAAATGAAAACCAGAAATTATGAATGTACATTTTTCTTTGTTAAAGAAGTTGCAGAAGAACTTTATTTAACTTTTTTTATGTAGAATTTAGTTCGTATATCTGAAAAATCGAAGAACCATAACGGGTAATTATCATTTTTCGTGATCTAATCGGATCTTAAGACAAGAATATAAAATTTAAATATAAAGTTTCGGTAGACTTGTCGATTAGCATGACCATCACCGATTTCGATGCGCTTGAAATATGTTGTAGGGGGCATGATTCTGAACAACTTTTTCCTATACATGTAACGTCGGTCGGTTCTAGTTTTCGAGATATTTCCAAAAATCTTTACTTATAATTTCTGAGCGCTACAGAAGCATCGCAAGACGGCGCGTAACATTTGTTGACTTTCGACGAAAACAGAAAACAAACAATTGAAACAGAAAAGAAACAATTGGTGCGCGCCGTCGCGCGATGCTTGTAACTGCAGTCTCCTTGGTAGCAGTTTCATAGAAGGACTAGTGAGAAAACATTTTATGTAAGACATGAAGTCTTTTACTGAATTTGTACGCGAAATAAATTCCGAAGAAAAATGTATAGATTATCTAATCGAAAAAAACATTTTTCAAAATGTTATTCAGTGCCCTAAATGTGAGAAGGCAATAAAACTTAATCGCGAAACATTGTTCTTTCACTGTCTTGCCACATCGTACGAAGCAAAAAACAAAACAAATGTTAGATACCTAGCTTCGCGACTTTCTCTTTTAAGCACATCTGGTCATTGTCACTCTCTTAAGACCCTTAGTCCGTTTCGAGCGTCCGTAACTTAACGGTAAACAGGCGGAATAGGCGTAGGTCTCAAGGCCTTTTTTTCAAACCGTTACAACCAGTGGTGCACTCAGGATTTAATTTTGGGGGGGGGGGGGGGCGAGTTGAACGGCTAAACATATTCTTAATACAAATTCAATAAAATTCATTAGGTGGTTATAAATATTTATTTAAAGTATAAAATCTAGTTTTCTTTTCGGAAGGAAGGTATGAGACGAGACAGACGACGCGCGACGCGATGATTGTTTCGCTACGTTTTTCCAGCGCTTCATACTCCGTTTTTGCGTGATGTCGAGTTCCTAACGAAATTTTTTCATTTCTCTTAAAGTAGTTAGGTTTCTCTTAAAGAAACTTTTTCCTTTTTTCCCTTTTTCTTTGGGGGGGGGGGGGCCGAGGCCCCCTGCCCCCCCCCCCCCCCCCCCTGAGTGCGCCACTGGTTACAACCGAACTTTCTCCAGATTACCACTTCCACCCTTACCAGTTCCATTTCCCACACCCTCGCATTAGAACAACCAATAGGATTCTCCAACTTGTCCACGTTCATCCCTGAGTACGTCTCTAGCGTTAGAAAGCTTGGATATTTGGTACTGTGAAGTCATACTCCAACACATAGTATAATAAAGACGTGTTTCGTTTTATACAAGTATTCGAATTTGTTCTACCCCGGGTTCACGACACAAATCTTGGCGCAGTCGGTAGGACCTGTCAACGGTGAATGAATAGTAAAACTTTATTTAAAGTGTTCTTCACGTGTGGATTTTTATCCCTTGTGACGGAAGGTAATCGTGTCAACACCGGATCCAGATATCCAATACAGCAGAGGAAGTCAAGTATTGGCATGCCAAAGGACTCCTTCACTGATAGAGGTTTGTGCAGTACATTTTCGAATTTTGTTGTGTGGTAATTGCTTGAAGTACTCAGTATCCCACCATCATGGATCTCACAAATACACCCGATCAATCAACTAATCTCAATAATCCTATATCTTTAGAGTCTGAGACTCTCACTAATCTAATTCCCTTAGAATTTGACATGAAATTTTTATGTGATCTAATTCCTAAAGAATTTACTGGCAATAGATATGAGCTTGGTCAATTCATCGCGAATTGCAATAATGCCGATGAACTCGCATCATTGAGACAAAAAATTCCTTTACTATATTTTATATTATCAAAAATATCGGGTCATGCAAAAGAACAGTTAGCATTTCATAAATTCAGTAATTGGAGTGAATTAAAGGAAAGATTAAAAATTCTGTATCAAGACAAAAAACATTATTGTCAAATCATGGAGGATTTAAATAATTGCAAACAAACATATTCAGAAGATATTAATGGCTTTCATCAAAGATTAATTAAGTTATCCTCAAGAGCTTTAAGTGCACTTCAACAATATTCTAGCGACCCTTCTGAAATACCGGGGAAAAGGAAAGCCGTAGAGGAGGTAACTTTAAATAGATTCGTCTATCATTGCTCTCCACAAATTTCACAAATGTTGCGCTGGAAGGATTTTGATAATCTAAATTCAGCATATTCTGCTGCTGTTTCTGAGGAACGCGCTTTAAATATGCACCATCATAAAAGACGGCAAGCTTGTACTATATGTGGAAAAATGAATCATGATACATCACAATGTAGGTTTAAATCATCCAGTGGCGAACGTAATAAAACTGTTAATACCGTACAATCTTCAGTTCCAAATCAAAGTCGTTATCAAAATAATCAACAACGGTATTCATCTCCTAATGAAACAAGTCGATATTATTCACAACCTCGATTTCCGAGTCAAGGGAACTCTAATTCGTCTGGACAAACTAAATTTTGCAATTATTGTAAAAATCAAGGCCATTTAATATCCGAGTGTAGGAAAAAAGCATTCAACGATAATCGACGGAAACAATCAACTAATCAGCCAAGTAGTTCTAGCCAATCTGATAACAGAGCAGTTCATTTAAACTGTCAGGAATCCCCTGTGATGAGCACTGCGCAGGAGGATCAGATTTCCCATCTTCAGGTGTTCGAGAATTAAATATGTCTATTTGTAAAAATACTCTAGATTTCGTTGAAGTATCATCCCTAGATTCTAAAGACATCAATGGCAATCTTAAGTTTTTAATAGACACAATAGTGCAAATGTTTCTCTTATTAAAGCATGCAAATTGAGGCCGGAAACTAGATTTAATTCACAGGATAAACTTGTTTTGCATGGTCTTAGCCCAAATAATTCCGTGGAGACAGTGGGTAGTTGCTGTATTCCATTAAAGATTCGTGAACGTACTATATTTGCAAAATTCTATATTCTTAATCAAGCTACAAACGTCCCTTTCGACGGCTTGATCGGAAAAGATATTTTGGAAAGAGAATCCGCTACGATAGATTATGAATCGCGAAGTATTACTTTTAAAACGATATCAACTACAATTCCATTAGTTTCTCAAAATTCTGATGATGCAAAAGTGCACTTAATTAATCTCAAGGCACGTACAGAGACATTAATAGAAATCGAGATAAAAAACCCTGAAATTCAAGAGGCCATCATCATACCAGAAGTGAAGTTGCGAAAAGGATTATATCTATGTAAGGCCATCACTAAAGTCAATGAAAATAATAGAGCCTATGCCACTATTCTTAATACGCGAATCATAGATCAACAAATAGAAACGATTTCTGTATGTTTGGAGCAGCTTCCGAAAAATTCTACAATTTTATCATTAAATTCTGGTACCCCCACATCAAGTCGAGTAAAATTATTACAGGAGAGCCTTAGATTAGGACATTTAAATTCCGATGAACAGAAGTCAGTTTTAGATATTTGTACTCGGTATCAAGAGATATTTTATTTTCCCGATGATAAGTTGTCAGCTACAAATGCCATTGAACATGAGATTCATGTCACTGATCCAACCCCCATATACACGAAATCTTACAGATATCCTGAAGTTCATAAATCTGAAGTTCAGAAACAAATAGAAAAAATGTTAAATCAAGGTATAATTCAACCATCCATATCCCCGTGGTCGTCTCCTTTATGGATCGTCCCCAAGAAAATGGATGCCTCCGGTAAAAAAAGGTGGAGAATTATAATTGATTATAGGCAGTTAAATAACATTACAGTAGGCGACGCTTATCCAATCCCTAATATAGACGAAATCTTGGATCAATTGGGACACTCGAAATATTTCACGACACTCGACCTAGCATCCGGTTTCCATCAGATACCGATGGGAGAACAAGACAGGCGAAAAACGGCTTTTACAACCCCTCTGGGTCATTACGAGTTTACTAGAATGCCGTTCGGACTTAAGAACGCGCCCGCGACCTTCCAACGGCTTATGAATACCGTACTGTCGGGCTTGCAGGGTCTCCAATGTTTTGTATACCTAGACGATATCGTCATTTATGCCTCTTCTATCGTAGAACACTCCGAAAAATTAAAAGCTATTTTTGAACGTCTTGCAGTAAATAATTTGAAGTTACAGCCTGATAAATGCGAATTCATGCGTCATGAAGTAGCATATTTAGGGCATGTTATATCTGAAAAAGGAGTACAACCCAATCCAGATAAAATTAATGCAATTGCTAATTACCCGTCTCTTAGAAATCAAAAAGATATCAAAGTCTTCCTGGGACTTATTGGATATTATCGCAAGTTTATACAGGATTTTGCAAAGCTAGCTAAGCCTTTAACAATTTTATTAAAAAAGGATACGCCTTTCGAGTGGGGCACTGAACAGCAAGAATCATTTGATAAATTTAAGCAAATATTAACTCATCAACCGATCCTTCAATATCCGGATTTTAATCGAGAATTTATCCTTACAACTGATGCCTCAAATTATGCAATAGGTTCTGTCTTAAGTCAAGGCTCTATTGGATCGGATGTCCCGATAGCATATGCTTCACGAACATTGAATGGAAGTGAACAAAATTATAATACTACTGAGAAGGAATTGCTTGCAATCGTTTGGAGTATAAATCATTTTAGACCTTACTTATATTGTAGGCCATTCACAGTCATTACTGACCACAAACCTTTGACGTGGTTATTTAATTGTAAAGATCCGGGAAGTCGCTTAATACGCTGGCGATTGAAACTTGAGGAATATAATTATAAAATAATACATAAGGAAGGAAAGCTCAATTCTAACGCTGACGCTTTATCTCGTCCTCCAATAATATGTATAGTCCAAGACAATGATTCATTCGAAAATTTCATCCAATATCATTACAAAACTCTAGAAATTCCGAAGGTAGAATCAATTCCATGCTTAACTCATTTTCCAAATGTAATGTTCTATTCAAAAGATTTAGATGAAAATAATTTGTATTCCGAGGCATTACGCACCAAGTATGAAATGTCTAATATCAAGGAACCTGATGAATTGTACTCTTGTATTAAACTGAATAATAATTCTCAAGTAACTTACCTCTGTATATCCAAACCATTCCATTTTGATAAGTTGGATTACAAGAGCATATTCCATTCTTTACGAAATTTAAAAGATCATCTCGTAAAAGAAAACTATTCTGGTAATCTATATGTTCACGATGTAACCATCAATAACCAGAATATAAAGAAAGAAATGTTCTGTGAAATAATACAGTATCTCTTCAAGGATACAAATATCAAACCTATTGTTTTAGAACGAAAACGAATTACTTTAAAGACACCGGAAGAAATCTTAAAGATCTTACAAGAAAATCATGATTCGAAATTGGCAGGACATTCGGGATTTTTACACACTTATAAAAGGATTAAGGAATTTTATAAATGGGAATCAATGAAAAAGGATATAAAAAGGTATATTAAAAAGTGTCCTTCCTGTCAGGTTAATAAAACAAATTTTAGACCTTCAAAGGCACCAATGGAAATTACCACCACTTCAGATAAACCTTTTGAAAGACTTGCGATAGATATAGTCGGACCTTTGCCACAAACTTTAAATAATAATCGCTTTATATTAACGATGCAGGATGATCTGACAAAGTATTCATATGCTGTTCCTGTACCAAATCACATGTCACAAACCGTAGCTACTGAACTTTCCAGATTTATTACACTCTTTGGAATCCCTAAGACAATTTTATCTGATCAGGGAACTGATTTCACGTCTCATTTAATCAAGGATTGAACAAAATTATTTAACACAAAACACATATTATCTTCACCTTACCATCCACAAACGAACGGTGCATTAGAAAGATCTCATTTGACTTTAAAAGATTATTTAAAACATTATATCAATGATAGACAGTCCGATTGGGATGAATTCATTATGTTTGCTATGTTTGCTTATAACACCCATTCTCATAAATCGACTGGGCATACTCCGTATGAAACCTTCTTTAGTCATAAACCATTTTTACCTAGCAGTATAACACAAGAACCGACATTGAACTATTCCCACGACGATTACATAGTTAATTTTAAGCAAAGATTAAATTATACTCAAAGAGTAGCCAGAGATAATTCAATTACGTCAAAAATAAAGTCCAAGATATACTATGATAATAAAATCAATCAACACGAGTACAGGGTAGATGATTTAGTTTACGTACAGAATAAACAAGTAACTCAAGGATTAAATAAAAAGTTATCACCGAATTACATAGGTCCTTTTAAGATAATAAAAATTAATGACAATAGTACAGTTCAAGTACAAAAGAACAAGAAGTTAGTAGTTTACCACACTAACATGCTGAAACCTTTTGTTTCAGGAGACAGCAGGGATGTTTAACAATCATAGTTTCCTTCTCAAATCATTTCCTATGTTATTAATACTAATATTTCAAGTACCTATTCCTAATCATGCTAATCGAAATAGCAGTCCCTATTATAAGATATTTCATTTAAACAAGCACGCGGGTTTGTACTACAATCCATTGGGTGATGTTAGACTATCAAATTCTAAGTATTCCTTACTGATGTATCATGATCTCAACGTCATTGATCAACGATATGGTCAGCTAGCTCAATTCTATACGGAATCTGCAAAGATGTGCGATGAATATTCTATTCATGATATCAGTGTAACCTCATGCCTGAATTCTCTCCAAATAATAAACTCACGTATCGCGGCAATTAAGGACAAATTGGAAACCATAAATCATATGGCTGGTAATAAAACATTTGCCGATAGTTAGATCGTTAAAAGAGGTTTATTTGACGGTGCATCCTATATCTCGAAATGGTTATTTGGCACTCCAGATGCCGAAGACTCTAAGAACTATGAAGAAGCTATAAAATCTATAATTAACGGAAATAAAAATGTTAATCTATTAATGAAACAACAGATATCAGTTATAACTAATACTATTCAAGACTTTAATACTTGTATTAATAACCTCAAGTTTGATAAAAATACGCTCAATGAGAATATCAAATTACTCAATGATTTTTCTAACTCCACTGCCAATATTCTAAGTAATATTTACAGACAACATTTGATTTTGGAACAATTGCATTTGTTATCACAAGTTTCTACTGACTTAGATGAGTATTGTAATTTCTTTATCTCCTCCATTTCTATGGCACGTCGTAACATATTACATCCACAAATAATAACTCCACAAAATCTTTTTGATGAATTGAACAAGATTAATCTTCCAAATGGGCAAAATTGGCCAACAACATTGACTCTTTCAAATATATATAGATACAATAAACTTTGCGAAGTAGGCGTAATTATAAAAAATAAAAATTTAATTTTTACCATTGCCATCCCGTTAATTGAAGAATTGCCGTATAGTCTTTACGAATTAGTACCACTTCCCATTTCTCATAATCAATCCAACATTTACTCCTATATACAACCAGATTTCACCTATCTCCTCATAAGTACGAATCAGGCATATTACACACAGCTGCAAAATCTCGAAGGTTGCGTACAAATCGATGTCAAGGAATATAATTGCCATATCAAACATGTGAGCAGAACAGTTGCGGATCCAATATGTGAAACAATTTTGTTCACATCCAACATAAAAAATTTACCAACGTCGTGCAAGATCCAGACCATCCAGGCCAATCTTGAAATTTGGCATTACATCTCGAATAATGAATGGATTTTCATCACCAGCCAAATTTTGGAGTTAACATTGACATGTTCTAGCACACATCTTGAGGATGTGGAACTGAAATTTACTGGAATCATCCGTCTGGAACCAGAGTGTAAAGGATACACTCAATCAACAATTTTGGAACCGACACAAGAAATCACCACGAATCGCAGTCATAAAATAAATATGTATAACATTGCAGAAGACACTTGCTGCTTCAGAAAACAAAGTAATCTAACTATCAATCCAGTAAGATTAATACCGATCAAGATTACGAATCTTAGAACTGATGAATTCAAATACTTGAATCACAAATTGATGCAATTGGACAAGCTATTACAAGAACCAGCGGAATCATCGATCCCACAACGCAGCCCTTGGTATTCCAACGCTTTAAGCGCAATGATATCAATCATTATCATTATAGTAATCATAAATATGTTACGCTGGTGCGGCATATTTCAGGCCCTAACAAAATACTTTTGTTTCATGAAGAAGTCTGAAACAACAAATGATAATTGCTGTTTAAAAATTATTAATACCAATATTAACGCAACTCCAGTAACGAGGCTGCAGTTATCACAGATCTTGGAGGAAGAAGATCAATCCAGAGAGGAAGAGAGGGACTTCAATTTGCGTTCAATCAACATCACTGGAGAACGCAGTCGAAGCAGTACGCCAACCCAGCCTAGTGGTTCGCAGGGACGCAGAAAATCAGCGTCGTGCGCACCTTCAGTTAATATGGACTAACATAAAATTTTACGTTACCCTGATACGGAAATACTTTTATAGCTTGTAAGATATTTATAGTCTTATATTTATAAAAAGAAAACCAAAGTATTTAATCTTAATCATAAAGATATTTTAAGTAACTTTAACATTATTCGTTGTTATAGATAGCATTATTAATTTAGTCGAAAATTTCACTTGGATATGTGATTATTTATTAGAATTTAATTATGCGTAGATATATATATATATATATATATATATATATATATAAATACATAAAATTATATTAATCACAACGACAAATATTTTATTATTATAAGATAAATTATTATTACACTACCATAGATTATTATTAAGGTTATATCGTAATCATTGTGTGAATTTCTTTATCGCGTAATCTTAAAAAGCGATTTTTAATTATACCGAACAATATTGTGACTAGTATTACCTCAAATTGTACGATCCATTATAACATGGAATCTAATTAATTTACTTTTAAAAAAAAAAAAAAAATATATAAATTAATCTTAAGGGGGGAAATGTTAGATACCTAGCTTCGCGACTTTCTCTTTTAAGCACATCTGGTCATTGTCACTCTCTTAAGGGGGTAGACACGGGTAATGCAGCGCGCTGTATACCGACACAATCTGACCCGAAACATGGGTTTGGGAAATTACGTTGTTTGTCCTTATATGAGCAGATTTTGGGCTGGGTGAGGTCTCATACGAAAGAGGAAGGTTCAATGCAGCCCGCTCTGGTCATGGCTCAACGAGATTGTGTTGATATCTGATAATATGAGTGTTCAAAGTAGAGAAAAAATCGACAAAATACCCTTGCAGATTCCAAGTATTTGTAAATCACTAAAAGAGTTTTGTGACTCAACCGATGACCAGAGCGGGCTACATTGAAGCTTCCTCTTCCGAATGAGACCTCACCCAGCCCAAAATCTGGTCATATAAGGACAAACAACGTAATTTCGTGATTGCATTCCCAAATACGAGTTCCGCCATATTGGTGATAATGCAGAGCAAGTCACGTGATAAATTTAGTTCAGCTAGTGGATACGAGATGGCGCCTACTCGGGAGGACTGTGGCGGCTCCAACCTTTTTACCGGCAGAGATCCGCCCACCATCGGACAACCACCAGCGCCGGCGGAGCCGGAAGCAAACCCTCGTGCCACGGCCTGAGTGAACACACTCTTTTCTACTCGTGGTCATAAAAGGAGAGACGAGACTCGTTCGAACGACTGTTTTTACACACACGTGCGCAATATAAGAGTTCCTATTTTATTCCCTTACGGTGTCTTTCTTAACTACCAAAATAAAAGTATTAAACCCAGTACCGTGGTCATTCATTGCAAAATTGTTGGCACATAACGCCATAACTGGTGACCCCGACGTGATCCGACTGGATCACGGCACCACGTGTTTCTGCGGTAACCTACTACGGACTTGTGGCCACACATTGACGAACTGTTACGAACGGTCCATGATGTCCACACCGTCACACTCCTTGGATAACAGTGCCCTGACAATCGAGGACACCTCGCTCGATCAGCACAGCTCAACGATGATTCAAAACCTTCAAAACGCAGGGCCCACGAACTTTCCGCCCCAGGCTACGGTAGGCCATGTCAATGAAGAGCTGATCGCGGCTATCAGGAAAGTACAGCTACCTAAATTTCTAAAAGATAGGCCTGACATTTGGTTCTTTATGATCGAGGCTGAATTTCAGGCGTCGTCGATAAGAGGGGACGCAGCCAAATACAATGCGACATTGAGAGCTCTCGATCCAGATACTGTACAACAAATCACAGACATACTGTATCAGCCTCCGGCGGAGAATAAGTATCAGAACCTCAAACAAACGTTGATAAAGAGGCTTTCAGATTCCAGAGAAAAGCAGTTACACAAACTATTGACGAACCTGGAACTGTCTGACAAAAAGCCCTCACAGCTGTTGAGAGAGATGCGTGAACTAGCTGCAGGAAGCATCACGGATGATGCCCTGCAATCACTGTGGTTAAATCGAATGCCTTCGAACATTCGACCTTTACTTGTGTTCTCCAACAACATGGATCTTACTGCTTTAGCGGAAGTGGCGGACAGGCTCCTAGAGACCACATCAGCTGTCTACGTCATGGCAACCGACAGGAGTTCCGTGCAATCAGGAGCTACAGCGCCCATGTCAATCACGGCTGCAGAACCCACGTCAATGGCAACAGTGGCTGCCACAACACAGGCGCTTGTGCAGTGGACGGGTCAGCTGGACACGGCGGTAATCACTCACCTCTCACAGATAAACTCTAGACTTAGCAAAATAGAGACCCAAATTAAGCATCTACAGCGCTCGCGACCCAGATCTCGCTCACGGGAGGGGCCAGAAATATGTTATTGTCATAAGAAATATGGCATTGATGCTAAGAAGTGTGTAACTCCCTGTGGTTTCACCAAACAGCCTCCGGGAAACTAACCAAGCTGTCGTCGGTTGAGGCAGTCTGCGACAGCAACAACAATCTGTCACCGACGGAAATTCGCCTCCACGTTTATGATAAGACAACCCACGTTAAATACCTGATCGACTCAGGCTCAGTAATTTCTGTATTACCTAGGAGATTGGCCACAGGTTTTCGCCGGCCTAGTCCTTTCAAACTGTATGCAGCTAATAACACTCCCATCAGCACTTACGGGGAAAAGATTTTATCAATCAATCTCGGTCTCAGGCGTGCTTTCGATTGGCCCTTCTTAATCGCCGATGTCAATTCGCCCATCATTGGGGCAGATTTTCTTGCCCATTTCGGACTAATGGTTGATCTAAAAAATAAAAGACTTCTGGACTCACACACGGCCCTAACCATCCAGGGAGACCTACACTCCACTGGTGAAAGTGGGATTTCCACAGTCTGTGCAGCCTCGGATTACCATGGACTTCTGAGTCAATACATAGATATTACACGACCAACAGTCCATCCTCTCACTAGGGCATCCAATGCAGCGTCTCATAGAATCATTACCACAGGCCAACCAGTTGCCGAACGCCCTCGTAGGTTATCAGGTGAGAAATTAAGGGCAGCTAAAGTAGAAATAAAACTCCTGTTGGAACTGGGACACATTAGGCCATCGAGTAGCCCATGGGCCAGCCCAATACATTTGGTCAGGAAGAAGGATGGCTCTTGGAGGTTATGCGGCGATTTTCGAAAACTCAATCATCAAACGGTTCCTGACAGATATCCGCCGCCCGTTATACAGGATTTGTTCGAGAGGCTCCACGGGAAGACCATATTTTCAACGTTAGATTTGGCCAGAGCATACCACCAAATTGCAATGGCCACTGAGGACATGAAAAAAACTGCCATTGCCACACCTTTTGGTCTTTTTGAATACACGGTTATGCCGTTTGGTTTAAGGAACGCCACTCAGACGTGCCAGCGTTTCATGGACACCATTTTCCGGGACTTGGACTATGTCTTCTGCTACATCGATGACATTCTCATTGCCTCCGACTCACCCGAACAACACCGAATCCACCTTGAAGAAGTATTAAAGAGACTCAGGGACCATGAACTGTCGATCAACCCCACCAAATGCTCTCTGGGACAGACTGAGGTAAACTTTTTGGGTTACTTCATTAACCAACAGGGTTACAAACCGCCGCCAGAACGAGTTCAAGCCATTTTAGAATACCCGAAGCCTGGGACTGTCGCAGAGCTTCGGCGTTTCTTGGGTATGATCAATTATTACCGCCGCTGCATTCCTCAATCAGCGAAACTGCAGGTACCCCTCAACGAGTACCTAAAAAATTCGGTTAAAAACGACAAAACAAAAATTACCTGGACGCCTGACGCTCTTCAAGCGTTTAATGACACTAAAGCTAGCATAGCCTTAACAACCCCCGCTGCGTTCACATCACCGTCAGCACCTATGATGCTCACAACAGACGCATCGGACACAGCCATTGGGGCATCCGTGGAACAAATGGAGAACGGCATCTGGAGACCAATCGGGTTTTTCTCTCGCAAACTATCTCCAGCTGAGAGGAATTACAGCACCTATGATAGGGAACTTTTAGCGGTATTCGCGGCCATCAAACACTTCCAACACGTACTGGAATGTCGTAAGTTCATTATCAGAACTGATCACAAACCACTCGTATATGCTTTCTCGCAGCGGATGGACAAAGCTTCCCCCAGACAACTCAGACAATTGGACCTCATATCTCAATTCTCAACGGAAATAGTCCACGTAAAAGGAGAAGACAATGTCGTGGCTGACGCGCTCTCCAGGATTTGCTCTATAGATATGCCGACGGTGCTCAGCCCTCAGAGAATACAAGAAGAGCAAGAGAAAGACAACGAGCTTCAACGCATTTTAAACGGAGAAACTTCCATCGTTTTACAAAAGCTGACGATCGACTCGGATTACACCCTTCATTGTGATACGTCGACCGGTTACGTATGACCTTACATTCCACAGTCGCTTCGACAAACGGCTTTCAACACTGTCCACGGTTTGTCACATCCAAGTGGAAGAATTACCAGTCGACTGTTGAAGCAAAAATTTATCTGGCCAGGAATTTGCAAGGATGGGTTAGCATGGACTAGACATTGCATCCCATGCCAAAGAGCCAAAATACAAAGACATAATAAGCAGCTACCAAACAAAATAGACGTTCCGGATCAAAGATTCAATCACATTCACCTCGACATCATACATTTGCCAGAGGTAAGAGAATTTAAGTACTGTCTCACTATAATCGACCGTTTTTCTCGATTTCCAATGGCGATACCACTAAAAGACATTACTGCACCCACGGTTGCCTCAGCATTTTTCGACAACTGGGTTTGCTTATTTGGGACGCCACTCTCACTAACTACAGACCAAGGATCCCAGTTTGAGAATGCGCTTTTCAATGCACTTACCAACACTATCAGTGCAAAACGCATACGCACGACACCATACCACCCAGCGTCAAATGGTTTAGTCGAGAGGTGGCATCGCACCTTAAAAACTGCATTGATGTGCAACGCCAGCATTCCATGGCCGGACCTATTACCCACGGTCATGCTCGGTCTACGAACGGTCTACAAGGAAGACCTAAAAGCCTCTCCTGCTGAAATGTTATTTGGCACCACCCTGCGAATTCCAGGGGATTTCTTCGTGCACAACGATCTACCAACTGACCCTGAAATTTTCTTAGAAAAGCACAGGGAATACATGAGAGCGATTCGCCCGACACCAACAGCACACCACATCAAGGCAAAAATATTCGTGCAATCAAACATGCAGGACTGCACACATGTTTTCCTGCGTCTTGACGAAGTCCGGCCACCACTTCGGCCACCGTATTCGGGCCCCCACCTAGTCAAAAAAAGACTGGAACTTTTTTACTAATACTGGAAATATTGATTTACTGATATCATATTTTCAGAATGTGGAAGTTCTGGCAATTATTTGCAATTATTGCTCTTATTATTATTCTTCCGACTATTGTATGTAACATGTAACAAGGAAAAGTCTCCAAATCGGTCAACAGTTGACTCCCTGATTTTTTTTGTAATTCTTTACGGTCCTATGCAGAGATGGGCATTATTTAAATAAAAGAATATACTTCCGAATGGCCCCAGTGGCCGATCGACACGAGGTTTCGGGGAGGGTGTGTGTACCCTAAATATAAAATTCTGTTTAGCTTCGGATATTTAGTTTCCTTTGATTATTCGAAGGCCTTTCATCTTGAGTTTCGAATACTATTTCATCTTTCATCGTATTTTTATCCTAAGATCGTATGCAGATATATTGGCCGGTCGATTCGTTTTCGTGAACAGCGATCGCGGAGAAATCAGCCACCACCATCTGACGATCGTGGATTTGTCAGTTGGAGTTCAGTGGCCACCGAAAGGTATATCTGAATACGATCTTAGAAGCTCGAATAACCGACGAGAACCTTTGTGGTGCGAGCCGCGTGAGATCACCGTTGCTTGGTAATGTGTCATCGATTACAGTAAAGTCTCGTTACGGTCTCGGTTTGCTGTACACGATACGGACTTTTCGCTATCCCCACCACTTCTGTTTCAGTCTTGTCCGGCGAAGGCGAGAGCGAGATGAAACGAGAGCGAGCGAAGGCACTGAAAGCGAGTGAGGACAGTACGAGCAGACGACGCGTTGATATTTTGTCTCGCTCCGTCTTTCGGACGCCTGACACTCCGTCCTTTGTGCGCGTGAGAGGCGTGCGCGATGGTCACAAGCGCTTACGGTGGCACGGGAACCGCTTCGCAAATCTTGAGGCAGGCCTGGCTCACGTCTTTTTTGCGCTCTAGGCGAACTTGTCAAATTGCGCCCTTTATTATAATACATTTATTTGAGATTATTTATGGCTTTACTCTGAAAAAATAGGTAACTGCTAGGGCGTAAGGTTGACAAGAGGTGCAAAATGGTCCTTTCATTGTTAGCATTGTTAAAAATAAATTTGTAAATGAAATACCACAAATTGTACTACAACGGTTTTATACTACGAGTAAAAATTAAGAGTAAGGACATCAATGTATTCAAATAAATGTATTATAATAAAGGGCGCAATTTAACAAGTTCGTCTAGGGCGTAAAAAAGACTTGAGCCGGGCCTGCGTTAAGATTTTGCGAAGCGGTTCCAAAGCAGTGAGAAACTCACACTTGGAATTAGGACTCCGTTCACGATACGGGCTCACCGCCGGTCCCGACCAGCGAGCGGCTAACGAGATTTTACTAGAAACAGAATTTGATATTTTTCATCGTATCAATATGAAAGTGACACAGATGGATTCCTGGCATTCTCCCGATTAAATTGACAGAAAATAATTGAAATCGGACTATTTTTAACGAAACGGGCTTTCAATCGTGCAAACAATGTTTCACGTAATTTTCTTCAAAATATGGTCCGAATATTATAATTTTTGGGGCCAATTTGATCGAGAAAACATGAGGAATTGATGGACGTCACTTTCGCAAAGATCTGATTAAAAATGCAGAACTGCAGATTTGTCACTGCTTAGTACGCAACATTGTATGGCCCCGCTAGTTTCGAGCGTCGAAACCTACGAAACTCAGCGAGTCGCATGATTGTCAGCGTGAAGGACAAGAGGAGACTTTCCATGGCGAAGGAAAGTCAGCCTTCTATAGAACTCAAATCAAGAAAGACTTTGCTGACAAACTTTATATTCACGTCAAATAAATACTTTAACTGTAAAATTTAGATGAACTATTGTTGAATTTCGCCAGTTCTTTCATATGCATTACATGGTTGGGAATTCCTGATCCCAAAGTTTCATGCATTTCCCTATTAGAAATGTTGCTTCAAGTCTTGATTCAAGTCATCATTGCTTTTTCTCGTACATAGGTCACAAATGACGCGACTTTGGTTTCCCAAATAAATTCACAATTATCGGGGCCCTCGCCCGAACCGCTTGACAAGGAGACTGAATGACGTAAACCGAGTGCGAGTGAAATAGCGGCGCACCAGCGAGAGACCCTCGGTCGACGGCGACTTGAGTCATCGAGTATTGAATATGAAAATGTTCATATTTCTCATTACACCTTGATAAGAGTGTTACCACCGATGGATTGGTGAGTTTATGTCCACGAAAATGAGTCGAGACGCGAAGCAATTCAGTCTATTTTTTCTTATGAATACATGATTAGGACACACACTACGTTCACTAAAACTGGACCGAATTGCTCCATGTTTGGCATCATTTTCATCGAGAAACCCTAAAAACTCCATTGGTAATACTTTCATCAACAGTTATCAAAAACATAAACATTTTATCTGGTCTGTCGGTTTTATTACTCTCGGCTGTCAACGGGTGGTCTACTCGGGCCCGAAGGTCCTCGCTCGCAGCGAGAAAGCAAAACAGTGGGGTGGGTAGGTCTTTCCCGATAATCCGAGCCTAACCATTTGCGTACTTCACACTATCGTTTATTAGCATTTATACAAGGTGATTCGCTAGCTAGAATCGTCAAATGCGATGCTTGCCAACAATCATGTGTCTCGCTGAGTTTTGTGGGCTTCGACGCTCGAAACCAGCGGGGCTACACAATGTTGCACACTAAGCAGTGACGAATCTGAAGTTCTGCAATTTCTAATCAGATCTTTGCGGAAGTGGCGTCAATCGATTCCTTATGTTTTCTCGATCAAATTGGCCCCAAGAATGATATAATTCGGATCATAATTAAGGAAATTAATAAACAATAAATGTAGAGCGGCTACTTCATTCTTTTGCTCTACATTTGTGAACTTTTTATCATCCTTCCGAAGTATTATTATTACGCCGTAACAGTATCTTCAGGAAATCGGGTATAGCATATAGGTTATATTTTCTGTCACTTCGAGGAACCGACCACATAATAATCACGCGCATCCAGCCTGCGCATTTTCAGTAGCGGATTTCACGAACGGATTTTCTCTTCTCGAAGTGACAGAAAATATAACCTAATTGCTATACTCGATTTCCTAAAGATGCTGTTGCGGCGTAATAATAATGTTTTAGAAGGATGCTAAAATGTTCACAAATGTTTCGTAAAAGAATGAAATAGCCACTAAACATTTGTTGTCATATAGCATATAGGTTATATTTTCTGTCACTTCGTGGAACCGACCACATAATAATCACGCGCATCCAGCCTGCGCATTTTCAGTAGCGGATTTCACGAACGGATTTTCTCTCCTCGAAGTGATAGAAAATATAACCTAATTGCTATACTCGATTTCCTAAAGATGCTGTTGCGACGTAATAACAATGTTTTGGAAGGATGCTAAAATGTTCACAAATGTTTCGTAAAAGAATGAAATAGCCACTAAACATTTGTTGTCATATAGCATATACTTAGGTTATATTTTCTGTCACTTCGAGGAGCCGACCATATAATAATCACGCGCATCCAGCCTGCGCATTTTCACTAGTCCAATTCAACATCCAACACAATTTTATATATAATGTTTGTTCATAACTGCTTTCTGCATAGGACGTGTAATAAGTGTATTTTATGTTCTGTTTCGTTGCTTTGATAATAAAAAAATGTCTAACCTAACAAACTTCATTTTCTGGGGACATCCCCTCATTTATTTTCCGTTTTCACTCATATTTCCTTACTGCTAACGTAGAATATTGTAGCATAAGCACATTTTAAGTAATTAAAATGTACAATGAATTTTCTACGTTTGCAGTAACAGCCGACTTTCCGTTTAAATTTTTATAAGTACAACGCAACAGCTGAGAATTTATTTCCTTATTCAGAATAGAATACGGAAATAGCAAACAGCTCCCTCTCGCGTCACCAGGCAGCCGCGTATCTATGGGTATTACCATTTCTGTGCAGAAAAAACCTGCTGTGATACCGACCTGCCAAATCGGCCAGGTCACGTGACGTGTCTACCCCCTTAAGACCCTTAGTCCGTTTCGAGCGTCCGTAACTTAACGGTAAACAGGCGGAATAGGCCGTAGGTCTCAAGGCCTTTCTTTCAAACCGTTACAACCGAACTTTCTCCAGATTACCACTTCCACCCTTACCAGTTCCATTTCCCACACCCTCGCATTAGAACAACCAATAGGATTCTCTAACTTGTCCACGTTCATCCCTGAGTACGTCTCTAGCGTTAGAAAGCTTGGATATTTGGTACTGTGAAGTCATACTCCAACACATAGTATAATAAAGACGTGTTTCGTTTTATACAAGTATTCGAATTTGTTCTACCCGGGGTTCACGACACAAAGAGGAAAAGGGTTCGGTGTAATTATTTGAAATCCGTTAGAACCGACACGTGGTTTGAAAACGTTCGTTTATAGTTATTAACAGCTGTAACATTTATTGCCGAATGGCTATGGTTTCCACCGCCACGTTACATGCACCCGTTGCTCGACTTTAGTTTCGGGGAGTTTCAACGTCATTGAAATCGGTGAAGTCATCTGTTTTGTAAATAATTATCAAAACATTGTTAGAAATGAATTTGAAATGAAAACGAGTCTGTGCTATTTAATATACTGCGTTTCTTTAAACATTGAATTTTAAATTCACACTACTGTTTAAACAAAAATTATACTGTTATTATTCAACTCGTGTGGTAGGTGTGCTTAAACTGGTCTGAAGATAATTGTACACAACTAGGAGGTCCCAATAAGATAGTAGAAATCGACGAAGCTAAATTTGGGAAACGCAAGTACCACCGTGGACGTGTATTGAAAGGAAAATGGGTGTTCGGAGGATATGAACTGTTGCTGTAAATGACCGGAGTGCTGAAACACTTTTAAATGTTATTCACAAGTGGATTCTTCCTGGGACAACAATAATGTCCGATTGTTGGAAGGCGTACAACTGCCTTAACAGCGAGGGCTATGTACATTTAACTGTCAACCACTCTTACAACTTCGTCGATCCCGATACTAGTAATTCATTTCAGCCGCATCACATCTAAATTTTTTTAAAAATACGCCATATATTCCTCAATTGCTTTCATGTAGATGCCAACACACAGTCAATCGAGAGAACGTGGAGAGACATCCGAGAAAATATTTCCAGAAATGGAAATAAAGAGGAAGATCTCTCATCGTACCTCGGCGAATATCTGTTTAAGAGAAGATACAGCCTTCCCGAACGAATTGACACATTTTTTTGCGAAGTTGCCAAATTTCAGCGTCAATTACATAATATCGATAACTAAAAATATATGTATATTAAATATGTAAAATATATGAAATACAATGTGAACGCATTTTAGCAAAAAAATTATTCCGAACTTTTTCCTATACATTTGATCGGCGGTCGGCCTTACTTTCTAAGATATATGCACAAAACTTTGGTAAACTTTTTCTCATGGATTTGAAGAGAAAATTTTTTAATCACCTTACCACGATCGCCTCTGTGTATAGTACTTGACTATAGTAGTAGTTGACTTATTCCGACACAACGCATTCCACTTTCCAATTTGTCCCGGGTATTAGTGTTGGTTTGGGTTAGATGAGGGCGGGGGGCGCGCGCCCGCTTGCGGGCGCGTAAAGCGTGGTAGCGAACCGATGTGAGTTTAACTAAAACATAATTTTTTCGTTAGAAAGAGGGTGCTTTCAAGAACACCTCTTGGACATCCCGACTATGCTCGGCGGCGCCGGCGCCGCTGGATATTAGGATGACTTTGATTCTAAAACGTAATTTTTTGCAGTCTCATTTTTAGCATTTCCAAACTCACATCGGTTCGCTACCACGCTTTACGCGCCCGCAAGCGGGCGCGCGCCCCCGCCTTTTTTTTTTTTTTTGTTAACTCGGTGGAAATCCCCACGGATACCCTCCGCCCGCGGGAGCGGGCCGAGGGTTATGTGGGACTCGAACCCACTAAAACCACCGAGGTGATCTACCTCCTGGGCGAGGCTGCGCACCTGGGGGAGGGACTTGATGCGGGAGCAAGCTAGCGATTCATCCGCTTGCCCTCCCCCCGGCGCATGTCTGCAACCCGCCCAAATAACCCGTAGACGGGTCTTCCCATCTGGCGACACGCGACGGACCACACGTCCGCGCCGCCACTTCCGGGGGCCGCTGTTTCACTATGGGGGTGGTGTCCCCCGACACCATCCCCCCAGCGACCCCACGATCGAGACCGCCACCGCACCGCCCCGCCCCCCGGGAGCCGGGCAGGGCAGGGGGGGCGGGCGCCGCAGGACCATCTAGCCGGTCACCGGCGCCTCGCCCATTTCACGGGGCCTCGATCGTCACGCTCGGGAGCGGTCTTTCACCACCGCTCCCTAGGGGGAGGGGGGCGGCGGCTATCGCGCGAGCCCCCACGTATCCCCCTCACCGTCTCCCAACCAAGACAAACCACCGCCGCAGCAGCACCAACCGAACGCTGCGCGGGCGTGGGGCAACCGGAATCAGGCGCACCCACGCCCATCCAACCATCCCACCCCCACCGTCACGACCCTCCGAGTCGACGACCGGAGGGACCGCGACCCGGGATCACCAGGCCATCCCTCCCCCAACCACGTCGATGCGCCGCCGGGGGCGAGCGCCCCCCGCCCTCATCTAACCCAAACCAACACTAATACCCGGGACAAATTGGAAAGTGGAATGCGTTGTGTCGGAATATGTCAACAGAAGTACTGTACAAAGAGGCGATCGCGGTAAGGTGATTAAATAAATTTTCCTTCAAATCCATGAGGAAAAGTTTACCAAGATTTTTTGCGCATACCTTAGAAAGTAAGGCCGACCGACGGTTACATGTATAGGAAAAGGTTGTTCAGAATCATGCCCTCTACAACATATTTCAAGCGCATCGAAATCGGTGATGGTCATGCTAATCGACAAGTCTACCAAAGTTTCATTGGAATCCATTTTGCCGTTTAAACGTAATCGTGTTAACAAATATATGATATTAAAAAAAAAAAAAAAAAAAAAAAAAAAGCTCTTTTCTAAATAGTCAAAACGTGATCAGGAGGTCTTAAAACGTGATTTCCGTAACAAAACTTTTTCCAAATTTTTTTTCATTACAAGAGTATTATACATATGTCAGAAAGTGAAAAGTGTATCTCGAGGCACTCAAGAAGCTCGCGCACGGCCGCGTGTCGCTTGCACCTCACCGTGGATCACAGCGTTTCAAGAGCGAGAGAGAACGACACACATTCGTTTTCTCTCTCGTCTTCCCGACGTTGTCCGAAGCGCTGAGCTCACGGACACGCAGCTCCGGCGTAGTGTAGATGCGAGGTGGGGGAAATTCTCGAGGGAACCCGTCCTCGATCTGGCATCACTGCTCAGAACGCAGCCAAATGCGGACACAGACGACTACGGTTCTGACGTCAGACTCTGCACTCTCATGCCAGACTCTGCTACCAATCTGATGTCAGATCGGCGACAGATGGTTATCAGGGGCCCTTTTCAAAATCCCAAAGGACCGCCAACTAAACTATTGCGACGTATATTTCGCGCAGGACTCATCGAGACATTCCGATTACATAACACATATTTTAAGCATGAGCCATCGCGCATACCGCAAATTCCCCGCATACCTGACATTCCATCGCTTTGTATAAATACCAGCGCCGCATGGACCACATACAGTTAGTTCGGGAACATCCGCTACGCCAGACTCTTTATTCGAAAATCTCTCAAGTATATTGTATAGTATTAGATTTTCGCTTCAGTGCAACGTCCCCAATAGGATTACCAAACCTTCTACATCACTGTAAGCACTTATCATTTTATCTTATTGTCAACACTAACGTTATCGTTTTCTATTATTTTCATTTACTTATGCTTATCTATACTTATATCATTTAATTTTGCTCACGCTTATTGCTTTATGTCGTTTCCTTTTGCTTATGTTATTTGCTTTATATTATCTTCTTTGCTTACCGTTATTGCTTTATATCGTTTCATTGCTTATACTACCGCCTAATTATATTATTGCTTAAGCTTATTGCCTTATGTTAACTTGTTTATAACCAATTCTAACACTTCTTATGCTTATCTTATCTTATGCTTAATATTATTATCATTGATCATCGTTATATAAATGTTTTGTGCTAATGCTTAATGTCCAACGCATTGTTATAATACGTCTACCGCCATTGCTTCAGTAGTGCATGGCTTATTCGCACGCGTTCCAATAAATAACGCTTTTGTTTTACCCGATGTTTGAATTCTTGTAATTATCCTTCGATACCTAGAATCGTTACGAGCCATAGCAACAGCTGATCTCTCTTCGCGAACACCAGGAGTTCTTATCAGTGTTTACAAGCTTACTTTCGCTTATGGTCCCGTATGCCCAATGCTACACCTATTGAAAAGAACAACGACGCGTGTCTTTTTATTGCAATGCAGTAGTTAAGCCAATTATAGAGCCATAAATACAAACCACAAGAGTTCTAACGGGTGTCACTCTGGTGAGCGATAACTCCCTAACCTTCTCTGGTCGATTTATGCTGCGAAGCTGGCCTTCGTGCTGAATGCCTTCTACCCCTCAGAGCTGCGAAGCTGGCCTTCGTGCCTGAATACCATCCACCCCTCAGAGCTGCGAAGCTGGCCTTCGTGCCTGAGCTCCTAAACTCCCCAGGACTGCGAAGCTGGCCTTCGTGCCCAACCTCCCAATATTCCCCAACTTTGTCACAGCCCTAACTTCCGCCACCCAGGACGTGACAAATATATTTTTTCTTTGTATAAATAGCCATTGTTATAATTGGCGCAATTGTTGTATATCATTAATTTTGTAAATCTATTAATTTAAGACAATGTTTTTAAATGGGATTCTTTTTTATGGATTAATTATAATGTCCGCGATATGAGTAATGGAATGTATGAACACAGCATTTTAGCTGTGTATATGTTATTATATATAGTTGTATCATCCTAGGCGCAGTTGGAAAGCACCTTTATGTACTTGCAGCTCATTTTGATTTCACTTTTTTTTTATTTTGTTATTATTATCTTCAATTTTTTGTGATTGTGATTTTTGATTTTTCATGCATTATTACTATCTTCAATTTTTTGTGATTATTATTATCTTCTATTTTTTGTGATTATAATGTCCGCGATATGAGTAATGGAATGTATGAACACAGCATTTTAGCTGTGTATATGTTATTATATATAGTTGTATCATCTTAGGCGCAGTTGGAAAGCACCTTTATGTACTTGCAGTTCATTTTGATTTCACTTTTTTTTATTTTGTTATTATTATCTTCAATTTTTTGCGATTGTGATTTTTGATTTTTCATGTATTATTACTATCTTCAATTTTTTGTGATTATTATTATCTTCTATTTTTTGTGATTTATTTGATTTTTCATGTACTTGGCGTATTTTTTTACTTTTTTGAAGTATGGGCTTACCACTTCCCGAAGGAAGATACAACAGACCTCGTAGGAGTAGGAGCGAATCTCCACCTAGTCGACATAGAAGAACTTTTCAGTATTATACACCTAAAGTTACTGTGCTTTCTAAAAAGTAAGTATAAACTGTCTTTAATTATTAACTGTTGAAGTAGACACAGTGTTCCATGCTGGAGGATTTCATAGACAAAGAACAATTTTAAGATTTCATTGTCACCCAACAACATGGTTGTGGAATTTTCTGTCAAAATGAAATATGTTTGTGGCTGTATCCAGAAAAGTTCACTGATGAAGTGTTAACTTGTATTTGGATAAAATATCAAATTTAGTTCATATAATTTTTCAATATAGTTGTATACTATAACACAATATGTTTTAAGAAGTAATCAAAGTGTTAAATTGTAGTAAGTTTCACGTACAAATCTATTAAGTCATATATACAAATAATATTATTCTGCACTGTAGGTTTGAAACATCGATTGATTCAACGCCCTTATTTAAAGGATCTGAAGGCACAAAAATTGATTCAATAGAACTTTGCAAAATCAAAGTAGATATTCATAGAAACATTCCTGGAAGAGCAGCTACCCATGAACCTTTTATAATATAAAAAATAAGTTTATAAAACTCAACGCGTGGGTCATTTAAAAAGCCTTTGTGGGTTAGTGTCTGACCCGCGGGTCACAGGTTTGCCACCACCATAGTTTGCCATTACCATCATAATTTGCCCTAGAATATTGACCACAGGTAGAGGGATTTGCCTGCGGGATGTACCCAACAAGGAAGATGTGGAACTTAAAAGAAGAGCGGGTAACATGTTGTTCTTTTACCGTAAATTGTCAAGAATTTTCAGTCATTCAGCGAACGAGTACCACAAAGGATAATAAGCTCAACGCGGTAGATGATTCTGGGGTTTTCTAGATATCACAGATCAACAAGTTGAAGTTTGAGACCATTGTATGTTTTCTAATGTATAAATGGCTCTTGTCTGGGAGACATTACTCTTCATTGTTTAGAATCCATTCAGTTTCTGTTTAAATGTATTCTAGAAGTCTAGGTAAATATTTCCACGTTTTCACTTTACCAAGTGCTACATTTGAAGAATGGCATCCTTGTCACCGATTTCTACAGTCATGAAGATTCTGAATTTTACAGTCATACTGCGTCCCCTGTAATATTCAAGAATTTTCTTAACTTTATTCATCAAATTAATAACGTATTTTTTATTCATCCAGGATATAGCAAATTTGGAATACAACATTGGATTACTGTATTGATCGCATAATGTGCAATATGTAAGCACATTTTTTTTTACATTGACTGTTTTAAGATTGCTATGCTTAACGTATCTCTTGCTTGCTGCTTTATGTACAGTATTTTTTTTTCTTACGAGCTTGCACAAAGAATTATGCTTAAGCTATATCAACTGCTATAATGAATATAATATATTTTAGCACAAATTAATTTTTCCCCCAAAAACGTAGTTCAAACACGTTTTGTGCATTCTCCTTGTGTCTTGGTTTTGGGAATATGTGCATGTCGAAATAAGTGTCTTTTTTTAAATTTACTAAAATCAGACCAACTGGAAGATGTTCGCGTCTTGGAAGATGTTTTAAATCTTGAAAATCAACATCTGAAGAGGCATGGTGAAACATTAAACATTAGGCTCTAACACTGGAAGAAACGAAATCAGAAATTAAATCTTAGAATTTTTCCAAATTTTTGTATAGTGTGGTATTTCTTGTTCTTATTCATCTTTTATTTTATTGCATTAAATAAATAAGTACAATTAGAATATAGGTACTTTCTAAATTTTTGAGTATGCGTACTTGTAGACTTAATTTAGTTGGTTTAAAAAGGTGCGTTCCAAAGCATTGTACATAGAGTGAATATCGTGAAAGCTTGAAATTGTGATTCAACGAAGTGGAAGATTACTTAATCGTCCTAGAAAATTTGAATCATCTCGAAAGACTTTATTGCGGAATCATGAATCCTCTACACACAAATTAAACTACTTTATTTGAATTATATTGGAAGGCGTATCAATATGTTTATATTTTTGTAATCAATTTGTAATAGACAATGAGTAATATTCCAAGAATTTAGGTACATTCTTTTGAAAAATTATTTAATGCGATTAATATACGCTAAGTGAAAAAGAAAAGAAAATATTACATTATAAATTAAAAATTATCAGTTGCTATAGCATATTTAGAGTTAGAGTTTTATTAAAATAATGTCATCAAAATAATTAAAATTTTAAAAAATAAATTTCTCTTAATATATCGGGCACTCAAGAAAGTTGTAAGCCATTTTTAATTATGTAAAGTACTCTTTATTTCTGAGGATGAAAAATCAATTTATACATACTTTTAGTATAGAAAATCATATAAATTAACAACAAATGACTTGGCTCACGATTGTTCAGAGCTAGTCAGTTTATCGGAGTAGCGACGTTAATATCTTCAAGATCTGCCACAGCTGCTAGTATCGCTTAAATGCTTTTCCGATTTCTACATACGATTGCTTTTCTGTTAATAAATTTACTTAACTGTAGGAGAGGGATCGAAGCCGATATTCGATAGAGGAGAAGTAAAGAGAGCAATAAGTGAAACAGAAGAAGTTGAGGAACGTCGTACTGTCGTAACTGTGAATTTGGAAAATTCAGTTATGTTTATTATTTGAAATTGCTATACTTTATTACCACTTCTGTTTCGCAAATATGGACATTTTAACACTTTGTATGCGGGAGACTGAGATCACAGTCCGCAACATACCAAACGTTGAAAGCGGGAGACTGTAATCGCTGCGTGGTGGAAGCGCTCCTGGCAAGCGGGGCAGGCCGCTGCTACGACGATTGGTTTTTGTTACCGATTGTGGCACACTCATAAAGACAGGGCACACGTATTTTTGTTATTGGCGGAATCGGCCACATTTACAATGTAACAGATTACAATGAACCTCTGCCGATCTTCGCACGCGAAAAGACTGTAATTCCCCGCTACACATCCAGGAGCGTGGAAAATATCGCCCGCATGCAAAGTGTTAATTTTTAGAAAACAAGTCGAAAACGTTGAAATGGCATTCGGCATCCTTGAGTCCTACAAGAACCCAAAGTCACAATCCTAGGCGCACGTCGCCCGTTACTCCAGGTTCGTGCCTGAAGTGGCAATAATACTTTGCAACACAGCAAAGCTGTTACAATTAGTGTTAAGATTTCTTAACACTTTTGTTACCTAAACCTTTATTTATAAGATAAGATTCTGTATAATATGGATATGATTATTTGTATGCAGCTAACTTGTGAACGACTAACAAAAATACTAATGCTGGAATAAGCCTTTCATTCAGAAAATAAATTATCCGTTCATAAGTTAGATCAGGCTTGACTAACTGGCAACTCACGAGCCGTCGGGGGCCCCTCCGCCTTGCTACCACGCTGAACGGCCCCCTCCATACCTACCAGACTCAGACTATCGCAGTCGAAAAGAGAAGGAAAGAAGCAGGAATCGACTGCGATCATCAGTCTAGTCGGTATGGAGTTAGTCAACCCTGAGTTAGATTGTGCATATCAAAATTATACTGAGTATTGCTAATGGATTTATATGAAGAGTATGCATGTTCCGATCACTCTTATCTGATGTGATCAAATATACAATGTGATTTAATGATTCGTAAGTATATTGGTTTAAGCGTTTATTTGATTCTTGTAATGCGTAGTTCTTAATGTACTACTGTTTACGGATTTTAAGAAGATTCAAATCAAATCTAATTTGTTTACCGTCTTTCAGGTATGACGATTCTAAGTACGAAGATAAAGGAAGTTACAGAAGTGTTAGGTAAAAGCTATAATTACACTTTCATGTATCTGCGTTCATTACATTTCTTCTAATTGTATTTCACCAGACTATTACATTATTTACATAGGAAGAAAGATGATAGTAAAGAGCGAAAAGATGGTGAGAGATCTTACCGAGACCATCGAGAGCGGCCCAAAAATCATTCTCGAGACAGGAGGAAAACAGATAGATCCAGAGAAAGTCCATGGGAGGGAAAACAAAGACATAGGCTAAGAAAACAAAGGGTTCCCCTACACCAATATATTGAACGTATTCTTATTTATTATGGAGTTGGTACTTTATTTATATAAAAATGCAATAATTCAGCCATGATATAAAACTCATTCATTTCCTTGCTCAGAATTTTCAACCGAGACCATTAATGGTTGGACCGTGGGTCCCAATTCGAGGACCTCTTGGAGGTAATATACATCCTCTTATGATGAGACCTTTAAGAACATTTCCATCACGATCAACAGGAATACCTCCAGATATATATGGATTCCGCCCACCTAGTAAGTGTGAATTATAAATGAACAATACACATATCTAATGAAACATTAATTATTTGCAATTTATACAGGGTTTCCGCAAATGTTTTTCGCGAATGGCGTCGGAATGCAACTAAAAGTTCAAAAATTTATTTTTTTTTTTTCAGGAATACTGTGAGCAAGCAACAGCAAAGTCATATCTACCTAAAACTTATTATTTTCTGTTAGAAAGTAATAGATATACCTGTATTTCTGAATATTTATATATTATGACGCTTTGTAATTATATTACGATATGTAATTAAAAATAACGATATAATATAAATTTATTTACCCATAAAATGTTGAACTGTTAATAACCATTGAATTATAATCATATAAAAAATGTCTTTTTTTATATTAAACGCTAAAACGAGCGTCAGCATAAAATCACACCTTTGGTGTTCCACGGACATCAACTCGCGTCCCATTGCAAATATCCGCGCTAAAATACGCTGTGTTGCGTGACCACGCGAATGTAGCCACGAAAATGTATACAATCGATATGTAAATCAGGAGCAAAATTTAAAAGCAAATGTTTGTGTGTGATTGAGAAAGTATTGTTAAGGATGCGCGGTTCAGGTGGCATGTGTGGGAAAGATGTTAGGCAGAGCTTGAAAACAGGAAGAGAACACCAATTAACAGACTCTGAGACGAATTGTGAGATTTAGTAAAAGTCACAAATTTCTTGAAATGTCCCTGGCCTTTGTTAACTGTTCCGAGTGCCAGATCACTCCAAACAAACGGGTTATGTCGAGGAAATCATAAATTTCCTTCAAGGGTTTTCTCAATCCTCAGAATAGAGCCTACTTTCTCTTCCCACTTGGGCACCCCGCTGTGTAACGGAAAAACGCGCTTCCACCGAGGTTCCACCACCACCCGAAGACGGAAGGAAAGACGCTAATTCGCGGGGGCGGACTAACATCGGAAGGACAGCCTACCGCTTGAATCTGATGCATCCTCCATCCTGTTTGGACTACGGGGATCTATGGGAGGACTAGGAGGACTTGGTCAACGACTTCAGCGAGGACCTCGGAGAATACAGGCATTCTGTTATTAACTGCCCTCCTGAACATTTTGAACCGATGTCGAGATTAAAACTCCAAAGTTTAACTTGCAAATAGATTTTCTTGTACTTTGTTTTATTTGAAACACCCACACTCCTACGAGCAGAGCGGTCGGCGCTCCAAGGGCACCAACCTGCGTTCGCATCTTAAAATCCCCGCTAAAATACGCAACAGTTTAGAGTAATAAACAAACAATTGTGTTATTCAAAATGGTTGCATAATACTTTGCAGAACCCTTACACGGAAAAGGCTCAGCACCGTCAGGAACGGTGCTCGCCTAGCATCGTTCCTGACGGTGCTGACCCTTTTCCGTGTACAACAAGCCCAGGGCCTCAGATTGTAAATAAATAGAGGAACAATGAAATTTTCATAATTCTGAAAACTTAAAAAAATAGGAAACTTTAGTTTATAAATGTCCTCGGTAGATGGCTAAGGATATCACGTTTTCATATGCAGTTCACGCTCCTGTCACTTTTAACACGCGAGTGTGATCTTGTATTCTGACCAATCATATGAAAGCGAGGAAAATTCGTTATTTTGAAAGGGACCCAGCAACATATCCACACATACCTGGTAAGAACCGTAACTTCTGTTTGTGATGTGAATATATCATTTATCATCGGCAATCTCCGAAGTCACAATTTATTAGAATACAGTAAACGTGAACAGTCTCTTGCTTATCAGACACAAAAGGTATATTTATTCCTATAAAATGTTTTTAAAATCAATGTTCAACAAACTCGTACATTTCAAATAATGCATTACTAATATCATTTATATTAAGATTTTGTTACCAAATACGAGGAATTAGAAGCCCAATTTGTGGCTGATTAGTTTCCAGTGAACAACAGCCTCTGTATGCAATTCCTGCTATTTTTATCCACAGGTGACACATTGAGATTTCAGCAATGCTGCAGGATAAGAAGACAGACCCTCAAGCACGACCAGCGCTTTCACAGATGAACAACAATTTTAAGCAATTAAGGATATCCAAGGCTTTAACTGTCTTAAACGAGAACACGTTGAATACAGAAAATTTTACTGCTCCTAAAGATCAGAATGCCACATATTTAACGAGTAATAAGCAACAGAATGAAAACAGTACGAATAGGTGCAACGAACCGACGCAGACCCTGAAATTACCCGAGCCTTCTGACATGATAAAACACAGAAAGAGAAAGGCTAATGATATAATATGTGATAAGGAGAATAGGAATGATAATGAGCTAGAGATAAACGAAGTAGAGAATAAGACGAAGAATACAAATCAAAGCGAACAGAAATGGGTGTTAACGGATTTCGATATTGGGCGTCCTTTAGGGAAAGGGAAATTTGGGAACGTTTATCTGGCTAGGGAGAAGAAGTCGAAATTCATCATTGCTATGAAGGTGTTATTTAAAGCACAAATACAGAAGGCTGACGTGGAGCATCAAGTTAGAAGAGAAATAGAGATTCAGACGCATTTGAGGTAATAGTTTAATATTGTTTCTTTGCTGTAAAAGTATTCACACCTTAATATTTGTTTTGTCGTATACTTAATTATTTCTGGGACGCGATCAGTTGATAAAATTTCAATATTTAATAACGGCTTATTTCTTAATTGCAGACATCCGAACATTTTAAAGATGTACGGCTATTTCCACGACGATAAGAGGGTATACTTAATTTTGGAATATGCCCCGAAAGGAGAGCTATTCAAGGAACTGAACGCTCAACCGGAGAAACGTTTCGATGAAGTTAGAACAGCGACTTATATTTCACAGTTAGCAGATGCCTTGAAATATTGTCATAGTAAAAAGGTGATACACCGTGACATCAAGCCTGAAAATTTACTGCTTGGATTGAAAGGCGAATTGAAAATGGCAGACTTTGGATGGTCCGTTCATGCCCCCTCTTCCAGAAGGAACACTCTATGCGGCACTTTAGATTATTTACCACCCGAAATGGTCGTTGGAAAGACACATGACCACACCGTGGATTTATGGGGCCTTGGTGTTCTGTGTTATGAATGTTTAGTCGGCGTTCCACCATTTCTAGCTAAATCTTACGACGAAACTTATATGAAAATCAAAAAGGCTCAGTACAAGTTTCCGGACTTTGTTAGCGCAGGTGCTAGAAATTTTATATCTCAGGTGAATTATGCTTTTACTTTTAAATAATTACGCTTAACTGGCAATATTTTAACTATTACTGAAATTCAATTTCCTTATTTTCAGTTATTGGTGGTCGATCCAGATAAAAGACTGCCACTAGAGGACGTTTTGCTGGATCCCTGGATCGTAGAAAATCGAAAAACAGAGCCGCATGATTTGTGAGACGCTAGCTTGTTTTAACAACTTTTTATACAACATTTGGTATTTCGTAAACAAAAGAGAACTGTGCGATTAAAGTTCAATTTGATATATCTACAGTTGTAATTACTATCGGCAAAAAAGATCTTAGATATTCCTTACATTATTCTTAATATTTTTATGTACTTCAGAGCTAAATGTTTACTATGCAGTTTAGACATGGGATTAGATATTTTATTTAACAAGGTGGTTATCTTATAAAATACTACTTTATCATGTAATCAGTTGCTGAAACTTACTACCTCTACCTAAATTCTAAACAAATGAACGCCGAGTGTAAGTTTATTATTGCGACTCGTTTGCAGTAGACTAAGATATGGGTGGTAAAGACATTCCGTGTGTATGTTCTGATAATGAAACGTAATTATTTAGAATAAAGAATGTGATGCATCAGAAGGTCGTGTATATATTAAGTTTTTTTAATATCAATAAAACATTTGAGAATAAACACTTTTTCACTTGCGTGATTAAATGCGTTGTTCATTATGCAAAAAGAATTGTTCATGTGGAAATTTGGCGCCCTTAAGCATCTGACGTCCCTTCCGCGAAATATCATCAAATATTTTAATTTAAAAGAGTCGAGACAATTCTGAAATTAATTCGATATGCCAACTTACATACGAGCTATTGCTAAAAAAGTGAATTGTTTTCAAAGTTTAAAAGGATCACCCTTCACTTTCGGTTATAGGGAAAAGAGACATTATATTTTAGAACGGAAATTTATTTAAAATAAAAAGTTACAGGCAAAAACTGTCCTTCGCTAAAAATTTTCCGCCCCTGGTTGTATATGAAAAATACCATTTGTCGAATAAGGTGGTAATAATCATTTAAAACACTCGAATATGTATCGAACATAAATTTTATTTAACTTTATAAAAATGGTATAGACACATGTGTGTATATGAAAAATTATTGAGACAGCTTTTACATCGTACATGTCTAGTATTTAAAAAATAAAGAAAAATATAGATTTTATAGCTTCAACTTCTGAACAGTAAATAAAAATCTAATATTAGGTATCCGACCGTTAAAGATGAACACTAAAAGTGCCTTAACTATCAAAATGAAGTTAAGGCATGCACATTTCTTACTTCAGATTAGCAACTTCAAAGTGTATCTTATAATGGAAGAATTTTACGTGTATTTTCATAACATTTACTTCACGTTTCCATAGGTTCCATAACTACATCCACTATAACTGCATCTGTCGGAGTTTCCATGGGAGTGTCATCGGACTTCTTTTTAATCGAATACAATTTCTTCAGTTTCTCGTAATGTTTGATATCCTAAAAGGTCGCAATGTGTCATAAGTATTATGAACGAGAGAAGCGCATAATTAATTTCACTAATAGTCATTGGAAACTCACCTTCTCTTGCACGGACGGCCTGATTTTGTCGAACGCAGATACAATATGGCGCATAGAAATTTCGGGCTGTCCCGAATAATGTATATCCATCAATTCTCTTAAAGCTTCAATCCCAGATTCTCTAATCAAAGCTGCCAAATCTGCTCCGGTATAGCCGTCGCATTTACTGTTATATCCTATTTGCTCGAGATTTACATCCGCAGCTAATTTCGGTTTTGTCGCATTCTACAAACATAAACTTGCTCCTCAGAAGTATGTACATCTTAAAAACACACTCGTATCGGTGTGAATAAATGGTAAGAATACCTTTGTCAATGCTCTTAAAATATCAACACGATCTGCTGCTGTAGGCAGATCGACATACAAAATTTTATCCAGCCTTCCCGGTCTCAACACTGCTGGATCAATGATATCGGGTCTGTTGCTCGCGGCCATTAAAAATACTCCTTGGCGTCCTTCTACGCCATCCATCTCCGTAAGCATTTGATTGACTACGCGCGAAGTAGAAGAATTATCACCCTCCGACCGCCTGGGACACAATGCGTCCAATTCGTCAAAGAATATAACGCACGGTGCAGAGTTCCGTGCCCTCATAAAACATTGTCGAACAGCTTTTTCACTTTCACCAACGTACTGAAATATATAGGGTGTGCTAATGCATCGTCACTTCATGTATGTCCGTTTTACTCATTAAATAGAGTCATTACCATGTTTAGCAGCTCAGGTCCTTTAACGGAAATGAAATTGATACCAGCTTCGTTTGCGATAGCTTTGGCTAGTAACGTTTTGCCACAACCTGGTGGACCGCATAATAATACTCCGGTGGGTGTTGTTAATCCTAGGGCTGTAAAATGCTCGGAATGTCGAACGGGAGCCTGAGAATGGAAAAGGAAACAAAGTATTTTACGTGTTTCAAATGAATGTAAAATATAAAAATATTTACCAATATAGCCATTTGTAACTCCTCTCTAATGTCTCGTAGAGAACCAACATCTTCCCATGTGACATCAGGTACTGTTACGAAGCCTTCCCTCTTGGCTGACGGCTGAGTGACGCGAAGAGCAGCTTCAAAATCGCTGTGTTCGATACATAAGTTTGTTAGGCGTTCTGTGGGAAGCGGTGGATCATTACGCAACCAAGTAAGCAATCCTGCTACATCAGGAGACTTTTCTTGTATCACGTCCATCTCGACTGTCGCTGGTGGGCTCTCGGGAGTGCTTGTCTTATTTGATTTAGGAACATTATTCTGATCTGAGGTAGAGGACTCGATGGTGACTTCCTCGTCCAAGTTACCAGCGTTTTCAAAACTCTGCGCTTCTTTTTCCGTGTCATTGCAAACATCCCTTATTTCTGACAATTTATTGTCCGCTTCAGATCTGTTTAAATCTTCCAGTATCCTGGTAAAATCAAGATCGATGGAAATATAGTTGACCGCGCTGATTAAATTATTTTGCAGGTACTTGGGAAATGTTAGAATAGTTACCTTTCCACAGCTGCCATTGCCGCTTCTCGAATTAAAGCGACTAAATCAGCGCCAACGAAACCCGGTGTGAGAGCCGCTATCGTAGACAAACTAACATTCGGGGCGAGTGCCACTTTTTCCGTGTGAACAGCCAGAATCTTTGTCCTTGCGTCTCTGTCCGGTATTCCCAGGCACACTTCATGATCGAAGCGACCAGCTCTTCTCAACGCTGGATCCAATGAATCGGGTCGGTTTGTCGCTCCGAGTACCAATACCCCGATGCCGTTTTCCTTTAGACTCAACTCTGTTTCATAAAATAGAATTTCTCGTTTGAGAATTGAATTCGAGTCGAGATCAATGCGGTTCATTAATACAGTAACAATTTACCATCCAAACACGATAATAACTGCGCGACGATCCTTCTTTCCATTTCCCTTTGAGCAGTGGCTCTATGAGGCGCTACAGCATCGATCTCGTCTAAGAAAATCACACAAGGCGAAAGTGCAAGCGCCTGGTGGAATAATTCTCTAATACGTGCTTCACTCTCGCCCGATACTCCGGCCACCAATTCGGGTGCTGCTACTTTTAATAAAGGTATACCCAGCTCCTGGGAAGTTGAAGAGAATAAGTAATCGAAGAGCGAGTAGAATACAGTTATCTGCAATTAAATAGTCCCTTACTCCCGCGATTGCATATGCTAATAGTGTCTTTCCACATCCAGGTGGACCGTGAAGTAAAAATCCTCTTGGCGGTGATATACCAAGCTGTTTAAAGATCTCTGGATGCTTCATATGCGCGAGCAATTTACAGACAGTCTTTAAGACTTTATCGCATCCACCCATATCTGCGAACGTGACTTTTGGTTCGGAGAAAGGTAGACCTTTAGCTTTCTTCATGAATATAAATTGGCTATCAGCATCTTTATCACGTTGCCGTTTTCTGGTAGTATGTTCTGTTGTTCCTGTTGTCGTAGACTGTCGTGCTTCTTTCGCCAGCTGCAACAATAGAATTACATAGAGTAACGTCGAATGATGTATATTAAATAATGGAATAGAAGCTTGAAATTTACAGTTTTTAGTTGCTCGACTTCCTTAGTTGGCGCAGGCTTTTCTGCCTGCGAAGATGGACCTGGCTTTTGTTGCGGGCTTTTCTCTGCAGGCTCGGGTTCATTTGTTTTACTACAAGGGTTCGGGTCGCCCTTGTCCGCGTCGTCGTCGCTACTAATATCTATGAGCTCCTTATCGCTAGAATTCCCGTTTTGTTTATTTTGTGTTTTTTTATACATTTTCAACAACATACCGTCTAACATGGTATTCTGAGGATCTGACTGAAACCAATATGTTCTGTTTAAAATCTGCTACAGGGGATAATCTTTAAATAAGACGCGTGTAAATACTTCAACGTCAACTTCATCTTCATCATCCTCATCCTCACAGCAATCGCGTGCGCAATACTTTTTAGCGAACATCTCTGTGAGCTCGTCGTATGCTTTGCGTACTAACGCTCTAAAGGGCCCTCGCTTCTTAATACGATAGTCTCTAAATTTTCTTTGCATAGCATCTGCCATTTCATTCACATCGATGTAGACTCTATTTTCATTCTCATGCATATACTAAAAGACACAAGAAGTACATAGAAACATTGAGATTACTGTAAGAGAATATGTCTAGCCGGCTATTGCAAACAAACTCTGAACTAGCATCGAGCAAAATCTGAAATAGGAATATTTAGCATCGTTGGACAAATTACGTGCATAAACTTTAACTTCTGACGCCTAAGTTTCTTTTCATACTTTCCTTATTATAACCTACAATTGAAAATAAAACATTTCTATCCAAATCCTTGGATATTCGAGGAAAGTTATATGGTTTCTCAAGTTTTCTTGTCAGACTGGAATTATTATTTCATTGATATTTATATTGGCATCTACTATTTAAAACAGTTTTAAATACTTCCAATCCAGATTTCACTGAGTTCTGTTTTGATTGTGCTTTTCGCAAATTCTCGCGTGCACGCGAAACGTGTCAAGATTGTTTCATTGTATCTTTCAAATGTCAATTAATAAATTTACCGCGCGAAATGGATATCGTAAGATACGTCGACTTTACGTACGTAGTTAAGCAAGAGGTTTCTAGATGCAAGAAAATCTAACGATTTACCGTTTGTACACGCGACATTAATAGCTGATCTCGTAGATATCTGTTTGAGGGGTCGATTTTCTGTTTGTTATTCATCGCTTTCGATTTATAATCACCGCTGGATCCTTGTAACGGGATGATATCAATCGACGAATTCAATTTCCCAACCTTCTGCATCGTTCTTATGTCAGTAGTAAACGCTGCCACGGTAATCAAATAACTATCGAAACTTTATTCTCGCCTTTGTACAGGTTTTTTACACGTGCTACCATGTGTTATCAGAATTCATTCACTACTTGAATTAATTCTTGAACTACGATGCGACGGAGAGCGTATACATGTGTACATCAATGCAATAGGAATAATCAGGAATACTTTCCCCCAGCAAGTTATGTTCTGAAAAGCTAGAACCAAACAGAGTAATATAGAGTGGAGCGTGTAGCAAAAATGCACTGTTGCCAGAAATTATCGTAGATGACTTTGATTGGTTGATGCTTATAGAACTGTCTTCGTCTTATCAGAAATAACCAATCAAAGTCATGTATGATAATTTCTGGTGTTGCGACTCCCGTCTAGCGGCGTGTGGAATAAACTTTAGAAGCGCGAAGTTCGAAACGGATCATCCGAGTGTAATAGGAAAGGGAAGCAAAGCGAAGTTCGCACAAGCCCGAGGGGTTTGAAAATAGTTAGAGATTCTTTTAATAAGGAAACTTCAAAATTATAAATTAATCAATACCCACTTGGAAACGGGTGTTTGAATAAATGAACTCCACTTTGATCCCTTCTCCTAAGCGTATAATTCCAGAGCAATGTTGTTAAACGCTTGTTTCTAAAAATCAATATCCGAAAAGAAAATAGATTGACCAATAAGAATTTAGTTTATAAATATTTGATCGGCTTTTATATTTTAAGGACATTTTGTAATGAACAAAAGAAGAAAAAGCGTTGGCCTTTGTAACATTCACTCAAGCCTTGACACTCAAAGCTAACGGACGTGTTATCGAAAACTCTTAAAAACTCATTCGAATCGTTCCATTAAACTCATTAAAGTTATTAGTTATTTGTGTTTTAAACGTTTTATTATTCTATTATCAGCTTTATCATTATAATTATCTTTAAAAATCCGCGTCCAAAGAGCAGAACGCCTTAGCGTTCCACGGGCGACGTCCCGCGCCTGAATTCCCCAAGAGGAAATTACATCTCCCAGACGGCCACGCAACACTGGCACCAGTGCAGTGTCAGCACATGCCTGCCAAATTCGTTAACAGGTGTTTTGCAAAATTTATAGTTACATCGCACACTTCATTCTTATTTATAAATTTCTATTTTAACAGAACATTAAATATTTCACTCTTAGAGCATATAAACATGGAGGAAGCATGCAATGGGCGAAAATGTAGACGGTGGTAGAAAGAAAAAGATATACAATGGCACAGCCGACTCTAGTACTAGCACAGCCGATTCTAGTACTAGCCGTGCTGAAAACAAAATGGCAACACCGCGAGAATCCGGCTTCGATATATATATGTGTGTGTATATATATATATACCTACCGCATCAGCCTCTCACCGGCCTCCCGGTTACACAGTCTCCCTCTACCGGCCTTTCAGTTTCCCGTTTATCTTTTAAATGTTTATGTTAATGTAGTACTGAAGTCCTAAATATCAGAAACGGAGTAATAATCCATGTGTTTTATTTATTTATATTAACCCTACAGATCTTTATTTTTGTGTGTAGCACATTTATTTAATACAATCTGTAGCATTTTTGGACACTGTTTTACATAAATTTTTTTACAAATTTCACGTATTCATTAAGGAAAATTAATAATAATAATAAAGGAAATTAATAATAATAATAATAATGTTTATTTGTACTACAGGCTCACAGCCTATTACAAAGGAGATTGTTTGGTTCTCACATCTACATCCTTACTTTTATCTGTGTTACATTATACTTAAGCCTAATATCTATACTTTATACATTATTTATACTCTTATTACATTTCAATTAGTGCTAGTTTACTTATTTTTTTACTGTCTATACAAAATAAAACATATTCTTTGCTTCCTCGATGTTCCTAATATTTAATACTTCAGGGAACTCTTTTTCCCTAACTTTTTGTGCATGCCTTTGTTGATATTGGGGACATACAGACAGAACATGATTTAGAGTTTCCCTTCTTCCCATGTTGCATAGTTGACATTCCTGTGTCGCTTATTTTTACTCTTCCTTCCTTTTCTTCTACCATATTGAATTCATATCTTCCTGCCAAAAATTGTAAGGGAAATTATAAGGGTACTTTAAAAGATAATAATTATAATTCTATATTTTTATTCCTCAAAGATGAGGAATTACTAAAAAAATAAATGGTTGCTATACCTTGTAAAAATTGGACACTAACAAAATATTCTTCCGGTTGTAGATGGTTCCATTTAAATTTACATATCCAGTTATGGGTCCCATTCTAAAAAATTAAATTGCAATATATGTCGATTATTAATTGTGGATGATAACGGTAAAACTGTAGGTGATGTATATTTTAATCACTTATAAAGAGGGGTCCTTTCTGTTCCCACTGAAGAAGTCAGAACCTCATTTATTCATGTATATGCAATAATGTAAGCCATAATAGGTGATGGTAATTTGGAATCTCAACATTTGCAATCTGAAAATCATAAACATATTTTATGTAAGTTAACCCATTATAATAAAAAAAAAGGTAAAGCACCATGGTAAATACCCGTAGGGTGGTGAGAAAATTTTCCACAATTATAATACTCTCCTCTAACACGATTTTATATTTAACTGCATAATTGTTCCTTTCAATAGCTAATTATGCTAACCTCTTTTCCACGGGCACTTAACCTGTTTGGCTTTGTACCAATAATTTTGTCTACACATATTTCAGGTCTCTATTAACTTATACATACCTTTATCAATTTTTAAATCCTTCAATATGGTCCAAAGATGGTTTTAATTTGTTTCACACTTCTATTTTCTTGAAATCTGTAAATAATTCAAATATAATGCATTACAACACCAAACTATTCCGAGAGTCCACAAAATATATACCACATTTATAAATATTAATATACTTCTGTATTACTTCTACTTACTATAGTTATGATATTTACGTATTCCTTATACATAATTAATCAAAAAACTGTATATTTGTATAATTTTATACCGCAAAATAACGTTAATTATAATGCTGAATACAAAACTCCACTATTGAAAATAGGACTCCCGATCCGCACATGAGCGGTGTTGCCACGTTGTATAGCACAGCTAGTAGTAGAGTCGGCTGTGACAATGGGCGAAAATATCAGTGCTGACCCCATTCACAACGGTGTTTTTCGGTCCTGACAGCGCCGTGAATGAGCCCAGCATCGATTTTTACGGTGTTGACCTTTTTCCGTGTATACTAACTCGAGTGTGAACAGCAATGGGAAGAAGTAGAGGCGACAGCGGTCAGAGAGAAATGGAAAATAGTGTGTGAATGTATCCTTCTTCTTCCTACTATCCCTCTCTATCTCTACTATCCTGTAGTAAATTTGCGTGTGGTGGGAGTATAGACGCCACGCCACGCCATGATCGTTGTTACTTGTTAGCATCAGTTAGCATTGGTTAACATCATTTTGGCATTTTGGTAGTTCGGAAAAAATGGTCCATTCCTAAAAGGTTGAACATTCGAAAAATGAAATAAAACTAACATCGATTTTTGGACCGAAACCTCCCCTTAACATCAATAAAACATGTATTATGTCTCCTAAAATAATAATCATGAGTAATTTTAACACATTTGACTCCCTTTTTTTATTTTGCGTTCATTATTCATAAGAATATTCTTCTTCGGATAGGTATGTTTTACAATTTTTACCACAGACGAGGTATATGATCATCGACGAAGTATAGAATAGACCTATCACCTTATGGGACTTCGTGTTACCACCCAAACTGTATTACCGACCCATAACTCGAGGACTGAATTTAGCGGCCTCTGCTCATGAACAGCGTCCAACTTAGGAACTACTCTGAAATGTGTTGAAATGCTGAAAGGTGTGCGTGATTGTATACGTGTGACTTGTTTAGAGTGAGAGTTTGACAGAGGACAGGCTTTTGTTACGCTACGCTTTGGCTCGGTTTGTCAGCGACTCACGAGGATTCTAAAATCTATTTCGGTGATCTCTTCTTGAAAGCTTATACAAGCTATAAATTGCAAGATGACATTGATTGTTAGTACTTTACGTGTAGTGGAACACTTAACTAACATTTTCGCGAGTCGTATGTCGAAAAATATTAAAAATTGACGCTGTTACTGACATTCCCACAAATCTCTGCACTCCGCGCATGTCTAAATAGACGGTGCCCATCCTACGACACGTATAAATCAATGAGAACAAGGAATCCCAACGTTTTTTTTAAATTTATATTCGTAGTTTTCGGCACCCGAGGAGATTTTGCAATAGTTTATTTATTACTTGGGAACGATAGATTAGTTGTTAAAACTCTACATTTCGTTACAAATTGATTGGCCCTTTCCATATTAACTATTGTATCGATTTAAAAATTGTAAAGAACATCTCCGATATAAGTACCCGAGCGTATCGCTTGCGTTAAGGTCTGTTTTCATTATTCCTAGATATGTACATATGAGAAAACAGTTATGGTATTTTTTAAAGCACAAGTAAAAAAAAAGGTCCTGTTTTACGGACGTCGCGACTCGCGTGTGAGATAAAATGGGAGGGAAACGGCACGGAGGTCCTTTACGCGACAAACGATCATTCTGGCAGCGGCAACAAAGTATAATACTACATTGTCTTCTTGCATTCTCCGTGCGTCTGATTTTCGCATGTCGATGTCGGTCCACGGACAAGCTAGGCTTCTAGATTTTAATTTCTTCTACAAATTCTGCAAAAGCCGTAATCAGTAGCTAAAAGCGGAAAACATCTATGTACACATGCTAAGCTAATCATAAGGTGAAATTTTTACATTCTCTGTTTCGGCTCGATTCGAGCATTTACGGCATATTAGTGAGATTTTTTTAAAAAAAGGAAAATCAAATACGACGTGATTCGGGCAAGTAGGTATGTACATATGTAGAGTTGCTATACGTCCTGTATATACGGGACTGTCCCGTATTTCACTGTTCCCGTGAAATATTTTACAGAGTAAAATAAACCATTACCTACCCACTTTTTTCATGGTTTATTTAATTAGCATTTAAATGTTCCGTATCAAAGCTTGACAATTATGGCAACTCTAAAAATAAATCACTACCTACCCACTTTTTTCATATTTTATTTGTTTAGCATTTAAACAAAATAAAAAATGGTAAAGATTCGTTAAGAGCAAACGCCTGATTTAGCGAGCTCTGCTTGCAAGACATTTCAAGTCGCATTGATTTTTGCCTTCAGGTGTATCGCGTTTCTGGGAACGGCGTCTGTTTAAAAAAAAAGACGAACTTTTCGATGGCCTTGACCTCAACAATCGATGAGAAAAAGGCCGCATATCTACTGATCGTTCGCTATCGTATTATTTTCTGGATTTTAAAAAAATATGTTATTATTTTTCCTCTTTCTGCACCAATTTTTTGCCGTACCTTCCTCATACCAAACTGCGTCGTAATTGGTTTCATTTTAGTAGACAAATCTGACATACAATACAGATGTTTGCATAATGATAAAAATATTGAAAAATTATTTTTCCATTAGAGGATACTGCATATTAATGGCCCTGTATTCCTTCCAAGCGCCTTCTGAACAATTTTAGAAATCTATGTGAACCTGATATCTATGTTTCCATATTTAAAAAAGTGATAGGAACTAGAGGAAATGCTGTATTGCGTTGTCTGAAGCGTAAATGTTGTAAAACGTTTATAAGACCGACTCGAAAAATCCGATCTTACCATATTTTTCAATTGAATGTCAGGGTGGCTTAAAGTAATTATTTAAACATTTAAAGACAGTTCTTCGAAATATAAAAGAAATAATTACGGCTACAGTCCCTAGTAATAATCCCACTAAATATAAAGAATTTAATGAAATTTAATGAACTTTTTTCCCGCTTGGGACCACAAGTCAAATTTTCCGCGTACCCAAGCTCAGAAATATCATTCTAACTACCACTAATGTAGGGTGGGGAAAGTTCCCCTTTCATGCGGCCGCCCAGGCTAGGGAAAATGCGCAGGCTGGATGCGCGTGATTATTATGTAGTCCCCTCCTCGAAGTGACAGAAAATATAACCTATATGCTATATGACAATAAATGTTTATTGGCTATTTCGTTCCTTTACACTACATTTGTGAACTTTTTATAACTTAACATCCTTCCAAAATATCGTTGTTACGCCGCAACGGTACATTTATGAAATTGGGTATAGCATATAGGTTATAATTTCTGTCACTTTGAGGTAAAGGTGTAACTATCGAAATGTTATCGATATTTCGCTATATCGATAATATGGTTAAGATATCGTTGACGCGAATAGACCCAGATAGCACACGACTTATAGACGACGTGTGCTACCTGGGAAATCAGCTGAGGTATACACGAAAAAAGGTCAGCAGCGTAGAAAGCGTTGCTGGGCCCATACACGACGCTATTCAGCACCGAAAAACACCGTTGTGAACGGACGAAAATATCGGTGCTGAGCCCATTCAGTGTTTTTCGGTGCTGGACAGCGCCGTGAATTCAAATACAAACAAATAGATTGTGATTGACTTTATTATACAATTAATGCGTTGCATTCTAAGCGGAAAAAGGTCTGTACCGTTGGCAACGGTGCTCGAAAAGTGAGCACCGTAAAAACCGGTGCTGGGTCCATTCACGGCGCTATCCAGCACCGAAGAACACCGTTGTGAATGGGCGAAAACATTGGTGCTGAGCCGCTGAGTATCGAAAGCGATATCTTTAAAAGTATGAATATGTATCGTTGCTTTACAATGTCTTTAAAATTGTTATTTGCATCGTTGCTGCAACAAAGTGTGTTATATTCTACCTCAGCCTCTTCTATTCGTCTTAACGATATCTTAACGATATTGACGATATATTGTTAAATATCAATAAGATATCGATAATCTATCAATAATCGATAGTCACACCTCTAATCAAGCATAGAAATCTGTAAACATGAAAATTGATGCTAAAATCAAGTAGAGTCTAATAAAAGGCATGAATTTGGCAAACATAAACAAATTAAGCTCAAACTTATTATTTCGATGAAATGTACTAAAAAAATGACGTTATGGATAGGAAATTTTGATTTCTTAACCACGAATAATTACACTCATCGACTTCATAAATATATCGTTGAGGCGTAATAATAATATTTTGGAAGGATGTTAAGTCATAAAAAGTTCACAAATGTAGCCCAAAAGAACGAAATATCCAATAAACATTTATTATCCTGTAGCATATAGGTTAAGTATATTTTCTGTCACTTCGAGTACAGAAAATCCACTCTTCGAAGTGACCGAAAATATAACCTAACTAAGAGACTGTACAAATGTTTATTACGTGGTTGTATTTATATAATATTTCTAATCGAAATTTATGGAAATAAGTGCAAATTATGCTTCTATCAAAATGTATTAGTAAACGGAATTATGCAACATGTTTCTTGAAATTAGTCTTAACGTTCATGCCGTTTTAGATTTTAAACGTTTCCGATAAGATTTAATTTCAATTCCTACCACTCGTAGCATTGTAATCTTATTTTAGACTGAATCGATAACGTTGGGTGTGACACGAAAATGGTGAGGGGGCTCGCGAGCCCCCCGAGCGTGTGACACAAAATTACATTCCGTGATAGGTCTATTCTATACCTGGTCTGTGACTGAATGTAGTGGCATCTGCTCATGAACAGCATCCAATTCGGCAACTACTCTGAAATGTGTTGAAATGCTGAAAGAAGCGCGTGTGCTTGTATACATGTGACTTGTTTAGAGTGAGAGTTTAACATAGAGGGCGGGCTTTCGCTAAGCTACGCTTTGGCTCGGTTTGTCAACGACTCACGCCGGATTTCTCTCTGAAAATCTATTTCGGGGATCAAGAGCCTATATGGCGCTGCAATATGGCACTTCTTGAGAGCTTAAACTATAAATTGCAAGATGAAATTGATTGTTAGTATTTTACATGTAGTGGAACATTTAACTAATATTTTCACGTGTCGCACGCCAAAAAATATTACAAATTGACGCTATTACTAACATTCCCGCAAATCTCTGCACATCGCGCGTGTCTAAACAGACGGTGCCCATCCTACGACACGTAAAAATCATTGAAAATAATGAATTAAAACGTTTTTGTAAAATTTATATTCGTAGTTTTTGGGATCCGAGGCCCCTAAATCCCTACGTTTCGTTACAAATTGATTGGCTCTGTCCTTATTAACTATTGAATGGATTTAAAAATTATAAAAAACATCTACGATGTAAATACACGAGCGTAGGTATCGCTTACGTTAGGATCTGGGCACACATAGCAGTTCCGTGTCAGTTCACGTAGAATTCAGGTACTCTTCATTACTTTCCTCAATTACTCTACTCCAAGTACTTTCTATTACAGTCATTAAAAATAATCAGGATTTTATCAAGTTTGGTTTCATTTTCATCAGAAAAATACTAGTAATCCATTTGTGATACTTCTATGATAGAAATTGGCATACTGATTACTGAATGGCCTATCGCTGACTTTGTCCTTATGTCACTACTCTAGTGTTTATGACCCCCCGAGCCGCATAGTTTGAAAGCTTTTACCTAAGAACCCCTCAGGGTTGTAAAAAAGGTACGCGTTACCGTTCAACCGATTTCAAGAGAGCGTACAGTGAAAAGGCCAGAATGTCGTGGCCATCGAATTTTAACTTTCTGAGTACGAATACAGATCCGACACTGAAGTAAAAAGATGAATGAGTATAATGGTCTTGAATTTCAAAATTTTAAGCTACGATAAGGTTGACCGCGGCGGTATGCACCTGCACGGAGAGATTTTTCGCCTCCTGCGTGTAAAAGCCACAATAATGGGCCATCATTCCAAAAAATGGTATTAATGGAAGCTGGCATAAGCGTGGCGTTGAGTAGCTAAAAGTTTAAAACATTCAGACACAAAAATTCTAGGAAAAAAATTAAAACACCGCTACTATCAAAGACATGTCTGATTAGTTGCCCCTTAAGTCTTATTTACGCATACACTGCATTGAAGATAAAATTATGAAAAAGAAAACCAGAACAATAGATTCTGAGGTCTGCAAACGCATTGTTGGACGTGGCTGAAACCGCGACGTCGAGCCCGTCGACATCGACAAAAGAACGAGATGGTCGGCGGCCGACGAAGGCAATCTCCTGCAGAGATGGCCAACAAATTATTTGAAATAAAAATTTCGTACACAAATTTTTATTTCAAATAATTTATTGGCCATGTCTGGTCTCCTGCAGTCGCTCGCATAGGACGGTCGTGTCGAGCAAATTATGTATTCCAAACCTTAAATATATTCACTTCTTGCATTCTAAATACCGTACTCCTTTCTCCTCCTATACTATTCAGTTTCCTCGATCAAATAAAAAAAGTTTCATATGAAACATTTATTGCTTTTTCAATAGTTAGTAAAATAATAGCGTGTGAAAAATAATATCCAAACAAATCGGACATAGTGTATAAACTTACTGAAACATCCGAACATCAGTTAACATTAGTCAGTCAACGTCAGTTAGTATATAGTATAAACAAATGAATTTATCTAATAGTTATGGAGGGGAATGAATTCCTTCTTCAAAAAATATGTATCGAATATTTTTGGCTACTCTACACACTTGCAAAATTCCACCAAAATCGGCGTGTACGGGTTCGATATGTTCCTTTTAAATAATATAGTACAGTAGAAAGATATTATTATTATTATTATTATTATTATTGTTATTATTATATGTCTGTATTATATCATATAGACCATCATTAATGTATGCGCAAACACATGATGAATGGGTGGGGTTCAGCAACAGGTGCTCTTAAAAAACATTAAAGCACTGTTTTTACAAATTACGTTATTGCAAGCGAATGAAATTTGTTTTGCGTTAAATAAACCGGAATAGGACAGCAAAGTTAAAAGGCGAATGTGATATCGTTTTATATTCATCCTCCTTTCTCTTCCGTTGAACGGAATATGTTCATAAGACGATTTTTAAATTGTTACTCTAACAGAAACATTTGTAAATCGCGGGCTTCGACTGTCAAAAAATAACCTTATTTTACCCGTGCTGAATTCTAATTCCTACCACGCGTAGCGTTACAATCTGTTTCGAGACTTCACCGGTAACGTTGCATGCGACACTGAAATGGTAAGGAGGTCCTAGGACCCCCCAAACCGGTGACAGAAAAATACATTGGTTGATCGGTCTATTCTATACCTCGATTGTGGTTTGAGCCTCCTCGGCATTCAATTGACTAACCTGCTAAGTAAAGTATTAAAAATTTTATATTACCCGTCTAAATACATGCTTTTTCAACTTTCTTTCTTCTATAAAATATGCTAAGTTCCGATCTTTCAAGTCGGTCTTATAAACATTCTATAACATTTAAGCTTAAGACTTTCGGATTGTTTTTAAATCTATTATTATATATATAAAAGAAGTCCTGACTGACTGACTCACTCACTCACTGACTCATCAACGCCCAGCTCAAACCGTTTAACCTAGCAACGTGAAATTTAGAAGGTACATTATTTTTATGACGTAGACGCCCACTAAGGAAGGATTTTTGGAAATTCTGTCCCTAAAGTAGTGAAAACGGGTAAAATGTGTTTTCACGAACTTCTCAATATATCTTAGGCCCGATTAGATATCAACCCGGTTTTTGCATACAAAGGTTACCCACATAAATCCCTAAAAACCAATTTCAGGATTTTGCCCTAATCAACCCCTAAGGGGGTGGTGAAAAGGGATGAAATGTGTTTTCATGGAGTCCTTAATATCTCTTAGGCCCGAAGCGAAGCGCGGGGGTATTTTGCTAGTATACTGTAAAACCTGTATTTCCTCTATTACTATTCCTCTTTTAAATATGGAAACATAGGTATCACTATGCTATCAGTTTCTGAAATTATTCAGAGGTTTTCAACTTCTTATGCCAGCCCGTTGGTCGGCACTTGAAATGAATAAAGAGGGCAATAATCTGCAGTATCCATTAATGAAAAAATAATTTTTGCAAACATCTGTATTGTATTTGTGAGATTATTTTAATGAAATGAAACCACATATGGCGCAATTTGATATGAGGAAGGTACGGCAATGATTGTCACACAGAGAGGTAAGATGATAACATATTCTTTTAAAGCCCGGAGTGAATGTGGGTAGCAAAAAAATGGAGAAATACATACCTATAGATCCTCTGCATTTCCCAAAAATTTAAGTTTAAATGTATTCACTCTAAGGGGGTGGAATTGATCCCTGAAAATCCGGCTATTTTCCGATTTTGTGGTATAACTCGCGAAATATAAGAACTGTGAGAACTGTAACTTACCAAATGATAGTCCTAATTAAAAGAAGTAAGTTTTTCCTCAAAACTTTTTTTCTATATCCTACAGTTCGCGAGTAATAATACAAAATCGAAAAATTTTCAGAGGTCAATTGCGCCTTCTTGGAGTGAATTTGGGCAGAAAACAAAATTGCGCTTTATTCAGAAAGACATCCCCTACATATTCACAAAGTTTTATAATTTTTTAAATTTCCGGAATTCGGGATCTTCCCTTGTCAAAACTATGAGGGTTGAAACTTTATAACCCGTCATACATGAAAATGGTGACTCCTACGAAAAAAACTTATAGAACCTTTTTTGTATAGAATTTCCTACGCTATAAATTTCATAATAACTATTTTTTTCGTAAAACTGTTAGATAACGAGATATTCGCGAAAAACAGCATTTTTTACCTTCAACCGTGTGTAAAATTTTTAGCGGATGTCGGATTGCTGGAGACTTTTGACATATTGTTTAAAACGATGAAATAAAGGCCCATGCCAAAATTTAACTTGCTGGGCACTATTCCGTAGATTGGCCATATTTCCGTTTAAGGGGACTAGGCAGTAAGAAACTCGATTTGTTATTGCATTTTTCGGAAGTACCACCCTTCCCGAGTAACATGCCGTTTGTTTTATGTTAAAATTCGCAAAATTAAGGATTTTACAGCCGAAAATGTTGAGCGCGCCATAAACCGTTTCTGCGCACACGCAGGTAGGCTAAACCGCGTTCCATATCTAGAGACGCGGCAGCGTCTCGACACCAAGTACATGAAAGACACCCTGTATATGTCGACTGTCGCTACCGCTTATCATTTACTCGTCACCCGGCTATTCCAACCTAACCTGAAACTTATTTCATTAATATCTCATCAAGCCTGCAATATTTTCTAAATTTAAAGGCATTTGTCTTATGTAAGCCGCGTATAAGCTTTCGAATAGGACCAATCTCAATAAAATCGGTCCACGCATGACAGAGATATCATAATATCGTCTCATGGATCTGTCAAAAACGGTAAGATTTTTCTTCTTCTTCTTCTCCTGATTCTCCAAGAAATTTTTCGTCAACCATAATACGTATATACGCGTTACACGCACACCTTCAGTCAAAAGGAAACTAACACATGTTCATTTGTCGATTCGTCGACTCTCGGGACCATTCGGCAGGGATCGTCGTCCGTCATTGTCAGCGTGCGGAGCAATTAATTAAGCTTAACAATGGAGGGGGAAAAACACCTTATTGTCAAGCTTAATTGCTCCGCACGCTGGTCATTGTACATATGTACATACTTATATAATATACTATTTTGTATTTTATAACCTACCAAGTGCTAACAAGGGAACATCCCGAACCCGAAAATTCAAAAAATTCTGAAACTTTGTGGTTGTAGTATACCACACGCACACCTTCAGCCAAAACGAACTAATATACATATGTTTCGTTCGTCAAACGCTACCTTCACTACGCAATCTACTCCAAATGTTGACAGCTTACAGTCAGGTTATAACCTGGCGAGTGTTAAATAAGGTAAGTTTTAAAAATTCGAGATGCCACGTGTTTTTACAAATATATATCGTTGTACCATTGAATTGCAACCAAAATGCAGTCTCGAACACAAGGTAAGTTGCCGAAATTTGAATTGCGACATGTTTGTATATCATCAAACTGTTTTTTATTTGTAACTAAACTGAGGATTTTATGTATATGTAGATAATCGAAGCGTCAAATGATGCTGTGACCTACGCCAGACTATGTGTGTACGCATAATTTTGTAGGAAGGATTTCGTATACATACTATTCACTTATTTTGATGGACACCTTCGATAATGTACGAATTTAATTAGTGTTTCTTGTTTCACTAAAGAATTATAAATTTTTAAATAAATTATATTTTATTAATAGAACTAGTAACTACACTTACTCTAGCAAAAAAAGGTCACTATTTCTATTTATTTAATTAAAAATACCTATTAAATGTTTACTAAATTACTACATGTGGGGCATAGTGGAACACTTTGCGTGGGGTTAAACGGAATACCTATTTATCCCACTTCCACCAATCCAATTGTCTTAAAACTTTGCAGACGTGCGTGGTTATGATGAGAATACAAAATTATGAAGAAAAAAAACGGGAGAGGTGAAAAAATTACCCTGTCATCAATAAATATAACCCATAACCCCAAATCCAAACGACTTGAAATCAGCCTGTAACTACAAATCAAATCAGTTCAATCGATATGCAACCAGCATATAACCACAAATCAAAACTTAGACACTAAAAAGTAGATAATAAAAAAATATTCGAAAAGATTTGTTTTAAGTTACACGATTTTATTTAAAATACACTAAAATCTAAAAAATTCTCCATGCACGTGTTGATATTCAATATTCATGTGTATTATTATTATCCATGTGTATTTGATTATTTTAAATAAATTTCATGTTATCTGGTAAAATATTTTTTCTTATGTGTATAATATATTTTTTTGTTATATTTTATTTGTAATAGATATACCTAAAACATATATTTATAGTTTTTTACATAAATGAATACTTTTTTAAATCATAAAAATAAAGATTTTGTACGTTTACATGGTCTTCAACTGGGTGTTCCACTTTACCCTACCACTTGAGCGAGGCGAAGATTTCAATACCTCCGGTAAATCTCATTTTCCTGTCTTGCCAAATATTTTTCTTAACAAAGGCTTTGATTTTCTTATAGTCTAAGGTCCACTTAAGACTGCTGTTGAAGTCCCGTGTCTTTTTTACCCGACTGCGGCACGCAAAGGAGGGTAGAGTAATGTGGGGTAAAAGTTCGCAGCGGGTAAGAGTTCGCACCATCCGAATTTCATGGTTTGAGTTGTGGCAGTTGTCAATGGTGATTGGCAGTCAATTGTCAATCAAGTTAGAGTCACTAATGTCGAATTTCGTGGCTGTGCTTCGGTTTGTTATCGTACAATGCGGTAAGTACTGAATTCGTTAGTTCTGATGTAATATTCTCATTTTTAGGAATCAATATTATTCCTATAAATTGATCAGTAAATAATTTAATTCATATGTCGTCTGAAAGAGCTGAAATTCTCCTAGTCAAAAGTGCTAATAGAAGTTTTCAATTCTCCTCACAGATAACAGGATTGATTAAACAATGGAAAAGTAGCTGTGGGGGCAAAAGTTCGCACAATGCAGTGGGGCAAGAGTTCGAATGCGAACATGCGAACTTTTGACTCAAAATAATTTGACGCGTGTTATAAAGTCATTAAACTTATTTTATTTCTAGTGTTTGCCAAATTAGAAACGAAAACTGATTAAACCGACTATAAAGAATAAAATTTGAAATTAATTATCAATTACAACATGGAAATAAATTTTGAGTTTATGATAATTGAGCCACGCTGATATCAGCTTTTGATTTTTTTATTAATTTTTAATCCGTAATATTTTTCTAAAATAGGTTCTTTATTAACTTTTATGCCTGTTCAAATTACTAAGGTCGAGGTAATTTTATTTGCGACTATTGTTAGCTTCACCTAAAAAAATTAATTATAAACTATTAGGCATTTTACTGTATTACCCGAACTATGTACTTATGCAGGAAAATAAAACACTTCTTTGGATATTTCTCGTCGCGTTCTTTTACCCCATAACATGCGAACTTTTGCCCCACATAGCGGGTAAAAGTTCGCATTTGACACTTTTTGGAAATATTTATTTTATATAAGTTGTGACAGGTAAATTTACATGAAGTCACTGCCTATCGAATAATAAGGGATAGTAGTTATTTCTCACAAAACGATATGACTATCAGTGTATTACCAACGATTTTAGAGAAGTCTAAACTTTAAGTGCGCACTCTTGCCCCACATTACTCTATTGTGTTTATCAGGCTATGTATGTCCCATGTTACGCTCTAGAGCCTGTACGGATACACCGATTTGGATCAATGAGGTGTCTTTCGAATTGTCTTGACGTTCCGAATGTTATAGGATATATAATTTTCAAAAAAGTAAAAAGTAAAAAAAATTAAAAACCCGACTGCTTAAAAAGCGAACTAAAATGACAAAAATAATAATAAGATGACAATTTAAATTAACTCAATTGCCTGCAGTCGGAGGCCTTAAATCTTTTGATGCAAATGATTTGATGTAATTACATTCGAACATTTATTTCGAAATAGAAAATTACATATTGTCTTAATAAATATTGTGTATCGCTGTTCCCCCTAATTAGATTTGATGGGCTATTAACAACACTAACAGTATTTCCCACACGGATAAAGAGAGACACATATAAGTTACAAAATACTTTAAAGTTGAAATGTCACTATATAAGCTTGAATTTGAATTGATGTTGTCCATCTCTTTTTATTACCAGCTAGAAGCACTTTCTTTAGTCATTGCGGTACATGCTTGGGATAGAAGAGCATCAAAAAATTTAAGGCCTTCGACTGCAGGCAATTGAGTTAATTTAAATTGTCATCTTATTATTATTTTTGTCACTTTACTTAACTTTTTAAACAGTCGGTTTTTTAAATTTTTTTTTTAATTTTTTCTTTCCGATTTTAAGTTATCGCCCTCTAAAGATAAGCGTTCCATTTTACCCGACTCTCCCCTACACAAAGTACTATACATATACATAATACATATAGATCGGCAATGCGGTGCACATGGTTTGTGTCATAGTTGCTAAACTTGCGTACAATTTATCCTCAATTCTGCCCTGTGATACGGCTGTCTATGGCTGTTGATAGTCAACCTTTTTAATTTATAATATTAAAAATTATCTGAACTCATTCCATATGCAAATTATCTTTGTAAAAAGAAGTGAGATCCCCATAAAAAACTTCAAAAAAGTAAAAAAATTGCGCCAAGTACATGAAAAAATCAAGGACGTAAAAAAGTATAATAAAATAAATCATAAAAAAATAGAAGATAATAATAATTTGAATATAAAAAAAGATGTGAAATCAAAATGAGCTGCAAGTACATAAAGGTGTTTTGTAATAATCACGGACATTTTAATAATGTGAAAATAAAATTTAACATCTAGACATTTGCCTAGATGTCCGCGGCCTGGAAGTTAAATACTTGGCGTGGCCAGGCAAGTTCAAGGTGTCGATTTTTATAAGTTACTACCAATCAACAATGTAACCCTACGCGAAACAAGTGTGCTCTAATGTGGAACGCAGTGTAGATCCTTCTTTCGAAACTTTAAACGCGTTTTTCTCGGAATCATATTTCCTCTTAGTTTTGCAGTGATTGCAAAAAAGCAGAAGTACACATCGATTTGAAAAAATTCAGCATATATTAAACATGTCTAGTTGCAACCTGAAACTACGCATAAGTCTGTAAAAACACCTGTTTTCACACAAAAAATGTAGAATGGCTCTTTTCCCTGGCGAAAAATAACGTTTCTTTAAAATTTGCCGTTTTGCAGCCACCATTTTTATAATTTTGATTTTTTTTTCTTTTTCAATAGGTTCAGGGTATAATGGGGGCCGAGGCAAAGTATCAGTTTCAGAGGATATTTCACAATTCAATTTCTTACGGCCAGAATCACTGCAAAATTACAACGGCTCCAGAAAAAACGCCTACATATCAGACGACTGTAGCGCTATCGTACATATATATATATTATATATATATATATATATATATATATATATATATATATATATATATATAACAGTAAAAAATTATTTGAATATTATATATATAATAATAATATAATATTCAAATAATTTTTTTTTACTGTTTATAGTATTAATAAACATTACTCAAAAGTACTAGTCACAATTTGTGTTCATCTCCTTGTAATTAATTCGCAAAATGTATTTGATTTACGAGCGATCTGACTGCCTAGTCCCCTTAAGGGGGTAGGTTACCCTCAAAATTTTCAAAAATTGGTTTTTAGGATGTTTGCATATTCCGTTAGCTACATCTTTCCTACGTATTTTAAGTGCAACCGGTCACCGAAATTCCCAAAATTGATGAAATTAGAGTAAAAAATGTATGAGCCTGCACATGAGATCGGATAACGATGTCCAACTTTAAACGCGATTTCCCAGAAACTACGTTTTCCAAAACGGTGAACATAATATCTCGAAAACCGCTCGAATGCTTCAAATAAAAATTTACAGGGAGTCGCAGAAAACTATTCCCCTCCATGTATTGGGAGCATATTTTCAATATAAATTCTTAAAAAAAAGATAAAAAATATTTTTCCTACAGAAAAGGATAATATCAGAAACATCAACATAAAATTTGCATTAATTTGTTTATCAAAATTTTGCTTCCTGCACAAGATGGAGATGTCTTGCACATTATAAAAATGTCTTTACTTTGTGTTTTACGTAATTCACCTGTCCGGAATCGTGTTCACCATCAAACGGTGCATCGCGTACACGCTATCACATTTATATTTATAACTTGTTTTGTATAAATATATTTAAACTTTTCTTCTTGCGCATTAAAGTCAGCGAAATGACGCTTAAAAATTAAAACAAAATTTATCTCTATATTCATTTATTACTTTGGAATATGCGTTTGAAGAAGAGCCTGCTCTTGGGCTGTTGAGGGTAACCTACCCCCTTAATTTCACTGGTATTGGGAAATGTTATGAACCTGATAATGTCAGGTCCACGGGAAGATGTCACTTCGATAGTTCTTTTTACCCATCGCAGTAGTTTTATTATTGTCCGTCTGTTTACTAGGGACGATTCGATCGATTTAAACTGTTGTAGGATTCTTCGGGAACTAGCGTCCAATTCCAAGGAGTGGGGCCGATGCCCGTGGAATGCCGAAGCACTCTGCTCAGAGGATGCGTTTAAATTTGGACTCAGGGATTAGAATAATTAAAAGAAACTTTATATTCAAGGTTGAACAAATATATATATATATATATTGGTGTGGTTTAACAAATATGTCTATTCAGAATTAACTCTCGCAACGGAATGAATGATCTTCAATTTCGGTTGTTAACATAAATAATCAACTACATTTGTTTCTAATGAGCGTTTACATAATTCGGTGATGATTAATAAAAATTACAATGATAACGAGTATTTGATTACCTAGCCATGAATATATTTAATTGCATAATTTCAGTATAAAGGAATAAGAAAAACCAACAACTTCACGAAGTTCCCCCCTTACTTTAATTCAAATTTCCCTCCGAATGGAAACCTACGTTCACATCATGGCAAGGTAACGGGAATACAACATTCGATTTAAGTTTCGCGCTCTTTTGGTTCATGGTGAACTGACGGATACACAACAAAACCATAACCAAAATGAGACGGCACCCTTAACAAATTTCGGAATTGTGCCTTTTAATTTTTCTCAAGTCTGGTGGATCGCAATACATGTACAACATAAAGAATGTTAGTCATTTTTAAACTATAAAAAAATTTGTTACTGTTTTCAACAATTTAAACGTTTTATGTGAGACACCCTTTATAACAGTAATATCTCATTGAGAATACCGCCCCTAGTCTGTGATCTAGGGCGGTATTCACAGTCGCGTCTTGAGCAAATGCTTAAGATCATCTTCTAGAAGACGATCTCGTTTGCCTGAAGACATCAGGTATAGTCGTTGCTCAAGATGATCTTAAGCCTTTGCTTGGAATAAGCAATTGCTTATATGACGTTTCCATTTTCTTTATAAAGCATTTATTCAAGCATTTGCTCACTCACGTTCGGAAACCTTTGGAATAATTCTGCTAGAACAACCAAGATAGAAGGATATTTCATTCGTTCCTTGATGAGCGACTGAGTAGGGGCTCAACAATTTGTGAGTAATGCGTATGAGCGTCGAGGACTCGAGGTTATATGAGACAGTCAGAGCAACAACGGACTAACCCACGTTTTTTTCGAAATTGAGTTAGTAGCAATAACGTCTTCCAATAGGCTCTACTAATCATATAAAATAGGAAAAAAAAATTTTTTTAATATGGGTTGGTTTGTTATCGCTCCCACTGCCTCATATGTTATATTATTCAGCGATGCAGAGGGAACAGCTTATTGGAGTCTTGAGAATGGCGAGGATATCCCCTCATGGTGTCTTACAATGACTTCAAGAACAACGTAATTGGGAACATAATGAAGGAAATTAGATGTAAAATTGATTTATATAATAAACTAATATATAAACCCAACCACTAAACTGATGTAACATAAAAATAAAAACACCTCAGATAGTAGAGACTCAATTTAATAATAATTTATTTTGTACATAATTGATATACCTGATATACGTCGATATTATTATTGATATTAGCGACATTGATGATGCTAATAATGTAACGGACAATAGTGTTATTCGAGAATATATTCGTGATATGCAAAATTCTTTTAAATATTATACATTTATTTATAATACTTCTGTCTCACTCTTGTCCGGCGAAGGTAGGCGCGAGATGGAACGAGAGCGAGCGAGAGCCACTGAAAGCGAGCGAGGACGGTACGAGACAAACGACGCGTTGATGTTTTGTCTCCCTCCGTCTTTCGGGCGCCGTGACACTCCGTCCTTTGCGTGCGCGATGAGCGTGCGCGATGGTCGCAAGCACTTACGGTGAGCACGGGAACCGCTTCGCAAAATCTTGACGCAGGCCCGGCTCAAGTCTTTTTTGTGCCCTAGGCGAACTTGTCAAATTGCACCCTTTATTATAATACATTTATTTGAGATTATTTATGACTTTACTTTGCAAAATTAGGTGACTGCCTAGGGCGGAAAGTCGACAAGAGATGCAAAATGATATTTTCATTACTGGTATTGTTGAAAATAAACTTTAAAATTAAATATTACAAGTTGTACTATAAGTGAATTAAACTACGAATAAAAATTCGGAGTAAGGTTGTCAATAATCTCAAATAAATGTATTATAATAAAGGGCGTAATTTGACAAGTTCGCCTAGGGCGCAAAAAAGACTCGTGCCGTGCCTGGTTATCTGACCGTCGCGCGCATGCGTCGAGCAGTCACGATTCCACCTGAGTACCGCACCTCTCGCACACGCCCGCGCGCATGAAAAGCGTTCCATCTCGCTCCCCCCTTCGGCCAGAAAGAAGCGAGAAGCGAACACTCAGAATTAGGGATCTGTTCACGATAGGAGCTCAACGCCGGTCCCGACCAGCGAGCACATACGGAGACAATACTGTATATCTTCTCAGAACTCTATTGCCCACTATATTATCATCATCAATATCACTAATATCAGTATTAATATCGATGTCTCCTTCAAAATCCATTTTCATTCACGTCACTCTCGCTTCATTTACGCAGATAATGACGCATGAGTGAGTCTCAAGACCGTCTCAAGCATCTAAAACGTCGTCTTGAAAATATAACCTTGCTTTACCGTCTATTTTGACACATGTGACGTCATACAAGGATTTACTTATTTGAACAAGATTTTCCTCAAACAAATGCTCAAAACACGACCTCAAGACGTAACTATGAATCTAGCGGCACCTTGAGCAAATGCTTGAGATGGTCTTGAGATTATAGTTTATGGTTTATGGTTATTTATTTATTCCTTGTACAATACAAAAGAAACGGCGTTTCTTTTATCGTCTTATATTGCCCAACGAACATTACATCTATGTAGTCTTTATTCTCCCTCCTCTTTCGAGGTCTACTACCTCCTCCATACTCTCTCTCTCTCAATCATCCCCTCCTCAAAATATTATTCTATTTTACATTGTTTTACATGTACCTGACTCTCTCTTCACATTGCATTCATTCTTCTATCTCTAAAGACTTTATTAAATTAAATCTTACTATTTATGATCCCCTTAATGGTCATCTTATATATTACATGGTCTTGAGATTAAAACGTGACTGTGAATACCGCCCATAGTGTCTGTTCCGATTCGCGAATTGAGCGTGTTACGATCCGAGTCTGCGGCAACGCAACAGGCCGGCGAGAAGGGTATTTCCCAAGGAATACGGTTTATGAGTTTGTTAGTTAGGGGCGCGGACGAACCTGATGCGAAATCAGGGAGCCGCAGGAGGGTGAAACGTCGTGAACGTACCCGATGCGAAATCGAGGAGTCACTAGGATGAAGTTCACAGACGAACTCGACGCGAAGTCGAGGAGCTATTAGGAGGTTGGATTATTCACAGATGAACCTTATACGAAACCAGGGAGCTGTTCGGAGGTTGGTAGATTTACAGACGAACCTGATGCGAAATCAGGGAGCTGTAGGATACGGACGAACCTGATGCGAAATCAGGGAACTGTGTGATACGGACGAACCTGATGCGGAATCAGGGAGCCGTAGGTGGGTGAGGTTTCGTGGACGAACCTGATGCGAAATCGGGGAGCCACTGGCAGCCACTGGGTTGGTGAAAATTCCTTGTTTTGGTGGGAGGTGCGAACGAACCTGATGCGAAATCAGGGAGTCGCGGGAAATGTTAGTAGTGTCTCGTAACTTTTAAATCGTGTTTGATACAACTCGAGCGGTAAAGTTGTATCAGTGGGAATGTGCTATCAATATTATAAGAATCGCTGGGTAAAAGATGAGTTTAACGAAATCTACTCGATTTACACGTGAACACCATTCGTATATTTAATAATCAGTTATTGTACAAATGTAAGTGTCGCGATTAGTTAATTAAATAAAATGTGTAAGTTATTACTAGTTGCACGGTGTTGATGCACTGGCGATGCGGAGCATACGAGTGGCTATTTCAAAGTGCCAAATAGAATATAAACCGGACTCGCGAATCCTGTAAGGTTAACTATGATTCTGACGGGGACTCTAGCCCGATCTTACTAGATTTAACCAACTCTGTACGAGCGTGACACGACGTTACTCTAGAGGCGTCACTCCGGGCGGAATCTTTGAAGTCCTTACTTGACCTTGGCATTTAAATTGGTTGTCTATTCGAGCGGGATATTCAAATCAACTAAATTTACCTTAACGCAGTTGGCTGATTATTGTCGAAGTTTACCGATCCATGCCGAAGTTTACCGATCTATGCTGAATGGACATTTAAATTGGTTGTCCAGTAATTTCCCCAGTTTATTTCTGTCCTTGTCGAGTGACGCCTCTTATTATATCTCCTCTTTGGCGTGACTCTATAGCTTTTAACCAAAGAGGATTGAAACCAAAGGGTTTATATAGTCCCAAATATGAGTGGGGATTCGTTAAGAATCTCCATATAAGGAAATCCTTCGGGGTCGTCGTCGTGTCACTCCCGTTCCCATGGTCGTGATCCAGCTGGTCGAGATCATGATCCCCATTAGTGGTATGTGATAAGCGGAAGGGTTTTAGGGCGTTTTCCCTTCGCAGGCGCGAGCTCGAAAAACGGTTGAGAGTGGCGTATGGAAAAATTCCATATACGTAACAAGCGCATGAAATTGATGGCATCGTACGATTCCCTAGAATTTCTCTCACTTGCCACCAATACGATGCCACCAATTTCATAACACACCCATAATAGAATATAAATAGTGAAATGCTTAGAGCATATAAACATGGAGGAAGCATGCAGTGGGCGAAAATGTAAACGGCGGTAAAAAGAGAAAGATATTGGGAAACCAAGAATTTCAATACACCAACTAGTGACAGAAAATTGAACTACTGTCGGTAGGCTTAAATCCGTCGAAGTCCATCATTTAAAAACGAGTGGTTTTAAATTTGTTTGACTAAATTGTTCATTTTAAATATTAGGCAGTATAATATATGCTATTAAGCAGTTATACAATGGAATTTTCTCCCAGAAAAAATAAAAGTAGAATGTATTGCTGTGTATACGGTTGTAAGAGTCGTGCATGTAAAAATGACACTGTCCGATTTTATCACTTTCCCCAGAAAAAAGAAAACTTCGTCAAATTAAAAAATAAATTAAACCAAGATGAAATTATTGATCGCTTCAGTGCATGGGTAAAAATTTTAAAAATGGGCAAGAGTGTATCATCATCTATGAGGGTATGCTCGTTACACTTTACAAAAGAAGATTTTATTCCATCAAGTAAGTATTGCTGTAATCATAAATAGGGTAGAATTTAAAATATTTTTTTCTAGATAAACGCACGCATTGTTTAAAAAACATAGCGGTCCCATCAGTCAACCTACCAACCTCTTCAGTTAATACAAAGGCTAACATCTCAACAGCTGTTCAAACCTCTGAACGAGAGAAAAGATTAATAAATAGAAGAGCTCACAAAGAACATTTGACAAGGTGTAAGCCTAACATACCTAATGAATACATTAATTTACAAAGTGTTCCTGATAATGTTGAAGGATTCAGTGAATTAGAAGATAAAGGAAATGAAATTGATAAAGAAATAGAACAAGATAAAGGAGATTTGGAGCCAAGTGATGCATTAAATAGTGTATTAAAATTCAAAACTCTTCATGACGTGGGTATACAAGTTACTAGTGATTTTATAACTTCAAAATTTTCTAATTTTATTACAACAGATCATGAATTAAGTACATTAACAGGTATTCCCAACTTTAGTTTATTAAAAACAATTAACAAATTAGTTGACCAAACAAAATCACCCACATTACATTTGAATTTAAAATTGGATAGCTTAGAAATAATAATAATGACCTTTATGAAACTAAAGCAAAATATGTCATATGCAGTGCTAGCAATTTTGTTTAAGTCTTGCACTCCAGAAACTTGTAGACAAAAATTTTTAGAAATGATACATATTTTGTACATTTGTTTAAGACCAGCTATTTTTTGGCCCAGCAAGGAAAATATATTGAAAAATATTCCCCAGTGTTTTAGAGAATTTACAAATGTTCGTACTATAGTTGATTGTATTGAAATACCAATACAAAAACCTAAAAATTTGTGTTGTCAAATCTTAACTTATTCTTATTATAAAAGCACTTATACAGTAAAATTCATGACTGCTGTAACACCTGCAGGATTAATTTCATTCGTTAGTAGAGCATATGGTGGATGTGCTTCTGATAATGCCATATTCGAACAAAGTGAAATTCTGTCTAAAATGGATAAAAAAGATGATCTGATGGCTGACAGAGGATTTACTGTTAGTGAACTTTGTCAAAAATATGATATAAAACTTATCATACCTCCTTTTTTAAAAAAACAAAAGCAATTTTCAAAAGTAGAAGCAATTATTGGACGTTCAATTGCAAAAGCACGCGTTCACATTGAACGAAGTAATCAAAGAATTAAAACTTTTCAGATTTTTTCTTCAAAACTGCCTGTAGGTCTTATTAATAAAATAGAAGAAATTTTTACTATCATATGTGCTATTGTAAATCTAAGTAATCCCATTCTTCAAGCTGATAAATTTCAGTAAAAGTAAGGGTAAAACAATAAGTTAAGACATTTAAATATTCTTTTGTACAGTGTCTATATTAAATGAACATTAATAACAAATACAAAAATACATATTAATTTGTACATATTAATTTATTCCTTTACTTCACCTTTTCTGTTTTACAAATATTATGCAACATTTTGTTAAAATACAATGACTTCAAAGAAAATAAAATATGTGTCGTATATTTGTGATTAAAATTTATAGGAATAATCTTTATTCCTTTATCAAACGATGAATAAATTATTAAATCCGTAGGTGGTAGATTTAGGATTGCCATACTTATTTGAACTTGTGCATAATATAAATGTTTCTTTTTTAAAGTTAATTGACCATCCTTTTTTTCTAGCCATTTAAGTAATTCAACTAAATCATCCACATTGTGTTTCTTTCCGATTGTAGAACATTTAGTTTCAATAAGTTTGAATAGTTTACCATCTTTAAAAACTATTCCATCAGGGGAGCACCCCAACCAAGGATTATTTTTTGAAACAACTAGACCACATTCTACTATCTCTACAGACATCAAGTCTTTATACGCCTCCCGCGCTAGAGGTTCATTTTCTAAGCCGTATTTAGTATCGTCATTACTGAATGAAGCACCGTAAAAGTAAGCATTAGATTTTTTTTCCCAATCAGGGGATTTATTATTATGGTAAGTAAAAAGTATATAAGCGTTACTAGCAGTTATTCGGAACTGTCTTTCACTAAGCCAAACACTGTATAATTCCATACTCTCAATACAAATAGTATAAGGATCTCGTAAAAATCGACATAACACTTCTTTTTTACTTCGATTTTAATAATTCTGAACTATCTTGATTATTGATTATGTTTGTTACTTTCTCAAATGAAATAGATATATTATTATTATTTTCAAGCATAGGACTATGCCTTCCACATCTAAATAATAAAACAAATTTATTTAAACTGATATAAGTTTAACGCTTTAATATTATTGTTCTTAAATTAATATGTACTATTGTGTTAATCCATGGACACATTGTAGTTTAATTACACAATATTACATATAAATATTTAAATATACTTCAGTTTATGTGTAAGAAATAATTTGATTCCTAAATATATACAAATTTGATCTTAAATGATTGTATGTATAACGGGCATAAAAGTAGTTTAAAAAAATTAATATTATGGAACTAAAAATAAAATTTGATCATCATTATAATTACGCATGTTTTGCTAGAGCTGACGATGGGTTCTCTTCAATCATTATTGCACGAAATAATTCCTCATACGAATTCTGTTGAATTTCATCCAGAACATCACTGTGAGATGATAATAAATCATCACCAGATTTTCCATTTACAGACGGATCAGGACTTGGTTGTTTTTATGTTATTGATTTATTATTCTTTATTGTATTTTCTTCAAAAAAAAAAAACAATTGTGTATAGTCAATGGCTACACTTCATATTCTTCCAAAGCCGATTTTTTTTGAGCATTCCATGCACATTTTTTATCGGTACAAGAAATGATCTTCAAATTTTCCAAATCGTTTCTAAAACAAAAATCAAATATCACTACTTTAATTAATACTATTATTATGATGAATGATCATAACTAAATCAGTCATTAAAACAATATAGTGTAAAGAACAAAATACTTACCGATTACAGAATAAAAGCACTGCCACAGTATGTTTACATGCACTTCCTAACCCTGCTTTACATGTACAACTCATCCCAATGATTCGACCATCGTTTAAGATTTCACCATTAATTTCATGAGGATCATCTCTTAAATTTGCAGTTTGTAGACAAAATGCAATAATTTGGATAACATCATTGTTATCTTCATTCACTTTTCCACAATTCAACAGGTGATCACCATTAATTATATTTTCACCACCAATAAAATTTTTGCTCTGAGGTGTAGCACACGCAAATTTACAAATTTCCTGAATAGAAATTCGCATTTTTTTTCATTTAAGAGAACTTTAAATTGTTAAAAGCTACTACTGCTGAGTCTTATTCACAATATTTGGTCAGATCCAGGCCTACTGAGAGTAATTTGCCAACTTACCACCACAGTGCTGAAATCTAAGCCACGCCTCCACTTGGTTTCCCAATACTGTGCCCCGATTGAAAGAAGTCAGTCGGGGTTCTTCGCTCGCATTGGCTCCCGCCGCCCGTTTCCCGTTTGCTTATTTTGTATTCTTCAACGTTGTCGCGCCAGCCAATAGGGATATTCTATTCGGACCCTAGAAATTCTAAACCGACTTCTTTCAATCGGGACACAGTAGATTCGGGACACCCTGTCTCTTTCTAACATAAAAAAAACACTGCCGCCCCTGGCACTAGAAAGAGAGGGGCTGTCCCCAATGTCATTGAGCTCTATACTAACTGAAGAGTGAACAGAGCAATGGCGGCAGGTCAGACAAGGAACACAAATAGTGGAGATTGCTTTCTCTATCTTATGTATAGTGCATGTCAATGAACTTAGCCGCGCGAACGCGAATGTAAAAACACAGACGAGGTATAGGATAGACCCATCACGCAATGTAATTTTGTGTCACACGCTCGGGGGGCTCGCGAGCCCCCTTACCATTTTCATATCACACCCAACGTTATCGATTCACTCTAAAATAAGACTGTAACGCTTCGCGTAGTAGAAATCAGAATTCAACACGGGTAAACCTTAGATCATTTGAAACTCGCGATTTACAAATGATTCTGTTAGAGTAACAATTTAAAGATCGTTTTATAAACGTATTTCGGGCAACGACAGAGAAAGAAGGGTCACAACAAAACAAGAACACATACGCCTTTTAACCTTGCTGTTCTATTCCAGTTTACTTAACGCAAAAAAATTTATTGAATATAAAAATTTATATAAACAATAACATTATTTGTGGAAGACATGCTTTCATGATATAACGTGAAATACCTCGCCAAGGAATATATTTCAATAAGGTGCTGAAGCAGAGAGGACTTTAAAAATTGTCAAAAACCCATCGGTTACAGTATTTCGATGAAATATTCCAACATGCACTTATCCTTCTACCTTAACACTATACTCGTGTTCTGGGGGCCGGTAGGAACAAACGAACAAACATTTCAAGTTACATATTTTATTTTTACATTCCACCATAGTATTGCAAGTTAAAGAAATTCTTATATCTAATTAGAATATTTGACAATCGCAGCTATCGGCTCGGTTTTCACCGATTACCAGGTCTCACCACGAGGAGGTTGCTGCGTTTTGAGACCCGTAGAGAGATAGATGGAACCAAAGTTCCATCGATCTCCCTGTACATGAATCCCTTAGCCTACTAAACCAAAGAGATGGATGGAAACATAGTTCCATCGATCCCTTCGGTTTAGAAATCGAATCTAGGGAACTGCCCAGCAATCACTCGATTAAAATAAATTCAGCAAAGAAGGAAAGACTACGGGTGAGCATGAAAGGAGTATTGGATGGCGCAGTTCCTACCACCCTGCTGTCCAAGTCGAAAGAGAAAAGCGCTCGGCGTCTCCCAAACGATTCCTCTGCACCCAGCGACTCGTCAGGAGCACACTAGGTGTGACCTGACTCAAGCCGACTAACAAGGAGACTGGAAATCGGACCGGGTGACTTACGCAGGCAGTATACCAAAAGGTACACCCCCTACGCCCGAAACTTTTCCCTTTCAACAAGAACACCAAGGGATGGAACTGATCCACCCATACCAATTCCATGCTGACTCACTTGCTTCCGCAAACGGAAGCAGCGGCGATCTCCTCATCAGATATAAGGAGTCAGCAAACGAGCAACAAAGGTAATAAAATTCTGTGACTACTTGGCAATTTTACATGAAAATCTTAGCCTACTAAACCAAAGAGATGGATGGAAACAAATTTCCATCGATCCCTTCGGTTTAGATATCGAATATAGGGAACTGTCAAGCAATCACACGATTAAAATAAATTCAGCAAAGAAGGAAAGACTACGGGTGAACATGAAAGGAGTATTGGATGGCGCAGTTCCTACCACCCTGCTGTCCGAGTCGAAAGAGAAAAGCGCTCGGCGTCTCCCAAACGATTCCTCTGCACCCAGCGACTCGTCAGGAGCAACACTAGGTGTGACCTGACTCAAGCCGATTAACGAGGAGATTGGAAATCGGACCGGGTGACTTACGCAGGCAGTATACCAAAAGGTACACTCCCTACGCCCGAAACTTTTCCCTTTCGACAAGAACACCAGAGGATGAAACTGATCCACCCATACCGATTCCATGCCCAGTCGCTTGCTTCCGTGAACGGAAGTAGCGGCGACCTCCTCATCGGAGATGAGGAGCCAATAAAAAAGCAACAAAGCTAATGATTCAGTGACTACTTGGCAATTTTATATGGGGCCTTAAATACTTCATGCTATAATAAATTAACCTAGGCTTCCTTAGATGTCTTCATTCACTACCACTGTTCACTATTACTTTTCACTATTTTCTTTTAAGTATATTATTTTATTAACCTCCTTCCCGCGAGAGCGTGGATCTGAAATGCTGAAACAATCAACTACATTATGTTAGTAATAGTATGGTGGACTTCAGAGAAAACTAAGAACATACTTATTCGGTTGGTGCCGATCGACATGATTTGAAATTGTCAGAAGAGCACGCACGAGCATGCAGAACCATCGTAGATATACCTACATGAAGAAGAGCAGGAAATATAAATCCATCGACGAGATGCACGAGAGGGAGCAAATCATTCACAACCATCAAAGGAATGCATCACATAAAATAAGTCATGCAAAATCATCGAAGAAATGCATCAAATAAAATATATCGTGTAAACCCGTCGAAGAAATGCATCATGTAAAATAAATCATGTAAACCCATCGAAGAAATGCAAAAAAAATAAATCATGTAAACGCATCGAAGAAATGCATCGAATAAATGAAATCATTTAAACCCATCGAAGAAATACTCGAAATAAATCGATTCATGCAAAAATCCACGAAGGAATGTATGAAATAGGACAGATGATGAAAAAAAATCGAATAAATCAGATAAAACTGAAAATAAATCGGTTTTGGCCTTGGCAGAATAATAACATTTTGAATGGCTTTTAACGAACCCGAAAATTTCATCGGCACCAACCGAATAAGCTAACCTAGGTCAGGGGGCCGAGGGGGTGAAGGACCAAGGGTTGGAACCCTGACCAAGTCCCCGGGAAGTTCAGGTGACTCGGGAATTCCATTCCAGGGGGCCGAGGGGGTGCAGGAAGGACCAGGGCTGAAACCCTGACCAGGTCCCCAGGAAGTCCGAATGGTCCAGGTGGCTCGGGAACTCCATTCCAGGGGGCGAGGGGGTGCAGGAAGGACCAGCGCTGAAACCCTGACCAGGACCCCAGGAAGTCTAGGAGGTCCAGTAGGTCCAGTAGGTGCAGTAGGTCCAGGGTCCCCGGAGGCCCTTCAGGCCCGGAGGACCGACGACGACTGAGTGCATGGAGCTCCGTGAGCTCCCTATATACACTTCGGGAAACCATGTCCCCCGATCACAACAAGGTCGACGGTTGATTACAATTGCGAAATCCAACGAATTCTTCAGCAAAAATGGATTTTCTGCTAAAATATCCATTCCAGTGGCTATTGCTATGACAAATAATGTTAACAACATTTGCACTAACCGGCCAGTATAAATTATTATTAACTATGATCGATACAACTCGAGATATTAAGCAATTAGTAACATTTGGCCTTGGATTTGCAAATGATTTTCTACGCCGCATGAATTCTCTTTTATTCTCAATGTTTAATCGTTCGATAAATGAATGTTAATGCTTATACATATCACACAGTATTATTTATAATGTATAAATACATTTTAGTTGAACTTGGTGTAAATGAATAGTTGGAGAAATATGTGGAGAAATATGAGTGACATACTTGTTTCTTCCCCTTAGTTACTAACATCGACGAAGTAGTCAGTTTCTAAAAAAGTCTTCTAGGTAACGGGTATATCTCAGTGAAATCCTGTTAAAAGGCCTCCCACATGGTCCAGTAATCGATGAAATTGTTGCACGAATTGGGAAATCAGGAAATAATATGCACTATGACATGCACACACTTCACCGAACACTGAACCGATGAATTTCTCAGGGCTAGACAAAATCTTATTTCGCAAAGCGGGTTTCAAAAGTAACTCGATTTTCAGTTGCATCCATGCACTCAGTGGCGCACTCAGGATTTAATTTTGGGGGGGGGGGGCCGAGTTGAACGGCTAAACATATTCTTAATACAAATTCAATAAAATTCATTAGGTGGTTATAAACATTTATTTAAAGTATAAAATCTAGTTTTCTTTTCGTTTTACAAAGCTCTTGAATCACTTCAGTTGTGGTTACATTAATCTCTCTATGTATATAGAGTAAAGCCAGTCCGTTCAATCGCGATTGTGTCATGGTAGATCTTAAATAAGTTTTTAAAATGCGTAAGGTAGAAAATGACCTTTCACTAACGCATGTTGTTACCGGAAGCGTTGCAAATATTTTTAATAACTTATCGATGTTAGGATATATCATTTTGTCACATTTCGAAACTGCATCAATGGCACTTTTGCATGGAGGTATTGGAGACGTTTTTTCAAATTTTGTATACCATAACTTGAATTCGGCGTTCAAAATTGCTGGATTTGTAGAAGGCAAATCGCGGGCATAAAATTTGCACAACTGATGAAAATCTTTCACGGCACTTTCTGTTGGACCATTTTTGCCATTTGGTAGAAGAGTAAAAAACTGTTTCAAAATTATGCGGTGCCGAGTGAAACGTTCATGAAGTTGAGTCAAAATTTGATAAATAAATGGAATGAAAATAGTTCTCCTGAAATACTCTTCTACAGAATCGGCTGGAACATTGGACCTGAATCTTTGTTTTGATGCAGTCCTTGGCATTTTAATGTCAATATTAAAAGTATTGGCTTTTATACAGGCTTCATTGTAAATATCTTTAAACGAAGAATCTGATTTTTTACGAACGGCATTTAATTGAGCCAGAACATCATCAACCAAATTTAAGGCAATTAAAAGATCACTGTCAGATTTTTGCAATATTTTAGACAATGGTAAGGTGTACGCAAATATATTTTGCAAGGTAAATAAAGATATTATAAAACTAAATTCACATAACGAATTACTCAAAAGTTTTGCGTTAGAGGACGAGTCTCTATCTTCCCAAGAAATGATTGTTTCAAGACTATGAATCACTGCATCATACAATTCCACCATGGTCATGATGGCTTCGTGGCGTTCCACCCACCTAGTCGGGCAAATTTGGCGTAGTTTCTGTCTCTTCGTATCCGGTGTATGTTCATCAATATTGTTAAGAAGGACGTCCTGTCTCTTAGGGGTATTGAAGAAATTGTGTACCTTTGCAATTATGCCAATACAATTTCTTATTTCCGTCACAGATACAGCATTTCCAATTGCCAAATTCAAACTATGTGATGCACAATGAACATATAAAGCTTGTGGATATATAGCTGATATGTGAGATTGGACACCATTAAACTTTCCGCTCATTGATGTGGCACCGTCGTAACCTTGCCCACGTAAATAGGACAAATCGATGCCATAATTATTTAAGCTTTCTAATATTTTGTCGGATAAGTTTTTTCCTGTGGTGCTTGTCACAGGAACAAATTGTAAAAATTGTTCACAAATTTTGTTGTCATTTTCTTCGTCTATATACCTGACACACAAGGAAAGATGTTCAGTGGTAGAAATGTCACAAGTTTCATCGGCAAGGATTGAAAAACATTTCGCCGAATTAATTTTTTCAACCAAACGGTTCAAAATGATTTCATTACATGCATTTATAATTTGATTTTGTATGTTCCAGCTAATGTAGGTAGCGTTTTTGGCACAATGTTTAAAATGTTCAATGAGGTTTTCATCGCCCGCATCGAGTCTCGTTCTTAACAAAGCTCGAAAATTGCCTTCATTGGCGATTGGCTTCTTTTCAAATGAAAATTCTCCATAATCTCGATGACCTCTTAATGGTATATTTTGCCGACCACATACAATTAACGTTTTTATAATCGGTTCTAACCGTTTTCGATTAACTGCAGCTTGTTGAGCACTGCTTACATCAATTTGGCGATTGATTGCTATGCATTTTCCATCTCGAATACTGCATAGTTTTTCGTACGTGGTAACAGCCGTTATATGGTATTTTGTTTTCTGGTGGTTAATATATTTCTCAATGGCTTTCTTCCAATTATTATAACCTTCGGTAACTAATTGCCCAGGTACTTCACATTGCGATTTTCCCACATTAGTAGGTGCAAAAAACACACAATATACACAATATGCACTATTTTCAATATGCGAGTACGCAAGCCATGCAAATTTTTCCAACCATTGATATTGGAAACTTCGAGCGTGATTTGTGGTACTGGCACTGATTGTAGGAAATTTAAAATTAGATGCTGGTTTCCACACCTTTTTCATAATATTTAACGCATCATCCGAATTAAATGTTTTCATTTTCAACAATGCAATGTCGGAAGAATTATTTATGGCTACTAAGGAAGCACTACTTTGTTCTGGACAATGCGATGTCTGGCATGCGACTGCGGAAATCGAATCCAAATCCGTATGGACAATATTAATATCGTTGACATTGTTACTGCTATTAACATTTAAGTCTTGCTTTTTCGGTTTTTTTTTTAAAATAGTTTAATAAACTGTTTTGCGTGCGTTTTTCCGCCATAATTTGAAGCACAAGAACTAAAAACTAAAATACGATTTTTTACACATTTAACTTTAAAATGATATTGAAGAATTTACGTACGGTAAATGTATGGTCTTCGGAGAAGGAAAGCTAAGTGTCAAGTTCAACATATGCTTGTAATGCGCCTTTAAAGGTTAGACTGTTCCTCTGACTTTTTCACAAACTCAATGCAAAATAGCAAACGATCGTTTCTCGCTTCGCTTTTGTTGAACGCGAGACCGAGAGAGAGAGAGAGAGAGCTCCAAAAGCGAGGAAGGAAGGTACGAGACGAGACAGACGACGCGCGACGCGATGATTGTTTCGCTACGTTTTTCCAGCGCTTCATACTCCGTTTTTGCGTGATGTCGAGTTCCTAACGAAAATTTTTAATTTCTCTTAAAGTAGTTAGGTTTCTCCTAAGGAAACTTTTTCCTTTTTTCCCTTTTTCTTTGGGGGGGGGGGGGGCCGAGGCCCCCTGGCCCCCCCCCCCTGAGTGCGCCACTGCATGTACCCCACGACACTCATGCATCGTGCAACTTTTTGCGAGGCTTTTAAAAATTAGATTTTACTGTAAATTTCAATGTCGGCGGTAAAATAATGCTCGGGGCAAATAGAATCCAATTATTATTACTCCACTAGAATGTTTAAACAGTGTATTAGAAACTCGGGGGAATGTCAGTAACATCGTGAATTTTTAATACTTTTCAGCGTACGATACGTGAAAGGGTTCTACTTCACGCAAAGTACTAATAACCAATGTCATCTTGCAATTTATAGCTTATACTGGGCTTTGAAGAAATACCATTTTTGAGCACCGTAGTGTCTTTGATCCCCGAAATGGATTTTCGGAGAGAAATCCGCGTGAGTCGTTAACAAACCGAGCTAAAGCATAGCGTAGCAAAAGGCTTCAAACAAGTCACACGTATCAAGCATGCACACACCTTTCAGCATTTCAACACATTTCAGAGTAGTTGCCGAATTGGATGCTGTTCATGAGCAGATGCCACTACATTCAGTCACAGACCAGGTATAGAATAGACCTATCACGGAATGTAATTTTGTGTCACACGCTCGGGGGGCTCGCGAGCCCCCTTACCATTTTCGTGTCACACCCAACGTTATCGATTCAGTCTAAAATAAGATTACAATGCTACGAGTGGTAGGAATTGAAATTAAATCTTATCGGAAACGTTTAAAATCTAAAACGGCATGAACGTTAAGACTAATTTCAAGAAACATGTTGCATAATTCCGTTTACTAATACATTTTGATAGAAGCATAATTTGCACTTATTTCCATAAATTTCGATTAGAAATATTATATAAATACAACCACGTAATAAACATTTGTACAGTCTCTTAGTTAGGTTATATTTTCGGTCACTTCGAAGAGTGGATTTTCTGCCCTCGAAGTGACAGAAAATATACTTAACCTATATGCTACAGGATAATAAATGTTTATTGGATATTTCGATCTTTTGGGCTACATTTGTGAACTTTTTATGACTTAACATCCTTCCAAAATATTATTATTACGCCTCAACGATATATTTATGAAGTCGATGAGTGTAATTATTCGTGGTTAAAAAATCAAAATTTCCTATTCATAACGTCATTTTTTTAGTACATTTCATCAAAATAATAAGTTTTAGCTTAATTTGTTTATGTTTGCCAAATTCATGCCTTTTATTAGACTCTACTTGATTTTAGCATCAATTTTCATGTTTACAGATTTCTATGCTTGATTAGAGGTGTGACTATCGATTATTGATAGATTATCGATATCTTATTGATATTGTTGCGTATTTTAACGGTAGATTTTAAAATCAGAACGCGGGTTGGTGCCCGTGGAGCGCTGAACCGCTCTGCTCGTCGGAGTGCGGGAGTTTCAAATAAAACACTGTACAAGAACTATTGCTAAGTTAAACTTTGGACTTTTATTTGAACTGTTCGGGAAGCTGGTTAAAAACGGAATGAATGTAGCATTTCAAAAGATCCTCCGAGGTCCTCGCTGAAGTCGTTGGCCGAATCCTCCTAGTCCTCCCATAGATCCTCGTAGTCCAATCAGGATGGAGGATGCATCAGATCCAAGCGGTAGGCCGTCCTTCGGATGTCCGTACGCCCCCGCGAATCGGCGTCCATCTTTCCCTCCGTCTTCGGGTGGTGGTGGAAACTCGGTGGAAGCGCGCTTTTCCGTTACACAGCGGGGTGCCCACGTGGGAAGAGAAAGTAGGCTCTACTCCGAGGATCGAGAAAACAACCCTTGAAGGAAATTTATGACTTTCTCAACGTCGCCAACACTTCTGGAGTCAATCGACACTCCTAAAGACTAACAAAGGACAAGGCCTTCTCAAAAGATTACGTGACTTAGAAGAAACTCGCGATTCGTTTTGGGGTCTGTTAATTGGTGTCCTCTTCCTGTTTTCGAGCTCTGCCCAAGATCTTTCCCACGTATGCCACCCGCATCGCACATCCTTAATAATGCTTTCTCAATCACACACACAACATCTACTTTCAAATTTCGCTCCTGATTTATCTATCGATTACATACATTTCCGTGGCTACGTTCGCGTGATCACGCAACACCTCCCTCCATATAGAAAAGGTGTTTCCAATGGAAACAACTTTTTGAAATGAAAACAATACATCAATATTAACTTAAGTATGCGAAAATTGAATGAATACGTACTTTACATATGTGATTATAACTACGCCTCCCCTCACCCGCGCCAGCCCCGCGGTAAACGAGCTACTCGGTCCACCCGTTGTCCCGCAGGAAGCATGAGTTGAAGAATGATAGTTACATCACAACATTTTACAGTAGTAAGACATCATTATTCTATTACTAAATAGGTAATATTAAATTGATTATAATGTAACGCATAGCTAATATCCAATAGTAATTTAATACCCTAACTAAACTTGTCTAAATACTTCATCCAAAAACGCTATAATCCTTATTCGATATAAAATAATCACAACTCATAATATAATGCCACAATACATCTAACACATACAAATTAACAGAATAACCGTACTTGCAGAATAAAATTTTGAATTACACATCAACCAAGTCGGCCATAGATACTGAAGAAAAAGAATACAGAATTATAAAATAACCACACATATAATATTAACATTAATCTTCCGAATCAGTAATATCCGGTCTTATACATGCTAGTTTAAGTTTGTTCGCATGAACTATCTTAGATTTATTCGCTGATAATGCTATTTCTATCGTTAAATCATCATATATTTGAATAATCTTATAAGGACCCATCCAACTTGAGTCGAATTTGGATGTTTTAGGTTCTTTAAATAAGTATACATGATCATGTCACGTCCCGGGTGGAGGTCGTTGGGGACGATGGCATAGACGGGGAATTATTGAAGGGAACGCGGGCGCGAATGCCAGATTCGTGGCACTGCGGAGAGTTTGGATTCAGGCGCGAATGCCAGATTCGTGGCACTGAATAGTTTGAGGGAATGCAGGCGCGGATGCCAGATTCGTGGCACTGCGGAGAGTTAGGATTCAGGCGCGAATGCCAGATTCGTGGCACTGCGGAGAGTTAGGATGCAGGCGCGAATGCCAGATTCGTGGCACTGCGGAGAGTTAGGATTCAGGCGCGAATGCCAGATTCGTGGCACTGCGGAGAGTTAGGATGCAGGCGCGAATGCCAGATTCGTGGCACTGCGGAGAGTTAGGATTCAGGCGCGAATGCCAGATTCGTAGCACTGAACGGTTTGAGGGAATGCAGGCGCGAATGCCAGATTCGTGGCACTGCGGAGAGTTAGGATGCAGGCGCGAATGCCAGATTCGTGGCACTGCGGAGAGTTAGGATTCAGGCGCGAATGCCAGATTCGTAGCACTGAACGACCAGGGAAAGTTTAAATGGTAATCACTCCGAAGGTGACGCCCGTTAGAGCACTTTGTTTGTTTTGGCTTTTTAATTGGATTTACCGTTGCATTTATATAGGAAGTCACACGTAATATTTCCGCGAAATATGTCTAGACATATGGGTGTACACGGCCCATGCAAATATATGTTTGTAAACACTGTAGGAACTCTCGCGTTCACGAACTGAAATCAGCTGTTGCAGTAGCCTGTTTAGATTTGGAGCTTTCGTAACCAAAGGATATTCATAATAATTCGAAGCGTGATTTAAAGCCAAGGACTTTATTACTTTGAGCACGAGTGGTGCACTATCAATATATTAGCATGGTTATCATAATAATGCGTCAGACATTAAGCATTAGCACATAACATTTATATAAATAGTAATCAACAGCAATATATGTGTATGAATATGCAATACATGTGTATAACCCAAAGAAAATAGTATGTAAAGTAATAGGAATTTGCTACGCTAACAATATGAGACAATGAGCGTTAGCGGAATAATAATATGAATCAAAATAATATGAAATGCAATAAGCGTTAACGATACAAAATAATATATAGCAATAAGCGTTAATACAAGAATAATAATATGAAATGCAATAAGCGTTAACGATACAAAATGATAATATAAAGCAATAAGCGTTAATACAAGAATAATAATATGAAATGCAATAAGCGTTAACAATACAAAATAATATATATGATGGTGATATGCCGTATAACAATAAAGGTAATTATAATTTCTTACGGTAGTTGCAGTAGAACACTGAATTTAAATACTTGATTTGTTGGTTTAATGGTTTTACTGAGGAAGTATTTCCTTAGAAGAATGAATAATAATGAATGAGTTCCGGTCTCGCGGTTCCTTGTATTTATAGGGTTTACAAGAATGTCAGGTATGAAGGGTGTGCGCGGTATGCACCTTGACATATTTACGAAATATGCGTCGCAATAGGACTTCCGGGGTTTTTATAAATGTCTATATTTAGACTACGTTTATGAATCATGCGTGAAATATGCGTCGCAATTGGTTTCCAAGATTCTGTTAAACTATTGATAAGACCCATTAGGTGGATTTTAGGCGTTTTGACGGGAAAGGGGTGAGAGTGGCTTTGACTCGGTGAGTCGTAAAGAGGGGGTGAGACGTGGTCTCGAGATAAGAGAGATTTTGGGACGAGGGACTTGTTTAAATTTAAATAGGAGGGAAGTGGTCATGCCACGTAAGGCGAAGAGGGGATTTGGAGGTCGTAGTTGACCATCTTGAGATGGGGACCGCTAAGGTACATCGCCAAGGTGATCAGTGATTTGGGGAAAAGGGGTACGATTTGAGTTTGATGGATTTTGATGGAGTTATGGAGCGATTTATGAGGGAGACCTTAGAATAATACCGCGCGAAAAATAGTGGGACATCACAATCATTTATACAGAATTGACGAGGATTAACATTCTTATCATAATACTGCTTACTCCTTTCTTTTGCTTTTTCAAGGTTAACTGCCGCTGTAGCCTGAGTGATAGTGAATTTCATGAAAAGTTGATCTAAATATTCGATGAAAGTTCGTGGAACTTCCTGCTTCGCAAATTCAGTGGGAATAATGGCCTTTACACCGAAAACAAGCTCATAGGGAGTGAAACCAGTGGCTTCATGCACAGAGGTGTTATAAGAAAATATCCCAAATCTGATCCAATCATCCCAATCAATCTCTGTGCAAATTCCCTATAAAATTCATTCCAAAATATCAAAACTATCTAAATCCTTTGAAATGCTAACAGTCTTAGCAGTCAAGAAACTAACAAAGATTCCACATGACCAAAATCTAGATCTTGCCAAGAAGCTTCTTAAACAAGAAAAAGTAAAATAAATATGAAGCACTTGTCATCAAGGAATGCCCCAGCATCACAACTGTGTGGCATAACATGGGCAAAATTATTCCTACATATACAAAATTGTCTTTTACTCAAACTATAGTAGGAAATGGAAAATGGTAAGTTATCCATCTGTCAGCGTTTACATTAATAATCAAAAATTACTTTCATTAGGTTTTACAAACTTCTGAACTTGATTTTTCAACAAAGATGAGACGATCAAACACCTTCCTACACCTCTGAAGAGTCTCCTTTCGTGACATCAGTGCCTTTCAATTCGACAATTTCGAAACAGCCACGCCAACGAGGACTTGAGTACAGGAACGTTAAAAGCATGAGCATCTCATCGGATGTTTGCACATTTGGATTCGACGGAACGTGGCCATAGAAGGATGGCTAGCGAGGACACGCAACGACGGGGAATACATCAACCCGATCCTGTATGTGTAATATTTATCATCCCGCACAGCGCAACGTACCCTTGGATCTTCAGCGTTTCGAAGAACGTAGTGCCTCGATGTGCCAATGACATCACCGTTAACGACGACTCTCTTAGAATCCCTGGGGCTATATAAACGACGATAGATGAGCACACATATGCACGCACACACACATATCTGGCGTGGAACGTGAAGGCACAGCCACTAATGCGAAGAGGCTGTATAATCAAAGGAGCGGTGCACACGGGCGGTCGTAATAAACGACGCACGGCGCCATGAAAACACTCACGCGAGTCCACATGACCTTTCTTTATTCATGGGAAATACACTTCATGACTCTCGCGTGATTACAACAAACACCGAAACTCTACTGAAGGTTATTAATCGTTCACAGATTCTATTAAGATCATTTTATTGAGGTCATTCTACCGAGAGTCCTCCGTGCGGTCTTGGTCGCTATTTTACCAGGCCCAACAGCCTCTGCCACGACATAAGTCGAGAAATCATCAGGCTCGTCAGCCTCTGCCACGACATTAGTCGAGAAAATATCCGGCATCAAAGCCTCTACCACAGCACAAGCTGGGAAACTAACAGACTCCCCACGTCTCTGCCACGATTCAAGATACCGCAGGCCCTGCGATGTCTCCTGAAGGGCCGGACAGAGCGCAGGCACCTTTACTGAACATGGACCACTTCCAACGGAATCTGAAGCGGCTGCCGGGGGTTCGGTCTCACCGTCCAACAAATGTCCGAATGGAAGCTGATTCATAGTGTCCAGCTGGAGTGACCCCTCATAATCCGTATTATCTTCATTAACATTAAAATTTCTCAGTAATTCACCTGTGACCTCATTCTCCCCAGCTTCTGCCTTCCCGCGCGCCAGGAAAACAGAAGCCACCATTACTTTATTATTGTACTCGTGAAATCTGTCATTCTTCTTGTTCACTTCGGAATCTGCAATCGATGACTCGTCTGCGCAGACGAGTACCTCTTCCAGACGCCTCGAACAAGAATTAGGAATTTCATCTGTCAGTGAAGGATTCAATTGGGAATTGGAAGCATGACTGAGTAGGTACAGTTGGATTGCGCGACAATGTATCTGCATTGGAGTTTACTCTACCAAATTCATGCACAATGTTGTAATCGTACTCATTTAACTTAATTCTCCATCTCATAATTTTAGAAGTGGGATCCTACGCATTATTTAGCCAAACTAATGGACGATGGTCCGTTTCTCATATTCAAACTCCCTCTCTATCTCAGACGCGACATCTATAGCTATTCCTAAACTATCCCCCTTCTCCCGTATCATTAAGGTTCTAATACTACGATTATGTAGCCCTCTCTTAAAACCCGTTATAGCTGTATGATTCAATAAATTTTTGACACCTTTAGCCTGTTCTGTCTCAAATTTCTCATTAGCTGCTTCCGTACCCCGATTTAAAATTTCATTCACCCTAGCCCCGTAACTATCAATGCTCTCACTATCCTTTTGACGTAAATTCTTTAACTCCTCCAGAACGCGATCAACATCAAAAGACCGAGTAAAAGCGGATTTTAACAAGTCGATCAATTCGTCCAACGTAGTCGGGGCATTGCTGTTAGATATGAGCTGATCTGTATGCCCTTCGATTTTATTGCGGATCAAAGCGAGTAAGTTAATCCTATTTCCGGGCTTAATTCGTGAATCCGCGAGTCTACACTGGTTAATAAACTTAGTTATTGAACAGGACTTTCCATCAAAGCGGGGAATCAAACCAGCGGCAAAGGTCATTGACATAAATAAAGTCTCCGAGGAATCAGAGGGTAACTCCGTAATTTCCACGGCATTTGAATCATCTGAGGGAGTTGATTCATTATCGAGGAGAGACAAATTGACTCTGCGAATAGGAGTTTGCGCGGATATTACGCTCAATTCATTCGACTGTAACACGGTTGAAGAAGACTCCGGTGCGGGTAACTCTGTTACTAAATCTTCTACCTCAAACGCGCCACTACCACTCAAGTCAGCCCTACTGTTTCGTATAGCCTTTACAAATCGGATCCTGTACGGCGGCATTTTGAAAATCTAAGCTATGCTTATCAAGTAAGATATAGTTTCTTATAATTATAAACTCTTACAATTAAAACTTACGAACAAGGTGCTGTATAAAAGTCAGCTAATATTCCAGAAATACACTAAGATTACACTTCTATGATGTCACGTATAGTTCACTAATCCTAACTTGATGTATAGGTGTTCCAATTCCAATCCTCAGGTGATCCCTCACCGATCCTTTCCCTGGAAAATGATTTCCCTGATCCACCGAATGCGTTGGCTCCTTGGCTCCTCGGGTAGATTTCTCCTCTCGTCCGTCGGAATTATGGATATGAGCTCGTAATTATCAGCAGTATGTGTACTTCGATACCAACAGGTGCTTGCGATTCCAGGATTAGCGAGCACGGCCGCTGAAACCACCCATCTCCGGCATTCACCCTTGCCCCCAGGGAAACCGTGCAAAAACCTAAGGGAGAGAGGTTGCACTTTCACGTTGAGTACACAATTATAAACTGCTGCTTATCAATGTCAATTCACGAGTCTACGAAAATCACAGTTCTAGAAGTGCAGACTGTATATATCACACACTCACGAGCCGGCAAAGTTTATCACTCAAAAAATGTTTGTGAAATTAACGCGTTCATTTTCTTTCAAAATCCCACCGCTGTCACCAATTTTGTTGCGTATTTTAACGGTAGATTTTAAAATCAGAACGCGGGTTGGTGCCCGTGGAGCGCTGAACCGCTCTGCTCGTCGGAGTGCGGGAGTTTCAAATAAAACACTGTACAAGAACTATTGCTAAGTTAAACTTTGGACTTTTATTTGAACTGTTCGGGAAGCTGGTTAAAAACGGAATGAATGTAGCATTTCAAAAGATCCTCCGAGGTCCTCGCTGAAGTCGTTGGCCGAATCCTCCTAGTCCTCCCATAGATTCTCGTAGTCCAATCAGGATGGAGGATGCATCAGATCCAAGCGGTAGGCCGTCCTTCGGATGTCCGTACGCCCCCGCGAATCGGCGTCCATCTCTCCCTCCGTCTTCGGGTGGTGGTGGAAACTCGGTGGAAGCGCGCTTTTCCGTTACACAGCGGGGTGCCCACGTGGGAAGAGAAAGTAGGCTCTACTCCGAGGATCGAGAAAACAACCCTTGAAGGAAATTTATGACTTTCTCAACGTCGCCAACACTTCTGGAGTCAATCGACACTCCTAAAGACTAACAAAGGACAAGGCCTTCTCAAAAGATTACGTGACTTAGAAGAAACTCGCGATTCGTTTTGGGGTCTGTTAATTGGTGTCCTCTTCCTGTTTTCGAGCTCTGCCCAAGATCTTTCCCACGTATGCCACCCGCATCGCACATCCTTAATAATGCTTTCTCAATCACACACACAACATCTACTTTCAAATTTCGCTCCTGATTTATCTATCGATTACATACATTTCCGTGGCTACGTTCGCGTGATCACGCAACAATATTTAACAATATATCGACAATATCGTTAAGATATTGTTAAGACGAATAGATCTATTCGCCTCTTCTAGAAGAGGCTGAGGTAGAATATAACACACTTTGTTGCAGCAACGATGCAAATAATAATTTTAAAGACATTGTAAAGCAACGATACATATTCATACTTTTAAAGATATCGCTTTCGATACTCAGCGGCTCAGCACCGATGTTTTCGCCCATTCACAACGGTGTTCTTCGGTGCTGGATAGCGCCGTGAATGGGTCCAGCACCGGTTTTTACGGTGCTCACTTTTCGAGCACCGTTATCAACGGTACAGACCTTTTCCCGCTTAGAATGCAACGCATTAATTGTATAATAAAGTCAATCAGAATCTATTTGTTTGTATTTAAATTCACGGCGCTGTCCAGCACCGAAAAACACTGAATGGGCTCAGCACCGATATTTTCGTCCGTTCACAACGGTGTTTTTCGGTGCTGAATAGCGTCGTGTATGGGCCCAGCAACGCTTTCTACGCTGCTGACCTTTTTTCGTGTATACCTCAGCTGATTTCCCAGGTAGCACACGTCGTCTATAAGTCGTGTGCTATCTGGGTCTATTCGCGTCAACGATATCTTAACCATATTATCGATATATCGAAATATCGATAACATTTCAATAGTCACACCTCTACCTCAAAGTGACAGAAATTATAACCTATATGCTATACCCAATTTCATAAATATACCGTTGCGGCGTAACAACGATATTTTGGAAGGATGTTAAGTTATAAAAAGTTCACAAATGTAGCGTAAAGGAACGAAATAGCTAATAAACATTATTGTCATATAGCATATAGGTTATATTTTCTGTCACTTCGAGGAGGGGACTACATAATAATCACGCGCATCCAGCCTGCGCATTTTCCCTAGCCTGGGCGGCCGCATGAAAGGGGAACTTTCCCCACCCTACATCAGTGGCAGTTGGAACGATATTTCTGAGCTTGAGTACGCGGAAAATTTGACTTGCGGTCCCAAGCGGGAAAAAAGTTCATTAAATTTCATTAAATTCTTTATATTTAGTGTGATTATTACTAGGGACTGTAGCCATAATTATTTCTTTTATATTTCGAAGAACTGTCTTTAAATGTTTAAATAATTACTTTAAGCCACCCTGACATTCAATTAACTAACCTGCTAAGAAAACTATTAAAAATGTTATATTACGCGGCTAAATACATGCTTTTCTGACTTTCTTTCTTCCATAAAATATGGTAAGATCGGATTTTTCGAGTAGGTCTTATAAACGTTTTACAACATTTACGCTTGAGACAACGCAATACAGCATTTCCTCTAGTTCCTATCACTTTTCTAAATATGGAAACATAGATATCAGGTTTACATAGATTTCTAAAATTGTTCAGAAGCTACCGACTCTTTATAACAACATTTTGGTCGGCGCTTAGAAGGAATACAGGGCCATTAATATGCAGTATCCTCTAATGGAAAAATAATTTTTCAATATTTTTATCATTATACAAACATCTGTATTGTATGTCAGATTTGTCTACTAAAATGAAACCAATTACGACGCAGTTTGGTATGAGGAAGGTACGGCAAAAAATTGGTACAGAAAGAGGAAAAATAATAACATATTTTTTTAAAATCCAGAAAATAATACGATAGCGAACGTTCAGTAGATGTGCGGCCTTTTTCTCATCGATAGTTGAGGTCAAGGCCATCGAAAAGTTCGTCTTTTTTTTAAACAGACGCCGTTCCCAGAAACGCGATACACCTGAAGGCAAAAATCAATGCGACTTGAAATGTCTTGCAAGCAGAGCTCGCTAAATCAGGCGTTTGCTCTTAACGAATCTTTACCATTTTTTATTTTGTTTAAATGCTAAACAAGTAAAATATGAAAAAAGTGGGTAGGTAGTGATTTATTTTTAGGGTTGCCATAATTGTCAAGCTTTGATACGGAACATTTAAATGCTAATTAAATAAAACATGAAAAATGTGGGTAGGTAATGGTTTATTTTACTCTGTAAAATATTTCACGGTAACAGTGAAATACGGGACAGTCCCGTATATACAGGACGTATAGCAACTCTACATATGTACATACCTACTTGCCCGAATCACGTCGTATTTGATTTTCCTTTTATTAAAAAAATCTCACTAATATGCCGTAAATGCTCGAATCGAGCCGAAACAGAGAATGTAAAAATTTCACCTTATGATTAGCTTAGCATGTGTACATAGATGTTTTCCGCTTTTAGCTACTGATTACGGCTTTTGCAGAATTTGTAGAAGAAATTAAAATCTAGAAGCCTAGCTTGTCCGTGGACCGACATCGACATGCGAAAATCAGACGCACGGAGAATGCAAGAAGACAATGTAGTATTATACTTTGTTGCCGCTGCCAGAATGATCGTTTGTCGCGTAAAGGACCTCCGTGCCGTTTCCCTCCCATTTTATCTCACACGCGAGTCGCGACGTCCGTAAAACAGGACCTTTTTTTTTACTTGTGCTTTAAAAAATACCATAACTGTTTTCTCATATGTACATATCTAGGAATAATGAAAACAGACCTTAACGCAAGCGATACGCTCGGGTACTTACATCGGAGATGTTCTTTACAATTTTTAAATCTATACAATAGTTAATAAGGAAAGGGCCAATCAATTTGTAACGAAAAGTAGTTTTAACTACTAATCTATCGTTCCCAAGTAATAAATAAACTATTGCAAAATGTCGGGTGCCGAAAACTACGAATATAAATTTAAAAAAAACGTTTGGATTCCTTGTTCTCAATGATTTATACGTGTCGTAGGATGGGCACCGTCTATTTAGTCATGCGCGGAGTGCAGAGATTTGTGGGAATGTCAATAACAGCGTCAATTTTTAATATTTTTCGACATACGACTCGCGAAAATGTTAGTTAAGTGTTCCACTACACGTAATGTACTAACAATCAATGTCATTTTGCAATTTATAGCTTGTATAAGCTTTCAAGAAGAGATCACCGAAATAGATTTTCGGAGAAAAATCCACGCGAATCCTCGTGAGTCGCTGACAAACCGAGCCAAAGCGTAGCGTAACAAAAGCCTGTCCTCTGTCAAACTCTCACTCTAAACAAGTCACACGTATACAATCACGCACACCTTTCAGCATTTCAATACATTTCAGAGTAGTTCCTAAGTTGGACGCTGTTCATGAGCAGAGGCCGCTAAATTCAGTCCTCGAGTTATGGGTCGGTAATACAGTTTGGGTGGTGACACGAAGTCCCATAAGGTGATAGGTCTATTCTATACTTCGTCGATGATGCTGCTCACTGTTGTTTGACTACCGATCAAATCTCTCTTGCATTAAGAGTTTCGAAAAATTGTCACAAGATGGCCGCGGAGCGTGGTCGTGCACCTGCAATGACAGCACGTGCTACAGCTGAGTGGCGGTCTCGTTCCCAGAAAAGTGAGTATAATCGTGTTTTAAAGGTATTTCTCGCTTTCTCAGCTTTACCCGGTCTTCACCTATTGTTGTGTCGACCCTGTGCTTTGTTCTGTTCTTCCAAAATCGTTCGCGTGTCAACGTATTTCGCCGAAATGCTCTTGTATTTACTGGGCGCTCGCACGTGTGCCGCCAGTTCGTCCGTAATAAATTGTTGTGATGGGCAATTAACCTTGATAGAGAGTTGTGTCTATCGATAAGAGGCGTTTATCTCGCGTATCGTAGGAAAAGTAGATATTGTGCTGGTTATACGTGCAAAGATTTCATGTCAGAGCATTACTGCAAATGGAAACAGAGTTCTGATTTCAATACTAACCTAACCCTTTACACTCGTACGTCGAACTGTCGTTAAGTAGAACGCCATAACGCGTTAAACGATTTTTAACGCGGATAATACATTGTAACGAAGTGCATTTGTTTCGCCCGAGTGATGTGTTAAATTGTTGTTGCTAGCTTGTGCGTAAGTGTATACTATAAAAGATTATATGCATTGAAAACTTGAATTTCTTCGTATCGATTTTGATCTATACGTCAAACGCTTTTACGCTGCATATATGCATATGCACGTCAAGGTAGTATTACATCAGCGTGTGTTTGATTGGTAAAATAAGTTAGAGTAATATTTTCATTTTTTTATTTCATTTTCTATTTGTGTATTTCTTAAATCATGTGAAACGTGTTTAATTTATTGTATTTACGTGAGTCAACATTTACTTATACATCTTTCTTGTACAAAATGTCTAATATAATATTTATAATTGGAAAGAATGAAGACTATTTCGCAATAACAGTCCATCTTCTAATCCTGTTTGACAATTAGTCGCATTTTAAATTTATTTCTTATTTTTATATTCATTCGTTGGTAATATCATGAGGACGTAAGAGAAATTGAATACCCTACTTTCAAGGGCGACCGGAGACTTTTTTTCTGGTTGGGGGGGGGGGAACTTTGGGATGATGGTAAAGAAAACTATACCCCTCTTGCTTTTTTTAACCCATTTTGTAGTGCCAATTCAATTAAAAATTTAAAACAGAAATTTAAAAGTATTCCCTTTTTTAATCTTTCGTGGCCACAACGTCTTATAATCACAAATTGGTCACACGGGGTTCACAGGGGGGTAATTGCCCTTTTTGCACCCCCCTCCGGACGCTTACTTTGAAAAATATGATAACGAATAGTATTTTTCATACAAATATGACTGTCTGAAAGAGGAAAGATTCACTTAACTCTTCGACTCGTAGTAAGCCTACTACGCATTTTCACGCTTCCTTACCTGCAAGAAATCTATTGTCAAGTTTATCTCCGCGCTTGGAACATATTTTAGCAAATTTAACTTGCACGCGATGTAAACGTTTTACTGTGACTATGTGTGACTATGACTTATAATTACATATCATTACTGACAATTATATAACTTTCTTTATAATAAAGTTTAAGAGTAAATAAATTTTACATTTGGTCCAATGTAATTACATATTTATAGAGAGAGTGAATGTAATTATTTAAGGATATGATAGCAAATGTGTTAGAATATAGAAGAATTAATTAATTCCATTCATTGTAAGCTAAGTCGTTCTTAAATTACGTAAGGCTTTTTTTGAGGGGGGGGGGGTCGCAAATTCCTTATGTTTTCTTATGAGGGGAAGGGAGCGTGAGGTAGCGTCGTACATGATTTTTTTTAACCTAATTTTCAATATGAAACTTTTAAAAAAATTTAATAACTGAAAAAATGCAATGTAAAAATAATTAAAGGACGTAATTTAAGGACGGCCCCTAAGGAGCACCAATATTTTGTACAGTTACGATTATTTCACTCGTGACACTCACACCTACAGTAAACCTGACAAAATCTTCATTATAGTCATAATGGTTTAAAAAAGCAATTTTTTATCACCTCTAATATTTCTGCTATATTTAAAAGTTCATAGAAATGTTTCTTAGAAAATTTACATAGTTTTGTGGGGGCCGACGTATAGTATCAGTAGTTTTATTCTATTGGGAGGGGCTAATGAGATGAAATTTTGTTTTCTATAGGTGTTTAACCCCTTAACTTGTACGCTCGAGTTAATTCGAGCGCGCTAAACAGTCCAAACTGTGCACACTCGAGATAATTCGAGCGACGTTGTATTTTATGCTGCTATACTTTTTCACATTCGAATATAATCGAGAATTGAAAATAACAATGTGAAAGCAAAGAAAGTGTTTTTTTACATAAAAAAAATTGATTTTTTTTTGGCCGGTTTTTTAAAAAAAAAACTGTGCGTTAAGGGGTTAAAGAACCTTTAATGGCCTTGAGTGATTAATTTTTGTAGGTTTTTGAATTCGTGTTAAAGTTTCTATCGGTTACCGACAAATAAAATATAGCATTCTATTAAAAAAAAAGTTGACCTTCGTATCTCATTAACTTCCCCTACAGAATAAAACTATTGTTACTCTACGCTGGCCCTCACAAAACTATACAGTTTTTGTGGGAAACTTTAAATGTGGCAGAAATATTTCAGGTGATAAAGTTAGTTGAATCACCCTGTAGATATACATACAGTAGTATCTACATACCTTTAGCACCCGAATTAATAGGGAGACATGATCGTTCGAGTAAGGGAATTTTCGGATAGTGTACTACTTGCTTTCCTCATGGTGATTATTGTATATTTTGGAAAGAATAACACAAGAGAAAATATCAATAATGAGAAATAAATAAAATGTACTATCATAGATCTTCTTCAAGCTTCTGCAGTGGCGCACCAGGGGAGGGGGGGGGGGGGGCAAAGGGCCCTGAGACTCCCCAGCGTAGGGACTTTGTAAACAAGGAAAGAAAACTGGATTTTATTCTGTAAATAAATTTTTATAATCACCTAATGAATTTGATTGAGTTTGCATTAAAAATATTTTTATCCGTTCAACTCGGATCTCTCCAAGAGTAAATCCTGAGTGCGCCACTGAGCTTGTGAAGTATCTCCTGTTTCGTTGCAGCAGTTGATATTACACATTCCCTACATGTACCTATAATGCCATTACACGTGTTCACGTACACACTGTCAATTTCATCCTAAAGTAGTGTGAATATGTGAATAGTATTCATTATGATCGTTATAGAAGGAAGTAATGCTCTCGCGACTATTAAAATTATTTACATTTAGTTGTTGCGGAGATTTTTGTGTCGTGATAGAAAAGTGTCATGTAAAATCTCATTGTGGATTCGGACCTTTAGGAGAATGCAATGTTCGAATAGCCGCAACGTAGAATATTCGGATAACATTTTCTTTGCCTTCATGGTATTGTTTTCGACGTGAAAATACGTCGATGCCAATTAATGGGTTAATATTCGTTGTAAAGGCCGCTATACACGCTTCTTTTTGCCGTTCGATTTACTTGTACAGTCAAAAGTTACATAATGCAAAACAGAACACAGTTGAGCCCATTAACGCCTATTAGGGTGGATCTTATTTTCGACTTTTGAATTTTGTTCGCGGCATGCCCCAGAATAGATCGAAATAATGAAAAAAAATCTTTTTGAAGTTTGAGCCCGATCGGATAAAGGGAAAATGTGCCCCTGGACCCTTGAACTGTTAAATAATTATTGAACAGCTCACAAAGTCGATTTTATATAATTATTCTCCAAGTTATTGATTACATAAAAAACATGCCAAACAAAAGTTGTAGATCCAGACAAGGAGCATTCTTTATATTCTATTAGCTGTAGTACTTGGCTTCGCCAAAAATTTAGATTCTGATTCTATAAAAAAATTTATTTTTTTTTAAATGGTCACATTCATCTGGATTAGTCAGGCATAATGAGCTGAGGCACATTTCGTGATCCCAGAGTTCATCGTTTGAAGGTTTTAGGCGACAGACAAACACACCAATATATAGAAGCTTCCTGCTTTACATATTAAGATTAATTTTTCTCGGATGTTGCTGAAATTTGAATATGTTGTAGTTTTTAGTGATATTTAAACGTACCTCAATGGATTTTTCAGAATTTTGAAAAATGTCAATTTTATAGCTGTTTGAAGTTAAGTGCTAACTTTTTTTCAATACATTATAGTTATGGAAGTATGGGATGAAGATGAGGTTTACGGCGCTTATAGAGATGACATTGAAGTTTTAAGAAAAAATTATTTCAGTTTAAAAAGTAAAAAATTTGAACCATTTTTGTGCAATTATTTTAAACAAATGCAGGTTTTTAACATCGGGCGCGATTTTAAAAATCTGAAAAAAAGAAGAATATAGTTCTATCCTTGCCCTTGATGGACAAATTTTCAAAAATATGGACATTTTAAAATTGTCCCTGTAAAAATTGCCGAAAGTTGACGCTGGTGTGGTACTCGCAGCGGCCAAGCGGCTGTATCTGCTATTCTTATACAGTGTTCTCGAATATTGTAAGTATTTGTAAAAAACTGAAGAAGGAAAACTTTTACTGTTTTTTATACACAACATAATAGGGTAACTCAATTTTTGGTGTTCGCAATATTTTCCTTGAAACGAAGGTGACCTTCAGTTTTTTAAATGGAATGCCATATATTTGATTATCCAATATGAAAGGGACTGTCAAGACAAATTTAACCATATGGTAAACTATGACGTTCAAGACTATACATGGTTAGGAATGAAATAAATATATCGAACTATCTATCTAGTAGATTGAATTACGAGGACTTTGCATTAACATGCTAACTTAACAGTTAGTCCCATTATTTTGGAATTAGCTTGGTATAGCTATTATAATAATATAACCTATAACGTTTTAACCGGTTTTCTAAAAAATGGTTTTAATATTCTCTATAAAACGAACTATTTAATAAAGTTAATCAAAATCTATTCAATGCATTGTACTTTGTCAATTAATGAAGTTACTAAAGTAATGAAAGTATTGACAGTGTCAAAAGATTAACATATGAATGTTGGGTACTATTCATGTACAATAAAATATTTTCAGTATGAACAGTCACATATTATACTGATGCATTAATCATTGTTAAGATTTTGGTACTTGTTACATCACTATAATGAATATTTTGATCGTTTCAGGTGACAGTGATTAGTGAGGAAGGAATGCGTCAGTTTGATTTCACAAAAAGGTGTTAAAGTGAGTACTTTTTACGATTCAATATTACGATAATATAAACAAGGAAATGGCCCTTAATCTTTTCATATACTGTACCGAATTTGTGTAAAGATTACAAATTCAATTTTTGTAAAGATTAAATAAAGGTACGTGACGACTTTTGGCAACAACAATTCAGTCATTCACAGTTAATTGAATTTTACGCCAATGAAATTAATTCTATGAAAAGATTTAGGAATGTATGCAAAGAATTGTGTATAATGGTTAGAACAAGCAAAATGAATCGATGAGAATAATATTTATCAATGAAACATCTTTATTAAAAATCTAGTATCATTTCCCTACATCTACAGTAAATATCACAGGTACACGTTTCTCTATCACAAGATCCTCTGCTCGGTCATATCTATCCCGCTGATAATTCCAGCAGGGATGTACATTATTTAAAGCGACTGTCAAGCGCAAAAACAATACAATCGACCGAGGAGATACGTACATAACAATGTTTTCAACTCGAGAAGCGTTCTTTCTCATGTCGATTTAGGCGCCGAGACGGGGCTGTAATTGACGCGGGAAAGAATCTCGAGTGTTCTCGCGCCAAAATGGACAAAATAAAAAATTCTCGATAAAAGTATGATATAAACAATAGAAAACTCTAACTGTCAAGTAAATTAAAGCTTCAGCCGCGACGCTTGCACGTGGGCGTATCATTACATCGAGATCCTAGCATTGAACCGTTAAAACAGCGTCCGATTAATGAACTTACAATATCCAGTAAAAGATATTACTATAGAACTTATATCGTTATTGCCACCCCCCTCTCCCGCACATTCTACCACTTCAGGTGTCTTGAGCAAATAAAAAAAAAGTTAAGTCTATTCTTCGGTTCACGAATTCGTGCTTGTGCGCCCCATAGGCGTTTTATAATTAATCTTCTCCTTTTTCTTCTTCTTCGTTGATCATCATAGGAAATGAATTCTTCGCGAAGAACGAGGTCCTCTTCTTGTCATGGTGTTCCCCCTGATGTTTCCTCAAGGGCGCACGAATTATTCGCTCAAATCACAGACGAAATTGCAACACCCGTATGGTCCTCCACACAGTGATCCCTTCCGGTACGTCCGGGTCACGTTCTGTGTTTCTTTGCAACAGGAACTCCGGTCGATTGTTTTCAAGAATTAATTTAGCCGGATATAATATCTTTGCCCGTTCAACTCCGTAGCTTCTCGATTACCATGGTCTCCAGATGGGCTCGTTAGGTTTGGCGACCTGCAGGAGGCCCTGGTGGCTCTGAGACATGGTCTCGATGTCCGTTCTGACCGGAGAAGGTTGGCTGGACGCTGGAGTCAAGGGCATCGAGTATTCGTCGGAGCTGAGATCACTGTTCGACGACGGCGAAGGCTGCGGCGCGGCCACGTGGATGGTCAGAGGGCCAGTCTTGTCCATGGAATTCAGCTTGTGACCCAAGTGGGTCATCAGTTTGGTCCCCAGAGCTACGTCGACGCCGGGAGTGGCGGCGAGGCAACGGCTCACTTCGTTGGCGCAGTGCGTGTAGCCGGCTCTGAAGCGGTCCGCGTCGATCACCGGATTTGCGGAAAGCCGTTGCTGCCTTTGAAGCTTGTGGAGATGACGCACGGTCAGCTCCAGGATGTCGGCCTTTTCCAGTTTCGCCACGTTCTCGCCGTCACCAGCCAGGGCTGTCACCATCAAGTCTTTCAGCTCATCCAGACACCGGTTGATTCGTGCTCGGCGCTTGCGCTCTAGCATAGGTTTCATCACCTGTAAATCAAAAGTAACGAGCCATTATAGAGACTGCTTGCAAAAGTGAATTGTACTGTTTCTTTAATTAGACGGAAGAACCGATCGTCGATTTCGCTTGACTCGATCGGGCACTTCGCTTCGATTAGGATTCTTATCGTGCTCATTTTACTTGCGGAACAACAGGTGGTTGGGGAAGTTATTTACGAGATCTAAAGGACGCTTACCTTTCTGTATTGATAAGTCCTGGATATCGGCTGCTCTTGTCCATCGACCATCATAATCTGCTCGTGCATCTGCATGGTTAATCCTTGGAGATCGAGGGGCAGCTTCACACACCGATGTTGGAATAAAACTTGCACTGATTACGAACGATCCGCTTATCGCGATATCACACTTGTCGCTGAATGTCTTTGATGTCACACAAGCTCTGTCGAGATATTGTTTTGAACTGCTCGTCGCTCGCTCTATTCGGAGGAAACGTAAACTGAAACCCGTCTCTAGCTCGAACTTCGTGAACGATCACCGTGATTGTGGTGCCTGTCGGGCGAGGCTGTAGCTTATATAGTCAATGGCCCTTCGGCAGGGTGGGGCGAGGGGCTGCTGTCAGGGCCTCTAGTGGGGGACAGGCCTTCCGTGGGAACGGTCCGTAGAGGTTGGTTCCCAAGCAAGCACACCACCTGTAAGCGGCAGCTGCCAGACACGCGCCCACACCAAGCCATCGTCACCGTTTCTTTGTCCTCGTTGCACCTACCGTACGAACCCGTACCTCCTACCTCCTCTGATCCTCCTCGGGTAGTCGTGCCACGGTATGCACGGCTTAACGTGCCTTCTCTTTCTCTCTTCCCTCCTTTCAGCTCGCTATTTCACGAACGTGTGCTCATACGGAAGGACCCGATATCGGCGTTCTTTCCTTGTCTCTCGAGGCAATATAGAGGGGCAGAGTGAGAGGGAACGAGCGGAGAGAAAGAGAAACAGAGCCATCCTCGTTCCACCTAGTATTCCTCGTTTTCCATTCTAGTACCAGAGGAGGGTACTCGTGCTACATCTTCTTATCGTGATCCCATCTTCGTCCCTCTTTCGCCCAGGCCCCGTCGCCTCGTCCTTGTCCGGGCAGCAGCCTTCGAGGAGCGTGCTGGGCACAAGTCCGGCGTTCTCCCCGATTGCAATCCCACTAGTTACACGTTACCGAATCACGGTACGTGTGTCTATGTTACCCGAGCCACCGCGAAACGATACCGTGCCCGCGCGCACGCCTCGCTACCTCGCCGTTTCCTCTCCTCAATTGATCAATTATTTTCTGCGCGCATTAACCGCCGCGTGAGAAAGGCGCCGCGGATACGGAGGCAAACGTTTGCGCGATACAACCTGACGCGTCGTGAAAAGGATGTGATGAATCGATTTATTACGGTTGTCGCGTGGGCGCTGACATTGGTGGGGCTGACCACGTTATCGAATACGATAATTAATTATCGTTTATTCAGTGCGCAATTCTCCCGCACTCTTCTCCGCTATCTCTGCCTTCGTTAGCTAATATTTCGCGGGACAAAATACTTCGTTTTCCGTTTCCTTTTTAAATGACGTCACAAATTCTGATTCTAATCAAACTTCGAGCGAATGTAGTGCATATTAGATAGCCCTTAAAATTATTGCGGATTTTCGTTTCTTTAATGTCATATTATTTTTCTTTAGGTGGTGTGATAGAGAAGAAACAACTGAACAATAAAATTCTTATATTTACAGTTCCATAAAAAAAAAATGGCTGACTTCACCCCTCCAGAGTGAATTTCCGCCGAAAAAATTGAAGATTCATTAAAATCAGAATTTTCAGATTTGGAATATTTCCTTCTTAGTTAAACACTTTACTGTTTTCTGTAGTGTTTTTTCTTTGAATAATAAATCCGTTTGTAAAACCTTTAAATTATCTCTGTCCGTTAAAAATCAACTGTTTCCTCGCGCGGCCAATTAATTCGACCCTCGAAATTTCAGACGGTCTCGGCAATTACTCGGGACTGTCCGACCGAACGTGATTTTCATGCAGTAAAACGAAAAGGTCACGTGCGTTTTGTTGCGAATCCGCGAATTTGTAGCGTTAAACTGCGGGACGGTTTAAAAAAACGGCTGTGGATTTTCAGTTGGCCTACCGCTCGCCCAGCGAAAATTAGTCGTAAGGGGGCCCCCGTTGTTGCTCGAGGTTTAATTTCGCGAGCACGCTCGTAAAAATCATTCTCCGCTTTGGATAGTCATCGTCTGGAATGAATATCTCTGCATGCTTTACGTGTACATCCTGCCGGTCGCTGGAAGCACTTCCAGATACTAATTTCGCCGAGGCTTTTGCTGAATTATATCCTTCGTACCCCCTTTCAATCTTTCCCTATCCTTCTCCTTTTTACGCGGTGGTTTCGCCTTTTTTCCCTCTCCTGTTTCGCTTCTTTTTTCCTCCCCGCTCGCTGCCTCCTGCCAACTACCTCGCTTATTTCTCCGCGAGTGGGGTACTTAAACATCGTTCGCGCCGAATAATTACGCACGCTAGTTTCATCCTCTCTCTCCCCTCTGCCGCCTTCTTTCTTTCCCCCTTCTTTCCTCCTGCCCCGAGCTCTCGCTCGCCCGACTACCTCCTTCTTGCTACCGCAACTTTACGAGGCATCCTTCGTCTTTTTCGTTGCCGTCGTCGTCTTCTTCTTCGTGCCTGTCCCGGCTTCCTCTTTTTTCCTTCTGCTCCCCTGAGCCGGCCAATTGCACGTGTCCCTAACGACGCCGGCACCTCCGTAGAACTTACGCGATGACGAGATAACGTGAAACTTAAATCACGCTTCCTCTTCTTATTTTCGCTGTCACGAGCGACATCGTCGCTCGGCGGCCTTTCCGATACGCCGGTGATACTGAATCGATCCGAGTCGTTCAAAGAAACGTTCAAAGAAGCTTCTATGTACATATTTAGTTGCGGTCACATGCTGCGTTGTGGAACTGGAAGGATATTCTCTGAAAGAGTGTGTTAAGTAGTTACCGACGTCTTGAATTGATCGTGACAGAGATCCTGATAGATCTGTTCCTTATTTTCTTTCCACGTTATTTTTCTACACAGCTCGCTGTCTAATCTTTTTAAATTTGAGTGAGTCTTGCAGCTATAGTGGCGCGTGTATCGAGCGAATATTAATTTTATAAAGCAGAAAGTTTATATGTTGTGTGCTTGTCGCCTAAAAACTTCCGTGTTTCGGCTCATTATGTCTGACTAATCCAGACGAATGTAATTAATTCCACAAAAAAACTGAAAAGTATTTTTTGTATAAAATCAGAATTTCAGTTTCGGACGATGCCGAGTAGTAAAGCTAGTTATTTATATGTCGGTTGTCTGCTATAACGTTATTAGAGACGAATGCAGTAACATTATTAATATCGATATCTGCACCTTAAAAACTTCTGCGTTTTGAATTTCTTATTACTGAAGTCTCTTTACCGGTCTAATTTCTGATTATGTAATTGGAAGAATTATAATTTGCAAATCTACAACTGTCTTTCAATAGTCGAACTTTTAATTAGCTTCCGTGTGAAAATCCTTTGAATGTAGATCAGATGTAAAAGCGATTGGTAACGTAAATATTCATCTGAAAGCTGATCGGAGGCCAATTCGTGTACAAATTTTGTACAAAATCACGGCGGGCGAGTCACGCAATCTGCGTGTTAGTTATCGAACTACGAGCGAACGTTTCACGGTAACCGAATACGTTGGAGGGATTCCCCGAGCAAGAAACAAAATGAAAATGAAAAACCCTGACGCAAACTGACCGGACGAAGCCTTTGACGTGTTTTAATTGCGTGTAACCATATTGCTGATGTAATAAAGGGACAAGAGTATGCGATGAGGCGTTGAAAGCAGTGCTCCTGCCGATTGGAGCCGACTCCCGGCTTCTCGTTAAACGTTGAAACGACAGCCGCGCGAGATCCAGACGACAGTGATGAATCGAATCGGAAGAGTGGCATGTTGCCTCGCGTTTCTCACATTCCGAAACGAGGCTATCGTTATCGTGCCGTGGTCGAACGTATGGCACGCGCGATCTCGCTTACTGTTTGTTACACCGACTTTTTATTGCGATAGAAAGAATAGTTGTGATAGAAAAATGTTGAAAGGTACAAAGAGTTTTAAGGCTATAGGTATGAAAGGTACAGAGAGGTAACCACAGGTACAGAGAGTTTTAATTATAATTCAAGGCAATATTTGCATTTATTTAACGAACCTTTGCCGCATCTACGTAATAAAACTTGATATTATTGTTCGAATAATATACATCTGATTAGTTACAATACCCAAGATGAACAATCGTGAATTATCTATCCTGATGATTCTTTATGCTAAAGTAATTTGTCAGTTTTCTTTACCTTGAATAATATGGTTCATAGAGATTTCCAATATGATTACATTTTAGTTTTTGAGTTGTCTTCTTCTTTAAGAGGGAAGCCTGGTTTAGGACGCTGAAAACGCAGTGATTTTTAAGAATTATTTTCTCAAAAAATATAAGGCGAATCTTTCCAAAAGTTTAAGAGTGTTTTACAGCATATTCGGACAACCAGAAAATTTTTTTTTATTAAGAAAGAATTCATTTAACTTGAGTTGTAAAATTGTGTGCATTCTAGCGGATCCATTTTTTGCCAGAAATAAAAAAACTCAAGTTTGTCTTAATTGACATGAATTTATATCATCTATGAATTAAAAAAAAAAAAAATAAGAAAAAAGTCTGAAATTGACAAAATTATGGGGCTTTAAGGAAAAAGTTACGATTTTGACGGAAAAATTTCCACGTTTTTATGCAAAAAGGTGAAGTAAATCGGTCAGTTCAATTTTTCTTTATCGTGTACACAAGTTTAGAAAACGTGGTTTCGAGAAAAATGCGTTTAAAGTTTTCTACCGTACCTGTGTAACTTTGGGAATACATTCTCCATGAGAATTACTATCGATTTAAAAAAAGTCAATTTTTTCAGCGTCCTAAACCAGGTTCCCCCCTTAAATGTTCAAAGTCTCAGTAAAGAATTTATCTCAAGATTTTTGACATTGCATGAAATAAGGATTGAAAGGGTTTTGCGTAAACAACTGACGGTGTTGTTGAAAATTTTGGGTGGAAAAAAGGATATATCAAGAATTATAATTATCCAACAGAAAAAGAAGTTCTGTTACCTTAGTTGAAATAAATATAATCACTGTGAATATTTATAGCAAAAAGTACCTACGACTGAAAATGCTCAAGCGTAAACGGTTTTATCTACTTAATTATTATCTATTTGTAACCGAATGTTCGAAATTTCTTAGCACGAGTGCTCACACTAAACCCTGTCAATCTAGAAGTATTTATACCACCCCGAAATTGGTATAACTCCCCATGAAACATTCATAACATTCACAAATTTGTTTCAGATAAAATGCTTTTTCTTTTCATGTAAACGTGGCAAAAAAAATTGTAACGCTTCAGTATCAAATCCGTCGCACTAACAAAAAGTAAAGCTTGAAACTCGTGTCCCACGAGGACCATTGTGATCAATGGCACTCCGCTGAAATGGCTGCGTTCGGTGAAATACACATAATGCGGCCACGTGGCGATTCGATATCAAGTCAGCTTCCTCTCACGTGCGGCTCATTGTTCGTTGTTTTTGCAGGATCTGGCCGGGCAACGTGGAGTTCCGACTGCGTCGGTGGATAATATAAAGTTAATTCAACGTCGCGATTAGGCCACGTGCACGCTTGCACGCGTTGCAGGGCTTTACGCGGCGGCCGCACGTGCTGGGGCAATGCATTGCTTAAGTCGGTATAGACTATTAACCGGAAGAGAGCGCCAGTCAAGGGGCCAGCGGCACTCGCGATACATAATTTTCCCTCATACAGGATGAACTTCGTTTGAAACACGTTAAAATATGAACAGAAGTTTGATGAACTCTCAACGTATAATTGTATATAATTATTGTCTTCTCACTGACATTGCAATGTGTAACTATTAGAAAGGTAAAAATTTACGGTCAGAGGTTTGTTTGAAGTTTTCTATTTCCTATTTACGTATTTATTTATTACAGGTAACAATCATTTGGCACATTAATTAAATTAAAATTAAGATTAAAATAACAAATACCAAAGAAAACGACAGACAGAGATGTTGAAGTATCTGTCACATTGTTCAAAACAGTTTGAGTTTCATGTTAGTGCATTTGGAGTGCATCACTAGATATTTTTATCAGTACTTTTTACTACGTATTAATTATTGCCTGCAAAATTTTAAGATAACTAGATTACAATGGAAAAACTGTACCGGTACACTAAATAATTGAAAATGAGGGGCGTATGATTATTCGATGAGGCGAACTTATTGTTAGTTATTTCTCAAATGTTTACTGGATGCTGCTCGAGTTTACGCGTACATTCTTCTGTTAAAACGGAGGACTAAAAAGCTCGAAAAGGCCTGTATCATTTTGCGCCCGCGAAACGCGTGTGACATTAACAGGTTTTCTCTCAGCCACGACCTTTCGAGTTTCCCATGTTCGGTGTACGCGAACTCGCGGTATCGTTTATTGTGTCGGAGAGAGGGGGAGAGAGACTTATTAGCAAGTACATCAGCTGTCCTCGAATGTACATATGTCGCGAGCCGTTTGGCTCGTGCCGACGAAATCGTGATCCCCTTCCTCCCTATCTCGAATATCAACCCTCGGTGACATTGGTTCGCACGCGTCGATTTCCGCGCGTGCGTACACACGTAACATCGAAGGGGAGCTCATGAGGGTTGTTGGGAAGATAACAACACCGGATATGTACTTCTAATAACTCGCCTTTTCTCCTCGTGAGAACTTTTTGTCGCTGTGTAAATTGCTCCCTAATTCGATCTCGTTCAATCTCATGCGTGCCACCCTTTATTCCGATTAACAGTTGTCATATAGGAGTGGATTCTCATGGAAGTTTCTGGGATTGCTTTTGGTTTTCAAATGGTTTCAAACATCTTCCGAGCCTCTGACAGTATGTGGCTCCGCTGGGAGAATTTTCTTTCGAATAAAATTTTCTTCAAATCTTGTTTCTCGCGTGTTTTATACAGATTTGAAATTGAGTTGAAATAAAAGTGAATTTCTGTGTTCTGTAAGAGCAAACGATTTATTTCAGTAAATGGAGTTGTTATGAAACACTGATGCTAGTTTAATTTAATTTTCTTGAAATTTTTACATTTTTAAATTTTCCGGATCTTAAATAAAAAAATCAAAGTAGGTACTGCTGCGACGTCTAAATCGTATTCTGAACGTTGAAAGAATATACCCAGAGTGGTTATGTTTCATTAATTATGGTCTTAAAAATGTCAGTACGACCGTTTCCAAAATAAACGAAAAATGCAGGGGAAGCTTTCGCGGGCTTATCTTTTTACGACGCATTCTTTTCACCAGCACGATTACCAGAATATGCTAGTAAAAATTGGTCAAGCATAGTAGGGCCAGCCTGTATAAAATCGGGCTTCAGAAACGGACGACATACTGTCTAGAAGTTATGACAGGTCATTGAGGGTTTATTACAGTATCATTACCGTAATGTTTATGGCACCGAAAGGTTCACATTGTGTGCCGGAGTTTAATGCCTTGTTCGTACGCAGATTCATCTTCGACTTTTTAACTCTTTCGTGTGTCCGGAATGCGCGTGACCCGACGAGGTCACCGTTTCCTGCAGTGGTGTGATGCAACCAAGTTTTCCCCGAAAATCCAATATTCAATGAAGGCACTCATGTCCCCACTACTTTCTAGCCGAATTTCATCGTATAAAAAGGGCCATGATTCCACACTCGTGGGCACAAATTCAAGTTTCAACGGTCAATTGTTTATTGTATATCTATAACTGATGTATTACATATATACCTACATATATAAAAAAAATTATAGGACCCCGTTTATGCTCGAAATCTTACTCTTTATTATATATTAAAACAATTTGTGATTTTGCTTTGTGCTAGTCTGTTAGTGCATTGTAAATCAATAGCATTTTCAATCGTGAATAATGCAGAGAAAATATTTTCCTGAATATTTTGAGATCTTTCTGTGAAATTTTGTAATACATATGTAGAAGTAAACTTCGACTTGTAGAGGTGGGAGTTCTTCTAATTTCGAGTTCTAAAGGTGAAATATATAATTTAACATGCAAAATATTGTTCCAGTTAAGGAAGTTTTATTTTGAGTTGTTGAGGTGTTTACAGCGGAGCGGGTACGAAGGGTATGAAGAAAATTTTCGACTTATAGAGATTTTCGACTTATCGAGGTTGAACTATATATTGAAAAAAATGTCATTTTCGGGGCTCTTTCAAAAGTAAGAGTAATATGGCTCCCTAACAAAAATCATAAAAAATAATTCTTTCGTAACATCATTTGGCTCTCATTTATTCAATACTGTATGCACCGGTTGCCAGAATTTCATAATAAATAATCCCCTTTAAATCTCACAAAATACAGAGTAGGTACGTAAAATCTTCTTCGGTTGCAAACTTGCAATCCTTCACCTGTCGGAAACGCTACGAATTTTCCGAACAACCGAATATTTAAGAACATCAAAATTTTAGATCACGATAAGATAAAAATATAAATAATATGGAAGCTTAATGAGTTATGGGTCTCTGCATATGTGATTCAGTCGAGTGAAAAGTCATCAGCCATTCAAGAGTAAAAGGTTTAAAACCGAAAACTACTACATGCTATAATATCATACACTACCTGTCAAATCAAATGAGAAACGGATAAAGGTGATATTGTGCGGTTCACGGGAAGTTCGTGTTCACAAAGGGGCTGAAATTTGCATGCTGTACCGTTAATGTCTCCCATCGCAAACACGGGAGACCTTCTGACCTACTGTACGAGCAGAGTAACCATGAAGAACAAGAAGAGGAGAAGGCGGAGAAGTGAGAGCATTCTCACGGCGGTTCACCTGGCGGCGTGTGCACGCACCGTATGGTAGTAGGCACGCACTTCGGCCTATTTAAATGGCCTTTTCTACCTTTCCTCTTTTTTAATTCAATACCGCCGCGTGTGGCACGTGCTCACAATACCGACACACGTCATCGCTTCCGCGTACACGCCACAATCTGGCTCCGCTTCCACCGGATCTTCTGGCAAAACCTGAATCGCTTAGCTTCCTGTGACCTTCGACCTGTTGCTTCTTTTTTTATCCAGAGTACTACTAATCACGGGGGACTAGGAGCCACCCCTTGTTTTCTTGGGGTTATACTCACCCGGTACAATTCAGCCAATTTTTGCGGATGTTTTCATTCCAGTTTCGGGCAGTAAACCATTATTTAAAAGTATTATATGAAAATTTAAATATAGCGTATACCTACTCAGTGCTTTAATTATTTTCTAGTAAAAGGAAACAAAAGAATATATATGATGTATATATATAAATTATCTGATGTTTTGCTGTAAATTCTTCTTCACGAACTCACAACTGAAACTATTTAGTAGTACTTTTATTTAAAAGCTTGCAGAAAAATGAACCTAAAGAACTTGATTTATAATTCACACCATACTATTCGAATACATCAGTATTCGAATACTTAAATATTCGAATAGTATTTGGATACTGGGATATTCGAATTATATTCGCCAAATAATTGAGCAACTGAAGTATTCGAATATTCGAATACCGAAAACTTTGGCAAATATTCCCAGCCCTAGACTGATAATGTCAAAAGCGAATGCCATGTTAAAAATTCTATTGCATAGTGTAAAAGCTTTAAAGCTGCGTCAAGTTCACAAATATAGTCAAATACAGATGCTCATTGAACACATGAAGGTCCAATTGTTACTTGAAATTTTGCACGTCAAATTAATTTGCGTGTGTCCCCTCGGGGTTCGAAAGTTCTACATCATTTATTACATTTTTATGATTATCCTACAAGATTCTTTTCTCAATTACAGTTTGAATTCCTCAGTGTCTCAAGCGTAAATACACTTTGCTAGGGCAGCTAAAGGAAATAAGAAAAAAGGAGAGCAATCGAGAAGGATGTTATGTCCAAGTGCAATAATAGCGCCGTTGAAAGAAAGTTTTAATGAGAAATGTAGATGAACCGGTGTCACTTTAGAAGTTAAAATCGATAATGAACCCTGGCGCCCGTTGTGTTGGACGACGGGAAGGGGAGCAGCGGCCCAGATAGGACCCCAAAGGCGTTCTTTGTGGGGTCTTAGGTTCAAGATTGCGCACGTGCTCGGTTTTCCCACGCGTATAGCACGCAGCCGGTCCCCGTTCGATGGAGGGAAGAGGCCAAGGCTGAAAAGGGACAGGGGGGTATTGTGTCGAGCACGGGCCTGAGACACTGGGAATTAAAGGTCTTCTCGTCTTCTTTCTTCTCCTTTTCAGCCGTGCTTAATGATAAACAGTACAAATTGCTTATAGTGGCAAAATAAAGAGAAATAATTGTGGTATAGCTTCTCCTTTCTGACTTTCAAATATTCTGTATAAAAATATGTTTCCTGGTTGAAGGAGAATGGTTCGCAATAAATGTGACTTTTTTCAGGTATTTGCCCATTTGTTAACAATTTTATACAACGCAGACGCTCCGCGCGACGTAAGTAGGCGTTGCGCGATAAAATCGAGAAAGCCATTTTATTGCCATTTTCGGGAGATTTTGATAAATATATGGCTCAATATAGTAATGCATTTTTCAACTGTATTGCACACACAATAATAAATCAAAATTATCTTAAAACATTTAATACGTTCGGTAGTTATTCATTTCAAATTGGTCAGAAATATTCTTTGATTAATGAAAAGTTTCGCGATGCCGATCACGGTGGTAAGAAGTGGTTCGAAAGGAGACGTCTTCGGTTATTTGATGTTGGAGAGATTAGGCAGGCATTCTTTCTTGTTTGACGTTGGTCGTGACGCAGCTTTCAGAAATATAACCGCGGACCACCTACGCCGGACATGTTCGCAGGTATGCTTGATAGATGTGGCCGTTTCTTATCCTGAAATTCCAGCGGAGCTGACTCATGCTTCTTGTAATTTTCTTCGAAATTGAGATGGGACCCCTATAAGGAAGTCATCGCGATGACTGGCTGAAATTTTTATGCGCACGTCGCGTTTCACGCTGCGTTACACGTGCGTTTCATGCATTTAATTTCTTCATAATTCGCAAATGTATTTACATTCTCCTCTTAACGTCCATCGCTCCCGATTCGTATTTCGAATGTATTCCAGCTTTGATATTCCCTGGTCTTCTATATTAATCTCCATTATTTTTCGTGGGCTCTTCAACCTCCACTTAACATAAATTTTATTCCAAATGAAATCTGAACCCCACCAATGAAATTTTATGAAAAATACAGGTTCAAACATTACAATCAAATCTGATAAAGGGTTGCAAAAAAATTCGTAGAGTATCAATTAAAAATAAGTCACTACCTTATTAATGCTTTTCTTCTTTGTCCTGTTCGGTTTTGTTAGGTTTACCTGCGGCAATTAATTTTTCGGATAAAGAGATCGCGACCCCTAACGAAAATCCTTTAAGTGCAAGCCGCGAGTTGGTCAATTCGAGTGAGGCGTTGTTAAGGTAAACCGATACATGGTATCGATGATAATTACAGGTCGGGCTACAATTACAAATCTTTTGACGGTTCGTGTAAAGCGATTAACCATCGATACCAATCGACGATTATCGAAGCGCTCCGAATTTCTCAAGTTTCCCATTCGCGCATAAATCCCTTCGCCCTTCCTCCTTCTCCCTTCCCATTTCTTCTCAGATGCAGCGCATCGCGCGTCACAGGAGGACTTATTAACCGAGCGAATATCACGACAAGCGCGTAAAACGGCGTCATGGAGATGCTCGTAACTTCTTTTTAATCGAGCTGGAAGCTCTCGTTAAGGAGCCACCCGTTAATTGGTGGTGGCTTCGGTGATCGAAGAAAAATATGTACCGGTCGGTCCCTTCGCCGATAGTCGCTCTCCGGTTCTTACAACACTATCTCTCCTACCTGGTTGCACGCGTACGAACGGCCCCATGAGTACAGGCTCGTGCGCACGCGCATACACGCGTATAATATACCCGCATGAATGAATGGCGCTGCCCGGGCGGAGTGGGCACATCTCTCGTTTCTGGACTCGGGAGATCTAACTACCACCTGCCTTATTTTCCCACGAGCTCCGAGCGAGCCTCTCGAATACGGATGAGATAGACGAGGACGAACGGCCGTGTATAGGAGCGGAGCGGTATCGAAGGACAGCGGTGCACGACGGCTCCAGTTGAAGGAAGGGGGACGTCTCGACTCGTCGCGCGAGGAGAGGGGTAGCGGGGAGGGGGGCCTGGGAGGGATGAGAAGAAACAGGGTCAGACAGAAACAGAAACGGCGGAGGGTCCCTCCCGTTTTGCGGAAGAAGAAAAGGGTCCGTAGTGGGGGCGAGACGGGCGAGGATGCATGGTTAAAATATCAGAAAATAAAGACGGATAGGTTCGAAGCACAGGAGTCGAAAGAAAAGAAGGGTGAGCTGGCCCCTACGATGCAGGGGGAGATGTACGGCCGTGGATATCCTGCTCGGACCACGGGTACGTGCGCGTTCACGCGTCCCGCGAGCACGTGTGGGGAGGGGTGGAGAGTATACATGCAGAGAAGCAAGAGAGGTCCTTCGAAGGCGGGCAGGTAGAACACGTGCTGGCATGAGGTGAGTCAGACTCGCGGGAATATCGAAACACGATCTTCCTGTCTCTCTCTCTCCCCCCCTTCATCCCTCTCTCTCTCTTTCTCTCTTCTTCTTCTTCTGGCTTTCGTTATTCCTTTGTCTCCTTTTGGGATTTTTTGCGAGAAATCTCCACGTGAAACACTTTCTGGAGGCACTCGATTCGAGTTGGATACACTATAATGTCTGCTTTTTGGGATAATTGGTGTTGTTTGCCATAGCAAGTATTAACAGAGCTTTATATAAATGTTATTAGTAATGATGTCTCATTGCAGGGAATATTTCGTCGCGCCGCACAATGGGCCGGATTCACTTATTTAGCGCCATTTGTTTTTTTTTTAAGATATCGGAATGACACATGTCGGCGCATGAACGTGAAGAAAATGACGCGACGCTGATGACTTCAGACAGTAATATTTTGAGAAATGGGAAATGGTTCTTGTATGATTGTATAGAGGGAGGTGCACTGAAAAGATTTCCATCCTGTTAAAATATGGGACTCATTGGGACTTGAAAGATATTCCTTGTCAATTTTAAAAAATGTCGCAATTTTCCTGACTGTATTCAGAATTATTTTTTAATAGATTATTTATATTAATTACTAATAGAAGATGATGTTTAGCACAAAAGATTGGCCTTTAATTTAAAAAAAAAAACGATATTTGGCTGCATTCCTTTATTTTTCAACTTTTGCTTATAACTTGGCAACGAAAAGTTTCCCGGACATTCGATTTAATTCATTGAAAAAGGCATTAAATAAAATACGAAATGAACGGTTTTCAATTTTTTTTATCACAATTAAGTTAAAAAAATTGAAAAATAAATAAATAAATAAATGTAAAAAATATTAAATTATACATCATTAGAAAGGAATAATTGTATTCTATTTTTTGACATCAATTTCATTCCGATATATTAAAAAAAGACCCAAATGGTGCTAAACATGCGAATCCGGCGCACAGTGGGACAAACACTTTTTGCTGCCAAAATCGTAGAAGTTTTGATAGAGATACGATTGAGGGGTGAATCTTCTTCTAGGTGAACGCTGAGATGTTGCAGAATAAGGGAAATTATTGGAAGAGTATGGCGAAATAGTTTTGACTTTGAAAAACTGTGAAAAGAATCTTGAAGGGCAAGATTTTGAGGCAGATTTGATGTATACAAGTCAAGGAAAAATTGCAACCACACATTCAACAGAAAAATCGCAGTTTTCTTAGAAAATGTCAACTTTGACAAAGAGTTTCAACGTCAAAACTTGTTTGTCATACTTTTTCAATATTTTTCTCTTATTCTTCAACATCTTAGCTTTAACCTCCAAAAACTTTCATCCCTCTATCTTATTTCTATCAAAAGTTCTACGATTTTGACACACAAAGTGCAGTTTGCCCCACTGTGCGCCGATTCGAAAAGAGACAACTGACGGCTTGAATGAATTGTTTCGCATGGCGTTATCCACCGAATGCCAATGTAGTGTGGTGTATCTTTTCTGACAAGGAGACATTTCCAACCCGAAAATTTGGATTGCAATACAGCTTCGTGTGAATGTAGAACATATTTATACCTACATATATGTAAGAAGCAATTTTTCTCTGCGGTATTCACTTTGAAGTGGTGAAATCAGCTCCCAAAGTTATCGCGTTTTTTTAAATATAACTTTATTTTTCTTTTGGTACCGCGATAGAGTATAAAGAACTGAACAATTCTTATATTTAACGTTCTGTTCTATCTTGCATCGTTATAAAGTTATATTTAAAAAGACAAAGAAACGCAATAAATTTGAGGGTTGATTGCACCTCTTCGGAGTGAATATTCGCAGAAATAAATTGCCCCTTGCATACGCCAATGTAATCTACATTCACACGAATTTTTAATTAAAATCAGAATTGTCGGGTTGTTACATTTCCTTGCAAGTATTAGGGTAGCAATTAACTTGTTAACTGCGTCATTCTTCGACGAGACACGCAGCTTGAAGCGTGACGAGCCTACTTGTTATGTGAAAGCTCGCACAGATTGTATATCGATGGCTCACAGTGCACAAATATTGTATGTCCACTTTTAACGTTTTCGAGAAAAGGAGGATTAAACATACAATGGCAAATAAGATTCAGGGACATAAATAAATGAAAATATTATTTTTTACAAATTTATGAAGTAGATATAAATGTGATTTTTATACAGCATAAAGAAACAGTCAAGAACTACACATTTGTTGCATACAAAAATTCAAATTTCTCAAAATGTGGACATATAACATTTGTGCACTAAGCCATTGATATGACGAGTTTATTCGTCAAGAGAATTTTAACCTTTATGGGCAAACAGTAGGTCTAATGAGCAGAGACCAGAAATAACAGTTATTTTTGAAATTTTTTCGAAAAAAATCATTGAGAAAAAGTTAATATTTATTTAAATAGAAGTCAGTCTTCATTAAATACTGCATCAATTTTCCGAAAAATCAAATGATTAAAAAATAATAAGATTTGTCTGTTTTGGTTACTGATAACCATTATTGTCAACGGAAATATTTTTTGGTCACTAATAACCATTATTGTCAACCGAAATATTTTTTGGTCACTAATAACTGTTATAGACGACGGAAATTGTTTTCGGTTACGAATAACCATTATTGACGACGGAAATTGTTTTCGGTTACGAATAACCATTATCGATGACCAGAATTTTTTTTTGGTTACGAATAACCATTATCGTTGACGAGAATTTTTTTTGGTTACGGTATAACCAATATTTATTGCGGGAATTTTTTTTGGTTACGGTATAACCAATATATTTTGCGGGAATTTTATTTTGGTTACGGCGTAACCAATATATATTGCGGGAATTTTTTTTCGGTTACGGCGTAACCAATATATATCGCGGGTTTTTTTTCGGTTATGGCGTAACCAATATATATTCCGGGAATTTTTTTTTGGTTACGGAATAACCAATATATATTGCGGGACTTTTTCTTCGGTTACGATATAACTATTGCTTAGGGCATAAAATCGGTGTTGAGTTTGACAAATAATAATTTGTGTAAATTCTCTTCTGATAAATTACACCGCCGATCGTCCAGCATCAATTTCAATGCCGAGAAGGCTCTTTCAACGCTGACTTGAGTAGCCGGAACAGCATGGCAAATTGTTGCCAGTTTGGATATATACGGCATGGTATATTTTTTATTCTGCCAATATGCCATGATCTCTACATCTATATGAACACGCTTTTCTTTATAGTTATCAATTTCGGTATAATTTGCCATCCTGTAGTAAATTTGAGTATAGGCAGGTATAGACGTGTGTGTAAGAGTGAAACAGCATCCCACACTGTGCAACTATCTCTTTTCAACAGCGCGCCGCGGTTCCTAATACCCACAGTTCGCATTCCAGATATTCTATATTTCAATAGTTATATCGTAACCGAAAAACAGTTCCCGCAATATATATTGGTTATTCCGTAACAAAAAAAAAATTCCCGGAATATATATTGGTTACCCCATAACCGAAAAAAAACCCGCAATATATATTGGTTACGCCGTAACCGAAAAAAAATTCCCGCAATATATATTGGTTACGCCGTAACCAAAATAAAATTCCCGCAAAATATATTGGTTATACCGTAACCAAAAAAAATTCCCGCAATAAATATTGGTTATACCGTAACCAAAAAAAATTCTGGTCATCGATAATGGTTATTCGTAACCGAAAACAATTTCCGTCGTCAATAATGGTTATTCGTAACCGAAAACAATTTCCGTCGTCTATAACAGTTATTAGTGACCAAAAAATATTTCCGTCGTCAATAATGGTTATTCGTAACCGAAAACAATTTCCGTCGTCAATAACAGTTATTAGTGACCAAAAACAATTTCCGTCGTCAATAACAGTTGTTAGTGACCAAAATCATTTAAACAAAGATATTAATTCTTATGCCATAACTTTTAAAATTTAGGTTATAACAGTTATGGTCTCTGCTAATGAGCCATACGAAAAATATTTTTCGGTACTGTCGTCGCCAAAAACTTTCAAGTTTTTATCGCTGTTTCACTCATGCTTTCAAATGCAGAGGCATATTCAAATGACGAATTAACTCGTCTTCTCCAGTTAACAGGTTAACATTCACCTATTTGCCTTTTTGTCTATATGCTCAAAAGTGTTACACTTTGAAGAATATCTATTTTAAGTTGAAAGCAAATAAAACCGGATGAACTGAAATTAGTGACTATTATTTGAACATGGACTAAGCTACAGTATTGTGTAGTAGCAAAAAATGCAAATCACAGTGCAGGAAAAGACGATAAAGGTATCTATCCAATTATTCTAATATATGCCAATATTTCTTGTTTATAATTGTACAGACTATTAATTCTTTCGATGTTTGTATAAATTTTCTTTCTAGTTCAAGTAAGTTCCTCGTTTGACGTGACTTAATACATACTTCAATTTTATTCTTACGCGATTTTTTCTTGCAAGGGAACATATCGAATTTTGATGAGACTGCAGATTTGCAGAATAGTGAAAAACATTTGACTCGTATTTTTTGTTATCGGCAATCGTCCGAACTATTAGGCGTAGATCAATTTTTTTAAAGTGTGAGTTATTTATTAAAGATAAATCCAGCCCTCTGCTGAGTTTTTAGAAAATTTCAGAAAAAATGTTTTCGACCCCTAACTTTAGGAGCTGTTTTCATCCCTTCAACATGGACGATTGCCGATAAGAAAAAATACGTGTTAAATATTTTTTACTATTCTGCGAATTTGCAGAGTCTCATAAAAATCGGCGAGTGTTGGTACATTAGTGTTTTATTTATTTTGTACTCAAGGAAGTAGGGTCCAAATATAAGCCTTTATTTTTACTGCTACAGTAATCAAACGCTGCATCGAATACAAGGAAATGGTCGTATTTGGAACTTCATTAAAGCAATTTGTCTGCAGTTGTCATGACGAACCGCATCTCAGTTATCGGTTTTGGCCCCCTAATTTGGAGCCATATTAATGTGTTGGCATTAATGTGCATCTGAGAAAGTGACATACAGCTTTTCACTTCAGAAGATTCAAGAGATACATAATTGCCGGCCTGTTAAACGTGCGCTTGCAATTTATCGATAACGATTACAAATGTAAAACAAGCAGAGAAAGTAATAATACTCGTAAATAATGTACCTTATATGCACACGTGTACCTACGCTCTTCAAATTATAGAATTTCTTTCTGACTATTTGTTCCTTGAGAAAATTGTAAGAGCTCAGATTTTCAAAATAACTAGCAAACAGTACCTTCTCTCCTTAATTTTATTCTTAAATTTGACGGGCTAATATATGATCGAATTGTATTAGTAGATAATTTTCACTCTCATTCAGTATTAAAATAATATTTTTTTTATTTTGGTAAAAAAATTATCACAATTTTCATAGAAGTTAATCCGTAATTTTAGTAAATAATGCAACTTATATATATATATATATATATATATATATATATATATATATATATATATATATATATAAGTACCTATAAAAAAACGCTGTGTTCCCGTCTCTCTGTTACTACACCGTAAAAGGGTTAAAATAAAGTTGCATGTCAATATCTATATCTGTTAATATATATATATATATATATATATATATATATATATATATAAAGTTGCATTATTTACTAAAATTACGGATTTAATATATATATATATTTAATATATATATATATATATATATAGGTTAATATATATATATATATTAACAGATATAGATATTGACATGCAACTTTATTTTAACCCTTTTACGGTGTAGTAACAGAGAGACGGGAACACAGCGTTTTTTTATAGGTACTTGTTATCGCGAATGCAACATTGTTAGGTCCCTCCTTATCATTTTATTACACCGCGGAATAATGAATGGTCATTTTGAAGGTGCTATAAAAGAAATGCCTAAATAACAGACCTGCATTCACAAATTTTTACTCACGCGGAAAGATCCCGAGCCCGGAAATTCAAAGAAATCTGAGACTTTGTGAGTATGTAGGGGATTTCCTCCTGATTACAACGCAATTTTTGTTTTGTTGCCCAAATTCACTCTAAGGGGATGAAATTGGCCCCTCGAAATTCCAGCTATTTTCCGATTTTCTGTTATAACCAGAGCTTGAAACGGTTCCGAAAATAACTGTTTAAAAACTGCTTATGGAGAACCTTTATTCCAAATAACTGTTATAAAGAACCGAAATTTCTAACTATTATCTGCTTCGGTTACGGTTCCTATTTCCCTCCTATCGGTTCCATAACCGTTATTTTTTCGGATCTATATCGATTTCGAAGCGGTTCCAGAATCAATTCTTGTATCGACTTTTCCCTAATTGATATCATTAATTATTGTAGCTGCAGATTACTGTGTATGTGCATATTTTTTACAAAATCCTTATAGAAACAGGCGAAACTTTTTACTACCTATTCTGAATAATATAGTGTACGTGAATGTAAAAAATATGCGGCTGATTTATTTATTTGAACGCTTTATTAGAAATCAGTGAGATTTTCCCCCTCGAGTAGCCAAATTTTCAGGGGTTAATTTCACCCCCTTAGAGTGAATTTGTGCAGCAAATAAAAATTGTGTTGTAATCAGGAGGAAATCCCCTACATATTCACAAAGTTTCAGATTTTTTTAATTTCTCTTGTCAGTTCCATTCAATGTAAAGGTAGGTATTGCTATCGAGGGATATCAACAATGTGTGCCAACCTCGTTCCACGTGCATATTTGCCAATTCCCAGCGTTCCGTTATATGCAACAAAATATATAAAGTCTGGAATAATTGTTCAGAAATCTTGTTTCCGATCATCTTCAATATTATCATCATCCTACAGAAACATTCCTGTTAACCGGCTTTTCGTTAGTGCCTCTGAACCGTTAATTCTTCCATAACAATAAAATAATGAACTTGACGACATCGTCGATGCGTTTAATGAAGTTTCCTGCAGTTATCTGCGCCATTACAGCCGGCGAGTGAAAACGTTTAACGTGATTCCCCGTATTATGAACAGTGACCTTCGGTTTGGTTAATTGTGGGTACCCAAATAAAAAGGGTATTCCTCGGTAAGTTCTTAATTAGTGCCGTGGAAACGACGATGCCGTGGATTGGAGTATATATTGAAAGGAGAGGAGAGGAAGATCAGAACCTGTAACTGGCCGATTCTCACGCGAAGCAGAGAGAATGCGCGTGATTACGCTCCCGTCCAAGTGCATACCGAAGTTGGCCACGGTCGTCGAAGAAAAGCTTTTTAACAGTTTGCAAACATGCGAATCGCCCCTGAAATCGCCTTGATTATCGAAGGCGAGGCGGTAATTGAATGAAACTGCGTGTCTCGTTCAACTTTCATCGTCGATCAACAATCCCTCAACCGAATTAAGGCGCGCCGCGGCATGCGTAATCAGAACGCCCTTTCGATTCTTATCACTCGCTGCACAATCCTTACGGTACGTTCGGCATGTGATTCATACGAATTGCGCGAATCGTTAAGATGCTCTCTTTCCATTCACGCACGCCGTCCCGTTTTCACCATCGTGTTTAAGCGGCAAATGCAAATTTAAATAACGATTTCTACCCGGTCCAGAGTGTAGGTACTTTGCTTTGGAAGACTCTGAAGTGGGCCTCGTTTTAAATAGGGAGCTGAACGGCAGTATAATCAATTTGAGGGTATGACATTTGCTGTTGAGTGTTTATCGGAACGGCAAATGTAGTTGAAAATGGGCTGAACGATGAAGGCGGATATGTACATGAATTGTGACGCCGTTAAGGATGAGTTGAATCTTCAATGGTCTGAGGAAATGGTTTCGTCTTCTATTGCGTTGCTGTAGGTATTCTCTGAAGATTTTTATATTCGACTAGCAAACTACCCCCGCGCTGCGTTTCGGGTCTAAGAGATATTAAGGACATCATGAGAACATATTTCACCCCTTTTTACCACCCCCCTTAGGGGTAAAATCCTGAAATTGGTTTTTAGGCATTTATGTGGGTAACATTTTGAAGTAAAAACCAAGTTAATATCTAATCGGGCCTAAGAGATTTTAAGAAATCCGTGGAAACGCATTCCACCCCTTTTCACTCCCTTAGGGGTTGATTAGAGCAAAATCCTGAAATTGTTTTTTAGGCATTTGTGTGGGTAAACTTTGTAAGGAAAAACGAAGTTGATATCTAGTCGGGGCTAAGAAATAATAAGTAGTCCGAGAAAACATATTTCTCCCCTTCTTACCCCCTTCGGGTTGGAATTTCAAAAAATTCCTTCTTATCGAGCATCCACGTCGCAAATCCTCCGAATTTCATGTTTCTAGGGTCCGCGGTTTGGGCTGGACGGTGATGAATCAGTAACATAACTATTATATAAGTATAGAAGATAAACTCTTGGAATGCATTTCTTACATTTCCCTGCTTAGCCAGTGACTTTCTTTGTCGAAAATTATGCAAATCTTTCGATGCACGGTGGATCGGTTTAAATACATCTGGGATGGCAAGTATGTACGTGCCGCGCCGAAAATATTAGAAAACATGTAAAGCCTTTTTTCTGTACTGAATCAAGTTTATTCGACGACTAGAAATGGGGTGACAAAGAAAGATTCGGCAGCATGATATAAACAATCTTGCAAATAACGTGCAGCAGAAGACTTCTGAGAAAATAGAATACTTACGACTAATTTTGATTCAGTTTAGATACATTTTGTGCAATGTATTTATATGTAGTTATATACTGAATAAACTTAAACCTTAATGTTTGGGGATATGTAGAGGATAAATATGTATGTGTTATGGAATTTTTTTGCTCCCCAAATTCACCCTAAGCGGGTGAAATTGACCCCTGAAAATTCGGCTATTTTCCAATTTTGTGTTATAACTCCCGAACTGTATGAACTGTAAGAACTGTAAGTTACCAAATGAGGAACTTTTTCCTGAAAACTTCTTTTCTTTCTCTTACGGTTCGCGAATAATAACACAAAACCGGAAAATTTTCAGGAGTTAATTTCACCCTCTCAGAATGAATTTGGGGAGGAAACAAAATTGCGTTGTACCCAGGAGGACATCCCCTATATATCCACAAAGTTACATAATTTTTTGAATCTCCGGTTTCGGGATCTTCCCTCGTCAAAAGTATGAGGGTTGAAACTTTGTAAGCCGTCATACATGAATATTCCTACATGGTTATTCCTACGAAGTAAACTCATAGAACCTTTTTTGTAGAGAATTTCCTAAGCTACAAATTTCATAATAACTATTTTTGTCGTATAACTGTTAAATAACGAGATATTCGAGAAAAGCAGTGTTTTTTACCTTTGACAATCTGTAAAATTTTTAGCAGATAGCGGATTGATGGGAACTTGGCAATAGTATTTAAAACGATGAAATAAATGCCCATACAAAAATGTAACTTTCTGGGAATTATTCCACAGATTGACCATATTTGCGTCTAATTTCACCGGACAAATACCTTTGTTTCTCGTTGCAATTATTTGGCCCTTAATAATATATTAAAAATTTGTAGACATTTTTCGATATGCAACATCGTTTAGTGTAGTACCTTAACGTATTAGTTTGTTCAGTTTTGATATTCTTTCTACTCATACAAGAAATGAGAATGAATTTTTCACAAAAAATGTTATGATAATGTTTTCACGATGTTAAGGACCTTTTCGTATAAAATCCTTTTGTGGCTCGTGGTGGAGTATTTCAGACACATACATATTTACTGTTTTCCTTTCTTTTCGAAGCTGTGATCTCTGCCAAGTGAATGTATTCTAGATATCAGTTTTGAGTTATAGAAGTATCTCGTGTGAAAAGGGTCCAAGACCAGGAATCGAACACTATTTCACTTTCTCCTATAAAACATAGCCAGTATTAAAGCCATTAATACGAAGAAACGGTAAATTAATTTACTTGCTTGAGGTCAATGTACTAAAAATACATTATATGCAAAAGTCTGCAAAAATCTTTGCAGTAAGTCTACAGTTGTTATGGCATACATTTTATTATAATTTGTGTTTGAGAACATTAAGTTACGTCTTTTTTGTATGTAGGGGAGAGTTGCCTATATTGGACCGGCTCCTAGATCGGACCATTTGAGTATCTCGATAAAGAAATATATTTGCAGTGTTTTTTTTGGCAACACTGATTTAGGAAGTGAAGATGGAACGCGCGAGAACAGCGATACGGTTATTCATTAATTTGTCGTTCACCGTCGTCGAAATATAGAAACACGTGGTGCGCGATCATTATTTTTCGTGCTATTTCAAGTCAATTTCTTTCTACAACTTGCAAGTACCATAATTTTAAACGATACTAGTGTAAAGTGTGCTGTCTTAACTACAACTTCATGTCCTTACTTTCCCATATACGCATAAGTATAACAATGAAAACATATCTTTTTGATGTAACCAACAAGTTGCCTAATATTGGACCATCACGAATTGGACCGCTCCATTCTAGGATACAATTTATGTTATGGTAGCGAATAGTTAAAAGCATACTAAAAAAATATTAAAAACAATTAAAACCGACTTAAAAAAAGTAAAATTGCACTAAAAAGTAAAAAATAAGTTTTTCCCTTATTTAATCTACAACTCTCATATTTTTCAAGTCGGCGCCAGATTTACACAGTGCAAATGATGAGGCATCGACTTAAAAAATATGAGAGTATCGTAGATTAAATAAGGGAGGAAATTATTTTTTACTTTTTAGTGCAATTTTATTTTTTTTGAAGTCGGGTTTAATTTTTTAAAATTTTTTATTTTTAACTTTTTAGTTATATATATTGATACAACATGCTGGGGAGATATGCGCGTATGTACATAAAATAATAACAATTAGGTGACAATAGCCTTTATTATTACCCAGAATTGGCAAAATATTGCGCCAATGTTGATGCAGTGTAGGATTGGACCACCGGGGCATCGTCCTCTTTCGAATAAAAAAAAGATCATCAAAATCGGCCCCTATGCTGGGGAATTATGCGGAGACAAATATAAAAAAAAAACATCAAAACATCGTACTATTGCACTACGTGCACCGTAAGATACTTGTTGCTTCCCGTTTCTATTTTTTTTTCAATGCCCTGATCAGTGATTTTTAGATTGTATATTTAAATTCATTGATTTTTAGGAGCGGTCCAACGTAGGAAACCGGTGGTCCAAATTACGAAACCGGTTGCCTGGAATGGACCGAAGTTATTACTTTAGTTTTTTTGAGATATTATTTTAATCACATATTTTATCAACACACTAAATACATGATAAAATCTACATGAAATGTAGATCTTTTTCCCGTTTCTCTTTGCTTTCTGCAATGTGTTATGCCCGTGTAGGAGAGAAAAATAAAGAAGTGGTCCAAAATAGGTAATCCTCCTCTACTTTTGTTATCATACTTCATTTCGTCGATTGGTTAAACAATGTTATGTTTTTTGCTTTCAATTATTATGTCTTTCACTGCATAGCTCACGATAAATATTTTTTTAGACATTACTGTCAATACTTTATATTCTAAATTTTTGTAGAAGATAAAAATCGTCTTGCTTGTTTGCACTAGTTGCAAATTAATTATTCCTATAAAAGTTTAAACAATAAGATGCTTTAATAGTAAGTGTATTTTGCTCTAGTGTAGTTACTTCTGCGAGTAATGATGAAATTCTCTATTTTTTCTTAAACTATTCTGACTCATTTTTATATTCAATTTTTTTTATCATAGTATTAAATCTTATTTTAGTAGAATATTCAGTTATTAATAAGAATATTATTTGTATGTCAGTTATCGTCACAATGAAATGTTTTCACAGCTACATTGAAATTTTTTTATATAAACTAATAATTATTACAATATACAGGCGACTGCGCATATCATTAATTTGTGATTAAATAATTGACTGTAACCGCAAAAATACATTTCTCCTGTAATAAAAAATCTTTGGAATCACACAAAATAGTGGACTAGAATATTAATAAATAATCAAATAACTAATTAAATATTCAAGATATAATGAATACTCAAAGTTGATAGATGGAAATGAACGTGCTTCATAATTTTGTCTTCCAAAATAATATATTGACAAATGTATTACGTACTGGAAAATTTGTTGTACATATATACGCCAGTTTGTATTTAATCATGTATGCATACATTTATGTTTATTTTCTTCGCTTTCACATTTGTTTCGACGCATCCGGGCTCAACATGCAGGTGTTTAAAATCTTATACGTGGTAAACACATTAATTTACTGTTTACCTAATTGCGTAATAAATAATTGCACGATGCTGCGTAAAATAAAGGAAAGTTCTTTATCGCCCAACGTAGTTCATTAAAAAGTTCGTTATTCTTCCGTAACCGTTCCTAAAATATTTAACTCGCCATTAGCCTTGACTTAGCCTTGTAATCTGACAGGAGGGTAGCATGAAATCATTTTGAAATTAACCATAAATTGGTCAATTCACTTTAAAATATAACAAAATGAACAGAATAATATGACCTATTATTCTTAGCGATAGAATCATTGATCTTTTTTCAGTTTAATGTATTACTCGTAATTAGTTTTCATTTATTTTCATATTTTGTTGTTTGATTTCCACAAACATGAGTGTCACTTCTATTACTCTTATTACATTCTTTATATATTATCCCTTATACTTTATCTTCAGACCCTATTTATTAATGACAAAGAAAGATAAAAGAAGTTAAAAAATTTCTCATTCACCATTGTAGACGCTTATTTTTTTTTATCAGCACTTTAATCAGACGCTAGAAAAATGTGAAATAAAATTATCGAAACATATTCTGAAGTAATAGTATAATATTTCTAGAAATAGTTGGGCGTTAACTAAATAAGAAATTCTTTAAATAACGGATTGAATAAAAGTTACTTTAACTATAAATTTTTCGACGAATAAAGTTAATTTTTTTATTTGTCGAGTGTTTCAACTTCAGCGTCGAATAAATTTTTCAACTTTCACTTTAACTGTAACTGTAACATTAACTTTAACTTTAGCTTGAACTTTAAGTAACCTAACTTTATTCGACACATGCCGAATATACTTTTTATTTTTATTCGTTATTCGAAATTTTTATTTAAATAAAAATTTTGCCGGTCTCTGATGCATACAGTGCGAAATGTCAAATATTATAACATCAACAAGCATTTACAAGAGTTCACAAAAGTGCAGATAGGTATGTATGTACAAAAATAAAAAATAACGTCCAGGAGACCTGATTTAGGTAAAATAATATATGGTTCTATGGAAAAAGGTGCAGTTGCACGTTACACATGCATCATTACACTTGTGAAAAAGATTCGGTGATAGGAAATCAGATTTCTTTAAATCATTCAATTTTTTCTTCTATTAGGTACTTTGTTCTAATTGCAACCAAACGAGAGGTATGATTTGTTCCAGTTAAATGACGCACTTTGTGTATTCTACGAAGCGAGATCATGTATACTTAATTAGAACGTGACGTCTGATTAAGTACGGAGTCGTACGTAACGTGACCGACGTTGACTAATTGCTTCGTTTACATTGCGATTAATTATTCTGGATTAAATCGAGAATTTGTTTGGCGGTATGCGACATGTTCCGCTTGTTGGTCTCTCTGAACGCCCGCTCGGCGCCCTCATTATCAGTATTCGAGCATGTTTGCTACCACCTACCTCACTTCCTCGATAAAGGGCTCTGATTTGAAATGATTTGAGATGAAAAACGTGGTACAGCTGGGCACAAGTTGAATCTAAAATTTAAATTCTGATTTTAATGAAACTTTTTGTGAATGTAGGAGTGAAATCAACCCTTAAAGTTGTCGCGTCTCCGTTTTCTTTTTTAATATAACTAATTGTAAGTATTTTAGTTTTCCATTCGAACACGCATGCATAAATGTTTTTTAACTTTTCTTATGTACTACATATCTATCTTGTTCTTTATTTCAGTCAAGAGGACACAACGAAGTCACGATTATGAAAGCATAACACAACAAACCAATAAATGACTATTTCTCATGGATGGGTAGGAGTAAATAAAAAAGCTATTTGTTCATTGTGTTCCAAATGGGGCGGTTACGAATATTCGAATATTCTAAGTAGTCGAATATCCGAATACCAGAGAATTCGAATTAGAGATTCGAATATCTGAATACCAGAACATTCGAATTAGAGATTCTAATATTCGAATATTCCAAGTATTCGAATACCAGAGAATTCGAATTTGAGATTCGAATATTCGAATATTCCAAGTATTCGAATCCCAGAGAAATCGAATTTGATGCGAATATTCGGGGGAATAGAATTTCGGATTGTACTGAATAGGATTCGAACATTATTTGAATATTCGAATATTCCTAATTATTCAAATAATGTTCCAATATTTGAATATTTACAGCTCAAATTCCAAGTTTGTAGTATAACAATGAACCAGCTTGTTTCAAACGCTCGAACATTAGTATATTTTTACCACGATAGAATAAAATATTTAATATTCGTTATTTAAAGGGAAAAATGGTGACTAATTAATATCGAAGAAATGATATATAATAAACGATTAAATGCACGAAACTATTCGAATATTATTAATAGCCTGGTTCTTGACGAGACAACACTGGACATGCTCCATATGGCAGCTCAAACGCGATTCCGTGAGCGGCTTGGCACAAAGATACAATTCATAATTCCACGTTTGTCTCGTGTGAAACGGTCAGAAGAACTTCGCTGCTCGTCCTCCTCTTCTCTCGTCTCGAAAGGCTGACGCACGTGTTATCGGCGCCTTTTAGACAGTCTCTTTCGAGGATCACAAAGAGTCCTTTCACTGCCTAATTAGGGTGCTTTCGGGGCACTTGTACGTGGAAAATGACCTTCTTTGACATCGATTGGCTGCCTGTATTACTGTTTTCAGACTTATTAACGAGTAGGGAATAGTGCGTCCCACGGTCGTTCAATTGCGTCCGCTTGTATTTACAGTGGTCCTGTTACAAAGGATGCAATTATTGGGTACCTACATATTTTCACGTGGATCCAAGAGCTAGGACCATTAAGTTCCTAAGTTGAAAGTTCTCGATTTTAGAATTATCTATTAAGGAAGCGCACAGAGTGGGATCCTTAAACTCTTTCTATTATTTAAATATAGATTTTTGAAATTGTATTGTCCAGTTATTCAGTGCAATAAGAACCTCTTCTGATTTCCGTTGAACTTTTTTAAAATACTTTGATATCACGATTTATTGAATGAAGTAAATAGAGACAAATAATTAAATTCATTCTATTAGATATCTAAATTTATTTTTCTAAAACTTATTTAGTATTTAATAGAATAAAGCGTGTTCTTAAAATAAATTCAGATTTTTTTATACAAACCATTTATACTTCGTAAGTACTAAAATCTTAAACAAATAAGATTCGCAGATTGCATTAATTCGAATTTTCAGGAGATCTTTATTAGAATAGTCAAAGACCTCCGTGAGAATTTTGTTCATTAGCATGCAAATGATCGAACTGTGCAACATTGGTAAGAAGTCTCGATTCGGTGGAAGTATAATAGAAATAAATTCATGGTGCTCAAGAGAGTTGTAAATCAAACAATTTATTAAATCTTCTGTTACAACTAAAAAGACGATAATAATTAATATTAATTCTATAAAAAATACACAATCTAGTACCAAACGTGTTCTTTGATGCAAAACATTGAAAAATATTGTATTTCTTTTTGCAAATTATCTACAGTCGTCGGATTCGCCATCATTTGTTCTAATATAAAATATTAAAAAAATGCTTTAATTCCATTTAAAGAAAAGAAATTATATCATATTTCCGAAAAAATGCAGATAAAGAGACTATGGTTTACAAAAGTTATGCAACCTTAAATTTTTTGCAAAGTCCATCTAAGGTAAGTCCTGAAATTTCGTGGCGACACTTATGTGGGATATCCTGTATAAATTTTCCATAAAATAATAAAATTTATTCATATTTTATAGTCGATGATTCACGGTTGACTCTAATATGTTTCCCTAGAAATCGTGGCTTCCTCGTGCGACGTCAACGCGGCTCCTTAGCACGAGCCCCCCATAAACGTAACAAGATCCCATACAGGTGATCCTCGGCCCGTTTCTTGTGCGGCTACGTTCTCACACTTTCTGCCCCATTGAAACGTATACCAGAAGAATTCACCCCTATACATACCACGAGGGTGGGAGCTGGAAAGCTCCGAGCCCATAAAAATTAAAAGCACTCTCCTTTCAGGAAGTCTTTCAGTGGAAGCGTGCAATGCAGAAGCCGGGCACGAAATTGAGCGAACGCCCGTTTCCGTGTTTCCTAAATTTGACCCCGATACATCCAGAAAATTCCGCCTCTCCCCCTGCTTTCTTCAGATTTCGTCCTTGAAACGAGATTGAGACATTATGATCGCGATTTACGGGAGAAAGGATTATTCTAGCAAAAGGTATCCAATGCAAATTTTCTTATCAAAGTGACAACCATTTCCACCACTTTATTTTAACAACATGTTTAGGTTACGGTGTACACGCGTCAACTTAATTAGCCAATTCATTCACCAACAGTCAAAAATCTTCTAGACTTAGTTTATAACACGAGTTATCCATTAACTAATCTACAAGATGTTATTTATTTTTAGGTGGGGAGCCCGGGGCAAGTTGATGTGTTTTTCAGTTTTCAATTTTTGTCACTATTGTTGGAATTAATTAGTTACTAACAGATATGCTAAAATATACTTTGGTCCTTCCCCTTTAATATATTGTAAGCGAAGACTTGAGAAAATACATATCTACAAAATAAATGAAAAAAATATTATTTGGATGCAAGCAAAGTGTACCAATTTACCCCACTGCGCACAGTGCGTTGATATGTGGACAAAAATTGAAAAATCAAATATTTTCTAAGGCGATATTTATCATTCAATATTTACATCTAGATGTTCAGGAATCGAGTTTGTTTATGATTGCTACGTAATTGTAATTATTTATGATCTTATTTGCCATCTTAACCTAGAAACTAAGTACTTCAAGCATCAATCGCAAGTCATACGCGGTAGAGTTACTTTGCTTTTTCTTTTATTTAGATCTTAAGAATATTTATTAATCTTGGCTCATATTATTTATCATGGATTCTACTGTTATGATTGGGTATGCGTGCTTCGAAACGATTGTCGAGACTTATGGCCTTACTGATCATTAAAAAACTTCTTAGTCCCGAGAATGAAAATTTTATTTCAACCGAAGTATTAAAAAATACGTTAAAAAAACGTATGCATGATTTTTTTATATTTGGTTCGCCTAACTTTCGACTTCATGGAAGAAACGCCCTTTTCTGCTACTACCTGCGACTATTTGAGAAATATTTTTTTTATGAAGAACTATGTAGATCAAGAATTCTAAGACAAACCAAGAAATTTTTGAAAAGTGGTTTTGTTCTGCACCAAAAGACAAAAAACGAAAGTTCTAAACATCCGATCTGCTTTTTCCAATTGTTTATACGATATCTACCATAACTTTTCCAACCTGGATGCTGTTATCAGTTTTAAAATAACAGTTAAACGCGATACACGTGATAAAAATAATTTGATAAAAAAATGTATCGAACAAAAGTTAGTCAGTATTCAGTTGACAACAAATTGCAGAAGTGAATATTGATGAAAAACTTTTTATTCAATAAAAAATCAAGATCACCTCAATGCTTTTAATGAAACTGTATATTTAATTATACGCCAATCAATGCATCTTTATACTCTCTTTAAAAAAGTATTACAATACTTAGGTCGAAAACCGATCAGTTCAGAAGTTATGAGTTTTGTCCCGAACGCCCATATACTTCGACGCACTGTGCTGCGGGGCAAGTTGATACATCTGTAAAACATCCGTTTAATGAATAACTAATAAATTTGAAAAATAAAATTATATTCTAGATCTTTAAAATTTTAGTCCCCCCTGTAACTAAAATTAAACAACATCGGTATATGATTTTATGTTTGCTGATGGAATCGTTAGTGAAGCTGATCCAATAAATTCTGATTCGCAAGCGATTTGATATCAAAATACACATCTCGTACGTGGAACTCCATGCTGATATTAATATTCACAGAGACGTTTACGTTAATCTGAAAACTTTTTATCACGTACCGTCAGCCGTAGGACACATGTTTCTTTTCGTTTCAAAGGGTGGACGTTTTCGTTCCAGCGATTATTTCCGCATAAGCGACCACTTTTGACAGAGACGTTCCCGTAAACGTCGCGTGTATTTGCATTCGTCGACGCGTTCAATCGCGCGAAAAGTCTTTTGCATAGCAGGGGGGAGGGGCGTGCGTGCAGGTGTCCTAGGGAAATTGAATGTAGAAATGCACGTGTGGCGTGAACAGAGCACCCACGGTTCATTCAACAGGTAGTGGTCGTTTCTCGTCGGGGATCCATTTACGACCAGCCCCTGCTGGGGCAGTCCTTTGGGGAGAAATGGCCGTTAGGGTTGTGACGGGAAAAGGGGTTGATATGTTAAAGGGGCACATCAATTATTATGCGCTTGAGTTACTGACTTATTACTTTTGGTTTATGTCACGTGTATAATAGTGCTCTGCAAATGTCACATTTCAATGATGATGAATATGCAAAATTTTGGAAATTGTTATAAGTTTTAAGTGTTTTAACTGTACTTCATTATAATACATATTGTAGATGGTATGGCTGGCCTTGGTATGAAGAGGCCTGGTATTGGCAAATTTTTAATAATGTTATTTTGTAATGAGAAACATTTTTTAATGCAGACTGTGCTTATGTATATCGAGGATTGCATTGTAGTCAGAGTAAGAGAATATTGGTGGAAAATTTTGCAACTATTTATTTATGAATTTGTATTTTTAACAGTTCTTAATTAGCTATTTAAGCTGTCACTGATATTTATTTATATGCCGTTTACTCAGTGTGTTTTTTCATTATAAATAAAAACTGTGAATGTAATTTTGATATAGGTATATAACATACTTTGATTTCAATATGCAGTTGTGTCATCGAAATAATGTTTATAGCCATGTTTTATTACATATAAACTAACAATTCATTCTTACTAATGTTAATTTTAAAATAGGTGCCAACATATTATTTCACTTTACTTTTTTATTTACAATAGATTATCTGACGCAATTTCTTTATTTACAATAGTTTATCTGACTTCACTTTTTTATGCACAATAGTCTGTCTGTTGTAGTATCTTATGAATAACGCAAAATTAGATCTAGAGTTATCGAATCATATTTGTAACTAACTGCTATTTTCTTTATTTGGGTTTTGTATTTGGATCTTTATGTGCTTTTTGATTCCACTTTATTTACATATTACTTGTATAATTCTTTCTCTAATCCGCTCTACATTGCTCAGTGTATACATTATGGTTTCTTGTATTCCTCAAAGGGCTTTAAGGGTACCCTCCGCTCAAAATGCTAGAAAAATATGTGATTTTCATGAATTAAACAAGAAGAAACTGAACAACATACAGTAAAAAAGCTTCTTGGACGTGATTACTACATATTCGCAAAATAAACAAAAAATTATTGTTTAAATATTATCTTTTTTTTTGCATTAAATATATAGCATTTATTGTACCACTGTCGAAATTAGAGCTCTTGACGGGCGCCATCAGAGCTCGTGAGAGGATCGTCTGAAATAGGAAAGCTAAAAATATTCTTAAAATATATGTGAATGGTTATCGCCATATCCGTCTTCATTGGAAACAAACAATCCTGCGATTTTTAGCATATGTTTAAACACAATGTTGTCCATACAAAAAATGGGTGATCCGATAGTACTCTTTGCGGATAAGGCGATAGAGCATCTAATTATGAATAGAATGCCGTAAGAGTTTTTGAAATCCGTTCAGAATTAAGCTTTTTACAGTGGCGCTCGTCAAGTTCCCTAATTTCTACAGTGGTACAATGAATGCTGTATATCTAAGGCAAAAATTGATAAAATTCAAACAATAATTTTTTTGATTATTCTTCAAATATGAGATAATAAAGTCCAAAAAAGCATTTTTACTGTATGTTGTTCAGTTTCTTTTTTTTTTAATTCATGAAAATCGCGTACTTTTCCTGCGTTTTGACGGGAGAGTACTGTTCACTAAATAGATAAATAAATAAATAAATAAAAATGCGAAGTGGGGTCCGATCTTCCCTGCGGCTAAGCTGTTGATCGTGTACCGCTATAGGCATGCCTATCCAAATCCAGTACGGGCTAACAGGTGGGGGAATCTCTTTGCTAGGAACGTTGACATTTCATGCCGGTGGATTGCACGTGGTCGCCACGCGGCCCATCGTCAATCCTCTTCGCTCATTAATCTGAAAGGATCCTGAATGGGTGGAAGAGGGGTGCGCGGGGTGCGAGCGCGCGAGGCCAAGGGCAACGGAAGGATGAAGGGGGAGGGTGATGGTCACGTCACGAAAAATCGACACGGAAAAAGCGATCGGGGAAGGTTGAACATAGCCTGGCAGGCCGAGCAGTTTAACACACCTAGTCGCGAATAAGTGTGCAAGGCGCGCATTTAGCGCCTGGAGGCTCTTTCACGATGCACGCTTATGCGAAGATATCGGCAGCTGGCCTGGAATCGTGAGAGACTCGGGCAGATGGCCTGCCCCGAAACTCCTCCACGGGGCTCGCGTGTACGTGCACACGACCACTAAGGATCCCTACACGTCTTCCTAAGGAAGGAACCACCGAGGATGTTTCCCACGGACTCCTGCAGTCTCTCATCTGCCGTATTACTTGAGCACACGAATGTGCCCTGGATTCCCTCCCTCGTCCTCCTCGCTTCTCCCCCTTAACCCTCCTGCCCCCTACCTTATCTCTCTTTCCCTCTGTCGCCTTCACCGTTACCGGCGTCCCTCTATCCCTCTCTGTCGCCAAAACGCTGACGCGCGACGGGGGAAAGTCCGCACCCTTTTGCCTCTTAATTCTCCGAACGATTCCCATTACTCCAAGGCTGATTCTGTGATTGTGGGATCGTGACGAGAGGATTTATCGTTCGGCCATCCAGGCGATGTTCATAGTTGTTTGTATCGCTGTTTCGAGGTCGCTCGGATTCGCTGATTTTGATTTTGGAGTGCGATTTGATGACGAGTGCCTGGCCGTCGTTGAATCTATTTACTGTCGCGTGGTTTTATGGTTTATTAACCGGCGGGCGATGGAAGCCCACACAGGGAGCCGAGGAACGGACCGGGCCATTCACACAGGAAAATTTGTTTACCTGGACGTCAGAGAGTGAACTTTCTCAGAATTTTCATCTTAACACATTAAAGTATGCATATTTGAGGCATATTTTTTGCGAAATTGTGTTAGTAGCAATAATGTATTCCAACATGTTGTACTAATCATATAAAATAGGAAAAATTAATTCTTTTTCAATGTGTATTAATTTAAATGCAAGTGTGATTTCATCACAAAATTACGGCATTTATTTATAAAATATGCATAAATACAACTGTGCTGCTTATGTATCTTTATAATTTACATAATGATTGCATGAGATTTACAAATGTTTCGTAAACATTTATCACGTTCTATGAATCATTTGTTAATGAAGCTGGAATACGGGTCAAATTTGACCCACCTTCGCCGGCAAACGGTTAAAAATGTTGATTAATGACTGGATATAAACAACCATATCTTGTATTATAATAATAATAATAAATCGTCTTTATTCTATTATAACATAAGATACAAACATAGTAGAAATTATTAACACGCAGATACAGAATGGGCGAGGCTCAGCGAAGCTGTTATTACGCCTAACCCAGTATTATTTTTTCAATACTAGTTCTTATTAAAAAATAATATTAGTAAATAAGTGTACCTAATGCAAGTAGATACGCTTATTTCAATTGTTTCTGAATTTTATCTTAGTGGAAATAAGAGTAGGAAAAATTATATGAACATTCCACGCTATTGCTTCAATTTCTCTTCTCCTTGGCAAAGCAACAAATGAAGTTTGAATACATGTAATTAATAGTAATGTTGTTGCTTTTAAGGTGATTAGAATAAATGTTGCTATTATTTTATTCAAGGGGATGGACGTTGGAATTATTTAAATAATTTTCAGATGTTTGAGGCAAATGGAACTCCTTATTTCTACTGATACGATGTTACAGCTGAAATCGAAGTGAATTCACTGATCTACTACAACTTGATCTTGCAACGATCTTGAGCGCGGAAACTTGTCATAAGTTAGTTATTTTTCAAATTAAACTATTCACAATTATTGCGTGAAAAAATGTCTCTTAAAATATAGTATACAATTAATCATTGCATGAAAAGTGTGCGCTAATTTGCAGGAAAATGGTAGAAATGCTTAGATATAACCACACGATAATTAAACACTAAGCGTACCCTCCCATCAAATCGTTCCAAAATAGGTCATTTCTAAGATTTTATTTAAAAAAAAGTAAACACCATTGTGTTAATAAACTTTTTAGGCTGTATTTTTTTCATATAGAAAATATTTACGTTTATAATAAAGCAACATCCGACATCAAAGAAGCCATTTTAAAAATTTGATTTTGCGGTGAGCACTGCCATTCGGAACCAGATTATCCAAAATCAAAAAACAAAAAAGATTTCGTTAGTATATTAATGTATCTTCTGATTAACGGAGGGAATTTCCGAAATATTAATTTAAAACAAAATGGCGGCTATTTAAAGTTGAAATCCTGATTTTTTTCGTGCAAAAATCACGCAAAAAAATCATAACAGTTGTTACTTTATTATAAACGTAAATATTTTTCTACGAAAAAATTACCAAATGTTCTTTAAATGTTGCTCTTTTAAATACAAAAAGTTCTGTAAGAATATATGCTTCCGCTTTTTCAAAAAAAAAATCACAAACATTCGCCTCTTTTTGGCCGCCTGACTAAGTATAACCCCTTAATTCCCAACAGGTTGGTTCGATGCGGTCCAATAATTCTCTGTTCTAACCAATAACCCGTGTTGTATCCAGAAATTGCCATCGAAATATTTTATTGCTAGCGTGGGGGAAATCTAATTAGTGGACTGACCGTATGCAGAGGAACTTCATCGTAACAGTTCACGGACAAAATATATTACAATAATTTTATTTTATTTTTATTTTATTATACGGATGACTCCTTTTATATACAAAGGTTTACAAAGTGTTGTCAGGAAATAATTGAATGGGACGCTATTCAGACGCTGTGCTGGTGGCCATGACTCTTCACACTTGCACTTTGAAGGAAGTAAGTGGGAATCCAAAAAAGTTCAGTCCGCAAGCATAGGTATTAGCGAACTTGCATACCCTAGTAACCGGATCAGTGGGACCAAAGAAGGAAGAATAGAATTTGGTTTTAAACAGAGGAAAGCTCCTAACTCGTCTTTCAGGTGTATTTAAATTAATCTGCTGAAGAAGTTGTGGGCAGTCTATTTGCCCATTTAACAATTTGAAGAGAAAGACAAAGTCAGAAACCGTCCTTCTGTTCTTCAAGCGGTACATCCCTAATAATGTCATAATTGGCTCGTAGTTATGGTCATCAAAGGCCATCGGTCGACCAACCTTGTATGCAGCATACCGGAGGAATTTGTGTTGCACTTTTTCGAGTAGGATTTCATACTTGTTGAATTGAGGTGATCAGATTAAGGAAGCAAATTCCAAATGAGGGAGAACAAGGGAAAAATAGAGGATTCTAAGTGTATGAACATTTTTTAAATCAGCCGAAACCCTTTGTAGGAATCCCAGAGATTTGTTTGTGGAACGAAATATGTGATTATAGCAGGGATTTTAACCCGTACCCTTACCGCGTTCGGTATCTCGTACCGTAGACTAACCCGCCTAACCGGGTAACACAAAACATCTATAACCCGAGTAACCCGGTTAACTCGGTTAACGCGGGTTACAGTGAGGGCGGCATCTCTTAGTTGTGTCTGGCTGCTACGTTTGACTGCGGCGTTCAACAGGGTTTCTTCTTTCAACTATTTTATATTTTTCACTTTATTGTATAAAGAAGAGAAAAAAATATGAACGTCCTCCCTGTGAATTCGCCGGCGGAGGAGGAACTCTCTTGACCTCTCCCTCTTGACGAAGTAAAGGAGGAAAGTGCCATACCTGGGCCCCAAAAATTAATTAGGCTGATCGGCCAGGGTCCCGGTTTATGACCGTATTGTCCCACAAGTCGGCGGTTAACAACGGTACCTGCGGGTCTGAACTCATCGTATGTACTAACCACCGACAGAGCAATATACACATTAACTCAGACTAAAGAATGTCTACAATTCTTAACGGCGGCACCAAATTCTTCATTGCCCTTTAGAAATCTGACAAACGTTTTTGCTAAAATATGAAATTACCAATTGTAAACAACGAATGAATTTTCGCTTCGCTGTAAGCCCACTTTTGTCCCGACGCACAGTGGGCCCCGATCCCAAGAACTAAAGAAAAAATTATTAAGCTACTCAAGAATTATTAAAATTAAGAATCTTATTAACCTACTTTAGAAAAATTTGTTTTGGTTTTCCCTTGGCAAATATAGAAAACTATGTATTACTGGATCTGAAGAAATCGATATAAAGTTTAAAACATCTTCCTATGTATTACAATGGGAATATTTTGAGCTACAATTTTTTCTATAGTTTTTAAAATTTTTATTTCTGGCTTCTTGGGTCTCTTCACCCAATTGGCCGATTGGATGGTGCCAAAATAGTTTTTTAATTTCGCAGGAATGTATTAAGACTTTGTGAGCAGTATTTGGTATATATGATAACATTGGTGCAGATTTACAAATACTTCTGCACTTTCCTTGATATATTTATTAAAATCTTTTTGTTTTATTGGAATTATTGACGCTAATTATTGACGAACTGACCGTATTTTTTTAAATAACGTATAACCTTCATATGAGTTGTATATTAACAGTTTTTTTTATGAACTTCCTTAATAATATTCAGCATTTTCACTAACCCACACACGGTTAACCAAGGAAGGTTGCTGTAACCCATATTATTAACCTGCAAATTTTTGAGGTTATTCTACAAACCATTGGCTATCGCAGAAAGCAGAATCGAGTTTTTTTTAATCTTCATACCTTTTTTTACACATTAAACTTGCCAGAACATGTTGATTTCTTATATTCAAACTTTGAGCGTTTGCCATCTTGTTCACTTGTGATATAAGTGGTTAGTTGTGGTTCCCGCAATAGTGGCACTCATACAAATTATCAATCTCTTTGAAATTTTTTTTTAGATAAGTTTATGATCCTAAACCTGATCCGCCACAGAGGTGTCTCTTGTTCAAGGCGTCATATTGAAGCACAATTTTTGCATAAAAAGTTACCGAAAAAGTAGATGAATATTATGTAAAAAGTTTTGCACGATTATATTTGTTATTCATTCAGTAAAAAAATCATATAGATTGATTAGTTTTTCGGCCGGATGACCAGAGTATATACCCCCTTAAGTGTCTGTCTAGACTAAACTGTCTTATGTTACTAGTAACCCGCTACGAGCGGGTTAACCGGCTCTTTCTAGAATTTAGAAACCGTTCTCTAGCGGTTAGTATGGGTTACAGTAACCTTCCTTGGTTAACCGGCTTCGGGTTAGGGTACGGCGCGGGTTACAATCCCTGGATTATAGTGATCGACGAAGCGCAGTGCCGGATCGAATATAACCCCAAGGTCGCGTACGGTATTCGTGAGAGGAAGGACAGTGTCGTCCAGCAGGTAAGTATGCATTATAGCGTTCTTTGTCCGAGTAAATCTGATGGCGTGACACTTGTTAATATTGAAAAATAACATATTGTGCCGGCACCAGGCCTCGAGTCTACGGAGATCACATTGGAGATCGGCAGAATCATGCTTAGAAGCAATTTTCCGAAAGATTTTCAGGTTATCAGCGAACAACAGACACCGACTGTTTACAAAAACTTTAATAATGTCGTTGATAAATAGTGTAAAGAGTAATGGTCCCAAATGCGACCCTTGGGGAACACCTGAAGGGACCGCAAAGGACGCAGGAAGGGCACCCTTAATCTTAACGGTTTGAACGCGATCAGACAAATAACTAGCAAGACAATTTAAAATAGAATCACGAAAGCCGGTAGATGAAAGTTTGGATACAAGGACTTTATGGTCGACGGTATTAAATGCCTTGTTAAAATCAGTGTATATTGCGTCAACCTGAAAGCCCTCATTCAGTGCTGACGAAGTATAATTGCAGAAAACACTCAAGTTGGTTTCGACTGACTTCCCATAGGTGAAGCCACGCTGTTCATGACATATTAGGTTAGAGACTAAGGAGAAAAGTCTAGAGGTAACAATGCTCTCGAGTAGTTTAGGCATAACATTTAGAACAGAGATCGGTCTATAGTTGCATACATTTGACGGATCACCAGACTTATAAATATGCGTTATAAGGCTAGATTTCCAACCCAGGGAAAAATAGACTGCATTTAAAGATAGATTAAAGATTATCCATAATGGACGGGATATGACAAATTTACAAGCCTTAAAAACTCCAGGGCCTTTATTGGTGTTAAGGCTGGTGATCGTGTCTAAAACCTCGCTAATATTTATGGAGATGTTACTAACGTCCAACGGGGAGTCAGTACTACAGGTACTACAGGTGCGCACGCCAGCAGGCGTGGTATACATATACTGATTCGAAGTAATTCGCAAAGAGGTTAACAGTATGTCCGCTGGTGTTCGCAGAAGTGTCACCATACTTTACCATCGTCGGGATACCACGCGCGTGAGCCTTACTGTGAACGAAGTTCCAGAAGGTTTTTGTGTTTTTCGCAATGTTAGTTTCGGTGCGTTCACAATATTGCCTGTAACATTCCCTGGAAAGTAGCCTACATGTTGCTCTAAGATGGGAGAAGGCTTCATAGTCACTACGTAGGCTAGATTGTTTATATGTGCGGTGAGCTAATTTTTTGGCTCGAATGAGGTCCTTTAACTCGTGAGAGTACCAAGATGAATATCCCGACGAGGATAATCTTAGAGTGTATTTCGATACATGTAAATCAGCTGTGTACAGTTGCTCATATAAGAACGCGACGGATTCATCAATCGAAAGGTTGTGCAAGCACCTATCCCAGTCGACCATGCCTAAGAAGTTACACAGTGAAATATAATCTCCTAGCTCATAATTGTATCTCAATTCAGCGTGGTCATAGTGTGCAACAGTTGTGAGGGAGCACAAGCGCATACATAGGGCAGGATGATAGAAATCGCAAGGCAGAAGAGCTTCGTCGGATAGCTCGATACGTATATTGTCTATGTTGCTAGAACACGGGTCAAGGAGGTTACCATGGAAGTTCTTTATCTTGTTGCATTGATATAGGTTAAGGAAGTTTTGAAGTTCGACCATGGAATTAGCAGCCTCTAATTTGTTGTGGGAGGTCGCCTGGCAAGTGGGTGTTGTGAAGGTGTTGATGGAGTCAAGATGCCAGTTTATACGTGGAAGGTTATAGTCACCAAATAATAGTAATTTAAAGCTAGGATATTCGGTAGAGATGGTGTTGATCGTGTCGGAGTGCAGTCGATGCAATGAAGAATCCGAAGACAGTGGAAGGTAGACAACTCCCATGATGAAGCGTGCTGATCCGGAGTCGACTTTGATAAAGAGTTGTTCGACACGATTGGTGTCGACTTCAATTTGAGAACTGGAGTAGGCATTCTTGATAGCCAATAGGACTCCGCCACCTCGCGTACTCATGTACGTGATGAATTGATGAATTTCGTTTCCGGATAACCCAAGCTCAGAAGAAGATATGTTGTTTGTTAACCATGTTTCCGTGAGAATGATCACATCATATTAAAAAGTAGAGGATGCGATGGATAGGGTGATGAGTTTAGTTCGTAGTCCAGGAACGTTTTGGTAGTATATTATGGAGCCTAGATTGAGTTTTTTAACTGACTTTGAGAGGTGGACTTGTCTACGATTTTAGGAACATTTTTGACATATCGAATTGTTTTGTTTGTTTCGCCCTTATCGTGTAATAGCCTTAATTCGCTCCTCAAGGCATTTAAGTGATCGCGCTATTTAACAGTTAAATCCGCTGATAAGGGAACAGAAGCGATTGATTGCAGGTTGGATTTCTTTCTTAGTATTTGGTGGGCCTCATCAGTTGACCCAAGCACAGCACAGATGGGCCTAAACCGACCACTAGTTTTTCCCCAGTCTGAATGATAGAAGGTTTTCGTAGTTAGACGGAATAATTTCCTGTAAAATGCACTTGACTTTCATGGCATCTTCGGCACGCAGATCACCACTGGAGTTTCGTGATCCATCAGTGGTTTCATCGATTCCACGAATAATTACATTGCATGATTTCCTACGCCTCTCATCGATTTCTGCTATTGTTTCTTCTTCGGTTGCAAGTGTCGTGCGCGTCTGCTCGAGGCGATATAGTCTGTCTTCAATTGTATCTATCCTGCTAGTCAACTGTGCCACTGCGGTAACGAACTTGTCAGAGACAGCTTTATGATCACGCATCATTTCTTCGCGGAAATTCGTGAATTCAAGTTGAAAAAGCTTTTGGAAAGCATTAAGAAGCACATCATTATTAGAGGCAAGAGCCGATGTTTGGGAGATTGTAGACGGGTCGCGTTGATCGCAGTCGCCAGGCAGTTGCCAGGAGTCCATGCGCGCAAACTAAACCACGCAGGTAACGTATTGGGGCAATTGTAAAATCAACCTTTTGCGGAAAATACGTTTCTATTTCACTAATTAGGCTGGGGAATCCGCTTTCCTTACCTACCCCAGACCTGACCTGAACAAATTCAGCGGCATTATCTCGGCGCTTCACACTGCGTCAAGCTCCAGCAATAGGTGATCAAAGACGGACAGTGGTGAAAATAAACCGCGATGCACTAATGGTCATGGAGTAGTAGCATGCCGCCGATAATTATAAGCGATCGAGGCTACACTAAATCAGACCGCGAAGAGTTAATCGAAACCTGTTGCATCGCGGCGAGCGTACCGCGGGCGTGTACTCGGCCACGCGTGAACACGTGTCGGTGCAGGCGCGTGGGCCTGTGCACGAGAGCCAAGAGTCGCCATTAAGTGGGTGGCTAAGATTGCCTCTGGTTTACTTTACCTCTGTCCTTCTCACTCCAGTTTATCGATGTACCTGCCCCCCCTCTTCTCTCTCTTCCCCTCTCTGTCTTTCGCTCTGCCGTCTTCTCAAGTAGTCTTCTTCATCGGTCTTTCGAGTTGGCAGGAAGATGCAGGGAGTGCCCACGGTTAAGAGAAATGACATTAAGAGAGAAACAGAGATGCAGGAAGGAGAGAGAGAGAGCAGCCAACTGACCATGACTGTTTAAAATATGATGCGAACACCTACTAATGCTGTACCGAATCATTCTCGCGGTACCAGTCACGATTTATGACCTTCGTGCCCATTTTGGAGGCCGACCGTGCTTGCGCGCTAATTGTGACGGAACAGAATCGATTCGTTTAAGAAAGGTTTTGATACTCGTGTAGTTATGTAATTCGAGTGTTGCATTAAGTCCCAGATATCGAGTGCTACTGTATAGCTACCGTGTGCGGAGAAAGTATGATCGATGGTCCGCCAAATTGCAAACAGTCGATACACATGTACATAGGTACAGGGGCGGGTTTGTGATAGGCTAAGTAGGCTGCAGCCTAGGGCGGCAGATTTGGGGCGGAAAATTTTGGGGAGCGAAAAATTTTGAGATAAAGAAGTTGGCAAATGTTTAAACACAGAGGTAACTTTAAGTTGGGAATTCTATTCTTTGGGCTAAAAACATAGCAAAATTTGGGATTTTTTTTAAGAATCTAGCGATTCGATTCATCTGAAATTCGGATCATGTTTGGATGCATCTTTGAAGAAGCTGTATGTATAACTCCTATATTTATTATTAAAAATTAATAAAAAAACTGCAACTTCTTCAAGGATGCATAAAAGCATGGTCCAAATTTCAGATGAATCGAAATGCTAGTTTCTTAAATAAAATTCCTAAATTTTGCTATGTTTTTAGCCCATAAAATAGGATTCCGAAAATTTCGGGATGGCCCGAAAAGGAAAAGTATCTTTGGGAATTTATTAAAAGCAAACTACTTAATAAATTTTTTTGCAACTTTCAGGACTTTCTATTGGGTATCTCGGTTACATGAATATCTTTTTTGGAATTTTTTTAAGCAGATTTATAAGCTGTACGGGACCAGCAACTTAGCGCTGCAAAAAATTTCCGCTGACATGGCTAACAGTTTTCCGACGAAACGGTTTTTCTGAAATCAAAAAGCCAAAAAGTTTTAGAAACTATATGCGGACAGCTATGCCGTGACGGGTTCGATTTTGAAATTTTTGAAAAATGACAATATGGCGAACCATTGAAAAGAATTGTAAAATTTGGTTCTAGTAAATTAACCAGTTTCGTTGAAAAAGAAATAGAAGGAAAGGACCAATAACAAAAAATCTCCCGCGTTGCTATAGACGTCCGCATATAGTTTCTAAAACATTTTGGTTTTTGATTTTAAAAGTACCGTTTCGTCAGAAGACTGTCAACCAAATCTTTTGCAGCGCAAAGTTACTGGTCCCATACAGCTTGTAAATCTACTTCAAATAAATTTCAAAATAACATTTCTTGTAACTTATATATCCAATAAAATGTCCTGAAAGTTTCGAAAATATTCATTAAGTAGTTTGCTTTTAATAAATTTCCAAAGATACCTTTAATTTTCGGATAATTACCTTGTTGTCCCCCCTTAAAAAACAATTCACTTTTTTTCATATAGGGAATCAGCAATAACTCATATGTGAATTTCTATATTGAATTAATTTTGAAATTGTCTCGACTGTTTTAAATTAAAATATTTGATGATATTTCGCGGAAAGGGTGGCAGACACTTGCTAGCCTATTGGTGCCAAATCTCCAAACCGTCTCTGTATGTATATATTTATTAGGTACGTTGAGTCTAATCGTCTAACAGTTGTGTATGTTGTATATTAGGCGTTGATGAGGTTAATGATTAGGCACGGCAGTGTGTCATAACTGTACTCCTCGTTCTATTTATCAGAAAATAAAATACAGGGAATGTTGCGTCTTATCGAGATTGCGATTTCATTTATTCTACATTGCTAACGACATTTCGTATTAAAGTATACGTCTAACGAGCTTACGTTTCATTACGGTCTGCAATGTCAGCTGTGATGAGCAGCAAAGTAGACGGGAATGCATCGGCAATATTGTAGGTACATACGTGTATCTGAATTTGATAGTTGCATGACAGTTACCATTGACAAGAAGATACTGCGCGCATGGTCACGCTTAATTCACGGTAACTTTCTCAACCTCATCCGAGGTCTGCTGGGTTTTATATTTTATATCAAAGTGTGGAGTGGCTTTATATAGGTACGCGATCCGTTTGGATTGAATATTAATTATGATATCATTTCTGGATCTCCAAAATTATAAATACATTTCCCGCGTAAAGCATAGGAAACATATGCAGCGGAACGAGCAGCATTCAATTTATATCGAGTTTCGATCAAACCCTGCAACAGCTGATCACGATAATTAAGCCGTTTTTAATTCGGAACGCAACGAAGTGTTGGGCGACTTCTTATTCCTTCGATACATCTTTGGTATTGGACGCATAGGAGATGAAGAGAAATCTTTTCCTTTTAATTTTAATGTTTCTTAATTAACGTCCTTATCTGCTTACACGCGGCAATTCGTACAATTTCAACTCTGCAGTAATTACATTTGCACCTGCTGATTACAGAATGCTTTTCCAACTGATAAAATTTGCAAGAGTATTGATAATTACAATCATCGCAATCGTCGAGCTTAGTAATTGCTAAGGCTCTAATTCACAATTACGAGTTTTTCAATGGGCACTGCAAAAATATTGATATTAAGTTCTCTTCTGAACAAATAAAGTCATCTTTCACCTTTCCTAATAGAACCATGTATTACACAGACTTGATTTTTATTAATATTTAATGTTAAAATATATAAAAAAAATAGTATGTTAACTAAAACTTAAAAAATAATTCTTTTCTTGTACTATAATTTCGATGGTGATATGTGGCTTTTAATAAAAACATACAAACTGTGTGATTATTCTGTAGAATTGTTCAAATCAAAAGGATAATCACAGAGTTGTATGATTTTATTTATAGTCACGTATCATCATCGACATTGTAGTACAAGAAAATAATTATTTTTTAGTTTTTGGTGCATTATTAGTAAAATCGTTTAACTTACATTTTTTATATATTTTTTATTTTCTAGTTTTTAGTATCTAGTTCTTTATTTTCTTGTTTCAAGAAAATGGAATTGGTGAAAGTGGGTTAAATTTGAGTTGCCAGATTTGGACCAAACATACATACACGAAACACGCAATAAATAAAATCGTTACAATTATTTTTATATATTTTTTATTTTCTAGTTTATAGGGTTGTGGATTTTTTATACATATTTTTTATATTTTTTATTTTTGACTTTTTTTAAAAATGTTATATTGTCATCCAAACTACGCACGCCTGCAAAGTTTCGAGACAATTGGATTGGAGGAAGTGGGTGAAAATTGAGATGCCAGATTTGAACCATACACCAAGCATACAGAGGATTGAAGCTAAGTAAAATCATTTAAAAACCTTTCAAATGTATAGTGGACTAATGATAATCCAATGACGTATATAAAACCGTCATTCTCCTGCGTATGAAGAATACGTTTCACTAAATATTAGCAATTAACTAAAATATTACAAACTAAAAAATTACACGATTCCTCTTGATATATGTCTATATAATATAAAGAACGATTTCACTTTCTCGCGACAAGTAAAATCGCGAGGACTAATTTCAAAATTCCGTGGGCCATCAAAGTATCTCCAGCCAAAAACCGACAGACGTCCGTTTACAATCTCTTCTTCCCGACTAATCGTTAAAAGTAATTCAAAAACACCAACGTCCACTACGATGGGCACCCTGTGTACGAAAAGTATTACTGCGCAATGGAAACTTGCGATTAGAGCAAGATTGGCGAGAAAACATTAAGACGTATATTTTGATACCACCTCCAAATATCAATCATCGAATTGCACCTGACGCTCCAGGGTCCTCTGGAGTACTTACCTTCGAAACGGTACACGTGGTGCATAAACAAAAAAACACTTACGGGAGTAGCGCGGAGGCTGTTTTGAAAGAGAAGCCTGCCGGTTCGAAAAATCGCGGCAAAAGGGCGCGCGTGCACGTGGCTGTCCTTCGCCCCTCTCCGGATCTATGCGAGCATAAGTGGTCGTGCGTGGGGCGACAGTTGCCTGGGGGTGGGAGGGTCGGGAGCTCGGGGAGGGGGGTCGTTACGGCACGGCGCATCCTCCGTCTTTTCTCGTGGCTGTCTCACAAGGTGACGCCGATGCCTCGGGACTGTGGGAATTCGGGACATGTGCGTGCCTACACACGCCGTGCTCGTGGTCCGCACACGAGGGGGAAATCTTGTGGTGTTTGGAAAGAGAGGAGTAACCGAGGGGAAAAAAGGAAGGGGGAAGACCGGACCTATGCTGTCCGCGGCACATCGGCCGCCATAAGGCAAGGAATCCATGGGAATATCGAGCATGTGCGTCGGCCGATCCGCTCGTGTGCTGCACGAGTTATGGGGTAGCCGGTCACCCTTCTTTTTTCCCCTGTTTTTCTTTCTTCCCCTCTCCTTCCGTATATAGTATTCCGTGACCTGGCGCATTTCGGGATTTCTTAACCACGTGGCTGCATAGTGAAGCAGGGTGGAACGCGGGGTGGTTTGTCCCTTGTGCTTTACCCCCTGTAGGCTCGTGGCCCTCACGTGTCGACTTGGAACCGTCTATCGATGTGCTTTTCAAATTCTATCGTTGCCCTCTATTCTATTAAGAGTTGATATTGTTTGGAACTGTTTTAATTTTATTATTGTATTTATTATATTCTTGGTCTCATTTCGTTGATTTAATGTCGTATGCGCATGATGTTTATGTGCTTGAATATTTTAGTTTCTATTCGCGTACAGTGCCTGTATGATGTAACTGTCATGGGCGAGGTGTATTTATTAATTTTAATTACTCGGCGTTACAGAATTTGCATTCTGAATTATTATTGAATTAATAATAAAAGTTTATTAGCAAGATTCATTAACAATTGTGAAGAAGTTTATTTGTTATATTTAAGCAATGTTAAATTTAGAATTATTCATTATAGGGTAATTCCGGGGGAGATGGCCATAGTTTCGTTGGGAGTCTCCTATAGCCAACCTATTTGAAATAAAGCAACGAGCATGGCATAGAACAAAAGTTTGTTCTTTTGTCTATATATCCTTTAATAACAATAAACGAAAAATTATTATTTAATAGACAAATTTCACAAATAAAAAAAAGTGTCATTGGCCATCTCTCTCGCTGTGCCCGGGAAAGATGGCCATGTGTAGCTTACAGGCTAACCAGTTGAGGGCATGACATAGTTATCATCGATTTTTACCAGTTTTCGTCTGTTTTCGTGTCCGACCGCTCAAATCTTCTTTGGGACTTGGTTGTAAGTCTTTTAGTTCGCACGTATGACAAACAGCGCAAAACTCCGTACAATTTCCGTGGATTCAATAAGCACACGCACTAGCTTAAATTTTAAAATGGATTTACATGCCTGTGCCAACGTTCTGTTTCAACGATCTGAACTGAGAATGCTGCTTTTGAGCGATACCTACTTTGTAAGAAATACCTTCTAAGAAATTCTTTCTAAGAAATACCTTCATTGGCCATCTCCCTCGGAATTTACATTGATGTCAACCGTGATTGATATATTTTCAGTTAGTACCATCTAGCACAGATATGCTCAAATAAAGAGTGACCCAAAAATGAGGCCTTTTTTAGCCTCTTTTTGGGCCCACGATTTTGGAACTGAATTTTATGCCAAATGATAGCTTATGACGAGACATCAATCACAACAAATTTTCAAGTTGAGGTGACAATTAGTTTCTGAGATATAGGAGGTGAAAGAAGTGAAAATTCATTATCGCGTCAGCCCATACGCTTCGATGTATGAACTTTTATATCAGTCCGATAATTTAAAGAATTGTTCCCACTGGTTTTGCTGACTGCTAACAACGAATTTGAACTTAGATTTTCAAAATTGACAAAAAAATCACAATCAAAATATATAAATGTCCCTGTAGTGGGTGCTTTTTTTAAATATATCGTCCACCATGGTGAATCGGCCATTGTGAATTTTGAAGATCTAAGTTCAAATTCGTTGTTAGCAGTCAGCAAAACCCCTGAAAATAATCGTCTGAATTATCGGATTCACATAAAAGTCCGTACATCGACGCGTATGGGCTGACGCGTTAACGAATTTTCACTTCTTTGACCTCCCATATCTCAGAAACTAATTGTCACTTCAACTTGAAAATTTGTTGTGATTGATGTCTCATTATAAGCTATCGTTTGACATAAAATTCAGTTCCAAAATCGTGGGCCCAAAAGAGGCTATTTCTTGGGTCACTCTTTTGCTAGAAGAATGGAACAAGGTAAGCCCGAATTTCACAAAAAAATAGTTGGAGCTGTGGATACATATATTTTTTTCGTTTTAAAATATCTATATTCTAATAACTTTTTTATTAAAAATGTTGCTATAATCTACACTTTTCTTAATTCATACATTGAAAGTACTTTAGACTGACAACTAGAAAAATCGTTTAAGTTAATTCTGGGTTTGTCTTAAGTAGAATAAGAAACAATAGTAAAGACTCCTATTTTGTGTAGTGTTCACTTCTACATTTCTCGTTTCTCTGACCATATGTGTTATAAGCTACTGTCTCAGTAGTTTATCATTTTCACTTCATTATATTTTCTTCATGCGAATCAGTTTATATTGTTAAATGATCAGAACACTAGGTTTTGGTAGAACTCATTGCTATTTATTGTCAACAAATAAATTTGAAATTTTAGTTACATTTATCAAAAATACATTCCGCATCTACGTATCAATGTGTCTAAAATATATTTTATAAAATTTATTTTCGCGCCTCAGTGGTATTCCTTAAATCAACTTCGCGAAGGGAAAATTGCTTCTATATAGAAAGAGGATAAGAGGTAGTAGGTACTGCGATGTGGAAATCCATATGACACAGATCCTAATAATATATTTGAACCGTTAAATAGAGCGTTGGCATTTGATCTTGAATCTCTCTTTCGCAGCTCGCATACTTTCTTGACGTCTTGATTATCTTGGCAGATTTCACGACTCATTCGTTCTCATTTCACGAAGTACATCTAACACTGGCACAATTCCACGTGCATTTCCTCTGACTTGCTCCTTTTGCCGAGTTAAATATAATAGCATCACACGTGGCTTCCATTGCGCGAAACGCACAAATTTCTTACGACATCACAAAATTTATCTTCTTTTTCGACAGTTACGTCTTAAAAAGAATCCTCTCCGCGGTTCACTACTTTTGCACGTAACATCACACGTAGAAAGTTTGACGTGTACGTAACTCGAATCGGAAGATCTTTCTACACTTATCGATATTATGTAGCTTCCTTTCAAACGGATGGCCCGTTTCCTTTACCTCATACGAACCATGATCGTTCGGTACTTCTTATCAAAGAAAAAACTTCTTACGATATTGCAGCATTTTTCTACTGTTAGGTATTAAAACACTGACTGTATGAGCTATTGATTGATAATTAGAACAAGCCTAACCCAAGCCAATCACTGAAACATTTTTTGTTTTTCGAAATATAAAATTACGTTTAAGATAGATCATTCTGGCGGTTATTTTGCTGCTCTTCATCCTTGAGAGCATGGTAGCAGTAGCAGTTCCTTCACTAAAGGAAAAATTCTTTGCGAACCGGTCTTAATTTTTTATTAGATAATACTGGTTGCCTACTTCTTCGATTGGATGCACATTTATCGACAGAGGACTACTGTGTTGTATAATATAAAAGGTTTTCCAATGAACAAATTGTGAATTCGCGAGAGTGATTGTATTAGGCCAGTGCAAAAGCTCGTTCCTTCACTGTTAGGTGACGTTAGGTGTACCAAATTTTTTTTACCACACCTACTTGTACTTTTATCAGGAAAGTGGCTAAAGGCCATAGCCAGCCAAAGAAAATACATTGATTAAAAAAGCTTGTAAATGTCAATGAATATTTTGATTTAATAAAGTATGAACTAATGTGTGGTTTTAATATTTTTTAACTTGATAATGATTCTGTGCTCCTAATAACAATGTAATTTAAGCGAAAACTTCACATGTGACTTTCTCTCTTGAGAAGACCCATTGGTAGATTCTAAAGAACCACCCCTCAAAGTTAATAAGGAGAGGTACAAAAGTGACTGACGACGAGAGCATCATCCATACAGTAAGTTATGACGCAAATGAAATTTATATCAAGTTTTATTCAACACAATATTATAATATTCTGTAAACTAACAATAAGACCTTGTGAACCTCTTCTTATGAACTTTGACGGGTGATTTCACTCCCAAAATATACGGGCCAAAATAAATAAACGGGCCAAAATAAAAAGACACCTATTTGTTATTTTTCGGTTCTCTAACACATATCCACAAATCAAAGCAATCGGAAGCGGTCACCTGAAAACCTCTCCTTGTCAGAGTCCGGTGACTTTTGATACATACTGTACTGTGCAACGTTTATATGAAAGATTTCTTATACAGTAGTTAATTTAAGAGCTATTTAAGGTGGTAAAGTTAGGTGGTTCACCCCGTATACAGTTGTGCTGCGAGGATCTGTTGGCTGCTTCCGTTCACACAGTGCAATTGGCTGGATGTCTCGATGCTGGCGAGAGATGGCCAAGGGATAGAGCCAAGGATGTATGGTCATTAAGCAGGATATACTTTTTACGTTTCACTCGATACTCGTGGCGTATCGTTACTCATCCGTGTAAGATCGTTGGGAAAGGGTTATCCGGTTGTCCATTCACTATGTTATCTCCGCCTCAGCGGATGCGAGAGGATTCAAGAACGACGATGCTTCTTTTTCGTACGGCGCCTTGCCTTACCACGCCATCCTTTTCCATGCTGGCTACTTTACTCACAGGGCACCTGACTGACTAGTCGGCGTAACATTAGCCCCGACAACTTTTCGGATTAAGTAGTTGCCGTTCACTCGTGCCCGCGGCGACGAGAACCACGACGGAAGTACCGTTGACTTGGAAATCATTCTTCCACGTAAAAAATACCCACTCTCACTATTTATCCTGTTGGGGAAAAGCAAGTGGTAAAAATCGAGAAATTCTTCACGGGAACTAATTATCAGTAATGTAGATACCAAAGGTATGGTGTTCTATTAGAGGGATTCATTGGAAGACGACACAATGCCCACGATATTCATTGTAACTGAAACCTTTGTTCAAAGGAAAAAGGTAATTTCAATTCAGTGTTGAAATCAAAATAGAGCAAAGAGAAGCTGATGTTATGAAGAATACAACAGCAGTAGAGATATTTTTCTCATCACTATTTATAGACCTACCAAATATATATCTGAATTTCCACCGTGACACGTGGATAATGTGATATTGTGAATAGTGCTATAGCAAGTTCGTTAAAAAAGTAGGAAGTTGAAAAGTTATCGTTTTCTTTGAGTAATTCAAGTGTCGGAACTGTAGGAATAAGGTAACAGTACCTAACATCGTCTAGCAAAAGTTAAATCGCTCTTAGTTGAGTAATAATTGATATTGTTGTATGTAATTTGTATCAAAGTAAAGAGAAAGTATTCATATTTCGTGTAGCATAAGTTAAAATCGTTGAAACTTAGAAATTTTTAATTGAGATTCAAAAACGTAAGACATGCAAAGATCGGGTGCTGAAAATATGTACCTAATATCGCCTACTCAAAAAATATTGATTAATTCATGCATATATGAGTTTTTAAAGTTATTTTCACATGTGTTTTTATTATTTCTTCCTATATAAATGTTTTTTTCATCCATTTTTTTATTAGGCTTAGGTTTAACTCTTCATTGACACACCTCTCTTTTCGACCAACTTTGACATATTGAGTGGCTCACACCCAGATCAATTTTTGAACGACTGCCATTCTCATCTAAAGAATCCAATCGTTATGGAAAAAATCACGGGTCAATTTCAATGTCTCTAAAATGTATTCCAATATTTGTTTTATTGAAATTTTATCACAGTTTTAGTAAAAAAATCTAAATTATCATACGTCGAGAAAAAACGGAAAAAAATTTAAAAGAATGTAACTTTTTCTAATTTCAATATTAGAAGCTTAAAATCTACAGAGTTGTTGCTCAGATATAATACTTTGAGAAACAAGACGAACAATATTAGTTTTTTCTACCGGGTTTGGAAAAAAGTATTTATTTTGCATATAGATAGGAGATAGGGTATTTCGGTATCCGCGATATTCTACGTATTGGAAACGGTACAGCGCTTCAAAATCAGTCAAATTCCGCTTATGGGTGACTCACACCCAGATTGGCAACGAAGGGTTAAGAAATCCTAACCTAACCTTGTTATTGAGAACACGCATACTGCTAAAAGGAAAACGCTATTTTTATTACGAAAACTATTTGAATCGATTACAGTTCTTAAGTATATCATTAATCAAGTATTTCTTATAGATATTCTGACATTCACAGAATCTCTGATCGGACCCCGATTCCGTGGCGCGCGCTATTAAATCACGCGCGCGAATTCGACGTTTCTGACGTGCACAGAGCTGCGCAGAAAAATGGCAGTTGCTTTCGTACTTGTTACGAGCCACCTTGTTCAACAATAAAACTCGTCGGCGATCATCGGCCCTTAACAACGCGCCTCTCAAAGAAAGCGGGTCATGCTCGGAGCTACTCGTAAATCTCGATCAATTTCTCTCTCGTTACACGATAAATAGTTGACGAGGCGGGCGCATCTGAAACGCCGATGAACGACGAGATGGCTCCCTATAAGAAGTAATTATCGCGTAATTATTCGTTGCCCGACGGTAAACAAGGCAGACGTTGCTGTCGCGGCTTTTCTTTCTTCGAATGACAATTATTATCCCCTACCAAGAAAACATAGCACGGAGGTCGCTTTCGAAGCGTTCGGCAATTACGTTGACGTGATTAATCGCTGGGTGTCACGCGATTTGCCTTACAGCTATCGATACGGGAACACACCGTATACGGGAGGTCTGTGATCCATTTGTTGCGCAGCTTTTAATTACATTGACGTTATCGGACTCTCGAGGCGGTAAGCCAGGGGCATTTTGAAAGTCCTGGAAATATGGCGATTTTATACATTTCTTCATTTCTGTTGCGTTTTTAATTACACACTTAACGGTACGAATATGTACGTCCTGAGTTATGGAAGCTGCACACTGCTTTCATTTATGGATTAAGATTTTCGTTTTTATATTAGTAACTTATTTGCGAGTCAGAAAATATTTCTATTTATACTTTTGTTACGAGCCGAGGCTGAGGGCAATGAGAGTGGCGGCTGCGAGGCCGAGGATTGAATTTTGGTTGTTTGAGTTTGTTAGTAGCGGACGAACCGGGGTCTGGTATCCCCGGGAACCGCTATAAGGAGGTTGGATGTCGTGGACGAACCGGGGTCTGGTATTCCCGGGAGCCACTAGGAAGGTAAGTTTCACGGACGAACCGGGGTCTGGTATCCCCGGGAGCCGCTAGGAAGGTGGAACTCGTGGACGAACCGGGGTCTGGTATCCCCGGGAGCCACTAGGAATTCGGAAATCGTGGACGAACCGGGGTCTGGTATCCCCGGGAGCCACTAGGAATTCGGAAATCGTGGACGAACCGGGGTCTGGTATCCCCGGGAGCCACTAGGAATGTTAGTTTAGCCTCGTAACTTTATAATGTGATACACCTTGAGCGGTAAAGGAGTATCTATTGTGGGTTTATCTCGAAGAGGAAATTCAGATGATTGTTTTAAATAAAAGAACTCTGAATTAGAAATAATTGATTATATTCTATAAGCTCAGTCTTTTACAATTGTTTTCGTGTTTATTTGTCGCGGTACCTAAGTCCACCTCTCGGTTTTGACGCACTGAGAAATGCGGGGGTCTCAAAGATTTTAATAGTAACAACACCTATCAGCAACTCTACGTACTGTCTGGTTTAAGTTGAAATAATACTGGATCTTGCAAGCCTCTTTCGTCTAAACGTACTAGACTTGAAATGAGTCCCCGAGTGTGGAATCATGGCCCTTTTTATACGATGAAATTCGGCTAGAAAGTAGTGGGGACATGAGTGCCTTCATTGAATGTTGGGTTTTCGGGGAAAACTTGGTTGCATCAGACCACTGCAGGATACGGTGACCTCGTCGGGTCACGCGCATTCCGGACACACGAAAGAGTTAAAAAGTCGAAGATGAATCTGCGTACGTAACACTTTTGACTTTTTGCGGCGAACTATAATGATTATTCTGAATGAGGAAAAATATGTAAGTATTTTCTTTATTTTCATTATTTGTTGTTGGCATTTATATAGAGATATAAATGCGGTCGATACGAGAATTTTTTCTCGGGATCGGGGTGGGTTTCCGAAGGTTTCGGGATTCTCGAGAATGTCGGGATTCGTATTATTAGGGCTGACTAATGTTTGTACTTTGGAAAATCATCATTGATTCTACACTTTTTCTTACGATATGTTGAATGTATGATTCATTAAACGAGTCCTTGAAATTTTCGGGAATCCCGACACTCTCGGGACTCCCGACTGTCTTGAGAATCCTGACTCTCTCGAGAATCCCGACTTTCTCGAGAATCCCGACTCTTTCGAGAATCCCGGATATTCTTGGGAATCCCGGACATTCTCGAGAATCTCGAAATTTTCGGGAACCCAACCCGACCTGACCCGTGTTCGGGTTCTCGCATACCTCTACATTTATACGATTAATGTTGCCTTTATAATTAACATAAGACTGTGCACTTGTATGTAACCGTGGTGTTGTAATTTACGCTAAAATGACACTAACAAAGATTGCTCAGTTTAAATATCTAACATTACATTTTTAAGATCATCAGTGTTTTTTTTATGGATTGATGTGTTTTGTTAATATAGACGTTAAATACCAATTTCATGACATACTGGACGTAATAGAAAACGTGATACAGGCGACCATGGTGTAATTCGTCGCTGAAAGCTAAATGAAAAATTTGAAATTAATTTTGTGCTTCGTCTTTTGGAAAGATGGGGTTTGAAATTCCTAAATTTTTTATTATCGCAGTTCCTCTTGCATCTGGGCCATTTTCGTTCTTAACACTTTTTCGTAAATTCAAACAGAACTAGGATAATCAAGTGTATACTTTTAAGTGCTCCATCTCGTATTTTCGCTATGTAAATACTGATAATTTTAAGTCTTCAAAAAGGTATAATTCTTTGCACACACGAGTATAGCATGCATTTCATTTTTAGTATATCAGTAAAAAATAAACATTTACATACGAGGAAAACTTGTTTCGTTAAGTGGTTTCGCTTCTTTGACGGATGAAAAATGATGCGAACTTTGGGAATTTTTTAAAACAAACCATTAAATTATTTACTTCCAGCTTTGTGGCTTTATTTATCAATCTTTGGAGAATATGAAATAAAAATTTCTATGCAAATATAGTGGTTATATCCGGAGTTATAGTGCTTCGAAATAGAGCGCCTTACAAAAGTTATATGCCCACGGTTGGCATAAAATCAGTCGTTGTAGTTGTCTGAAATAGAAAAGTTAAAAAGTTTTGTAATCTGTATGAGAGTGGATATGGTCTGACCTAGATTAAATAAGAAATACTGAAAAGTAAAAAAATGGCAGCGTCTACAACAGGAAATTTTGATTTCTGCAAAAAATTCGCTGGTTTTTTAAGTCGCAGAAGTCTTATTTTGCAAAAACCGACTTAGTTTTCGAAACAATGAGAATGGGACATCTATTGAATATATGTACAAAGTTTGAAGGAAATCGGGTTATTGGTTTTTGAGATATCTTGCAAACCAATTTGAAACACATCGTTTTAAGAAAAACGTATTTAAAGTTTTAGGTACCGTCTTTTTCATTAAAGTTCTTTTAAAACGGTGCCTAAATATGTACAAATATAGGCATAATATTTTCAATTATTATAATTTGCGGGTTTCTCTTAAAAAAATCCTAAATATCGGAACATATTATTATTATTTTACACGGATTTAAATGTATTAATCTATTTAATGGTAAAAAAACTATTAAATTAATAATACAAAATGTCCAATTATGAATTTGAATCTAAAACTTTGACCTGCCATGAATAATACCCAAACCATTCTTTAGATAAAAAATTACAAAGAGGAAAGAAATGACTTGTAGGAAAATGATACCTAACTTAATAAAAAAATTAATACTTTTTTATGTTTCCTCAGTACTTATACATACCAATTGCTTTGAGTATACTAACCAATGTGCACATTTTGAATGTTTTTTTTTAAATATTTAAGTTCATTGCCTAAAATGTCGTTGAAATGTAATATGTGCCTATCAAATTGTCTCTATGTACCTACATTTTAAGTTCACCACTGTTCAAAATTCGCAAAGAACCGTTAAGGTCGTCGCCCACTAGGCCGAAGCGCGGCGAAGCGAAGCGCGGCGACCACGCATCGCTCATATGACAGAACAGCAGCGACCACGCATCGCCTATATTAGTGATCCTCCAGGGAGTGTACGGTATAACCGCAGCCATTTAGGGCAAAACCGGAAATAACATAACCTAAACATTCATTAAATCGTCTGCTTTCCAAGCTGATTGTTTATCTATCTCTTTCTATCCGTATTTCTGTCTCTTTCTTTCTTATAGTTTCTGTCTGTGTCTACTTCCGCTTTTGCCACAAATGGCGGCAACCAATCAGCGACGATACAGCTTGTTCCGATCACTCCTTGGAGGATCACTAGCCTATATGACAGAACAGCGCCGACGAACATTTCGCTTTGATCGCCGCGCTTCGCTTCGGCGAAATGGGCGACGGCGTTTAAACAGTTCACGTCCGTATTCTTAAACAGTCACCAACAGTAGCATCGTTTCGCGATCATCGAAAAGCCGGGCCCTATATTTTTCAGTTTCTCCGCCGTTAATTCTGTCACTGTTTAAATCCTTTTGTGATTGATAGCCGCGTGACGTTTTATCTACCGCGTTTATAACTTTCATTAACCATAAAGAGAATGACTGTGTTATCCGCCTGTCAAAACTTTCATGTTGTCACGGAGAGTTACTGTCCCCGTGCTCCCTGTAATTTTAGCTGTTTTGTATGCATGCTTGAATTTATTTTTCAACGGTCCTCCGGTCCGTGCGTCGCGATAAGAATCAGGGTTTTTTTTTACTCGCGAAAAACACTCGATCCTTAATAAACGATAAGCCTTGTCACAACCTTTTTTTCCGATATAGACACTTCGACGCCGATAAAGTCTTACTTTCGAGCCGGTTACGTGACTCGGTGGAAAATTTTATTGCCGACGGTACGGTCGTTCGCTTGAACGGCACATAATAAATGGAAGCTAAATAATTCTTTACGCGGTGTCCGCCCCTTTATCGACTATTCAAATATAAGAGGAGGTGTGATCTTTCGTTAGGCGTAATTAGACGTACGTCTTGTGTAACTTTTGTTATTGTAGAGCTTGTAGTGACAAGGGAAGATTCCCCAACTCGGAAATTCCAAAAATTATGAAACTTCAGGGATATGTAGGAGATATATAGGTACCTAAGTATCGCGCAATTTTTTGCTGCCCAAATTCACTATTAAGGGGGTGAAATTGACTCCTGAAAATTTGGCTACTTTTCGATTTTGTTATAACTCGCGAACTATAAGAGATGGAAAAAAGTTTTCAGATAAAAGTTACTTATTTTAATTAGGACTATCATTTGATAACTTACAGATCTTGCAGTTCGTGAGTTATAACACAAATTCGGAAAATGGCCGGATTTTGGGGAGAAAAAGAATTGCGTAATACGTATCCCCAGAGTTTCATAATGTTTTGAATTTCGGGGTTGTGGATCTTCCCTTATGAGCCGAAGAATATTTTCTCTTACAATGTCAATACTAATTCAGGTAAGGCCTTTAGTCTTATAAATGTTGATACCCGGTTTGGCATTTATTGGTATGTACTTAGGTATAATGATTCTGTCGGTTAGGAATTATTTTTTCATTTGTGGATTCAGTTTGATTTCGAGTTTTCTCTTATCAGTAAGGAATAGATATCATCAGCAGCAAATATAAAAGTGAATATAATATTTCTCAAATTTAACCTTTCGTTGACACTCTGGGTGTGAGCCATCTATAAACTGATTTTGACGCTCTATACTTTCTATATGCAAAATAACTACCTTCTTCCAAAGCCGTCTTACAAACTATATTTTTTCTCAAAATATTACAGTATTGTCTCCGTATGTGCTTAGTTTGGTGCACACGATACGTGCTTGTCGCTATCCCCATCACTTCTGTCTCACTCTTGTCCGGCGAAGGTAAGAGCGAGATGGAACGAGAGCGAGCGAGAGCCACTGAAAGCGAGCGAGGACGGTACGAGACAGACTACGCGTTGATGTTTTGTCTCCCTCCGTCTTTCGGGCGCCGTGACACTTCGTCCTTTGCGTGCGCGACGAGCGTGCGCGATGGTCGCAAGCACTTACGGTGAGCACGGGAACCGCTTCGCAAAATCTTGACGCAGGCCCGGCTCAAGTCTTTTTTGTGCCCTAGGCGAACTTGTCAAATTGCGCCCTTTATTATAATACATTTATTTGAGATTATTTATGACTTTACTCTGCAAAATTAAGCGACTGCCTAGGGCGGAAAGTCGACAAGAGGTGCAAAATGATATTTTCATTACTGGTATTGTTGAAAATAAACTTTAAAATTAAATATTACAAGTTATAAGTGAATTAAACTACGAATAAAAATTCAGAGTAAGGTTGTCAATAATCTCAAATAAATGTATTATAATAAAGGGCGTAATTTGAAAAGTTCGCCTAGGACGCAAAAAAGACTCGTGCCGTGCCTGGCTATCTGACCGTCGCGCGCATGCGTCGAGCAGTCACGATTCCATCTGAGTGCTCGCACCCGTCGCGCACGCCCGCGCGCACGAAAAGCGTTCCATCTCGCTCCCCCCTTCGGCCAGAAAGAAGCGAAAAACGAACACTCGGAATTAGGGATCTGTTCACGATAGGAGCTCAACGCCGGTCCCGACCAGCGAGCACATACGGAGACAATACTGTATATCTGAACACGAACTCTGTAGATTTTTAGCTTCTAATATTGAAATTCGTAGAAGTTCCAATTTTCAGAAGATTTTCTTCGTGTTTTCTCGACATGCGGTAATCTAGAATTTTTTGTAAAAACTGTGATAAAATGTCAATCAAGAATCTGTTGAAATACATTCTAGAGACCTTGAAATTGACCAATGATTATTTTTTATAACCATTGGATTCTTTAGATGAGAATGGTTGTCGTTCAAAAATTGTTCTGAGTGTGAGCTACCCCGGTATGTCAATGTTGATCGAAAAAGGATATGTGTCAATGAAGGGTTAATTCCTAAAAAGGAATAATCAAATAAAAATTCATCATTTTATGAGTTTATTAGGAATAAGGGATGAAATTTATAAATTGTACTCTAATAAAATACTTCCTTAGACTTTTAATTATTAATTCTCGCCGATACTGGGTCACGTTTGACCCGTCTCTTATGGATGTTTATGTACAGCCATAATATGTAAAGGACATATTTGCAAAAAGAATGTAATATTTGTGTAAATTGTACGGGTAACGAAGAAAGAAAACAGATTTATTCTTTGCAAATTTATTTTCTTCTCTTCCAAGTAGGTATTCTGTATCAGTGTCATTTAAAAAATTCGTCAGTGGTGTAATAAGATAAAATTTTTATAGAGAATCTAGTTCCACAGTACTTAACCTATTATGCAAATTTTAGCATGGGTCATAAATGACCCATAAACAGTAATAACAGTGAGACTTCTCTTCACGACTCTCAATAAAACAATTGGAAAAATGATATAACTAATATTTATTTAATTGCTTTTAAACACATTTAAACAAATTGATTTCTGATAGTGTCACTTACAAGGGAACATCCCGAATCCGAAAATTCAAAAAATTCTGAAACTTTGTGAATATGTAAGGAATTTCCTCCTGATTACAACACAATTTTTGTTTGGAGCCCAAATTCACTCTGAAGCGGTGGAAGTGACCCCTGAAAATCCGGTTATTTTCCGATTTTTTGTTATAACTCGTGAACTGTAAAATATAGTTTGTTTACCAAATGGTAGATCTAATTCGAAGAAGTAACCTTTGTCTTGAAACTTTTTTTTCTATCGCTTACAGTTCGCGAGTTATAATAAAAAATCGGAAAATAGCCGAATTTTTAGGGGTTAATTTCACCCCCTTCGAGTGAATTTGGGCAGCAAACGAAAATTTCGTTGTAATCAGGAGTAAATGTTTCAGAATTTTTGGAATTTTGGAATTTTCGAGATTTTCCCGTGTTAGATCAATATTTGCATTGAAAATGCATTCTATTTAAATCCTCACCGGTATAATTAGAAAAACATAAAACACCAAGAAACTCGAGTAATTTTGCCAACCGCATTTATTCTCCCGCCAAAACTACCTTTCCGTAAACAGTAGATACTCGCTTCTCACTCACGGGAATTTCTTCGGCAATCTAGCCTTTACGCATTGAAAGTGGATTTAAAATTTAAATTGCACGCGCGGTGTCGTTATTAAAACAGAACGAACCTCTTTTAGTTCACAAATGACAGCTTGATTGGAAACAATTCGGCACATAATACAACCGTTTCCGCATTGAGGAGTCAAAATGATAAAACACACAAGTGTTAAAGAAATAAAAAATTATTTTTCTAGTGGAAAATTACCTATGTAAATTTCATACCGAATACGGTGGTAAACCGGTGGGGGTTTCTGTCAGTTTTTAGGAGCTGTCTCAAGATAGAATTGAAATCCTAAGTACCACTGTCGCCGTAGTTGAAAAGAAAGCTCAGAAAAATTCTCGCTCCTGGCACTTACATAATTTGCCACTTCAGCTCCCGTGTTTCAAAATACCTCGTGGCCCACCGTACCGGCAATGTCCTCGAGCGTGGTCGCATAGGCGAGGGCCGCGGTTAATGATCAGCGGTCTCTCGAGGAAACGCTGTTCGCAAGAAAAGGCAACACGAAGAAAAGGGCCACGCTCCGTACACGTTCCGTGCACACGCCTCGGCCGAGCACCTAGATTACAATCACGACCCGATGCGGATAGGGGAACAGAGCACGAAGGGGGACAGAAGGGGAGAGAATGAGTGGAGGAGCGAAGGAGAAGGAGGATCGTTCGATGACGAGTGGAAAGGGCAAAGGAGTGAGCGAGGGAGAGGTAGAGAAGTGGTAAGCGGTCGAGCGTATAATACTCGAGTTGGCATGTCGTACACGTACACCTACACGACCTTCTTATAAATACGAGACAGTGCGTGGCGCACTTGAGAGAAGGTGCGTAAGTCCGCATCTGCCCGAGATTCTCACGCGCGACGCATCTGTCTCGAGTTCCCACGAGAACGGCCCTGGAGAAGCCGTGGCCGGGAGCTGCAGTCGAGAAAGTTTCGTCCTCCATCACTGACCCGTCCACGTGGTTCGAGCGTGTTAACACCCGCCACTGTCTTTCCCGTCGCTGTCTTCCCTGATTTGATCGCTCGCTTCGGATTAGGGAGCCAATGTATGTGGAATATCCTTGAAACGAAAGGATTTCTTTCCACCCTACCCCACCCACCTCCCCCCTGCGCTCTTTTATTTACAAGCTTCCGATGATACGTTCCGGTTTATTTCTCTATTTGCGTGACTGGGGCCACTCGGGAGTATCACTTATCGCAGGATTCCGTTTACCTGGAAAGAAGCTATTCCTCTTTCTCGTCTGACCGATGATAAATCTTCTTTTTTCTTTATCACATATATGTATGATATTAGAGGCGATCACTTTTTACTTTTAATGATATTTTGCGACATATTATTCTGCTTTTTTGGCCTTGTTTATGCGTTTAATATTGAGCCAGTAGATATCTTAGGGTTTAGATTTTATAAGAGTGTGTATATAGTTTTACCATCGCGGGATTTGGTTTTGCATATTGTATCCAGATTTTTTTTTATTAATAAAGTTGCATGATCGTTGTTACTATTGTAATTTTATAATCGATATTCCTTGTTGCCAGCGTTTTCCCTTTTTTTGTTGTGGACAATGCTGTGAACTGTGTTTGTGTGGTTATTATGACTTTGTTCAATTAATCGCGATCTCCTTCTAGTGTTACGCACGCGTGTCGCGCGCGTGTAGAGAACAAGTCGGGAGTCGCGTTCGGCGCTCGCCTCGAATTAGGGGAGGGCCCTTTAGAATGTCCTGCAAAGAAAAATGTCTCGGATTGTCTCGTGACAATCATTGTCCCATCGAAGGGACATTTCGATCAACGTTTTTCATTCTTTTTGTGTACTGGATTACGTGGATGATACGCATTTTATTTTAACGCTCCATATTTTGCTTAAAAACTGTTCATTTTTTATTTTTATAGCAAAGTGTATAATTAACGGATGTTCGCTTTTTCAGTGCTTGACAGTTTTCCGTCAATATCTATGTTATATTTGCATATGCGAATATTGTGGTGAAAGCTTTTATAGCAGTGGATATAAATCATTAAGACTTCTATACACTTGTATCAAAAGTTTACGAATAAGTAATATTTTGTCATGAATATTTGCATTGACACTTAAATAAAAATATGATATATGGAGTGCTATTCGCATTGTCACTATAAAATTACACATTTCTCTCCGAGTAGTATCGAAGTCATCGAATTGACTGCTTTTAAGGTGTCATTCCGGTTTTCGCGCCGATAAATTAAATGATTTCCGGGAATTTATTGCGAAGGAAAGAAATGTAGTAATCGTATAAAACATTTTTCTATTTATCAAACTACACTTCTATAGTAAGTGAAAAATATACAAGTAATAAAATTAATTTTTTTAAGATGCTTTTAAAAGCGTCAACAAAGATATGTTTGAAAAGTAATGCCTCGTTGGCGCAGGTAATTCCAGCTGTTCAAAATTAACAAAATGACGGACAAAAGTAGCAAAAATAAAAAAGACGAAAAACATTTTTTAGCATCACTTGATTATAATTATTTCTTGCTGCTTATTTCTCAAGTTCATATCAAAGCAGAAGTGCATTCTTATAAAACTCAAGTGGCACACGTTCGTAGGTGACTTGTATGTGATCAATTTCTTTTTCTTTATGCAGCTGTGAAATGTTTTTTGAACTACAACTGTGAAAATATATTATTAAGAAATGTATTTTGCTTTTGGAACGTTATCTTTGGAACTATCTTTTAAAGATATGAAAATAAATTTAGCAAATTGTACTCCAAACACTGAGTCTTGTAAACGTTAAATACAACCCACCAGTCGTAAAAGAGCCACATGTATTATACTAAAGAGCCGTAAGATATTTACAATATCTCTCAAGTGTTAATCCTCACAAAAATTGTTATTTCATTGTCATCACATTACACTACTCGTTTGCAAGAGTTTATATCTTGCATTAATATAGCGAGGTGTATTTGAGATAATATTGTAGCCACGATAAATTGATACTTTAGTGTACTGGACTTTCACTGTGCGCCGCAATAAATTGCTATATAATGACCTATTGTTATATCAATCACGCTTGATGTCAGGTTTATTTCACTAATATTTCAGACTGTATATAAATGCCAAAAGTAATTTGGATACTATCGTTTCGCAAGTTCGTTGTACTTTCTCTCCGCATAAAAATGTAAAATATTCAATGATAAAAGAACTGTCAAAATCTAAAAACTTATTTAATTACAGGCTTGTTGAATACTGCTTCAGCTAAAACAAATTTTGATATTAGAGAACTTGGTAAAAGTATTGCAGTTAATAGATGGTGAAGATTTCTGTTATTATCCCGAGTTAAAAAATTTCCAAGTATTGTAAAGAATATAGAATTTTAGTTGCATCATTTTAACATTAATTTTACTACAGCAAATCGAAAATAATACGTGCAAATATCTTCTTCAGTTACGGTTTTTCTATCCACCCCTGAGGAAAAGCATTGATAAAATGCAAGTGTAAACGTTTAAATCAATATTTATTTCTTATCTAACTTCACTGATAAAGAGTCTGTATGTTTGATCTCTGAAGGTCTAGGTTACTGAAAACCATTACGGTAAGTATGTGTATCAAACAGTGATAAAGAAAAAGCTGTTTCTGTTCACACGAATTCGAGACATTTGAAACATTTTGTTATACAAATATTATGAACCTCTTTTAGTACCATGCTCATAATCGGTTGGAGTGTTCTGTTCGTTGTAACATTCAGGTTAATATTTATTAATAAACGAGAATATCATCCTTAATGCGTCTGAAAAGTAGATGTTATTTAACAACTCTTGATTGGGCTTGTTAATCAATGTTTTATATTCCTTGTAGTGAAAATTAATTACCAATCTATGTATTTAAAGAAGAAGTCCTGACTGATTGACTGAGTGACTGACTGACTCATCAACGCCTAGCTCAAACCGTTTAACCTAGGAACGTGAAATTGGGAAGGTTCATTGCTTTCATGACGTAGGCACGCACTGAGGAAGGCTTTTTGGAAATTCCATCCCCAACCGTGTAAAAGGGGATAAAATGTATTTTCTCAGACTCCCCAATATGTACCTACATATCTCTTAAGCCCGATTAGATATTAAGTTGGTACCTACTCACAAAGATTTCCCACATAAATGCCTAAGAACCAATGCGAGGAGGTCATTTCGAACATACATATCTTATGAAAGTCAGCAGATAAGGGGAGTTGGGGCATTTTTGTGCAAAGGGCACAATGAATTAATATTCTCTTGATATCTAGAAACAATTAGAAGTTCAAAACAGGATCACAAGACACCCTATAAGCAGTATAAGCTATTATCTTGATAAATGATATAAGATGATACCCTCTACATATCAACATAATATTAAGAGGGGAGGCGTACCTAGAAATTTTCGAAGAACCCATTTTTCGATTTTTATATTTTCTTGAAAATATTCCCTGAAAGTGTCAAGTTAACCCAGACCAAAATTGACAAAGTTATACGCGTGTAAGTAGGTAGGTGTTCCTCGGTGTAGTGCTCAGACCCAGAACTTTAAATGCGTTTTCCTCAAAATCATGTTTTCAAAGTCGGTGACACACATAACTAAAAAATGAATGAACCGATTTACTCGAGGCTTTGCAGGCCTATTTTAGGGTTAAAATTCTAAGCGCTGTCGGGAGCTTTTCTATTTTTTTATTTAGATTTTTTACCCTCGAAAAGCTAGCGGTTTTTTACCAAATATCGATGAGTCAACTTTTCATAGCCGCCATTTTGTCTCAAAATAATTTTTCCAAAATCGGACCCGATAGCGCCTAGATAATTTTATATATTGTTTAAAAAAATTCGAATGTTCTAACTCACAAACCTTCCAATACATTTTACCACTAAAAATACTGACATATCCGTAAGATGTATTCTTTCCAATAGATTAATGTTTAATAAGAAAAGTTTATCGGTTTTTCTAGAAAAAATTTCCAAAGAAGGATGTTGTTTTGATCTTCTAGGTAGGCTTCCCTGCTTAATGTTTCATTGTGCCCCTTGTATCAAAGTGCCCCAAATCTCCCTACAGTTTGTTGAAAATCAAATTCGCTATAACTCGAAAACAAAATCAAATAAGAACATATGTTTATATGAATTTTTTTATTATTAAGACGTACTGAAATCACCCGTAAAATATTTCCCACTTATTATTTAATAACGAGTAACATAAGTAGTTTGGGATGGTCCCAAATGGAGCCTATATCCGCTTTGCGAGGGTTTATCACTCGTGTTGGAATAACGAACTACGTATGCGATGGTTCCTCCGTATCATGTGTGCAAAAATCATGCTACACAAATGGCAGTTTGCCTATGTCAGTCCAAAGGAATGTTCACAATGAATGAACATGCCACAACTGTGCTCTTGGCTTTTGCCACCAAAATATATGGCTGCTAGGCATTGACAGTGGCGTAACTGAGAAAATGTAAATTTTACAGGAAAAGCAGTTTAAAATTTGTATTTGTTATTCACGTCATTTTTTTAAATTTATTCTACTTTTGCACCTATTCAGATTAAGATTACCCTAATTAACTCTACATATAATTAACACTCTCTTTTGAGTTCTACCGTTGTTCGAGGAAATGTAATTAATTCTGTCATTCATAATCCATGTTGAAATAAAATAATACTTACAACTTATTTGTAATAAAATATTGTGTTGTAGAAAAATGAAATAAAGTCTCATAAATTACAATATGTATTATTGAAGACTTTGAACACTTATAGTAGGGCTGCACAAGAAGCTGTTTTCGGCGCCTAGCAGCTAGCAACCCGCCTGTCCCGTTGCTAAGGTTAGAATCGGTGAGGAGAACTGCAGTAGTGTATGTGCGTGCTCGTAGGCTCGTAGCGTAAGTATACAGGGTCATCCGTTAAAACTGCAACCTACGCGCGCGCCAACAGACGTAAATGGCAACACCGCCTCACGGATGCATTCCACTACAACCATGCACCGGCCCAGCGTTCGTAGGGTTAACAGAGACCGCTGGGTAGCAGTGATGCCCGAGCTTCGAAAATTTTAGGATGGTCTCTTTCAAATTAACGCCGCAAAGAGCTGTGTGGAATTTCCCGGCCAGGTAAGCGAGTCGTGCGCTCCGCTTTTATGATCGGTTTACCACTCGCACCCCGATTACTGTAATGAGGTTTGAAAACAATGTCAACTGACTCGTACCCGTCTTAATTTAAAAAATTTTAGCTACGACAGGGTTGACCGCGGCGCTATACCCTTGTACGGAAAGATTTTTCGCCACCTGCGTGTAAAAGCCACAATAATGACGCATCGTTCCAAAAAATGACATTAACGGAAGCCGGTATAGGCGTGGCGTTGAGTAGCTAAAAGGTTAAACATTCAAACACAAAAATTCTAGAAAAAAGATTCAAACACCGCTACAATCAAAGACACGTCCCATTAGTTACTCCTTACGTACGATCTATGCATGCATATAAGGATAAAATTATAAAAAAGAAAACCAGAACAATAGATTCTGAGGTCTGCAGAACTAACACATAATTGAATAAAAATTGAATTTCTCAATTTATGAAAGTAATGACACAGAAACAACCAGCATATTGTTTATCAACATCATGAATTTTAAAAAGAGCATTAAATACGGTATTAAATAAATAGTTTGCAAAAGTTTTTCACAACAATTATGGTTAAAAAATTGATAAAAGAAAAATTAAGTAAACGTAAAATATTTTCAATTATCCATCATTAAGAGGGAATAATTTTTCCTCATTTTTCGGCACTAATTGCATTCCGATATCTTTTATAGTTCAAAAGTTATGAGAAAAAGGCCCCAAATTCTTCAACCTCGGTCGGGAAATTTCAAATAGCCCCTTGTGACGTTAATTTGAAAGAGACCATCCTAAAATTTTCAAAGCTTGGGCATCACCGCTGCCCAGCGGTTGCTGGCAACCCTCCGAACGCCGGGCCGATGCATGGTTGTAGTGGAATGCGTCCGTGAGGCGGTGTTGCCATTTTCGTCTGTTCGCGCGCGCGTAGGTTGCAGTTTTAACGGATGACCCTGTATATGGCTGAGTTTAAGTCATACCAAATGCACGTACACTACTTGCAGTTCTCCTCACCGATTCTAACCTTAGATACGGGACAGGCGCGTTGCTCGCCGCTACAAGAAACAACTGAAAAGTAGTCGGAGCGGTTGAAAAAACATAGCTAACTTAATAACGATTATGCTACTATCAATGCCAAGCAAGGGCATTCGAAGACTTCTTCCAGTGGAGGGGAGGGACTTTGGGATGATGGTAAAGAAAAATATACCCCTCTTGCTGTTTTACACCCATTTTGTAATGCCAATTTAATTTAAAATTAAAAACCGAAAATTAAAAATATTCACTCTTTTAGAATAAACTTAATATAGATTAGTTTTGAAAAATAAGCGATTTTTTCTCAAAAGGCAGGGGGACAACTGCCCCTTTTGCACTCTTCTCCGGACGCCCATGATGCCAAGCAGTAATATGGGGCATCCTTTGAAAATTTCTGTTGTTCTAAAATTTTCGACGCAAGCTGTTCATTCGCTCGTTCGAAAGTTCGGTTGGTGGTATTTTGTTCTGTGAGCTGTAATTGATTAGCTTATAAACAATTAATAGATACTATATTCTCTTTCAATATTACAAATAAAGGCATTCGGGAACACTGTAGAAAGTAGAAAGCTTTGGAAGAGATAATCCCATTTTCGTAAAATATCTGTTTATAACTGTTTGCAAGTAAGCTCTTGAATTTCGAAGAACATCCGGGAGTGATTTAAAATTCCGTAACGCGCAATTTATTCGGCTGTCACTGCATGTGACTCGCGCCGTTCCTTTCGTTCCGTCTGCTTAAGTTCCCGCGGCTTATTGCGACTTTTCGGCCATTTTATGGCCGGCTACCACGCTATTATGGTGTCTGGCCAAGCAAAAAGGGATCAGGTGGAAGCGCCATTACCTTCCTCCAGGGGTTGATTATTTTTACAGCGTGTTCAGGCGACCCATCGTTTTATGGTTAACGCGGGTGATAGCGCCGTGGCAATCAGGGGCACGGCAATCAAGGTTCGCACGCAGGCATCAGATTTAGTGGCTTATTTTTAATGTGAAACATTTTCGCGATACACTTTCTGAGGAAGTCTATACTTACTCTTACTTGAGTTGCACAATCAGATGGATGAAAAATCGACGCAACTGGGAATGAGGAGGGAACGGAACATGGGCCATTTCCATAATTGATGGTAGACACATAATGATAATTTACTCGTTCTTTAATTTATGTGAATTTTACAGATACCTAGTAATTTTTTATTCCGCGCTGATAGGTACTTGCGGATTGAATTTAGAACACAAAGGAAGAAGAATAAAATTGTTGTATATGTTGTCTAGATTATATTCTCCAAGTTGCAATTCTGTAAATAAAATGATCTATCATATACAATTATATTCAGTTGTTCTGCCTTTTATTTCTTTAGATAAAAAAATTCCTTTGTTCATACATCTTTTTCTTGTTTGGTGGTCTAGATTTACTTCTAGAATTATTAATCAATTCATATATGTTATGTTGCGTTTCATTTTTACAGTGTTACTCGAGAAATCTTTGACCTCTTTTTATTGTATTTTTATTTTACACGCGAGTTCTGGCTACATCATAATACTTTTTTTAATGAAGTTTATTATCTATCTTTATCGACCTGTTAGTAAAAAAGAAACGTACATTTCTCTTCTAAATCAGATATATGAACACTAAATAATTCATTCATTTACTATGAGCATTTTCACCTAGCTATGTTTCGTACAAATATTGGCAAATATTTTGCCAGAAGGGTAAAGTCCAATACACTCAAAAACCGTGCATTTACATTTGAGGTGGTATTTCTTGGCTACTGTTAGAATATTTGTGTATACGTTTAGAAATTTCTACGGTCCACGAATCTCGAAAGAATGATCCTGGATCTCATAATAGCCATCCCTATCCGAAACTTCCATCGCGCTGTCAAGGTTTTCACGGCCGTTGCAACTGCTTGAAGTACATACCAGGAATTAATTACACGTACATGAACAGGAGATAAATCCCTATTCAGATGCAAAGGAGATTTCCTTCAACCCTACTTTATGTCTCGCTGCGTTCGTCTGCGTTGCTTCCTCTGCTAGAATTCGACTTATATGTGTAGAGTGTAATTCATGGGCATGAAAGTGTTCAATTTTGTCAGACGAATAATAAGATAGAACAAAGAATATAGGAATGGGCGTGAAAAATATACTCACGCTAAGGGAATGCTAGACTATGAATCTGTAAAATTGTTATTTTATTATATAAGGTTTGCATTAATGTGAAGATTGATTGTCACTCACAAGGGAAGATCCCGAACCCGGAAATTCAAAAAATTCTGAAACTTTGTGAATACCTATGTAGGGGATTTCTTCCTGATTACAACGCAATTTTTGTTTGGTGCCCAAATTCACACGAAGCGGGTGAAATTAACCCCTGAAAATTCGGCTATTTTCCGATTTTGTGTTATATATCGCGAACCATACGAGTTAGAAACATAATTTCAAGACAAAAGTTACTTTCTTTAATTAGATCTATCATTTGGTAAAAAAAAATTTTACAGTTCACGCGTTATACCACAAATAACTTCAATAACGAATTAAGTCAAATTTGTAGAACATTATATTTCTCCTATTTTCTTATCAACCCCAATTTAAATAAATAATAAGATACACTAATTTATGAAATCTAGTTAATGAGTCTGATTAGACATATATTTTGAAAATATAAAATAGAATTAATATTTTCAATTAACTTAAACTCAATTGAAAAAGTAACTTTAGCCCAAAAATAAAAACTAAATAAATTAAAACATAAGAAAGAATTTTCTTCAACATATATATATATTAATTCATCATACCGAATACTCGGCATAACTCCACGAATTCAAATAATAAAAAAAGTATGGTATAAAAAACAATTAAAAATTTAATTCTAGCTAAATAAAAAATTACAAATATTAATGAAACTAAAAATTTAGGTTCAGTTGAAAAACAGTCTCTGACTGAACTTTGGCTTTGCATTTATCTTTGTTTACTTTCTTTTCGTTGTTTCTCTGCGTGGGTTGTGCAATAAAGACGTTTAATAAGAAAATAATAACACAAAATCGGAAAATAACCGAATTTTCAGGGGTCAATTACATCACCTAAGAGTGAATTTGTACATAAAAAAAAAATTGCGTTGTAAACAGGAGGAAATTCCCTACATATTTACAATGTTTCAGAATTTTTTCAATTTCAAGGTTTAGGATCTTCCCTTGTTAGGACTAACACCACGATGATAACAAAAAATGGTAGGATAACTATGGAGGCGATTTTAAAGAAATTTATGAACTTTATTAAAAATGTAATATAAGGTTCTTATACAATGTGTATAAAAAAAGGATAAAGAAATTTTTTCAGATTTTTTTAAATAAAATTAGCAGCACAATAGCCACACAGCCAATACGAATTTTCTGTTTGAGTTATGCCACGGTGGGATTTTTCACGTCCACGCCGTTGGACCTCGAATAAAAAAAAAACAAAAAGTTTGGTACTCTACACAAACACTAGGCTACATAAAGTTATTTGTTTCAAGTGAAAGTTTGAGTTCCAAGTGTTGAGAAGTTGGTAAGATTATTTGTTTGAATTATTATAGGTATACGTATTATTCTCTTTTCATTTCTTTAAATTTAACATGCGCGTTTTGCTTTCTGCGAAATGACGACTGTTTCCCTTCAACGCTTGTACAGCCAAGCTAGAAACCTGGAGTAAAAGAGGCGGGGTGTTTTCATAAAGTATAGAAGGCATAGCTAAAGTATTAGAAAAGTCTACATGGCCAATCAGTCGCTCTCAGGCAGGAAAAAGAATAATTCCCAACTGTTGTACTTTTTACAACAGTGCGGGTAACGAAAGGCTGAACTTCCAATTTCAAACTCTTCCCATGTCAACACAAATTAGACAGAAGGAAGCACAAACCCCTCGATAATCGTGGACGTTGATCAACGTCCACGAATTGCCGCAACGATCTTGTCGTTACGTTCCGATAATTGAGTGGCCAATCACGAAGCCGCGCACAGGCGAGCCTGTCTCTCAGCGTCGGCCGTGTCACGACGCCGCGCAGTTAATCGCGCGAAAATAGCGGATTCGCTCGAAAGCCCTGGTAACAGCGCGCTATGCCATGGCAAGTAGCCGACTCGAATTCCATCAGGTCTTGGCCGCGCGACAAGAAAGCTGCCGTATAAATCTATGTAGGCTCGAACGCGTGCAAAAAGACTGGCCGCTCGTGGCCGCTATCGCTTTTATTCCATATTGCCAAGCGTGCGGGACTAATCGGTGCCCGAGTCACGTGCGTAACTCGCTCTATGTATACTGCGCACAGCCGTGCCGGACCGTACCGACTTCCAGCGGCTGCTTTTGCCACTTCACCGCTATCGATCTCCGTTTACCGTGATTTCTTGGCGTTTCCCTAACGAATCGCGGAACGAGCCGGCGCGCGCCGTCCTCACGCGCTACTTTAATACACCTGAGTCGGATTCAGTCCTGAGGAGCGGTATTTGAAGTGCAGCGTTTAGGGGAGCGAGTGTGAATTTCAAAACTGAGAGGCAAAAGTGAAATATGCCTCTCGAATATTAAAGATATTCATATATTATTATGGTTTTTATGCTTACAATGGCCCTATGTAATATGGGATGAGGTTAATTGACGTTATAGGATCTATGTTATACTTAACCCTTAACCGGCGACGTGGAGGCTGGAAGACTCTTGCAGAATTATTTTTCCTATATTTATTTTCCTTCTTTACATGAAGACAATTTTCAGTGGTTTAGATTGTTTAGAACAAAACATGCAAAAGTATCTTTTAAAATATGTAATAAAGTCACTAATAACTCGGGTATATGTTAAAAATGAATTTAGACTTGACAATGTCAAATCTTAATATGAGGCATTGAGAGCAACAATGGACTAACCCACATTGAATTTTTTCCCTATTTTATATGATTAGTACAGCCTTGTTGGATTCCGTAGCAGGAGAATCGAGTGTAACACGTTTATTATGAGTTCTAAGTGCTTTCAAGAAGTTTTTATTCAGAAGTTTTTGATCGGCGTTTTGACAGAGGTTCCACTCTTGAACTCTAGCAATGATCTGATCTTAGGATTTTGGGACAGGGACACACACACACGCACACACACACACACACACACACACACGCGCGCAGGTTGTGGAAGAAGGGATCAGGATGACGTGGAAGGAACTATGGAAGGCGCAAAGGTTGATGATGGTGACTAAATCTGTTATGGCTGTAAGTACAATGATTTTGCGAGGGTGACTAGCGCGATGCGCTGGCATGTGTTTAGGATGTTTGTGATGTATGTCTAGCTGGCATCCAACAGCCTATTGGAATACATTATTGCTGCTAACTCAATTTCGAAAAAAATGTGGGTTAGTCCGTCGAAAGTTTATATGTTTGTGTGTTTGCCTGTCGCCTAAAAATTGTCGAACGGTAAACTCTTAGATCACGAATTACGCCTCAGCTCATTATGCCTGGATAATTCAGACGAATGTGACTATTTTCAGCCAAAAAACAAATAAATTTTTTTTGTCTCTGCATAGTATAAAATAAAGTCCCCGGTAGGGGTCTGGTTGTTTGTTCGAGCTAATCTCGAGAACCACTGGACGGATTGTGATGCAGTATTCACCGTTTATAGAGCATTTCTCGAGGAAGGTTTGTGTGTGTGAAACATTAACTTATGACAAAAGGAAGCCGAGCAGTGACGATTTTAGTAACGTATTCCTCGAAATACTCTGTGGGGTGGTGGAGGCGGCATCGCAGTCCGTCCAGTGGTTCTCGCGATTAGCTCGAATAAACAGACGCTTACCGGGGACTTTATTTTATAATAATATAGAGATACATAGGTTTAAGAAACCCGGGCAACGCCGGATACTTTAAACTAGTATAAAATAAGAATCTAAATTCCGGGCGAAGCCGAGTAGTAAAGCTAGTTAATTATTGAAGACGAGTGTGTGAGACTTCAAGTCACCGTTTATGTCACAAAGTGGGATGTCACCGGTTAAGGGGTAAATCTCAGACAAATGGTGCATGCATTTTATTCTTGTCTTGGATAGTGGGAGAGTTACCAATATCATACTGGTCTCCCAACCACCTTTGTAATCCTACTAATCCTACTTCCTACTAATCCTACTAATATAATAAATGCGAAAGTATGTTTGGATGTTTATTACTCAATCACGTCGCAACTACGCAAGGGATCTTTCTTAAAAGTTGTAGACACGTAGTCTAAGACCAGGAATAACATATAGGATACTTTTTATCCCGATTTTTTTAACCGATATGGACCAAATTTTGCATAATCACTCTCTAGAACCCTGCGGAAAATATAGGCTATCATGAAATCTGGACATCCCACCCCTCCCCCCTTGTTTTACCCACGTGACACTGCCGTGATAATCGAAGTTTTACCCGGGCAACGCCGGGTATTTTAAGCTAGTTAAGGAATATAAACGACATCTAATGGTAAAGATATGAAATAACAAAAGTTTCCAGGTTCCATCCTATTTTGTGCGCGCTACAAACATTAATTTAAAAGAATTAGGTACGAGATACAATCATGATATTTACTATATAATTAAGAAGAGTGTTTCTTGCTTTCTCTGTATATGAATGTTGTAGAGGGGTATTAAATAAAACAAACATTTATTATTGCCCCAACTGGTAACTTATGAATATGTTATTTAATAATCACTCCTTTATGTTGAATATTTTCTTCCTCATTTGTTATTAATAAAATATGATTTATTATTAGATATGAATTAATATTAAATAAATATGGGTGAACATGCTTTTTAGGAGACCCACCAGCAATGACCTTGACCTTGACATATGTATGTTGGCAACGGCTAAACCCTTCTGAAGGTCTCTCATGCCGCGTTTACACCAGGGCGAACACGAAGAAAAATATTGTTCGCGAACGTTTTCGTCTGTTCTTGCCGTGTCCACACCGCCGCAAACATGAACAAAACTCAGTATACGAATCGTATGTGAACGTTTTGTTCTATTTGCGGCAGTGTGGACACGGCAAGAACAGACGAAAACGTTCGTGATCAATGTTTTTGTTCGTATTCGCCTTGGTGTAAACGCGGGATCAGGAGGCTGACCGTGGCAACCTGTCAAGGCCAAGGTCATTGGAGGTGGGTCCCCTAAACAGCATTTTTATCTAATTATGTTATTCTTTAATTAGTATATGTTGAACGTTTCTTTATTTGCTTTTAATTTCTTTGCTCACAATGCTTACCCATGTTTTTATTATCATTTCCATACGCAAATTTACTACTTTTAAAGGAGATCGGCTGCTTAAATCGTACTTTTTACAATATACTACTTATAAAAAGATTAATAACAGATTTGTCATTGACAAAATGTTAAACATCTATCATTATCGGGTGATGTCCCACTTTGTGACATAAACGGTGATGTCCCACTTTGTGACACAGACGGTGACGTGGAATCTCATACACCCCTCTTTAATTTGACATTGGCAAGTTTAAATTAATATTTGTAACTTAATTACAAATTTGAAAAGATACTTTTGCATATTTTGTTCAAAACCACTGAAAGTTGTCATCATGACACTCACATGTTGTGAAATAAAGTCGAATGAAAAGAAAGAAAATATAGGAAAAATAATTCTGCAGGAGTCTTCCAGACTCCACGTCACTGGTTAAGGGTTAAGCATCAAGCTACAATATCCAATATTAACTAGCTTACAAACTACTACTAAATAGAAAATATAACGTAAAATATTTTAATTGGTACGATAGTGGTAACCCTCCCCTATAAGTATTCCGAATTACGGAAACGGTAATATATATATTACCGTTTCCATAATTCGGAATCTAAATCATCCTGTTTACGAAAATGTGCTGTAGAAAACTGTTCTACGAACTGTTATACTAACGTAATAAGAAATCAAAAACTTAACATAACAAACTTTTACTAATGAAATCTCAATACAATCTCCACCAACTCCACATACTTCTTAGCTCGTTCAAAAATCCACTGGAAGCTGTTTCTGTAATCAGTTTTTGAAATTGTGTCGAGCTCCTTCGCTACAACCATCTGGATTTCTTTTACGCCGTCATGCCGCTTTCCCTTCAAGACTATCTTTAATTTTGATTATAAAAAAGAATCTGCCGGGGACTAGATCGAGTGAACACGGGTGACGAAAAAGCGTAGGCACTTGTTTTTCGGCAAGGAATTGCGAGATGCTCCCCGCGGTATGGGCTGGTGCGTTGTCACTCTGGGGATACCGAAGATTAAATAGCTACAGGGTTTGGCAGGCTATTCAATCTTAAAGTATCACTATTCCGTGGCTAGTAGCCAAGTGCATTCCACGGATTCCTTTGTTTCTCAATCCTTCTCTTGACCCCTCCTGCTAATCATACCCACCCACGATACACAGCAGCCTACTTCATATTTACGAAAAAACAACTTCAAGACAAAGTAAGTATATCGAAAGGAGCTTGAAAAAATGACCTTAAAACATCGCCGTTGAAAGTTTCCAGGCCACGTGCAGCTGAATCGAGTGCTTCTCCTTCATGAAATAAACAGTGTCTGGATCGCGACATTCAGACGTGGTTGTGGCAACGTCTGGATGGACAAACTCGTCACAGAGGCATCAGTGACTTGCGAGGCAAGCGAACCGGTAGGAAACGCGGGCCCGCGGCCCCACGTAGGTGTGTTATACCTGGCACGAAGACATGCGCGGGGCACGTGACACGCGTGCGTGCACAGGCAGTCATATAGCGCGTGAGCACGTGTACGCTGGTATTTATACGGTGTTCACTCGGGGCCGTGGGAATGAACGAGCGGACACGGGCGACCGGCGCGGCGCGCCGACCGTTCTGGCACGAGCGCCGCTACCAACGTCGACTTACGCGAAAGCGTGGGATGGGGCAGGGACAGGGGCAGGGCGGCCGATTATATACCGTTTCGCTCCGCGCCATCCCGCCTGAGCCGAGCTCGGGCCGACCGCGCGCGCGCGCGCCACGCCGATTCCGCGACACGTGCTTCTCCTCTAGCCGTAAATTGCCCGGAGAAACGTTGCTGAGAAAGTATCGCAGATGGAAAGAATCCGTTTCTTGTATCTCGGCGCGTGTATGACTGAACCTGTACAGAGAATCAGATAACCGAATACGGCGGAGCGTCGGTTACACGAACTAATTAGTGACCCCAACGGACGAATAACAGATTTTTTTTCGCGATACTATGTATATTCATAAACTGGAAACTTGCGTATGAATTTAGCCATTTCCTGTGCGCTGCACTCTAGTTTCGCAAGCTTCGCGGAATCGCCAGATGCAAATGAAGACCTCAGGGGAAAACGTGATAAGTTGGATTTTCCGTTTTCTTTTTTTAAATAGGGAAACAGTTTTATAGATTGAAACGCTTTCAATCGATCCTATGTTGTCAAAATTGTATTATTATTTGGTTTTGGGATTAAATATGTGTTTTTGTTGCCCTCTTGAATATTTCGAAAATGGTAGTTATGCCGTTGGTGTTTTATAAAAGTTCCTGAACTTGTATTTACTAGCTTTTTCGACTGGGAATAATTATTTTTTCAAATAATAACTTCTTGGGTCATTTAACTTCTTAAATTGATTCCTACCTTTCCAATGGCTGAATATTTTATTTGAGTTTCTTGTAGACTTGTCAAATTATTCTCCTGCTCCGCTTGGACCTGTCATGTCATTTTTAAAAAGCATATATCTTTGGACTCGAAAATTCTCATTCTCGACTCTGTATTATTAAAGTACTCCCTTTTAATCAGCAGTTTTTGGATTCCATGTCACTTTGAAATGCGTCGAGAAGTTGCCTTTTAAAATGTAATTTTCCTTTTTATCTTTCTTTTCGTTTTCATAAATAGGTTATTATTTCACGTTTTATTTTTAGTACCTACTCCCTTAGTGTAGTATTTAATACCCGACGAGAGAATTTTTTAGCAGAGGATATTGTTTAGAATGTTTAGATTTTAGATAAATAATCGAATGGCGGATAAAATCATATCGAACAAATCCAATTCAAATCCGACAAACGTTGGTTCGCATAAGTGAGGTTTTATGTACTTACAATACTTACATCAGTGACGCGCACGGGAGGGGGGGGGAGGCGAGGGGCCCTGGCACCCCCAAGGAAGGGTTTTTTTTAAAAGAAAGAAAATTGAATTTTATTCTTTAAATAAATTTGTATAATCACCTAACGAGTTATATTGAATTTGCATTAAAAATATTTTTATCCGTTCGACTCGGCTACCCCCAAGATTACATTCTGAATGCGTTACTGATGTACATATTCGGTTTGAGCGCATGATTAGCAATTGAGTGTCGGGAGAGGGGGGGGGGGGGATGGCCACTCTCCTCTGGAGGCGTCAGTTTTATGTGATTTTTGGAATAAAGAATTATCAGGTTATTATAGATCAAGGAATTTACTATTTTGCATACATGTTTGGGTTGTTTCAAGAAGACACAGTGTTATTTTTGTTTAATTATCTTTACTGTTACTCATGTTATTACATGTTTCTCCCAATATGCCATTTGGGTGGCTTTCACGACTCATGTTGTCGCATTCATCTGAAACAAAAAATCAAAGATAAGCTTAATCTATATCAGTATGATTATCTTTTGTACCAGAATAAACAAAAAAACTGGTTTGAGAAAATGGCAACTACGTAAGGCCCAAACAAATGGTTTTATTATAAGTATTTTAACTTCTACAAGCGATACCAAAAGGTATTGCTAGATATTGACATAATTATCTTGAAACGTACCCAAACATGTATGCAAAGTAATAAGTTCCTTGAACTATAATAATTGATAATTCTTTATTCCAAAAAATAGCCTAAAACCGACGCCTCCCAAGGAGAATATCCTACCTACCCCCTTAACCTTAGTATTGTTTACTAGGATTACTTACATTCTAACAACTTCTCTGTCCAGCTGTAATGTCCCAGCTAGGAGAAAATAAATAGCTTCGAGTTTTTCAGTAACACGATATAATTTTACGTTCTAATCGATAAACGTATACTTATTATGTATCCCTTTCTGGCTAGTTGACTGTTACTTAGGCAGCTGCAAATGATTTGTTCTAAAAGCAATAGCTTCTTTTCGCTCAAAAATTATGAGCTCAGCTTTATTCATAAGCAGCCTTGAAAGCATGTGCATGGCCAGAAAATGGAATATTGGAAATGTAGGAATAAATTTTACGAGTCGATCTTCAGCCACTCTCTTTTAATGAATCTGTTTTACTGCCATGTCTGATAACAGTCGTACATGTGGAGTTCCTTTATTAAGATGGAATCTTTATTGATGATTCTGGCATAGCGTTTAGTCGTAATTTCTACTTAGTGAAAAATGAAACCATAAATGTGACAGTTTTGTGAGCATGCACGAAACAGGCGTGGTCAAGAACGACAACCTGTAGCGGCTTAATCCGTTTGCAGCGCAATCCGTTTATATAATAATAAGCAGGTTCAGTTATATTATAATCATATGTAGCATCAACGATTTCATGTTCCAGATACCTGTTCCTCGTGCGAATATTCATTTAAATACTATGTACGCTTTATTCGAATGATAAATACTTACATATATTACACCAAAACTCTATTATCCAAATTAATGTTCAAGATAAACCAATTTTGTTGCGTATGTATAGGGTAAATCCGGGAGACGCGGTCGAGCCGGAGAGTTGGTCGAGTCGCTATATTTCAGACTCTATACGTAAAAATGCGTAAAAGTGCAGACCAATTACTTCTCCAGAAGCCAAACAGTTGAATGAATAGCGTCACTTCGCTTCCTTCCGTGTTTTTCTGGATTTATAGGCTATAAAATGTAAATATAGGTTACATTTAACCTCTTTTGTCAAAACAACGGTGTACAGAATCGTATTTAAAATATACTTCTAAGTTTATTTTCGTTTAATGCTTGGGATAATAAGATAATAGAGATATCGAGGAACAATGCAGTCAAAGCATTTGGTCATATTAACTCTTCCTCTCGAAACTAACGAGAAGACCATCTCTTGCTGCAGAAAGGTGAGATGGTCGAGTTATGATTTTTTTATTATTTTTGTTTATTTTTTATTTTTTATTATTATTTTATTATTATTTTTGTTTATTCAGTTTATTTATTCACTTTTGTATTCATTTGCCTTGCTAATCGCCGGTAGGTAGTTAACTTTTTCTTTTATGTGTTTTCTACTTGTTTAGCGTAAACAAATTAAATATCAATGAATCTATAGTTGTATTAACTCATAAATAATTTTGCTTTCTTTTTTGTTATTTTTCCACGAATAATTATGTGCATGGTCTCTGCCTACGACGAAAACCATTTCTCCCGGCACCTCGGGAGAGGTGGTCAGCTGTCATGACTTCAGTTTTCGACCCGATTTACAGTAAATATTGTCTTAAAGCAAATATCGACCAGTTTTTCTGAATCAGCATAAAATTCTGAACATATTAGATTTGTTCTGATAAAATAAGTAATATCTGTATTAGTTTTAATAACTATTTTATATTAGGTCGACCGCGTCTCCCGGATTTACCCTATTGAACAGTTACACTTCGAGGTGGTGAATGTGTTTTCATTCGCAGAAATCACATTTATAAACCAGAAATTACGTATAACTTTAATGATTTTCTTTATCTACTCTCTAACGATAAGTGCACAATCTCTTTGGGTCGCCAAATACATGCATACATTTCCATTTAAACTTACTATTTTGATGGGGTTTCTTTTTGTACTTCATATCATGTTGATGCTGTGTTTGGGGTTGACATTATAAAATTTACAACCTCGCAAATATTATTAATACAAACTACTAATAATCTTTTTCATTGTCACTCTGTTTATTTCTACTGTGTTGTATTAATTCTTTTGAATATTAGATCACAGTTTTTTGATACCTATATATAAGTTTACTTTAATGGTAGTTTAATTCTTAGTTTTATGTACTTAATGGTTAGGCTTATTAACAGTAGGTATCTACTGCACCCTCGTCTTTACTCTAATTATTACTATCACTTATCTATATGTATTACAGATATATCATTCAATGTATCTTCTACTATATACATACAGTTAGTAAAAAAGTATTTGGACACTTTTTAAAATTGCATAACTTTTTTAGAATTGGTCTTAACGACTTGATTTTTTTTGAGGACCTAGAAGGATTAGTTTTCTAAGTGACGTGTTTCGTCGTTTTCGAATAAATTGCAATTGGTCGGAATAGCGAAGAAAATAGTAAAGGTCGTTTTTTAAACTTTTTTTTGTGAGCTTATAATGAAAATTCAAAAAACCCATTTGTAGATTGAAGTAAGTTGTATACATGCTGAAAATTTCATTAAAATCGGTTAACGTTGCTCTGAGTTATAAACGCTTAAGCATCGCAGAATAAGGTCGAAAATCGCTGATTTCGGGAATTTCGCGACCTTATTCTGCGATGCTTAAGCGTTTATAACTCAGAGCAACGTTAACCGATTTTAATGAAATTTTCAGCATGTATACAACTTACTTCAATCTACAAATGGGTTTTTTGAATTTTCATTACAAGCTCACAAAAAAAGTTTAAAAAACGACCTTTACTATTTTCTTCGCTATTCCGACCAATTGCTATTTTTTCGAAAACGACGAAACACGTCACTTAGAAAACTAATCCTTCTAGGTCGTCAAAAATAAAAATCAAGTCGTTAAGACCAATTCTAAAAAAGTTATGCGATTTTAAAAAGTGTCCAAATACATTTTTTACTAACTGTATATAAAAGAAGAAGTCCTGACTGACTGACTCATTGAATGACACATCAACGCCCAGCTCAAACCGTTTAACCTAGGAAAGTGAGATTTGGAAGGTGAATTGTTTTCATTAGTGATTCCACCCACTAAGGGGGTGAAAAGGGGTTAAATGAATTTTCGCGAATTCCTCAAAAACTCTTAGGCTCGATTAGATATCGACTTGGTTTTTAGTTCGAAATGTTACCCACACAAATGCTTAAAAACCAATTTCAGAATTTTGCCCTAATCAACCTCTACGGAGGTGAAAAGGGGTGAAATGTATTTTCACGGATTCCTCAAAATCTCTTAGGTCCGATTAGATATCATCTTGATTTTTATTTCAAAAGATTACCCACATGAATGCCTAAAAACCAATTTCAGGATTTTGCCCTAATCAACCCCTAAGGGATGGTGAAAAGGGGTGAAATGTGTTTTCATGGAGTCCTTAATATCTCTTAGGCTCGAAGGTCGCGGGGGTATTTTGCTAGTGGGTATTAAAAACGTAATAATAATAATTATAATTCAGTGTTGCATTTTTACCATTAACATAGTAAATGCAAGAAAGTTTTCCACGCAGTTATTTTTCTCCCTAACGATGTGTTCAGTCGAGAAGTTGATTAATAATTGCGGGGATTCATCTATTCTACTTCAGTTCAGCGACACTCAAGCAGCCGAGTTTTCGGTTACATACTATTCACGTACCGAAGCCACAAATTCGCATAATCGAGATTCCCCAGTGCCACCCTATTTAAGCGGAAAACAACTCTTATCTTCGTTCTTGCTTTCGATTCATTAAAGGACCAATAATTTAGCCGTACATTCTATACGACGTAGCAGCCATCTGCAAGTCACAACGAAAAGAAAGTCCATTTTTTGTAAATCATACGTCGCTGCCGTCTCCTTTAAATAACAATATTTACGAACGCCGCGCCGTGCGGACTCATGATGGGATCAACATGCGAAGTGGCCATCGGTGGTCGTGGTTCGGTGAAAGTATTAAAACAGGCACGAATATTCCGTCAAACGAACGGTTGTTACCGGAATCGTTTTCCGTGTCCACGGGAACCGAGGTGCCATTTAGAAAACGTCATCGTCCCTTTTCAGCGGACTGTTACGCAATTATTTACAGATTTGTCTTTAAAGAAGGTGTTGTTTGAAACCGAATACTATTCGCCGCGCCAACAACAGAAGACGTGGAGAGGATTCACTTTGCTTCGAGCCAGAAAATTGTACCGCAGACTCTTTCTCTTTATCGGCAGCCTCGCTGACGCTGACAAAACTTCACGCGTCGTTTTGACAGCTGTCTCTCTCGCGACGCGAAAATGACGAAACAATCAATTTCCACGGGTCGAAATTTCACGCGCGACGGAGTTCTGAGAACGCCGGGCGATCGTGCCATGCTCTCCCGTCCGTTTCCTATAAAGTATTCCAGCAACGAATCGAGCCACGCCGAGAAACTAATTTCTCGCCCCGGACTCCGTAATCATCGCAATTACTGGAAGAAAAGGTCTCGCCGCGTTGCGACATATTCAGGCTTTCCGATCGATTTATGTACTGGTTTCGTTTGGTGGACTCGGCTGTATAAAAAGGCGAAGAAACGGCTGCCCTGGGTACGGCGAGCCGTGTAATGAATTAATTTCGTCGATGGGAACGCCGTCGATTAAGTTGATCGACGAAAAACGTCAGTATAATTGATACATATCGTGCGGCTACCTTGTTCATTCCATTTAAGTATACATGCTAGATGTTTGCAATACAGGAGGAGCGTAGCATGGCCAGTTTACTTTAATGCGAGCCGAGCTATTCAAAGTTGCGAGAGAGAATGCGCAAAAGTCGGTTGCAAAAGTTCGTTCGCTTTATTGAACCAAAACTTTTATTAAAAGTAAAAATATATTACCCACATGTTTTCTTTAATCAAAGTATTACCTTTTGCTATGTATGATTTTTTATCAATTGTCTGGTAAAAGTACAAGTAGGTGTGGTATAAAAAAAAATATTAAGTGAAATGATTTTATTTAACTTGATCAATAATGCACTAAAAAGTAGAAATCACACAAACTCTGATTATCCTTCTTTAAAATTGATTTGAACAATTTTACAGGATTTTTTTCATATGAACTCTCCACTCAAAATATCCATTTAAAAGCTTTTGAAAGAAATGGATATATCTGAATATTTACAAATTACAATTAATTTTCATTCTTAACAAATCAAAATTAATTTTTAACCAGTTACAAATAATTGTATATTATTTTATCAAGTTTCAAATCGATTTAATTTATGGAATTGGTTTAAAATTGTAGGGGATGCAATTTTTTCACCCCCCCCCCCCGGGGTGAGTTTTTGAAAATTTGGTATTGTCAGCATAAGTACGTACGCTTGCAAAGTTTCAAGGCTGTGTTATTGCTTATGAAATACCAAGAATTTTTTGTATTCTACATTTTTTTCTGTATCCATTACTTTCTGATAAATTAAACTAATTGTTAAACTAATTAAACTGTTTTTATTCCTTGAACCCGAATATTAGTAGGCAAAACAAGAACGTGTAGAAAATTTTGAAAATTTCATAAAAATCGGAGATTGTTAACTGGGTGATTTTCCTTGTTACCCAAGTGCACGCAGACTCGTCGGGTTTTCAAATTTCATTTTTTTTGTGATCGAAGTTTTGTATAAAAAAATTCACTTGCTGTTTTCAATTTATTTTTACACAAAGAATCAACCAAAATTCATCGTTTATCATCATTGTCGTCACATCTTGTACATTTGCAAATATAAGCCACGAATTGAAAGCAAATACGTAAATGATCCTTTTTATTCCCCACTTATGAGAATTAAAACAGTTTTTACCTTTCGATTGTTAATCAGATTTGGATATGTACGAGAATCATAATTGCACCTCATGTTCGTTGAGGTCCCTATCTTTCTCCTGAAGATTTCGCTTACATTCGATTTGATGCTCGTCGCGTCCATATAATACAAGGTTGTACGAAGGGGTGCCTACCCTCCAGGCGCCTATCGTCCTGTTCGCCTTTCGAATTAAGAACATTGAAAAGTCATTTGGTTTTATGAAGCAGTATTTGTGGCATTTTGTATTTCTATAACAAACTTACTAGCTAATATTTTTTTGCATACAATTATGTATAAAATTAGGAGGAAAGTACACTAGTGTTTATTTTGGCGAATCGAATTTTTGCAATTAAAATATACTTCAGTAATACTATTTAATAATTTCACCGATGAGAAGAGATTGTGTCTGATTTAATTCCATATGCCGGAACCGTCTTTATAATATGATAATTTATACACGCACTGCGTATATGTTCATTAGGTTTCCCACTCGATTTTAATTAATGAAAATGCGCTCAGTAAACCGCACATCTCAAGTAAAATATCAGGCAGAGAGTTGTATAATTCTGTTAACGACATTATTTAATTATTTAGCATTGGTGGTTGCATATTTTGGAGCAAACTCACGCTCACTGCTGATCTTTTTCTAATTTCCCAACTATTCATTAATTCTGTAAAATCATTGAAACAACATCTTGTTAGCGGAATAGAAATAACAAATATGAAGTCAAATTGACTTCTCAAACAAACATAGTTTTTGCATGACATACATATAAAATCTGTTTATATAGAATTTAATGCCGTTTTAAGAATATTGTCTTTAAATTTGTTTTACCACCACCTTCTTTCAATAAAAAGAATAACAATAGAATAACAATAAACCATGCGCGCCATATTTATTATATGTCGCTACAATATTGCAATTTATAATTAAGTCGAGTACAAAAATTACAATTACGAAGGAGCGAGAGAATAAAAATTACGTTAAAAAGAAGTAGAAGATTTTATCTCGGTTAATTATCTTCCGTGGATAGCTTTCTGGCTCACACTGCTTTCACTTTTAACAGAACATTTGCGGCTTTATTCTTGCTGAGGGGGGCGTCGCATTCAGTATCCGCTCGGACACTCATGGTCGGCTGACCGTTAAAGAGATAGTGAATGGGGTTAACCCTATCGGCGAGCTAACCCCCAAATGATTCACCCCCCATATTATTGTATTATTATTTGATACACGAGCGCTGTGCATACCGCAATCTTTTGTTGCTTTTAGAGCTGGAGGGTGGACTACCCCCACTGGCTGTGGAAAAATCATGTGAATTCATGCATCCTTACCTTGGCGAACATGTGCTGTTGTCACATATGGGCAACACGTGCGCACATTCTGCTATCCCATTCGAACTGCACCTTTAAATGAACTAACTTTCTTTTTGCCAGTGAGCCATCGCATAGTGTCAGCCTCCCTCGTATACAAGTGCCCTATTTTATTGTGTTTGAAGTTTGAATTAAAATCAAGCTGAATTAATCAAATAATAATTTTCATTGTAAGTACGTTTAGAAAGTATGCACGATTTATTTCATTAAGTCAGGTTTTGTAGGACTTCCTCTTTTGACCGTTATCTCTGATTGTGAGTGTGATTTTAAAATGACGTGTAATATTCTGCATTGTAATCTGTGAAAATGTAATTTACAGATAAGGTGGAAGGAGATAATGAATTAATTTAGCATTATGTAAGAAACCTGTTTTGCCTTACGTGGTGGATAATTAGCGTGTACGTGGATTAATTATATAAGGATGGGTAATTAAATGGAAATGCTAAAAAAGGGGGAAAGTTTCTACCAATACTAGTTTATTTTTTATATTTATATTATTATATATTGTGGATATTTATATATTGTGGAATCAATAAAGAATGGGATAAAAAATGAAAATTGTTACCAATAATTAATTTCGTTCCCCGAGTAAAACTTCTGCATATAAAAAAAAAGAACTTTTCCAAGCACAGTGAACGTTTCTAGAAAAGTTGGTATCGTGGGAAACTTTTCTACCCTCGAGTTTCCAGTAATCTCGGCGTGGAAAGTTTTGTCCGATGTTCCTGTGAAATTCCAAAGTATACACGGACAATACTTATTCTGCCTTTGTAAAACGGATACGATACGTTTTCGGCAGGGCTGAAAAGACCCCTAAGGTTTTCTCAAACTAGTTTCAGGTATGAATGAATAGTCCCCTTTCAGGGCCTCGAAACCCTTTGTCAAAAAGTATTGATGGTTATGATGGGCTAACGATTTCCGAAGATTGCAGGTGAATTGTGGTTGGAACGAACGAATTTTTCCAAAGAGGCTTCTTCTGAATATCTCTTTATGGAATTATTCGAATAAACTTATGAAAAACCAATAACGATTGCAAAAAAATATTTCGTACTACGCTAATTATAATTAAGGCACTTAAATACTAACGAGGAAGGGTGTTGCTAATGAAACAGATGCATATATGTTTACAAGTAAATTTATTTTCTTAACAAATTGGAAGACAGTAGGAAGGCTTGTCGGGTCGTGCCGACAACATTAAAGCCAATATCACAATGTATACATTACAACAATTAACCTAGTAGGTACAGATATCACAATTGTGACCAACTCTCCAGCGCCACAATATTAAAAGAAAAATGTTGACAAAAAATAATAAAAAACTTTTCAATCATGTCTCTTTAACTGATCATTGAGCCAATGTACACGCAGTACAGGAGAAACTCCACAGTCCCATTCTCATCGAATAACTGATCAGTTACGAGGCGATAGTAAACTAAAATCTATGTATCACAGTTTCGAGAGAACCTTATCTAAAGGTAGTCTGACAGGGTGACAGTACACGTCCGTATTCTCAGGACCGAACTGTCTCTTCAGTAGCTTCTTCGCGTGCGAATGTCAACCGGCGTTGTTGGCGCCGGTCCCTTGGTCCCCTTCCCCGGAAGCTCGAACGCTTTCTCCTCCTTCGTCGAATTTTCGCCGCGTCAAGGCACGACGAGGAACTGTTCTTAGCTGCTTCCGAGTCCCGTGGAATTTTGGAAGCGTTGGATTCCAATACTCCGCGTGAGGTAGATGACGTCCGTCGAGTCCCCCAAGGGTCCCCCGTTCGGTTGCTCACGCCACTTGCATCTCGGGCGTTTGGTGCTGCGAGAAAGCGCGCTCCTTGTAGCACAGGTCACTGTCGGCCATGCTCAGGGTCGTCCAGTAGAAGTCCCCCGCGTGGGTGTGCGCGAAATGAACGGGCACGTAGCACTGACCAGGTACAACCGGTACCACTGTCATTTGTCCGTCGAGGCACACGGTGATGGCAGCTCCTTCCTCGGCGTCCTGAAGATCGGCCAGAAGCCGCCTCTCAAGAGCCTCGTTGGCGTTGTTCTGGTTGTCGACCTCCTCGGTGTAGACCTCCGCCTGGGGCACCGCCTTCTGCTCCTTGCCGTGCTTGCCGCGGCTCGTCTTCTTCTTCAGCAGTCGCAGGATCGGCTTCAATGCCCGCCTGACCCGCATGCTCTTCGCGGTACTCTTGCCAGACATCTTCAGGTTGTACAGATTGTCGTTCAACTCGTTCTCGTAATCGAACACGTGGTTGGCAGTGGTGGCGGCCATCTTTGCTGTGCTCGTCCTTTGCTGGCTCTCGGTGGCTCGAAACTCAAGGCACTGAACCGGTTTTAAAGGCGCGCTGCACGACCGTATATACAGAAGTGCTTGGATCAAACCGATCTACGCGGCAACGTCGTTCGAACTTGATCTTTGGGGAGAGCGTTTGGTAATGGCTGCTCCGAAATATCAAGAGGAGAGAGCGAGGGATGCGTAGCGTAATGCTTTTAAGGTGCTTTGGATCGAGGCGCTAGTGAGCGAATGATGCCTTAGACGTGCAACCCCGGGCCTTATATAGGCCCGGCCAAGCAGCACGGGGTGACAGAGTGGGGAGGGCAGGTGCACTCTGGCTGTGGGAACTTGGAGAATTCGGAGCTTCCCACGTCAGGATCCACGCCGACCATCTGCCGCTTTTCTCCCTCCCTCTGATACACTCCGACACTAATCCAACCTACCACCCTGACCTGTACGGTACTCTTCAACCCACCCCCGTGATCACCCCCTCGCTCGTAGACCCTTCTTCTCGGTGGATCCTTCCTTTCCAAAGGGCTCCTCTCCGGTTTCCACCGAGAGGAGAAGCCGCCGGGGTTCTTTCGCCTCTTTTACCCACGCATAGCCACGATCAAAAGGGTGGATATTCACCCATCTCGGGGATCGACTAGCTCGAACCTGTTGCGACAGGTCTCGACTTGTTACGTGGACCTATAAGGCACGGAATTGGACTTATCCGTGAACACATGCACCCTGCTTCCTCCATGAGATCGCATGTAACATTTCTTAAAGTATAAAACACTCTTCATAAATATTCCAAGCGTAAGCTTAATTAATACGATACTAGGTACCTATAGTAAAAAATGATCGTAAAGAACGAGGAGTGATTAATAACTTTTGTAACAGCAGTGTAGCTGACCTTGCTAAGAAAGATATGAGAAGTGCATGCAGCGAAATCGAATTAATGACAATCACTCTGAATATTTAATGAGTCTGAATAGTTTACAGCTTTCTCGTCAACAAGTCCAAGTCGGACCAAGTCGAATCTACATCAATAAGATTTTCTAACATCCTACGCCGCACGAATAGCAAAGGCCTACCTTTCGTTTTTGCGCGGCATGTTTATGGCATTCGTGGAAGGATTAATTTGTTCTATTAGGCGTAACAGTAGACACGAAGAATGCACTGCGCGTAAGTGGTGCTGGCGACGTTCGAATCAACAAGTTGGCGCTGGGGGTTGTAAGTTGCGGTAATTAACTCGCGGTAATAATGTTCTCCTTCTTCCTGCATTACCCCACGGTGCTCGAGAGATTTAGGGTCGAGCGTCTAGACGCGCCGAGACAGGCATGACACCCCTCGGAGTCATTAACTACGCTTCAGGCCTGCTTTTTTTCCCCCCTCGAGGAGCCTTCGCTCGCATCCCTGCAGCGACTCGTCGCACACCCTCGAGCGTGCGTTATAACCCACGATTAAAAAGTACGATTTTTTGCCGTCTTTCTTCCCCGCTTTCCCTTTTACTTGCATCTCCGGATCTCCTCTGTATCTGTCGAATTAACAAGTTTTTCAGAGGGGGTACTTTTTCTCTGACAACCTGTTCGTCTTCCGAATCAGGTGGGTTACTCCGCTCAACCTGTTCATACCGTCGAAAACTTGATATTTAAGGGGTTACTCGCAGTCAAGAGGTAGAAGAAGAACGATTCTTTGGAAATCTATTTTAGAAAGTTTACATGCATATTTTTGTGCAAAGGTTTTTGTATTCAGATGAGGGACACTTTAACAGGTTATTATATTATGTTTCGGTGTAATAGTATTTATTTATTCCAAAATTACAACTGATTTCCCAAAATGGGTTTTTCGATTGCGGTGACCAGGATTTCTCAAAAACCGCTTGACCAATCTTTCTGAAACTTTATAGGTTTCTTCTAAACATCCAAATCTAGTCTTTAATCGAAGCATTTGTTTTTCTAATGCATAGTTTTTATTTTATGGATAAAAGATGAGTGTTCTTTTTCTACGACAATCGATTATTTCACTTCAATATCCTCCATTTTGTCCCGGATTAATATTTTATAAAACGGAACGATTATAGACTAGATAAACTATTGTACTAACCAAATCCTATTCGTTTTTTTATTTCAAGCAACCGAGTTCCGAATAATGTTAGTCACCGCAAAGCGTATTTCTAAAAATAGCTTCCGCGAAATCAGTTATAATTTTACGATAACTAAGTACTTTTATACCAAAACATAATGTATTAACCTGTTTAAGTGTGCCTCATCTGAGTACAAAAATCTATGCATAAAAATATACATCTACTTTCTGAGATAAATACCCAAAGAATCGTTCTTTTTCTATCTTCTGACTGCGCCTAACCCCGTAAATTGAGAAGTTCGTTCACCCACTGCTTTTTTTTTATATATTTTGTTACCACACCTACTTGCACTTTTACCAGAAAAGTGGCAAAAGGTCATACATAGTCAAGGAAAATATTTTGATTAAAAAACATGTAATATCTTTTTACATTTAATGAAGACTTTGGTGGAGTAGTGAACGAAACTTTACACCGACCTAACACACTATACCACGGTACAGAATACAGCTGCATTTATAGTTTATACTATACAGATGATTAAAATTAAAGGTATATGTACAGAATGACAAATCTAACGAATGCTGTTTGATAAGAGGAGAAGTTATATGACTTTTTATAAGCAACGTAATTGATCATATAAATCTTTTACATTTTTCAATATTTTTCGAACAACGAAGGTGACCTTTAAGTTTCTAAACGGAGATCTATTTTTTTTCTTACCTCTATCATATGAAAGCGGATGCTGAGGTGAATTCAAAGAGATAAGTTACAGTAACATTCAAATTTATATCAGGTTAGCGATGAAAGAAATAATTTAAACATTTCATAGGTAGCACAGTGGTAATAGCAATAATAGTAATAACGTGAACATTGGTTAATATTTTATTCACAAATGTAAGTTGGCAATCTGTGACCATGAATAATGAACGTATACGGTTAAATTTAATCTCATTATAGAATTTTCATTCTTTTTATTGATTTATTTATCGCTTTAAACCAGACGTGGTTTATATAGCAAATACAGTACACCTGCATGTAATTTATGTAGGATACAATTTACAAATTAGAAGCTACCAGTTTACATAATAGCATTTACAATATTTATTATTTATATCTTACTTGGCAGTAGTAAGATTTTTTCATTACATTTCTCAAGAAAATTATAAATAAATTTTATGATCTTTGGTATCAGATTCATATAGAAAAGGACGAACTCAAAGTGATAGACCAGTAATATACTTGTGTCTGAGCAGCAGTTTTAACAAAATTATACGTTCGTACTCATACTCTGGACACTGCCAGATGACATGATTTATTATAGACTTATTATTTACTTTTTGGCAATAAAGAAATTTTTAAATGTGTTTACCAAGAAATTTATACATACTTATATCTCAAATAGTCATATCATGGATGAGCGATTAGGAGATCGACTTAGGAATCATGGAATTATGGATAATTTTTATGACTAATATACAGAAATACCAGAGGAAAACATATTCAATAATGAAACGTATTTATACGGCTAAAAGTCACATTAAATGAAACAGCAAACGATTATTTCTTAATGCGCTCTTACAGAGACAGATTTTTAAATGCAGGATGCTCCCACAAATGGAGGCAACCAATATTTATATCCCTATATTTGCGATAACCATTGGTGGTGTACATAACAAACGAAATATTCTGTTTATGTGACGCGAGGTTCCTCTGACCAAAGAAACGAGCGATTACACAGCGCTGCAAAATTGAATCATTAAACTTGTTCAAAAATGGCCTTAGATTTTCTCCATCGCATAGAGTTTTTCTACAACTTCCCCTGACGTTTTTATATTATAATATGCGATTGAACAAATTAGCAATGAAAAATGAAATTTCTATTGTGCTTTTCAAATTCAGCACCCAAAAATGTATAAAAACCAGGCAAAATATTGGTTGAGCTCCAATATGCTTGGTGCTCAACCATTAACTAAATAAAAAATTAATTAAATAACGAATTGAATAACTTAACTTTAGATTGTTCGACAAATAAAGGTAATTCTTTTATTCGACACATGGCGAGTAACTTTTTTCAACATTTATTCGTTATTCAAAATTTTTATTTAAATAAAAATTTCGCCCATCTCTGGTTGGTGCATATGATAGTACGATAACAAGTGAGGCCCCAGTGGAAAACAGGCACATGCCACATGTGCATAAATTTTCGTTTCTTTGTACCATTAATTCGTTCCTGCGATGTAGTTTAATTCCACCACCTCCTAACATAATAGCACGTACATTTCCTTGAGCAGAATAATATTAAATTTTTTCACGCTGGGAAAAGGGGCTCCTTGGGGACACGTGACCTAATAAAATTAATTTCTCAGCTAAAATCTCATAATAGCTGTTATTATCATCTAATTCAAGTATCGTTTGAAATAATTACAATCTTGTACCGCATTTCCTACGAAAAAATTTTTTCTTTCAACTTCCTTTCCTCTAAAATCATAAACCGGTGGCATGTGCCTGTTCTCCACCGGGCTTCTCGATTACTAACGTTAGCTCACGACACAAGAAATGTCACAAAAACTCAAAGAAATAAGATACATAAAATAATTAAGGAGCAAAAAATATTTTAACTTCATCTATATACGAAACTAACAGAATTAGATTTGTTTACATCGAGCACCTTCCAAATAGTGACGCCCAATATTTATATCCCCACATTTACGATAGCCTCTGATGGCTCGAGGTAACGTGACAGAATATTCCCGAAATATTCTTCACTAAATGTGGCAAGTGCAGCGCAGTGCCCCGTGGAGGAACCTGTCGAGGTCGGAAAGGGGGTTCGTGAAGGTCGTGGACAAATCCCGTAGGGGCACCTACGCATCGGCAGGATCGCTTCGTGGGGTACCGTCTGCCCTTCCCGAGGACAGGTACACCGGGGGTATTTGTTTTCACTTTGCTCTTCGGAACTACAGTTCGGGGCAGGTGAAGCGGAGGTGCTCGTCAGACCCGCAGGGAAAACGTCCCCGCGGCAGGAAATGATTTCACTGTCATGAAGACACCACGCTCGGCATCTTTCCGCTACGTCCTCGCAGTTTGTTTTTCATTTGCGCTCTCAAAGATCTCGGTAAGTTCGTACGGTATTTCGCTCAAGGCCCGATAGTGGAGCAGACATTCAAGTAAGTTGTTTATCTCGTTTGATCGCCGTGTCTTTCGCTCCTCGCTGGACGCGTTGAATAAATTACAGTTCGACAATTTTCACTTCTCAGAGGAAAACGAGCCTACGTCGCTTCAAAATTTCTCGCTGCCATATTCTGCTGAAGTAATTCTCGTGTTGAGTCGTAAACAGGGCTTGGAACGACTAACACGATTATTTCCACTCACATTATTTACAAATATATTATCTACTACTATATATTATGTTACTTACATATTAATTTTATTTTTACGGTGTAAGACTTACACTGTAAGTAAAACAAAATCTACATAAAATCTAAGTTTTATTACGTGTAAAATAATAAAATTGCTACGCCTTAACCCCTTAAGCGGGGATTATACTTTAGGCAACGCTAAAGCATGCCGATTTTGGGGATTTTTTTTCTGTAGAAATTATGAAGCAAATCATTTTGAACTTTTTTATGGCTCTATATTTAACTTTTGAAGATATAAAAAAACTTATCTCTTGCTCTGTAGCAAGACTCTGTAGTTGTCGCCGAAATTGCAAAACGGTGGGGGTAATTTAGAGAAAACTATTCGACCAATCCAATCGCTCTTACACATACAACTAGATAATTCCAAACTATTGTCGATGGACCTCAAAAATCAAAAATGTCCAAAATTGACAGAATTCTAGAGCTTAGGAAAAAAAGTACGATGTTACAGGAAAATTTTTAATCTATTTAAATGCATCTACAATGCATATTTTTAACATCAATTTTCTTTCGCATCTTCAATAGTTAAATATAAAGCCATAAAAAAGGTCAAAATGATTTGCTTCATAATTTCTTCAGAAAAAATTCCCAAAAATCGGCTTGTTTTACCGTTGCCTAAAGTATAGTCCCCCCTTAAGATAATACCTCAGAAATATTACGTTCGATAGAATAAAAAAGACACACTTGAAAAAAAGCCGTGTTTCATCCCAGTTTATAAACATTTATATAGTAAAATAGAAACATAACAAAGGTTGTAATGTTTTAACGTTTCTCTAAAATTTAGTGTATCTTTAAGGGGTTGATTTTCAAATTCTTTAGCGTTTAAGAAAATTGAGGAAACATGTACTGAATTTCCCGCGCTTTTCGTGATCCTGTGGTGACAGAAACCGGTTGGCGAAGGGATACACGATACGCCACAGTGTTTTATTACAACAGTTTAAAAGATTGCAGGACAACTGGCATCTGTCACTCCGCGTCGTCTTCGCCAGTCCGTGAAACGTCGAATCCACGTTCTCGTTATTCCTACGGATGGACTTCGTAACCGGTTCCTAATACGGTCGTCGAATTCTAATCAATTCAAGGCCGCCCCTTTCACTCTGATGTAGGAGCACGAATTTAATTGGTCATGCATATGCCAGCGTGCACGATAATGGTATTGTTTATAAGAGGAAATGCCACAGCAGGTTTCTGTAAACCGTAATTAACAAAATACCTAATTAGCAGTAACGGAAGCTAAGAAAGGTTATTACTACTTTTGTTACACTTGTTGAATCGTGTGGTAAATTTTGTTTGTTAATGATCATAACGATTAGTAGTGGCTGTTCGTTGAGATATATTTTACCGTTTATAATTTGATATTAATGACTTTCAGTGACAATGTGTATTGCTATGCGTTCGTAAGCAGATATTAAAGTTGTAACGGTTTGCTATTATCATTATCCAGCGATTTAATTGACACCTCATATTATATTACCTAATTAATTATACTTTTATTAGAACATAAAATTATTAATTGTCAATCATATATAGTACGTGGTTTTTACCAGTATTTTAAACTTTCTTATTGGAGATTGCGTTTTCTGCAAAAGGAAACAAGTGGGGAAGTAACAACCAATAATTTCATTAACGTTAAAACGGTACTGTTACATTATTATCGTTTGAGTTCATTATCCAAGATTTTTTATAAAAAATTCCACCATGTTACTATACTATGAAATACTACTGTTTCTATGAAAGAAAATTAATTACATCAGAAAACAAGAGAAAAGAAAACAGGTACCTACCTACATCTTTTGCCAGTTACTAAGTCTATTTCTACATATTAATCCTATCAAGAATATTTCTCTAACAAAGTATATAGGTATTATTAAACACAATTGAACAGTTACTTTCACAAATGTTTCAAATATTTATAAAAAAAATCTCACATTTCCCTCCAGAATTATTTCAAACTCGACTAGGAAATATCAAATTTAGAGGGTGATATTAACCCATAAACGTGTCGCAAAAATGTTCCCGATATTAAAATCCACAATTACTATTAACGTTTGAAAAACATGAGAAGAAACAACAGTCACGACTTTCGCAACAACTCGTTTCACCGAATCGTGACCCTTTTTGGTACGTTTTGTTTCCCCCACATTTTATTTCGTGAAACGAGGTGTCAAGCGTCATTTTTTTTTAAAAAAGGAAAACGACAACGCATGATGAATGTAGTTTCGTTCTACGCCTCGACCAGTACGAGGGATATTAGATTATGCAAATGTTCGGGGCTGGACGAACGTTCATCAGATAAAAGATTGGCTCGCGGGCCAACGATTCTGACGTTGGTGGTGGCATTAGGTGAACGAAGTGACACGATCTTGATTAAAATGCCATCCACGGAATACCGATTGTATCGGTCCACGGACGTTTTCGCGGACGTTTTAAATAATAAGCCTGAAATGGCTCGGTTATGCATCGTCGCTCCGTGCCGGACAGTAGCTTAGGGGCGAAACCGGGCAGATATTAGCTTGCGTTTCGTTGTCCGTTCGTTTCTTTGGCTGTTTGTCGCTTCGGGTGAAGGGCAGCCGTATGTTACTCGCAGGAATGCAATTTGATCGACTGAAAAATTGAAAGTGGATGCAGGGTGAATCGAGCAGAGCGAGATTTATTTAAAACTGCATATGCAGATAGCTTCTAATTAGAATTCAGTCGGAAGCTTTCACGGGGGTTGTTGCAGCACAGTAATCGTTTAAGTTGTTAATTTAAGTAATACTGAATTCAGACATTTCTCCTCTTTTTCGGATAGCTTTTGTTCGAAATTCCTATTTGTATTACTTAAGGGGGAACCTATTCATTGTGCTAAAAACGTAACAAAATTTGGGATTTTTTTTAAGAATCTGGCGATTCGATTCATCTGAAATTTGGACCATGTTTTGATGCATCTTTTAAGAAGCTGCAGGTTTTTTTTTATTAATTTTTAACCATAAATATAGTAGTTATGCATGATCGATCGTCACGTCGCGCAAAATTCGTCGTCCGTTGGTGTGCACGATATTTATCTATCAGGTAATCTGAAGCAGAAAAATGATACGGCGTTTTATTTTATACACATGTAGCTTGAAATTGATGAACCAGCAAAAACAAAAAATTTATTGAGCAGTATGGAGAGTTTACACACTGAAAGGTCTGAACCTTTAATTTTTGCTATCTAATTTTGCGCCAATTTTCTTATGTAACAAAAGAAGTATAGAACTTGGCGGTATTCTGGTTTATCAAATTGAAGCTACATATATACAAAGTAAAACGCCGTTTTGCGCGGCGTGATTCATAACTCCTATATTTGTTATTAAAAATGAATAAAAAAAGAAACTGCAACTTCTTCAGGGATGCATAAAAACATGGTCCAAATTTCAGATGAATCGAAATGCTAGTTTATTAAAAAAAAATCCTAAATTTTACTATATTTTTAGTCCATGAAATAGGATTCCCCCTAAAAGCGCAACTATTACAAAAGGCACGAAAATAAGAATGACCTAATTTGTGTTTTAAAATAAAAAAATTATATCAACGTAATTTCACTTTAAAAATAATTATTCAGCAAGTAATGAGAATCCCTCCACTTCACATCCTTCTTATCAAAGTAGTACATGTTACATAATAGAAATCCAAACCGATCGAATTAAAGTTCCACCCTGATGTCCACCAACTTGGGTGTTTACGGATACGTAACCGCTATCACGCCTTTTCACGAGTTTCCATTAGCATATAAATAATACCAGAGCAAGGGGATCACGACTGTTCTTTTCGCGGCGCTGTGCTCCGAAGAAAAGAAGAGAAAAAGCTGGGGGCGAGCTGAAACTTTAGAACAGTAGTGGTGACCCCCGGGGCTGTGCAGCTCCAAACAAGAAGTCCCTTCTGACGTCACCGGCAGGTGCATCCAGAAGGCCATCCTTCTCCCTGCAGTGATCCTGCTCTCCCCTTCGCCTTTTCCCTCTCCTTTCCCCATTAACCTTCCCGTACCGTTGTCCCTCTTGCGCTCGACCGTGTAATCGTACTGATTTCATGATCGAGATACGGGGTCCTCCCTCCTCACGGCACGGATTTGCTTACCTGCTTACATGACGTTACCTGTTTACGTGTTTGTTTTACGGCGGAGGGAACGAACGTTTGATCCTTCTTCACCGTGGATTAAAGTAATACCTACGCGTCTCGGTGACCTTTTTTTTGGTAAATCGTTTATGGATTCAAAGTGTGAAGCTGAAGTCACATTCTACACAGTTGATCTGGGTGCACATGTATCATGCTACGTAGGAACGCTTTGTCGTACGTTGATATTAATGAGGAAGAGGCTAGGAGAATTTGCTAATATAAGGAGGAATCATTTCTGCACGCAGAAGTCGGTTTTCGAGTGCTTCTATTCAGTGTAGTCATGAATACTTGAAGGGTAATAGCTTTATTGAGTAAATTAACTTTGAATACTTTAGTCCACCAGTAAAGAAACAAGGTTCAATGAATTTATCTGCATTCTTCAGAACATGAAGCTTATACTCTAATTAGGAATTAGGAAAAAAGCAATAAAGTAGTAATCGTTTTACATTATTTTAATATTTTTTTTATTTTGAACAGGGCAGCATATTGAAACAGAATAAGGAATTTCCACTTCTATTATTATCAAAACAAGGAAAGCCACCCATTTTATTAATTAGTAGGTATTCCGTTTCTCACTTTTTGTTTCCATTGCAGTGGGGACATTTCCTGTTTTCAACCAGTGTACCAAAACTTTAACGTCAGCTTACGGAAACATTTGAACTTTTTAACTCTTTGTGATTCGACAGTTCTGTAGTCCCAGTTGCCACCAACAAAAATGGACATTCTTTGTTTTTCCCCCTTACTTTTTACTTACTAATACTAAACCTATACTTATTCGTAGCTATTCGCGCATTAATATTATAAATTAAGTATAAGGAAAGCTAAATTGAATGTGATAATTTTAAAGCATTTATTTTGGTGACCTCACTCTTGCCAGTATATTTCCTTGGTGGATATTTTATTGGGAGATTTCTCTGGTGGTACAATTACGTCATTATAGAATTCGTAGTATAATGTTGAATTAGAAGTGAAATGAAAGGGAGAAGAATGTTCCCCCGTTTTGCTTGGGGCGAAAAATAACCCGTAATATGGGCTACAGTGTTCGTTTTTCGTTTCTCGATCGTAGAGCGCCAGTGATCGTTCCTGGACAGGTAGGCAACGGCATCCCAGATAGAGATCTTTGTAATCGGAATTTTATCTCCTTGCCCTTCCTCCAACGCAACGGGGTGAATTTATAGTAGCTCAATCCTATTACGCTTTTTCCCCCGCTTATTAAATATTTTTTTGAGGGTGCTGCTGCTCGTCAACAGAAATTTCGGTTATTAAGGCGGTGCCATACGCAATTGGGCGGGATTACATTCTGATTTTCCAATGCGACGGATAGAGACCTTAACGAGTGGTGTGGTGCCACTATCACTTCCTCTTCCGAGTAAACTTCGCCTAGAACGCATGGTTCCGCGTTTTTTGTCGTTCTCGTAGCTGGCTCAATTGTATTTAGCGCCTCCTCCTCAAGATCACATCGTAGTACCCCTACTCAATGCCAGTATCGTCACATTTTTAACATAAAATAAAACACGCATGCGGCATCGGCCGCGATCCTCATTCTCTTTCTTTGTGCCGAAAGAGTCACACGTGATTACACGCAATGGATAGGAAGAGGTCAGGACGCCGTGAGTTGTCCTCTGACGAAGAAAAGGAGCTGGCGAAACGCCGTAAGGAATTGGAGGAGCTGAAGAATATTCTTACCAGAAGTACTCACCAGACCTATTCTGTGTGAGCGAGTACGGGCTCTAACCTGTACTCGAACTTCCGAGGTAAAAGAAGAAGTCGCTTCGAACGGTCAATAAATGGAACGCCCGTACACGGAACAAACGAATTATAAGCAAGCAAACAAGATTACGGGTTTGCATTTCGGGAAAGGCAACATCTACGCTTCTATTACGAAAATCCGTAGGCGATATAGCGGTGATCGAATGTTTAATCGTTTTAGTGCCACGCAGCGCGATCGCGCTGTTCGCGTACTGTGGTGAACCGTGTCGCTTTTTTTGGCCACGATCGTCAATTCGATTACGCTCGGTTCAGAATGTATCTTGTCGCGTGTCTGTCAGAGTTTCCTCTCGTAATTACAAATTTTCTTTCAAATAATCGTAAATAACCTGCATAATTAGCTGTCTTTCTTTAACACATTGAGTCCCAAGGTTTATTTTTAACAAAAGCGCTATCGCGCTTCATGGCACAATCCGACACGGATTTTTAAAAACCCCTGGCACTAAAACGGTTAAGCGATGTCTGTCGGTTATTCACCGATTCGGTACACGACGAGACAGTTATTCGCTAAGGTCGTTTATTGACCTATATTAATACGATGAGAGGGATCTTAAGTTCGATGGCGGTTGATGATTCACTGTTTGTCAAAAATTTGCCCGAGAATCTAAAATCAGAAAACTTTTACAGCAGTCCCGCGCAGACCTTAAGGTATCAAAGCCTCCAGCTGGTGGAGTTCAAAATACTCGAAAGGCCCGCCGCTTCGTCTATAGAACAGGACTTATTCGACGGGGTCAGACAGGCAGAGGCGAATAGCGAAGTCCTCGTACCGGACCTAGGAATCTCGACACGCGGAGCAGCCACAGCAAGCGCACCAAAGCGCATACAGGAGTTCGCAAAGGAAACACTACTCAAAGAGGCGATAAACGGTCCTGTAAGCTGTACTGCTGGTCGTTTAAAATCATTTTATAATATTTGGAGGGTTCTAACTTCAGACCTAAAGATGTTGTCGTGGATCGAGAATTATAAGATATCGTTCAAGTCAGCTCTGCGTCAATCTAAGCCTGTTTTAAACAGAAAATTATCCGGGACGGATAAGGCAGATGCAGCTAATTTAATTACGCAACTCATTACTAAACGCGCGGTTGTTGCATGCAAATCGGGAAAGGATTAATTCTTCTCAAATATTTTTCTAGTCCCCAAACCGGATAAGTCTTTTAGACTAAGTTTAAATCTCAAGCATTTAAACGAGTTTGTGGAGACAGAGCACTTCAGACTGAAAGGTTATAGAATTGTTACAGGTCCATTACCGATTTGAAGGACGCGTATTATTTAATATCAATTGACGGGTCACAGAGGAGATTTTTAAGATTTGATTTTTGTGGGAAATACTGCTAATTCATCTGTTTACCATTTGGAGTAAGCTCAGCCTCTATGGGTTTCACAAAATTAATGTAACCTGTAGTGGGTTGGTTAAGATAATTGGACTTATGTTCTGCTCTGTATTTACACAATTGGTTACTGCTTGGAAACACCTCTTTGGAATGTACAAGCAATTTGAACAAGAGTCGCAATTTATTAAAAGACTTAGAGCTTATAGTAAATTATGAAAGGAGCCAAATGGTCCCTGCAAGGAGGTGTAGATTCGTAGGATTTACCGTTGACTCCTCCTTTAAGACTCTCGAACTACCCGGGGAAAAGAGGATAGCGATCAAGATATTGATACAATGTTTTCGTAAATTATCTCAATGCTAGATAAAAGATACAGCTATTAAATACAGCACGGTTTATGCGAAAGAATTTGAGCGACAGAAGTGTACAATGTTTTTTTCGAGAGTTCGTAGCTCTTGCAAATAGCAACGGCAATTACGAGGCTATTATGACGCTAAGGACGAATGTTGTAGATTTTACATGATGAGAGATACATATTATGTCTGGGATTAATACAATCAACACCTTAGAATTTTATATGGAGATCTATTCAGACGCATCGCTCACAGGATGGGGAGCTGTATGTAAGACACAAGGATGTAATGGGTTTTGGATTACGGTTAAACAGCAATATCATAAATTATTTGGAGTTAAAAGCAGCATGCTTTGGTCTTGAATGTTTTGCTAAAAGTTTGCAAAACTGTAGCATTTTACTCAGAATTGACACACCACAGCAATATCATATATCAATAGAATGGGCGGAATTCAATTTGAGAATTTAAATAAGATTACAAAGGAAATTGGCAGTGGTGCGAGAACCGAGATATTTGGATTTTTGCTTCATATATTAGCTCTCGCGAGAATTTCGAGACAGACGCCGAATCGCGTCGATTAGGGCCTGAAACAGAGTACGAATTGTCGAGGACTGCTTCTAAAGAAATAATTCGTATTTTAGGTTCACCGGACGTAGACTTATTTGCGAGCAGATCGGATCATAAATGTAATCGCTATATATCTTGAAAGAAAGATCCTGGGTCTGAGGCAGTTGATGCCTTTACACTGCCTTGGAAAAACTTGTATTTTTACGCCCTTCGTCTAATTAGTGCAATTCTGAGGACCCTTCGAAAAATTAAGAAGGAGGAACCGGAGGGAATAGTAGTGGTACCGGACTGGCCCGCTCAGCCATGCTACCCACTTGTTCAGTCAATATTAGGGGCAGAACCAGTCAAGTTTAAACTGAATATAAATCTGTTATCTTCTTGTAACAGGAAACCGCACCCGCTTTGGAAGCGTCTTACCCTGGTGGCAGGCAGATTATCTGACAAGCACTAACTGCGGAAGTAATTCCAGGACCATCATTAGCTATTATGATGTCATCAATTAGCGAATCTACGCTAAAAAATTACGATGTGGGCCTAAAAAGATGGTGACTATTTTGTAGCAGAAATGCAGTGAGACTATGTAATCCATCCATTTCAGAGGTCCTAGAGTTCCTTACACGGTTACATGAAGAAGGACTGCCCTACAGTACCATAAATTGGGTTCAATCAGCGATCTCAATTATTGCTGTAACTGAAGTTGCACAAGACTTTAGAATTCAACGTTTCTTAAAAGGTATTTCTAACTTAAGAATCCGAAGATTGCCCTCGAATATTTTATAAAACAGCCGGTGAACGGAGAGTTCCATTTGAGTACGATATCCAAAAAGCTAATTACTCTTCTCGCACTAATACTGGTCACCGGATGTAGACGTTCCCTCTGAGTGAGTTAGAAAACATTAAGATATCCGCGGATAAGATAGAGATAACGATTCCTGCGCATATTAAGACGTCGACGAACGCAATACAACCGCTTTTAATCTTGCCATTTTTTCACAATAAGAAAATATGTGCAGCTTCAACCTTATTGTGTTATTTGAATAGTACAACAGAGATTCGTGATTCGGTGAAAAGACTCTTTATATCTACTAATAAGCTAATTAAAGCAATTTCTGCACAGTCTCTAAGCTGCTGAGTAAATGAGGTTCTAACTAGTAGCGTAGATATAACCGTGTTCTCAGCGTATAGTACGCGTCACGCATCTGCCTCAGCGGCAAAGAGACTGGGCGTTGATCTAGACCTTATTAGAAAGACAGCGAGCTGGAATAAAGAGTCGAAAACATTTGCAAAATTTTATGAAAAGAATGTTAAACCGGATAAGCAACAATTTGCCTTATCCATACTGGAAAGTTAATATGTGTAAGATGTAATGTTGTTCAGACTAACTCTCCAGTTAGTATTTCCGGTTGGATTGCCGTAATAGGACTTTAAACATCTACTATGTGATCTTGAGGAGGAGGCGCTAAATACAATTGTATAATTGAACGAACTTACCAAGTGAAGTTCGATTAAAATTGTATAAGCGCCTCCTCCGAAAAGATCAAACCCACCCTTTCTTCTTTTTCAGGAAGACCCATTATCTATTACACTAGATAAACCCAATCTATTACGGCAGCACTTTGAAATAATGAGGTTCGCGGCCGACGCCGCATGCGTGTTTTATTTTATGTTAAAAATGTGACGATACTGACATAGAGTAGGGGTACTACGATGTGATCTTTTCGGAAGAGGCGCTTATACAATTTTAATCGAACTTCACTTGGTAAGTTCGTTCAATTATACAATTATTTAACAGGCTCAGTCCCACTTCTCGGTGGTCCTTTAAACATGCCTTTGTTTTGCCGTAACATGTGTAGGTACATACTTTCGTGACTGTATGACGTTTACGGTAATATAATTGAATCGTATTGTTAAGTATTTGAACTAAGTTAAGGTACAAAAATTAGTTTAGAGTAGGTATGTCAGATCGATTAAAAGGTACCAAGTCCAAAGGTGGAACAACAGAATATTAATTTTTAATATAATTATTACATTTTGCATTGTGGGAGTACGAATACTTTTGTGACATTAAATCTGCGACAATTTATTTAAATTTTCATTTATATTACATCGAATTATTATTTTTCATAAATGATGTGTCGAAAGATTAATTATTACATCATATATTTTCATTCATAAAGATTTCAGACAGTGTAGTGTTAAAGAATATTAATCATGCGAATTAAATAATTGAGACGGTACGAATACTTCTGTGACTAATGAGTACTTGGTACGTATGTGGCGTTAGAATAATCATGTACATAGGGTAGATGTACCATTTGTGGCCACTGCACCATTTGTGGCCACTGTCTTATTTATTCCGATATATTAAGTATTCTTAGTTTACTTTCATTATAATGAATGAAGCTGTCTAAGGATGGGTTATGTTGGCACCATTTCTACTACTTTCTACTGTTTTGTTGTCCCGTTTTATTTAATAATCATACGTGAATGTGCAAATCTTTGATAACTTTCCACATCCTTGCAAATGGTGCTTAGCATACGACTGGTAAGAAAACAATTAGTTACTGTATTTAACAAGAGTATGGATGAAGTTTTATACATATTTATATTAAAAAACAAATATTTTTGAGATTTAAAAAAGATTTTCAACGATATAACCTAAACTCTATTGGAATTAGGCACTGGCCAAAAATGGTACATCGAAAATGGAATTGTACCATTCGTGGCCACGTAATGGCCATAAACAGTCCACGGTACTACCATTTTTGGTCAGTAGGCATTCTCATTAGCAACTTATCGTACAATACCTAATTAGGTATTGTAAAATTATTATACAATACTTAGCGAAAAAATTCTTCTAAAGTTGAATTTAATTTTTTCTGAAAAATACCCATTACTTTTAGCTGCCATAGATAATAATGGGACGTAGAAAGAGAAATTCTACAAAAACAATTTCAATGACGAAAAGTGTTGAAATGAAGAGACAACGATCAAAAAGAAAATTCTTCGCCAACTATTCTGAAGGCGACGTGAAAAATGCATTGCAAGCGATTCGAGACGGAACTCCAATTGCAACAGCCAGTAAGCTATACAATGTTCCCCGAACAAGTTTACGAAACAAATTACATGGGAGAGCACCAGAAACCTCAGGGCGAGTCGGACGGAAGTGCGTCCTTGGGCGTGAGGAGGAAGAAAAGTTAGAGCAGTGGCTTTTGGAGACGAGTAAAATGGGATTCCCTGTCAATAAAGACTGTCTACTGCACTCAGTTAAGCAATTAGTGAGTAGGGAGAACATGCCTAATCCTTTCAAAAATGGCTTCCCTGGGCAGAAATGGTTTGATGCATTCCTCAGACGCCATCCTCGAATCGCACACAAAAAAGCGGAACAGCTCTCTAAAGCTAGGGCTGTATTAACTGAAAATCGTATTCGATTGTGGTTTTCCGATGTAAGAATTCAATTAGACCATAAAGTAGAAATACTCCAAGATCCTCGACGAGTATTTAACATGGATGAAACAGCGGTATACCTTGCACCAAAAGGAGGTCTTGTCTTGGCGGAAAAGGGCAAATCAGTGTATGATGTAACTGGTAACGATAAAGAAAACATTACAACGCTATTCACGGTAAATGCTGCTAGAGAATTTGCCCCGCCATTAACAATTTATAAATATGAGCGTCTACCGTAGATCTGTATACAAACTGCTCCTACAGATTGGGGAATAGGGAAAACGGAAAATGGTTGGATGACGTGCGAAGCATTTTACGAGTATATCACCAAGGTGTTTCACCCTTTTCTTCTAAAAAGTAATATCCCTTTACCAATCGTATTATTTTTGGACGGGCATGTTTCCCACCTGTCTATACACCTCAGCTCGTTCTGTAGGGAGATGCAGATTGAAATATGTTGCTTTCCGCCTCATGCAACGCATATTCTACAGCCCTTGGACGTTGCCCTATTTTTCCCCCTAAAGCAAAAATGGAAAGGCCTCGTAAAAAATTGGCGCATACAAAATGAAGGCAGTGAAGTCCAAAAGTATCATGTACTATTGTTATTGTCACGTATTATTTGGCACGAAGATTTCACAAATACTCTGAAAAATGGCTTCAAGACATGCGGTTTATATCCATTTGACGAGAATACCGTAAATTACACTAAATGCATCCAGGAGAAAAAACAACACGAAGTGCCAAATACAGAGTGCGAGGGACATGAAAATAATCCCCATAGCTTGACGCACCTCCAATACGTGGAAAGCAAAATCAATCCTGACGTACTAGAACGTTTTAAGGAAGCGAGAGCTACAAAAACAGTTTGGAAAACTGACGATAGTCACGAGACACTTTATCATCTCTGGATTACAATTGTTGAAGACGAAACCGGAGGGGCAGGTTACAATGCAAAAGCAGAAGGTACTGATAAAACTGCATTTACATCTTCCACGGCCCCACCGGTTACAGAGTACTCTGTAACAGATAACAATTGTATGGTTCTTCCATTCCCTGAGTTTGATATGCCCGGCATTCATACGTGTAAGTTCAGAAAAAGATGTCGAAGTTCTTTAAGATTCTTAATTTGAGGGCAATGGAATAATTATTAATAATTGAAAAGTAACATAATTATAATCATGTTTATTTAATTTTCTCCTTTTGAATCGCTTACTTATTTTTGTCTGACTTTTTTATTTACCGCAGATGAATATCCTTCCCAATCCATGTCCAATGGATTATGCAGCCCCAATAATCCTAAACAAAACTCCACTTATCACGAATTTTCTCCAGATAATCACTGTATAGTTATCGAAAATAATAACTTAAATAATAACGAATGTTTTACATTGAACGAGCAGAACTCTTCGCGGGATATTGTCGATGTTTCAGAGAAGGAAGCTGGCGAAAACAATGCTGAATCTCCAACAAATATTACGATTCGTGAAAAGTCATTCGATGATGTCTTCAACGAAATTCTTTTATGGTCCGAAAAGCAAATCATAAAGCGAAAGCGGAAATCAGTTGAACATTTACCTGCTGTAATAACATCAGACAAATGGATGGAGATCATGTTGGCCAAAAAAAAGGAAAAGGAGAACAAAGAAGAGGAGAGAAAGATTAATAAAGAAAAAAGACTAGCAAAAATAGAAGAAAATAAAAAGATTAAAGCCATAAAGTTAGAAGAAAGGAATAAGAAAAAAACAGAAAAAGCAAAACCTGTCGCCACCAAAAGAAAAAGTAAAAAGGATATTGGCAGTTAATATTATTTTTGTGCAGCAAGTATTGTATTATTTGTTCAGTAATGAACATTTGTAATAAATTAAAAACTACAAGCCTTACTGTGGGTCTTTCGTATTACCAATTCTATAAGTGGCCACAAATGGAAAACCGGCTGGCCAAAAATGGTACTCTAGTGGCCACAAATGGTGCAAAACAGTCTGGCACGATAATATAATGGTTTTTTAAATAATTATGTTTAAAACATTGCTCAACGTAGAATATTTCAATTATCTGTAGATTTTGGATTACACTGATATATTCTTTACTTTTGTGTACGTATTCTTTTGTAAGTTATGTATCTGTGAATGGTACGGAAATCCTTAAAGTGGCCACAAATAGTACATCTACCCGTTGTTTTTATATGAAAGAAGCACTTCCAAAAATTTCACCGAAAAATCTTTTAATTGCTATTAGCCTTGAATCGTCCAATATAAATAATTGGCCAATGGAACGATGTTCTTCTAAAGTCCTAAAGGAAAGTGGTGGTATATGTACATATATGGCAGATGTATACAGAGGGTGGGTAAATTATACTCAAAACATTTTCATCAAAATCTGTGAAAGTCATGGCTGTAATTAAAGTAACAATGCATGAATGTTATTGTGTTTTCATTTATTGATCAGCTACAACATCTGGCAACATTGTGAGTAATTTTTCAACATATAAATCTTACTTGTTTTTAAACGGGGGGAGATAAATTTATTAGAAGTAAGACAGAAATAATTGAGAATATCATAAGAATATGGTAGAATATTCAAAACTGCAGGAAGTAGCCGCAGAATGCATTGGAAGCATGCCACGCCGAATCCAAGCCGTCATAAAAGCTAAAGGCGGAGTCGCCAAATATTGAGTAATTGTATTTCTCGTACAATATAGTCTTAAACCTATATACCTAAATGTATTTAATTTGCATTCTTAAATACATATACTAGTTTTAAACAATAATATTATAATATTAAAAACGAGACATCTATTTTATTCCATCGCTTAAACTTACAAAATCTCAAACCTTTTTGTTTGAGTATAGCAATTTGGCCACCCACTGTATTTAATTACATAATTAACACCTAATTCTCAATACGTCTACCATTTTCTCCCATGCAAAGTCCAATTCGTCGCAAAAGTGACTGGCGCATCTCCTAATTTTGCTGTTTCTTCTCATTTCTACACGTGTCCGTTCTCATTCTTGCATATTTTGCAACGCGTTCTTCTGTATCCTCTTTCTTCCTGACTTACGTCTCATTTTTAGCTCGTTTTGGTTGAATTATATCTCTTAAATATGACCTTTCACATTCTAATATTCCTCCGTCATAAATTGGACTACTACGATTTATTTCCCTTGAAATGGGCCTGTAATGTATGATTGTTTGTAATTCGCCATTATTTCTGCAAGCTGTTGGTTAATTGCCTGGAAATAAATACGTCCTAAAAGAATAACATAATTGTTCCTTGCATTTCTTGCAAACAGTACTTTACATCAATGCTTAAATAGTTAGATGAATTTTTATAATACTTGTAAATTCTCCACATTTTGTATTTTGTTACAGGTAAAGGTCTAGTGGTGACATCGATTTGTTAATAACGTGCGGAAGTGGGTAAGTAATGCAGCTTTCTTCTAGTTAACGTTCTAATACCAAGAACAATTTGGCGCAGTAAACATTTTTGCTAATATTTGGACACATTTTACCATGCTCCTTATAACAGTGCAACATCTTCATACTTTAAAACTAAATTTAAGAGAAAAACATTCCAGTAATTTGAACTAGGTATCTCGTAGTTCTGTATCGTATTAATTGGTAACAATTCATACATAGTCAATCTTTACTCTATTTATTTTGCACTCCTTCATGTGTTTATATATGTAGTTTTCAACTGCCATGAAATTTATCGTTCCAAGAGTCCTTGTAAAAAACACGGTAAGTGCTAAAAATCAAATTCTATACTATGGTTTTACCATTCGCAGGTAGAACATTTCCCGATAATTTTTTTTTTAATTTTGGTAAATGCATTTTCTACAAGGACTCTTCAGTTTAGTAGTTATGCCTCATATTTATTCTGGCTTAGTTCTAGAGCCGCTAAGCTAGAAATAAAACTCATTGTTCACTTTCTGTGTTATTCAGTTTTTGTTTCTAAGTACAAAAAATCTTACAAGAGATGTTCGATAACTCGAAAATTCTATAAAATTTGAAACTTTGTAGAAATGTAGTTGAAGTGATCCAATAACTTAACCACTTTTGTTTCAGCAATGAAACGATCCTAGAGGTGAAAACACCCCGTCAAAGAAATCGTGAGTTTTCATATTATCGCGAATATATGAGAAACCGTAAATGATATCGAAAAAAGGTTTTATGATTTTTAATATCGTGCAATATGGCGATAAAGAATTTTCGAAAAGGTTGGTGGGGATAAATTTGGAAAAATAAATTCTTTATCACCATATCGTAGGATATCAAAAACCATAAAACTTTTTTTACATATCCTTTCGCTTCATTCACAGATATTCACGATAATATGAAAACTCCTAATTTCTTTGAGGGGATGTTTTCACTCTTATGACCGCTTCATTGCCGAAACAAAAAATGGTTACATTATTAGCATCACTGAAAAGTTTCAAAGTTTCTTCAATTTTCGAGTTGCGGAAAATTTCTTATTATTAGAATTTCATTTATTCAATATCATGGAAAATGAAATGCAAGACTAAAGTCGAAGGCATTTATTTCATCTAACCCCATACTTCATGACAAATAAATAAGTTATACATCGAGTAAAATGTCTTGGGGATGAATAATGATCGCGAATGTAGTTGTATATTCTTTTTACAGACATACCTATCAGAAGTGAATAGGAAAAACATATAGGGGAAAGGTGCGATAGTTGATCACAGTTTTGCCTTTTTATTAAAATAATAATAATGGTTTGCTTTGCTTGTATTTAATTATTTAAGTTGTGATTCTTAGAGTATTCTCAATATACCTGTACAGATTTCAGACTTGAAAACTAATTTTAATGACTGAAATTAAACATTTTCTGGCAGTGACGTTATGCACAAGTATCCCCCACTAAAGGAGAGACTTGGTCAGTGAACTTTAAGAGTACATAACACATTAACTGTCCAGAAAATATTTATTACTTTAGTCAATAACACGAAATAAAGGGAATGTCGTAAAAAGAAAGTAAACTATAACTAATTTGAAAGAATTACTGAAAAAATAAAACCGTAGAATTAAACTCTATGACATAAAACAATATAAATGCATTCTATGATGAAAAAAAGATTTTCCTTCTCACTTTCTTTGCCGTATTTTTCTGTTTCATTAGTCGTTCTATGGTTCTTTTTGGGGCATTTTCACCTGTTCAAGTATCCCCCAATGCACTCGATTTGAAAAAAGATGGAAAATCAAACTTACCTTAAATATTTAGATGAATCCAAAAATAGCATAATAGACCAGAAATTGCTGTTTTTACTTAATATATTTCAAATCGTCGACAATGTAACATTCACTCGAAAAGGAGGAAGAACAAGGTGACCGAAATATTTACTTTTTGACCGCAAATAAAATCGAAACATCTAACCACATTATTCTATGCTCTCGAAAGAAAATTGCAATTGGAAATGTTACGATAATACAAACATTGCCACGATAACGTGACCGCAGGCACAAATTGCCAATATATCAATTAAAAAACTGATGTGACCATATATCCCCGCTGATCAACTATCCCACCTTTCCCCTATCTACATAACATTCCCTCAATTCCATTTCGTTGCAATTGTTCATGTTCCCTCTAGTACTTCCTTGCATGCTCAGATGTCTATACTCATCTTCATCATCCGTGATCGATAAAGTTGTAGGTAGTTCGCCTCCTCAGCGGTTTCCGCCGCGGATGAATCCTTTATATGGTTCAACTACGTCTGTCCATCCTGGAAAGCCACGCAGAATCCATTGTCCCCTGAACCGGCCCAGGGATTTTTCCTGAACACAATAATAAGGGTGGATCTCGCCACGGACCCTTTCAATCCCTTTCGAAAGGCCCGACCGACGCCCGAGAAAGGGGGATGCAATATTATTCAAAATCACGAAATTCCCCGATGGAATTTTGTTATTTCCAGGTCTATTCAGGCCCGTAGATGCATATCTTAGCTGGCTGAATGAAGCGTAGCGTTTGTTCGCGCTTCCCCTTCGTGCAGCCTCCCCCACGTGCACCGATTCAGAATTGAACCTGTGAGAAACCAGGTGAAAAGGGTCAAACCTGCGTAAAAGGACACATTTGCGTCGAGAAGTGCGCCTGTGTGCGTTGGTCCTCTCTATTGGATGCAATCGGAAAGGGAAACTTCGATCGTTCTAGAGCGAATCGGGTTGGGCCGCGGTGAAAGAGGTTCTCCGGGATCCCATTTAAGGGTTGCTAGTCTCGGTCTCGATAGTCTTTCCTCCACGGTTGGATCTAACTAAAACGCCATGACGTTCGTTCATAGGACGTACCTACCTACGCTTTTCGCAGCTGTCGAAATCGACATGTGCAGCCTTTCTTTCCCTGTTTTGTGGAAAAGACCAGGTGCGATTACGCGACCGGCACGATTAAAACATCGAAGGGCTGCGAGTGTGCCTTATCGCTGCGTGATTGGAATGCACCTTGGCCGGCGTTTCGCTGCACTTGTCGCGCCGTTCTGTCTCCGACAGGGATCTCATTGTCCCCCGTTTCGGATCCTTTCACAAGTGAACCCTTTCGCCACGAAACCCTTTCCTTCATTGTTGGCCAGCTTCCGCTAACCTTTACACTCGGAACGCAGGTAAAAGGGTTGGAAATTTAGGTTAGCGGATCGTCGTGAACGGGTTAGTCCTATTAACGGTACAAGGAATGCAATGTTGCGTTCGTGTTTTCGGGAACGTGGAATTGTTTCTTTGTGCCTTTTTCGCCGCGGTAAAGGCGCGCTGAAAATTGGAATCAGTTGTCTCTGTTGTTTGAAAAATACACAGAATGTTTTTTTAACCGACTTCGAAAAGCAGGAGGTTATAGATTCGGCCCGTATGTGCTTTTTTATGTTTGTCCTCGCATAACTCCTCAGCATATGGACCGATTTTGATGATCTTTCTTTTATTCTTTTTATGATGATATTTTTTTATTTTCTTTTTATTGGCCCAATACTTTGCCAGTAATGGTTAATTCAAACTTTGCCTCATTACATAATTTGTATTTCATGTATTCTCACATTGCAGAGTATTTCCACGCGTTGAGTTGTAGACCCCATATAACGAATTTGAGACATCCTTATCCTCACTTTTTCAAGTCGCTTATGATTGGAATTTTCCATTTCTAGCAAGCGGTTCTTTTTTTTATGAGCAGTTCTTTTTGTAGGTCTACTCATATTATTTTAAATAAATATTGTTATGTAACTTAAATAACTAAAAAGTAAAAAATAAAAAGTTAAAACCGACTTCAAAAACAGAAAAATGCACTAAAAAGTAAAAAACAATTTTTTCCCTTATTTAATCCACGACTCTCAATTTTTTTTAAGTCGGCGCCAGATTTATAAGGTGCAAATGATGAGGCGCCGACATAAAAAAAAATTGAGAGTCGTAGGTTAAATAAGGGAAAATATTATTTTGTACTTTTTAGTGCATTTTTATGTTTCTGAAGTCGGTTTTAATTTTATTTAATTTTTTTTTATAAATATACAGGGTATTTACTCTAACAATTTTGTAGCAGTTTAGGATATTGAGATAAAAAGAGTGATTAACAAAAATTTATGTGTGCTAAATGGGCAACATAGAACGACAACAAATATTTTGGACATACTTTTTCTTTTTTTTTTGTAAAGTTAAGGTCACCTTGATTTTTTTAAGTGGAATCATACTATTTTTTGGGGGGGTAATATTGTAAATGTAGGGGATCATTAAGGGGACCCTCTCATCAAATCGCTAAAAAAATAGGCAATCTTTACTATTTTTTTTAAAAAACTATGGAACTTGCAGTAAAAAAAACTTTATGTTCTTTATTTATTCGTTCTTCAAGGATATGCAAACATTTCTTTCCATTTCCCTGTAAAGTGTAATGGTTAGAATTTTACGTGACGTTCAGTGCACTGCTATAACAAAAGAGGTGTAAACGGTAGCGAGTGGAACTCGACGTAGGATTGTCTGAAAGAAAAAAACCAAAGGTATTCTTATGTGGTTTATCAATCACTATCGCATCAGCCATTAATAAGGTAAATAAAACAAAACGGTGATGTTTGGTACACGTTTGAACACAAATATGCGAGAAGGGGTACTTCTACGTCTAAAAATGTTAATAAAGAAGAACTATGACCTCTAAAATTCATGATTAAAGCCTGATGCGATAATGGATTCAATTACAAAGAAAATGCCACTAAGATTTTTGGAATCGGTTAAAAATATCTTTTGTTATGCTGTCTACCGCTCGAAAAAACCATGTTTCGAGATAAACGCGTTTAAAGATTTGCTTGAATGTTGCGGCCGGTCGGAGGTCGAGTCGCTTTTATCGTTATAGAATTTCATCTTATAACTTTTACTGAGTATTCTCCAGTTATTGCACTATAAATATATGCAAAAAAAAGAAATCGATTTTCAGAAAAATTTTGAAGGGAATGCCCCCTGAAAGGGGGAACCTGGCTTAGGACGCTGAAGACACGGTGATTTTGAAGAATTATTTTCTCAACAAATATAAAAAGAGTCTTTCCAAAACATTAAGGGTGTTTTACTGTATATTCAGACAACAAAAAAACTTTTTTTATTCAAGAATAATTTATTTAACCCTTAAGTAGGCGCACTGTCAAAATCACACAAGTGGGCACATGGGGTCAGCAGGGATCCCAACTTCTTTTTTATATTTATGGTAAATCAAAAGGTTTTGAAAAGTAAAAACAAGTATACGTGATAAGTGCACGCGATAATGTTGCGATCACTACTAAAAACAAAATTGCATTATACGATAGACAGCTACTGGGAGCGGCAAGTCCGCAAACCTATGCGTTCTGTATTTTTTTAGCGATCAAAGTGGCTTTGACTCCATGCGCTTACTTACTGGTTAATATTGTTTTATCGCTGGAGTTATCAAATTGTGTACATCCTAGCGGATCCAATTTTTGCCCGAAATAGAAAAGCCGGAGTTTTTCTTAATTGACATGAATTTATATTGTCGATGTATTAAAAAAATAAGAAAATTGACAAAGTTATGGGACTTTAACGAAAAAGTTACGATTTTGACGGAAAAATTTCGACATTTTTCTGCCAAAAAAGAAATGGTTTAATTTAATTTCTGTATAAATGTTTTTCATTGATCGACGATATAAATTCATGTTAATTAAGAAAAACTTCGGTTTCCCCGAGTTTAACGTGTTTTGAAATTGTTGGGTCATAATTATTGCAAAATAAATCTTTTTTTATTGATAGTGACTCACATGTGCGCGTAGTTACACTAGAATTAAATGAATTATTAGAACTATTAGGGTCATTAAGTTGGCATAAAAGAGTTTTTCAAATTATTGAATATCATTTCAACAAAAATTTACTCAGTATTGGATTGTTAAATTTTATGGCAGTAGTAGAAACGACGTATCAAATAAAGCGATGCTCCTCTTTCCTTCAAGGAAGCTTCGTGCAAGTTTGAACACGTTTCTGCCTGCTGATTGCTCTCTACAGATCTTTGAATGCAGAGCATTGCGTAAAGGTAGAAGACGGCGTTTCGACCTATTTTCTGCAGTGCAGGTTTGAACCTGCAGCCACCGCATACAATTCACCTTTAGTTATGCACACGTGTGAACGACCAGACGTGTTGAGACTTGCTCAGGTCTAAGATGTAAAATAAACCTTGAAGTTAAGAAATGATATTTAAGGGGCTGTTCTGATCTAGAGCCCATAAAAAGATGTGATCTTTAGGAATTAATTAAAGGAAAACTACTACATATAATTTAATGGGACTTTTTGCATTGTATTCAGGATGTCTTAAGCTATAGAAATATATTTTTTGTTTTATAATTAATCATTGCCGACGGCCCTGGGGAGTCGTTAAAGTCGAGGCGTCAAAAATTTCATCCTAATCGGTAGGACCCGTATCTCCAAAATTTATTATCTGATTCGACTGAAACTTTTTTACTTTGAAGAATATACTTCTGGCTAGGGGGGAGCCAGAAAAAGTTATAAAAATGACATTTTAGAAAATAACGACACCTGAAGTTTGAAATCACTTTTTCTCCATATTTTTCGTGCTTTCAACGCCTTTAAAAATTATAAATCTTCAATTTTTTTTTATTTTTTCCGCCCCCTCTCTTAGCCAGAAGTATATTATTCAAAATAAAGAAAGTTTCCATCGAATCGGATAATAACTTTTGGAGATACTGGAGGTCCCACTGATTTTGAGAACACTGTTTTGAGAAAAACGCGTTTAAAGTTTTACCTACGTAAGTGCCGCTACTCAAAAGCCTATAACTTCGGGACTTTTACGAATTTCAACAAATCCTTTTAAATACGTATTGCTAAAGGTTGAACATTCGAAAAATGAAATAAAAAAAATCGATTTTCAGACCGGAACTTCCCCTTAAGGGGTAATTCTAGTTTGATCGGCCGAAAAATGAAGCCATTTCTAAATATTTTTTCTCAATGAATACGACATATAATGAAATAAATCTTTTTGGAATTTATTAAGCTACTTTTATGTTATACAAAAAAATTTAAAAAGATTTTTTTCAATTTGTTGCAAATGTTTTTTTATAGCGTCAATGTGACGCCTATAAAACAGGTATGTTCGTGGCGCAGGTGATTTCCCGGGTCAGGCTTATCTGAACTAAAAAATTTGGAAAGATTCTTAATCTGCATGAGTGTCGTTATTGCCCGTAGCTCAATTAACAGTTTTTGTCGAAAAGTAATCGAGATTTTTCTCGGAAAACATTCGAGAAAACACCCTTTTGGGGAACTTTCTCTTTCAAACCGGCGGGTATTTCTCAACAAAAATTGTTGACCCTTAAGTAGGCGCACTGGCAAAGTCAGACAAGTGGGTGCATGGGGTCAGCAGGGATCCCAACTTCTTTTTTGTATTTATGGTAAATCAAAAGGTTTTAAAAAGTAAAAACAAGTATACATGATAAGTACATGCGACAATGTTGCGATCACTACCGAAAACAAAATTGTATTATACGATAGGCAGCTACTGGGAGCGGCAAGTTAGTAAACCTATGTGTTCCGTATTTTTTTAGCGATCAAAGTGGCTTTGACCCCATGCGCCTACTTACGGGTTAATTGAGCTACGGGCGATAGCGACACTCATACAGATTAAGTAATTTTTCGAATTTTTTGCATCAGATAAACCTGAGCCGGTAAATTACATGCACCATGAACATACCTCTTTTTGTAGGTGTCACATTGACGCTATAAAAAACGTTTGAAACAAATTAAATAAAATCCTTTTAATTTTTCTTGTGTAATATAAGAGGAGCTTAATAAATTCCATAAAGAATTATTTCAGTGTATGTTGTCTTTACTGAGAAAAAATCTTTAAAAATAGCTTCATTTTTCGGCCGATCAAAGTAGAACGGTCCCTTAATTTCCTACAAGATTCATTTAGCAATTTGTGTTAACTGATCAAGTCTATATAAATAATGTCCAATTCTGGGTGACTTTTCTGAAAAACTTCTTCTAGCCAATATTTGTACTTAGAAAAGCATAATTTTACGTTTGAATTTTATATTGTCACCAGTGTTCGTATACATTTAATAGCATTTATTAAAAAAGTCTACAATTAAACATTGGAATTTTATCAACTAATTGTGAGAATTTAGCTGATTAAGTTTCTATTATTCTTGAGCCATTTTGGGGTTTAATTGATAATAACCACTATCCAGTCACGTCCATTCCAGGATTCAAATTTGTGCAAAAGCTTTTTTATTTATTGAGTAATTAAGGGTTAATGTCATCTAAGCTTGCCAAATGTTAGAATCAGCAGAAGATTAGAAAGTCGGAATAACGCAGGGTAAAGACTCAATTCAACCTTCGGTCAACATTGTTCAATATTCCAGTGGTACTTAGGGTAAAGGACTCAGTTACTGCCACCTACCCAATTACCGTCACCCTAAGCTGCTTTACGTAAAATAACGAATAAATTTTATAAAATGATGCATAAAAAAATTAGCATACAATTGAAACTGTTATTTATACGATACAAAAAACTGTGCTTAATTTTTTCTTCGTTAATTTGAATAAAACAATAAAAAATATTAAGCGGATATTAACCTTTTAACCGGGGAATTCCCTTTGTAATTACGCAGCATATAACGGGCGCGAACGCTTTCACTAGGACGTGTCAGTACGTCACTCCCGGAGGACGTACATTCATATTATTATTTTTTTTATTTATGCTTAAAATAAATGAAAAGTCTATGAAATATATATTTTTTCGTTTATTTATATATAAAGCACAAAGGAAAATACAAAAGTACAAACAAATAGAAAAGAATACCAACAAAAAATGGAAACATCGAAGTAAAAATTTATAAAGTTGACAAACAAGTATAAAGAGTACAAAAAATATATATTTGTTATTTAGATACACAATAAAAAATATAAAAAAAGTAACAATTACAGAACAATAAACAAAAGCACACAAATAAAATAGAAATAGTGAGTTTAAAAAATTAAAATATATATATGTAAAAATTCAAAACTCAATTTCCGTATGATATATTTTAAAACACTTGGGAGGTTACTTTGGGATTCGGTCATGGCAACATGTGTAAGAATGGGCTGTGAAGAAGTAATTAGAAAATAAAGCAAGAAATAACACAAAGGAGAAAGTAGGGTACAAAGCATAATAAAGAAACAAAAAGGCAATAAAATAAGATAATAAAAGCGAAATTCTGACAGCGAATAAAGTAGGAAAATAGGGAAAGGGAAACAGAGGTTAGGAAGTCTAGGTGGAATAAAAGGATCCTATTAAAAACATAACCAAAATGGCAGAGGAAAAAAGCTCAAGAGGAAGACCACTAAAGCATATAACAAATAGTAAGATAGCAGCAAAGGACGAAAAACAAGGAACACTAAGCATATGTAAAGACAGTACAGGCAATAGCAAGAGAAATGAAGAAACAGAGCCCGGCATAACAACGATGCTAACTCAGCTGATACATAAGGTAGACGGAATGACAGATGAAATGAGAAATATGAAAGAAGATCTAAAAGAAGTAAGGAAGGAAAACTCAGACCTAATAGATCTCTTAATAGACATGTCAAGCCTAAAAGAAAAAATGGAGGAGAAGGAAGTAAGATGAACAGAAGAAAGGATGAAGCTGGAGAAAAGAATAGCGATATTGGAAGAAACCGAAGAAAGCAGAAGAAGGAAGGAGAGGAAGAATAATATTATTATTAAAGGACTGCAAATAAAGGACGGAGTAGAAGAAGAAACCGGAAGATTTTTTAAAGATAAGCTAAGAGTGGAAGTGGAAATACACTATATACAAGAGATAAAAACAAAGAATAACAACCAATTAATAAAAGTCAAGTTAGCAGACTGGAAAAATAAACTGAAAATAAAAGCAAATAAAAAGGTGCTGAAAGGCGAAAGAATATACATTGACGATGACTTAACACCAGAGCAGAGAGAGATACAGAAGGAAATAGCTTCATATGCAGCAACGCAAAGAGAACAAGGAAAAAGGACTAAGATAGGATATCAAAAGGTTCATATAGATAATGAGACGTTGATATGGAAAAAAGGACAGGGACTAGTTAAAGAGAAGTTATTTCGGTAGTAAGGGAGGAAAATACAGAAAGAGCAAGGTGAGTGTAAACAGAATGGAATTTATATTTTGGAATATTCATGGACTGGCAAACCTCCATAAGCTAGACATAGAAGATTATACTGAACATTTAAGGAACTGTGCAATAATATGTTTAAGTGAAACATTTAGGACTGAAGCACAAGTACACTTACCATCGTTCCTAAAGGATTTTAAATACATAACAAGGGAAGCAACCAAAGAAAAATCGCTAGGAAGGGCAAGTGGAGGGCTATGCATTCTGTATAATCCAAACATAATACAGTCGTTAAATGTAGTAAAAATGAGCGAAACGTGGTTATGTGTAAGAATTAAAATGAACCAAAGAGAGTACATAGTGTGCAATACATACATTAAGGGAAACAATGCCGAACACTTGCTGGAAACATTAGGAGAAGTGCTGAAGGAAGTCAAGGAAAAGTTCCATACGCCAATGATAGTAGGCGGCGACTTCAATTCAAGAATAGGGAATTACAACCAAGTGGAGGAAATTGTAACAGATGAAACAGAGTTTGCAAATATCAGGAAAATAAAGGATAACACAGCAAATAGAGCAGGGAGGATATTGTGCGAAACAATGGAAGAACTTGGCCTAATAGTCTTAAATGGAAGAAGTAACTCGGATAGAGAAGGGCAATATACATATATAGATAAGAAAGGCATGAGTACAATAGATATGATATGGGTGGATGTAAACATATTAGAAGAAATCGCGGATTTTGAAATAACAGAAATGGGAACGTCAGATCATCTGCCCATAAAAATCAAATGGAAGGCAACAGGAGAAGAAAACAGCGAGGGGGAAGGTAGAGGAACAGTGGAAAATAAATTAATTTGGGATAACAATAAAGCTGATCAATACCAAGAAGCAATGGCGAATCAAGAAATAGAAACCGAGCTACCAATAGAAAACTTATGTAATAATATAACTATAAATATAAAAGAGACAGCAAATAAATTAGGAATGATAATACAAAAAAAAGGAACAAGGCACACAATATGAAAAACAAGCCATGGTTCGACCAGGAGTGCTACAAATCTAGAAAGGAAGTAAAGAGCAGATCGAAATCCTTTAGAAGAAGAGAAGATGAGCATTCAAGAACAGCCTACTTATAAGCAAGGAAACAATATAGAACTACAATCAAGAAGAAGAAAAGGGAGTATTACAATAAAATACCAGCAGACATGGCGAATATAAAGGATAATACAAACTTCTGGAGCTTGATGAGGAAAATAAACTTCAGGCGGAACCCAAAAAACAAGATAGAAATAGAAGAATGGGAAAAATTCTATAAAGAACTCTATAGACAAGAAACAAATATAAAGTATCAAGTGGACGACGCAAGACATCCACTCCTAGACAAGGACATGGAATTGGGAGAATTAGACTCAATCTTGAGGAAACTGCGGACGAATAAAGCTCCAGGACCAGACGGCATTACTAATGAATATTACAAATACCTGCCATACAATATGAAATTGACACTAAGACAACTCTTGAATAATGTTCTACATAAGGGAGAAGTGCCTTCAAGCTGGGGAAACATCAGTACAGTAATGCTCCACAAAAAAGGAGATAAGCAAGACCCGAACAACTATAGAGGTATAACATTAGCCAATGCTATTACAAAAATTTTTACAGCAATTCTAGCCAAGCGAATAAACTCATGGTGCGAGAGCAATAATATATTGCCCGAAGGACAAGCAGGATTCCGGACCGGAAGATCATGCGAGGACAATGTATTTGTACTACAATCCAAGATAGCAGAAGCGTTAGCAAGGCCAAAAGGGAGATTGTATATATTATTCGTAGATTTTAGGAAGGCTTTCGATTCTATATGGCACTCAATTCTATGGAACAAGTTACACAGCGCAGGAATTACTTCGCAAATAATAAGGGTTCTAACCGATCTGTATCAAAAAGCAAATACACAAATAAAAATAAAAGATACTAAGTGTACGGCGAACATTAATATAAATAAAGGAGTGATGCAGGGGGATAGCCTGAGCCCAACTCTCTTCTCATTGATGATATATGATATCGACAAATTCTTCATCAGAGAAGGACACAGGGGGATTGTGGAAAAAATGGAATTGCTATTGTTTGCAGATGACTTAGTGATACTATCAGGCAACCCAATAGACCTACAGGATAAGGTTAATACACTGCAGAGGTATTGCACGGAAAACAAACTAGAAGTGAATACAGATAAAACAAAAATACTAGTATGCAGAAGAACTAACAGAAAAGTAGGAACAAGAAAAAGTAAATACAAAGATAAAATAATAGAAGAAGTGCAAACATATATCTACCTAGGGGTACCATTTTCAAGATCAGGCACATTCCAAGCAGCAATAAAACATTTTGTATCCCGGGCAAAAATGGCAATGGGTACAGTTTGGAAACCACTAATAGCAACAAAATGTAACAGTTGGAACACAGCAACAAAACTTTTTGAAGCAATAGCAACGGCCACATTGCTATATAGCGCAGGAGTATGGGATTTACGCTACTCAGCAGAAATAGAGAGAATATAAACAGATTTTCTAAAAAGGATATTATGTGTGCCCAGGAATACACCAGGCTACATAATTAGAATGGAATCAGGAATGATACATCTAGAGCATGAAATAGTAAAAAGAGGTACTAACTATTGGCTAAAATTAATAAACATGAGAGAACATAGATACCCAAGAAGATGCTTCGAGCTACTGAGGGCATTAGATAAAGAAACACCAGACTTGAAAAGGAATTGGTACACGCAGATGAAGAATAAACTCAGCAAGTATGGATATGGTGGTAGTGATCTAACAACACCGGTCAGTCTAGAAGAGGGAATGATAACAGAAATACCGGAGAAGCTCTTTAAAGAAGACAAGGACAGAGTGGATAAATCTTCATATAGCGAAGTATATAAGTATATAAAAAACACCACAATAATAACAAAAACTGAATATCTGGATTTGAAGCTGCCACTAACAACCAAAAGAATAATGGCACAAGTTAGATTAGCGGGGAGGCAAGAGTGGTCAGTGAGGATAGGAAACGAAATAACATATAGAATAGATGAAAGCATAATATGCGCTATGTGTAACAAAAATGTACCGGAAACCAGGAACCATATAATAGAAGAATGCCCCCAATACGCGGAATTCAGAACAGAATTTCTGAAAAACAACGACTGGACATCTATAATATCAGCAGATAAGGAAAAGCAAATATGGGAACTAACGAACTTTATAAGGAACAGCATGAGGCTACGAGCATTTTGCCTAGAAGAGTAACAGAAGGAAGAGAACTTTATATAGGGTTTAACTACAAGTAAGTAATTTGTAATAACTTAAGTAGACTGTAAATAACTCTAGGTAGGCTATAAGTAAACCTATGTAAACCATAAACATACCATTATATACAAACAAAGATTATGCTAGGCGATACGCCTTATCTTAATAAAAAACTACCACTACCACTACCACTACTACTACCACTACCACTACCACTACCACTACCACTACCACTACTACTACCACTACTACTACCACTACTACTACTACTACTACTACTACTATTTTAAAACACTTGTTGATACATTACAATCCGGACACCAGTATGTAGATTCTTTCCTAACACCTTTTTTGTAGCAAACTCGGCATTTTCTGGATTTAGGTTTTCCTATATCGCTTTTCATTTGTTCTGGAAAATGCCTTTCAACTAAGCGTGATAGTTTAGATGTAGAGCTGCTTGTTGATGTCTTTGGGTGAGTTTTCACTATGTTGTTATCTACCAATTTCTCTACACACTCTAGCAAAAAGTGTAATCGATCCAAATGACCTTTATCTTTTTTGTATATAATATATGCATTGAAGCAGCACATATCAAGTAATCGTAGAAAAAGTTTTTTATAAAATTTTTTTAGTCTATTACGGGCAGCCGTGTAGGCCACGATACCTCCATCTCCCAAATCTACGCCGCCCATATTCTTGTTATAATCCAGGACAACATTCGGTTTTTCTTGCCTTCTTCCTCTCTTTTCAATCATTGTCTTTTCGTCATTATGAATAGAACTGAGCATCAATACGTCTTTTTTATCCTTCCATTTTAAAACCATAAGTTTGTCTTTGAATCTTACTATATGTTCATTTTTCTGTAATCTTTTTGTTTTTATTTCACTGGGGATTTCGACTCTGTTTATCCTCATTGTTCCAACAATGTCTGTATTGTTTTGACACAAGAGTTCAGCCAAATGAATTGACGTATAGAAATTATCTAAGTGAATCCTATACCCTTTATTCAGTAAGTCATGTGTTAACTCCAAAACAATTCTTGTTGATTGTTTTTCTTGTGGGTAGTTCGAACCATAATTTGTGTTCTTGGCTGTGTATACAATTATATTTTGTACGTATTCAGATTGGCTTTCACTCAAAATAAACAACTTCATTCCAAATCTAGCTCTTTTTGTAGATATATATTGTTTCCAAGATAAATTCCCTTTCCATAATAAAAGAGATTTATCTACGCATATTTCTCGTTCACATACATGAAAACTTTTAAACTTTTCTGACAAATTATTGATGATTGGATCAATTTTATATGTTTTTCTATTAGATGTGTTAGGATCAAAACTTAGATTGTCTGCAAAATGCAAAAACTTATATAATAATCCAAACCTGCTTTCGCTCATAGTTTCATAAAAAAAATGGTGTTTCAATTATTCTTCTTCTTGAAAAATAAAGTTCCAAAGCCGGTTTTCCAATTATTCCTTGTAAAATTAGGAGCCCCAAAAAAATCTTCATTTCAGCTTCATTTGTATCCTTCCATTTTCGAATTCTCGAACGTGGTTTCAACTCAGGATCATTATCAAAAAATTGGGCGGCGTACAAATTTGTTTGCTCTGTAATTAATTTGAGAAGTTCCTCATCTAAGAACTTCTCAAGATAAAACAAAGGAACTTTTTTTGGAGGAGTATCGAAAGTTTTTCCAGGATGTGCAGTGAAGGGAAATGGTGGTCTTTCTGCATTTTGCGGTAGCCATTCTTTAGAAACAATGCTGTTGCTTGAACCAACTTCATCAACTTCTTCACCATCTTCATTCTCAGTATCGCTCAATTCCGTGTCGTAGTCAAAATTACTGTCAGATGACTCCGATGACGAACTCATAATACGTCTCCTTTTTCTACCTGCCGGTACATTGATTTCGTCATCGCTGATATCGCTTTCATTCATTTTGATGGATACTTATAAAAATGTATTTTAAAATAAAAAGGTTGGAAATATAAAAATTATAAGTAACTAATATATAATACGAAAATAGGTAGGTAAGTGTAAGTATGTACCCGTCACTGCTCACCCAGAACACGTCCACCACTCTCAATAGCGAAATGATCCTGATTCCCTCCGTGCCTTAAATTCATGTCGAGACATGTATGGATGACTAATACCTTTGTTGTTCGAAAATATACGTCCCGCCCGTTCCAGGGCGCCACATATATTTCAAGGACGTATTCATATGTCCTACCCGTACCCGATATTGTTTACGTTTGACGTATTTATACGTCCCGCTCGGTTAACAGGTTAAGAGAATGGAAATGATGACTTCCTTACTAGCGAAAGAGGAAACAAGGTGTTAAAGAAAATGCTGTAATTGTAATATTTAAGCTATTAACATAAGCGTTGCTCATGTAAATACATGACACGACGTAACTTTAAAATGACAGATAAACAGTATTAGGTTAGCTGGTAGTAATTGGGGTGTCAGTAATTCAGTCAAATACATTTGAAGGGTGTCAGTAATAGATCCCGTAATATATTTTTGAAATTGATGAATTTATACATAATAATCGAAGTTTTAAGATCCACCAAATTTTTTCATCAAGTAAACATATTAAACAATAATAAATAACAAGAACAACATATATTTTTGTCTATAAGTGCAAAACTATAAGATAATGTCAGCGTCAACGGTTAATGTGTCAGTAATTGGGTCATTTACCCCATGATGTAAGGAATTGTCCTATTGAGGTGTGCTCGACCGGCAGCTCATTTTCGTCTTCTACTGCGCCTTGACAAATTCATTCTATTCTATTGGTTGAGATCCAATATGGAGGATCTTGGTAAGGGCACGATCACGGTGTAAACACCGTGGGCACGATATTGTCTAATATGGAAGGCTGCGCAAGAGCACATCTATTGTCCTTACATTATGATTTACCCTAGTTTGTTTTCTTAAAGAAATGCTCCATTCACGTTATGTCAGCTCGATCTAGCCTATAATTGAGCCTCTTAGACGGCAAATTGGTCAGAGGCAAAATGAAAAGTAGAGAAAATTGGTACGTCAGGCATTAATCATAGTCTAATTCGGTATTAGAATTGAGAAATTTGCAAAAAGTGGGGCTGAACAATTTACTTTCTAAGAGGCTCAATTATTATCCAGGTGACCTGTGTTGTACCTATAAAAATCGTTTGCAATATACAGAATTTTACTGCATAAACTGTTTATTTTACGTTTTCCGCTGAAATTCCAACAACTATACTAAAAATCGCGTAATGTATAGAATATTACATTTTCATCCATCACAGTGACACCATCTCTGTGCTTAACCACTATTGATATCAGTTCTCCTACTATATAATTCACTCTTCTCTTTTCACTAGCTAGCTTTATTTAGTTAAGCGTTTTACCCATTGCTTAATTAGTTCATTTATTTCCATTAATTTTCTTTCGTAACTGCTACTTATATTTTTTATTTAAACGAATGAGAAGATCGAACTTCGTCAGATAAAGAAATTGACTGAATTTGTATAAAAATTTGTATAGTAAAGAAGAAGAGGATTCCATCGGAAAACTTCTGCAGGTTCAGACACGTTTACCTATTGTGTCTTCGAGGAAGCCATTTTTCGCGCTGCATTACACAAGGTCGAAGCGTGGCAAAAGAACGAATTCAAAGGGACCCGAGTTTCCTCGATGCAAGTTCGAACCTGCAACGTCGGTCTCATTTTTTCCGAGGGATACAGAGTGGCTTGGATAAAGACGATCACTTCAGCTGCAGTGGTTGAAGAAGTAAAATGAAGTAAAAGTATTCTTATAAATATGATGTTAAAAATAGTTATTAAAATGCATACACAGGTTTGCAGTACCATTAGTACAATAAAGCCATTGACATCTTATCGCACGCAAACCTTAGTGCATTGCAAAAATAATTGTCACATTTGTTGGAGCACAATTATTAGTGTGCTACTTTGTATTCTGGTTAATACAGTATTCCATAATAATTATTCTATAAAATCTAATGTGTTTATGTAGTCTGCTTACTTCCTTGCACCCCAAAAATAAAACTCTGAAGATGAAGTGTCTGTTTATCAAGAAGGCTATTTAAAGCTGATTATCATTTATGTTCATATTTCATCAATAAATCTATTATAACAGCTAAGATTAGTAAGATAAAAAAGACTTTTATAACTTTGATAGTTTGTATTTATCTCATTATGTACATGTTTTTGAGACCTTGTTTACAGGACCTCTTAAACACTGAACGCTGCCTTCAGAGAAACAACCATCTTTTCCGAGACACCTTCTACATTAACGGATCTCCAGGAAAGGAGCTCAGTTTTTTAGAATCATTGGTCAAGAAACTCTCATCTTGAAACATTAATTGTACATTTAGTTATTCGCTAAACGGATTCTAAATTTTTATGTTCGATATTATAAAATAGAAAAATTAATTTTGCAGCCCATCTTTAAAATAAATTACATTTTTCTTTTTACTTACACCATCATATAAATTCAGTTCGTTATAAATATTCTGTTAAAAGTGCCATTACAGGGTCAATCTTTACATTTTTTACTCTAAAATTCTATTCAGAAATATTTTCATAAATTTTTAAATATATTCTTCATTTCTCACTATATTTGAAATATTTCTTATATTATTCAACTACTGTATATAATGATTAAAATTGCATAGTTTCATTTAACATCGTAAAACTTAGCACGCTAAACATAAGCACTTTCTTTTCTTTTTAATACACAAAAATATGTTTTTTTAAATTTGTAATCAGTTCGTATAAAACAGCCTGCTAATACTTCAGTCTCCGAAATCTGATTATATATATATTCAATTTACGAAAAAGATCATAAGCTTGATTAAAGTTACTATATCAGTGTTTCTCAACCTTTTTTGAGTCGCGATCGCCTTTTATAATATTCAAATAACCTGCGACCCCTACCCCCATATAAGGTAAGAAAAATTTAATAAGGTGAAGGGCCGTCCTTAAATTCAAGGAGTCGAGACCGAAGCAGAAACCGAAATTCAGACCGGTCACATATCGGTCAAGTAACCAGTAACCGTAACGAAAGTGGAGAGATTTCTGACCGTAGTAGCGAGAGGTTGCAAAAGGGAACCGAAGCTCCTGACCAATTGCACTTCGGTCGGGAATCGAGGACCGTAGTGCTGAGACGAACGGGGACCGGTCGGTAGATCGGTCACCACTTAATGTATGGAGCGGTCCGCCGACTGGTTAGGGCTCCGGCTCGGTTTAGTTCGGGTGGGTTTAGTATGCTGTTCCTTTCGCTCTCATTGTTTGTCTCTCTCGTGACGGGATTTGTGAAAGCAGACTGTTGCAGTTATTTGTTACTCTGACACTGTCAGTCCCAAACTGCGCCGATGTACCGAGGCATTGTTGTATTTGAAACACTACATTAAGAAGATCCAAAAGTGATCGAATTAGCGTGAAATGACCCGTAGAAAAGAATCCCCGTCCAAGTTAGAAAGTATCTGCAACTCAGGAAACAATTTCGCTTTTTTAAGGGAGTACCCGGTGCGTTTCTGTAAGATGTTTAAAACGCTTTCATTCGACGACCCTTGAGCTTTCATAGGGAAGAACAGGGGGGGGGGGGGTGGTATGGTAAACCGTCCGCAATAGTGCAGCGCGCGGCTCGCTTACCTGAAACGGGGCGCACCGCTGCCTTCGAACACACCATCCTACGAAAAACCTTATTTTGCAGACAGTAGCCTAGAAAGATGATCATACTTATTCAGAATTTAAAAACATACGATGTGGCAGGCAAAATTGCGAAAATAAGAATTTGCCTACATTTTTTGACGTTACAAAAATGAATGTCTTAAAATATTATGTGAATAGGCAAAATAATCTAAATTAAAAAAGAAAAAAATGAATGCAATACGATAAATAGTTCCAAAGATAAAAGTTTATAAGTATAGCGTAGTTTCAAAAAGAGATATGCAAAAAGTAATCAATTCACAACTGTGGTTCTGAAACATATTCGGAACCATCAAAATAATAATTAGCTCCCTCTAATTTCACATCGAGTATGTACATCATGTTTCATTTTGATCAAAAATCCTAACATCGACGTCAAAAAGTGATCGAGTGGGGTGACCTTCTTGCTATGTTAGTCGAAAAATAAAAACACATAGTATTGTGTTTGTAATATTGGAAACATCATAAATGTTTGCAATTTCATTCGTTATATCGATTGGTCTAAAAATTCCATTTCTCGTACAATATTTCTCGTACAATAGTACTATATTTCTCATGATGTGATGAATTCTAGTTGCCCGCATTTTTATCTCTCCCGACTTTGCGTCAACCGTATTGCAATCGGTCGAGACTCTCGGTTGACCGTTTTGCGAACCTCTCCATACATTAACTCCAACCTCTCCATAAATTAACGCGACCGTATTCCTGACCGGTCTAGACTTTCGGTTGACCGTAAGTCTGAGAAAAATTCTCTCTCGGTTATCGGTTGAGAGAAAACTTCAGACCGATTGTCGCTCTCCGGTTCGGTCGAGGGAACCGTAAATACCGTGTCGAACGTCTCGGTGACCCCGACCGCGACCGTAACCGAAATTCTATCGGTCTCGACTCCCTGCTTAAATTACGTAAATGTAATTTTGGCACTACTTACCGGCTCCCTCCTCCAGTATGAGAATTCGTGAGATTTTATACCCCCTCCTTACGTAATATTTTTTACATTGCATTTTTCAGTTAGGGGTCGTCCTTAAATTACGTAAGGATTTTTGGGGGGTGGGGTTGCGAATTTCTTTCGTTCTCCTACAAGGGAGGGGGTCTTACGTAATATTTTTTTTAACCTAATTTTCAAGATGTGTTACATGATATATATAAATCTTTAAAAGAGGTTAAATAACTGAAAAAATGCAATATAAAAAATATTACATAAGCAAAAAATGTTACGAATTCTTATACTCGAGGAAGGAGAGGGTACGATATTGCCAAAATTATCCTTACGTAATTTAAGGACGGCCCCTTATTAAAATTCCTTTAAAGGTATATATAACTCATTTAACTCGGTTTAGAGAAATATGAACTAAAATTACTTTTCTGGAACATTAATGATAGAATTTGTATTTATTGAAAATTAGGTTAACAAATATTACTTAAGATGCTTCTCCTTTCCTGTAAGAAATTCGCGATCCCCCCCCAAAGAAAACACATTACAAATAGGTATTTCGGAATATAATTCTAATTTAATAACAATAAAAAAAACAGACCCAAAAAACTGTAGCAACCCCTCAAAAAACAGGTCGCGATCCACTTGAGGGTCGGAATCCACAGGTTGGGAATCACTGTACTATACTGCAGGTTCACATGATTTCGTAAAATAAGTAAAAACTAATTAATTTCCATAAAAAAAGATACGTCGATGGCTCAGTGCACAGATAGGTATCGTATGTCCACTTTTAACTTTTCGAGAAAAATAGCTTTAAACATCTAATGGTACATAATATTAGAGATAGGCAAAAAATTATTTTAAATAAAAATTTGTGTACGAAATTTTACTTAAAATAATTTTTTGCCTATCTCTGCATAACATATAATAAACAAAAATATTATTTTTGACAAATTTATGAAGTAGATATAAATGTAATTTGTATACACTGTATTCAGCGTAAAGAAATACTCAAGAACGGTTTGTTGCATATAAAAACTCAAATTTCACAAAAAGTGGACATACATACAATATTTGTGCACTAATCCATCGATATATTCGTATTATCACCACAATAATCCTCCGTCTTTGGATCCTTCTGGTGTCCGATGAATCACCTTCCGAGGGATACAAGGTACATCGTCTTCTTAAGGAGCCCCACAGCGGTTCAGTCACGTTTTTCCTGGCCAATTTCAAAGAAGACATTTTTCGCGGTGGATTACTTTAGCTCGAGGCGCCCGAAGATAGCATTTCCAATCGACCTGTTTTCCTCCGGTGCAAGTTCGAACCAGCTTTCAGTCCACTATGTAGGAGACAGTTCAGTCACAGTAAAATGTAGGAGACTGGACATAGATCACTGTCCACGGATCCTGTTACAAAATCTTCTCGCCTGAGCAAAAGATTCTGCCGGATGCAAGAATCTCAGAGACCTGCTGCGTCGCTTCAAAAGCAAACGTAACGTGGGTGGGTGTGGGGGTCCGGTGGAAAAAAGGTCTCGTATAGGGACGGGGCCCTAACTCGCTCGCACGATGCAACGGCACGTACCACTGAATAGCAAATTTTGAATTCGATGTATGAAAGGCTCTTCGTATTACGATCGATTATGCCTGGCGGACTGGAACATCTCTTCGCTGGCAAGCAATTGTAAGATGATTTTATTGCTTGATAATACTGATTGACAAGGACTATTCGGCAACTCGAAAATTAAAAAAAAATAAATTGACACTTTACGGCAGGTATGGTATTTAAGTGAACTTGACGGCCGATTTCCAGAGGCAACGCCTCCTTTCTGCCGCCGCGCGTCTTGGCCCCCGCGGCGGCCTAGGTGCTTCGAGCGCCTCAGGTCCGTACCATATGAACCGCGCCTGGCGTGTTGACAAAACAAAAACGCATCGACAATCGTGCTCTCTGGGACGATGTGGAAACCTATTGATACAATGTCGCCCCAATGCGCCACGCGCGGTTCATATGGTACGTGCCTGAGGCGCTCGAAGCACCTTGGTCGCCGCGGGGGCCAAGACGCGCGGCAGGAGAAAGGAGGCGTTGCCTCTGGAAATCGGCCGTCAAGTTCACTTAAATGCCATGCCTGCTTTATAGAAACGTAGTTCAAGTGGTGCTAATAACGTAATCATTTTTTGTTTAGGCAGTGAAACGGTCCTAGGGGTGAAAACACACTGAAAGAAATTGTGAGTTTTAATAAAAGTAAAAGATATCGAAAAAAGCTCAATTCAAAGTTTTACAGTTTTTGATATCCTGCAATCTGGCGATAAAGAATTTTTGGAAAAAAAATAATTTTCTCCAAATTTATCCCCACTACCTCCTTTTCGAAAATTCTTGTAAGAATTACACATCGGTCGATGCGGCGCAATAAGCATTAACATATTGTAAATAAAAAAGACATAGCGTTCCATTAAAAAAATTAAATTGTCCATTTCTCCATCTGCAGAGAAACTATCTATACCACACAATGCAAGAATAATTTTTTAATACCCTTACAAGCGAACTTCCAGAAACCGGACATTCAAAAAATTCTGAAACTTTGTGAATATGTAGGGGATTTCTCCTGATTACAACGGAATTTTTGCTTGCTGCCCAAATTCGCTTTAAGGGGGTGGAATTGACTTCTGAAAATCCAGTTATTTTCCGATTTTGTATTATAACTCGTGAACTGTCAAATATTTTTTTTACCAAATGATAGATTTAATTAAAAGAAGTAACTTTTGTCTTGAAACTTTTTTTCTATCTCTTACAGTTTGCGAGTTATAACACAAAATCGGAAAATAGCCGAATTTTTAGGGGGTAATTCCACCCCCT